>JAJTUV010000150.1:1467500-2729051 GCA_021653895.1 Mastomys natalensis
GAAGTTAGCTTGTGTTTTTCACTTAAGCAAGCCCAGGTGAACATTTTCTTCCACACATAGCTATCCTTCTAAGGAAGATTGGTGCCAGATCTCCACAGATACGCAAGTCCACAAATGTCCAAGGGTTTTATATGAACAGGGAATTGTAGTTATCTAAAACCAATTGTGCCAGGCAGGTCTAATTTGCAGCCACCATAGGGCATTTGCTCCAGGGTAGTTACAAATATGCCCTTGTACACTTGTAGATGACAAGGTCTTGTAGCAATACCCAAGGTACAAGCATGTCCTCTTGTACACTCATCATCTCTAGGTTACTTAGGATACCCCAGACCATGGAAATGTGGGGACAAACAGTTGTCATGTTATTTAGGGAAGATGGCCAGAGTCTGTTCACATTCATTACAGATTTAACATTCCAATATTTTTGATCCACATTTGGTTAGATTCACAGATGAGGAACCCAGAGATACGGAGGGCTGCCTGCATCAGGGGGAAGTAGAAGTCTTCACATCCCACTTGAGCCAACAAGAACAGTCTCAAACCATCTCCCCAGGAGCAAGGTAAAACTTGGTTCTGCATAGTGTAGATTTTACAGCACTTGGAAAAGGAGAGTGGATTTAGGAACAGAACACACATTAAGTGGAGGCCTTTAAAACTCAGGAAAGCTCTAAGGGCTTAAGCTCCATACCTCTGTGGGAAAGCTATTTAGATGCTATCTCTCTCCTTCTCTTCCTCCATCCCTCTCTCCTTCCCCTCATCCCTCCCTCCCCCTTTCTTTTCCCTCCTCTAGTTTCCCCTCTCTGTCTCTTGCTGTCATCTCTGGTTCCTCTGAATTGGGAGATATTTGTATAACTCAGCTCTATTTTCTGGAACAGTCTTAGCATCTGTCCCACTGGAACTCTCGAGGAGCACAGAGAAGCCCTGCTGGCACTTGGGGGGAGAACTCAGAACTGAACACAGACTTATGGAAAATGGCTTAGTCCCACTGTTTCTGCCAGACTGACTAGAGGACTGTGGGCTCGAACTCTGTTTAGCTGTCAGCTGACGACTCACAGACCTGGGGATATTAAGCCCCTTTAAAGATCACATCAACATCCCACCCTAAGAATGGCACCTTAGTGGAGACAGGCTCTTTACAATACTAATCATATAAAACCAGGTCTCTGAACTAGTACGTCAGTGTCTTTATAGGAGAGAGAATCAGAAACCACATGGGCCTGAAGCCACAGACTGGTGGGATGTTTCTACAAAGCAAGAGATGCCAATGATTGACAGTAGGCTACTGGCAGCTGGGAGTAGCCTGCAAGAGGCCCTACTCACAGCTTTCTGGAGAAGCCCTGATATCCACCCTTCAGACTCCCTGACTCCAAGAACTCTATATGCATTAAGCCAACCAATTTCAGAGATTTTGTGTCACAGTTTCCCTCCTAAGTGAATATAGCCATGTTGAGTGCCACTTTCCCACATGGCTAGACAAATGAAGACCAAAAAATGAAGATCAGAGTGACACGCTGGTCACAGAGGCTGCAAGACAGCAGTTGAGAAAGTAGGACCATGGCAATATTCTTCTCTGTGCTAGCGTGAGTCTCTGAGCAGGCCTGTCAGCTCAATGGGTCTTAAAAAAAAAAAAAAAAAAAACTAATGATTGTGTTACTACTGATTTTGTAGAACTCATTAATCAAACATGAAAGTTTGAGAACTTTCTAGAGAGAGTATCAAGAATCTCTCTTGAACATGTAGAACCTGCTAGCTGTTCTCTTGCTCTCAAAGCCTTCATTCACTCCACGTCAGGAGTGTTCCATTGTGGTGCTCCACATAAGAAATGCCAGCATATATTGAGCATTTAGGATTATGTCCATGCTGGCCCATCAGGCTGGGAACAGAATTCCACAGGCCAAAGCCAGGCTGCTGGGGAAATGTAAGCTGGTGAGAAAATACGGAGATGCAAAATGTAAGGAAGGAAAAGGCTACAACGAGATGTTCTGACCACGGGTACGTGAGCTCAGGAGAGAGACTCCTTAGGGAACACCTCAGGGGAGCTGACAATGAGTTGGGCTGTAAAGAATGAGTAAGCTTTTGCCAGAGAGACAAAAAGGGGGAAAAACATGAAAGTTTGCAGTGTTGAACACATGAGAGTGACTGGGAGCAGTCATCAGACTGGAGGAAACCCTTTTAAAAAGGCAGGACAGGCACAGGGCCCTTCTCTGCCTCTCTTGTACTCTGGTACAGACACACGGCTCAAGGAAACCTGATCTGGGCATCATTGTGCAGAACGCATGGAAAGTCCCTGGTGAGCCTGGGCTGGTTTCCTCTATTTGGATCAAATATCCTGAAAAGCTGCTCAGGAGGGAGCTGGGAGGGAAGGAGCAGAGCCCGGAGGCCTTACTGTTCTTAAGTTCAGCTTCCTCCCTGTCGAGCTTTTCTTCCACTCTTCTTCAGTCTCTCAGGCCATCAGAGGCCCCAACATGGAAAAGGCACTATAGGGAGCTTCCTGGTTCAGCTGCTATCCTGATTCCACACAGGCTATCAGTCAGCAGATGCATCAGACATTGTAAGGTATGGAGACATCAGAAGCAGACTACACCTTTCCTCCAGGGTTAGGGACAGGCTTGGAGCACAGGACTTGCAGCCAGAGATCCTGGTTTCCAGGCCCAGATGTGCAACTGTTGAAGCTGGGTGACCTCAAGAACACTGATCCTTGCTTTTCCACATGTTTGAAATTAGGTCTGTAGCATTTTCCTCTGGGAAGAAGGCAGAATGCAATCATGAATGTGGGGGTCCCCCCTCATCAGAGGAACCCTGATCATCAGAGGAACTCTAAACAAATCTGACTTGCTAGTGTGTCCAAACCAGTTAGGTAAGTATACACATCTATTCATTAGAAGTCTCTCTACAGAGTTCCAGGAAACCAAGCCAAGCTGCTAAAAGCATCAAGGCAGTTTACTGTCTCACTGACCTGAAACAATCTGGACAAAGCTCAGAGACCAAGAAAAGATGAGCAGAGGCCTCCAGGTACCTGGGGTTTGAGATGCTCTCTACACCTTAGTGGGTCCCACTTCTCCTGGCATGGTGACTTTCTGCATGAGACTTTCATTCTCAAAGAAGCAGAAAAGATCTTGAGCTGGAAGCTTGAGCCTGTGGGTCCCATGAGAGCAGGAAGGAAGGGGAATAGTCTGCCGACTGCAGAGTATTTCCTATACTGCCCACTGTCTTTCCTGGCACAGTAGCCTGCCATTCTGGCTACGTCTCTTGCTGAGGCAAGCCTCACCTTCAGCTGCCATCCCAGGAACACACTTCATTGAAGAA
The DNA here is from genome assembly GCA_021653895.1 of Mastomys natalensis. Classification (NCBI taxonomy): domain Eukaryota; kingdom Metazoa; phylum Chordata; class Mammalia; order Rodentia; family Muridae; genus Mastomys; species Mastomys natalensis. The sequence continues at coordinate 1,470,807 of JAJTUV010000150.1, forward strand.
ACTTATGCAGGTTTACAGGAGAATGATACAGATGAGTACAAGGTCTCTTCTCTCTCATAAAGGGTCAGAAGACAAAAAAATTAAAAACCAAATATGGCTGCTGAGAAAAGGGCATGAGGTGTGGTGTCCCCATGCAAGGGGAACTGCAAGGACATGGAACGGAGTTTGTGCTGATTTATATTTCAGTGCTAATGATCCTACAGAACAGTGTCCCACATGGAAAAAGCCTGTCCCAGAGGACCACAGTTCTGTGTGTCCATGAAATACAGAACAGACAAATCTATCAAGACAGAACACAGTAGATTCCAGATGCTGGGACATAAAGCCAGGGAGACACAGACACCTCCTTACCACTAATGTACATTTCTTTCTGAGTGAAAAATAGGTTCCAAAATTAGGTCCTTGTGGGGGTCATGCAGCTCTGTACATACCCTATGACCCTCCAATTTGTATAATTCACAGTGGATTTCATATTTTATGGTATGTGGTATACATCTTAGAGACACAAATAAACAAATAGAAGGGCTATGTAGAAAATATATGAAGGAGGTGGGGGAAGTGACAAATGCCATCATCTCAGCATTTCGGAGTCTGAGACTGAAGGATTCTGCAAGTTTGAGCCCAACGGGTTCTACATACTAAGCTCCATGCCAGTAGGGATCTAGTAAGAGAGAGGATGGGGCAGAAAAATGGAAATCACTTAGGCTAGTAAAATGATATAGATGCTGAGATCCAGGCTACGGAAGGACCAGGCCTCTGAAGGGCGATCACTCAAGGTGCTGGGAAGGCAGTCAAAGGCCCGAAGCAGAAAGATGCTCAAGCCAAGAAGCCAAGCAGTTCAGAGCAGGTCTGGAGAGATCATCCAACTTTGGTGGATTTAGTTCTAAGCACAGAGTAGTCACTGGAGAATGTAAGCCAATGGGCAACATGTCTTCTGTTATGTTCTGAACATCATCCCAGATAATAAAAGGAAAATGGGTTAGAAGAGGCCAGTACTTAATGTACTTTGATTAAAAGTACATAAAATATTAAGAAGGAAGAAAAAGAAATAGTATTGAATCTCTGCCTTTCAAGGATGAACAGCTTGGTGGAAGAAATGATGCCCGTAGATATACATACTCTTAGAAAAAATACCTAACAGAAGCAATGCCAGGAAGGTAGGGAGGATTCCGACACTTAAGAAGATGCAGTTACCTGGGAAGAAGCAAAATAAGAAAACATTTAGCAGCAGAAAGTGGGGGAGTGGTCTCCTAGTGCTCAAAACAGCACTGCAAGGCCAAGAAGAGAGAGAGTACAAGGGACATGAAAGATGGCTTGCAGGCCATGTACTATATACCCATAATCCCAGTATGTGGCAGGTGGAGACAAGAAGATCAGGAGTTCAAAGTCATCCTCAGTTACATATTGAGACGAATGCCATCAAAAACCACATGAGACTCTCTTCTAAACAGGGAAAAAACAGAAAGAAAGAGGAAATAGGGTGCCCAGTTACTTCTCAGTAAGAGAACAAGATGGAGGAGAGGTGATGTGAGATGATATTAGTAACAAGTAACATTTGCTAAGTGATATTCTGATGTTTTAATATAAATGAGGACCCATTTGATTCTCAGGACAAGAAGGTAGCTACTATTAATATCATGTTCTTTAGGAGTCATAAAACTAACAGGACGGAATGGCTCACTAATGTGACAATTCAAAGGACGTTTGTTTTCAAAGGATTCTTTCTAATATCATGGGTAGAGAACCTACTGAGCACAGAGAAGGGACCCCTGACACACAACAGCGAAGTCGTCAGTACACTGAGAGCTGAAGGTATGAGAGAGCCAGGATCTAGAAGGACAGAAAAGTATACAGAGGCCAGCTTATGACGAGTGTGGCCTTTACTTAAAGGATGTAGCCACCCTGAAGTGACCTTGAAGGGAGGAAAAGGTAGTGTACACACTGTACTTCATTTCTTCCTTTCCTTCCTCTGATTGCTGTAGAACTCCCAACTTTCTAGATTCATCCAGAAAGCACAGACCAGAGAAGCCTGGTGATGTGGTCCATGGGCCTGACCTCCACTGGCTGATAGCCAAGGTCAGAAGGAAAAGGGAGGTACCTAACTGCCTTGCAATAGAAACCCTGAAGTTTTAGGTGACAAGTATAGTGTTGACTCAGTATGTCTGAAGACCAAATGTCAGAGAGCTTTGACACAACGGAAGTAAAAATTACCCGAAGCCTGAAAACCAGTAAGGTCATAGTCTGCTTATTAAGAGGAAGTGACCTAGGGAGAAATAAAAAGAAGGGACTTGATCAAATGCATTAAAACCAAACAAATCAGCTCCATTAGCTACACTGGGTAATAGGAAACAGTGAGGATCCAGGATAAGGAAGAGAAGTGCCCAAGGTACCACAGGAGACTTTGTCCTGGATTTTAAGAAAAGAGATGCTTCTTATTAAAGAAACTGAAGAAAACGTCAGAGATGAAAAATCTTACAATCAAAGGTCTTTTATTTGAAACACACCTAAACTGACTTCAAATACAAAGGAGAAAGTATTAGAATATAGGCTTATCTTCTCAAGCTGAGTGTCAGATGAACTACAGATGAACCTCAGGTCCCAGCGACCAGAGGCAGGACTTGGCCAGATACCTGAGGCCCTTTACTCTGGTGACACTGACTCATCCTAAGGCTTCAGAGACCCCCATCCATGCTTCCCTTTGCTCTGACTATGCTCATAAGCCAGCTTTCTCAGCGTATCTGCTCACAAAGAAAACAGCCATCCACAGAGCTTCGCATTACAGTTCAGACTGCCCTGTTCACACATAGCAGGATAATTAGTGATGCTAGAACATCAGATTCGTGGAAACCTGCTCAATCCAGCTATGTTGCTCACACCCTGGACTAGAGAAAGTTTAAGGCAATGCTTATGCTTGTGCCAAAGGCTAAAAAGTGCGAACTCATTCCTGGACGCTATGAGTGCCCAGGAAATGGCCTGGCTGTGGTACATAGTGAGCCACTGTGACTTCCATCCAAAACAACTGAACAAATTGGCACAGTGGGAATCAGGGCTGGTAACGTGTGATCACAATGGGAGATGGTGACAAAGGAGGCTGTGTGCGCATGGCAAAGGACTGAATCCTGAGGAGTACTTCCATGTCCAAGATACGGTAAGAATGGCAGTCAGGGTACCTGTTACAGTGGCAGAGGAGGGCCTACTGGAAAAGGAAAACACACAGTCCTGTCATCAGAGAGAGGCTGATCTACGGTCATCAGTCACAGAGAATGACAGCTTCTGTGGGTCAAGGAGCCAGTAAGCACACTGAACAAAATGGAGATGGTGAAGAAAGAATAAATGGTGAAAGAGGGGTGCGGTCATTAGTGACTTTTAAAGAGGCAGTGACAAGATTAAAGAAAGCTTCAGGGACAGCCTAGTCACAGAGCAAGTTCTGGGATGGCAGAGAAGAGTGAGTCAGAGGAAATAGAATCATCATTGCTATTACTCCTTCCACCATTTATTTTTAGAATAGGAGAGATTTGTGTTAATCTGGAAAAATAGCCAAGATAGATGTGTTATACGTAAATGCACAAAATGAGATAGGAGGTACACTAAGGAGGAAGGGGTGGGTAAGAGGAAGTTCGATACAGACAGACAATGTCTCAAAAGCCAAAGCAGGGGGCTGAGAAGATGGCTCGGTGGTGAAAGGTGCTAGCCACGCCAGCATGAGGATCTTGGCTTCATATCCCCAGCATCCTTGTAAAAGGTTGGATGTGGCCATGAGCACCTGTAAGCTCAGTGCTAGAAAGGAAGAGACAGGAGAAGTCTGGGGGCTTGCTGACTGGACTAGCCAAATGGCTGAGACCCAGGTTCAGTGAGAAACCCTGCCTCAGAAAATAAGGTGGAAAGCAATAGTAAGGCACCAGATGTCAACCTCTGGCCTCCACAGATAGAAAAGGACGTGAGACCAAAAGACAAAGGCATTTGAGCTAGAAGACAGCTAAATCAATGAAGCATCTTGTTTGCTTACCTGAAAGCCTGACTCTTCCTGCCTGAGATGGGTGTGGAGTTAGAGGCTAACTGCCATGCTGAAGTAAGCCAGAAGCAGAAGCAGGAGCAGAAATAGGCCAACATATTGTCAGATAGCAAGAGCCCAGCTAAAGTTAGTGTGAACCACAACCCACAGTTCACCCAACTGCGAGTCCTGTCCGGTGAGGCTGCAAGGAAGGATGGGAGCTATCTGAAGCAGAAGAGTGGGGGAGACCACAGTGTGGTGGCCAGAGCAGTGTGAGAGAGCTCCTCTGAGGGCCCAAGTGGGGACCTAACGATAGAGAGCCCTGAGCACTGGCAGGCCAAGGGATCCACACGCAGGAGAAAGGGGAAGCTGTCCAAGAGGAAGAAGCACACACTCTAATGCTCTCAGAGTGCAGTCACCATGAAGGTCAAAGAGAGGCCTACCTCGGAACAGGCTGTCCAAAGACAATGATGGAGGAATAAGAGTCAACAAGCAAGCTCCTGCCACCACAGAAGAGAGGCCCACAATTCCCGAAGGGCGGTTGCCACACAGGGCTCCTACTACCTAGGATTGGCCCTGAGGTAGACATTAAAGGCCACCTCGGCATAAGATGAGGTGTAACAAGGACACATGGTAGATCATATATGCTGTGTGACCACAACCAGTAGTGACATAGTTCAAAGAAAGACTGACAAAAGGGAGCAGGGATGAGGACAATTATGCTAGTGCTGCATTTGGTTCTGGGGAGCCACATGGCTTTCTTTCTCTGCCCCCTGTCATTTTGCATGTCTGTGGGAAGGGTATTGTTCCAAGGAAAGCTCAAAGGTTTTGGAGTCTGGCCATACCATACCCATTAGCAGTTAGAAGTTATAGACCACCCACCAAGACCCAAGCATTGTGCTCAAGGCTTTGCATACATTAATTCTAATCTTTACAACAATTCTCCCAGCTCTATATGCTTAAAGAGAAACTCAGAAGGGATAAGGAACTTTGCCAAGCCCAAACCTACTCCACATCCTTTCCATTTAGGCTGATAGCTACACTAACCACACTTGACTCTCCTACCCCACTGGCAGTCTGTGAACAAAATACTATGGCTCTTTAGGCCTCTCCATTTGTAAACTGAAATTATTTTTAAAGTGAAAATAAAAACAAGTAAAATTACAGGGACATAAATTTGCCACCAGTTCATGACCCTCCAAGGGATGGGAAGAGCTTTGAGGTAAGGAACTGAGCTTTCTGGAGCCCTCGAGGTTCTATTGTGTGTCCTTGGTCAAGATGTTTGGCACAAGAACCAAGGAAACCCATTGCTCTCTAGAAATACAGAGGTTGGCTTAGGTCCTTCCAGGATCTATCGTCAGTCTCAGCATGAAACGGCCGATGATGGACAAGAACTGAGTTCTTTTTGAAACCATCTCAGACGTTTTGCCCACTGAACTCTGGGAGCAGAGCAGTCTCAGGGGAGCGTCAGAGGAAAAGAGAATCCACAGAATGGCTGCTCTGTACAGAGTGCTTCCCTTTGAAGCAGCTCCCTGACTGTGCTGAGGAAATCGGTACCCACGGCAGAGGTTGTGATGCACATGAAGGTCCTCGAGAAACGTCTTCTCGCCTGCCCATAGCTGACCTCAAGTATCACAGATGCAGATCACAATAACTTTAAAACTTGTGGTAGAGTCCTGCACAAAATATGACCTTATTAAATGATGACTTATTTCTAGATTTTAGAATTTCTATACTTACATTACCTTTCACGAATCAAAAAAAAAAAAAATCTTAAATGTGCTTACGTTTCCCCTCCAGGGTCACACTGCAGAGTGTGGCTAAGATGAAGCAGTCACAGTGTAAAAAGTATTTAATTTTTATTTCATATGTTTACTCAACTATATATAGAGCACATGGGTATTGACTTTTTAGTCCTTTGTTCAAAAACGCATTTTTTTTTTCTTGAAGAAACTTATTAACACGCTCAAACATGCAAAGATAAAGCTCCTCTTGGGTATTCCTCTTCCATGATCCACAATAGAGAAGCAAATTTAAGATGAAACAAGGGCCATAGGATTAGACATCCAAACATCAGCTGACCAGTGTGTAGGGTGATGCAAAGGTCAGGGAGCCATGAGGGGAAAGGCACTCAGCAGACAGCAGGGTGGATGAAGAAAGGAGCTGTGGTGTCACAGTATAGTGTCATTCCACACGCTGCACTCAGGGTACTTTGCCAAGGGAAGTAACCGTGAGCTTGGAGGTCTTCATGCCAAGTGAAGGGGCCAGCCACTGAAGGCTCTCCCTGTACACACCCACCATATAAGTTACATGCAATAGTAGAATCATAAAGGTGAAATTAGAGCGCTAATAGCAAGAACAGGAGAGAGGGGGAACAGGGTTAGGTTTGTTGGAGAGTACAAAGTTCTAGTTCAGAAAGATATATTAATAGTCAGTTCTCCAAAGAAACAATACTGATAGGAGATATGTGTGTATTATGTATGCACACACACACACAAACAAACACCATTTCTCTACTATGATGCATGAAATAACTTTTTTTTTCCAAGAAAACATTATTTTGAGAAAAACCTTAATCCTTAAGTCACATTTATATTTATATGATGAAATGAACTTGTGTAGTTACAGAGGCTGAGAAGTCCCACAAACTCGTCCATACCATGAGACTCAGGAATGCCACTGGTGTGATTCTAGTCTGCATTCAAAGGCCTGAGAAACTGGGAGCTGATATCTCAAACTCCAATCCAGGGACTGCAGTCTGCTGTCCCCGCTGGAGCAGGCAACAGGAAGAGGAGCCCTTCTCCTGTTCCTTCTTGTTCTGTTGAGGCCATCAGTGGGCTGGAGGTTCTCACCTGCACTGGTGAGGCAGGGCAGTCTGTACTCTCCTTTACTGAGCCCACAGACTCATATCCTAGCATCTTCTGGATAGACCCTCCCAGACACTCTCTGGCACTGCAAGACCACACCCCCCATGGCCTAGCAAAGTTGACAAACTAAACATCAGAGAAGATGTACTGTTTCAGAGGTCACCTCACAACTATACACACAGAAAGAGCTAAGGTGCTTTTAAAAGAAGTTAATTATCCACAACTGCCAATCAACTGGGTTCACCGCTCTCCACTAGCCCCTCAAGACGTGTGCAAAAATAACTGAAACCGGTTTCTGAAAGTGGTGTCAAAACCTGAAACAGAAGATGTCTACTGAAGGAAGGCAAAGAGGATGGAGGAGGGTCAAAGTAGACCTAGCTCCGTCATTATTCCCCAGGTGACAGGAGGATGTGTGTGCATTGCGGTTCTGGTATGCTCCAGAGTGGAGGGGAGAGTGACCTCTTCGCTCTGCCTGTGTGTCCCGCTGCCTGCAAAGTTCTCAGCAGCCCCCTCTAGCTCCTCAGGCACATGCATTACAATGTCACCCACAGCCATTGACATTACCTGAAGCAGAGGAGACTTGGCCCTGCCCTGAACATCACTGATGTACCACCTGCTGCCTGAGTCAGGTCAGTCCAGGACAGCCTGACCTCCACTCTGCAATCCAAGTCAAGACCCCCTGTGTTGAAATTGACTAAAATGCACCAGTGGAAGAAATGTTTTAGGAGAAGAGAGCACCAAGTCACTAACCAGGCTGTTGCTCACTGCTAGCAATGGAAGCCCTCCCAGGAGTGAGGGATGGGGGAGGGGGGTTGCTTTGTACCCCACAAGAAGTCTAAGTTAGTCTGCAGATGGGACAAGCTCCAGGTGTTGTTAATCAGAAGCTCATCAGGGGTGGCTTCTGTGTCCTCTGCCACTGAGACATTGCCTGTATCCTCAGGCTACTGGCAAGATGGTAGCTGGGCTGGAGTCAGAAAGCAGACCTCCTCTTCCTGGTTCTCTTTCTCAAGTAGGAGAGATCCCCTTCTCATCTCAGAAGGTAGCCAGCAAGGTAGCCACAGGCTTTCGGCTCACTCATTTATTACAAGAAGAGGTCTTTATCGCAAACAAGCAAACAGCCCAACAGCCAAGTCAAATTATTTGGGAAGACGACAGTGTCCACTGAAGAATACAAATAGTCCTGTAGACAGTGAAAAGTCACTCTTGTGCTTTTCAGAGCACAACCAGAGGCTACCCTCTGACCTCAATACCCCTGATTCAGTCACAGCTCACAGCACTCTGTTTACAGTATTGAATCATTCTGGAGAGATGCAGGGCAAGAAAGAGCAGCAGGAATATGGTTAGACATGGTAGGAAATACATATTCCTCATCTCTCCTAGAGACTTCCATGTATCATTAGCCATTCAGGCAAAGCTTGCTAAGTCTTGTGAGTTTTTTTACCCTATGTTTCCCCAGTTTCTCTGACCATTTACACCTTTTCCAAATGACTTAAGATATCCTTCAGATAGTCTTTTGCTTAAATCTCAGCTTGAGACTATGTTGTTCCCAGAGACCCTGCACCCAGCAGATGGGAGTGAAGCACTTGTACTATCATGTCCTTGTGGCTTCTGCCCACCAAATACTTTTGAGGTCAGAAACTATGACCTCAAAGTTCATGGCTTATGCTCAACAGCTGAACAGTAGCCAGCACAAAGGAAGGATGGACTGACCACTTCTGGACAGAATGCCAGGGCAAAGAAGAACTAAAAAGAGGCAAGTCAGACAAAACTGGCTTTGGACTGGCTAATCCACTCTGCTCTGTATAATCACAAAGCACCTCCCTAAGTCTGCTGCACAGCTAACATTCTCCAGAAACAAACTCCAGCCACACAAGGAAGCCTTTGTTCGTCTGCAGCCACAGCTTCCCTGGTGGGTGGAGTCTTTAGCCTCAGCCCTGTCATAGCACCTGGAGCCAGGACTGTTCTGCCTCCACATTGGGCCCTTGGGGCTGCCTCGTGACCCTCACACCACCTCTATAAATGGAAGAGAGTAATCTTCTAGCGAGGTCACTAAGTCTGTAAAAGTTCTGGAGGTGAGACAGAGGAAAGGCTCCTGTAAGCACCAAGTGAGAATACAACCAGCACATATGGTACCTTGTAGAGACATCAGATGTGGAGTCCTCAAGGCAAAGCTGATAGTAGAGCTCACCAAGGCCTCTTATGTCCCCTCCCAGTGACAGGGGTGGCATGAACCAGTTCCTGGCAGCAGTGAGTAATGAGGCAACACAGATACACACACACACACACACACACACACACACACACACATTGCCCAACCTTCCCTCTCTGAACAGGAATGAGATTTGGCTCAGATGTCCACGTCCCTTCCCAAAGTGTGTCTCCAAGAAAACTGTGCCATTCCTAGCCCCAGACAGTGATCCTGATTTGTCTATAAGCCAAGCTTGAGCTTGCTAGCCCTACTCCCTTTGGCAAGGCTTTGTTTAGAAATTTGTCACCTAATTCTGATCTAGTCGATGTGAGGTTGAAATTTGGGAGAGTTTCTTTAAATATCTGAAGTAACACACACACACACACACACACACACACACACACACGGAAAATCTTTCTTCTGTCTCTGGCAATTGATAGCCCAGGAGTGATGGCTGGTCTTTGAGCAGCCATTTCATTGCTGTTCTGAGGACAAAGCCAATGTTACAGTGACTCAGTAGAGAGAAGGAAGGAAGCTGAGGTCTTTGAAAATGCTATTAAGCTTTATTTCACCGTGTTATCCCTGCAGCTCACTATGTATGTGAAGACCTCTAACATTTTTTCAGTTATGATTTGGTTACATATTGTGGCTTTCTGATTAGTATGAATGCACAGGACTCAAAGTTAAATCTGTGTGTTCTGGGTCTAATTACTCTGGCTATTCTTCTCCATGAGGGGTTAGGGACATCAGTGACCAATGGGAACCACTCTGACTCTATAAAGTTTATGTCTCCAATAAAGCCCTCAGAGTTTATGTGAAGTGGTCAAAGGATAACCTGTGGAAATTAGATCTCTCCTTCCATCATGTGAGTACCAGGGATTAACTCAGGTCCTCCGGCTTGGCGCAAGCACCTTTACCTGCCGGGCCCATCTCAGCCTCTAACAATTATTTTTGACTGTCAACTGGACAGGATCTGGAATCACCTGGGAGGCACACTTTAGAAAATATCCATGAGGATTTTGCCAGGCAGAATTGACTTAGAGAGGAAGATCCCCTGTCTGGGTAGGGGAAACGCTCTAGTGGTGGCCCAAATATAAAAAGATCTGGGTGTGGGGAAAGCAAGCGAGGTTTGCCTTCATTTATTCTTCAGTGAGGTCATCTGTTGCCATAGTCACCAACACTGCTACCACCACCCTTTGCTGACATGAGACTCCAGCTTCTTCAGCCTTGGCATATGAGAGACCAGCAATTCTCCAAGACTCTTTCAGGTCTTCTGGGACTCTTTTAACATCCAGCATCACGGCCTGAGTAGCTAAGTGAGTTCTCAGCCTATCCAATATGCAGACTGTCATTATTGGACTACTTACTGCCTATCGTGTAAGCCTATTCCACTTTATGATAGTCATGCCAACCTGCCGGTTCTAATCATCCAGAGAATCCCGCCTAATACACGAGGTCATGTAAGGATGGATGACCAAGATCTCCATTGCTTCCTCTTGTTTGCTTAAAAAATTTAAAAGTCTGATGATTTTTATCCTATGATAAACTAAAACTCCCATATACTTTCAAAAATATGTGTGTGGTGTGTGAGTGAATATTCTCATGTGTGTGCAGGCACGCATGCCCTGCAGCCATGTGTAGAAGCCACGGAAGATGCTGGGTCGTGCTCTGCCACTCACTGCCTTATCCTCTGTAGATGGGGTCTCTTACTGAACCTGGAGATCGCTGAATGCCAGCGGTGACAAGGTTTAGAAGTCCTAGTCCCATGAACTTTGCCTGTGGTTCAGCAACAGCCCCTCACTCCATGGAGCATTCTGGAAGGCTCCCTCCTGACTCATCCAGCATTGGCAGCACCACCAGCCTCATCTGGGTTCTCCAAAGCTTCAGGGCACTCACTGACATTTTAACGTTTTTCTTCTGTCTGTACAAATATCCTCAAACTCATCATATCAGGTAGAGTCAGGATTGGTTTACAGTTTCAACTTCCATGGATCAAAACTCATGGTAAGTCCAGTTTTCTGTCTCAAACCTATGATTTCCACATGTGCGACTGTGTTTCATGCCAGCAGTTAATATGTGTGTCTCTTCATAAGGAAAAAGATTCTTCATCCTGATTGTACACACCATTCACAGTATTTGACCATAGTGAGGAGCTAGGTGTCATTGGACTCAGCTACTCCAAGAAAGGTATGAATGAGTAGCTTGTGATCATGTCAGATTTGTACCTAACTCAACTGCCAGTCATATCCTACAGAGTATTGCATGGGAAGGCATACATAATGCTTGCTTCCTTTTTATTTTAGAGAAGACATCATAGCTCCACTCATATTTCTGCTAAGTCCTATGCCAACATTAACACATCGACTTCCCTGACTCTGCACCTCTGCTGGGTTAGACAAGCAAGAGATATCCTTGGGAAACACCCCAAATTGTAAAGAGCACAGTGGTTCTAAAAGGACTGTTTCACTGTTTATCTTTGGGATGACACTGGTGCTATGCACTGCTTCAAATGTGCTGGCACATTTGAAGTTAAAAGCTGATCCCCAAGTAACCCCCACTCCAGATAGTACTAAACAAACTGTCCTCTCTATTGGCAGCCTGGTTGGATTTAGAATTCCCTAGGAAAAATACAGTTCCTCGGCATGTCTGTGAAGGAGTTTCTCCCTGGTTAACTGAGAAGGAATGACCCACCCTGAAAGTGGGTTACACCATCCCATGGATTAAAAGCCAAGATTGAATGAAATCATGAGCCAGAGAACCAATGGGTCCCAGCATTCCTTGCTGTCCACTTCCCAGTCTACTGAGCCATGGACAGGCAGCTGTGCATACTGCCCAGCACCGTGCCTTCCCTACAGTGACAGGTTGTCTGAGAGCCTAAAAAAACTTCTCCTCTCTAAGTTTTGCTTCCTGCCATATGTTTGGTCACACCAATGAGAAAAGTAACCACAGGACCAAGGCACTGGCCACATACATGAATGCAATATTTCTAAATAATATCCACTCTCGATTTCTGTTTCACTCTCTCTTCCTGCCTCAGACTCCTCCTTGTTTTTCCCACCCTCCTCTCAATATCTTTTATCTTTAAAGTATATAACCCATTGAATTATGGGAATTAGTGATACCTGTACCTGTACCCATGTAGGTATAGTTCTATCCACTAAAGTCCATGGCACCATGGACCATACCAATGAAGAAATATGACTCTCTGCCACACCCCCAGCCATTAACTGCCAGAAATTTCTCTGCTAAGCATGAACTTTCATGAGTCCTCCCCCCCTGTGCTGGAGTGTTGACTGGCTTGTCCTCGTACACATCTTCTGCAGGCAGCCACAGCTGCTGTGACTCACGAGTGCAACTTCCTGACATGGTCCCAGAAGGCACTACTTTGCAGCAGCCCACCCCAACCTCTGGCCCTTAGAACCTTTCCAGTTGTTCTCTCATGCCTTGTATGTGAAGGGGGTGTGATACAGATGCCCCATTAAGGCTGAATATCCCAAGTGAGTCTCTATCAACTGCTATCCATCACATAAGAAAACTTGTTATTTACTTAAAATACTTTTTTTCATTTTTTATTGGATATTTTATTTATTTACATTTCAGATGTCATCCCTTTTCCCCACTTCCCCTCCCTAGAACCCCCTATCTCATCCTCCCTCCTCCTTTTTGCTTTTATACCATTTTAATTACATATATGTATTAAGGTCATTTCTAGGTTGAGAGTCTAGCAATACAATAGATGCAAATAGTTAAGGAACAAGCAAAACAATAAACACAAATAGTCAAAAAACAAGCAAGGCATTAAACACAATTCTGTGAACACTCCCATGATCACTGTTTCTAAGGGCTTATCAGGATGACCAAAATATCTGAGCCAACTTCCCTGTCCTAGCCCAAAGTCATTTTCATGACTGAAGCCTGCTTCCTTGTTCTAGTCTAAAATTTAGATTTCTGTCTGAAATTACTTCTTTGTTCTAATCTAATATTTAGATTCTTGCCTGAAATTACTTCTTTGTTCTAGCCTAAGATTTAGATTCCTCCCTGAAATTATTTCTTTGTTATCTGGATGTTTTAACTTTACATAGTGAGCTTATGAATTTCAAGAATGCTGCTCTGCTGAGTGTTTATGCACTAGATACTGCTGATAAAATTACCCATGGCCTGAGGTCAGTATTTCTATTTTGGTCAAGCTTCAAGAATGGCATATATAGCTTGATCATGCTAGTCCTTTTTGTCCTAGGAATACTTTTATTTCTGCCCATTGTGTTAAAGCTTGTCTTTAACAACATCAGCATCTTGGCAGCCAAAGTACATGGCTTGAACCTGAAAATGGACCCCAGACAGAGTTATTAAATTAACAAGCTGGCAAGCCAAGGACGGGTAAGATAATGCACAGAGCCTTACCAACCTAAGACAAAAGTGCATTGTTATGGATAATGCATATCCCATGATGGGTAAGGAAGGCATTCTTGTCAGAATGACCTAAGACAGGCTAAGTCTTGTTAATAAAATAAAAAAGGAGGAGAGGCGGAGAGCCTTTGGGGTTGCTTGGCAACAATCTGACATGGGCCAAGGACAAGAAAATAGGCTGCTTGGCAGGAATATGACATTGGCCAAGGACAGGGAAGGAATCTGACTTAAAATACTTCTAAAATTAGGTGTAGTGGCATATGGCTTTAATCTCAGCACTTGGAAGGCAGAGACAGGCAGGTCTCTGTGAGTTTGAAGCCAGCCTAGTCTACACAGTGAGTTCCAGGATAGCCAGAGTAACACAGTGAGACCCTGTCTCAAAACAAAATGAACTTTAAATTTTACCAGAGTTTTTAACCCATTATACTCCTCTTCACATCCCCTACCTTGCTCTTGAATCCCCCTATTCTCTGGCCTGTTAATCTGGGTCTGGTTCATTCCAATATCATCATCACTCAACTACACTGACATACTTCATCTATCAAGTCTGTTACTTTTGTCTCTAGTAGGAAGGGACAGGACTGTGTTCCATGTGATTAAAGCAAGAGGTGCACCACAATCTGATATCACTGGGAAAGCAAACTTGGCTTTCTCTCATCTCCATGTATATATATATATATACACATCTCCCATATACAATAGTGTATGATCATAACTCAAAATAGCCGAGGGAGTTTTCCTTTATTTCTAGAATAGTTTTCCTGTTCCAAGCAAGGTGACAGAGAAAAGGCATGGAACTTAGGGTCAGAAGACTTGTATTCAAATCCAGCCTCAGCCGATTACTAGAAGGTGCTGTTGGAAAGAAAGCTTGAACACAGCAGGCTCCATTCTCCCAGAGTTAAGTAGAAATATCACAGCATCTGTCAATGACCACATATTTGGTGACCTGCTTCACTGTCTGTCCCTGGCTCTCTGCCTACCCCATGATGGCTTAATTTTGACCTTGTTTGTCTCCATGAGCAGACTGTATTAAGGAAAGCTTTCTTTTGACACATAAGAGTCATTCAGCCCTATTTGGACATCATCTACCCCTCATGTATACAAGGTGCAGGGGAAATCATACTGTGGAAGAACAAATGGAAAGATTGTAAGAGCCAGAGGTTGGGGAGGGCTGCTACAAAATAGTGTCTTCTGGGCATGACAGGAAGGTCATGATCGTTATCCTCACCTGCCATGGTGGCCTGCAGAAGGTCTGCACATGATCAAGCTTGTCAATACTCCAGTGTGGTGTGTGGGGTGGGGGTGGGGCGAAGCTCATGAGGTTCTACCCCCAGCAGTATCGCTCTTTCAGGAGTCAAAGTCTTCATGTATAAGATGAAAGAAATCTATCTGAAATTGCTTTATGAATGGAGGTACAGCATACAAGGCAGTGCACCTCACCAGAAAACTGAACTGAGAGCAAAGAGGAAATCTACCCCTCCCTCAACCCCATTCCCCTAAACTTCTCCTTTTCCAGGTCAGTATATCACCAAGGAGAAGATCAAAGAGAAACTTGAGGGGCTTAACTGTGGAAATGACAGATTCTAGTAGCCTAGGGAAAGCTGGTCCTGAGATTCAACCCTAAGGCATTCTCAGGCCTTGGCAATGCCAACTCAGCAGTGTTTCTTTGCTCGCCTAAGTGCTAGCTAAGCTCTCTACAGTCAGAGAAACTCTTCAGTGATAAAAGCCACTCATCCTGTCATTTTATCCAGCATTGCTGGAGACCCATTATGCTTAACGGTAGGTTTGCTCAGTGATGAATTTGACTTGAGACTTTGTCCAATACCTACCATTAGCTCCCATGCTCTTGGACTATCTTGCCCTACCATGCCTTGCAGCCACTAAAAGACCCCTCCCCCTATTCTGCCATAAAAGCTGAGGGTGGATGCAATTATTAGTAGCCATGCCCCAGAAAAGTGGCTGCAAAGACAGACATAATGACTGCCTTCAGGACTTTGGTCTTGAGTGGAAATCAAGAGAGAAAGAAACATCATCTTCCCATCCTAGAATTCTCACAAAGCTCTGCAAACAAGCCATTCTCAGAAGGTTCCAGAACTGCCTATCCACATGTTCTGTGAGGGAAACAGCCCAACTTCTCTGCCCTTCCTTTATAGCTGCTAAATTGACAAAGCTGCAGATGTCAATGGGAAGTACAGGAAGGAGTGGGAAGAAGAAGGGATCGAGTTGTCTTTCGTGATAACCACGAATTTTCATGGTTGCCTCTGGCTTTCATCAAAACAAGTTGTTTACAAAAATTAATGCTGAGTCTGAGAAAGGCTCCATCTACCTGTGAGTTCTGAGACCTGGGCGTGGTCTGCTTGAATCACATTGGCTCCATGGAGCAGCTCAGCTGCCATTGTGCACAGCCTTCTGTTGATTTCAAGTAAAATGACATGAAAACAGATTAGTGAAAACCACAGACATTATAAATTGCCATTCAGCCTCAGAAGTGAATGAAGAATGGCTTTGATCTGTGATTCAGAGCTGAGCTGAGATATTTACAGAAAAGCATGTCTGCAGGAAGAAAAGAGGAGAAAGAAAGGGGCAGAGAAAAGAGCCTTTGGGGATCTGAAGGAATATTTTCTAGTTACAGTGACCTGAATGGTATCAATGGTTGGGCAGAGCATACCAGGCTTTCTGGCAACTTTACTAAGACTACAAGGGTTGGGGGAAGGAAAGTGTTTATATAAGACATCTGGTCTGATGAAATCATTTAGCACCTAACTTCCTTCATACTTGACCATCCTGTAATGTAGGCTGTGGCGAGGTAAATAACTCCACACTCATGGCTTCCCATAAGGCTGCTTTGTCCTTCCTCTGTCCCTCAGGAGACATTTCACCACCTCTAATAACCAACATCCCCAAAGACAGTTGTCAGTTGTCACTCAGTGTTCTTCCTACTATAGGGAACTCAGGATGAGTTCTGAGCTGAGAACAGGCTATCCTGGAAGCACCAGGGTGTCCCAGTGTGTTAAAGCTGACCCCTCCAACTTACCCTTCTCCAGTCCCACCTAGCCCAGGACTTATTTAGATTCCGTGGTGTTCGAGCGGTTGCTGTAAGCCAAGCACTGGTGCACTGACTATCAGCTCTAACTCACTTCACTTGCCCAGCGCCACTAAGAGACAGCTATAGTGAATGCAGTGTTCCCATTAATGTTGATGGAAACTGAGATTTGGAGCTGTGACACCACTTCCCCCAAGGCCACACAACACACACACACACACAAGAAGAGAGAGAGAGAGAGAGAGAGAGAGAGAGAGAGAGAGAGAGAGAGAGAGAGAGAGAGGCACAGAGCCAGGCCTTTATCTCAGACAGCCTAGACCTTTAACCATCACCAGCAGATCTCAGACCTCCGTGTGTCTCCATGTCTTCCCTGTTGCTGGGTGTTTCTAAAGCAGGCACACAGCTGTCTACCCCTTGGATTCCTCTCTCCACTTCCTGGTTCAGTCCTGAGCAGCCCTGTTTCTCTCCTTTCCTCCTTCCCTCCCATCCACACACTGTTATCTCCTGGCTCATCTTCCCCTCCCACGTCATGTTTCTAGACTCTTCTTTTCTTGACTTCCTTCCCTCTGAGCTTTAGCCCCACTCTCCCCCCACCCACTCCCATCATCATCTTGTCTCTGTTCCCCTGTACGCTCATGCCTGGCTTTCCCAGACAGTCACACCCCTCCTTCCTGTCTTTCCCCTCCTCCACCCTTAACAAAGCTCTCATAACATCTCAGCTCCAGTGAGCACCTCCTGGCTTCCCATGCTTTTACTAATACAGCTCTGGCAGGATCCTGAGTCTCTTCACACACAAGGACAGCTTCAGTCAGGGGAACTCAATGACATTTCCCTTTTATAAGTGTGTATATACTTGGTGTATGTGTGTGTGCATGCATGTGTGGGAATGCACATGTTCCTGCAGAAATGTTTCATGTCAATGACAGTTTCATGTGTCGTCTCAGGAGCACAGTCTGTCTTTAAGACAGGGCCTTTCACTGGCCTGGAGCTTACCAAGTACGTGAGATTGTCTCTGCATGCTCAGCCCTGGCATTTCAAGCTGCACCGATCACTTTTACGTGAGTTCTGGGGACTGAACTCAGGTTGTGGGCTTGCAAGACAAGAGCTTCATGTAATAAGCCATCTACCCAGCCTCTTGAGTGTTTCCACCCGCTGAGCACCATGCAAACTGAATAAGGCATCACGTCTAGCCTTGAGATCTTACAATCTATCTCTTATGTCTGAAAAATAAGACTAATGCCACCACCAGGTCCCCTTATTCACATAACCACTCTTCATTCACAAATGGGCCCACCCAGCAAGTTCTTGTGACACTCCTTGCTTCCTGCCAGGTAGCTTTAAAGAACTTAGAATAGGGGCTTTGCTACCCAGAACATTACAGGGAAAGGCTGCAAAGGCTATTCTATAAGGGAACTTTGAGAGCCTGGGAAGGTTTAGCCCCTGCATAAGTCAGGAATAGACTCTACGAGGTCCATTGGAACTAAATTTTGAAGGATAAAAAAAGGCAGAGGTGGAAGAGTGTGCAGACAGGATGAGGTACAGAGACAGACAACATAGATCATGGTCAAAGAGAGCTAGCTGTCAACTGAGGCTCCGGGCTAGACCAGTGAAGGGAAGGATAGGGAATGAGTAGCAGGGCCAGTATCCAGAGGGGACCCCTTTGCAGGCCCTAAAGCAGCTTCTTGGGTCTCCTTCAGTAATCTCTGGTAAAGGTGCTGCCACCCATGAGCATGTCTGAGGCTTCTCCAGGCTCATTACTTCCGCATCTCTTCCCTGTCCTTTGACCACACTCTCAGGCATTCCTTTAGAGAGTGACCTTGACACCACCTTGCCGCAGGACCACTGCATGAATCATCAGCCCACCAAAGAGACTGCCAACCATTTTGAGGTCAAATCTAGTTTATTATACCAGAAAGAGATCTTGATGCCTGAACACTAGACAAGTATTTAATTATGGGTGCACAGTTTAATTACTTTGTCCAGCTTGATATGACTTAATTTATAAATATAATTTACAGCTCCCTTGTTTCTTTCTCAAGCCATTTAGCTCATTAATAGTGCTGACTCGCAGAGCTCTTCAGTCCATTCTTGCTGGGCTCTGAGCCAGTGGCTTATCCGGGTAAGGCAGAGGAGGCTGGGGAGGTACAAGGCTGTTCCTGCAACATGCATTTAATCGCTGGCTTTGTGAAGAATTCCTGCTGCAGGCTGATCATAAAAGGCACATTGGCCTTTATTTGGTTCATTATTGGTTTCGAATCCAATACAGAGCCTGGTGAGCAGTACTCACAGCCAACAACCGGGATAGACCACCCGCCTGTCTGCAGCCCTGTGTCTCTGCTGTAGGCAGTGTCTCCCCTTCTCTTGAAGGTGGCTTCCTGCAGTACCATCTGCTGGGCCCTCCCCTTGGACTTCTCCAAAAATCACTTGGGCAGTCAGCATCCCACCTTTGACTCTATACCCACTGTGTGTGAGATGATGGTCAGCAGTGAAGGCTAAGGAGGATGAAGCTGATTCAGTAACAGCTGGTTACTTATGGTTCCTTAATACGCAGTACCTCGCCAGAGCCTTTACAAACACTTCTAAGCAGCCCTGGAAACAAGGCTCAGGTCGTTAAATGGGACTCTCAAGTCAGGCTGCACACGGCAGCCACCTGGGAGGCATTAATACTTGAACCTACCCTTTAGTGTTTCTCATTTAATTTGATCTGGGCTGTGACTGGGTCATTAGTTTTCTTTAAAAACAAAACAAACCAAACAAATACACAAAAAACTGCTTCAGACAATTCTAACATGCAGCCATGCTTAAGAAGCATTGACTGAAGTAATTTCCTTGAGATAAAGTACATGGATTGAAGCATGCAGGTAGGTTGGCCATATGAACCTGACTCAGCAAGACTTTCACTCTGATGGATAAAACAGACAACCAGTGCCATTAAAAAAAAAAAAAAAACCACCATTCCTCAAGTTCAAAGAACAAGGAACTCTGGGAATTCTGCAGTACAAGTAACTTCTGAGCTGTTCTGATTTGTAGAGCATGCAAAAGGGTTGCCTTAGTAAGGCAAGAACCCTATAGGAACCAAAGTACAGAGGTAAGGAAGAAGAAGCACGTGACTCTGTGTACTAGAGCTCTCCTGGAGAGCGAGGCTCGACAGTGTAAGAGACTGTGCTTGCAGCAGCTCCTTCAGACAAGCAATGTATGGAGCAATGATCAAGCATCAGAGAACAAGGTCCATCACCTGGAATGCCTGGGACACCATCCAGGAAGCTTTGCTAGCAAGTCTTGATTCCAGAAGTTAAACTTCATTCTGTGGGTAACAGGGAGCCAGTGCTGATTTTATAATGGACTAGGCAGACTAGGATGGGATCAGAGTTGAGTGTTTTTTAAAATAAATCTTGGCATAGTCTCAATGGCTTTCCAAAGATAGATCATTTTTCTTGGGGAGTTTTCTGCAGAGCCTTCATGATGAGCTATGTGGATGATTACCATATTGTGAGCTCTCCACCTCTTTGTCTGTCTTTCCTTCCTCCCTCATCACTCCCCTTTCTTCCTCTCTGGCTGACTCGTCCTCTCTCTATACCAATCTCTGGCTCAGGCTTGGCACATAGGAGATGTGATGGTTTAATCTTAATCCTCAATTTACCTGTAATCCCCCAGGAGACACACCTCTGTGTACGTCTGTGAGGGTATTTCTAGAGATGTTTAAACTGAGGAAGAAAAACCTCACCCTGAATTTGGGCAGCACCATCCCATGGTCTGGGATTCTAGCCTAAAGAAAAAAGAAAAAGGAGTAAGAAAGATACTTCCTGACAGTCATCTCTTTCTGCTGCCTGACTTACGGCCCAATGTGACCTGCTGGTTCATGGTCCTCTTACCACTGTATCTTCCCTGCCATCATGGACTCTCTGACCAAAAATACACCCCTTCCTTCTTCCACCCTTAGGTGTTTGTCAGGTATTTCGTTACAAACAATTAAAATAACAAATAAGAAGGTACCCAGTTAAAACATCCTTTGAACCCCTCTAAGCACCATTCAGGATGTAGTCATTAGGGGTCTGTTTGAGGAACTTAGCCAAGCAGGCCCAGCAGCAATGCTGGCACATGGTGTGCTGACACTTCCTCCCCAGCAAATCTAGAATCTGCTGGCAGGGCTAAAGACCACTGATGCTGGATCAAGCCATGGATCGAGCCAATAAGAAAGAGACAGTACCACATCTGGCTACTTGAGAGCCAATGGGATGCAGGAAAGGGATATAAAGATTTGCCCAGTTCTGGCAATAAACAAGTATGCTTTTGCCACTTGCCTGACTCCCAGACTCTGTGTCGTTGACTCTGCACCTTCATACTTCTGCCCTCAAGGGTCTTGGTCAAGATCACAAGCAACAGGGATCAATGCAAGAAATGTTGCAAAAGGACGGGTGTTCGGAAAATGTTAAGTATTAGAGTCAGAGCCCCAGTGTATACAGCTGTGCTGGGTGGGGCATCACAGGGGGTCTGCGCCAATGGAACCTTCTGTCTATCTGGGGACTCCAGTACCCTATTATCAAGTTCAGTTCGTGGATATGTACACCTCAGTGGGAAAATGATAGTCCAAAGGCATAAACTGTTTCAGTAGACTCAGCAGCTTCCAGGGGCACTGCCCTAGAGAGAAGGTGCACATGGGTGGAATTCACATTTATCCAGTTCTGTGGTCAAAACTGGCAGGATGCCTCGTCAGCACAATTTCTAATGTTTGGTATCCGAGCAGGATGGGGTCACCCATCTGATAATTAGAAAATATCTTTCAGGGACCTCAGCACTAGAAATCCTGACATGAACAGGAGATAGCTTTCTTGGTCCTTGCAGTTTTTACGGAGTGTACAATTGGGTAGAGTAAGAGCCACCAGGAATGGATAATAGTACAATGATCAGTGAAAGAGGAAGTTGACTCAGCAAGGCGCCAGGACTCCTCTAGGAATCAAGGTTAAAGCTGAGACTGGAAAGGCTGCATAAGAGGCCTAGCAGTTAGCCCCACATGTGGAGACCCACAACAGAAAGAACAGAAGCTAAGAAGGGAGTGGAGGAGTCGGGAAAACTGCTACAAGAGGAGACTGGCAAGATCTGTACACCAAAGGCCACATTAATACAGCCTGGTGTCTCAGAGCAAGCAGAGAGTGGGTGTGTGAGCTTGCAGAAATGGAAGGCCAGTACTCAAAAGCAGGGCATCATCTAAAGCTGGTGAACTCCCCAGCACACCCAGCACAAGGACCTGGTTTGCTTTAAAGCCTTCAAATGGGACCATCAGTCAACAAGCTCAGAGACGCAGAAGAACTGGACTTCTGTTTTGTCTCCTCCTACCCTTGCCTCTGTATCAGGGCTGGCAGCAATCATTTCAATTCAGAAATCTGAGTTATGACTTCTAAGAGGGAGAGAAACAAAAAAGCAAAAGCCCAAAGCAAATACACAGGCCTAACCTGTATGTGTGTGCGCACATATGTGTGTGTGTGTTTGTGTGTGTGTGTGTGTGCATGTGTGTGTTTGTGTGTGTGTGCATGTGTGTACGTGTGTGTGTGTGCGTGTGTGTGCATGTGTGTGTTTGTGTGTATAATAGGGCTCTTACCTATGGCCTGGAATCTATTTGGTAAGCACTCTGCCACTGTATAATGGATCTGGGCTTCTTTACTCAGGAGGAAAATTTCACTACAGATCTGGAGCATCTTATCGTGGTGGATTCTCAGAGCTTTCATTGCCTAAGTGATAATTAAAGTTTATTTGTTTGTTTGTTTATTGAAACAAGGTTTTACTATGTAGCCTTGACTGACCTGGAGCTCACTGTGTAGATCAAAATGTCGTCAGTCTCTGCCTTTGCCATGATCAGGCAACAGACAACCTCAACTGGGATCCTTTCTATATGATTAAAAAAGGAAGGGGGGATTTGGATTTTAAAATACAGGATGATATGAAATAAATTATTTTGTGTCTGCTTTCAGTATAAGTAACAAAGTTGAGCACACTTCTGAGTGCTGACAGCATGGATGTGGAGGATGGGAGTGGCTCGTGGACAGTTGAAATGTTCAATCTCAGGCTGCTCCCCTTCTGACCACCCCCACCATGCAGGAAGTTCTCAGGAGGCCCTCTGCTGTCTCTGCCCAGCTGGTGTGTGCTTTCTCTGAAAAGGAAAACTCATTTTAATATTAGCTTCAGCAAGGCATAATTAGGAACACAAATCTGTTTCAAGGAAACAATACAATCCATTCAGGAGCCAAGATTCAACAACTTGTGGAGTGTCTGCTGCTAGGATTTTCCTCATCCTCCTTGCTCTCACTTGCAGTCACTGAGTGCTGTGTGCACGCTTCCAAGTGTGCAGCACTAACTGGCCTGCTCATAGACTCTCCCAGGCCACTTCTGCACTTCTGTAGTGAGGGTAATAGCTCATCACCTTTTTGTAAACTTGGAAACAGGATGGAAAGGGATGAGATTCCTCATATAATGGGACCAGAGTAGCACTCACTAGACCCTGAACCAAGCTACATGAAGGGTATTTTGGGACTGAGTACTGTTTCTGCCTTTCCACACAGATCTGTCCTTGAGCTCTGTCTTCATGCCTGGCCATCTGCCCTCTCCAGCAGACTCATGTTGTCTGGAGATCCAGTTGGCTTTCCCTCTTATCGACATTGCAAAGCTAAGGCAAAAGTAGCCACCCACCTCTGAACTGCCAACTTCTTGTCTTTGAGGACTCTGTAATCCACACAAAAGTAGTCAGGTCAAGTGCTCACTCATGCAACCCAGTCTATGTGTGTGGGTGTGTATAAGTATAGGTGTTAGTGAAGCCTAAAATCAAAAAGGAGTTTAGAACACATCACTTTCAGACAGGGACCAGCTGTGGCTGGCTGTTAGGCAGGCAGAAGACCTTTGGCTGGCTTCTCTGTTATGTAACACTATCTAGGTAATGAAGCCTACATGACTTAGCTCTCTGCTGCTGTCCCAGCCTCATCCTGCGTGACTTCCCGCTGCCGTCTCTGAACTTCTGCCACACAGGCACAGTGATGTCCTAGCGGTTCATGCTCCCCACCTCTCCTTGCCCAGCTCCTACAAAGGTTTTCATTCAACCTGGAATGATCTTCCCCATCAGAAGCCATTCATTTCTTTTCCTCCACACCTCAAGTTCATTGCAATATCTTATAAAATTGAGGTATCGGCTCTGACTCACAAACAGTTACATGGGTTTCCAACTATGCAAACATTTTTTGACTCTTTAGGCAAGACACTAGGGTAGAGGGAAAAGTAGTAAAGGGTTTTAAGGGATCATCACAGATCACCAATGTCCCCCACTATAACTACTTCCAAACAAATGGACTCCTGGGGGACTGGGGAGGAGAGAGAGAAAGAAAGAGAGAGAGAGAGAGAGAGAGAGAGAGAGAGAGAGAGAGAGAGAGAGAGAGAGAAGATCTAGGAATGATGATCCAGATGACTGGTCTACCTCTAGAAGTCTTCACTCTACCCTGATAATATCCCTTTTTTTTTTTTAATAAACCGTTCAATTACCAACTCTTTATGCCACTTTGTACAGGATTCTAATGGGTTTTACTCTAAATTTCTTGCAGAGAAGATATAGTAGCTCCTCCTCCTTCATCTTCTTCTTTTCCTCTTCCTCTTTTTTACTAAGACAGGACCTTATGTAACCCAGGCCAGCCTTGGTCTTGTGATTCTCCTGCCTCAGCCTCCCAAATGCTGAAATCATAGGGATGTGCCATCATGCCCATTTTCTGTTTTAGAAATATTTATAAAGCATTGCATAAATACAAAGGAAATATAGAAAACATACCATTGACTAATGCCTCTGGGGTAATTTCCACATCAGTCATTTAATGGCATGGTGGAATGTCCTTAAATTTTAAACATTGTCTTGAATGTTCATCATTTCACAAGGCCTGGGACAACAAAGACACTCTATAAACATTTACCCAGTGAATGGATGGATGGATAGATGGATGGGTAAGACAATGGCAATGGTGATTCTATGTCCTATCCTCTAGGATATTTGATATCAAGATATCGAAATGAGAATTCTAGCTTATTCTCAGCTCCCCAACACTAGTCTTCTTTCCTTGTTAAAGACCTTTAGAAAGGCACACTGCCTATTTCTTAAGGGAGCATTTGTGATAAATAACAAATAACCTTGGGTGAGATACAGAAATAGGAGCTCTCTCTTGAATAAGTTTGTAAAACACACACACGGGTGGGGGGGGGAAGGGGAGGAGAAAGAGAGAGAGAGAGAAAAGAGAGAGAGAGAGAGAGAGATCTAGGAATGATCCAGATGACTGGTCTACCTCTAGAAGTCTTCACGTCTAGAGGTTAAAGGCAACCTTCTTGTATGTCCTTTATTTTTTCAGTCAGTAACAACCATTATAAATCACAAGACCAAAGTCTATATATTTCAATATAAGGGTAAGATACTTTAGATTAAAAAAATAAAAAGATTAATCCAGCTAGACTATAGAAAGAGAATGTAAGTAAATTGGTAATTCCTATGGAGAGATGATCAGTGATCAGGAACTAATGAAAATGGAGCAATTAATCCCATCTCTGCAGATGGAGGGAATCAGTCACTACACTCATCTTTCAAAATGGTAGGATTTTGCAATTAAAAGGTTAGATGGTTCTTCTAATTAGTAGCCATACATGAAAGTGTCAAGAGTCAGATCAGATGATCAGGACAGTACAGGAAGATGATGGCTCTGTCAATTCTACTAGCAAAGAGTCCCACTCACCTCAAACCAAAATAGCCAATGCATTAGCATCCTGTAACTGAAAAATCACAGTGAAAGGTGTACCACTATCCAGTAAACACTGGAGTGAACACATTTTATAAATTACTACATTTACAGTTAAAATAGTAGTACTTGATACCAGACTTAAAAATCACATATGCCTTCTCTTCCTTGAAGTGCTCCATTAGAACTGAACTAGATTAAAAACAGAGATTCTTCCTAGCAGATTCTGAGATGGATAAGAGGACTGGACCTTAGATAGTTCTGGAACCCCACACAGGTGAGCAATCATGGATTATGGGATGGAAACTGAGCTCAAAAGAAAGGCAGCCCTGCTTGGAAGTGAAGCCAAAGCTCTCTCTCACATCAAAGTGAAATGAATGACTGTAGGTCCCCGAGCCTCTTTTTGGAGGCCAACATACAAAAAGCCTACAAATGGCTCTTTAATCCAAGGATCTATACAGGCACAGAGAAACACACAGAGAAATTAGGAGACAAGAACATGGTACGTGGTGCACACAGCCTTTCATTTCCTCATCTTCCATTACAAAGAGTCAATAATTCTTTTCAGGTGGTGATCGGAAGAAAGAGGAGTAAGAATATATTTTGGAGGGTGTACACTCACCAGGAATACTAAAATTATAGTCTGCTGGTGGAATGGATTTCTTCTATGATGTCTGTTTCCCTTAGGGGGGAAACGCCTTCTCATTTCTTCTAATATTTTTTTCCATGAGGTCATACTTAAAAATGACAATCCATTGGCAGAATTGAAACACTAGTCTCACCTCCTCCAAATCTTCATCATACACAAGATTCATTTAAAGATGATGGTGGAAGTCTTTACTATGAAAGGGACAGGGTAGAGGGAATGAGAGGCTACTTCAGGAGCTCACAGGGAGCAGTTAGGCATCCATGAGTCTCTGCCCTTGTGCAGCACATGCACTTACTTCTCTGGATACAGTGGTACCATTAATACTGTTTTGTCTGTGTGGAGGTATGTGGGTAGTAGGAATCAAACTCTGAGCAATATATGCTTCTAACCATTAAGCCATATCCCAGCCCCTTCCATGTTATTTTAACTGAGGAATGTGTCTCTTGGATAAAAATATACCAAATTATCTCCACAAGGAAAAGATCTAATAACTCAGAATGATGAGGTATTACCTGGTAGATAATGCAGGGAGACCTGGAAACAACCCATCCCACCTCACTCCTAGAAGAAATCTTACCAAAAGAGGGGGTAGGTGATGAGACAAGAAAGAATGCAAGAGAGAGCTTCAAGGAAAAATCAGATCAGGGAAGATCAAGGTAGGGAATGAAGAGCTGTCACAAGACTCTGCAAAGTGAGAAGTCTTTGTGAGGAACTTGAGAACAAGATAGCCAATAAAAACAACCCCCAGCCACCAGATTCTGTAATAACTGAGGCTGCAAAATTGGGCCTTTCAGGAGGAAAAAAAAAACAAAACTGCTTATATCTCCCCTCTAGTATACTGAAACTTGATCTTGGAATAGATGGACTTAGGGATACTCAAGAGAAGGTAAGTGCCTCAATC
The DNA here is from genome assembly GCA_021653895.1 of Mastomys natalensis. NCBI lineage: Eukaryota > Metazoa > Chordata > Mammalia > Rodentia > Muridae > Mastomys > Mastomys natalensis. The sequence continues at coordinate 1,497,603 of JAJTUV010000150.1, forward strand.
AGAGTCCACCTGGAGCCAGGGAAAGAAAGAACAGTACTGTTGGACTCTAAGATCTAAAACCAGGGGACACGCTCCCTCAGAAACACACACAGAAGGGACTGGCTGCAATAACATGAGGTTTAATGATTACAGTGCACTAGGACTCTCTCGCATGCAGGCAAGAGAGCCCCAAACAAAAGCTGGGAGCAGTTTTTATACAGAGTTCACGAGGGCAACCACAAAGGACCACAAAGGCTGAGTTTCCCAGGTCCTGTCTCTAGGTGACTAAGATTCGCACATTACTGTTACAACAATGTCATAAAAGTTTGCCAAGGTTTACCGTGTTAAGGGCTGTTTCCTGACCACCTCCCATTCCGGGGGGGGGGGGGGGGGGGGGGGCGCGGCTTTCCTGGAATGTGCTCTGGGCCATCCTCACCTGCAGGTGGATTCCCTCCCCTATGGTCTGAGGAATGTTAATCAGCCTCTCCCTTCTTCCTCTGAATGTTAATCTAGCAAGTGTCGTCTGACAAAGGAATGTGCACCTCCCAGGATGTGTTCTGGGACAGTGGGATTCTTTTAATCTTAAATTCAAACTGAGACCCAAAAGTCCTATAGTGCCTCAAGTTTAAGAATCACACATGAATGTCAAGATAGGGCTCTTCCCTTTCCTTAGCCATTCCCAGGACTATCCTCTAATGATAAGGGCATTCCTTCCATGTGAGCTGATATTCACAGTAATAGCAATGGTCGATAGAGAATGATCACTCACCAAAGAAAGTAGTTTAGGTGAATGAATTAAAAGGTTCCACTTTCTCTGCAGAACTGAGGAGAAATTAATTAAGTTTCATAAATGTAGTGTGTGTGTGTGTTTAGGTCACACTTAGGGTACAAAAGCCTTGATATACTGATCTTTTAAAATAAAACCACCAGATTACACCGATTGGAACGATCGTGGTTTGAAGAATACTTGGTTGACAGAGGTGAAAAATGTCAGAGAGGTCCTGGGGCAAGATTTTGAAGATTATTTTTATGTCTTGCCGAAACGTCTGAGGACAGTTGAGAAATACATAAAGACGGGAAAGGAACAAAGAACAAAGCTGTAAGCCGGAGAGTGTTTTTAAAGACAGGAGTGATGTAATCAGACCTGAGGTTTAGAAAACTGATTCTGAGCCCAGTGAGACAGTTCATAAGGTGCCTGATGCCAAGTTTGGTGTCCTGAGTTTAATATCTGGGAGCCACATGGTGGAAGAAAAGAACAGACCCCTGCAGGTTCCATCCATGCTAATGCCGAGGCATGCCTTCCATGAATGAATTAATTTAATTTTGAAAAATTAGAACAAAACAGATGATGATCAAATATCTGGGTCATAGAGAGCTGAGGTGGGAGAACAGATAGAGAATTCAGGAAGGAGGCAGCTGCAAGTACCGGGTACCAAAAGCCCCAAACTAGCGCAGTGACCAAGGGACAGTCACATAGTGTCTACCACTTACCTTCTTCCCAGACCCCACCTAGCTTTGGCAGTGCAATCTGAGGGCATTCACAGCTAGGCCTGGCCACAGGCAACGGACTCCATGTTTTTGACCAGAGTGCCTCTGGGTGGAGTGCTGTAATCTTTTATGCATACCAGAAAGTGTGAGAATGCTAATGGGGTAAAGGAAACAATGTTCTGGAGGAGTTGACAAAACTCCTCAGAAGAGACTACAGGAGAAAGAACTTGCAGTGGCAACACAAGACCACCTTATCTCACTGTCTTCTGCTCACCACACCCCAACCCCAACCCTGCCACAGTTCCCTGATACTATCAAATCATCTAGTATCCGTGGGACTTGTCTCAGGCTGTTTGGGTAGAAATCAGGCTAAGGCAGTAATCAGTAATCAAGAACCTGGTAATTCATACGGGGTCAAAGAAAGGGGAAACTTCTGAAATGGCTGGGGTTCCCATTGTAGGTGACAGAACTGGCAACTGCTGGGGCTACCAGGTGTGTGTCCATCCCCAGTATGTGCACAAGTGCACACACAGAGTGCATACCATTCTTGCTCATTTACACATGGTCTTGGGAAATGGCTCTGCTTTGTGAATATCCAGCTGCACTGTGGGCTGACCTTGTAAGACTGTTTGCTTTCCTTCCTTTGTTCCTTGTTTTCACTCCTTTCTCTTCCTTCTCCTCTGCAACCATCTCCTGTCCTATTTCCTTCCCTCATCTCTGTTTCCCTCCTATCATACAATCCATTTGTGTGTTCCAAGGTAAAGTCTAACTAAGCTGAATACACAGAAAGAATAAATGACATTTTATTTATTAATGATAAGGAGACAGAAATCAAGTTAGTCTCTCACCTGCAGGTCAGTTTGCTAGCATTTTCTAGTAATTTGCTAGGGCCTTGGGGTCTACTAGGGGTTGGCTGTGTAGTTTCTTGTATAACACAGGCATGACTCAACTCTTTTTCCCACTGGGGATGCGGAGGAGGGCCTCTGCAGGTGGAGCTTGGAGGTTTTGTTCATGTGTGGCATTGTACTGAAGTGGTGGGTGCCATGAAGTATTGATTATGCATGTAGGTGAGTCATGTTGCTGTGAGACTGTTTCACATTATAAAGTCACAGTAACAAGAACAAAAATGTTAGTATGGAAACCTCACTGAATCAATTCAACAGGTATTTCTTGTACAATTGAGATTACCCCTGAATTACTACATGTTTACAGCCCAGCAAGCCAGCAGTAAGTTGAAAATATATTTGGTCAACCTAACCTGTAGAACACCACAGTTCTGTATAGTTTGGTGATACTGTGCACAGCAGAAGGCCGGTGGTTTCCCTTGGGAGCTAGGGGTTTGGGGGAGGGGTCTGCTTTTCATTGCTGTGATAAACACTATACCCGAAGCAACTTGGGCAGAAAAGTGTTTATTTCAGTTTACAGTTGTAGTCCACCATGAAGGGAAGTTAGTTCCGGAACTCGAGTAGGAACCCAGAGTCAAGAACTAATGCGTAAGTCATGGAGGAGTGCTACTTACTGGTTTGTTCAGCCTGCTTTTTTATAGCACCTAAGGCAACCTGCACAGCTGTGGCATCACCTCCAAGCAGGCAGGGCCTTCCCATAACAATCATTAATTAAGAAAATGTCCCATTGACTTGCCTACAGGTCAATCTGATGGAGATATTTTCTCAGTTGAGGGTCTTCTTTCCAGATAATTCCAGTATGTGTCAAGTTGAAACCAACCAACCAACCAACAAACAAACAACTAACCAAAACAGAATGTGTATGTGGGAGGGGATGTGACATCAGGTCACTGCAGTGTGATCTAGAATCAAAACGAAGACAAGGCTCTGGACATGCCTGTGAAGAACTTTCTTGATATGGTTAAACTAAGGTGGGAAATCCCACTGTGGGTGGTACCATTCCCTGGGCTTGGATCCCTCACTGAATGAAATGAAGACCAGATGAGTATCAGCATCCATCTACCTCTGCTTCCTGACCCTAGATGCAGTGTGAGCAGCTGCCTCACCTTCCTGCCACCATACCTTCTTTGTCACTTCGAACCACAAACCAAAATAAACTTCTCCTTCTCCCTCCCTAAATCGCTTGTGCCAGGTGTTTTGTTATAGTGATGAGAAAGTACCGAGTCTAACATCTCAGACTACCAAATCTGAAGTAGAGAAAACAAAAGCAGAGGCCAGTCTCTTCTTGTACAAGCTTTTGTGCCTTTGTGAATGGGCAGAAAATTCCAATACTGCTTTATCCCGGGCCCCTGTCACATATTCACCACCTCTGTCTATGACATAGGTCATAGATCTCTGGTTCCTGTCTTACGATCTACAGAGTACATTGCCAAAAACATTGCTATGTTAAGAAGTGGGGTGTAGTGGGTGTTGCTATTGTTTTATTTTAGAGTTAAGAAAAGAGTCTTGTCTTTGTAGCAAAAGATCATTTTCACTTCCTCCTAAGGTAGACACATCCTCAAGATCTGCCCTCTTTCGACTGATGCAGGCAAGAGCTGACCTCGTGTACTGCTGTCCTGAATTCCCTTACTGCCATCCATCTTGAATTAGAATTATCCATAGAAGCAGAAAAGGCCTGAGAACACTAATCCTCTTTTAAAACTCTCTTGCTCTGTGTTCAGGGTCAGTTTCCCTAAGTCTTGCTTGGGAAGTTGAGGTGGAGAAGGTTGGGAACTAGCCAAAGAGCTGAGTAAAATGCAGCTAAATGAGATGCCATTTTCACCCCATGCAAACAGTGGCACAGGGACTTGTTTTTGCTTTGTCATGACTAGACAACCCAAATATCACCAGGCCTGCATCAGCAGTCAGGTCTGGATTCTGTCATTGTCTGTCCCTCTGGTATTCAGAGATGCTGGCTCAGGAGAGTCAGCACAGTTCAATTTCCAAATGCATCTGAAATCCTTTAAGCCCTTTGTTGGAGGCATTGCAAAATCACAGTGGGTATGAGCCTTTTTTCCCCTTGATGGTTGCATCACAGCTACTAGGACAAGCATAACTGGCTCTTTCTCCTGAGAAACGCTGGCATCTGTGGTCCAAAGGTTAAGCGTGCTGGGGCCTGGCTTGTTCAATTGCATTTCATTAGAGAGTCCCAGGGAAGAGCCAGCTGAGCTCTGTGGCTCACTGGGGAGTGGGAAGCAATCTCTTGCTATTCTTTCTCCAGGGAAGGCAAGCAGCATATGGGGCTCTGCCTGTGGCACCAACAGTTAATTTCCACTGGCTTTTCTATAGCTTCAGCAGCTCTGGGATTGGAAGGGCAGGTTCTTTACTGCTTCCTGCAATACTTCTCTGAGCTCCTCTCCAAGTGTCTGCTTTTGTTCTGCAGATTCTTCGCCAGCAGCTTTGTCTTGCTGGAGAGGTAAACACTTGGCTTGGGATCCAGGGGAATTTAGCTGCTTTGATTTCTTGATGCCTTAACTCAGGATCTCTGAGACAGTTATTGTGACTCTTGAGATAGTGTTAAATGTTTCTCTTAATCCCATATACATACACCCCTCTCTCTGTTTCACTTTGCCACCCTCTGAAACACCTACTAATGATTGTGGAACCACATAGATGCATGTGGAGGAAGAATCAGCTAAAACAAACAGGAGACATTTGGTGGTGATGGTGGCATCTGTGATGTCAGTGACAAGGACAATACTCCTAACAAGCATTTGTTGAGATATTTGTATGTATTATGCACACTATGAAGTACTTTACACAAAGTCTTTTACCTATCCCCTGATTCTCTCCAACACTTACAAAAAGAAGTATTCTTACTAGCTCCATTTTGCAGAGAAAAGTGAGGCCTAGTTTACTGGAGACCCGGTTCTAACAAAGAAGAACTGGTGCTTAATCATAGAGTAATGACAACAGTGGATGTGTCGGCTCCGTGTCATCCTCAGAACTCTGTTCTAGAAGTTGAAAATTGATCATTGTTCTTCATAACAGCAGTTCCTGAGACCATAATGATAATGGCCATAATTATTGAAAATCTTACATACCAGACATTGTACTTGGAATGTCACACACATTACCTCACACAAACCTATGTACTCATAAACAACAGGTCAGCTTGAGCATCACAAACATAAACATCTCCAGTGCAAGAGACTCTGCTGGCTGAAACGTTCTCCATATTGGCATGATGTCATTAGTGGAAATTTCCACATCTAACTTCATGAAACAGAACACAGTAAGAAATAAAGGCACACTGAAAATCTTGTATATTGGGGTCCTGATCCTGGTAGCACTTGCAGAAGAAGAATCCCAAGTTCAAGGCCAAGAGGGTTACACAAAAGAGGAAGGAAGGGAGGATAGGGAAGGGGAGGGCAGGAGAAGGAAGACCAAGATAATAATAAAATTTTAAAACTCTATCTTTAGGCTCTGTAAGGCATAAAGAAACAGGTAAATGTTTTAGCTTTAGTCTCATCACTTCACTGTATACATGCAAATATTCAAAAATTCAAAACAGTAGAAAACCTTCTACCCCTCAGATAACATTGCAGACAGTTTGTAATGCCACCTTACAAATGAGAAGACATAGGGTAAACTTTGACAGTAAGTAATGTCCCCTGGTTCATCAGCCAGTCTCTAGGAAACTGGAATTCAGACCTCAAGCTGTTGATTTCAAAATCCAAAATATTTTCAAAGGCAGTTTCAATTTTTTTCTTACTGTTTTCTTAGGAAAAATGCCCGAGGAGGAAATTGCATGTTTGACAGTGATTGGCAGGACATCATTTCTCGACACACATGCAGCTTTGTGCATTGAATACATGGTGTAAGTCCACCTTCAGAAACAAGTGTCTGTTGAGACCTGCTTGCTATATGCTAGGCTCTACATGGGACTCTGGGATATAATACTTGTCACTAAGGCACCCACAGCCTCACAATGAGGAAGACTTTGAGATACTTATTTTCCTAGAATTCAGTGAGTCCAGTGAGAGGCCTGTGAACCTTTGCACACTATAGGCACAGTTCAACTTGGGAGACTCTGGTGTTAGTGAAGCCCTGTTTACCGCTAGTTCAGTTTGGACTGTTAAAATTTAAGAGGGTAATGGTGTTTCTAGACGTTTGTGAAACTGAAAAGCAGGCAACCCTAGCAAATAAAACAATCATCAGTTAACCAATCAATTACTGAGTCAGTCAGTTAGAACCTCCTACTCAGAAAGTTTTCCAGGCCATTCCCTCTTTGGAAAAACAAAGCTACGTGGGCCAGGCCATCTGTGCTGCCTACCCTCCACACTGCCTGCCTTATCTCCTGCCCAGGACAGCAGGTTCACAGTGCTCCACTTCCAGCCACCAGGAGACTTGATTGAGGTAGAGACTCATTGTCCAGGGACCACTAGACTCTCTCCCACAGGATGCTATGCTAGAAGGCTTGCAGAAGATGGCCTTGCCCATCACAACAGACTGGTAGCTCTCCTGGGCTGAGTTATGAGAAAGTCAGGAAACATTGGACAGCCAAAAGAGGAAAGAGAAGAAGGAAGCAAACAAATAAGAAGTAGAAACAAGCTCTCACAGTGCTGGGGAGCAAAAAGAACACCCTTGAAACTCTACCTGCCTTCAAGTTCAGGGGGAACAAATAACTTTTCTGTTTGGAGTCCCCTGTTTTATTTAACTACATTATTTTAGATGTGCTCACATAGGTTGATGTCCTGAAGAAAGATCTTTGGTTAGAAATAGAATGCTTCTAGATCCTTCCTGACCACCACACAGTCATCTTTATAACCCATTATTTCATCTCAAGCATCAGACCCTTCCAGAGACACCAGAAAACTTCAGGCAGGTTAGGTCTTCGTTGGTGCTTCCATTTCTTCACTGTAAGTTCTTTATGCTCCAAAGATTCACTGCTAATTGTCTCCATGTTGGTTCCAGCCAGCCTTTGACTCCCTGGTGCTTCCTCCAGATGGCTTCTGTGACCCAGTGGCTGTGGATCCTTTCTGCCTTTTTTTCCAGGCTTCAGCAGCAGCTCTCCCATCCTTGCCTGTACTTTCTCCTTCATGGAAGATCTATTAGTGTAAACAGCTCACCTGTCAGAAGAGACTATGCTCCAAGGGGCAAGACGCTCATCTTATCATCTTCAAACATCAACCAACCTTAGAAAACAAAAGATACTAAAATGCACTCACAGGGCTGGAAAGACAGCTCAGCAGTAAAGGTTTGCCAAGCCTGGTACCCTGAGTTTGACCTCTAAAGCACACATGGTGGAAGAAGAGAAGGGACTCCCACAAGTGTCCTCTGACTTCTACAGGCACGCTGTGCCTTGTGTGTGTGTATTCCCCCACAACATAAGTAAGTGTAAAAAATAAAATGCAGATATAAAATCAATGACTAGGTGGATTAGATCAAATTACTAGAGAGCATGATTTAAAAATATCAACACTGAAATTGTAGAGGAAAAGTGACAAGCAGAGACATTAGCTCATATCAGACACACGCATGTCCCCAAAGCAGTGTCCTTTTCAGTCAGCTCTCTAACTGAAAATGCCTGTGTGATTGTATAGAATATATATCGTATAGTATATCACACGCTCCTCTGGGAAACTGGTAACCAAGTCTTCCCACACCGTGTGTCTTTCATGAAAGAAGAAGCTCTTGTTATCAGCTTACAGTACACTTTTCACCGTAAGATATGTGTAGGTAATTATTACATTTATTTGTTTATCATTTCTTTATGAGAATATAAGGGAGTGTCCTTCCTCTCACTAGCAGAGGCATCCCATGATCCTGAAGTGTTCAGCACAGAAGTGATGTACCATCACCTAGCAACCGCTGAAGGAGTGACTGAAGGAAGGAGTGGGAACGGAAAGACACAGGGGACACAGCCCTCACCCTCTGTGAACACCACAGTTTCAAACATGTCACACTCCTTGGGTGTCCTGCCCAGATCCTGCACAACAGGCCTGTGCCTTCATCCCAGCGCTGGTTTGCCTGCTGGCCGCCAGAAGCTGCTCCCTCTTCTGAGGATTTCCCTCAGTGGGCAGAACGGGTCTCCCTGAAGTGTCAAGAGGAGGTGGCCAGTGATGATTAAAAGGAGAAAAGTTTGATGGTATTATTTACCATCCAGAGTTCCCTAGGATCAGGATGAACATATCTGCCTGCTCTCCAGTCTTTCTCTCACTCCTTCTCAAACCACGGATATAAAAATCCCACCACAACCCTGCATTATAAGAGCAAATCTGAATTGAAGACACCTAAGTTATTTATTATCTATTACCTATCACTTTGTTGGATCATTCTTTTTGTTTGTTTGTTTGTTTGTTGTTTTTCATGTCAGGGTTTCTCTGTGTAGCCACGGCCATCCTGTAACTCTCTCTGTAGATCAGGCTGGCCTCTAACTAAGAGATTCTCCTGCCTCTGCCTCCCAAGTGCTGGGATTAAAGGCATGTGTGAACACCTGCCAACATTGACATTCTTTATCCATTTGTAAATTTAATTTAATTTAATTTTACTTTCATAACCAGTTTGCAAAACCGTTATCACTGATTTGCTCCAGCTCATTCAGGTTAAACCGCACTTGGTGTATCCCACATGGCCAAGGCTGGATCTGAACACTGGTTATCCAACTGCAGCCTCTGGCATCCATATTGCTCTACAATCATACATTGTTACCATAATCTGGAATACCCAGCCGGGCCCCTGTTTACAGGCTTGGCTACGTGCACTATTTGGAATGGTGTAGAAGCTTTAGGAAGTGGGTTCTGGTGGCAGAAGTGGAGAAGGATTAAGGACACCTGTAGCTCCTCCCCCACACCATCTGCTTCTTTTCCTTGAACAGCCACTATCACATGCACCTTACACCATGCCTCCCTTGCCACCGTGGCTGGAACATCTCTGAAACCATGAGACAATGGAAATCTTTCCCCTTTGACTTATTTCTCTTATGCATTTTGGTCACAGCGATACCAAAATAACTAACATAGAAAGTATTTAGAAATATTTTAATGTCGAAAACATGTTCTGTGACTGTCACCAGTTAGACAAGGCATGCAATAAGTCCCAACTACATAAACCCTAAATTGAAAGGTAATCAAGTCATTTTCCTTGGCCAAACTGGCTCTCCTGCACACTCTAATGAGAGTCTGGCTTCCAAGTCCATGTGGGGGTGGGGTTTGGTGCTTTTCCACTGCCACCTGGGCCTTAAAGAAGGCACATGATATGCACTCACTGATAATTGGATATTAGCCCCAAAGCTCGATATACCTAAGATACAACTCACAGACCACATGAAGCTCATGAAGAAGGAAGACCAAATTGTGGGTGTTTCGGTCCTTCTTAGAAGGAGTAACATACTCATGGGAGCAAATATGGAGACAAAGTAGTGGGACAGAAACTGAAGGAGGGGCCATCTGGAGACTGCTCCACCTGGGTATCCATCCCAGGTGCAGTCACCAAAGGCAGATGTGATGTGGATGCCAGGAAGTGCATGCTGACAGGAACCTGATACAGCTGTCTCCTTAGAGGTCTGCCAAAGCCTGACTATATACAGAGGAGGATGCTCACAGCTAACCATTGAACTGATCTGGGGTTCCCAATGGAGAAGTTAGAGAGAAGACTGAAGGAGCTGAAAGGGTTTGCGGCCCCATGAGAAGAGCAACAATACCAATCAACCAGAGGCCCCAGGGTCTAAACCACCAGCCTGGGAGCACATAGGGAGGGACCCATGGCTCCAGCTGTATATATAGGGGAGGATGGCCTTGTCGGGCATAGGTGGGAGAGGAAGTCCTTGGTCCTTGAAGGCTGGATGCCCCAGTGTGGGGAAATTCGAGGGCAAGGAGGTGGGAGTGGGTGCGTGGTGGGTGGGGGCACATCCTCATAGAAGCAGGAGGAGAGGGGATGGGTGGGGGTTTCTGGGTGGGGGGAAATGGGGAAAGGGGATAACATCTGAAATGTAAATAAAATATCCAATAAAAAATTTAAAAATAAAAAAAATAAAGGGAGAAAAGGTGAAATAAATACATGACACTAAAAAAAAAACAAAAGGAAGTAAGGAAATTCTCAGACAATAGACACCGGTAGTCCTAGCCTGTTGATTGATGACGACATCCAGAGATATTAAGTGATATTGCCCAAGGCCACAGAACACTTTCTCATCAGGCTCAAGTATTTCAGATGCCTTAGTCATGCCTGAGTCTTTTAAGCTGTTGTCTTGTACAAATCCACAGCTTTCATCTGTTTCTGAGAGCGATGGGCCACCAATAGAAAGCGGTTTTGGCTTTAGTCTCACTATCTGTTTCTGATTCTATTGGTCAAGAATGGAACAAAAAAGCATTGCCTGGAAAAAGGCTCTGGTCTCCCACGTAACACTCACAGCCTCATCAACCATGTCCAAGTGGAACTTGGATTAATTGATACATGGAAGTGAAATCTATAAAGTGTCTAAAATTGAGAGGGATAAACTGCTCCTTTATTTTGGGGGTATGTTATCTCATCATAATGGAGGTTTGGATTTCTAAACATTCAAACGTTTTTTCCTGATCTGAGTAAGCAGAAGTGAACAGTAGGGAGATGAGAGACCAAGCATGGCTAGACAGTGCCTCAGCACGGTGCCTATGCAGAGAAAAGAATGCTGAGCATTTCTGGTAAGGCACTGCTAGTTCTTGCAAAGGAATTAGCAGCAAGGAGTACAGGTGAGATTATCGACTGCTATATTCTTTCTGACACTAGTATGTTTTGTTTCTGTGAAAACAATGCACAAAATTTCCAGGCCCTATCTAGACTTTATTTACACTTGGAAACAGTGGAATTTGCACCAAAGAAGAAAATAGGAAAAGGATATTTCATTAGATCAGCAGTATAAAAAAAGAAAATTAGCTACATGATTGCCAGATTATTAAAAAAAAACAAAACAAAAAAGACCTCTAACTGCAGTTATAGATGGGTATACTGTCTTGCTTATTTTGGACCAATGGTTCTCAACCCTTTCCTAATACTGCAACCCTTTACTACAGTTCCTCATGTTGTGGTGACCTCCAACTATAAAATTATTTTTGTTGCAACTCTTTAACTGTAAATGTCTCTAGTGTTATGAATCATAATGTAGATATTTTTGCAGATAGAGGTTTGTCAAAGAAATTGTGACCCAAAATGAAAATCATTACTTTGGACAATCTGTGCTCTAAAGCAGAACGTTACAAAACAGATTTTTCAAGTATTTTAATTATAGTAGATAACACTTGGTTACTAATGCCTTGAACATTTTCTGTAGCAATGCTGAGAGTTGAGCCCACAGCCTTGTGCCTACTAAGTGAATCCTTAAATAATGGTTCAAATTGGAAGCCAAAGACTGTATCATAAAGTGGAGAGACCAATTCACAGATTGACTGAAATATTAAACATTTTATCTTATTTCTTGGCTTCAGTATCCAAAGATTTGTATATTAAGAGACTAGAACCAAGCATGTCCTAATGTTTCTTCTAGCTATGTAACTCACATTTATGAAAAGATTGTAAATGCTTTGGAGAAAGATCTCAGAGATCCCATTATAAATATTTCTCAGATAATTTCTTTCTAGAATTGTGTGGTGTGATGAAACATAACTTTCTCCTCTGAAATATATTTCATGCTGAGGGCTCAGAACACAGCTCAGTGGTAGAATATTTGCCTAACATATGTTCGATTCCAAAAAGCAAAAATAAAACAATAATACAATAAAATAAAACAACAGAAAAGCCATATCATGTTGGGACATGCTTGTACAAAATATCTTGGTATTGCTTTTAAATGTTTAAGCCTCATACGTGATCATAGAAATTATAGTTGACACAGTGAAATTAAATTATGTAAGAAAAAACCATCTAAGTAATGATTCTGGAGAAGACCTTGATATTGAGATGGTTGGACAGACAACATAAATCTCATAGGTTAGAAGTCAGGTCCCAGTAGATCAGTCAGCACAGGAGGCTGGGGATACTGTAAGCCCCAACAGAGAAGTCAATATCTGCAGTTCCATGAGAGTGGTGGCTTATAGACAGAAGTTATGACAGGGAAATTAGGTGTTTTGTTTGGTTTTGGTTTGGTTTTGAGGTTTTGTTTGTTTTGTTGTCGTTGTCGTTGTCGTTGTTGTCGTCATCGTTGTTTTCAGGCAAGGTGTAGCTTATGTGTTTAAGCAGCTGTGCCTCTAAAAGTAAAGCTGATGATATGAGTTGCTGTCTCAACTAGCTGCTGGCATTTGAAGCTTGCTTTCACCAAGACACTCTGTGAGATTAGGTGAGTTGGAGCTGATAGAAGAGGATGGGATGGCAACCCTTGTTTGTTCTGAGGCACACATTTTAGTCTGGCTGCGAGTGGAGAGGAAACAAGCAGCTTCCACTCTCATGCTCAGCTTAACAGGATACCTGACATCGAGGGACAGAAAATGAGAAAAGAAGACATGGTCATAACTTTCGCCCTCATAAAGAACTTTACAGAAGTGCTGGCACAGTCCTCCCCTCCCTTCCAGAACCATTCCTTATGCTTTTCCAAAGAGAGCCACCCAAAATGCTACTGTGTCTGAGGACCTTCACACTCAGTCCCGTAAGGTTCTGTGAGGAGAGGCTTCGATCCAGTCTGTAATTCAAAGACTCCCAAATTGCTTAGCATTGATACATAGCAATACAGAAGCACTGGAGAAGACGTTCTCTATATCTATTGATTAGACATTCTGACTTATATATTTAGTGCATCCTCTAGTTGGCCTATGGAAAAACGAACACTGGGATAAGAACAATAGCAAAGAACCTAGTTGGAGTACTTCTGGGGATTCCATGGGAGCGTGGTAGTTCCTTGGGATTCTATTGAGATATGTATTAGATATCCAGGCACATGGACTGGTTTGGAATTGGGTGGCACCATGGATTTATCCTTACCCAGGGACTCTAAGCAGAAATAGCATGGCTCATTTCTGACCAGCACTGATGTGAGGTGAGATCATCTATATGCTGTGTCACCAGCACCTGGCCTGGTGACATCTCACATTGTGGAACCCTTTCAATGAGGAGCTAGTGTGGAGTGGAGCCCTTAATGTGTAGGGTGGAACCGGCGTGGGATCTGACCTGAGTGGAACAAATGTGTGGTGTTCTTAGGATGGGAGATGAGGTATTTTTTACTGTGGAACAGTGGGGTGGATTCTAACATGTAGACACTAACTGCAGAAATGAGCAGCCAGATTTGGGAAGCAGTGGAGATGGATCTCATGGGAGTCTCTGATGGGTGTAAGGTAAATGGCGCTGTAAGAATTGCTACCAAGGAGCCAGAGATTAGCAATGGCTGTTGGCGCTCATCAGTTACAGCTCCTGCCTCCACTAAGCTCAGTGTTGTCTCTAATCTTTCAACAGAATGCTTTGGAAATGTCCTCCAGAGAAGGGCGAGGAGACACTTGATGGCCATGGTTAGGATGGAAGGCTCCTTGCGTCATCCGACGGTGTTTTGGACAGTCTATGACAGGCTCAGAGACACATGATTGGGATTCTTATTTATTATAGAGTTAGTGTGCTGGGGTGAAGGGAGTACAACACTCTCATTTGCTTCAGCCTTTCAGAAAGAGTAAAACCCGGGCCATTGCTGTGTCACTACCACCAACAGAGTCAGGAAAAACACAAGGGCCAAGGGAAAAAAAAAAAAACCAACACAAACTTTTATGAGAACCAGAAACCAGGAAGAGTGAACTGCCTCAGGGAATGGCAGTTTACCCTGGACCTAGTGGCTGGTTACACTGGCTCTAAGGAATGTGTGAAAGGCCCTTGTTGAGTTCTTGTTCCCCACATCTTACTGCCCTGGCACATTTCCTGTTGTTAGATCACTTATTATAGTTCAGAATCACTATGTTTCAGCCACGAGATTTTTTTCAGATTATTTTTCTGGTTATTTCACTTATTGATTTTATTAATAATTTCACTGTATAGCCCAGGCTTTCCTAGAGTTCATTACATGTATAGGCTGGCCTAGAAATCTTGGCAATCCTCCTTTGCCCCATCCTTCCAGGCACTAGAATTACAGTCAAATGTGATTACATTCAGTTTAACTTAGTATTGTAAATCAGGAATAATTAAGACGGTTGCTTTGAGAGCTAAATAATGTAAGGCACATGAAGCTCCTGAAACCTATAATGCTAGTCTAATACACAGAATTGTTATTATTTTTGATCAGCGTTTTCTCTTTTAATTTTGAGCCTACATACAATCCACAGAGGAAATGTAAGTCTCAGTCCAAACCATGGCACAATAGCATTTTCAAGTGTCACTAGACTTGGACCCTACACACCAACTCATGTGAAGGAATTAAACTGCATCACTGTGAGTTTATTTGAACTAATGAAATCAGCAAAGCATGCTCTCATTAATCAAATGTTTGTTCAGCACTTTATGGCTCTAATCACATAGAGTAAGCTTGGCTTCATTGTCCTCACCCCGAATGTACCCTACCTCCAGGAGGCCAAAGAGGGCAAAATTTTGTATCTAGACCCGTTTCCTACTCTTTGCAACACCAATTTCCCAAATGGATTATAGCAATGGGATCAGAGCCTGGCATCCGAGCACCAAGATACAAAGGTATTGAAGGAAAGACAACCAGAAAGATGCTCAGAGTAGCCACTAAGAGTCGCCTTATGATGGAGCTGTACAGGAAGTAAAGCTGAACAGACCTCGACACACATCTAGCTCCATCACATGCCTGCCATAAGAAAGAATAAGCTGTCTAGTTGGCAGTCAGGGAGATTGATTGATTGATACAGTTCTATGAGTGTCTCTTCTTAGGCTAGATAAATTGGATCTGCCTTAAGTCTTCTCCTTTGGGAAAAACATACCATCTATGCCCACAACGCATACTTTTAGTTAATAGCCAATTGAGTCCTAGTTTTTAATATCAAAATTCCCTTTTTGCATCTCTCTCTAGTCTACACAGCACAGCACAATTAGAAAACAGAGCAACACTACAGGAAACATGCGAAGACTGGCCAACAGGCTAGGCCAGACTCCAGAACTGCTTGTAGATCACTTGATTCTCAGGGCCCATTTTTGGGAACTCACCAAATGTTTTCTGGTAGTTTATTATGATGACAGTGTTAAGAAATATTTATTACTCTTATAATGTCCCAGGCACTTAGGTGTAAGGCACAGGGTACACAATATAAAATCTGTTAACTTATCTTTCTTAAGTGCTTGCAGTATAGTGAGACAGACAAGTACAAACCCCAACAGATGTGGTCTGGGAGAAAATGCCATGGCCTCTCTGAGGGCACCAAACTGGATTTTGAAGACACATAGAAGGCTAGTACATAGGAGACCAATGGTGATTCATTCCTGAAACTGTAACATTCTGGAAGCTGAGACAGGAGAATTGTGAGTTCAAAGTTAGCCTGAGCTATACAATGAGACTTGGCTGAAAAAAAAAATCATTACCTACAAAAGACAAATGAAAGAGAGAGAATGTGTGTGTGTGCATGTGCGTGTGTGTGTTCGAAAAATAAAGGCAAGGAAAAGCATTTCAGATACAAAGACCAGCCTGGCCAAAGACACAGGAGGCGCCTTATCTTTGGTGACAATGATGACTTCATCATGGGATGTGTTTTCTGTGTGAGGATGGATTACACCTCGTGGGAATCTGCTATAAAAACTCTGGATCCCAGGGGACAGTTAGGAGCTAGGGATGTAGACTTGGCAGTCATCACCTGCTGGGGAAGTAGGGAAAGAGACAAGGAAGCACAAGGGAAATAACCTTTGGTAAGATTTTCACCCTGTGAAACACCCAGATTTAAGGGGCAGGAGAAAATGACTGCAGAGAAATGATCCTAAAGATGAAGAGGAAATCCAAATATTGATAGTTTTAAGTATGTGACCATAAAACAAAAAGTGACTCAAAATTACTATGCATTCCATTTAATAACATGAAGAGTTTTTCCAAGTTTTCCTGAAGTACACTCAGTGGTGTGGGAGTCACAGAGCAGTTGGCTTTTGCTTCTGTGCCAAGATAAGGAGTGAGCTGAAGATGGTCTCAGACAAGAAAAGATATTTTTAAGCTAAAAACCAGAGGGCACTGTGAGTTAAAGCTAAAGAATGACTAGAAATGAAATATATGGAGATAGTCAAGGCAAAGCAAACTGTGAAAATGTAAAGAGTAGAGAGGACCTCCTGGGACAGGGTAGGCACCAAACCACTCTAACTATGTCTACTGTAGGACACGTGACTTGAGACCCAGCACAAGCACAGAGGAATGTCATATCCATGTTATGTGTAAAACAAATTACAAGAGACTATTCAAACTTGGTGCGCATCGTAACTCCTGAAGTCTTACTTTATTTACTGGTTTATTTCACTGACAAATCAAATCTGCCAATTTGATTTCATGGCCTACTGACCAACAAGTACCCAGTAGATGTAAAGACTCTTCAATTCCTAAGGTTAGAGAGAGATAAAAATGAAGAAGAGATGAAAACAAATACCCAGATCCAGGCAGGAAGTCAAAGTCATTGAGACTGGAGGTGCGCACGTGTAGACACAGTGAAATCAGGTACTAAAAATTCAGAGAAAGAGTCAAAAAGAGAGCATGGACAAGAAGGGGGCATCCAGAAAAGCTACCAACACCAGAAAGGGGTGCTGATCAAGATCATGGCCATGCCGGTGCCATCCAGACCCGTTTAAACCAGTGTTTGTTTAGCACCAGCAAGGATTGCTCTGCAATGCTAGCGCTGTTCCATCAGGTTTGCCAGCCTTGTTTGGTACTCTCACCAAAACCACATAGTTCTGAATACAGATGGAAACAAGAGCACACCATCCTCTGGGCTCCTCTGTTGCATGAACTGAGGGTGCCACACAGCTCCTTTCAATTTCTGCTCCCCACCCCCAACACACACCTCTGACAGAACAGACACAAGCACTTTCCTTACATTCTCCCAGATAGATACATATCCTTCTCCACTTTTATTAAGGTTTGTTTTTTCTCTCTTCAGAAAATGACCCAACTGTCAAACTGACAACACCAAGTGCCTTCAGCACTCTATAGGTACAAATTGTTTACTGACGGACATCTGTTCGCCATACATTGTAGAGGCATACCAGTAGCCACCCTTTGTGTTTATACTGCTGGTCCAACAGATCGCTTCCATACCATGCCACTGTAAGGTTGGAAACAATATGACTCCTGTCATTCATTTGACAAATATTTATTGGGCAGTGGCCATGTGCCAGATGTTGTTCCAGCACAGGGACATAGTGTACATGGGAACAACATGGTCCCTGCATTCAAAGTGCTAGCATTCGCTTCGGAGAAGAAAAGGAGATGAGAGACCACTCTGTTATATTTTTCCTCCCCTCCCCCTCCTCTCCTCCTCCTTCTCCTCTTCCTTCTCCTCTTCTTCTGTCTTGGTGATAGAGAAATGAGAAGAGAAGCATGTGGGAGTAGAGAAACCATGTGCAGGCATATAACTTGGAGCCCAGAGCCACCTTGTTCCTTGAACTAAAAGCTAATATGGCTTCAGCCTTGTCACGGAAAGAACAGGACTGGAGTGTGTGGGGTTGTAGGCAAATGGAAAACATGCATCTCTCTTTTACAAGGCATTTTAGTCAGAGTGGTGATAGGACAGATGTCATGACTGATGTCTGAGCGTGTAGCCAATTACTTATCAGACTGAAGAGTCTCAGTGGTTAAAAAAAAAAAAAAAAAAAAGTCAGAGGTCTGCTTCTGTGATGCTTTGATGGCTCTTGTCCAGATGTAAGCATTGACGAGCACAGTCTGCATCTGGAGCGCTTTCCCTACCATCCTCACAAAACACTTTAGTCATTTGTCTCTATCTGGTCACTCAACCTTGAGGCCAAATGATAATTTATATGGCTGCGAAACTGGAGAAGCTGGAATTCCCATAACAGACCTAACCTTGCACCTACCAACACCTATCAACATCAAAAGAGAAGAGTGTGAAGACATCTCTTTGTTCAAGTGCTAGGTTTTCCTGGAGTCAGCTCCCTCACTCTGTTTGCCCTCTTTGTTTTCTACTCTACTCTCAGTCCTAAGGAGCCTCAACATCTACATGACCCCCTCCCTTTCCTCTTTTTGGTTCCAAAGGTGACTGCAAATTGAGCTGGCAAGCAGAGCTGACTCTATGAAATGGACCCTACTGGGTGGGGCAAAAGAAATGTAAGCTCTTAGCTCATGCATCTGGAATTTGTCTTGTGCCTGCTAAGTGCAAATCTGCAGGTTTAATGATTAATTGGAATGACAACAGAGGCCTGTGCAGGATGGGAGATGGCTATTGAAAAGTGGCTACAGCTCTCTGTGTAGCCAGAAGTCCAAGGAGCCTAGGTCATGAAATTGATGGGAAACCAGCCCTTTACCAGGGAGACCAGGAAGCCACCAGGAAGCTGCCACTTCACTTGCTTATGGAAGAGGAAAGCTGTGACACCTTAGGAGGGAAAGAGGAGGGAGTTACGGTTCATCTTATTTTCTCTCCACTGTTGACCTTTGACTTCTGTGTGTTGTCCACTCTGAGACCCCCACTCCTAGCCCTTTAAATCAACCCTTTTGAGGAACTTTTGCCTCTTCTAGCTCCTTGTACCTGCAAGATTAAAATCCTTAAGTTAAAAACAACTCTTTCTCCTATTGCGATGACATGTGATTAACTCATCGAATATGTCAGTCTAAGAGTCCAGCTTCTGTGTTTTACCTCTTAAGCAATTAGCTCCACAAAGCCTTTTGTGTAGTGGGCTCCAAGAGCTGTCCTCGCTGTGGTCATGAAAACTGGATGCAATTAGATAATGCCCAGTGTCTCACACATGACATACTTCCCTTTGTCATTGTCCTTCACCAGCCTCAGAGCAGTTGATGACAAATAAAAATCATAAGAGACTTGATGACCCAGCATTTGTCTGTTGTACCTGAGCCCACTGCAGCTGAGTCCCATGCTTTGTTTGGTGGTGCACGGCTCTGGGGCTCACTGGCTCTGCTCACCAAGGTTAGGTGCTGGAGACAAGGTGAATGCCACTATTAGCTCTGCTGTGCCTTGCCATGTACCCATTCTTCTGAACTGATGGAGTCACGTGATGGAACTAGACTAGCTGTCTTTAGAGTCAAATGCAGATCCAGGGTATTTCCAAGCCAACAATAGCCCAGTATTCCAGAGTTCCGGTTTCCTAAAGCCTGATGTGATTTTTCCACAGGTTTGGAAGCAACAAGATATGCATTGCCTGCTCCATTATTTGTCACTGCCTGTCCCCATACTCAAGTATCTCCTTTCTTGCCAACATGCAATCTTCTCACAGGGCTTTTGGGTGCTCATGCCTAGACCTCCACAGCAGAGACTCACACCTTGGTTACTAAGTCCATGGGGTTTGTGCAGTGTCCTAATAACACAGAATTGCTTTCCAAGTCTTTCATTTGTTAGTGGAACTGACCTCCTTATTCCCAGCTGCACCTGGTTTTTCATTTCCTGCCTTTACACCTTGGCTTGCTTTGTTTACTCCGCTCTTTACCTTCCACCCTGCTGACCCTCATCACCTCATTTTGTCAATAGTCTTCTGTCTTCTTGAGCTCAGCTCAAACATGCCCTCCCTTGCAGCCGTGCTCTCGCCTGTTCCATATCTCTTTTTCCTCCTCTGAGTCTCAGTTTATCTTATGCAAAGTTCACTTGGAGTGTCATTTTCAAGCTTCATATTTCTTCCTCTAGCTTGGTCTATCATGCTAGGGAGTTGCTTTCTGATAGACAGCTTAAGATCCTACAAAACATCTTGGGAATGACTAAAGGCTGAATGGCTGGTCCAAGCAAGTCATCCGTAAGTCAAATAACTTACTAACTATCCATCATGGGCCAGCATAGTGTTCAGGTACCAGGGACACACAGGTGATTGACTAGACAAAATTTTTGTTCTTGAAGACCCTGTGTTTTATACAAATACATTCTAGAAGTATTTTAAAAAACGAGATGCAGAATGTTCCTTCTGCGGTAGGAGAATGCATTCCAGACTGGTGCCTCTTTATTATTCTGGTAAAGTGATGCCTAATTAAGTTCCTACTATCATTGCATTTGATCCTGACAACAGTGCTAAGAAATAAGAACTCTTGCTACATTTGAGGAAACGACGGCTCAGTGAAGGCCGATACTCTATTCAAGCCTACAAGAGCAAACCCACTGGGCGTCAGAGTCTGCTTTACTCTGAGAAGTTCTACCCACCAGCCACCTAAGAGTCTCCATACTGGTACAAGCCATGTGACCCATGGGGTGCGTTTTCTGGTTTTCCACTTTGAAATTTCCCAGAACTCAGTTTTCATGGCTAAAACTCTACATATCACTTGACACATTTCCAGCTGAAAAACTTTGTGCCACAAATTTCAATGAGCTTTTTCAGAAGTGTCCCCAGCTGTCCCTTTGTCTACAAAGTGTTACAAGACTACTATCAATTTAAGGTCACCTGCAGCTACAGAGTTACCTTTGGCAGGGTCATTATACCCCAGACTGCTAACCTAATAGGACCTAGTACTCTGAGTCCCTGTTTCTGCACACAGCATCACTGGTTAGCTTGTAAGGTATCCTTTAAAAGTCATGCTCTCAGCATAGGGTGGTCTTAGTAGGATTTAATGTGAGTTTTATCCAAGATCATCTGTGGAGCAACTATAGGCAGACAGGCTAGTCTATAAAAGAAGGCATGCATGTGGGCTAGAGCAAGCGGAGCTCGAGCGAAGGGAGAAGGGAAGGGGAAAAAAAACAAGAAGCATGTGGAGGAAGCTGGGATTAACCTGATATCTAAAACACTCCTCAGAGAGTAAATGTTTGCTAAATAAAGTATATGGGTAAGTCATTCATTTTAAGAATCACTTTGAAAACACAATAAGATGAACTAAAGTATGGTCACAAGAAAATTGACTTCATGTTAAAAATAAATTTGATTTCTGATTCCACTCTGGGGTATATGGGTGGCAAGACACAACATAAGCACATGGTTTCTTTGGTAAAAATGGGACTATGCTATTTGACTGTCATAAGGGAATAGTGAATATCATGAAGCATGCAGAGGGTTAGTTCAGGGAGGCTCCTCACTGCTAAGTCCACTAAAAATTATATATTTTTGTTGGTGGTGTTGGTGTTGGTATTTGGGGGTGTGGTGGTGGTGGTGGTGGAGGAGGAGGAGGAGGAGGAAGAGGAAGGAGGAGGAGGAGGAGGAGGTAGTGGCTTATAAACTATCACTTAGAAAAAGCAGACCATGCCCTCGGGACACTCTTAGCCTCCCTTACAAGTTCCTGTAGCAGGGCTCTGGAAGGGGCTGGGGTATGGTGTCTCCCATTGAGCATTTCACATCCTTTAGGAGGTGTCTCCCATAGCACTCACCCAGCACCTGTGAATGCATTCAGGCCCTTAGCTCAAGAGGTTCACAATGGAGAGTGTTCCAAGACCCAGAAACACTAGGTACCCCAAGCAAGCGACTGTGCTTTCAAACTCCCAGGGCTTGCTGCGCTGCAATCCGTGCTCTGTCATGGGGTGCTCTTGTTGAACTTCATGTAGAGTCAGCGAGTGAGATCCAAGACCTGGAAGGACATTCCTCAAAGTGTGAAAAGGTAATGTCATCTCTATTTGACATCCATTCCTAGAAGATACCACCAAAGGTAACTGCTCTATTTCCAGGCCCACAGTAGAGTATCAGCAAATGAATCTCCTCCTGTGAGAAGCTGTTGTAATACAGCTTTGTCTTTAGGCAAAGCTTCAACATTAATCAATGAAGACAAAAGAGAGTGTGCCAAATAATGGCCTGGCTACTGCCAAGCCCAACCACCTCAAGGAAAGCCTCTCACTGGTGCTGTTGAGGGCAGGCACTCAAGACTTGGTACCTCTCTATTCTCTAATCAGTTCTGTGAGATAGGTACTGTTGCCTTCCACTACAGATAAGGATGATGATTACGGAGAGGTTAGACAGTTGCCCATGACCACACAGCCTGTGACTGATTAAATCCACAGATGTCTTTGTAGACTCACTTTTACCACATTAGATCTTCAGCTGTGAAACATCGTCTTTAAGATCTTTTCCCAGCCCTGTCCTCCCCCTCTCTTTAATTCCTTTTAAAAATTGATGCTCAAAAATATTTCAAGTTCTACATCTAGTTCTAATAATTAATTGTATTGATTGATTGAATTATTCAAGTTCAGTTACGGTAGCTATACTTGGATTATATCATGAAGACTAGACCATGAAACTCAAGGCTTATGCTCATACACAATAATCATAAGATAGGAGTAAGGAGAGTTATTGGGGGTCCCAGAAGAGTGGGGAATTTGGCCTTGCAAGGCTTGTATCACTTCTTAGAAGATGAGGACCTCAAATGTCCACGAGTGCTCAACGACACTTATTTCACAGACAGCGTGGTGCCCATGCTCTTCCAGCTTGTCTGCTTAGGTTGAGAGAGCTCCTGTATGAGTGAAACCTGTTATCATTTGAAACACTTTAAAGACAAAAGGATGCCACGTGCCCATAAAAGCCCATCTCTCTGAACAAGGCTCACTTGAAACGCTATATGCCACTGGAAGTCTACTGAGCCTTCACTTCCTCCTTGTGGTCATTGCATCCATCAGTCAGACCTACACTCAGATACCCAAATAACTCAGACACCTTCTGTCCTTTCTCTTCACTCAGGGAGAATGGACAAAGGGTTTGGCTTCCAAAGTGACGCCTGGCTAAAAAATGTAGGTGGCTTTCACTATGTATCAGAAAAGGCTCAGGGAGTTCTTACTCAAACCCTCATGTAACAAATTCAGCAACCCAACCGCTGATTCTGTTGGTGTTAAACTTTATAGATGGAAAAGCTGAGGTGCCACTGGGGTTGAACATGTGCCTGTGGGCACACAGCTGTGGCCTCACAGCCCAGTTTTAAACTAACACAGATGCAGGGAGTATTCGTCTTGCCAGTCCTTCGCCAGCCTCCTTGTTATCCAAACTGATTTGTTTGTTACCTTAAAAGCAACAAAAAGGGGGAAAGTAGTGTGATTCTAAAATTTAAGGCAAACCAAAAGTGATTTTATTTATTATAAATATTTGGATTAATATACAGTCACAACTATAATGGTCCAAATTTTGTGGACTTAGATTTAAAAAAAAAAAAAAAAAAACCATACTGCTAAGCTGTGTACATTGTTAATTTTCTGACTATAAACATAAATGAAGATCACTCTAGAACCACCTTCAAGTCAGTCTAAGGTCACTTATGAAATGACCATTATATATCCATATCCAAATCTATATCTGTGTTTGTATCTATATATTTTATGTGTATATATTTCCTGGTTAATTCAGTTCCACTCTGAGTAGTTCTGTGTTGGCTTCTTCCACATACATTGGAGATCTTGATATAGTTGGTTTAATATCTTGATGTTTATTCATGTTGTCCCATTTTATTCAAAGTCTTTCTAAGCCCTCATTTTAAGCAGAAAATTGTTCCATCCATCCTGTAACCAAACCTCTAAGCATTCCTATAGTTTCTTCTTTCCCTGTCAAGTTAAACACTACAGTGAACAGTAAACGTGGGTTTTTTTTATTGAATTGTTTTTTCAAACTTTGTTAGGTTTGTATCCAATTTGATTAGTGAATCAACCCATAAGTGCTAAACATCTAAAAGTACCTAACTCTGTGGCAGGGTTGAGGACACTTGTGTCCTTGGATACAAAGCAGTAAAATGATTTAAGATCTGCAGGCCTGTGGATCTGACTCACTGGAAGGGCTATCCATCAGTACACCCACCAGGAGTGTTAGCACTGCATCTCACTGGATCCCACATGAATTAAGGGTCATTTTTCCCAATCTGAAAGATGGAAAAAAAGCGTAACTGTCCATTGCTTTATATTTCCTTGATTTCTGCTGAGATCATTGTTTCATCTATATTTCTTATGCATAAACTTTTAACTTTTAAACTCTTATTTAAGACTTCTTCTGCTTGAAGAAATTTCTCTCATTTCATATTTCTTTGTAGCTTGAGAAAAATGAATATCTAAAGTATTCCCTGAACACCTTAATGTTGCCTTTTGGTTCCCATATAAGTCAGGGTCAGGATTTTAGCTCTTTCAGCTCTCAGAAATCTAGGTTGTTACAGAGTCAAATGGGCTCACTATCTGCTCCAAGGGCTTGTGATGATCTGAGAAGGGACATTAAACACAATTAAGCAGAAAGTATTCTGCTGGTGTCCTGGTACAAAGGAACTCAGTGTCTGTATCAATAGTGGATGGAGGAGCTCCTTGTACAAAGAACTGTGAAGATTCAAGTTTGTCTTTCTAAAGCAGTTTGCTATTTACTATAACTAAATAGGAATGAATACCAATGTCACTGTTGCATGTGGGTCTCATTGAGTTATTTGAGCATAAATTATTTCCTAATTTTATAGTTTCTCTGTTAATTATTCTTAGGAACTGCCTCTTCATCTATCTTTGCTGCATTGTGTTCCTTACAAGTGAAGCCCCTTGGTTCAGGTCACATTCCAGTGGTTATAGAAGGACATGAATATCAAGAGACAGAGATTCAGGACTGTCTTCTCAGAGCCTGCCAATCACACTATCTGTCCCTTCCTGTTTTACTTGCTACATAGTTCCTATCGCCTAAATTATTTGTCTCTGTTTTTACTTTCTGCCTTCCTTCTCCACAGAGGCAGGGATTTTGTCCTCCTGTGCTACTGTGTTCCCAGAACCTTGAGTGCATCTGTCATATACTGGGCACTAAATAAATGCTGTTTGCTTATGTAACTGCTCGCCAGGATGAAATGGCCTAGTAAAGCATTGCTTTGCACTATAATCAAGCAAAATCGGTCAAATCCAACAGACTTAAAGTAAAGCCCCATCTTTATCTTCTGTGAGTTTGGACACATCACGTACCGGTTTTTCCTTTCAGTTTCCATATTGAAGAATTAGCTTGGATTTATTTAAATGAGAGAAGCACAGAAGGAGAGAGAGTCCTGATGCACACTAAATGCCCAATATGGGATGTTCTCAGTAGCTAATTCTCATGCCCAGAGTGTGACACTGGGCCCAGCAGCTGATGCCCTGCCCTGGCACAACCCACGCAATCAGAAGGCCTGTCTGTCGAGGGCCACATGCACTATAACCTTTCCATGGACCACAAGCTTTGTTCAGCAAACTGAGTCATGAAGAAGCAAAAAAGGATTGGAGAAGATAGGGACCCAATACAGAGACAGCCAGCATCTGGGCACTGCATCAGCTGAGCCATGCACCAGTAGGGAGGTTCTGTGCCCGCCCCTCTTCTCTCTTTTACTCTGTCTTTTCAGAAACTCTAGAGTGAGGTCAGAGGAGGAAACCCCACTGGGGAGCAAGTCAATATTCCAAGGTTCCTTTTGACCTATCTATTCTACCCCTACAGCACAACTAAGAAAACTTTCTTCCAGAAAGGTAAAGTGACGACCCATCTCCATACAATGGGCAGCTTTACCCTGCTGCCCAGGTGGCATCAGTCATTTTAGTTGTCACCATGTGTTAATTCACTAAGGCTGTTTAACAAAGAACCATTAACTACACAACTTAAGGCAACCTAAATGTATTGTCTCATACTTTTGGAGAACAGACACCCAAAATTAAGGTCTAGGCATGGCCATCAAATCTCCAGGGGATCTCTGTTGGGTTCTTCTGTGCCTAGTTAGCCACCAAGTTTTGGAGTCCCTGGCTTAGTGGCTAGACTGGAACAATCTCTCTGAAGTGTTCCTCAGTCGCACTGGATAAGAAATCTGACTAACTCCAGTTTCACTTTCACATCCAACATTGCAAATAAGGAGCTGACCTTACCTATGTCACTGTAACCCATGCTATCATAGCTTTATATTCTCATACAAAATGACACCCTCCTGGAATAAACTGGCTTCCCCTTGCTCAAGGACAGGCCAAGATCTGATAGGAACCGTAAGGGAATGAATGGCCCCTTGATTCAAAATCAGGTCAATCTCTACTCCCAACCAAGGCGGTAGCTGCAGTCTTTATTAATGCCATCTCTATGTAAACTTCAGTGGTGCAGGCGAGATAGGATGCATGGTAGGGCAACAGGAAAATCTCAGCTTTCTTGTTTCTCTATCCTGCTGCCCTTGACCTGAAATCTCTGAGCATGCCCAGTGTGTTTCTGTCTAGTGAGAAGAAGGCACTGTGGTAAGCTAATCCCCAGGTCCAGTGCATTATCTTAGTCAGCAAGTGCACGCTAAGAAAAAGGCTGGGTGAAAATAGTCAAATGTTGCCATTTCCCGTGGTCTCCTTGACTACCGACTAATGAGGAACCAGAGTCCAAAATAGCTGGTGAGCTCACCCAGGAAGTGTACCCGCACCCCACTTCCTCCGACTTCTGCACTGCAGCGGCTGTGGCCTCTAACCTGCCTCTGGGGTTTTTACCCCTTCACAGGCTCCTGGCCCACCCCGGTAACAGCTTTTCTAAATCTCTCTGCACACGAGGAGCTTGTGTCCTTGGGAATATTGAGACAGAGACAGGAATGCTGACATTGCTTCAGGTGTTTCACCTGCTGTGTCTCTCAAGGGCGCTGTAGAATCATTGGGCACCCCCTTGCATTACTCTCACAGCATCCAGAACAGCGAACCTTAGCTCACATTTGCTATCTGAGGTCAATCAAACAGAAAAATCCCTGAAATTGAATGTTGCCTTTACAGTGGGGATTTGCTAAGCAAATGAATGCCAGAGTATAAACAAGGCCTTCCCAGTCTTCCCAAGAACCTGTAGGGCACAATAAGCTTACAGCCTTGGAAGAAATCCTTTTACATGCTAATTACAAATCCCACAGTATTTGTAGGTCTCTCTGGGATGTCTATTTGCCAACAAGTTGTTTATTTCCAGTTTAAAGGGGAGAGAGGGCTATGAATTATTGAGTAGCCATCTACTCAACGGCTCTGTGTTCAGCCAGTGAACCTCTGTGGGAAAGGTTGTTTATCTTTATATTCATCCTTGGATCTGAGCAGTGCCCTGGTCTGCACCTGTGGGACGGAGCATGCTGCTAAGTGAGGAGACTGGCCCACAAGCACGGGCAAACGGCTGCACCCAAACGCATTGCTCTCTGGCCACGTGCTCTGCTTTTCTCTAGATTCTCAAACTCCGTCCTCTGAGTAGTACAGAATGGTATGTCCCTAATTAGCTCAAATTAACTCGTTTTTATAAATCTTGTTTTCATTTCACTAATGAGAAAGAAGAGGCTGTCAGCCAAGGCACAAACGATCAAAAGAGAAAGGTTGTGTCAGATGAAGACTAATAACTCCATCTATGATGCTTCCTGAAGCCTACCAGCGGCTTTGAAAGAAGAAAGATGGAAAAATCACCATCTCCTTGTCAGATATTTCTTTCCTTTGGAAAAAAAAAAAGAGCTTTCACCACTTTTGGGAGAGAATGCTTTCTGGCTCCTGCAGACAAGGTGTGTGCCTGGGAGGTATGACAGGCAGTGATACTGGGGGGGCGGGGGAGGGGGCGGAATTTAACCCTTCATCTGCACCTTTCTGATACTGCTGCCACTGTCTACCAAGACCTTGAAGACTGACAAAATGTTTGAAGACAAACTTCATGTTTTTAGAAACCCTGCACACCTTCCTCGCCCGGGAGGCAGTCTGCAAGCCACATCAGAACTTTCCACTGAAACATATTTGTAGAGCACACAGACAACACAGTTTAGTGAAAGTCAGGCTTTTGACCCAGAGATAAAACAGCTGTTCGTTTTCAGACTGCTTATCATTAGAAGACCTAGAACATCACAGGCAAGTTCAAGCTCTCTGAGGTTTATAGAGCATGCACTGAACTTTACATAATGGCCCCTGTGTCATTAGCTTATTAGCCTCCCAGCAGCATCTAATGCATGAAACAAAACAGGTTTCAAACAACTACAAGGCACAGCATATAAATCAAGCCTTTAAAATATTTACTAATCCTGACTTTTTTAATGCGCCCTCCCCCCCCCCAACTCCTGCAGAAACACATCAACGCGACTCTTAGGAGTTGCAGGACCGGCTCTGGATGCAAATGGTCTCAATGCCTGCGCCTGCGTGTACCCTGCTCTTTCAGCTGTGGAGCCGCTCAGTCTAGGCTTCAAGTGCAGTGGAACTGCAAATAACCCCTGCACTTTAGAGCTGAGTTTGCTCTAGGAGTCTGGTGAGCGAAATCCCAGCACGCTCTGATTCATTCTGCTTACTGATTGGTTGTTTTCCCTGGCCGCTGACATCATCCTGTTGCTGGGTGGAAAACTTCTGCACCACAGTCGTCCATATTGACTTCAGATTCTCTTGAAAGGGACATTGTACTCCATAGCGAAATCATATTATAGTTCAAATGGAATTAAAAATCTTTTTGTGTGATTGCTTCAGTCGTCTTACAGCCCTCCACCCCACAACCGAGCAAATGCTTTTATGTGGCACTCCTTCAGGCCACCCGACCCCTCTAGAGTCTCAGAAGAAACTTTTTTTCTTTGTAGATGAAAGGTGTTTTCACATCTCCTAAAATGGGCTAGCTTTCTGATTACTTTATATCTGCTTTCATGGACAGAATTCAAGTATGTCATCATTTGTTACGGTAATTGTGAAGCTTTTTTGTAATAAGTGGTTTTTCTCCTTCTAGCATTCTGTAAGGCAAAGAGTAACTGCAAGTGCTGGCTACCTCCCTGCCCAGGGCACTCCATAGATGCATGTCTCCCAGATGTCCCCAGCAGTCCTGTGAAACAAGAACTGTTACTTCACCCATTCTATAGGTAAGAAAGGAATTCTTCCTTAGCTGGACACAAGACTGGGACTCTGTCCCTGGCTTTCTGACCCAAATTCTGACTGCTTTTCTGGTAGATCAAACAACTTTCAGGGCTGACAGCAAGGTGATTTGCATGGAGCAGTCTGACGTAACTAGATAACCTAAAAGGTATCAGGCCCAGGTCCTGTCCATCCCCACACAGAGCCTTTGCTTCTAAACCTTTGGGTAGCTCTCCACACAATCTCAGGTGATGCTCCTAGATGCACATTTATTATAGAAGTCTCTGGGCTTTTACAGCTCTTACTTAAGTGCTACTCCGAGGAGGAGAAATAAAAGCCTAATAATTTCAACACGCATTTGCATGTATTACATAAGGTTTCTTTCTATAGGGGTAAGATTATCCAGTTGCAGGCTTATTTTAAGTCTTAATGGAATGAATTTGACAGAGCAGAAATAGCAGGCTTCGTAACCAACTCAGTAAACCCACTGTCAGAGCAGTGGGGAGCAAGCTCGTCCTGGGTTGCTCTTGTGTGCAACCCATGGGATTGTGGAATGGTGGGTGGTGACCTGCCTGCTGCTTGGCTGTCCTATTGCCCAGCTCACAGCAGCCATCTCTTCCACCTCATTCATGGCTGTGCAGACCTCCTTTTCAACCTTCAATGCACATTTGAAATAATTCAGCTTTCCCTAGGTTATTTTTATATAGGAAAAAGCACACACACAAACACCACGGATTTACTCCATGGAAACGGCCACATCTGGCTCTCTCAGTTGAGAGCCAGGTTGACATAGTTTGAATCTAGACAGAGGCTAAGAGGGTACTTCAGCCAAGGCTATGAGACCAAAGGGCTGGAGGAGGAGAACATAAGAGGAGGAACATGGAAAGTGGGTGGTTTGGGCTCTTTGCGTTTCTTTCTTGACGTTGGGCTATATCCCCCAAATACCCAGCCCCCTCCTTGGGGGTGGAGGTTGGGGGTCTCCAACCCACTCAGATAAACTCATGCTCCCTTCATTTTCCCAATGATGGCTCTGTGCCTGTGAGACACGGCAGGGCCCTGCGTGCTTCCATCCTCAGATCTTCCTGCCTGGTCTGCAGCAGGCAGCCCACTCTCAGTTTCAGCCCACTGTGCTCCCTGAAACTAGGTTCTTTTCACACTGCTTGCATTTGCAGACTTTTACTGTTTTCCTGTGTTACTCTGAGGTAACAAACAGTTGCAGTTTCTGTACAATCTTTGTCTCGTCTCTGTCTGCCCTCGCTGTGGACCCAACACACCTGTGCCCTTGCGGTTGCTTTTGCAGCCCTTTAAAAATGACAGTAGGTTAGCATTCCACGGAGGTCCAAGGAAAAATCCTCTTGTCATATACCTATATGCTAGCTGATAACCTCACGGAATTATTAATATTTTATTGATGAAAAAATACATGCAGATTTAATGTTCATACACCATCCATGCAGTTCCAGAGTGCTGGAAACACAAGTCAAACCAGGCTGTCCACCCAGGCCCCACCTCACCCTGACTTTTGCTGTCCTGTGTAGGGTTCATTTTGCCCAGAAAGTAACCTAGTTGATGAAATCCACAAGCACCTTTCATGTTCAGAGCTAGGTGACCTCTGAGAGCCCATCCAGCATAGCTTGCTGTCTTTGGGCCCTTGGAGAACTCTGAGTGCTAGGGTCAGAGGTCAGGACTTAGAATGAGGTATCGTTCAATGTTCACTCCTGTAACACACAAGAGCAGGGAGGGCAACCCAAATGAATGTGATGACGATTTCTCTGCTAATTCCTTTTAAAAATAAGTCAGGGGAGCAAAATATCTGTCCTTTGTTGATGGATCTGAATAAACCAATAATTAGGACATCTACATCACAGAACTGGTATGCAAGGTACAGAAAAGTCTCAAAAAAGCCAGGCATTGTAGTGTATACCTGTAATTTCAGCGCTCCAGAGGCAGGAAGATTGCTGTGAATCTGAAGCGAGCCTGAGGTACATTGAGTTTAAGGACAGCCTGGGTTACCTAGTGAGACACCATCTTAGCAGCAGCAACAACGAAGACTCAGTAAAGGTTACCGAGCATTCTATAGTATTTTTGGCAAACATAGAAACTCGAATGTTGACAGAAAAAAACTCAGGCAGGGAAAATTCAACATAAGAATCCAGAGAACCACAATTTAATTTAGAAAACAGTGAAACATGGCAGGAGATAGTAGAAAAATACAAACATTGAAATAATTACAAGTAAAAGGTTTTTTTCCCTTTTTAATCTAGCAATTGGCTTTCCATTGTGACACAGTGATGTTTGTCACGTTCTGTACCAATTAATAGGGGTTCTGTCTGCAAATTGCAGACCTTTTGACACGTCCTGCCTATAAAATTAAAAATTGGTGACTCATATGAGTTCTGCCTCTCTTTGCTCCAGATTTAAAGATAATTTAATGTATTTGTTTGTGGATGTGAATGTGCCAAGGTGTGTGTATGGAGGTCACAGGACAACTTTCAGGAGTCAGTTCTCTCCTTCCACCTTTACGGGGGTGGGGGTGTTCTGGGATTGAACCTGGATCATCACATGTGTATACCAAACACCTTTACAGGCTGAGCCATGTCACTAGCAGGTGTTCTTAGATTTACTGCATGTGTCATGTCTCTAAATCTACTGAAGAGACAGAGTTTCTGTGAGGCATTAGGCAGTGCTCTGGAAAGCAGAGCAGGCAGTGCTGTAGAGTAACTGCTCAGTAACCCAGATAAAGGTAAACTGGCCCCAGCTCTGGAAACTATCTGCCAGGGTTTTACACTTCCACCCTCAAAATTTACCCAACACCCTGGCTGTTTTGCATACTTCCTGCAAGTCTAAAAGCAATATGGGTTAAGTTACTGAGAAAATGTTTATTAAATGTCCATCACATGCGTGCATTCTGCTCCAATAACAATATGGTAGTGAGTAAAACAGCAGCCCTTTATGGATTGTTAGGTTTATAAGGAAATTAAAATGTAATGTCACAACTACTGTGGGATGGGAACTCACAGGTCTTATGGGCACCCCTAAATAGAGCATCTGTCTCAAGCTACACATTAAGATGTGGCTCAGGAAAAATGCCATGTACTGACCAGCATCTACTACTGCTATGCCAGAGGGCACCCTTAAGCCCCCTGAAACTTGTCATCAGTGATTGAGGAGGGTCCTATAGCAACACAAAGAAGACTCAGTAGATCTGCATGTGGTAAAGTTGGGAGAGAGAACTAGTAAGGTGGAGGCTGGTTTAGAAAGACATGCTAGGGTTGGAGAGATGGCGCAGCAGTTAAAAGCACTGAGTGCCCTTTCAGAGGTCCCGAGTTCAATTCCCAGCAACCACATGGTGGCTCACAACCATCTGTAATGGGATCTGATGCCTTCTTCTGGTGTGTCTGAAGAAATTGACAGTGTACTCATATAAGTAAAATAAATATATAAATCTTAAAAAACAAAAGACAAACCAAAAAAAAAAAAAAAAAAAAAAGAAAGAAAGATGTGTTGGCTGGGACAGTGAAATTGGAAAAATGTAGAAGTCTGTATGTATGACAACCACAGACAACTGCCTTTAAGACCTAGGGGTTAGAATAGTGGAGCTGAAGCAACCACATGAGACAGCAAGGGAATGAACTGATCCCTGCTCTGTTGGTAAGTTTCATGATGAATCCAGATGTCACCTGGAATACCTCACATCACAAGGATCACATCACAGCATTTCAGTTCCTCTGCCTTATCTAGAACAAGGCCACATATAAAGAATGCCCCATAAATCTTTCTGAAACCAGTCAAAGTAAAGGCACCTAAAGCCATGGCTCCAGCAATGAAGAAGAGGCTGTGCTCAGAGCCATCAAGGGAGCCTTGGTTACTTCTCTTCTTGCTTGTGGTCTTCTCATATTGCTCAGGCCTTCCTATTTTCCTCTGAATGTAAAAAACAATGGGCTGGACTTGATATCTCCACAGGCCCCACCCCACTTTTCATGCTCTCTCCCTGATACACACATGCTCTAGCTCTCGATGTTACTCCCAGGCCCCAGTGTCTCTTCCACACTGAGCTCTCTGCATGGAAAATTACAGTCTTCCTGCCTGCTTTACCTAGCTCACTACTGCTTACCTACCTATCAAGGAAACCTCCTCAGACCTTACAGAGCCTCTCTACTGGGTGTTTGCTGGGTTCTTGGCACTAATCCCAGCCATCACTTGATGCCAACTATGGAACTGTTTCACTACTTCTGTAAGGGTGGGAGTTTCAGGTGTCTCAATCCTAGACTCAGGCCTAAGGGAGAGTTCCTTAAGCTTTAATGGCCCCTGGAGAAATCTGGGGCATCTTGCAAACCTACAATACTCTGACTCTGTGGATCTGAAGCAATGGCCAGAGACTTACACTTTCTTGCAAGCTTCCAAGGACCACTGGAGTTATGGGCCCTCTGATGCACTTTGAGCAGCAAAGGCCTGTAGTCCAGCTGTCTACATGTCTCCACTACCTTGACCTTCTTCCTACCCAGTCAGCTACTACCTTAGTAGGTCCCACAATACCCTTCACCCAAACCATTAAGTCTCCCAGCTGGTCTCGAACCTTGGTTTCTAGAGGTCCAATACTATCAAACTGGCTTTCCTAAATGTAAAGCCAAACATGTAAACCCACCTCTTTTGAAAACTTTTCAGACTCCATGTAACCTTACAGGAAAAACATCCACCTTTCTAGAATAGCATTTTGGGCTCTCTTGAGCTTTGCCTGGTGCCTTCTCGACCCTCCCTTACCTTGTCTACTTCTGCTTTGGCAAAACCTTTTTGGTTCTGGACCTGGACTGTTCTTTTCTTCTTTAGCTTTACCTCAGAACCTCCATGGGTTACCCTTTCCCTACCGCAGACACTTATCAAGAGCCCACACTCCTACCTGACTCCCCTCCCATGTGAAGGCACTGAATGGGTCCCCTCTCCAAGGCCATGTGGGCTCTGCTCTACCTCTGTGTGCCATTAATTTACTCCCACAGCAACCTGTCCCTGTGGGTTCAGAGACTCTGAGAACAACAGTGTCTTTCATCCTTGTCATTTTTAGGCCTAGTATATGACTTAAGGAAAGTGTCACACAAATGAGTCGATGCCATCATCATTGTGCACTGTGCTCTATGTGCAGTTAAAAAGGACACTGTGCACAGTGGAGTCTCTCTATGGAAGGAATGGTCCTTTGATGTAAGGAACAGCTCAAAGGATGGCCTAAATATGTAACTGGAGAAAAGAGCTACTTATACATAGTGAGCACTTAATAAATATTTATTGAATGACAAAAAGGAACAAATATGTCCTAATCATTGTTTCCATGCGGAGCTGTCAGATTGAAGGGATATTACATGATGTGAGTTACCCTGTAGCTCCAGTAGATTTCAGCCCAGGAAAATGATGAATTCCTAGTAAGACTATGACTTACCAAAAGTTAGTTCCTTTGTGAGTCTTCTAAATGATTTCCTTCTTAGAAAAAGATAAAGCCACATGGGTTTGGGATTTGCTTTATTATTGTAGCAACCAACATTTAAAAAAAAAAAATAAAGCCATGGGAGATTTTTTCAGCTCTCCTCGTGTCTAAAGGACCTCTTAGCCCTCTTTTTCTCTCCTTGCCCTCAATATCTTTCTCCTCCTGTGTGGTTTCAGTATAAAGACCCCACAGGTCCGAGACATTTCTTTCCCAAGCAAAGCCAGTAGGTTTCCTGTTGCAGGTCTCCTCTGGTAACTCCAGGTAGGACTATGGCTGAATCAAGCCTCTTGGCCTTGAGGAAGATGATTCCCTGGAGAACAGAGAAGGATTTACAGATGCTGGACCCACTGTACTGGAGAAGGCTCCATGGCAACAGTGCCCATCCCCAACATCCTAGGAGCGGTAGTTTTCACCCTACGGGCTTGTGGCCCATTTGGGGGTCAAATGATGTTTCCATAGGGGTCTCCTGAGACCATTAGAAAACACATATATTTACATTACAATGTGTCCCAGCCCGAGATGCTGCTCCAGTCCATGGGTTAGGGTCTAGCAAGAGAGAAAATGGGGATGGAGGGGCAAGAGATGTGAAGAATGGAGACAAGACAGAGAGTCTGTTCAAGTCTCGTTTATTGAAAGGAAATCATGGGTATTTATACACTTTACCACGTGCCTTGCTGCAGTGGATAAGCAGGGGAACACAGCTAACAAGATGTTTATCAGAGTGTGTTCAACTGTTGTCGGCTGTTAAAAAACAAGTCTCTTGTCAGAGTATATGGCCTGAGATGGTTGCAAAGATG
Organism: Mastomys natalensis; assembly: GCA_021653895.1. NCBI lineage: Eukaryota > Metazoa > Chordata > Mammalia > Rodentia > Muridae > Mastomys > Mastomys natalensis. Next base: position 1,532,983 of record JAJTUV010000150.1, read on the forward strand.
ATAGCTACTTTCCGATAGGAGTCAGCTCCTAACAGGTCCCCCTTTTTAAATTTTTTTCAAAAGGAAGGCTGGGAAAACTTAAGGAAACCGTGCCTGCCTTAGGTCAGAACAAAGGACCCCAGCCTCCCTTTCCGATCTTTGGATACTCAACAGCCATTGGTTGAGCTCCTGTCTTAGGATGGTGAGGCCTCCCAGTTAGGGGCAAGAGTCTTGAGGTGTTCTCTTACCTGTCATTGACTATCTGGCTTAGCGTGTAAGTTAGGGATTAATCCCCGTCAGTCTCAATGACAGAGGTTTTAGAGTCCTCTACTTCTAGCCTATAATAACGGACCTGTATGGGTTTCATTTGAATAGCGTCTATGTGCTGTCGTACAAAAGCTATTAGTTTGTTGAACACATGAACCGGAGAGACAAGAGACTTAACAATGCCTGAATGGTTGGTATAAAAGCAACACTCTTTTTTAAGGGCAACACACAATTCCTCCTGTTGGAGAAGTTAAAGGTCTAAGCCTGTACCCACAAATTTTGAATTAATAGAAGAAATTATACCAATGAAGTCCTTGAATTTGCATCAGCTTAGTAACAATTATACAGAATTCTACCAATAGATTATGGCTATGTAATCAATTTTAGCTCTTCCTCCCTGTTCCAATAAAACCATTATTTTTCCCTAGAAAGACAGCCTAATATTAACCACCTCAGTCCCCAAGTCCAGGGAATTGGGGCGCTGACTCTTCATTAACTTCTTCAAGCTGAATATGGGCACTGAAATATTAGAAGAGGGGTGAGGGGAAGGGTGAATTGATAAGCCTCTGATGTCTGTCTTAACTGCATCCAGCTGGAAGTCCAGGACATCAGTGGACATTGCAGGTGACAAGAAGATACATTCACCAAGGCTGTGTATTCTGTAATATACAAATCTCAAAACAAATTTTAATATCAAAATAATAATTTTGTTTGATTCCTGGAATCTAGTCTTCTGGAGGCCTACCTCTATCATGTCTGCTTCATATAATTCTGGAAGATATAACTACTACCTTAATGACCTCTTCGGAAAACACATAGAAAAACCTTTTTCCCCAAATCTGTCTATCCCTGAGCCAGTAACCAGAAAAGCCTTTACATTGACTTTTTATCCAGAGGAAAAATATAACACACAACTCAGAATCACACCCATTTTGAAAGTTAAATCAATCTAATACAACTGATTAACACTATCTTTTGTTCAGCTCTCTGCCTAGAGCAACCTTCTATTTATCTATTTATCTATTTGGCTCTCTTGACTCAGAGCAGCTTGCAATTTACTCCTCGAATCTTTAAAGCCTTTTTCATCTGTTCCTGCTGACTTATTTCTTGCCCCATTTTTATTACTATAACCTACTGGTCTCAACATGGCAGATTCCTGCCATGATCACCTTTGTTTCACTTCTGAATTTTCAGGGACCCTTCTTCCAGTAACGTCCCTCACTGGGTCTCTCGTTCTTACTGCCTTGTGTTGAGCGCCAAGGCAAGCCAGCTCAGTCAGTCAACAGGTTCTCCAGCGCAGGGTGAGGATGCGCGCTTCCAGTTCCCACAGTGTCCTTCACTGTATCCCGCTTACTAGAGCTCCAACGTTGAGGCGCCAAGATGTTCTGGTCTGAGCTGCTCCACGCTGCCCCTCATTTGGGCACCAAGTGACCCGGTCCATTCGGGTCAGTCAACAAGGTCTAGCACGTGAGAGAGTGGGAATGGGGGGCAAGAAACACAAGAATGGAGACAAGACAGTGTGTGTGATCAAGTCCCGTTTATTGAAAGGAAATCATGGGTATATATAAGCACAAGCAGGGGAATGCAGCTGAAGACACTTTACCACGTGCCCTTGCAGCTGTGCACTAGACAAAAAATGTGAGAAAAACAAGATGTTTATCAGAGTGTGCTCAGCTAGCTGTTGTGGGCTGTTGAAAAACAAGTCTCTTGTCAGGGTATATGGCCTGAGATGGCTGCAAAGATGATAGCCGCTTTCAGTTAGGAGTCAGCTCCCAACAACAATGTATAGCAGTAGTAAAATTACAGTTATGAAGTAGAAATGAAAATAATTTTACAGTTGGCGGTCACTACAATATGAAGAACTGTATTAAAGGGTTGCAGCATTAGGAAGGTTGAGAAGCACTGTATTAGAGGCTCCTGCAGCAGACAGAGTACACTACAGAGGGGTCATAATTCACTGCACGCGACCACTCACTCCTATCTTTCAAGTTAGATTCAACACTGAGGTCACACACACTGAGGTGCAGTGTGCCACCATGAGTATTAAAAACACCCAGGAATGCTGGGCAGTAGTAGCACACACACACACCTTTAATCACTGGATTTGGAAGGCAGAGGCTGGCACTAGGTTCAAGGCCAGCCTGGTCTACAGAGTGGGTTCCAGGACAGCCAGGGCTACATAGAGAAACAAAACAAAAAACACCAATAAATAAGTAAACAAACAAACCCAGGCAATGAATCTACTTTCCACTAAGAATTCACTGTTGCTGTGATATAAACTAGAACCTCATCGAGTTGATTATTCTGTCCTAAAAGTTTTCATATTGAAGATAGGATGGTGGCGAAAACTGTCCTCACAAAGCATTTATCTAGTGAAGAAGGAAGTTAAAAAACAAAAATTGTAAAACCATGTGCAGCAGGTGTATCACAACACTCTGTGTCCATCCTGCATGAAGATACAAGGGGACAGGCGAGCTGCTGGGAGAGAGGTGGCAGGTTTTCTTTGCTCACTGGACCACTGCCTCTACATGCTGAAGAGCTGTTTCTGGGGAGTGGGTCGCTTCTTCTTATTATTCTCTGCACACCAGAAGTGGAGTGCTTGCTTTAAGACCTAGTGAGACTCTCAAATGTGCCATAGCAAGCGCTTAACTCTGCAGCTTCTAAGGCACAAAGCACATCAGACAGCTTCAGATAAAGTGAGTGGCTCCTGCTGGGGCTGTTAAGGAATGGAAGGGAAAACCGAGATGAGAAATGTCCTGATGACCATATTCCTTGAACCTTATGTCACCCTATGTCCTTGGTTTCCCCTATTCTAAGACCTGTCACCTTTGCTGTGGATACTCTTTCCATCTGCAATGGCATTAATGCTTGCCTTTTGGGACCTGAGGTGGCTGGGAAGATAGAGTGGTTCTCACTCTTCTTGGTAGAGAATCATGATGCTCTATCTTGTCTTACATCAACAATAATTTAGGTTGTTTAGTTTTTAAAAAATGGCAATGAGAGGTATGTGGCAAAGGTCACCAGAATTCTGATAATTGTTTGGTACTTGGTCTATTTTTTTTCCAATTGCTCATTAAAATATTGGTTGATAAGTAGCACACCATAATTACAGTAGCTAAGCATGTAGAAAATGTCTCTGATGACTCTGTTCCTACTATGAAAAGCACAGGCGTGCTACCCTCAGGTGCCCCAAGAGACAGTTGGTTCCATTGTAATTGCTGGCCCACATTGTGGGCCCAGCTGGACTGACATTTTAATTTCTGCCTCTTTTGTGGCTTCCATTATCTTGGGGGCCAAGGTATAAACGTGTCTGGAATCACAATTTGTGGGAGGTTAGTACAGTTTTGGAGCAGGGCCAGGACCATTCAGGGCTAGGGATGGATTTCCTGGAGATGGTCCAGATGCAAGGCTTGTCCATTTGTGCCGTCTAGAATAGACAGTTACGATAAAGGTCTGCTTCCCACAGCCAGCTGTGCAATGGGAAAACCCTGAGTGAGCAGTCTGGAGAGATGGCTCCTAGGCTTCAGGGCTGGGTAAGGCTGCTGGAGTACAGTGAAGGCAGGGTGCTAAGGAAGCAGTTACTGTGCAGGGATGATGCTTCAAAGGGCAGTGATAGTGCAGCTAAACAGGCTGTCTGCCAGAAGGTAGGCTTGTCTAGAGAAGAGAACAGAGCAACCCAAAACATAAGGTGTGCTGGTCTGCTGGGTCTGTATTTCAGCCCCAACACTTTCAATTACATGACTGAGAAATCTTCTCCTCAGAAAAGCAGTGGCAGTATGAACCAGGGATAACGAAACCAAGAAGTTAGAGGTTAGCAGAAGGCCTGACATAGAGAGAAGTATTCTGTCTCCATCAAAATGTATTACAAGGAAAGGGTTGGGGCTTACATTCTCTTAGGAATCACTAAAAACTGGACCCTTGCTCAATGGAAAAAGAACTCATATACAAATATTTGCACAAGTTTAGGGATTTAAAGACATAGGAAAACCACAGATTTCAGGTTCAGAATCTTTGGTGTAGGGCTGGTCCAATTCCTAAGAGGAAGACTAAAGTCTGTGGTTCTATTGATTGTCTATAATTTTGATGATTTACTATCATAGCCTCATGACATATTTAATTTGATAAAAATGTTATATGTCACTGTTCAATGTTTCAATTAACAGACTGAAGTCTAGATATATGAAAGTATAGATACCTAGAAGAGGCTCAAGACCACAGCCTATGGCATATATGAAAGAAAAGAACCTGGAGAGAGGGAAGCCTCATGGAGCTTACAGTCAATGGTGGACATGGTTCTCTCTTTCAGATCAACATGGCCAAGGTTGAGCCAATTCACATAGAGGCCTCAGGTAACCTGCAAGCAGCAAGCCACAGAATATCACTAGCATGCCACTCTTCATGGACACCTGCATTTCTTTGCTTGAACACAGCTGACACAGCTGATACAGTATGGCCAGTATACTGCATGGAGTAGACAGAGTTTCTAGGCAAACTCCCACCTATAAGTCCTCTCTGGAGGAGCAGAAACTACAGGTAGAGTGCAGGCCATGCCGACTGAGTCATCTCTGGGTGTTACACTGAAAACAAAACAACAACAACAAAAAAAACCCAACTCTTTCAGTTCTGCTACTTTGCTGGCAGGATAATGTGGGTGGCTTTGAGAAAACCCTGAACAACAGAGCAAAGCTACTAGGGTTTGGTGGTTTTCTACAGTAAGAAGTTAGCAGGAAACATGGCAGCTGATGTCAAATGCCACAGATTAATACAATGGAGGGAGAGTGAAAAGTGAAAAATGGGAGGCAGATCAGACAAGTGCCAGGGTAAAAGGTGAGAGACACTAATCGCGTGGTAATCACGTGCTGCTAACAGTGCTCATGGAAACCAAAAGCAGCTTGACACCATCAGGACAGCTGGGTTGTCACTGGGACCCACAGGCTCTAAGGAATTCACTTCTCACTTCAGAATAGGACAGATTAATCCCACCAAAGTGTCTCTCAGGCATGTTGAGAGGCCACTACACAACAGCAAAGACATCCAGGACAGGGCCTACATGATGCTCGTACATCTAAGCAAAGGGAATTCAGCCTAAATGAGTTAAATCATTAACATACAAGAACAGCCATTTACTTTTGAGCCACCCAGTGATGCAGTGATCTTATTCCAGACACTCATAACTAATAGGCCACTGGAGTTTTGTTTGGTAAGTGAATTGTGTACCTCTTTTTCCAGAGAATGCTGTCATAAGCAACAGAGTAAATGTCCAATAGCCTTGGTTCTTGGATTTGTAAACAATCAGGAAACAAATGAGTTATTTGCCTGATGACTAGTTCAGACTGGTGATTGACCTCTCGAAGCAGAATGCAGTCATAAAAGGCAAAGGCAGACCCAGTGCACTAGGTATGGGCTGTTCATGCTGTATCCACTGTACAACCCAAAGGTCTCTCTCAGCCCAGACCTGTTTATAACATGGTTAGCTTCCTGCTTGAGTCACAGGGAACATATTGGTCACATTACCTTTTGTGATTTTGTTCATGTCACGAAAAGGTAGTTGTCTCCTGCAGAGTAAAGCTGGAATCATTAGTTATAACTAGTAGGCAATGTACTTGAATTACCCCGAAGCACTCTTGGCTAGGTTTCTGGTTGTTCTGTGGGAATAATAATCCATCCATCTGCATTAATTGGCAAACTATGTTCTTTAGCTAAAAGCTTAAAAAAGGATTGCTATCTCTAGCTTAGAAGAGAATTTGTTGAGAGCAGAACACATAAATGTACAAACGTACATATACCATATACACTAACCTGAATACACATGCAAACCCAAATCACCTTTCTTCCTCCACAGAAACTGAAATGACTTAGTTTGTAACTGGGCAGACTGACAGAAATAAAAAATAAAAATGGAAAAAAAAATGTGCTTTGCAAATACAAGTGCAATAACAACATTTAATAATAATCTCGACATATTTATCATTAAAAGCACTTAAGACCCTTTAAGCCAAAACAAACTGTCCTAATAAATTGTATGGGAGGCCTGAACATTAAAGTTCAAGTAAATTTCAATTGCTAGTGTAAAAGTGTATAGATGAGATACTTCCCCTTCAAGCTTTTCTTTTAAATTATACATTTACCTGAACGTATTCTTTGACGATTTCATACATGTATATAATGTATCTTGATCAAATCCAACCTAAAGTCTTCCCTCCTGTGCTACTGTTCTCCTGGCATTCCCCCTCCCACCTCACACCATGTTATTAAAAAAAAATAACCTGCTATCTTAGTTAGAGTTCCCATTGCTATGAAAGACATCATGACCAAGGCAATTCTTATAAAGGCAACATTTAATTGGGAGCTGGCTTACAAGTTCAGAGGTTCAGTCCATTATCATCATGGCAGGAAGCATGGCATCATCCAGACAGACATAGTGCTGGAGAAGCCAAGAATTCTGTATCTTGATCCAAAGGCAATCAGGATAAAACTAGCATCCAGGAAGCTATGATGAGGTTCTCAAAGCCCACCACCACAGTGACACACTTCCTCCAACAAAGCCACACCTCCTAATAGTGTCTCTCCCTGGACCAATCATTTGAAGCTACCACATTCTCCCTGGCCCTTATAGGCTTGTTTAAACATACTAGTCTATGGGGGGCATACCTAGACAAAGCATAATGCAAAATAAATTTAGTCCAACTTCAAATATCTCCATAGTCTTTCACAGTCTCATCAATGTTTAAAAGTCTAAAGTTCAAAGGCTTTTCTGAGATTCATGCAATCTCTTGACATAATCCCCTAAAAAAATCAAAATAAAAAAGAAGATCACACACTTCCAACATGTCATGGCACAGGATATTCATTACCATTCCAAAATATCATAGCAAGGAAATACTGGACCAAAGCAAGACCAAAACCAGCCGGGCAAACTCCAAACTCCACATTTCCATATCCGACGTCAAAGTGGTCTTCAGATCTCCAACTCTTTTCATCCTTGTTCACTGCTGTTGATAGATCTTGCATAGATAGAGCAGCAAAATTTTTTTCTCTTGGATTGTTTCTACTTCCTGTTAGCAGCTTTCCTCAGCAGGTATCCCATGGCTCTGACATCTCTAACATCTTGGGTTGTCCAAGGCAACTTTAACTTTATAGCTTCTTGTTCCAATGTCTGGTATCCACACATGATCTTCTGGAATCTTCCAAAGGATTTACATCACTTCTCCAGCTCATCTCTGTAGCACTCTAGGCTCTGGTTGATGCCATTCCACTGCTGCTGCTGTTCTTGGTGGTCATCCCCTGGTACTGGCATCTCCAATACGCTGGAGTCTTCCGCTGCAACTAGGCATCACCAATAGCCTCTCATAAGCTCTCTTCATGGTCCCAAGCCCCAACTTCTTTGCATGATCCCTTCAGTCCTTGGCCATCAACTACAACTGAGGCTACACCTCTACCTGGCCTTCCCTGGCCTCTCACAGTGCAAGTCACACTGTTCTTCATGACCCCCTCATGCATGTCTTCAAAACAGTACTGCCTGAGTGATTTACACATCACCAAGTTTAGCTGCAGCACAAGGTACAACCTTGGCTATCTCTGGAATACAGCTTCTTTGTGCTCTCAGAAAACATTTCCCAGAAGATTTCACCTCAGTGATTGATGCTGGTCTCTTCTTAATCACCACTAATTTCGTTTGCTCCAGCTAACCCGCATCAATTTTCCCTGTAGTCCCTCCTATTCTGGACTCTAAAGCCAGTGCCACATGGCTGAAGCTGCCTAGTTTTGCTGCTTGCTGGACCTGAAATATGCCACTCCTTCTTCTAATCTTATTTCAATAGATGTCATAGAGGCACCCAAATATATTTGGTGAATGTATGGAAGATCTAAGCCAATCCACCTGGCAGCCTAACACAAAGAATTCATTCAAGTAATAGTAACAATAATGACTGACTGAATACAATAATGCCAAGGTTGGAATCATGTAACACTTTAAATACAAGTTCAATCATAATTCTTCCTTGAAACACTATATGACACTCAGTAGACCTTTATTGCTATATATCATATGCAAAATGACTATAATACAACCAGTTCATTGAGGGTTGACAAATATTAGTCAAGATGAGATATTATATGCAAATTTCTGCATAATGATTGTCATGCAGTAAGTTCCCAGCATACGGTATTAGTTGATTTTATTACTATATAGATAATGATTATCAGCACTGTGGTTTTATAAGATTTGTAGAATACAGAGGAGAGGTAGGATTATATTTTCAAGTACATAATAGTCTTAATGTATGTGGACATACTAAAAGTAGTACACACATATAACTTGCACATGTGGATGGAACATGGCAGTGTAGTGGAGCAAGTATGAAATAATAAAGTGAACTAAGAGTCTTTCATCAGGAAAGGAGGAAAGATTCTGATGAATGTTTAAGGGGCAGTGCTCTTAGGAAATAACTGGGGGATTTCACACTATGTGGCAGTCTGGCTGCTGCAAACTCTGCTTCCAAAAACCCTGGGAGTTTTGTAAATGGAGCTTGAACTATATGGAAAGAGGAAATGGGAACATTAAGATGAGAGCTGCATGTGGAAAGGGCTTCCCAGATGGGGAAACTAAGCATCACTCTTGGAGATGGGAGAAGGCAGCCCACTACTTACATTTCATTTTATCTAGGAGACTTAGATCAGGTGACCACACCCTACTGTTTATTCCCTGCCTGTGTTCTCTCCAGTACTGCAGTCATTATACACTGGTGTATCTTAAGGTTCAATAGTCTTGGCTCTGTTTTAAATTGTGACTCTTGTGTTCATCATATTAGGTCTATAATAAAGCAAGTGCCTGCACATGCACTGTGCAATTATGTAAGGATCATGGAAGCAGGAAGCGAGCCCATTGTGATACTACTCCGCATCATTCTCAAGTCCTTGGAGGAAATCAATCCTGTCTTCAGGTTGATATTGTAATTGCATGAAAATAAAAGAATTCTTCCTCAAATGTCCCCAAAGCTACTGCTGAAAGGCATCTAGTTACAGGCATGAATGTCCAAAGGTTTCTCTGAACTCTTTGTGAGCAATCTTTTCCCTGTTATCCTTCATTTTCCATTTCTCTTCTCTAACAATGCAGGGACTATGCCTCAGCCGCATCGTTAGATCATAAACCTGTCCTCTGTCAGTTACATCACTAGGACTTACTATTTGGTAAGGGTTGAGAAAATAGGAGTATGAAGAGAGAGATATTTTGACCATATATACTTCACAACACATGCTTCCAAATTTGCAAGCTTCTAGCATCTCATAAGTTACTATCATGGTTTCAAGTTTGCAATTCATGTTTGTATGTATCACCTTAAATGAGCATTATGCCTCTGAAGTACCTCATGATTATATCATTTATTGAAATGGAAATTGTCTCCTTTCTAGCAAGGCCAATTGGTGAACTTTGTGCTTGCATAAAAAGATATTTACAGTTTTAAGATTATTTGGAAACTTTTATTAGTAAAATAGTATGACCACTAGATTTCAGTTAGTAAACTCTGGTACATTTCATTGTTTCCATTTAAAGAGCTTTTGAATAGCTCTTATATTTTTAAGTGCTATAAATACCCAGCCGAGTAAGACTTTCCTAGGAGATGGATGTCTACAGTCTAGGTGTATTACAGCTACATTCTGAAGCTCTGAAAACTGCAAGTGTCGATCAGTATGCCCTTCTGAGGTCCCTCTGATTTTTACTCCGATGGGCCAATTCCTGAAAATCCTTAAAAATGCAAGCTCTCTAAGTCTTTGATGATAGCTGCTCTGTGTTTCTATTAACAAGCCCTACGTATAAACTGCCTTATTCTCCCCTGGATGTCTTCGGTACCCACCCATCTTCCTTCTCTAACACTCAGACAGCCAGTTCATGGTTACCTTTATATAAAAATATAAAATATTTTTGCTGTAGATGGGCATTATAGATGCAATTTGTCACCTATATTATATTTGTTCCTCAAAAGACTTTGGGGCATGGAATTTGGAGTGACAGGTAAATGAGCAGGATAACAGGAGCTATCCCCAGGATACAAAACAAAAACCTAACACAATCTCAAAGTATGCTTGAAAGGCTAATGAAATCCAGACTTTAGGATTTATCACCAATACTATGCCCTCCATGGCCTCAGGAATTTCAAACCATGTATTAGCATAGTTCTATTTTAATTAAATTTCAAAAATAAGTATTTTATCCACTATTGACAGAGACTAAGGTCTTTCTTTGTTTGAACTTTCAACTTTCCATGTGGCACTGAGCAGGAGTTGCTTTGTCTGGCTGGCTAAGAGGGCTGAGATGACAATAATCCTTTAATCTGGACAAGATGGACAATCTTCATGGAGATCACAATCATTCCTCCATATGGTGGCAATGTCTATAATAATTCATCATTATTATTAACTGTAGCATTATGCTTTTCTTAAAGATAGTCCCTTATAGTACATGCTTCAAGTTCTTACAAAACTAGAGGAATCACTGACAATTCACCCTTGTCAGATTGGAAAGCTTAATATCATATAGCTCATGGTGCTACTGTACTAAGCCCTGCATTTCCTCATGTTTGTACATTGCTATCTTCTCTATCCCCACATTATCATACTCTAAAGATGTCAAATGTCATACAACTCAAAGATCTCCAATAAAAAGAAGCAACTTTAAGTATCATAAAGATGGAATATTAAAGTATTTCTTATAAGCTAGTGATAACTTTGAAGTGTTTACATAGAACGAGACATGGTCACACGTATATGGAAAGCATACCACCCTTTATATGGCTGCAGCAGCTACTCCTACTATACTGCTCTGATCACTCTGGTGAGTACCACAGGTACAAAAAATTCCTAAATAATAAATGTTTAAAATAAATTCATTTTTTAAAATCCTGAAGTCAGCTGGCATTGAGTAGTGAAAGAAACTGAAACCGTATTTGTGGAGCTTCCACTTGCAATCAGCCTTTCAATGGGGTGTGGGGTACAAAACCCAGTATGTGGGTTAGAAGAAGGCTAGCAGGATTTGTATCTTAGCAGATGGAGCAGATATTCATACCAATAGTTGTGTTGGTAGATTATTGAGGAGACAGAATGGGACTAAGCCCTGACCTTCTCAGAGATGATTTTATTTCTCCTTGGAAGTAGTATTGGTCTTGAGCCACAGAGGAAAAGATAGCAGGAATCTAACAGCTCCAAGGGAGTAATCAATTTACAAGCCTGTAAAGTGCAGATTCCCCTGCAAGGAACAAATTACAGAATTTACAAATGTGTAAATACTGCTTGGTATTACAAATGTGTAAAAAAGATGCTTGGGGTAGTAGTGGGAAAGAGAAAAGAGAGGAGCGGGAGAATAGGTAGGTAGTGTAGATAGATAGATAGATAGATAGATAGCCAGGAACATAATTCTAAATAGGTGATTTTTGATACAGAATCCTTACTTAGCAACCACATAGGAGATAATAGTTAGGTCTATGGAATAAGAGTCTCTAGAGAAGTCCAAAATTCACCTCATATCATTAACTAGGTGCCTTCTTTCAAAAGAACTAAACATATTTTCCCTCAGCACACCATACATGCTTAATTTATGTCAAGAGCATTATTTTTTTTTAAAAAAAAGTAGCTCCAAGCAATAATCATATGTAAAGCCAAATAAGGAATAATGACAGAGTTGGACCCAATCTTTCTACTCTACAGCATTAATTTTTATGGGCAATTTTTTTCACAAATATTTACTGGAATCCTTTTATAAGACCTCATCACTGTTATTAAAGATTAGAAAGACCTTCCCTGAAAGAATGTTTGAAAGTAAGAATATAAACTCACTGGTCTCCAGGATGTTCTGAGCACTTAGCTGGAACATAGGTAAGACTTCTAGGGGTGTGTGTGCCCTTCAGGGGCTCGGCATCTGATGAGAAAGCATTTTTATCATTACTCCAGCAGAGAGCTTGATGGTAGAGCAGAGGCCTAGAGAAATACCATGATGCTTGGACAAGCATTTGAGTTCAGTACAAAATGGATCAACAGAAGAAAGGCAATGACTCAGCAGGAGAGGGAGGGCATTTGAGGTGGGTGGAATATTAATGGGCTGACACTAGAGATGACAGAGCAGATCTGTGTATTCAAATTTTCAAACCTTTCCACAGAATATGCTCAGCAAGTATTCAAGGGCCTTCAACTAATAAACCTATACTCTCTGTACTCTGAAATTCTCTATCTACCAATGAGAGCTGTTAAGCAAACACACACACACACACAGACACACACATACACAGACACACACAGACACACACAAACACACACACACACACACACACACATAAATATATATATGGAAGTTTATCACATTAGAACACCAAGAAACAATGTAAAAGTTCAGCCGTAGAGAAATGGAAAGTAGTTATGGTGTCTCCAAGCCCTAAAATTTCATGCACACCTTGTTAAAAAATAGTCATATTTGAAAAATATTTCAAAATTAGCAAAATGATTTTGACATGAGTTTCAAATCATGTAAAATATTTAATAAAGTATCACCCTAAGTTTTTAATGAAAAAATTAAGTAGGGTGCAGTAAGATGGCTCATGACAGGAGTTTGATTCCTGGAGCTAACATAGTAGAAGGAAAGAACCGCCTCTAATACTTGTCTTCTGACCTCCATGCCTTTGATCCTGAGTACACATACATGTGCACATAATAAATAAAGTAAAAAAAGGAGCTCTTCACATTGGTAGCAAGCTTCACCCATATCCTATTTTTAAAACATCTTCCTATTTTAGACAACAGAAAATTGGCATTTCTTCCCACTTTGAGTAAAGTTAAAACACTGGCTTTCATCTTTCTCTCTAAGTGATCAGTACTATCTTAACTTGGTAAGTCACTCCATAGGTCTCATTCTCTTTAGCCAAGCTGGCTGGTGCAGGAAGGAAGGCTTCAATTCATGAAGAACTGAAGAGAAAGGAAAGAGAAAGTTGGATTCTGCCAAGAGAGAGAACTCATGTGAAGAAAGCCAGGATGTGAGGACCCAAAATGCTCAGGCCTAAGGATGACTCAATGGCACTAAGCACTGCAGGGGAGAGCCATACAATCACACATCAAGGGCCAATCTAAGAAATGTTACCAAACCCCAAACAAGCAAAATGATCAAGCCTGGTGTCACATAGCTTCAATTCCAACACTCCTGAAGCAGAGGCAGACATATCTCTGAGTTCAAGGCCAGCCTGGTCTACAGGGCAAGTTCTAGGACAACCAGGACATATAAAGAAACTCTTTCTTGAAAAGCAAAACTAAAAACAAACAACAAAAAGGAAACATTATCATGAAGTAGATGACTTATAGCTGAATAAATGGCACTAAAGACAAGGCTGATCAAAGTGCAGAATGGTGGACTAAACAAACCTCCCTTTAGTAATCTTACGTAGAGGATAACAGCTGTGCCAGCATGGACTCTTGTGGTTATCATTTCTTGGGATTTATTTATTAAAGAATGTAAAGACCTCTTTGCAAAAGAGACATTTGCTCTTAGATAGGAGAAAGGGGAAGTTATAAAAATATTAGAAAACAATTTGAAATAAAATACTATTAGAGGGAAATTCATTCTCTGCACTAAATTCACTTCATCCTTCAGTTTCTCCTTTTCTTTAATATGGACTCACATAAATCAGCTTTATAGCACAAACCCACGGCGCATAGCAGTGTGATGCTTTAATCCCAGTGGAGGCAGAGGTAGGTGAATCTTTGAATGAGGACAACCATAGTGAGTTCCAGGATAGAGTTCCAGGACAGCCAGAGCTACTTAGTGAGACCCTGTCTCAGAGAGGGGGTTGGGGGTAGGGTGGGAAGAGGGAGAGGCCCAGCCAAGAATATAGATTAAGAAACTCAGCAAAAATGGGAACACATATGTGTTTCAGTTTTCAGAAAAAAAAAAAAAAAAAAAAAAAAAAAAAAAAAAAACCTGTGCCTTGCTGACTTTCTGCCTAGATTTCTTGGGTCTCTGCAATGAAAGGCACACAGTAATTTCTTCCTTCATTGAGTTTTCTTGCTTTTACCGTTTCTTTAACTGAATGTTTAGCACCCTACCCAAATCACTGCTATTCTAGGCTCTGTAGGTCTAGCCAACATCAGGCCACTCTTTGCTAGCTATTACCAGCTAAATGGACCTTCACACTTACCTAACCATATCACCTAGACCATTGGGGTTTCCAGTCTGTTTAAACCCTGTGCGGGCAGATTGTCATTTCCTTTGTTCTTTGTGTAGGCTTGTTTAAGGTTCAAGGTGTAGGTCTCTAAAGAGGATGGAGTGGAGACGGACGTTGAGTATGGAAGAGATTGGCAGTTTGAACAACAGTTTGGTCTAATGGCTTTGTTATGCTAACCGTGTTGGGCTTCTCCAAATGCCTTCCTGATTTTACATCATAGGACACTAAATTACTAACACAGAGTAGTGTATTAAATTAAAAATAATACAAGAAATGTAAACCACTGGGTCAGTTCTTTAAAATCATCCTCACAGATACATTCTGCAAACTGCAGGCCTTCACAAATCCTGACACACTCGAGACCTTTAGAAAATGAGAAGCCGAGAATACAGATTAGGTTCTCAAGAGCAAAAACAGGTGATGTCATAGCACGCAGTGCGGTGTGGTCACCGCCAAGGCCGGTTGGGGAACTGCAGTTCCTGGGAGCTTAGTGCTCTGCGCCAGTAGCAGAAGCACTCCGCGACACCGGTGAGCACCCTGCGCCAATCAGGTGCTCGCTCTGCACCCCTTTGTTCTCACTGGGGAGCAGTCCGCGGTCGGTGTTTGGCTCCTCGGGGTACCTGGCTCCCTCATTCGCCTGGGTTAGGCATCTGGCCTGCCGGAGTTTTCTTCAGTGACTTATGCCTTCTGTCTCCAGAACATAGAAGCTAAACCCTGACTCACCGTTGTCCGTTTTAAGAGAGGAGGGTTCAGTCCAATCGTTTTAAATGGCAATTCGTACTCAAAACATTCCACACCAAGAAGGGATTGTGCTCTGCACGTCTCTAACCAGAGGCCTCCCACAGAATGTGTGTGTGTGTGTGTGTGTGTGTGTGTGTGTATCAACCTCTGATTTGTTCATGATAAAAGGAACTTTTTTTGGTGTGAGAATGATCGTCAGAGAGCGGGAAAAAAAAAAAAAAACCCTAAACCAAAGATGTGTCTCCGGGTCTCCAACTCCAATAGCTGTATAGACTTCAGACCTCTGTCTCTACAGCCGCAGGTAGTTGGTCGCACAAGAGTGTATAAAGAGCATAAGTTCTTTGAGATCTTTGGGTGCAGAGTGCTGCAAGACTTCCTCACAGCTATTCATAGATTTAGACCGACCAAGAAAAAGCTGAACCTACGGCCCCGGTGTCCACTCAGCCCGAGAGATCAGGAAATGTTTAGCTAGGTCTCAGATCCTCTAGCGAGCTCTAGCTTCCAGCTATTTAATCTCACTCTCTCCATTCTGCCCGGTCTTTCAGAGAGGCGTGGCTTGTCCTGAGGATGGCGCTAGAGTCCCTGGTAATTTGCATACACCACACCCCCATTTCTCATTGGCAGGCTGGAGTCCCTCCCACCCCACTACCTAACTAACCCCTGGTCAGTCTTCAGCATCGAGCCTCGGAGATAAACTTAACTTGCCCGGAGATTCGTGGTGCTCTCGCCTCCCGCGATTGGCCGACGCCACTCATTGGCTACGGGCGCGGAAGGGGGCGTGACAGGCGCGACTGATTGGCAGGAGGGGGCGGTGCTCAGCGCGGCAGCCCTGAAGGCGGCGGGCCTCGGGGGCGGGGCTGCACTGAGGAGCTGAGACGGCCGCGGCTGCTCGTCCTGGCTGGCGGGGCGGGGGTCTGGCGATGGGGGCGGGAGGAACAACGGGCCGGTGAGTGCCGCGGCCACCGTCCCCGCCGAGCTCGCGCGGGCAGCCGCTGCGCCGTCGCTGCCGCCCGACCCCCTGAGAAGAGAACGTTGAAGCAGCCCTCCGCTAGCGGCCGCGGTGACAGCCCGGCTTCGGCGCGATGAACCGCGGTGGCAGCAGCGCGTCGGCTTCGGCCAACTACCTGCTCTGCACCAACTGCCGGAAAGTGCTGCGGAAGGTACGGCGCGGCCGCGTCCGGCAGCGGGGCGCTCCCCTCGGTCGGGGTCCGGGCGGCGCTTGCTGGGGACGAGATGCGAAGGGTCCCCCCCGCGGGGTCCCCGCGCCCGGCCCCTGGGACTGCCGCTGGGTCTGCCCCGAGGCTGAAGGGATGCTGGGATGCTGGGAGGAACCGGCTCGGCTGGGGATGGAAGCTGGCCTGAAATCACGGCAGCCAGTTTTGATCTGCGGGAGCCTGGCTGCCTCTCCCCGGTGGCTGACTCTGGGGGGTGTTTTCTTGGACTGGGTCGCTTCTGCCAGGCCTATGGTGCCTTGGCACCGTCTCTTGACATTCTCTTGGTTGGTCCCGAAAGGCACCATGAAGGCATCTTTAACTTTATGCCCATGGGAAACGCTGTTCGATCTTCCAGCGCTTTCAGCTTGGATTGGTGGAGGTGGAGGCTGAAGACGACTTGGTTTCGCCCTCCTTATCCTCCACCGCAGTGTGGATCGAGAAAATCCGACCCAGGATGGGCTTATTGCTTTCCAGAGTGACTGATAGAAAGTTTACTCCAGTATTGTTTAGCTTACTTGGCTTAATCGCCCCGTGGGGGATGGGGATTCAGGGAGAGAAAGGATGACAAAATGTCTCTGTAGACGCAGAAGAGTTTTTAATCTGATCTGAACAGCTTCCTTGACTAATATAATCTGTTTCTTTTCCACACTCTTATTTTTACATTGCATGAGATGAAATCATTAGGTGAGGTGTTTCTGTTTGTCCAGCACCAATGAATTAAAATTGCTGAGCTGTGCATATCTGAGGGCTAAGAAGAATATGGTGCTGTTATTGTCAGTTTCCCTATCTACAATCAATTTAGGATTGCCCTTTATGTACTAAGAAAAACAAGCAAGCACATAAATAAGCAAGCTCAAATATTTGCGCTCTTTGTCCAAAAACTGTTTTTCTTCCTCTGTGGGTCAGGCCAAGTGCCAATCAAAGTTGTTTTTCAAGCCTCTTTTCCCTGCAGTGGAGCTGGTTCTCCCCCCCACCCCCTCCTTTCTCCTATTTTATTTGAGAGCGTCAGGAAAGCAAAGGAATTGCAGGTTTGAAGTTAATCAAACAATTAAATACGCCTTAAATTGTGTTTATTGGATATGTTTCTCTTAAAAAGATTTTTATTAAATGTGCATGTTGAGTATGTGCAGTTATTTTTTCCCATAAACTCCTGGATCAAATTACAGTTGATACTTGCTCAGCTCATTGTAGGGCAGCTTGTGAGAAATGTAATGGATCAGAAGCTCAGTTCAGCTCAGTTGAATGTTAACTCTTTCACTGCTGGACCAGATGGCATCTGAATAGAGGTTTTAAAAATTATTGTTTGATAATTTTTAAGCCGAAACTGTCTTTGTCAGGAAAAACAGTGCCAGTGAAACCTGTTTAATTCAACTTACTCTCAGCTAAAATGAAAGAAAATGTGTGATATATATATATATATATATATATATATATGGTGTGTGTGTCCTAATGTGGGGAGCAGTGCTATAATTGACTTATTTAAGTGATAAAATTCTATTTCAATCAAAGCACATTACAATTTTTAATAAAAGAAATTTAAAGTTAATGGCAATTTGTTAGGCTAATAGGGTACTTGATAGAGATTAGGCTTTACACCTTTTTATTTTTTTCTTTCAAAAGAGCTTTGATTATGAATCTGTGACACTAGCACTAATGACATTTTTATGCTTTTCTTCCAATTTTTTAAGAAACTAATATTTCTGTTTACCTGGGAAGACCATCTCACTGCTAGCCATAACTATAAGAAGGAGAAGTATGTGCAAAGTGGGCATTCACATTTTTCTATTTTATAATTGTGCACACCTCTGCCAGTATCCAGTTTTTAGTAACTACAGGGTGTTTAATTTCGACTCATGTAGTGGCATGAAATGAGTTTAGATGAGAAAAGAATTGTTTGTGCCAGTTAAGACATGATCTGGCAACATTTGAAGCTTTTTAATGCTATTCTTTAACACTCTAGAAAGAAGTCAGCATCTAGCGCTAAAGCTTCATCATCCTAAAAATGGCACATAAAGATTTACGTCTATGATGTTTGCATTTTTGATAGAGTATGTCTAACTAAAGTTAGTCTACAGCCCTCCCAGGCTGATTCTTTACATTTTCTTGTTTCCATATAATAGTGTACAGTTATAAACAAGCACATTGGTTTTAGTTGAGTGAGGATCCAGTGGAGAATGAATGTCTCACGCATCCATGCCAATGACCCCTTGGCTATTAGAACTGTCATCAGTGAGGAGCAAGGCCTTTCCCTTTATATCAGGCAGAAGGCCTTTTCCTGGCTGTGAGCAATATATGCAATATATGACAGCTTCTGAAGACACTTTAAAGGGAACTAAATTAACCTTCAAAGGAAAGAATTTGTTTTAACTCAATGTCTGAACAGTGGATTGTGTATAGTAGGAGAATCTTGTGTATTCTTAGAAGTGCCTTCACAGCTTTGGTCCAGTGTCTTGAAAAATAAAAAGAATTGTTAAAGTATTAAAAGTATCAGAAGAACAAAGAAGAAAGCAAGAACATCAGATCCATAGCTCTAAGTCTGTCTACTCTGTACCCATTATACAGTTTAATGCACTTTCTAACAAGAGGAAATACTGTTTACTTTTGAGAACATAACAATACTTGACATGTAAAGTATTTTACTTGAAGAAATTCCAGTGATGACCTCAGGACCTAATCTTTAATTTCAAATATGAAATGGCAAAGCATATTAAGGAAAGAAGGTAACTGTCAGCCCATTCACCTGCCGTTTCAAAAGTAAGGTGGCATATTGCATAGACTTTGTGTGTTGAACTATTATTACTATTAAATAGAATTAAATATAAATTAAAGGATTTAACAATTTTATTTTTCTTTCTTTTTTTTTTTGTTCTTTTCTTTCTTTCTTTCTTTCTTTTTTTTTTTTTTAAACAAACAGGCTCTAGTTCAGGCTAGCCTTGAACTCTTCATTCTCCTGCTTTGGTCCTTCAAGTGCTGAGATTACAATTGTGCAGCACCATGCTGGGAAGTTTCAATTTTTAGTATGATTCTAATAGTTCTAGTGATACATCTTGCTGTGGCTATAGTATTTTTTTCACTTATGCAATTTGATATTTTTATAACTTTTTGATGTTTTTATAGTCAAAGTGATATCAAATAAAAGGGAAAATGTTAGTTTGACTCTATGAACCTTGCTTAATATAATTGTTTACCCAATGGAATGTATTTACTTACATGATGGGCCAGGTAGCCATCTTCTGCCTTGGTTAGTGAGCTCTCTTGTGTTTTATATTTTTGATTGTGAGATGTTTTAAAAGTAATATTAAATAACCTAGACGGAGATGGAGCAGTGAATTTGTAATAGCAAACATAGATGCAGTGCTTTTCAAACTGCTCTCTGGAGATCCCTAAGATGCTTCAGGGTATTAAAATGCTTTTGTTGAATTAAATATTTAAATATATGTTCAAATATTTTTAATCTGAAATGCAGATATTTGAAAAATATATCCATAATTCCAGCACACTGGAATCTGAACTCTCTTGTTAGAAGATGGTGATGATGATTATGTGGGCAATGACGGCAGTGCGGTTATATACGTTAGAGCTTTTTAATCACCTTATGGACTAGGAAGATTGTCATTGTTTGGGAAGGCACTGACCTTTATAAAAACATTCTGTCTACTCATATCATGTATTTGTTTCTGGGACCACAAGCTTGGTAATATAAATAGCTGTTACTTTGTAACAAAAATTGTTGCATTGTATATTTAAATACTTCATAGTTCAATGTAAGGTTTAATTTGTGAAGTGGCTTCTGCCACTTCTCATAATTTATAAGATGTTTACAGTTTGATCTTTGGCACTGGTCTTTCAGTTTGGGGTAAGTTAGCTAACTTCCTTAAGACCCAGGTTTTTCCTGTAGACTACACTTGGTTTCTACCTGTCTTGTGGTGGCTTTTGTGGCTTAGAGAGAGTGTATGTAAGCACTATACCAACCCTCAAATGTCACTACAAGAATGGAAAGCTCAGGCTATGTGTTTTCCTTTGTATGTTAGAGGATTATAGCCAATAATATACACTGAGTAATTTTACTAGTTGTCATTTCTCATAGGAATTTTAGTTGTGGCTAATAAGAGAGAGGTCATGATAGTGTTTTGATTGAGAATAACCCTTATGCATGTTAAGAGTAATGTAATCCAGCACTTTTGGATTTTTAGATAAGTTAATTAAATTGCCTTTGACAAGGAAAATTGGTATTTGGTTTGAGAAGACCACGTGATACAGGTGACGTGCCCAGTAAAAGAGAAGACCTAGGATAAAGCATGGGCATGTAGTTACTCAGTTTAGGAGAGGATTATGAAGTCTCCTAACCTTTCCATCTGACTGTCCCAGTGTTTCTTCTGAAGACAGTGACCTTGCTAGTTTAGAGTGCCTTTACATCATCCCAGGCTTCTCTGATAACTGAGGTTTAGGTGACAGAGTCTATGCCATCCAACTAATAAGCACTCTTAGGCTGGGACTCTGTCTCTGTGATGGACTTGTCTCCTGCAGTGCTGAGGCTGCCAGGGACTATCTCCATCCATCTCAGCCTCTGTGGAGTACCCCAAGGACACCTAGAACTGGGATTAAGAAAGTCAGCCTTTGACTGGGTTGCGAAAGCTAAAGGAGAAAGAGTGCCAGGGAGCCAGCTGCTTCTCTCAGCTCTTGCATGCTGGTAGGCCCATCACCCGTTACTCTGGATCTTGGACTTGGGACTATGTCTAGGACTCAGAGGTGCTAGAACTTGAAAACTTTTTTTTCCCTTTTTGCTGTGTATAGAAGTAGTGTGGGTGTAATTGTGCTGACCCGTTAGCATCAAGGAAGTGGCACCACTCAACATTGCAGGAAATGATGCATTTCATTTAAGAATGCTGTTGAAGAAGCTGTAAGCTTTACATTTTGTTGAGTCTTTACCTGTGAAGATCCATCCTTTTACAATGTGTGAAGCAGTAGGAAGGCACACAGCACCTCTGTGTAGGAAGCTGCCTGTCTCGTGTGTAAACATGTGCAGAAGTTTTAATACTGAGCTGAACCAGCCAGTTTTTTCATGCAACCCACTTTACTCAGAAGAAAACAGACAAACTTTGCTTCCTCAGATTCAAGTACTTAAGTACATATATATTAAAATTACAAACAAATTTTTGTAAAAATATGTTTGCTTCCATTAAATTAGAAAGTTACTC
Source organism: Mastomys natalensis (assembly GCA_021653895.1). Lineage (NCBI taxonomy): Eukaryota > Metazoa > Chordata > Mammalia > Rodentia > Muridae > Mastomys > Mastomys natalensis. The sequence goes on from JAJTUV010000150.1 coordinate 1,554,580, forward strand.
ATATCTGTGCTTTGTTTTTGAGGCAGGGGCTCTTGAGTCCTGGTTGGCCTGGAACTTAATATGTAGACTAGGCTGGCCTCGAGCTCCACAAAGATCTGCCTGTCTCTGCTTCCTTAGTGCAGGGATTAAAGGCATATCTCACCATTCCTGACATAAATTTTTCATTTTCTAAAGTCTTTCCTCTTGAGATAAAGGATTAATGGGATATTTTTTTGAGAACACAACAGAACCCAATGAACTAGTGCTTTCCTAATGAGTAGTATGTGAAAGCTGGTACTCCCTCCCCTTCTTTCAGCCAAGAACCAAACCATTACATCACAGTGGGCATAAACTACAGGTTGGGATTGACAATGAATATTGGGAGTTCTTTTCTTTGACTTTTCAGGATCATGTTATTAATTTTTGAGGTGTTTATTAAGATTACATAAAGATAAAATATCTATGTAAAATGCAAGGATTTTTAAAATATAGTACAGAATGTTAAGTGATGGTTTCAAAAGGATTATTTACAAGTTTTGGTGTGATATCAAAGAAAAATATTCATAATTGTCTCCTTTTTCAACCACATACCTGATTTTCTTTTAATATTCTGCAGTCAAAACATCACAGCCAATGAATCCAGAAAACCCAACTGTCTTATGATAAACAGGCATTGAAGAGATTTGCAAAAATATAAATATGAATCGCACTGTTTTGTTGTGGAAAATAAAGTTCTATAAAGATACATGATTTATATTAACATGTAATAGACTTATTTTAGGTGAATTAAACATTTCAACTTTCCCTAACTTTAATTCCTACTGCAGCAACTATTAGCAATCATAACCTACACATCCACATAAACAAAACTTCTCTGCATTTGTAATACTTTTTGAGTATGAAGGACTTCCATGAGTGAGATATCTGAAAACTATAGACTGGAGTTACAGACAGTAGAATAGAGTGTAAGTAGAAGGAATTCAATCAATGGAGAAGATAAAAAGGAAGCCCTGATAGCATTGGCAGAAAATATGGATAGGGCCAACCAGTCCCTCTGTTCTGTGTGGGGATGCTGGGAGATACTTCCTGGTATCCTTTTCTCGGTGCTCTAGAAGCTTTTCTCTTACCATGGGAAAACCTTGGTCAACCACAGATGGTCTTTCTCTGGTTCTCATGAGCATCCCTCTATGAGATAGAAATTAGGTGGCAGGGCAAAACTTTGGTCCTGAAAGACTCTACTCTCTGTTATGTGAAGCAACTGAAATGTCTGGTCCATGGCTATGTGCATTATACTCTAATTGATTGGTGTTTGGCTGAAAGGGAAAAGATGGCCCTGAGTAGCAGGGTTAGTTTTACGGCCTGGAAACAGGTGTGTAGAAGCAGGAGAGGGATCAGGGAGAATCAGACCAAAGAGAGTGTGGTCCCAAGGCTCTGATATCATCATTGTGTGACAAAGGAAAGAAAGCAAGAGCAATGGTGTGGGTGAGAAATAGCACAGTTCTGCAATCAAAGCTCCTGGTGGCTTTCCTCACAGGTACAGGTCAGCTGTGTGTATGGGGGGAGAGGATGTAGATATGGTATGCTAGTGCGTGGACACTTAACAGCCATGGGCAGGCTGCCTGCCCTATGGTCTGTCTCCAGGCTAAGGAACAGGGATCTGTTTTCCTCTCCGTGATTAACTAAGACTTGAAAGTAGCAGCAGCATCTGGCCTATCATTAGATATCATTGTGATAGGCATGAGGAAGGAAGTATAATTTGCCACTAATCTTCCCAGCGTTTTCTTTCTGCTATAGCCTGGACACCAGGCTGTCCAGCTTCTGTATCTATTGTCCTTCACGTACTTCATTACAGATAACAAGTTATATGGATTTTTGTCTTACCTGATGGTCTCTTATTTGGGATCTGGTTCATGAAGTTTGCTTTTTGTTTTTTGTTTTTAACTCTTAAACGATGAGACTTTTATTTAAACACGTAGATATTGGCACTGTATTCTTATTGGATGCAATACAATAGAGCTGATAGAGTACAATTGCACCATTTCCAAAATATATCCTCTGTGTGTGTGTGTGTGTGTGTGTGTGTGTGTGTGTGTGTTCTTTCTAGCTTGGTTTCACAAGAAATGTTTTCTGAAGTACAGTGACAAAGACAATTTGAAAATAAAGTGTACTGATGCCCAGGTGGGTTGTTGTGTTTGACTGTTTTGCTATTTTATATTTTTTTGTGGCCATGAGACTATTTCAACTAATCCTACGAGTCTTTGGAGAGTGTTGTAATAAAGAATAAGAACATCTACTCAGAGAGTGTGAGTTCTGCTCCTAGTCATGCTTAGAAATATAAAGTAGAATTGTGACTCCAAGTTGTGAATCCCTCTTAGGACCTAGCAGTGTTCTGCAAGGAATGGCTATTTTAGAAGAGTAGTTAAGGGCAACTTCAGCTTCCAAAATGTGTTGTAGGTATCTCTGAAGGTTCCCATTGGTTGAGGGTTCTGCTTGACCTTTGTTTCTCCTCCAAGCCCTGTTCTTTGCAGAGCTCCTACACCAGCTGCAGGCACCTTGGTTATCAAGTGCTCTTGTAGTAACCATGAAACCGTGTTTTGTAAGCTCTCACTCCTCCATAGCTAGCCTTTGCACGCAGGAATAACTCATCCATTGCTCTGTAAGCCAGAATATTGGTTGTTACCAAGGAGAAGACATCACAGATACACAGTTTCAGGTATATTTTATAATATCAATAACAAAGCTTTTGTTATATGCTCCCTGGGTTGCCAGTCCCATTAGGTATTGAGAGGTCTATGTATGTTCACAATTGTCACAGTAAATATAAAAATTACATGCACTCTCTGTGTCTCTGTCTCTCTTTGTCTCTCTCTCTCTCTCTCTGTGCGTGTGTGTTTGTATGTACATGTATGTGTGGTTGCACTTATCTGTGCATGTATGTGTGGAGGACAGAGGTTGATATTCATTAAATATCTTCCCAATTGCTCTCCACCTTATTTTTTGAAGCCAGGTCTCTCACTGACCCAGAGCTCACCAATTCAGCTAGAGTGTCTGGCCAGCAAGGCCCCTGGATCCTCCCTTCTCCCCATCATCCCTAGCACTGGGATTATAGTCAGGTGTCTCCATGACCAGCCTTTTGCATGGGTGCTGGAGAACAGATTCAGAACCTCATGTTTACATAGCAAACACTCTACCCACTGGGCCCAGCCCTCGATTTTTAATGATAAAGAACTGGAAGTCAGAGGGCTTTTGGAACTGGCTGCAGGTCATAGTACCAATAAGCCAGTTTGAGATCCAAAATGTAGCACAATATATAGACATAAATACTGCATGATTGTTTATTCCACATTTTTCTTAATATGGAAAACTTGTCAAGTCTTATAAAGTAAAATAGACTGTATTGAATAGGAACCCAGAGCCTCAAGAGATTAATAGGTATGATCTCAAATTTAGAAGTTTTTTACTCTTTTAATTATTAATTATTTTAAATGAGGTTATTAACAATCTGGGTCATATTCTCTTAATATGAGTAGTCATGAGATTGATTAAGACAGATATAGGTTGGTTTTTTTCTATTGTAGTGGCAGTAGAACCCAGGGCTGTGCACAGGGAGACAGAGTTGAAGGGTTTATAGCAGTTTTCATCTATTTACTTTTTACTTTTATTTTTTTCAAATCCCCAATTATGAGACCAGTTTCTCCTGATCTCAGGATGTCTTTCTTTTTTTTTTTTTTTTTTTTTTTTTTTTTTTTTTTTTATTTTTTTTTTATTAAACTGCCCAGCACACTTGACCCTTCTTCCTGCCAACCAGCCAGTGATGACTTCATCACACTGAGTCACCCAGGACTGCTATAGCATCTTTGAAAAAAGATTGTCTAGAAATATTTCAAGTATTGTGCTTCTTGACTAGGACCCCCAGGAAATAGCCTCACTTTTTGGTAAATTCCTTTGCAATGCTTTGTGAAGATAAAACGACAGAGTACCCATTTCTACCATTCATACTAAGCATCAGTTAAAGGTGGCAAGAAGCACTTCATCAGCAGTGTCTCTGCTTACTGTCCCCCCCCCTGGTACCCTGCATTTGCTGCTGTGCCCTGTCTTCAGCACAGTTCCATCCTTTAACTGGCTTTGTTTGGAGAGAAGGCTTCCTGGTGCAGGTCTGCTGTTGTAGATCAGAACTCCAAGAGTTCCCCCAGAGACACCTAGGATGGGGCTGTGTGTTAGAACCCTGCAGATACCATAGGTCTGAAGAGGTGCTAGCTGACGCGCCTGCAAATCTGGTCACTGTTCACAGAAGAGCGTCAGTCCTGAGGGTGAAGTTATAGCCTCTCTACAAACTACCTTTTCTAACTAGCATCTCAGAGGGTGGTGATTTGAGTACATACTCAAGAAAAATTATCTTCTCATCAGAACTTTTCTGTATATTACTTAAAATTGGTGGATTCTCAGTTGGGCTGTAGGGTACCTATTTGTGTTGTGGTTTTATTGTTTAAATACATTATGTTTGATATACACAATGTTTACATTCGTACTATATAACACCGTATGTGTATTAAATGTAGCTATAAGATGTAGGTTCTAATATTGTTTAGGCTAAGCTGTTGATACTTGGAAATGAGCATGGCCAGGGTGGGAGTCAGTAGCAGATTACGTGTCTAGCATGTTTGAGGCTCTGGATTCAATCTCCAATAATGCATAAAAGAAATTATCATAAACTAGTCATTTTATTTGATTATACTAGAAAACTATTAGTGGTTGGCACTCTTTAAAATGAGGAAAGTGTATGTTTAGGTAAATGGAAACATTTTCTTGGTAAAACTGTAGATTTCCATTTTAATAACAGTATCTTTTGTGTCGTATACTATTTCTTTTAAATGGCCCTCACATTCTTAGACAAGAAATATTAAGTCTGTTAATATCTACAAACTATTAATTACTATGTATCTTCCATTAATTTTTTTATTCCTTCATACATTATATCCCTTCTGGTAGGTACCAAAAGAACAGAAAATGAGAAGACCATGATTTTTTTCCTAAGCAATGATTTTTCAGTGTACCTTTGGGCCTTGTGAAGGTCTTCAAGGTTATGGTTAGGCCCTTCAATTTAGAGTACAAAAGAAGGTTTCCGTTCTTTTTGGGTGAGCTGTGTAATATTTTAGACTTCAGCTCATACTCACAAAGTCATAATAAATAGTACAAAGTGTATGTCTTTTTCTGTTCTTGGCTTAGTACCTGGCTACCTTCCTTAACCAATCTTGACAAAAGCACCCAGCACCCATGAAGTATGTCATGTAAGCAAAACACTTGCGTCCATCATAGCTGACCAGGGTAGCACATGATGTGAACTGCATGAGTGTTGGCCTTGGGGGATGTTGTGAAGGGGGAAATCTTCTAGAAGGTAATTCTTCTAAGGTGTGTTCTGAATACTTCTGATGAAGATGAGCTTTAAAAATGAGGCACTAAGCATTTGTCAGTGACGATGATACTGTTTATCTGTGTCATGTATATGTAAGCACATCTGGATGTGAAGCTTTTCATGGTAGAAATCTACAGATACTTGGAGCAGTCACAAAGGCATTCAGTGTGTGTAGGCGGCCAAAGAGATGGCGCTGGTTTCCAACATGGCCGGCGCAGCGTCCTGTATAAGCCTACTGCACATGCGTCAGCCTCAAGCCCCTCCTGAGAGGGTTTATGCTAATGAGGCATTAGCTCTAACCAACCATGGGCTTATGCTAATGAGGCATGAGCTCACAGGGCTTATGCTAATGAGGCATGAGCCCCAGCCAATCCTGGGGCTTATGCTAATGAGGTATTGGCCCTAACCAATCCTGAAAGAACAGGCTACCAGACCCGCCCCCTTGGAAGGGTATATAAGCAGTGCATTTCAGCTGCTTGAAGTTCCCCATTCGATGTATGAAGATTGTTCCTAAAAGAGCTGTGAAGAAGGATCCAGCGTTGTCTGGAATAAAAGAGCTGTGAAGAAAGGACTAGCCTTGTCGTGTCTTACTTGCTGGCCAAGGGGACGCGACAAGTGTGCATGGTTCAAGCCTTTTTGGTCAGAATACTCACTAAATGCAGAGTTGACAACCCTGCACTGAGGGCTGGAGGGAGCAGTTTGACAAGCTCTTGTCATGAAGTTCACCTAGAACCTGAGTACACACAGCCCATGTGTTGACATGGGTAACATTTCTTAGCCTTTTTACTCTGGTGAAATATTTACTAATCAATGTGTTAGTTTATTAAAAGAAAAACACACTTGATGATATATTAAAAACCATATGTAATGGAAAATATCTTGAATCTAGCTGGCTTTGAACTTTTAAAGGCAAACACACATATGAAATGTATGTATTTGTACCTTGCTCCCTTTACTGGTTAGTTACTAACCTATGTGGTTCCATTTTCCTTTCTTTACTAATTGTTGCCTTTAGGAGAAGTATTGCAGAATATCTCTCTGTGATAACTGTATGTTACACACTCATAGCAGAGACCTGGAGCCCATTTCTTCCTTATCTTCCTCATGGTCATTTAATGTATCTTAGTGTTTATGGATAATTAACTATTTGGCAAGAGCCGTAAAGGCCTGAAAACAAAGGTATACTGTGCAGTCTATTAGAGATCAATCAATTCAAGGAGAGGGAATTCTCAGATAAAGATATAAGTGGATTAGGTCTTGACAAAAACAGATATCCTTCATAAATTACTGTGATTGAATGCTCCCCCCAACTGAAACTTGTTTTTCCTTTTAAAAGTTTCTTTTGGAGAGATTAAACTATTAGCAGGTAATAGCCATTCCCAAGGTTACAAATGCTTGCTTACTGTGGGGACAGTGGTTTGGAAGAGTCTGAGCAGCCACATGGGCATCACTTCAGAGCTGGAATCTGTGGTCACCACCCATAGAGGCTGCTTTGGACCTTTTGAGGGTAAGACCACCTGTTCGTATTCTAACAAATCTTCCATATGATCCCTATATACTCTTACGTGGAGGACCAGTGGTTTGGACTAGTTGGTTTTTTTTTGTTGTTGTTGTTGTTGTTTTTTTAATTTTTAAGTAAATATTATTCACACACTGAAAGTTGCTAGACCCAAAGTCTATGCACCTCCTCAACTTCTAAACAGTTAGACTTAGTAGTCAAAACAGAAACTACAAAGTTTTACATTAATTTTACACTATTTAATGTTTGTATCCACCACCAAAACAAAAACTCTACCACAGAATTGGCACTAGAAAAACAATTATTCTTATATCGTCTTTCATGGCTCATGTCTGCCATCTGCATTGAGGCCTTCCTTACCCCCTTATATGTAGCTTTTCTTGTTCTTGTCCACATTTGCTCTCATTAATTGGCTAGATTCTGCAGTTGAGAGAGATGTGCTTTCTTTGTTTCTGAGATTGTGTGACCTTACGTAATACAGTAGGTTCTAAGTTCAATCTATTTTTTCTGCTGTTTCTTTGCTTCATTTTTCTTTAAAACTGACTAGTATTCCATTTCTTAAGGATATTTTTCAAACAATATTTGTCAAATGTGAGGTGGATATAAACTGATTCTATTCTATTTAGAAAAGCACATGGTTAATAATCTAGACCAGTGTGTGTTTTGCCTGCATGTATATATGTATGTATGTGCCTGTGCCCTGCTGGTGGAATCCAGAAGTGGGAGTCAGATCTCCTGGAAGTAGAGTTGTGAGCCACTATGTGCATGCTTGGAATCAGATCCTGGTTCCTCTGCAAGAGCAGCAAGTGCTACTTACAATCAGAGTAAATTATAAAGGATATCTGGTTACAGAAGCAAGCAACTGTTGCATCAGAAGACTGATATTTAAACTCCCACAAGGAAAATAATTTTTTCCTTAAAGGAGAAATAGGATATGTATCCTAAAGAAAGACCAAAGATTGATGTGTTTGTTTATTGTTTGAATCCTTATTGGTCACTTACTTGCATTGTATAAGTATCAGTGACATCAGGAAGATACACACCTATGTCTTATGTGTGCACGTGAACACATGCACACATATACACACTAATGTGTCACTAAGTGGAAGCTAGTTCTTTGAAAAGCACAGAGTACTTCAGTCAGTTACAGTTGTGTTTACAGAAGCAATCACAACTAATTTTATTCTGTTAGGTTGATTCTAATTTTGTGATAATGGGTGTTTTCCTTATGTTATCTCTAGTGCTAAACTTGAGCCTGTTGTTGATCTTAGCAAGCTCATTACATGGTTCCTACCCTACCTGCACATTCTCTCAGGTGTTGCTGCTTAAGAAGAAATTGCAGTTATTTAATTCAAAATCATGAAGAGAGATGCTTTTCTATTGACCATTTTTCTGTCTTCTGTGAAGAAAAGACTAATAGAGTGCCTTAAATAGAACTGTCTCCATGGCAATGGACAGTCAGCTTTTGACTTAGAGTCTCATAAAAAAAGAAATTTAAAAGTGTATTTTCATGGTCTGAAATAGCAGTATGACATTAGTAAGGCATGCGAGTGCTTCCCATCAGCCACTGCACCATTGACTCCACCAGAATAAGGTGCCTTTGGTTGAATAGCATTTGATCTGAGCACTTTTAGTCTGGACAACTCCACCTCTTAGTTAAGGGGCAATAGTGCTGGTCTCCAAATTGACAATAAACTTGAGAATCTCTTACAGGCTTCGCACTGGAGCTGGAGCCTGTAAACAAAGTGTTATTTATCTCTGGTTATATTCTTGCAAAGAATGAAAATACTGACTAAATGATCGGTTATTCTTGATTATATTTAAACAGAATTATCATTGAAATAGTGGAAGCAATAACAATATTTAAAGTTTATTTAAAAAATGTATTTTCTAGTCCCTACAATTTGTGGTCTTCAGAACACTTACCTTGTTTAAAAAGATAGTTGGCAACCTGCCTCACCCGGACCCCGTTCCTGCTTCTGCCCACACCCATGTAAGAAAGAGAGCCTTTTAATTAGCTGCTGGGCTACCTCACTATCAGTGAAGGTCAGTAAAGGTACACCCACAGTAGACGCTGGGATGGGAGAAGCTAGTTCCTTTTAAGTATGTAATGTTTCAGTTTCTAGAAGATAGACACAGAAGGAATGTCCAAACTGATGAGATTATTTTAACAATGTTTATTATTGTTGTTTTATAGTTTTTATTGCTATGCATGTATTCATAAAAATATTAAAAGCTGCTACAGCACATGTGAGGCAAACACTCAGCTGAGCTATAGCATCTCCATTGGGGTTTTATAGATGATTGGGTTATTGCTTATTGCTAACAATGGTCATCACACTGAAAAACTCCAAACATTCAAATATATTACTGTATGAAACAGAAGAGTGGTTAAATATGAAATTCTTGTCAACTTCCTACATGTAGTTACCAGAAAAAGCATAGTCCTCTAGAGCAAAAGAAATTATTATTTGTTAGAAATGGTTTGATTGAAATTTTAATATATCATTTTGAGGTCACAATTTCTTAAGCCAGCATTAGAGGATTTTCATGGCTTCTCTTGTTTGTTGTATGTAAGGATTTTATGAAGTTGAGATGCTGTCCCCACTTCATGAAAGAATACCTTCCTGCTCCTCCAACACTGCATCGGTACTATAGCAACACACAACTTTCTTCCTCTAGGAAAATGTAGATTAGGGGAACAATTTCATTTTAAAATTATTATATAACAAAACACACCTCTCTTGTTTTCCAAATTAGAAAAAGCTCATATTTTCTAAGGAAAATATTTGTCAGCTTTTGTGCAGAAGAGTCTCGTCACCATAGGACCTTGTAAGTTGATAGTTTATGATATGTCCAGTAGAGAAAAAAACGGTTAATTTTGAGCTGATGGAATTGAGCTGACCCTTGTTCCCCACAGAATTCTCATGTGTCATTTGCATATCTTTCCCTAGGGAATCCAATTGCATTCCAATAAAAGAAGTCTGCCTTTACATGTGCTCTTTGACGTCCAGATGTCTTAGTGTGTTAAAAGTCTTTGAAAACACTTTCCAACTAAATTTTGCTTATTAAATATATGTGCCTGTCCAAGCTATAACTTCAAATGATTTTACTCACATTATGTGTGAGTGGTAAGTGTAATCTGATAATTGGACTTCTGCTCTCAGTCACAAAGTAAAGCCACCATTGCAGTGGTCAGTAAGTCCTGTATTGAATGATCTGGAAATGTACTTTGTCATGTAGAACTGACACTTCAGTGACTGTGCTAAGGAGTCTTAAAGCCATTCCCACTGGGGTGTATACATTGTAGGAAAATGGTAGCCTGAGTTGTACCTTGGAACTCAAATGTTTTGCTTTAGAGAGTAGAATTAGTCTTTGAAGAGACAACAGGAACTGCTCAGGAGCCCTGCAGCTTCAGCCTTTACCCATTTGGATGTTTCTTTGGGGAATAAACCTGGTGGTTAGAGAATGTGGAACCAGTGCCCATGAGGGAAAAGCAGGACATCGAGCAAGCAGTCATTCAGGGGCCAGCCGTTAGCTTGCACCATCCTAGCCTATATCAGCCCACCCCTGTGCTATGAAAGTGATAAGTGAGCTTGTCACATTGAGGATCACATAGTCCATCTTCTATCAAAGAAAAATGTGGTTTGGGAAGATGTCATTCTTGGCAGGAATAGCTGTGTTTTAAAGGTCTGTCAGGATTCTGGGCACTTCTAAGGAAAGTTATGAACAGTTAAAGCACAACCCAGAGCTGGGAAGCTCAGTTGGAAAAATATTCTCTATGAAAGCATGAGGACCTGAATTTGATCTCTATAACCAGATCAAAAGCCAAGCATTTTGCTTTTGCAAAAGACCTAGGTTTACTTCCCAGCTCCCATTATGGCTGCTCACAGCCACCTGCAACTCTGGCTCCAGGAGACTGACTCAATGCTCTCTTTGACCTCCATGGGAACCAGGCACACAGATATGCACTTGCACACTCGCAAGCAAACATTCATACACATAAGAACAGATAAATCTCCAAGTAGACAGCTCCTGAGGAATGACAACCAAAGTTTACCTTTAGCCTTGTGTACACACACATTCCACACAAACCTACAGTATATCTAAATCAAGTAATCTTTAATGCTGAAGCTAAAATTTCATACTATATTTTTAATGGAAATATCTAGACAACAGAGCTACACACGTTGCTTTGTGAGAACTTTAAAAATCATTCATAACAATGTATTATTAAAAAGACAAATATTTTTTATCTCTTGATTATAGAGAAAAATACAGAGAGGAAAATTATTAATCACTATTACAGCATATAGATTTACTTTTTTTAGAGTATGGTATTCTCTCTCTCTCTCTCTCTCTCTCTCTCTCTCTCTCTCTCTCTCTCCCTCTCTCCCTCTCTCCCTCTCTCCCTCTCTCCCTCTCTCCCTCTCTCCCTCTCTCCCTCTCTCCCTCTCTCCCTCTCTCCCTCTCTCCCTCCCTCCCTCCCTCCCTCCCTGCCTCCCTCCCTCCCTCCCTCTGCACATGAGAGCAAGTGAATATGCTCTGGCTCACATGTGACAGTCAAAAGAGCAACTTTGTCTTCATTTGGGATAGAACTCAGGATCTCAGGCCCTGAACACACAAAAGCACCTTATCTGTTATCTGAAAAAAGAATGTAGAACACTGAAAAGAATCTTCATCATATTTAAAGGCATTCTATAGTGAAAAGGTAAATTATATAAAACATAATTTTGTTTATAGTCTTGGCTTTATAATATTTTATCAAATATTTTATAATATTTTATCAAGACCTATTAGTCTATCAGCTTGTTTAAGGAAAGTCGTTAGTTTTCCATTTACTTTTATTACATTTGTTCATGATAGATGTCACATGGGGATCAGAGGACAGTTTTGGGGAGTCAATTCTCTCCTTCCACCAAGTGGACCCTGGAGATCAAACTCAGGTGGTCTGTCCTAGGGGCAAGCACCTTTATCTACTGAGCCATCTAGCTACCACAAAATATTATTTTTAAAACACTAGAATTTATTTAAAATTAGCAAGAATAATGAGAAAATTAATGTCTTTCTTATTTTGTTTATGAAAACATTCTACCAGCACTCAGACAGTATTATAGCTTAACCATGCCATGTTAATGCAGATAGGCTTTTAGGATTGTTTTATCTCTCATTTCCAGATGGGAAGACACATGCCTCCAATAACTAGGCCTTTGGGTGGTTAAAAGGAGCAAGAGCTCAGGCCTTGCAGCTCTTGCTATAGTGTAGCCTTCACTGAGGTTCAGTCACATAGCACTCTGTGATTCTTGTTTGCTCTCTGTATCCCTGTCATCAAGTAGTGTGATCTCCTTTCAGGAGAGCTTATACTTTGTATACTTCTCTACTTTCTACCGTCTAGTAGACAGATATGAGTCCAGGATGTCAGAACAATGCTTAAAATGGCTACTGCCCAGCGATGGTTACATTGTAATGGTTAATCTTGACTGTCAGACACATATTTCTGAGCCCAGATTCTCTTTGTGATTTTCAGTCACTATGACCTATAGCAACAGAGTATACATGAAAATCCAGCTGTGTTTAATTAAGCTAAATATTTACACAAATGTAAGACAAACTCTCCTCAATTTTTTCCTAAGTTACAGTTTGCAAACAGTCCCCTTTGGTAATATATAATGGGTCTATTATTCTTATTTTCACTGTTCCTTTTTTTGGTGGATGAGAGTTGCCGGGGCTTGAATCCAGAGCCTGGCAGAGACTAACCACATCCTGTACCACAGAGCTGCACCATTAGCCTCTCTTCTTACTTTTCAGAATATTAATAAATTAGCTGGTCTTCAAGTTTTCTTTAATTTCTAATGTAGTTGTTGATAAATATAATTCATAAGCAAATAGATTTGAGATCCATACTTTTTAAGAGAATAAAGAGGTACCAATATTTAAAAGATTATAGAACAATTTTTTAAAGGAGCTTAGTTTAGTATGTGTGCATGTGGAGGTCAGAGGACAATTTGCAGAAGTCAATTCTCCTGTGGGATCAAACTTGAACTCAGGTTGTCAGATTGGTGGCAAGCACTTCCTACTAAGTCATCTCCTTGGGCCCAGTTATGGATTTAACTCGAATTACAATCCATTTTGAGGCACAGTGTTGTAGTCTGCTATCAGAGGAATTGACAAACTTGAACAGAGGTGAAGTCCATGTCCATTTGCTATATGGGCTGGTCCATGTCTGTTCCAGACAAAAATTAAGAGATGTTTCCTTCAAGCTAGTGACAGAGAGAGAGAGGAGAGAGAGAGAGAGAGAGAGAGAAGAAAGAAAATTAAAACCAAAGTTTAACATGATTTGATGTAAAGTCAAGCATTTTATTAACTTGTGTAGTTGTGCTCCCAGGATACTGTAAAAATGACTTTTTCAGTTTAAGTGAAGATGAGTTCTTGCTGCTTCTGACAATTCTGTATATAAAGGACGACTGGTTTTCATTAACTAAATGCTTACACATTTTGTGAATCTGTGGGGATCAATGTGTTTAGTTTAGTGCCCTGATTTTTTTAAGCTAAGTTGTCTGTGTTGTTAAAAATAAATAAATAGGGCTGGAGAGATGGCTCAGTGATTAAGAGCATTGACTGCTCTTCCAGAGGTCCTGAGTTCAATTCGCAGCAACCACATGGTGGCTCACAACCATCTTTAATGGAATCCAGTGACCTCTTCTGGTATGTCTGAAGACAGCAACAGTGTACTTACATATGTATAAATAAATAAATAAATAAATAAATAAATAAATACAATCCTTTAAAAATCACTAAAAAAATAAATAAAAATCTAAATAAATAAAAACTTGAAAATTGTCCTGTTCTCACTAGAGTAAGAAAAACTATTTGGCCTTGTCTCCACAAGCTGCTCTGTAGACCCTTGATGCAGAACTTGAGCTCCCTTGTGTCATGACTACTACTTTTGTTTATGTGTTTCTTTGGAAGGACTAGTTGGCACCTCAACATTTACTGCATACTAGAATGCTCTGTAGCTATATAATCATCGCTTATGGGAATTTTATTTTCTCAAACTCCCAATTTTAAGTTCTCTTAATCTAATGGGATATGATTTTTTAATAGGGGAAGCTTTTTAAGATTTAAGGTAAGGTTTTATTGTGACGCAGTCCGGAAACCTCAGTGTTTCTGTAGAAGTCAGGCCTTCCTAATACTCTATGAAACTGGACTTATAATTAGCAGTACATTGTCTGTGCATTAATAGGGAAATGTGGAGTTAAGTGCCTATCATGTGGAGTTAAGTGGCTATCATGGGCTTGCATTATCTCAGGTACAAAGACTTATGTAAGTTCTCTCCGTGTTTTCTTGGACTTTAGCCAAAAACTTTAATAGCATATTCAACAAGTATCTTTGTACCCTTCTCTGAATACGTAAAGGCTTAAAAGTAGAGTTTTCTATCCAAATCAGTGTCACAGCATGCAGACTTTTACTGATCTCTACGAACTTAGGGCAATTTATGGCATACTCCAGGTCCTGATTGTTCTAATGTAAGCAAACAAGTAAATGAGGATCCAAATGGCACATGGAGACTAGTAGATTGATGCCCAGCCCTGCACTTAACTTATTAGTTTAGGTTACTGATGTTTCCAGAATTTCAGCTTCCTCAAGTTAACAGCATGCTCTTACACTAATACAAGTAAGAGAAGGGGACTGGAACCGCCTCAGGCTGGCCAACTCCCACTCTGTAATTCAAACCCAGTAAATTAATGAGCAAATTGTTCTTCCATCATTGTGCTGTGATGCTGGGGTTGCTGATGCTGATCCTATACAAGATTGTGATTTACCTCCGAATTTATAGGGAAGGAAAACAGTGCAATTCTGAAGAATGGATTTGCATTCCTAGAAGAGCTTGAAAGTTAGCAGGAGTAGAGAGCGAGACCTGCAGTGCTGGTATTTAGATGGATCTGGAAGGAAGAATGGGCAGACAATAAGAGTAGATGGAGGCTCAGGAAATACTGTCTCAAGTAAAGTTGAGCAGCACCCTCTGAAATCTGCGCACTGGTTCTCTGGTGTGCAGAGCATGAGGCTTCCTGGTACTACCTTGTGGCCTCTCACAAGCTGTGGGACTCTCAGCATGAGTGTGATTCTGAGTTTAGTTCTACTAAATACATGAGTGCTCATTCTGAAGTTTAATGGTGATCTGGCCCAGTGTTTGGCTTAATATTTTTACCTACGGATGTTTACATCACTCCAAAGGTGCCATCAGGGAGGGAGGGAGTCTGTTTAGAAGCTTATGATCCATACTTGTGGCCGGGTATTTCTTGACTTTTAATAGGCTCCCTTCCAACAGGCCCATAGTAAGTTAAAAACGTCAAATCAACAGTGTGATGAATATTCAGCCCACTTAGCCTCACTCTACCGCAAGTTTGCACAGATCCTTAATGTTAGCCTCCTTAATGTTAGTTGGTCAAAGTCTTCTGTCATATAAAGTCTGTACTTTTTCAAAGTGTTGAATATGTAGTATCACTTAGTGAATAGTGTATGGATAGCTAAAGCAGGAAAACCAGAGTAGTTTTTAATAAGAATAATGGATATTGGCCATTAGTTAGAGTTCAGGTACAGTGTCTACTAACTGCATTTCATTTTCAAGCAGAACCATTGTCTAGGATGGCCCTATAACTAGAAACACTGACTCTGGGACTAACTATGTAGCCTATGTTGGCCTAACTCAGAGCAGTCCTCCTGGTCAACCTCTGAGAGATGGGGTTACAGGAATGCACCACCATAGCCCCAGTTCTGTACTATGGATTGAGTGGGATGTAAGGGCTATTGTTGCTAGGCCATGGAGAGCTCACTTAGCTACAGCTCTCTTCAGTGTGCATACAGTTTATTAGCCTCAAGTTAGTCTGTGGCTGTTCACACAACTCTGTCCTTTCAGTCCTGGGCTAAGGACTGCTAGGGATCTTTGAACTAATTCACTATAAGGAGTTTCACTAATTTTTGTCACATACCAGTTCTTAGAGATGAGCAGAGTACTATCCTGGTCTACAAGGGGACTGGTGGCTTAGGGAGGTGAAGGTAAAGAAATTGTGATATAGTTGATGAATGCAGTGTTCTTGAGTATAGATGTTTTAAAATTGCCACTTAAGGATTGAAATCTGTATATACAGTTAAAACAGGCTCAATTTTGTCCCTGCAACAGGATTCTTGTGATAATGCTTTCATGGCCCCAGAACTGGAACATGGTCAGGAAATATTTGATAGACTTGGCTTCTGTCTTAGTGTTCTATTACTGTGAAGACACCATGACCACAGCCACTCTTATAAAGGAAAGTATTTTATTGGGGTTTGCTTACAGTTTCAGGGATTGGTCCATTATCAGCATGGCAGACAGCATGGTGGCACCCAGGCAGACATGGTGCTAGAGAAGGACCTAAGAGTCTGGATCTGAATCTACAGGCAGTAGGAAGAGAAAGAGAGCCACTGGGTCTGGTTTGGGCTTCTAAAACCTCAAAGCCAACCCCAATGATGTACTTCCTCCAACATGGCCACACCTCCTCATTTTAAATAGTGCCATTCCCTGATGACTAAGCATTCAAATGTATGAGCCTCTGGGGCCATTCTTAGTCAACCATCACATTTCATTCCCTGGCCTCCATAGGCTTGTAGCCATATCATAATGCAAAACTGCATTCAGTCCAACTTCTAAAGTCTCCATAGTCTATAACAATCTCAACACTGTTTTAGAAGTTCTAAGTCTCTTCTGAGACTCATGGCAGTCTCTTACTTGTAACCTCCTATAAAGTTAGAATCAAAAAGCAGATCACAAGTTTCCAATACACAATGGCAATACACACACACACACACACACACACACACACACACATATATTACCATTGCAAAAAGGATCATAATGAGGAAATACTGGACCAAGGCAAGACCAAAAACCAGCTAGGCAAACTCTAAACTCAGCATCTCTCTGATGTCAAAGCACTCTTCACATCCCAAAACCCTTTCAGATTTGTTGACTGCAACACACTTTTCTCTCTTGGGCTGGTTCTACACCCTGTTAGCAGCTCTACTTGGCAGGTATCTATCCCATGATTCTGAAATTTCTAACATCCTGGGATTGCCAACAAAATCGAAGCTTTTCCTTCACAGCTTCTTTCAGTGCTCTCCCTGGGCCTCCGTGCAGAGTCTCCCCTGACATATGTCTGCCCTCAGCAGCTTTCCTTAGCTATGGAGGGAAACTCCAAAACCTCTTTCTTGTATCCTTGACTGCATGGCCAGAACCATGTGGCCGAAGTTGCCAAATTCTTCTTGCAGGGGTAGAATTTGGGCCCCCTTGCTCAAATATATTTTTGTCAGCTTTCTGTTTTTTGATGCTTTCTGTCACTATTTAAGCTTTTCTTTAATTCCTTTTCAGAAGTTGGAAGCCTAGCTGGGTAAGGCAATTACTCCTTTTATTCTATTTAGCACCATCCTTTCCTTTAAACCTTTTATCTCCTTGAGCCCTGGACTTAAGACCATTAAATATCCTGGTGCTCCTTTTCTCCTCAGACTGAATGCTTTGTATTTTTCCTTACTTGGCTTGTTGTTTTTATTATAGATCTGCATAAGGATAGTCACTGATAACCACATGACAGAATCAATACTAAGCTGCCTTGGAATCTCCTCTGCCGGTGTTATTAACCCTAAACTCTTCAGTTTAGCCTCAGGCAGATTTTTCAGACAAGGGCAGAAAGCAGTCTCATTCTTCTCCAAAATATCACTTGTCTGTAGGCTGCTCACTAATATTCATTCCTTCTGAAACTTCATGATCTGGGCCCCTACAGTTCAAACTGCACTGTCTTCCATGCCCCTGGTAGCATGGCTCATTAAGTCCCAATTTAAGGCATTCAACAGTTTTCCTAACCCAAAGTCCCAAACCAACAAGCAGCATGGTCAAGCCTGCCACAGCAATACCCTGATCCCTGGTACCAAATTCTATCTTAGTATATGTTCTACTGCTGTAAAGAGACACAATGACCATGGCAACTCATCGGTGACTCAATGGCAAGTGGTACACTTCTGAGGTTTTCTAGAGCAAAATGTCATTCCCACAGGAGGAGAGCTTGGATGCTCTTTAGCGTGTCTTCCAGCACAGTGCCCTGGCCAGTTCCTGATGCTCTGTACTTTCTGGAAACACTAGATCAGAGTTAAGAGGAGAGAGGTCATGTCTGTTGCCATCCTCATTCCAGATCTTCCTCAGTAAGTGACTGTGGATCTCAGACATTATAGTATTATAAATGCACTAAGTATCTTAACCATATTTTAACCAGCCTGGGAGAGGGCTCTTGTATTTTCTTCTCAAAATAGTAGGAAGAATTACACACTGAGAGTAGGCAATGGCATTTTTGTGCCAAGTGCTGTAAGTCAGCTCCCTGGCCGTGGGTTGAGGTTTTTAAAGCAGTTCCTATCTGTTCCTCTCTATTTGATCTTTCCTTTTGAAATATACAATATCATTATTATCTGCCAAAATCATATAGCTGAAATTACCTACCAAGGAACCAAACAGAGGCATCTGCATTACTTCCGGCATAGTGCCAGTGGTCCAGCCCTGATCTTTCTGCCGTGATTCTGCTGAAATGGAGCATATGTGGCCAGTGCAAGGACAGACAGCAACTGAAATACACTATTCACATTATCAGGTCCAGTCAATGTCTTATATTCACAACAGGACAGTTTGCCTAGGGCACATATCTCATTATTCAAATGTTTTCTTGTTGTATGTTGAAGTTGTTAAACTGTCATCTGAGGCTATCTTTAAATGCTGTGGGGTTAGATTTCTCTTTGCTAGTATGGTTTTATACATTAAGCAGATGGTGCTTTAAAAAATATGGTGTGTTTTTATAAAATCAATCACACATGTTGCTATTCATATTCTCAGTGGAGTAAATGCAGGAACAACTTTACTGAGTGGGCAGGAGTACACGCTTTTGCATTTTCTAATGACACAAACTAAAGAAAAAAAGTAAAAAATTAAATTTAATCATTTAAAGCTTTTAGTAATGTAGCAATGAATTCTCATTGGCAGTCAGCTTTTTAGAGGCAAGTAATTTGCTGATTAATTTTAAAGAGGCATGATTTTCAGAGTTTCTAACTTGCAAGTGTCTTGATTTTCTACTGGGATTAATTTATATAAAGTGATCTAGTAAAGTGCTTAGCTCTTAAGTGTCAAAATAACTAATTTTCTAAATATATCTCAACTTTATACTTTCGGAGTTTTGTTTGCCAGCAGGTAATTGCTTAATGGGAGCACTCTGAGCTGACTCCCGTCTAGGAGGTCCTCTCTGCTGCACTGTCCTGAAGAGACTGTATCTCCCAGTAGCACCGTTGAGATGACATCTGATAAAGCTCCTTAGAGCTAGAGCTGGCGGTTGTGAAGTAAAGCTCCTATTTTGTGGACAACTCTTTCTTAAATGAAATGACCAGTCAATTTTCTTGAAAATCGATTTTTGTGAATGAAATGTGGAATAAGCCTGTTTTGACTGTTGTCTAAGACATTTGAGAACAAGCCACAAGTTAGAGTCCTGCTGTTTGAGGCACTTCACCTCTACACTCCTCTTTGTTCTCAACAGTGGAATCAGCATTACACAATTTCCCTTCATTTTTAGTGTTTTCAGAGTTATCAAATGAAGTCTAAGGAGTGGTGTCTTCCATCGTTTCTGGCCGGTTAATTTCTTGGTTGTATGCTTTTTCCATAATTACATCTGAATTGATAAAAAGTGGCTGGTAATTTTTTTTTTTCAGAGTGAAATAAGCTCATAGTAAAACTGAAGATCTGCCTTGACCAGTTTTAAATTGGGTTTTCAGCTTTTTAGAATTATGTACAGCATCCATTTAAGGTAGCAGAGAAACACCAGAAGGCCTGCTCCATGCAGAAGCGGGACAGAATGGTGATGTCAACACAGTACCCGTTAGAGAGTGTAACTGAGGGAGGATGTGGTGACTCTCACTTGTAATGCAAGAGAAGGCAGAGGCTGGAAGGCTGCTGAGATCCAGCTTGTTCTGCACAGTTGAGTTCCAGGCTGGCTAGAGCTACAGAGCATAAAAGGACTGGTCTCAAAACAAAACCATGCATGTATACATACAGTACAATATACATGTACATAATATATCTTAGTTCGGTTTGACTGCTGTGAACAGACACCATGACCAAGGCAACTCTTATAAGGACAACATTTAATTGGGGCTGGCTTACAGGTTCAGAGGTTCAGTCCATTGTCATCAAGGCAGGAAAATGGAAGCATCCAGGCAGGCATGGTGCAGGAGGGGCTGAGAGTTCTACGTCTTGTTCTGAAGGCAAACAGGAGGAAACTGGCTTCCAGGCAGCTAGGATAAGGGTCTTAAAGTCCACCCCCACAGTGACACACTTACTCCCACAAGGCCACACTCCAACAAGGCCACACCTCAAATAGTGCCACTCCCTGGCCACATACACTCTATGTAATATATATGCTAAAATATATAATATATATATATATTACATAGAGTATATGTCTAATAGCAGTATAGTGTATTTGTAAATTTTTTGTGTGGTGTATGTGTGTGTCTGAGAAAAGACAAAAGAAAATGATGTTAACTCTTCATTCAGTTTATTGAAAAAACAGTGCTCTTAGGTCAGACTATTCCATCTTTCTCCTGGGCTCTCAACAGAGTTCTGCCACTTTCCTCTCTATGGCCCAGAAGCAGTGTCACTCCTAGAATAACATGGCAAACACAGATCTAGTGCTCATCTCTTACTTAAATAAACATAAAGTAAAAGGACCCAAGCACATTATACTTTTGAAATTAGCGTGATGAAAATGAGCTTTTCTGTGGCAGTATTCGAATCTTTAAGGGCTAATTATAATTTAAACCCCAGGAAGTCACCTTGCTGCAGAAGCTATGCTATATCTCACGAACTATGGCACAGGCCTCTTGTCATACATATATTCCTACCAGCATCACTCATGACCAAAGTGCACATCCCTGCAGTTGGAACAGCTAGCTAGGTAGATGACGGCTGCGAACACTCTTGTCCTGGCCACAGCGTGTGTGCCCACCAGTGTGGAGCAAATGACGTACTTAGCTGGGTGCATGTCTGCCTTCTTAGTAGCTGCTTAAAAACTAAGGGATCAATGCTATATTTATCTGTATGCAGGAACCTGCAGGTACGTGACAGTGAAAACGCATCTTCTATTGAAATGTTGCCTGTTCAGATCCTCATTTTGTGAGGAAAGTAGCAATTTCAAAAATGTAAAGGTAACTAAGTTGATTAAAGTATTAACTCGTGATTTTTATAAATAAAGTATAACAGTAGTACCTCAATCTGTATCCAGAAACCCCCTGTATACTTCCACCTAAGAGAATGTGTATTTTATTCCCCTACATTTTCTCTGCGTTTTGTGTATTTTCTTACTTTACATTATTCACTTGTCTCCCTACTTATATTTTGTTTTCTTCAGACTTGATTTTCCCCTTTATAATCAGCTTCTTAGATGCTTTGTTTATTTGAAATGATTAGTTTTCCAGGACATTGGTGTTCCTGGATAACTAGTTCATGAAGTTCTACAGACAGTAGGGTGCATTTGGGGTTTTTTTATTCTTACTTTTGCGTATTTAGAGACAAGATGGCCATGTAGCCCAGTCTAGTCTCAACCTCATGATCCCCCTGCCTGATCCTGCTAAGTGCTGGAATTACAGGTGTGCACTACCACGAATGTTGTAACATTTCATTTTTGTCATTGGCAGATGGAACTAAGGGAATATAGATCTTCTATTTTGAATTCATTTTCTAGACAGATTACAGCCGATATAGACAAGAAATACCAGTATGAGAAATTCTGAATGACTCCGGTTCACATGCCACCCTTCAGTGTACTCAAGCAGTCAATCAAGGGTGATTTGTCATCATTTTGTAATCTAGATGTGTTACTTGTTTGGAAACTTAAGCAGTTTAACATGTCATGTGATGCATACATGTTGCTAGAGCGCTGACAGTTGATGGAGAGTGTGGGCCAGGCTCAGGAGGGTTGAGGCTATGTCTGTTTTCTTACCCCTCTCCTCGATCTATCACAATATTCAATTAGGCTCTCAAACAAATCATTGCTGAATACCCAACGCCGACTTTTGCCAATTTGTTGTAAAACTGCTTCCTAATGAAGTACGGGACTTAAAGGATTTAAATAACTATTTTGTGTTTGGTAGGCTCTTTGATTTGTAAGGAACAAAAAAGACTAAAGTTACCCACTAATAAGGGAGAGGGGAAGGAAAAGAGTGAATATAAATGACCATGCTTAAGCTTTACTTTTCCAGGAATCCATAGCAACGCCACTGGTTTCTCTGTTGACGCCCTCCCTGGGCTTTCCTTTTGTATCCTCTCCTCTGCATTTGAGCAGCGTTTTGTTTCTCCTGGCTCTCTGATTGCATCGTGTTCACATAACTACTGAATAGTCCTGAGAAATTATTAGTGTGCTCTAATTAGCCTTAACTTGGTTTGGACAGAACTTATATACCCAGGAATCCATGGGTATACCAGTGGGTAGCCCGTCCCTTCCATGGGCTACCAATTGGCTTCTGTTTCATTGCTGGGGTCTTAGCATAGGCTGTAACCAAGAGACTGGATCATATAGAGAAGATTTTGTCACTTTCAGATAAGGAACCACCTGAGTTACTTTCTTACCTTAGAAGTTTCCTCAGGAGATTTTGAGGCATCTAAAAGCTTTTAAAGCAAGCTTTTCTAATAGCCATAAGGTCTTTAATATTTTTCTTATTATATTACTATATAATCTCCTTAATATTCCTGTTGAGTCTTTGTAACCATGCTTCCGTCCATAGTGTAATCTTGTGGCATCAGAGGGCTGATTCTTAACTCAGAGTGTTAATTTTATCTGAGAAAATCAAGTGGCCATTTTCCCACATCTCTCTCCTGGCTAAGGAGTTCAAGAGGCCTCTTTGGTCTGTCTCTGACCTAACCTCACCCATGGAGAAGGAAGCAATCTCATTAAAATTTTCATAATTTATATAGAGAGACTTAAGTATGAACAAAAATATTAACATTCCTCAACAATATTCTACTGTAACGGTGTACCAACAGGTCTGAATTTATTGTGGAGGTTAACAGCTTTCCCTCATGTAAAGTGTTGAGCTAGGGCCCTGTGATATATAATAACTGAGTTTCCCCCAACACTGTGGTCAAAACCTGGTCCCTTTAGCTCACATAAATACAACCAGTGCTGCTCTGGGTTTTCTTTGACCTGGACCCCAGACTTCTTTTGGTTTTACATAATTATATTGACTTATTTATTTTAGTATATTGGCTGAAAATATCTACCAATTTAAATTTTCTTGGTCAGTCATCTTAACACATTGAACTTTTCTATTACAAACAGGACAAAAGAATCAGAGTATCTCAACCCCTGACAAGAGGACCAAGTGCCTTTATTCCAGAGAAGGAAGTAAGTTCATTTGTTTTCAACATACTGTCTAGTCAAAAACTAACTAGAACACTGTGTCCATTTTTCCATGTAAAAGTAGGTGTGTTTTGCTCTTTAGTGTGTTGTTATTCGTGTTAGAAAATGTAGAGTTGTTTTTTCAGATCCATTAAGAAAGTCTGAAGGTTTTTAAGGTTTAAAGAGACTAGCATTTCACAGAACGTACTATATCACATAATTGGAATAAGCAATATTTTGAAATAAAACATGAGTTTCCAACTACACCTTTAAAGGACAGTAGACAGATAATGCTTTCATTACTCTTCTCATTTACACATTTGATTGACAGGATCCCACAAACGCTCCAACAACTGTGCATCTTTGGTAAGGGTGTGGTAACAAGATGGTAACTGCCAGACATGAAGGTTATCAGTGGCACAGTAAGGTTTTTGCCTGTTTTGTTGGTCTACATCTTGAGGTGTGGGATCTATGCGCATTCCTGGATGCCTCTTAGTTGTCACCAGGCTGAGAACCAGTTAAGGACATACTTGTCTGCTTAAGGAGTGCCCAGTGCCCATGGATGCAGTTGTCTCATAGGTGTGTTCTCTGTGTGTACACAGACATCTTTATCTTAAGTAACTAGGAGCCTTGACTTCACTTTCCTGTCCCTGATTTAGTGGCTTTCCCATTGAACCAGAACTCAAGTGAAAGTGGTGTGTCTCCAGAGCTCAGGGGTGGCAGTGCAGTGTACAAGAGGCACTGCATTGCACGCACCTCTTTGCCTCATGGCCCAGGGCTGCACTTGGAGGATGATGGCCTAACCCATATGAATGGCCTCCTGAGGCATTTTTGTAGCATGTATTTGAAGATAATCTATTTTTTAGGATCTGATGTAGCATATGAATCTATAATATTGTGAATGCCCTGTGAGAACTAAGAAACATCTGGAGAAAGCAAATCAAACATAGGAAAGAATTCTAGCCCTAATTTATTTCAGTTTGGATCCTTTTTTTTTTTTTTTTTTAACTATCAGCTCAGTCCCTCTGGTTGACAGAACAGGGAGATGGACAAATGAAAGTCCCCAGGGTCCCATAGTAAACTGAGGTGAAGTTTCCTTTTGTGTTTATGCCAGCATAACTAGCATTGCTCACTTTTAGACATACTCCATTTAAGATTAAGTCTTTCTCCATAAACAGTTCCTTTGTATAATTTATACTTCCCTGGGGTAACAGGAACTGAGACGACAGCTCTGAGGAGAGCAGTTTCCTAACTACAGTGTCAGTCTTTAAAGGGCCAAACCTTTGGACTTCATGAGATCTCATCAAAACCAGTTTGCTATTAACTAGATGCACAAAGTTAAGTCCAGAATCTGCTTCCTTATCTCAAAACTGAGGAGCAGGTTCATCTTCTACCCAGAAGTCTAACTCTAAAATGCAAGTGAGACATTGAGACATAAGCCAGCGGTGGAGTCGAGCTTCGCATCCATCCATACCCGCAGAGCTGACTCTTCCCACAGGAGTTAACAGTGTCCTCACACCACCACAGCCACCTTGTGTGATGCCAAACTGGCATAGTGTATAAGACTGCATCCTATTTAATCTATTTTGAGAAAGTTCTTTGGCCCCTAGATAGAGGATCTAAGTCCTCTATCATGCCTTATTTTTATAATTACTACGATAGGCTTAAACTAGCAACAGCAGGATCTCATGTCTTCATTAATTTTCATCACAAGTCATCATATGTTCCTGTATCTCTAAAAAGATTTCATAAAACTTTTTAAAATGTTGACTAGCAAAAACAACAAAGGATCAGATATTTGTCCAAAATAATGCCATTAATGTGCTTTGTCAGTTTATGAGAGTAGGCTACAAATGCATGTAACCCAGTGCTGTCGGATTTGCCTCACTACACAATGTGACAATGGCCAGGCAAGCCAGCTCCGAAGTCTGCATGCTTGCTGCAAAGACAGATGGAGGCTTCTTTCCTCAGCTTCATAGCTGCATGTTTAATGTTTGATAACTTAACATTTGTTGTTTAATAAATTGTGGTACCAAAGCCAAAACTGAATGGTACTTTCTCTTTTTAAATGTCTGTTTCTAGTATGAGCAACTGCATAATTGCAGTATCTGTTAGCATCAAATGAATATGTATTTCTTCAGTACAGACAGAGTCCATGTAAACCAAAGCTGTCTTTACATCACCGTGTTCACCCCATTCTATGCTTCTTGGTTGTAAGGTTGTCCAGGCAAACACGGCGGATGAACGAACAAACTTTCTTGTGGAAGAGTACTCTACATCCGGTCGCCTGGACAACATCACACAGGTGATGAGCTTGCACACTCAGTACCTGGAATCTTTCTTGCGGAGCCAGTTCTACATGCTGCGTATGGATGGCCCCCTTCCCCTCCCAGACAGGCACTACATTGCCATCATGGTAGGTGCTTACTTCCCACTCTTCCCTACTGTCATGAACAAGCTTCCACCCACTCTGTGTCCCTTCTAAGTTGTGTCTTTGGGGAGGGTCTGAGTAAGTGTGTTCGTGAGAGATGTATGTGTGAGAGTGTGTGTGTGAGTATGTATAGGGTGTTTGTGTGGGTATGTGTGGGGTGAGTATGCATATATGTTTGTGTATATGTATATGTAGAGAGGTGCATATGTGTGCATGTATATATGTGTATGAGTACGCATATGGATATAGAGAGATATTATGTGTGTGTGTGTGTGTGTGTGTGTGTGTGTGTGTGTATATATATTCGTGAGTGTGTATATGCATGTATGCGTATGTGCATGTGTGTAAAGCTGAGTGTAGTTACAGGAGGAATAAGTGAAGAAGCCTCTGGTATCCCTTGGATACATTCAGAGTGCTTTAAGCCACTTAATATGCTGTTTCTCCTTTAACTTTCAATAGAATCATTTTTTTCATACTTAGTTTTTTATAATTAAAGATGGTTATTGCATCCAGAATAATCCCCTACCAGTTTTGCTTTTGTTCTTGGGTCTTCTGCATAAGTTGCTTGTGACAGTTTCTTAGTCATCTTATCTATGAAGGCAGTCCCCGGTGTGGGGTAGGAGAAAAGTGCCAGTTATCATTAGTGACAGATCTTCATGAGAGAGGAACTAGTGAGTGGATCACAGCACTTGAGTGTAGCTCTTGTTACAGGGTGGGTCATTAGTCAAAGTGAGCTGCTGCAAGTAGAATGCCAGGGAGGAGGCTGTGATGGAGGTACTATATCTGAGCTTTGCTCTACTTAGACAACTACTGGTAAAGAGGATAAGGCATGAGCCCATGGGGCTGTGTGTTTGGAGACATAAAGACAGCAGCCTGGCTGCCCTAGCCAGTGGAACTGCTCTAGACTCGGCAAGTTCTGATGTGAACTTGATGGATACTATGATTTTTAGCAGACATTTTCAATGACAGGCTGAAAGCAGACAGGGAATGCTTGTTCACTAAGACAGAGCAGTGAGACAGAGATCTGAAAGAATAAAACAGGATTACTTTACAAAACATAGCCACAGAAGAGAGGGCAAAAGTACTTAACATGATAGTCTCATTGGCAGCACCCAGATAACATTGACTGCATAAGGAGAGACCTGTGACGTCAGTGTCCAAGCGGGTCTCTGAGGTCAGATGTGGCTCCTCCATAAGCATGAGTTGTGAATTGTTAGGATACACATTGCTTAGGAGTTCCTGTATTTTAAGGAGAACATACTGTATCTTCCCGTAGCAGACTTCTACAGTGCCTGTATGTTTCCTAAAAATAGCTAGGTAGGCTATATCCAGGTCTATCTATACAAACTAAAGAGAAGTTGTTGGCTTTGTGTGATAAGTATTTGCTTTTAAAACTGCAAATCAGCCTCATATATTCATTGAAGAGTCTGTAACAACAATATGGTAAACATTTTTGAAGAAGGAGTATCTATGAGGAGTTACTGATTACTAGTAATGGCTCCATCTAAATCACCCACCTGTGGAAAGACCTTCTCGTGACTGTTCTCAGAAAACTTATTTCTGTGTTTCAGGCTGCAGCCAGACACCAGTGTTCCTACCTAATAAACATGCATGTGGATGAATTTTTAAAGACTGGAGGGATCGCTGAGTGGCTCAATGGCTTGGAATATGTACCACAAAGACTGAGAAATCTTAATGAAATTAACAAGCTGCTGGCACACCGGCCCTGGCTGATCACGAAAGAGCACATTCAGGTACGGGGCTTTCTACACAAGGTCTGAGGTGCGCTTGAAGCTTGAGAGTTTGTGGGGGGGGGGGGTTGTATAATAATTTTTATTTTTAAGATTATAATTTCAACCTTTTTGCCTTCCCCCTTTCCATCTGAACCCTCTCATATACCCCCTTTCTCTCTTTCAAATTCATAGCCTCTCTTTTTAATTGTTATTACATGTGCACGCGCGTGTATGTACTCAATTTTAAATACCTATATATAGAAACTTGAGAAATAAGAGATGCTGTTTTTATTACATTTAGAAAGGATAATTAGAAGTTTGTTGGGTTTCGTTTAAATGCAAATGAAAACTGACCCTTCTCAAGGAGTCACTCACTCATTGGCCTGAACTTGTGCTGTGGGAAAAGTTGGTTTCTGTTATCAAGGAGTTGATAGATCAAGTTGACTAGCATCATGGATGCCTGGCTTCTGGCCACGATTGTCAGCACTATGTGCCTTTAGTTAGTAAATTCCATGCAGTGTTCTAAATCCTTTGCTTGTTTTAACATTTCATAATTTATGATTCATAAAGAAATGGTTTTGCAAACAAAAAATGATTTTCCAGCTAGTGTGGGAATTACTGGCCAGATTAAGAATAGAGCTGTGAGGGTGAACCTTTGAACCTTTGCTGGTGTTTCTGTCAGAGGCCAGTGCTGTCCAGCAGTGTTCAGCACAGCGCCACAGCTCAGGAGGAGCTTGCATCTCCATGTCAGACACGTAGTTACTTATAAACTGTGTTATGTACTGTGTTAATACATAGAAATGTCCTTTAAAATTACCTTATTATACCACATGTTTGTGATTTATCCAGTTTTTAACCAAGCAGCCTGTGTCTTTCTTTTTTTTAAATATTAGGTTTTGATGACTTCAGACTCTGTGAAACACAGCACTGTGCTAGGTCTGTGTTGTGATTCCATGGTGTGTTAGTTAGATCTGAGAATTGATAATTATTCTTACGTCATATCATAATTACTTTATACCGGAATCTTTGGTGGGCTGAAAAAGATGCCTGGATTCCAGGGGCAGATTTCAGAAACATGATAGGATATCATACAGTCACACATGAGTTGTGGATAAACAGGCTGGGATCACAAGGGTTAGTTTGGGGGGCTTTTTGTTTCTTTGGTTTGGTTTTTTTGTTTTGTTTTTCGAGACAGGGTTTCTCTGTGTAGCCCTGGCTGGCCGGGAACTCATTCTGTAGACCAGGCTGGCCTTGAACTTAGAGATCTACGTGCCTCTCAAGTGCTAAGAGTAAAGGTGTGCACCACCACTGCCCTTGCAAACTGAGCATGTGACTCCGAGTGTTTGCAGAGGCCAGGGGCCCATATTGCACGTGAGTGTAGGTCCTCATAGAGTGCAGGGGGCACAGTGGGCATATGAAGGTATTTTTTAAGAGCTAATGTTTGAGCTAGGTCTAAAAATAAGAAGAACTTTTCAAAATGAAGTGAGCTGTTTCCTGTCACAGAGCAGTTTCATAGAGAAGAGCCTGCAGTCATATATGTTGAAAGAGTAACTATCAACTTCAAGAAATCAAAGTGTAGGGAGGGATTTATGGGTGGTGGTTGGTGGGATCCGAGAAGAATCAGATCATCTGGTATGAGACCTAAAGGCTCCATTACAGAATCTGTATTTTAGCCTTAGAAAGCCATGATCTCCTAAGTTATGCTGCCCCACAGAAAACATGAAATAAGCTTCAAAGCATTTGTATTCTTGTCTTTTTAAGTTTCTGTATTTGTATATTTTATTAGCATTATACTGCATCTGTACATTGTATCTAAATTTTATTTTATGAGTGTCTTTATGAACACATGCTGTAGACTTGGGCCCAACTGTTACTGTTGTAAATACATATGGCATAGGATGGCTTGTGCCAAGTCTCATGAGTATATTCCATCACACGCGGTAGATTACAAATGGTGCTGACCAGCAGGACAGTCAGAGCATGTTTCTGAAAACTGATCTCTGTGTACACTTTAGGATTGTGTCATGTGAGACTAAGAAGGGAGTGAGGATGGTGACAAATGAGTTTGCTCTTCTGGCATAAGTGTCACAGAAAACAAGGTTATGACTTACACGTGATGGTGCCAATTACCAAGGGGTAAGGTGTCTCACTCAGGATGAAGAGGAGAGTCGACATTAAATGGGGAAGTCAGGCACAGTGGCACTCTTTCTTAATTCCAGCACTTGGAAATGAAGTCCGGAGAGTTAGCAGTTCAACATCATCCTTGACTACATTACAAGCCAGGCTAGCCTGGGCTATATGATAAGATCCTAATGAGAGGTGGAGGGGAACAGGACAAAAGGAAGGAAATCAGATAGTACAAAGTAGCAAAAGTCAAGTTGAAAGAAGAATCATCCACCGAGGTCTTAAGGCTGTCTGAGGAAAGAGGACTGTGCTCAGGATAGGATGAGCCTGCATGTCAAAGGCGAGTGGTGATGATGAAGACCCACTTTAGAGTCTAAAAGAAGCTATAGCATGAAGAAGCTACTCATTGTAACAAATAACGGGGGCTAGGAGGAACAATTCGACATCAGTTCAGAAATGAAGCAGCTAGACACATTGTACACTATTACCTGTGTTTTACAGTTAGTATAACAGTACAACCTCATAAAATAAGAAAATGCCAAAGTAACAGATTTGAGCAGAAGAAAAGTATATGTCTACAGCCATGGCTGTATAAAGAGAATTATTTTTTAAAATAGAGAAAAAGAATAGCATTACCTGTGTGAATGAACACTGAACTGATGGGAAGGAGTCTCTGAGGAATATGTTCGTGGAATTTACCCTTGGAAGTGACCCTGCAAAAAAGCCACTTAAGGGAGAAAGGATTTATTGTAAATTACAATTCCAAGTTGCAGTCCGTCAATGATTGCTAGGAAGTCAAGACAGGAGCTTGAACGGCTGCCATATCCACACTTCAAGAGCAGAGAGAGCCGGCGGTGGTGGCGCACGCCTTTAATCCTAGCACTTGGGAGGCAGAGGCAGGCGGATTTCTGAGTTTCAAGGCCAGCCTGGTCTACAGAGTGAGTTCCAGGACAGCCAAGGCTACACAGAGAAACCCTGTCTCGAAAACACAAAAAAAAAAAAAAAAAAAAAAGAGCAGAGAGAGAATACATGCATATACTTGAACTTCTCAGCTAGCTTTCTTTTACGTTCATATAATTCAGGACCCTGCCCAATTTTAAAATACATCTTTAAGTAGGCCAATCAAGAAAATCTCTCACTGGGGTGCAGTGACTTGCTTTATAGTTGACTTTAGATACAGTCAAGTTGACAACCAAGATTGGGCATTACAAAGCATTGTTGTTTTTAATAGGCTTAATTCTGGTTCTGTCATTCAGCTATAGGACAAATAAAATAGCATATGAAATTTATACTGACATGTCCCAAGTTCTTATTCCAGGGTACTGTCATATTTGGACCTGTAGCATGGGGAGGCAGCAGTCTCTACCAGATGCTATCTAGAGGGAATCCACAGCTGTTAAACTGGATTTTCACATGACTGTGGGACAGTGTCCAAAACACCTGACGATGAATTGCTTCACTAGAAATTGTCTAAGTCCCTTCCAGCTTTAATGTTTCTTGATTCTCTTACCATCTTATTAAAATAGTGTTTATAAAGTGCTCTAGAAGCAGAAGAATCATTGCATTTGTTATAGCCAATGCCGCAGCATAATTCTGTTGTAAGGCTTTGATAGCTTGCACATTACATATTGTGATCAAAGGTCAATCTTTAATGGGTGAAGCATTTTCAAAGAATTTTTGTTTGCTTTGCTACAAGTGAGCATGTGAGACTGTGGCTTCCATGTTGACCTTGGCTCATGTTCTCATTTCAGAAACTTGTCAAAACTGGAGAGAATAATTGGTCCCTGCCTGAGCTAGTGCACGCCGTGGTCCTCTTGGCTCACTATCACGCTTTGGCCAGCTTTGTTTTTGGTAGTGGCATCAATCCAGAGAGAGACCCAGGAATCGCCAATGGGTTCAGACTAATCTCCGTGAGCAGCTTCTGTGTGTGTGACCTGGCCAATGACAACAGCATCGAAAATGCCTCCCTGGCAGGCAGCAACTTTGGGGTTCGTTTTCTGAACTGTGTCTCTTGTAACTGAGAGTTCACTGTGACCAGATAGGATATTATGTACTTGCAAGATTCCTTTAGCACTGTAAAAGTTTCATCAACCTAAAGTTCTGACTTTTTTTTTAATTCTAGGGTGTTATTGTATAATACCTTTGCCATCCACCCAAACTTTTAAGTTGTTATTATCCTGGGATTCCTGGCACCCCCACTTGTTGTCTCTGTGTGAACTTTAAAGACATTATAACCAGGAAGACTCTAAGTTTTCTTTTTTAGTTCACTTTTCCACTGATGGTGAAATGTATCAGTAAAGTAACTTTATTTTTCTCTTCCTAAATGTCCTTTTAAATATCTTCACTGCCCAGGTAACTTTGTGGTCTTGATTTCTTAGTATATGTATGGCTGGATTTCTTTGGATTCCCTACACGTTTCTTGGTACCATAAGCAAAGTAATATTGTTAGAAATAATAAAAACAAGACTGGAGTGCCAGTCCCTTGAGAAGCAGATCTCAAAGTGGTGCATCCATCTGTGGGCTGCCAAGCAACTAAGGAGGCAGAAAGGAGAAAGTTTGAAACCGCTTCAATTTTCAGTAAATTACAATTTGCTATGTACCAAACACTAGAATTCTATTCCAACACACACACATATATGTATATACATACACTTTATGTTATATTTATAAATGAAGCAATCTAACATATCCGAAAATATTTGAGTATGTCATCTAATTGCTGTGGAGTTAATAAAAATTCAGGATATTTTAAAAATAGCTTCAATAAAATGTAAATAACTTATGACCCAATTTACCCATTAAATGGGTATAACCAAACAGTTTAAGTACGATATTGGCAACAATCAATTTTAGGATGTTACACAGTATAAGAAGCAACTCCATAACTTCCCATCCTGGTTCCTCTTTCCCCGTGCCTAGCTCCTCGGTTGCTCACCTACCGTCTGTCTTGTCCACCCTAGCCACATTTAAGATATGCATGCCAGTTACAGTTATGTCATTTGACCAGTGTCTCTGCTGCAGCCTGAACAGCTGTCCTCCGTGCATGCTCAGTGGAGCTACAGAGGGAGGGGCTCCCTGGAGTATTTGTAGTATCAGTGCACCAGCTCTGTCTTCTGTTCCTCCAGATTGTGGATTCCCTAGGTGAGCTAGAAGCCTTAATGGAAAGGATGAAAAGGCTTCAGGAAGAAGGGAAGACGAAGAGACTACTCGGGAAGAAATGACCACGCGTTTTGAGAAGGAAAAGAAAGAAAGTCTCTTTGTGGTCCCTGGAGAGTCTTTCCATTCGTTTCCTCACTCAGGTGTGTTTGTCCTTTCTCTTGGTTAGTTGTTCAGAGACATGAGGCACCAGTCTTTAGGATTTCCCATACAAACACACAAAGATGCATCTGCTGCCATCTCTTTACCCCTTACACTCCTGCTTTACCGACAGCGGGATCCATTCTCAGAAGCCCGCAGGTGTGCAGACACTATGCAGTGCACCCACATAGACTGGTTGCTATGGCTTCTGAACATAAGCAGAGTGTGGCCCTTGCCACAGCATGTGGTGTGCTAGTGTACAGTTACACGTTTGATAAGTGCTGTGTATAGATAGCAAGTACATAAACCAGCAGCTCTGTGTCTGTGTTGCATCATGGTATGTGCGGTCTGTCTGGCAGTGTACACCACCTGTCCACAGGGCTGTCAGTGCAAATGGGAAATTCCTGAGACTGCTCTATGGTGACTGTAGTGTCACAGGCAGTAGGAATTTCCTAGATCCAGGATCATTGAGAGGAACCGTCTCCATACATGGCTCAGTCTTTGAAGTTTTGTTACACAGCATATGGCTATCTCTAGTCCTCTGAGGTGGATTTGTAGGCTTGTCCTTGCTCTGTCCTGGATGCATATTTAAAGCCGTTAATTGCTGAGGTCAGCAAAATGTTACTTGCCACTAAACCAGACAGTTTGATCCTGAGATTGTAAAAGGCAAAAATTACTCCCACAATTTTTCCACTACCCTCCACATATACTTCATGGCATGCACATACACTCAAAAAAGTTATATAAATAAATGTAAAGATGCATTCTTCTTATACTCTTAAGGAATTTTGGAATAGTAAGGCAACTTTCCAATTCTTTCTTCTAAAGGCACCAAGCAGTACATAGTTAAATCTTATTTAAGCAGCATGTGAACACATGTGAACCCCTCAAAGGTGCCATCTAAGTCACATTGCTCTTGAAACTACATCAGTCAGTCTTAACATTCTGAGAGCTGTGTTCCTGCGTACTGTATGCTAATGTGTAAGGAACACAGAACAGTGACTCTGGAAGCTACAGGAAGAGCAGCAGCCTGCCTTTCGTCATTCTCTTGATTGTTTGAAGTAAAATTTTTAGTTTTATTTCACATGTATG
Source organism: Mastomys natalensis (assembly GCA_021653895.1). Taxonomy (NCBI): domain Eukaryota; kingdom Metazoa; phylum Chordata; class Mammalia; order Rodentia; family Muridae; genus Mastomys; species Mastomys natalensis. The sequence continues at coordinate 1,588,622 of JAJTUV010000150.1, forward strand.
ACTGTTTTCCCATGTGTGTATCTGTATGTCACATGTATGCCTGGTGCCCATGGAGATCAACTGAGGCCATTAATTCCCTAGAACTGTAGTTATACATGGTTTGAGCCACGCGTGGGTGCTGGGACCCAAACCCAGGTCTTCTGCAAGAGCAGCCAGTGCTCTTAACTGTGAGCCATCTCTCCGCCCTGATCTCTAACACCCCAGCCACGCCTGCAAACCTAACACCTTTGCACAACGCCCAACAGCACAACAGTAGAGACCAGGAGGGGGCACTAAGCTTGAGAACAGTATGGGACATTGTTGGTGTCTCCCGGGGAGCTGGAGTCAAAAACTAAATGAACTGTGTGCATTGCAGTTAAATAAAGTCCAGACTTAAACAAAATCCTTTGATTGAAAAATACAAAGAACAAGTGGAAGTAAAAACAAGTCATGCAGCAGGTGAGCCTTGCTGGTGTGTGCTAATACCGCAGCAGGGAGCCATGGCAGTAGACTGCTGTTTGAAAAAGCAGACGTTGCTACTAGGGTGAATATCCATATACTCTAAACATTAATTTTTTAGTTTCTTTGAGATCACTAGAGCTTAAAAGATGTGAATATTTTACTTCTTTAAGTTGTTTTGAAATAATAGAAATATATTTAGATTCCAAGGAGACTTCTTTCCCCTGACACTCCCTTTCCAAGACAGTGTAGCCCTGGCCATCCCAGAATTCACTCTATAGAGCAAGCTGGCCTCTAACTCAGAGGTCTCCCTGCCTTTGCCTTTGATCCCAAGTGCAAGAATTAAAAGTGTGTACCACTATGCCTGGATCCAAGTAGGCGTCTTGAATCCTTACACAAACTACTGTGTTTGAAAGAATTTTTAACTAACAAACCTTGAACTTTAAGAATTATATTCTGATTCAGAATAATTTTAGATTTATTTTATATGTATTAGTGTTTATATGTATAACATGTGTGCCAGGTACTGGAAGAAGTCAGAAGAGGACACTGGATCTCTGGAACTGGAGTTTGAGGTGGTTGTGAGCTGTCATATGGGTGCTAGGACTGAGCCCAGGTCCTCTGAAATAGCAACAAGTGCTCTTAACTACTTAGCCATCTCTCCACCTCTATATCCTGATATCATATATCAGTTATTCCACAGTATAAATATTTTTACCATTAACCATCCACAGTCCCAAATTTGCTAACTGTAGAAAGATAGTATAGAAAAATGATCCTGTACAGTGGCTAATTGGTTTTTTATGTAGATTTACCAATTTTAAATGAAAGTGAAATCAGTTGTTTCCTATTTTAAAAAAGTATCAGTATGGCAAAGCTCCCAGATTCCATGTAGGGAAAGACACTTTTAGAAAGGGCTGGGGAGATGGCGCAGAGGTTAGAAGCACTGGCTGATGTTTCCAAGGTCCTGAGTTCAAATCCCAGCAACCACATGGTAGCTCATAATCATCTACAGTGAGATCTGGTGCCCTCTTCTGGTGTGCAGGCATACATGTAGGCCGAACACTGTACGTAATAAACAATCTTTTAAAAGGAAGAAAGAGAGAGAAAGAAAGGAAGAAGGAAGAAAGGAAGGAAGGAAGGAAGGAAGGAAGGAAGGAAGGAAGGAAGGAAGGAAGGAAGAAAGGAAAGAAGGAAAGAAAGAAAGAAAGAAAGAAAGAAAGAGAAAGAAAGAAAGAAAGAAAGAAAGGATTCTAAAGAACATTTTAATCCTGAAGAAAATATATGCTTTTTATTTTTATTTCTGGTTTTGTATTAGCTTATATTATATTTATGAGAGGGTCACTCCAATACTACAATGAAGTGTTTCATGTCTCACATTACTAACTACTTAGCTATTGAAAATTATATATATACAGACATAATAGAGAGACCCTGTCTCAAAAAACAAAACAACAACAAAAACCCCAGAAAGTTGTATATATGTGTCTAAATGTTGTTTCCTTTTAATACAGACGTAAATATTTGCTTATTTGATGTTTGATATTAAACATTAACATCGCCATTAGTTCTAGGTTGTTGATCACCTGAACAGTAATTTTAACTCTTCAAGATAACTCTAGAAAGAGTAGCACCAATCACTTAGTTCCCTGTGAGTCTTACAAATACTGAGAGATACAGCTAATGCCTGACTGCTGCATTAGGCTTCAGCCATGTGATCAGGTAGCCAGTTAGACATGAGCCTATGATTCGATGGCCCCATTGCTTTGTGCCTGTGGCAGCACAAATCCAGAAAGACACAACAAGATCCTACAGTCACTTTTGAGTTAGCGTCAACCACCTAAACATCTCACAGGAGGCTCCACCTTCTAAAGGTCCTTTGGTCCAGCCTTTCCCACATGGACATTGGAAGAACCCAAATATAGTAAATATTAGACAGATTGCTTAGAAAACAAGTCTAAATATGGACAGATTGCTTAGAAAACAAGTCTTATCTACTGCTGCTTCTAACTTACAAGTTTTTTTCTGGATCCACTCTTATATGTTACTATTTATTTTGAAATTAAAAGTTTAAAACTATATATGAGCAAAACAAAACTGGTGTCAAAGGCAAAGGAAGTACTGTGACAGTCAATCCAATGTCATCATTTGCAAACTAATCCAGGGACACAGGGATACAGGGCCTAGGAAAACTTGACAGTTCAGTACCACAGACATTCTTAGTTAGATTGTACTTTGCAATTCACAAAACTAGTAGGCTTGTCTGACTGTGAGTACACTTTTACACGTTCTATCATTTTGGTTATGGTGTGATGGGTTGGATGAAAGAGACCATGACCTCTTTGAGTTAGGAGCTAATGCTTCAATAATGCCATTGCCGTGCTCATGGTAACTTGAATGGAGCCTAGACTGTGGCGGGTTTGGTTACAGATAACCCCACAATTTCCCGTAGAGGAAAACCACTGGGGACCGTGCTCCTGGGTGGAGTACTTGCCTAGTGTGCACAAGGCCCTGGGATCTATGCCCAGCTCCTGAGGAAAAAATAAGAACAAGAAAAAGAAAAGCTTCAGATCCAGGCTGACTGACAGTTACTTATTTAAGTGAATTCTTCTTCTTACTATAATGAAATAAAGAAAATGTGGCTGTTGTGAGTACACCATCCCTCCTGGCATGCAGGAAGTACTCAGCAGATGTCACTTTCTTCTCTGCCTGAGTAATGCAGGCTTAGAGTCCAATGCACGTACTCTTATCGTATGGAGCAGGAATTTGCTCTTCCCGTGCATCCCCATTAGTCAATGGCTACAACTTGAATATTGAAGGGGAGATTTCATCTTATTAGAATATTCATATATATTCTTTCAGAAGAATTTAAATAATTGTCAAACTCCTAAAAGTTTTACCCAGATAAGAATTCTTTTTTTTTATTATACTATAGTATTTTTGCTCACTTTATCCAGTACTTATTACTCATTAAAGACTGAATTAATTTAACATTAATTAAACTATTTACAAAGAACTTATTCCTTGCATAGGAACTACTTTTTTAATTTTGAGAATGATATGTTCATTTATGGAATAGAGACAAAGCTTGTTTAATCACGGTTAATAGTTGATATCAGTTGAGGGGAAGCAATTACAAAGACACATCACTCTAAAAAACAAGGAGTTAGAAGAAAACTGCCTTTAGCTTAAAATAATGTGCAGTAAGCATTTGCAGTTTCTCAATAGCGGGTTTCAGCCATCGAGCATGGAGGATCTGTGGTAGCAGCCCTGCCTCCCTGGTGTCCCTGCACTGGAGGATGATGCTCCAACCACAGCCTCATCAGCTCTCTTGACACCACAGGAGAGCTGTGCACCACTGCCTCGTGCACGCTCAGGCTGAGAAGAGTGTTCACCAGGAAGTGCACTGAGAGGCCAGCCAGGCACCCAGAAGGCTCCTCCTTTCTGGACGCCATGCTTCATCTCTCAACTGGCTTACCTCTGAGAAGCTGGCAGTGAACTAGAGGGAAGGGATTTTGCTGTTGACAATCAGATGCAATTTTAAAAGATGCATCTTCAAATGCAGTCATCATCTTCCTTGTCCCTTCTCTTGCCCCTGTCCCCTTTTCCACTTGGAGAGATCAAACAAGCTTTAAATCTTATATTCCCAAGCCTGAGCTTCTATTTCAAAATTAGTAAATCTGACATGTTAATCTTTTCTACTATTGTTTAAATATTTTAGTATGTTTGGGTTGTTCACCTAAATACAATAATTAAATCTTAATGCCTAATAATCTGATAAGGAAATTGTACGTAGAGCTTTACGCATAGGTATTTTGTGAGTGTAAGCCATGTGGTCAACACCGGGGCTCAGGCTCCTTGTCTTAGCACTGTACATGTCCTGACTGCCTTTATTGTCCATTAGATTTTGAAGACGACATGATCGTAACAGCTGATGTCTCTCGATACATCGAAGACCCAGGCTTTGGGTATGAAGACTTTGCCAGGCGAGGTGAAGAACATTTGCCAACATTCCGAGCCCAGGTACACAGCGCTTTTAACTTAGAGAAACTAGAGAGTTCTACCCTTCCAAGGGACAACTGTTAAAACATAAAGTGTCCTCTAAAGTAGCCAGTAGGCATTTTGATAGTGTCTGCAAAACATTGTATCTAACCTACTTTTCAACTCATTCTATTTGATGTCCTGATAGAAGATAATTATTTCAACATATTCACCCTTAGGAAGTCACAAGGAACTGTATGCTTGGCTTAGTTTGCCTGCATTCTGCAGGGTAGTTACATATGTTTGTGATATTTTTGGAGGAGCAGGGAAGAAATCAAACAATCTGCTGACATTTATACTAAGGCATTTTGAGACATGACTACACTAGTAGTTTGTGCTTCAGGACCAGCCTCCCACAGTACAATAGACTATGCGAAGGGGAGTTAAATTTAGACTCCTTCGTGCCTAAGTAAGTTTGGTGACAGAGAAATAGTCAAGAACTTCTGGGTCCTTTCAGATAAAGTATAGTGTGCATGGTGCCTGCCCAGAGTTCATCACAAACATGTCAAACCCTGGGCCCTATGAGACAACACCCTGGCTCTGCACTCTACAGCCTGACAAGAAGAAGCATCCTTGGTAAAGCTGCTGTCCTAGAACTGAGCTAGAAATACCTCCCAATAACTTTCTTCAATAGTTTTATTTTATTTTATAAATTAAAAGCATAGGGTTTAACAGAGAATGCCCATTTTATAAGCGGACACTTTTTCTGCATCCAGGACTACACCTGGGAAAACCATGGGTTCTCGCTAGTGAACAGGCTCTACTCTGACATCGGGCATCTCCTGGATGAGAAGTTTCGAATGGTCTACAATCTCACCTACAACACAATGGCCACCCACGAGGATGTTGACACAACCACGCTGCGCAGAGCTTTGTTTAACTATGTTCACTGTATGTTTGGAATCAGGTATGTTCACTGTGCAGACAGCTTTATACATTTCTGAGTGCAAAGTCAAGCATTTGTTTAATTTATAGCCTGTTTGGGGTTATACCTTTCTGGGGTAAATGCTACCTGGTTTAAAAATTAATTCAGTGTTAGAGATCACTTGCTTCATTTAAAGTGTTATGAGTCTGGGGCTTAGGAAGATGGCTCAGTTGGTAAACACGGTTCCTGTGAGCAGCAGGACCCAAGTTTAATCCCCAGCACCCATATAACTACACACTTGTAATCCTAGCTTTTGGAGATAGGGACAGGATTTCTAGGACTCACTAGCTAGCAAGCCTTACCTAATTGGCAAGCCCCAGGTCCCAGCAAGAGATCCCATCTCAACAACAAAATGGACAGAATCTCAAGAACAGCACTGAGCTTTGACCTCTGACTTCCACACACGTACACACTGCGTGTGTACATGAACATGAAAGTGAATGACTGACAGACAGACAGACAGACAGATTTCCTGACAGATCAGCTCATAATGCAGCATATTATATAAAGAACACTACAGGGTTAGCATCCCTACCCTGAAAGGCATCTGGAAGTTGGAGTTAGAATGCTTGCCCTTATGTTCATGGCCTGGGTTTGGTCTCCATCATTACAAAAGAAAAATCAAAAAATGCCCTTAAACTCTTAAGTGTGATCACATGATTTTGAATTTTGGAGTATTCTGAATTTTGGTTTTTAGATTAAGGCTGTTTTTCTGCTCCATCAGTCTGCAGTATCACCTGACTCGTACTGGTGTGTTAGACTCCGGTTCTCACCCTCTACCTGGAACACCCACCTGGAGCCTTTGCAGGCCAACCTTACTCTTGCTTATTCTCTACCTTCTAGTATTTTCTAAAGTGCTTCTCTCAGAGAACACCTGCCTGTTCTGTTTAAAAATCACAGACCTGCCGTCCCCAGCCGCAAATACATTTTTCTTTAAGTAATATCACCACCTACAAACTATGTGTTTGCTTTATAGTTTTTTTTCCTCTTTATACCTTAATAGAGTTTAAGCTCTATGAGACTAGGGGTGGATTTTTTTTTTCCCTCCTGTTCACTACAGACTCCCAGACACCATGCACCCGGTAAATGCTTCCTTATGGCTTACGTAATGAGCTTTTCTTATGACATCATTGAATAGCAAGGTCTGAGCAGTGAAGCTTGGGTTTCACATCAGTGCTGTCACTCACAGGTATGATGACTATGACTATGGAGAAGTTAACCAGTTACTCGAACGGAGCTTGAAGGTTTACATCAAGACAGTAACCTGCTACCCTGAGAGAACCACAAAGCGCATGTATGACAGCTACTGGCGGCAGTTTACCCACTCTGAGAAGGTCAGTATCATTACTGAGCAGACCTCAGAGACACATGTTCAACATGACAGCTTCAGTCGGGAACCAGGGTGGGCCGTATTAAGTCAGTACCATTGAACTAGCTATTGTTTTTCATGCTTTCTTAATCTAAGGCTATTGACTGTTTAGATGTGTGCTTGATCTAACATGATATATGTCTTAGTCAAGGTTTCCATTGCTGTATAAAACACCATGGCCAAAAGCACTTTGGGGAGGAAGGGGCTTATTTCAGCCTGGACCTCTCAGCTCAGGTCATGCTCCATCACTGTGGGAGAGCAGGGCAGGAACCTGGAAGAAAGAATTAACTCAGAGGCTATGGAAAACCCTGCACACTGGCTTGCTCAGCCTGCCTTCTTAGAGTGCTCAAGACCATGTGCCCAAGGGTGGCCCACCCACCGTGAGCTGGGTTATCCCTCATCCATTATCAACCAAGATGCCCTACAGACTTCACACAGGCCAGTCCTATGAAGACATTTTCTCAGTTAAGATTCCTTCTTTCCAGATGACCCAACTTTATGTTAAGTTGACATCAAAACTAGCCAGCACAGTGTATAGCATTTATTTTAGCATCAGCCTTTGAAAGATTGTATCTAAATACCAGTAAGTCTACCATCCTAACTATTAAAAGGCCACAAAGAAACAGTGCTGCATAGAACTGTACCCAGCCTAGAAGGCACTGCTATTTAGAAACTCTTGTTAGCCACCAGGTTACTATTAAAACAAATGTTTCTCATTTAGTTTATTATTTTGCCATTATAGTGAAGACCTTTGAGGTAAATATATTGTTACATAAGAGTATCTGCAGATGGACTATATGCAAATTATTACTTAAATTAAAATATAGTAAGTATTAAGAACCTTTATCAATATTATAGCATCAAATCTGGCTTATGGTCCTAGGCCTTTTAAGTATTAAATCTAACAGTCTCCTTTATACTACACTGTCCAAACTGAAGTGAAGAAAGTCATTCTGGTGTTCTAACAGTCCCCAGTGATCTGACTGGCCTTGGCAAAGTATGCTATGGCTCCATTTCTAATAATTTTTAGTCTTAAAGTCAGTCACACACCAGGCAGATTACCCACTTCATCTTTAGCCTTGATGCATCTTTGGGCTGTTTTTATTCACAATAGATTTCCCTTTCTTTCTAGAGATTGTATACTCTCACCAGGAGAATATGCCCAACAGCATGTTCAAGTGATAGGAAGTTATCAAGATAACTCAGCACTATAATAGTTCCTTGTAGTCAGGTTGGAAAGTGTAAATGTATTTACATCAGCCTTCTGACTATAATGTGCAGTGGTGTGGTTTTCCCAGGGTCTGTGCACATGGTGGGTGTCTGGAGAGATCACATAACTCACACAAACCAAATGGAGCTTTAGCTTCACTGGAGAGCTTGTTAGATCTAGGCTGTTTGCAGGGTTTGCATAGTAACTAAGCCAGTGCTGTTTGGTTTGCAGGTCCATGTGAATCTGCTTCTGATGGAAGCTCGGATGCAGGCTGAGCTACTTTACGCTCTGCGGGCCATAACTCGGCATCTGACCTGAAGCACCTGCAGGAAGGTGTCAGCATGCATCAAGGCCTCTCACCCGGGACTCCCATCAGAACTTGTTTGTGACGCACTTCAGCAGTTACTCGGTTCTCTAGTGTCAAAGTATAGCTGTCGGGGTTGTTGTTTTTGTATTTGATTTTATTTTTGTTTTGTTCTTGTTGTTAGGGTTGTTTTGGTGTTTTTTTTTTTTTTCCTTTTTTTTTCGGCTGTCACGTGCAATGGTGTGTTTCATATTTCTCGATGCTTAACATTGCTAACGATTGCAAAAGTAACCCTGACGAGTACTACTTTACATTGTTAGAGTTGGATTTTCGGATCTGACCATAAATCATGAACTGGTTTGTTAATGCTTCACTTCAGTACTTTGAAGTTCATATGTATGTGTATTATTTTTCTTTACTTAAAAAAAAATAAGGAAAAGTGCTTACAATCCGCTCAAGCAGTTGTTTTTCAGATATCAACATTCAGCAAAGAATGGTGTCCTCTCCCGCTCTGAAATCCCACATGTGTCCTGAGTCTGGGGAAAGCATGTGCTGCTGAGCCAAGCTCCTCAGGCAAGGCCTGTGTCCCCAGGAGAGCATCAGGCACTGTTGTGTTTTAGTTTATCTGACTTTCTTACACTGCTATTGGCAATAACGTGAAATGTGATACAGACATCATCCATAATTTAATGTGAAATTAATTATGATGAATTCTATAGCATGCTACTGAAATCCAAGTTCAGCTACTTTGTCTTCTAAAGCAGAGGCCCCGTTTTCCCACATGGCTGTCTGTGTGGCAGTGGACTGAAACACAGTCCGAGTCCTGGGCTGTGGCTCTCCGTCATCCCCTCTGGGAGCTGGTGCCCACAGTGCTGCTTACAGCTCCCTCCCACACTTGGTACACACAAGCTCACACCCACAACTCTGACCAAATGTTTCTTTGCACATTCTCCTTTCCTGAGAGTTAAGGATGGTTAGTTAATAGACCCCTAATTCTTCCCGTTACACTTTTGGAAATTATTTTACTTGATTTTCTCTTATAATAGCTTAAGTAATTTGTTATTCAAAGGTTAAAATTGTGTTTCTGTGCATTAATGTGATCAAGCAACAACAAAACAGTGCAATGTTGTTTAGAAATCAGCTCAGCTCCCCTATCATGTCACTGCAGAAGTGTCCTTCTAAACAGAGCCATAAAGAAATGACTTTCACATTTCTTTACTGTGCTAATTGTTCAGGGGCTGAACAGTGGCATTACCATGCCAAAAGTATTCTTTCCCCAGAAAAATCTGTTTGGGCGACTAGGTTAAAACAAAGAAAAATAAAACAAAAACACAGCATTGTCTGTAGGGGAGAAAAAAAAAGTAGCCAAAACCTCACATTTTTGCATCAATTTATGCTGTTTGATTAGACTGTCTTCAGAGAGCACAAGCTTCTGTGTTTGTAGCTTTAATTTCCATTATGTTAATGAACCAGTGAAGTGCCTAGAGGGCTGTCCCAGCACCTGGAGGACCCCAGCTGAGCACCTTTGCTTGATGAAAGGTGACTGCATTCTGCACGTCCATGCTAATCTAGACGTCCCTGGCTGTCACAGGAAGTCATCCAGGGAGCTCTCACAGAGAGCTCACTTGGGGTTTCCTTGTTATGTGGGTGACTTCTCTTATGAAAGGCCCGTGGGCCACTGTTCTGTTTGGCTGTGCTCCCCTTCTGTCTGCTGCCCTTTTCTGGGTGTTAGTTAGCTCCTTTTCCTTGAGATTTTGTTCCAGAGAGGAAAACAAAGATGGCTGTAGACCTGCCAGCATAGGTAGTTTTAGACTCCAGGATCTTGTTTAAAATCCTCCATGTGAGGAAAAAGGTTTTGAAGACAGGGTGGTTTCTGTAAAGAGCCTGTTGAGAGAACCTGTGCCAGGTTTCCTGTGCTCTGCTGGGGTGTGGACGGCGTGCTTGCTCACCCTTCCTCTTTCGATTGTCTGAGCTACAAGGGAGGACTTAGAGGCTGGTGAAGCCCAGGGGTGGCGTCCCATGCTAAGGCTTTCTTTCATTTAGGATGAGTTCATTATTGCTTTTTAAAAGTGAGTGTTAGAAACAGTTTCACGTTCTAGCCCCATATTTTGTGCAGGTGAACTGAGTGGTGGGTGGAAATAGTTTTTATGTACTGACTAAGAGGAGGAATTCTCATGGAACCCTGAATAAGCTTTAGACCAAAAGGGAAAACAAGAGTTAAAAGTACAGTGACCACTTACTTTTTGGTTTTGGTTTTGTGTTGCCCCAGAAATGTAAGTAGAGATTGGGCTGTGGAAATCATTAGTGCCTTCAATAGATTTCTCTCCTCGCAAAGCTTCCTTTTAGTTCAACAGGACCAGTCGATAATCGGGAGAATAAGTGCATAAAAACACAGCAATGTATTTATGAACCTCAGTGAACCAGCCTCAAAGTTGATTTGTGAAGGCGGCCCCTCCATGCTTTGGTGTATACAGCATTCCCGATGTGCATGCTGTGGTGAGAATTTGCTGTCAACCCTCTTGATCCAGTGCAAACTTGAAATTCTGATGCGGTTTTCCAGGGTGGCATTTTTTTTTTCAGAGTATTGAATTTACGATGTAGTAATTTATAGTGTAGCTTTTTATACATAAATGTGATATTTTTAAAAGGAGCTACCTGACTCAGTCGGTATAATAACAGAGCCTATTGTAAGCTGCGCTGCACTCGGGGCTCACACTGTGCCAAACATAAGTGTGCAAGTGTGTGTGAAAAGCACGTCTGATTCTGAAGCCCTAACTCCCTGCTCCTTGTGTTAAAATCAGCCTGAAACCCATGATAGTTCATGGCTTGGATGGTTCAGTTTGGTAGTTCACATTTGCCAGCATCTACGCTAATTCTTAATTTCTCAGATCACTAATAAAAATCATCAAGGAAGTCAGGCTTGGTGGCACATACCTATAATCCCAGTATTTGGAAGCCTGAGGCAAGAAGATGATGGTTTGGAGGCCAGCCTGACCTACATAGTGATACCCTGTTTCAAAACCTAAAAAAAGAAAGAGAAAGAAATATGTAAGTACCCTTACATGTGAAAGTGGGCCTCGCCCACTTGTCTGTGGAAGTGGTCGGAAAGCCCCGGCTCCTGAGAAGTGGCTTCTCAGGCTTCCTCAGGCAGACTCGTGATACTCCGAGGGGAAAGGCTTTTGAGATGAGACTACTTTTAAAAATAAGTACCTTGTCTCAGTCCTAGGAATATTTTGCCACCCCTTAGGGTGCTCCGTATGTAAATCAGAGGGTAGCTAACATGGCGCCTCAGCCTTTTGAACCAGTCTTAAACCCAATAATAGCACAGATGTACAGGGCTATTTTTAAAGGAGAAAAGTCAAGTAAGATTTATATAAAAGTCATGTAAAATTTGAACCAGAGCCCTATTTTGTTTATGTTATGACTCTTTAAAGATTTTAATGATTCCAAGATCTAATGGATATCATCCAGGGAAACACTTCCTCCCCCACCTCAGAAGGTTTCACTAATCCAAAATCCTAGACTTTTATGCCACACCAAAGTAAATTTATCAGCAAACAGTTATAGATTATTACTCAAAAGTCATCTCTTCCCATGGCAAGTGCATGCCTATGTGATAGTAAGGCTTCTTTAAACTCAAAGACAAGGAAAAAAGAACAAATCCCGTGTGTACCCCAAATCAGTGTGTGCTGCGACAGGCAGATAAGGTTTTTACTTTGTGTTGTGTTTTAATGACAATGCTACATCACTGCTCTCGTTCTCTGTGAAAAGGGCCATCTTGCATGGAATAAAAAATCTTGCAAGATGTTCCAAAATAAGCATTCTTAGTGGTACCTCACCAGCAAGCTGAAAGGCAACTCCTCTGTGGAGAGGGCACTGTAAGCTATGCGCCCTTGCAACAGGAACCAATTCTAGGTGGCTGTCACCCTGCACTGCTCTCTGTGGAGACTCAGATGCAGACTCAAAGCAAGCCATTACATGAATGTATCCTGTCAGTCCACAGGGCTTTAACCCCATGCATCTGTCTGCAGCTTATGTCACTCCTAATTTAACCCTGTCAAAAACACCACTGGCTTAGGTAAGACCAAGAACAGAAAAGGCTGATGTGAAGTGGCCTGGAGTGGACCTGTGCCTCCAGGCTGAGTGTGAGGAAGAACACGGAACGCAGAGCAGAGACTCTGGCTGTCCTTGGGAAATGCATCTGCTATAAAGGTGGGAACTCCCGCCAGCCTGTGTCCACCCTTTCCTGCCTTCCTCTTCCTCCAAGTGCCTCAGCCCCACTCACTCTCCTCTCTCCCCAAGTCTGTCTGGGTCTTACTGCCTTCACAGTTGCACATCACCAGCCTCCTGCTAATCATCACCAGTATGATGTGTCTTTTCCTGAGTACATTCTTCCCATCACTAAAAACATGTCTTTCCTCAACTCCCTTCAAGTCTCTCCATGTCCATCTCTGTTACCTTACCAGATATGTCACAGCATCGAATGTGTCCTGTTCACCCCCTGCTGTTTATACCATCTTCCCGGCTGCCGAAATATCTTGCTGTCCTCTACCTCATCCCCAAAGAGCCTATAAACTCAGAGCACCCAGCCTTCTCATGGGTTTATTCTCTGCTGTTCAGTAATACTAGTCCATATTTTAAATAAATCATAAAACCTTTGCCTTCTCTCTATCAAAGTAGAAACCTTTATATTTATACATGATACAGAAATTGAACTATTTCTACCATACAGAATTTAACATTTAGCAAGAACTCAGAGTGGTTGAATGGCTAGCCTCACTTGGTCTGTATTAGATGGTGGATACTGGTGATAGACCCAGTTGCTTGAATGTAGAGTTAAAATTCCTCAACAGTCCAGATTAACCTATAACTTCAGTGGGACAGGAGATTCCTGGCAGACAAATGAGGTAGTGTTTTAAACAACAGTTTCTTCGGTGGTGTTTGGGCCTTAAAACACATTTCTCATAGAGGACATCTAATGAAAGGTCTTTAGAAGGTCAGATTGCATCCTATTAGTCTAGTTGATGTATAATGTAGATAAACATCCCAGAAAACTGGGTACATCTGAATTTGACTTGATTACACTTCAAACCCCAACCCTCCCTGTTCCGGATGGGAGAAACTTACCTTGTGAGATAAGGAGAGAGTTGGCTTGAGTCTATATTCCCACTGTCGGCTCTTCGCGTATGCCCAGATGGTATCATTAAGGAAGAGAATGGTGTACAGAGGCAGGAATGCAGTTTCTCCCCTCCAGCCAGGATCCTAGCAGGAGATACCCATTCACATGGCGATGGCTGGCAGCCCTGCCTCGTTTGAGAGTGTAGATCTGAAATCTCTAATGGTCTTCAGATGTGTCCATCCCAGGCATGGATACCCCAACCTGACAATGCCCGATGAATGCATTTAAAGGCCCAAGAGTGAAGCAGGGGCCTAGGCAGGCAGTGACTTGGCCACTGGAATGGACACATCATGAGGTGTTCATTTAGCTTTAACTAAATTAGGACTGCACCGTCACGAAGGCCAGAATCGAAAGAGCAAAGGAGTGTCTGCTTTTGAATGCATGTGGAAAGCTTTGAGGTAACCCAGCCTGTGCTGTAAAGCATCTTAGAGAACAAGCATCCCACTTTATAGTTCATAGGACCCCAAACATTAGAAATGGAAATATGATAAATATAATTTTGGTATGTAAAATTTTGCTGAAACTATCTATTTCTTACTCAAAGTAACCTCTTAAGATGAATGTATCATTTTTACAGAAAGAATGTTAGAGAGAGTCTATGGTCTTTAGTATTAAAATATTGCTCGCAGGTACCACTGAGTTAAATGTACACAGTATATCAAAAAGAAACCAGATTTCTTCATTAATCTTTACAAACTTTAACCAGCTCCCCCAGTCTGTATAAGGACAAAAGGTAGAAGGAAGGAAACGTGTCAGCTGGGTGGCTGAGGATTTTTCCTTTATAAAGCAGAGACCATCTCTTCCCTGATTCTCACTGGTTTCCCAGAATAGAGCCTGAGTTAAAGGCACCCTGACCACCAAGGACGGTGACCTGATCGGGATGACTTTACACCTAGAGCGACATTTCGTTTGCATTTGGATGTCTCTGCAGGAGAGGAAGTAGGAGATTTTTCTTTCCTCTTCCTCTTCACATTTACTCCTTTTGTCCAAAACAAGATGGACATTGGAAGCAAATCCCAGGCCACTTGGGCATCTTCTTTATACTAATTGAATAGGCATGCACACAGTCTGGTCAAGGTAAACGAGAACCCTGTCAGGTCACCTTGGAAACCTGGCCTTGCCACTTGGCTTAGCTCCTGCAAACCTGAAAGAAACGTTCCTCATCATGGAAGAACTGGATGTAGCTTTTAACTTATGAACTAGGAGTTGAACTTGAAAGCCCTTCTAAATCCTGATTGTGCAGGGCAGCTGCATAATGAATGTACACATGAAGACTGTAGCTGAACTGCACGAGTCAGATGCCAACTTCATGACTTTCCATGTAGACATCGTCTCCTTAAGTTGTGAGTGATGTATGTAGCATGCTGTGAAGCACCTGTTCTAGTTCTTAACTCATCAGTATTAATACGGAGTTACCCTTGCCTTCCCTGGTACTTTATATTCAATGTAATCAGAAGCTGTGATGTATCCTTTCTAGTCCCGTGCTTTGTTGCTGTAAATTTCCTTATGAAGCACGTGACTTTGGACTCATATAAGGTGGATGATCTTGAAGACTGCTACACACACACACACACACACACACACACACCCCAGACTCTTATTGTGTATGGTTTTAAATTAGGATAAGCTTTTCTCCAGTAGACTATTGATGCAGTTTAGGGTCCACAAGTTCACTATCAGGTGGCAGCCTCCTCTTTGTAGGTTCAGCTCTGAGAATAGCAACCTTTATCAACAGCCACTTCACCCTTGTTCTAGCGAAGCCAACCCTGCTGTAAATGTAGGCTATGGTGGTTACCCATAATGCCCTCCACATGCATCAGCAGTTATGGAGATGACAGAACCCGTGAGAGCTTCTTGTATGTATAAGCAGGCTTGATTTTTGTTGTTATGTTGCTGGTTTGGCAGTTTGACTAAAGCTGACCCAAACGGGCCAGCTCGTGGAATACTCTAGTGGTTTAATGCCTCTCTTCTTGTTCTGCTGCTGTCGTTTTGTTTTTTTGAGGGATGGGTAATATTATTTGAACAGATAAAGAAGGAACTGTTAGTGAATCAAGACAAACACACCTGAAATAAAGGAGCTGTGTATTAACCTGTTAACAATTCATAACTGCACTTTCTATGACATTTTGAAAATCTATTTATAGGTACAGAACAATGGGTTTTGTTAAACTGTATCACGTTTATACCTGCAGAATTTATTTCATTGTTATTAGTAGGAATTTTATTGGTTCAATAAAATTGGCAAAATTGATCCTGCTTTCTTTCTTTTATGACTTACTGTGAAGAATATTCTTGCCTCAGTTTGCCTGTCCCTGGGAACTGAATCGTGTGCTCTGGGAGATGTGGAAGTCTTGGGAACCACAGTCTTCCCTGGTAGTTTTGAGCCATGCTTTCTTTTCTCTTGGTCTTTATGGCATTAGTTGTTCAGAATGTAGGACAACTGTTACCTTTCAAAAGGTGGTCTCAGAAAAGGCAAGTTCATGTTATTAGTGTGTCTTATTGCCAATTTCATCAGTAGTATGGGCGAGGGGTGTGGCACAGAGTCAGAACTGAGTTTAAAACCTATTTTTGGGTCATATTCTGGTATCTTTGGGGCTATTGGGAGTATCCTGATCTGTGGATTCTGAGTTTCACACACCATGTGATAGTACCTATCTGAAATGTTTTTGGCAAATCGGGTGATGTGCACTGGTTTCTTCACATACCTAGCTTGGAAGTGAACTTGAGTACATGGTTAAGAAAGCACAGGGAAGGAGGATGGATAGGAAGGAAGAGATGATGACTGTGCTGTGTTGAGTGGTGATGAGGCTCACAGCACACAGAGAGGAATGGGAGGGGCATGTGGGGTCCTCCATGAAGACTTTCCAATGAGAGTCCTGAGAATCCACCCCGAAGACAAACGCCTCCTTGTCTCCATAGACCGACTGTAGTAGGGGTCAACAGAACCAGTTCCTAGCTCAACTTCTGGGGAAAGAAAGGGCAGGCAACTGAGAGCAGCCCTTCCCAAAAGGGTTATCTGTAACTCAAAGCCCACACTCGAAAGGCTTCCTGAATAGAGTCTCATTCAGTCCTCACAGTAACTTGTAAAGAGCTGACACATTGGCACACAGGGTCTTGAACTCTACTTTCTGACATTTTAAAACTGATGTTCACTACCCATAATTCAGCCTGGCTTCTTGATCAGAGATACAAATGATTATTGCCCTAAGCTCGGTAGCTTTGTGGCCGTCTTGCTTTTGCTTCTCCATTGCTGTCCCCTCCACCATAAATAAGAATTATGCTCTACTAAGATGTAAAAGTATGTATGTGCTCAAAAACACAAGATAACTTTCTTCTCTGGCTAATTTGATTTTTGAAATTTTTTAAAAATATCTTTTCTAGTTCTAAATAGGCCTTTTGATTTAGTAGAAAGTACCTAATATGGTCCATTGATCCACTCTCACCTAGGAATACGGACTAGATTCAGTAAAACTGCAAACTGCTACTTTTTGTTGGAGAAGGGCATTTCCTTCCGTATAATAAAGTTATAAACCAAGCTGATACTTCTAATGTAAGGTTCCCATTCTGTGGGACTGAAATCCATCTCAGAAAATGTCTCTGCCATCACAATCTCTTGAATTTGACATAACTCAAAGTACGGGAATTCCATAAAATACCACTTGCCTTGATACCTGGGGATCTGAGATGGCTTTAAGACACTGAGGCAAAGATATCAAGTAGACTAATGGAACCCCTCTGTATATGGGTAAGACAGCTTAGGGAAACAGGGGATGAAGGAGAGTTGGGGGTCTCCCGAGACTTACAAGCTAGGACAAGTGGAGATAGCCAAGGAACAGGAGGACCAGTAATGACAGAGGAAAAGGCCCCTTACCCCCATCCTCATGCTGGCTGCAGGAGGGAATGGAGCAGATATGGTCCTCACATGGAACTTACTTATGGTGGAGAGGATAGGGAAGGGGGAGGAAAGGCAAGGAGGGCAAACAGCTACCTAGTTACATGTTGGAGCAAAGGGAAAGGCAAGAAATAAGAGCAAATGTTGAGGTGGATCAGCCAGTCCATGCTGGGATGCTAGTGAGCGGCAGGTGCCCTGCGATGTGTACTACAGGTTCTGTGGCAGCGTCTCAGCTCCTAGCCTTGAGAAGTGATGGAGGTGGGAATTCCCTCCGCCTGTTGCCTGTTTGCCCACTGCCAGGTCTTCCCTCCCCACGTACTTTCCCAAGAGGTTCTAGGGACAGAATGACTATGGGCCCTGGCCAGTGAGTGTCACTCAAAAAAAATCAGAACAGCTGAAGAATCCACTCAGAAAAACAAAAAGAATATGATGCGTGGAAGAGTCATCGCAGGCCCTAGCCGAGGTGTGAGACAGATGGGCAACCTGGCGCTCTCTGGGAGCATGATGAGGGGAAATGTGCTTGAAATGTCTCGAAAGTGGTGTTAGTGCTTCTTATGTTTATAGGGCAAGTACATGCTGCTCATGATTCTGTTGGGAAGCAATGGTATTAGGGAAGGGGCAGTTGAACTCTAGTCAGCAGGTGTGGGGTTCTCACTTCCTTCCTGGGATGGCTTAAGCAAAGGACTACTGCAATGGGTGCTGGTCAGTGCCGCCACCCTTGTACCAACACCAATAAACCCGAACTCTCCCTGACCTCTTCAGACCATCTAAAAATTTCAGCAGCTCACCCGGCTCCTAAAGGCAGCTCCTGCCAGGGTTGTTTGAAACAGTTTGTGTCTGCCTTTCGATAATTGCAACCCTAGATGAACCATTTCCTCCTTGGCTAAGGAAGCAGCACTTCCCGAGTGAGGACAAAGGCGATTGGTTGAAGGACAAGACTGTGATTGGTCAAGCAAGATTATGACGTGATTGCGCTAAAGGAGTGACAAGACTGGCATGATTGGTCCAATCCTGAGAACATTTTCATGTATGCTTGGCATGGAGACACTGCTGCTCTTCGCTACCTTCATGTGACTAGCTTATAACAGTAGGTAGACTTAGCAGCTGGGGCCATTACTGCTCAGTTTTTAATCTCCATCACTGTGCTTCCAAACAGACTAGCTTACATCCATTAGTAGTAAATGCTTGACAGCTGAAACACCTGCAGTAGGTGGCTCTCCTGCTGTGTACCCTGCCTGTCCACTGGTGACCCTGTCTGCTTGCCTGAAACCCACCTGATGGCCAACAATCCCACTAACAGCAGATGCTGATGCCCCAGTTCCTATGTAGTCAGCTGGCTGTTTCAGCTCCCAAGGAGTAACAAGTACCCAGCTCTCATGCATAGTCCTGGGGAGGCCAGCCTCTCAGCTAATTCAGGTAGCAGGCCCCTTCTGTAAGGGGTCAGGCTGCCTTGCTAATAACAATTCCAGAGCAACCAGGGTAGAAAATGAAGAGTAGGAGAGAGAGACAGAGAGGGGGGGGAGGGGGAAAGGAGAGAGAAGAAAGAGAGAGAGAGAGGGAGGAGGGAGAGGGAGAGGGAGAGGAGAGGAGAGGAGAGGAGAGAGAGAGAGAGAGAGAGGAGAGAGAGAGAGAGAGAATGCAGAGGCTCTGAGGAGCCAGATAGGAGAACCTGTAGGCCTTGCTCACCAGCAAAGCTCCCAAGAACTGGCCACTATAACACTGGCTACTGCCAAGGTCCAGGGTTCTGATACTGAGGTCTGCAAAGGAGCTACAATGTTTGTAGGGCTAAGAGTCCTAATGTCCAAGCAGACAGAGGGACTATTAACAAAGAGAGTGTCACCTACCAGTGCTTCCCCTGCTGACTGCCACCACTCCTGTCAGACCAGCATTTAACAATCATCTCCTTGCTCACCCTGGATTTCACCCAGGCAGAGCAGAACTCTCATCCTGCTAGTTACTGGCACTTGGACTCTGCCTCAGGCCTGCAGCCCACACAAAGGGCTTCATGATGGACCCTGACGGAAACAAAGCCCTTGGCTAAAGCAAAAATCACCCAGCCAGTGTGGGGTATGTCTTAGCCATGCCAAGGCAACACCAAAGCAAAGATAACCATGGTTGCCATGGTGATTTTTATGCTCAAAGCACTAGGTGGTCAGATGGTCACACTTACTGGGGCCCAAGCCATCTGGATACAGCCTAACGGGTTTATTAGTTGTCTGAAACATACCCCAGACTAAATCTTGAAAATGATTCAGCAAGGTCAGTGTCAGCTACACTTTAGTTCTTGAGACGTGTGGTCTGGCGTACAGCAGTCCCATCTAACTGGGCACACGAGCAGCAGGGCCTCAAGGCAGTGGGCTTGTGCAATGTGACAAAGCTCCAGAGTCAGAGACCCTACCTCAAATGCCAGCTCTGCCACCTGGTTCAGTGACCTTGGGTAGACTATGTTATTGTTTTAATTCCTTAAAGCTCTTTACCTTCCTTCTTCAGCTTCTGGGAGCAATGAAAAGTAATGGGGTGAAGGGATGACCTATTCCGTGAGTTCGAGGCCCTCCTAACCTACTTGGACTCAGTGCAGACCTTCACTCCTCCACTCTGCAAATGTGAGTCCTCATCCACAGTCGCACTGCCTTCTTTCTGCCTCTGACCACAGACCCAGCACCTCAGCTTCCCTTGAACCTGCCATGTCTACTGAACTCCCACTCATCTTTCAGGGTGCAAAGCAAATGTCACCTCCTCTTTGAAGCCCCTGCCCTGCCCCACCTTTCTCTACACCTCCACTTTTCCTCCACCTCCCACGTGTGAATGATAAACAACACCGGGCACCAAGACCCCACCAGGAACTTCGAACAGGCTTTGAAGTGAGCCCGATCTTAGAACACAAAATACAACATAGAGTGACCCGCTCTAGGGCACACAGCCCATCAGTGGCCAAGCCAGGCCCTCTGACCCAAGTGAGTGCTCTGAACCACTGTGCTGAGCTGCCAACTCCAGTGCCCACCGCACTCAGGCCCATTCCAACCATCGGGGGTGGGGACAGCCAGGGGTTGGATTTTAACCCCTTCCACAGCTTCTCAAACCTGACACATGGGTGGGTGTATGCCAGGTCCTGCCTGGCAAGCTAAAGCAGGAGGATTGAAAGAAAACAATTAGCCCAGGACAACCCTTCCCCCACCCACGCTAGGCTCCTATCTGACCATGATTTCCAATCTCTTCTCTGCAGTCCTGTCCACCGGGCCTGGTATTGACTCTTTGAAGGTGGGCTTTTAAAAGACCTACTTCCATTGTGTCTGGTTGAGAATCCTGCTGCCAGGTTTATCCTGCGGAGCTCAGAGCCCAGTGCTACAACAAAGGCTACATTCCTGTGGAATGAGAAAGACTGCAAAGAGAAGAAAAGCGGGCAGGATTTAGACAGCACCAGATTTGCAGAGGGGCCCTGGCTAGCCACACAGTTCCCAGAGGCCTCTGTGCTATCTGGAGAGGAAGAAGTCTTGAAGAGGGAGTTCTTTGAAGGCACAGCTGGCTGCACACCAGTCCTGGAGCTGACAGCCTGCCTCACCCAACTCAGACCAGCCAGAATGTTGCTGCTAGGGTCAACGAATCAGAGGGTGTTACTTGCAAAAGCCTTCAGAGCTGGGTTCTAATCAGCTCTATATGAAACATCATTTAAGCCAACACTTAAACGACCTGGGTTGAAACATTGACTTGGAAGCAGCTTGAAACTACAGTTGGGGGAGACAGCTGTGGCCAGGAAGCCTTGGGATGGAGGCAGCCCTGGTCTGATGCTTTGCCAACACTCTGCAGCTGATGCGCTTGTGAGTTTTCCGACCCCTGGTAAATATACACTAAGCATGTACCGGCATGTACAAGGTCAGACCCTTACCTAACTCTGACACTAAGGAGATAAAAGACTGAGGATGTGGGGCGTGGTCAAGTCCCTTAGGACTGCTGGAGAAAGACTCAAGGACCATTGAAGCTGCCCCTAGACAGACTATGACTGTGGAAAGGGCAAGTGCAGGGAGGGGCATGGATGTCCTGCATGGCAGGGACACTAGTGTGGGAGGAAGATAGCTGTGAGGACTGAACGTGGTCATCTGGTAGAGAAAAGTTAAGGTAGGGGCCATGTTGGACAGTAGTGAGAGGAAAAGCACAAAGAGCGCAGGCAAGATTCAGGCTTCAGCTGGGAAAGTTGACACTCTGACAAGTGTGTGTGTGTGTGTGTATGTGTGTGTGTGTGTGTAAGTATGTGGGGGTGGCAGTGTGTATTTATCTGCCTTAATTGAGATTCATTATATAGTTTTAAAATCTACATGTAAATGTCTGAGATGGGGAAATGTTCTGAATGTCTACCATACCTTCAAACACACACCATTCCCCGCTTACCCACATACCTTTCCTTAACTGCCTACATGATTCTGAGTTCCTGGCTCCAGCTACAGAGGCAACCAGGACCACTGGAAGGATTCAGAATGATAGAAATGGAGTTTTAGAATGGTCATTCCCATAGGGGGTTCCCAGGTAAAAACACAGGATGCTCAGGGACAGCTGAATTCCATATGAGTGATTTTAAAATATATATATATATATATATATATATAATATGTGTGTGTCGTGTGTGTGTGTGCATGTATGTATGTATGTATGTAAGTATGGATCATACAATATTTTTTCCCTAAAGTTTTAATTTAAAGGAGCATCTATTTTCCCCTTTTGCCAAGTCTGGCAACCTTTCCCATGTAGCAAACAAATGGGAATTAATCGAGGAAGAAGTCCAATGGAGAGGGGTAGAGAGAGCTGTACAGACAAGAGGTGGCTCTGTCCTCTAGAGTAAGCAGATAGGATGCTGTGAGCAGTTCTGAAGGATGAACACTTAGAGCAGGCAGCTGACTAGGGTTCTGTGGCACAGACCAAGCAGTAGCCCTGACAGAGATGCAACTCCAAATTAGACAATGAGTTTCTCCTGTTCCCCCATGACTACCATTAGCATATCAGGAGGAGTACAAAGATGGCGCACACATCTTTCATGTGCTGTATGAGCATAACAGTAAGCCCTGGTCACACGGCCTGCCATGTTCATACTGGGAAAGTCATGTCTCTTCCTTACTGCCGCCTGGTTATTTTGAGCAGAGGATGAGAGAATACCAACTTTGCCAACATGGCCCCTTGGCCTACATGGCTTGGACTTAATGACTCTGGGGTAGACTGCTTAGCCTTTCTTCCCAAACAGAAGGCAGATTGTGATTTGCCCTTCTATTTGCATTAATGTTTTTCCATGTCAGTTTTAGGAGTGACACTTATATTATGCCTAAACAGTTCCTTCTGAACCACAAATAATGGGTGTGTAAAACAACTCTAGGGCAGTGGTTCTCAGCCTGCCGAATGCTGGAACCCTTTAATACAGCTCCTCATGTTGTGGTGACCCCCAACCATGAAATTACTTTGTTGCTACTTCACAACTGCAATTTTGCTACTGTTATGAGCAGTAATGTAAATATCCGGTAGGCAGGCTATCCAGTGCAACTCTGGAAGGGGTTAAGAGTCCCAGAGTGAGAACCACTGTGTTAGAGCTTGGGTTTCCTCGAGCTTCCCTCCAATCACCGTGTCTTGAGAGTCCTGCCAGCCCCACAGCAGTCTCCTGACAAACTCACTTTTCACTTCCAGCTGGGCCTCTGCAGGCAGAGAACTGCTTTATCAAAGTTTTAGTTGCTTTTCACAAGTCTCCTCAATAAACTCCTTTACTCTTTTTTTCAAAGTTTTTCAGTTCTGGTCAGGGCCGCTCCGTCCTTCTCAGAGTCGTCTTCAATGCACCTGTACAACGTGGGACGGAGATCTTTTCTGTCTAGCACAGTTCTCATGATTCAACACACGTTCTCTGTCTCTCTATCTCTGTCTGTCTGTGTCTCTGTCTGTCTCTGTCTCTCTCCCTCGCTCCCTCTCTCTCTCATCACTACTCTGGCCTTCAGCTTCAGCTTGTGAAAACTTCCATCTGCTCCTCAAATACTCAAGAACTGTCATGCTCACACATTGAACCTGAGGAGCCCTAAGCCAACCCACCTTTCCAGCAGAGTATGACACTCAGTGACTGACCATGGGCCCAACAGGGCCTCCTTAACTGGATCATAGTAGGTATTCCTTAAGTATGTGTTAAATGATGATATAATCATGTGAGCCTTTAGTTGCCAAGAACCATTCAAAGACAAGACTCATAAGGATGGCCAGAGGCCATCCAGTTTTTAGCTCCTGCCTATAGTCCCAGCCTGCTCTTACCACAGCATAGAGCAAAGGCCTTTGCACACAGGAGGTCACTCTCATGTGCAACACACACACACACACACACACACACACACACACTACATACAGCCTTTTTCTGCTCCTCTTGCCTTTTGTCAGAGACTTTTCAGCTAGTTAAAACAAGTGCTAACAGGTAAGGAGGGATGGAAGAGCAGTCCCTCCACACAGTTTACTCCAGCTCTGCTAGTGACAAGGACAGAAACTTCCTTTTGGAGAGCCTGACCTGTTAGAATCACTGAATGATGTCCCATGCTGAAAAGGGGAGGAAAGAGAAACCACGTAGAAAAGACAGAGATGGAGATTAACCTGGAAGATGCCCAAGGCCCACCTCACCAGTGGTAAGATGAGGAAAGATGCCCAGGTGCACACTCAGAAACCTGGAACGAGTATGCCCTCTGCAGGTAAAGCTAGGAAATGCGCTCGCTGTGAAAGTAGAGAACAGCCCTGTGGTCCAGGGGGTCCTTGGCGGCACAGGATTGCGCGTCAGTAAAGAGGACACTGTGGCATTCCAAGTGCTGTCTGGCCACCTTGAAAGAAGCTAGCACAGCCTAGGCTCGACCTCTTTCAGGATGTCACAGAGTGCAAGCCCCTGTCTTTGGGGGAGGTTTCTGCCTGGAGAAAAAAGAGAGCTCCTTCCTTGTCAAGCAGGGGGAAGGTGGGTGGGGCTGCCCCTGCACTGCTCGCTTGCTACACCTTCGCTACACAGAACCCTGGGCTGAGCACTGCCTTCCAGAAGCTTCTGTTCCCCCACCACTTGCCGCCAGGCAGACCTATGGACCACTAGTAGCACTTTCTAGATGAAAACTTGCAAGAGGCTTGGCTCCCACCACCAGCCTTCTCATCTCAATCAGGCTACCAAGGTGAGGACCCTCAAGGTGGGCAGGCATACACTGGGCTGAGCAGGAGGGCACCCTGGGACCCGGACTAGTGGCTTTCCCCAGGCTGGAATGTGGGAACCTAGAAGATTCTGAAGAACTAAGGTTACATTTTTTTTTCTTGGAGATCTGGAAGTTTTCTCTACTCTCCAAGGCTCTGATTCAAAGAAAAGGAAAATAAAAAAGTAAAAGGATTTGGGCCAGCTGTCCCACCTGCCTTGCTGTCCCACCTGCCTTGCCGTCCCACCTGACTTGCTTGGCTTTCGATCTCGAACTCCATGTGTCTCCAGAGCTGGAAAGGGGAAGGGAGGGGAGGGGACACTGGGATTCACATAGCTTTGCCCTTCCACGACTTACCAGGGAACCAGGCTTGGCCATTCATCACAACTGGGCACAAATACTTTGCCCTAGATCTGCAATGCCCTATGGGTATCCAGGGGATCCAGCAGCAGGGAACGACCCAGAAAGTCTCTGGTCTAGTACAAAGTTCCCAGCAAGGATGTTCTCTCCACTAAGGCCTTCTGAGAACTGAGGTTTGATACTCAAGTGTCTCTGAGTTTCCATGTAGATCCATGTGTGGATACACAAATAGTCTGTGTGTATATTTTGCAGCTGCAGGCTTCCAGAACCAAGCACTGCTCACTCTCAGCTCCTGCATGGGGTGCAGCAACACACCCAGGAGTGTGCTTGTGTCTGCCAGCCTGTCAGAGGATCTCAATCCTTTTCATCTCTGCCTCTGAATTTGCAGGTGTTCACGTCTCCACTGTGTGTAAAGGTCACCAAACAATTCAGCTCCTACTTCTGGGGAAAATGAACTGTTGCTGGCATCTTTATTTTCAAACTGCAGGCTCTAATTTGACAAAGATATTGTTTGGGGGCAGTCCTGAGTCAGACAACCAGGCCCTGCAATCTCTGTCTTCGAGGAAAACAATGTCCCTTTGTGCCCACGTTCAGTTGCTGATCCGGATCCTCCACACCCTGGCCTCCAACCTCTTCCAGGATGTCACAGAGTGCAAGCCCCTGTCTTTGGGGGAGGTTTCTGCCTGGAGAAAAAAGAAAGCTCCTTCCTTGTCAAGCAGGGGGAAGGTGGGTGGGGCTGCCCCTGTACTGTGAGTAGGTGCCAGCCTTTGACTCTCTGGTGACAGCACTAGCCAGAGCAACTGAGCCCCCAGGCAGGCTCTGAACTGTGTGAAAATTCTGCTGCCAATAACAGCAGAGGAGTCTCAAACACAGCACTGTTGGCTTGGAGAAATTAACCAGGAACAACAACAAATAAATAAACAAAAACCCAAAATATAGATAAATACAGCTAATAGTGAAATAGATATACAGCCATGTAGATGTAGATGAGAGAGATATGGACATATAGATGATATACAGCCATAACTACAGAAATATAAACACACATCTGGCATGCCCAGAGTTGAGGAGGAACCCAGTGAGTCACTATCCCCTTTCCATCCCAGCCCCCAAAAGCCCTGGCAGGTGTTCCCTGACTCCAGTGAATGGCACGATCCTACTGCCCATCCTTTGTACCGTCAGTCTCCGTGTGGTTCTTTACTGATTCTTTGCTCCACACAAAATTATCTTGCTTCTCTAGCAAATCTGTGTGGTGTCTTATTTTTCAACTCTTTACATGAGAGACCAAGAACTGCACAACCAGAAAAAAACTACCAGAAACAGTGTTCAGTCTCGGGATCTCAGGCTACCAGAGAGGACAGGAAGGTAGAGTGGGAACCAAAGACAGGAGTCAAGGGAGTTGGGTGCAGACAGAGGGATGGGTACTGTGGGAACATTTTGGACGTGTTACAACCCTTTCCTGATAAATGTGCCCCCTCCTCTCCTCTCCCTCCTCCCTTCCTTCTCTTTCCTGTTTCTTCTCACCCATGAACCCTCAATTTCCTCCCCTGCATTTGGAAGCATGGAGACTCCTCAGGCCTTTGTGAGGATTGAGCAAGCCTACATGTATTCTTCAAATTAACACCACTTGCATAGTTTTGGTTTTCTCTTCATCTTTTCTGCTTCCTCACTGAGTTCCGAGGCTGTGCATCTGCTGCTTCCATTCCCCACGCTTAAAGAGGTGAGGCTAGACCAGGCAGACTCGAGGATGGGGTCCGGAAAGGCCTGCATTCTCTGTTTTATTTCATCCTCTGTGCATGCTACCCTTTGAAGATGACTCCATTGAGACTGGCTTGTTTGTTCACAGCCTCCCACCATCAGCCTCTATTAGGGGCTTGTCCCTGAATTATTTACAGTTTGGAGCAGTGGCTCTTACCTTCCTAATGCTGTGACCTTTGGTACAGTTCCTCATGTTGTGGTGACCCCCAACCATAAATTCAATACTGTAAGCAAATTCAGTTTAGGGTCATTAAAATGCCCAGCCTGCCCTAGGAATCCATGAGCAGGTTGTAAGAGCAACTTGCCTTGGTGTTCTGTTTGAGCCTGGACACCCTTTGAGTGTTGTCTGGTGTCAGGGACAGCCCTACTTATACACTGAAGGCCTAAAATCAGTCATAGGCCTAAAATCAGCAATAGGCCTGACATACATGCCTGCTAACACAAAGTCTTGGGTCTCTGTGGAAAAACACTAAAACAGATGCCTAGATGCTATTGTAAACAAGCAGCTTTGGTGGAAAATTGCCAGGCTAAATAGCCAAAGACCTTGTAGATAGGTAACCTTGGTGGATAGTACCAACTTAGATAAAGACAAGTGAATCATAGGTGGAGTCATAGTGACCTGTCCCCTGAACCTTCATCCAGCTGATACTCTGTTCTAGAAGATATCTGTACTCCCCTGAACACCTATGCTCCTGCATCATCCCCTTCCCCACATCCTGCCTTTTTGTGTATATAACCTGTGTGTGAAAGAGTAAAAATAACGGTTTGATCAGACTAGAGACAGATCGCCTTCCTTGTGTCAGCATGTTCCTCACTTTCTCTTTCAGGTGACCTCCCCAGACCCATGTTTAATGTCCTGCTGGACAGGACAGTCTGGGCAGCAGGGGAATACCATTGTCCACAGGTCCAAGGCTGTGACTGGCTGCCCAGACACATCAACTACTCACCCCCATAGGATGTGGCACCTTGACAGACTGCATGGTTACTCAGCAGCCATTTCCCTTGTACTCTATACTCAGAAGAGGGTTGGTGTTAACAGTGCAGGCCCTTGATCCTGCTTAGTTAGACAAGTCAGGGCTGGTCCAGCATCAGAGCCATGGAGTCCGCTCAATTCTCTATGGTCCTGGCACAGCCCACCTTCACGTCTGCCTTTGACCTTCCCTTTCAAGGCTTTGGCCCTGAGAACTATTTTGTTTTTCCAGTTTGAAGGTTGTCTGGTTCTGTTCCCTGGCCCTGAGCCCTCTGTAAACTTCTTCCTAGTATCTTCTATTAATTCTTTTCCTACTTCTAAGTGACTCTCAGGAATTCTACCTGCAAAGCGGGGAAGTGCTTACAGTCAATCCTGGCTTTGTGATTTAGGGCTGCGAGACTCAGAACAAGGTTTTAATCTTTCCAAATTTCATTTACTACCAGGAGACAAAGGTCTCTGCGAGGATGCACCTCTGTGAGGATCTTGTGCCTCTGTATTACGTGCAAGCAAGCATTCATAGCACAGGAGTGACGTTCTCAGTGCCACCTTCCCTAATGTGAACATACCACAAAAACCACTCCAGTTCTTGTCTCTACTTATTTTTATTTATTCATTTTTATTTTTTATATTATATACATTGGTGTTCTGCCTCCATGTGTCTCTGTCTGTGTAAGAGTGTCAGATCACCTGGAAGTGAAATTACAGAAGTTGCGTATAGCCAGTCTTTTTGCTACTTTGTGGGTTCTTCTTCCTTCTACCCTTCTCCACCCATTTTCTTCCATTTCAACTCCCAAACACAAATAGGAGAGGAAAAGAATAAAGGGGAAAGGGGGTGATGAGATTTGTTGGATGACTTCCAGCTGATTGGGGAAGTTGGGTTTCTTGGGGCAAGCATGATCTCCACTATCAGGATATCAATTTCTTCTTGTTTCTTTGCACAGGACTACTTAACAAACCACAACCAACGGCAGCCAAGCAACAACACCCAGTCCTCTCGGGACCCCTAGCAGTTATGTACCCTCTCAAAAGGTTCCCAGAATTCCAAATATTACACAATCACAGAAACTATCTGCAGCTGGCAAAATCATGGCTCCACTCGAGCCCGAGGCTGTGAACGATCTGAAGTACCCTCACATCCCACACCAGGGATTAAAATGAAAATCATATTCTTATTATATTTCTGTGTTTTTTAAAGAAACCAGAATTCCAAAGTTGTCATCAAGTTGTGAGCTGTCTTGTGGGTGCTGGGAATGGAACCTGGGTCCTTTGGAAGAGCAGTCAGTATTCTTAACCACTGAGCATTCTCTACAGCCCCTT
Organism: Mastomys natalensis; assembly: GCA_021653895.1. Classification (NCBI taxonomy): domain Eukaryota; kingdom Metazoa; phylum Chordata; class Mammalia; order Rodentia; family Muridae; genus Mastomys; species Mastomys natalensis. Next base: position 1,617,551 of record JAJTUV010000150.1, read on the forward strand.
ACCTCTACTTTATAAAGGTTTTAAAATATATTTTGTGTGTGTGTTCATGAGCACACCACATTCCTGAAGAGAATGGCTTCTTTGTGCTAAGGTTTGAGAACTCCTCCTTGCATAAAGTTGCAACAACAGTCAGAAGACCAGAGGGAGTATAGATTTAGTTGACTTTAGATAAACAAGTCATCAAACCTGGATAACTCATCCTGAATTTCCTTACCTGCTAAGTGAGACATTAATGATGACTTCCGGTGGCTGATCCACTTCTCCATCACAGCTGCTTGTCAGGAAGGATGGTGCCATTCATCCATGGATAGAGACTGCCCCCACGTCTGGGCTGAGCTGGCATGGTCAGCCACTCTACCTATACAGTATTCTGGGATCCCCAAACAAGGTAAGCCATGTTAGCTGGAACTTTTAGAATGTTCTTTCTGGTGACCTAGACGTGAAGCTGAGAAACTCATGCTCTTGGAGATGCTGTGTGTAGGTGCTGTGGTGAGCAGTGCCAGTGGGCAGCTGGTGGTAGCTGCCAGCCATGCGAGTGAACCCTACCTACTGCTTGGCGATCCTACCACTCAGGCCTTCAGATGAGTACAGCCCCAGCCACCATCTGACTGCAATTTCATAAGACCCACTCCCCCGAAACAGAATAGCCCCGTTGAGCCCAGAAACTGACAAACCAAGACCTGTAATATGCTATTTTTAGCTATTAAGGCATAAAGAGCTTGTTACAAGATGCTACCTCCTGGGGGTGTTATAAAAATTAAATGAAATAATTCGTGCAAATGGAATAACAAGGTTCTCTGTCAGTGAAAACTAACCTTTTAAAAAGCACTCTACTTACAAGGTACAAGTCCCTCGACACTCATCGGGCACTTCCTAGTGCATATTTAGTGGGCACCTGTCCCAAGCATGCTAAACAGAAAAAAGTTTTGGAGTATCTCCCTGCAGTCAGTGATAGAATGCTGTCTTGAATGTTTTCATAATATTAAGCCCTATCTACTCCAGGAAGAGTGGCCAATGGCAAGATCAGGAATTAGAATACAAAAATGACTAAGACAAACCCGAGGCAAACACGTGAGCGGTTTCTACATGGTTTCACACGGACATAGAGAGAGGAATACGAAGAGCGCAGAGAGTAGGTGCGCTGAACTATTTCCCTTTAAGATGGCTTCTTGCTGCGCAGTTCCCTGCGCGCTGAAGCCTGCTGCCGACTTGTCTGTATACCAACTTGTGCTGTGAGTAGCTGCTTGGACTTCTTGATGCAGTTCCTGAAGTTGGCTTCTTGCACACCCGCTTAGACATTACTGTCCCTCCTGATCTTGTCAAGGAAGGACGAAAGGAAGAGAAAGGGAGAAAGGGTGGGAGAGAGGGAGGAAGGGGCTGCCTAAGCCTGGAACACCAGCCAGCAGAGGTCACTCGGGGCATTGCTTGGGTCTTGTTAACTCCACACGAAGCCCCAGATCCAAGAACAACCAAAACAAGAGAAAAGAAAACACACACACACACACACACACAAATATCCTATTGTGTGGAGTTCAGAAAAATGCCAGCAATTCCTTGGGAACGAGTCTGTTTTAAAAACAACGTCAGGGAAAATCAACAGCAGCCTCCTTGGGTTTCCAGTTGACACCATGTTGTTAACAGGCTCGGGATCTCAGAAGCAGGTGAAACCAGTTATTACAAAACCCTCACAAGTTCATGCTGGGGTCACAGAAGCCGTGTCCGCAACAGCTGCCAAGGTTGCCAGGCTATCGGCTCCACACAAAGAGCTGAGCGTTATAGCGTCTTAAAATTATCTTTAAAAACATTTCATAGGTGGTATTAAACAAACACTGGGGTTAAAAAAAATTTTTTTTATTATTTTATGTGTAGGAGAGTGTACATGGATATAAGAGCACCATATGTGTGCAGTTCTATGGAGACCAGAAGAGGGCGCCAGATCCCCAAAACTGACGTCATGGGCAGGCATGGACAGGACATGGGTGCTGGGACTCTAACCCAGGTCCTCAGGAAGACTAGCATATGTCTCCATGACTGAGACATCTCTTTAACCTAAATTAGAATTTTTAATTTTAAATACAATCATAAATTTCTGTGCCATATGTAGGATTTGTTGCTTTGGTTTGGATTGATTTTTATTTGAGAAGCAGAGGGTGAGCAGAGTACACACCATTTGAGTCTGGACCCTTCACCATTTCCTGAGCCACCTAGAACCATTCTCAGGGTTCTTGCTTAGTAGCATCTCTCTAATCACAAAGCAGAGTCTTCTCCTCTACCCTCTCTATTGAAAGTGTTTTATCACTGTTTCTATTGACATCTCTAGCAAAGACTGCAAGTACAGTTAGCACAAAATAGACTCTCTTTTAACCAGCTTCTACAATTTATGTAATTAACAATGTATTTGTATTATGTGGGGGACTCAATCTGTTTAATCATCTTCAAAGAGTACATTGCCCTATACGTCACCAAACCTTTTCTAGGCAGGAAGCAGGAAAGTTCGCATTATAAAAAAGTTCTTATAGAGAAAGAGTAAAATATTTCTTCTGGAATGTAAGGGAGAGTTCTAAGAATTTAGAGGTGAACTAGTGTCTTAGAAATGCCTGGAACTCTGTCTTGGGGAGATTGGAATCAGTATGTGCTTTGGGGCAGACAGGATGGGATACAGACGATTCCAGAAGCTGTAGGGCAAACCCTGGACACTAGGGCTTCTGTGGGCTGAGGTGTGTGAATAGAGGCTGGGCATGTATATGAATGGAAGCATAGAGGATATGCCTCAGAGGCTGGAGCGAGGCCCCAGTTAGAGGTGGATTCTAGGTATCAGGACATCAAGGACTTGCAGGAGCAAGAGAGTTGGCCAGGAGGCTCAGGAGGCAAGGATCACCTGCGAGAGCGGTGGAACGTTCACCAAGGCCCTGAAAAAGGGGAAAGCTATGTATCAGTGAGAATACCTTCATGACTGCAAGTGGTGCCTCCTTTTAAAGCAGACGTGGGGGAATCCTTATGCTATGTCTAAAACTCACCTTCTCAGCTTCTGCTTGGCCCCTTGAAGGCAATGTTTGTGGGTTCCTTGGCCATCCATGGCACTTACACAGCTGGCCAGGGGTTCAGTCCTCCCATTCTCCACACAGAAAACAACTTCCCATGGTAACCTTATCCACTTCTAATGGAGCACTTGGGAGAAACAGGGCTCTGCAGTGCATCTCCAGATTTCTGTAGTTCATTGTTTTATAGCCCAAAGATCTAATTTTCCATCTATCTCTTCATCTTCAACTTGCCGCCGTCTGGGGCCCAGTAGCTTATCTCTGGAATAATTTTGCCTGGGTTGTTTTTTCTCCTTCTTTTTTATGAACTTGCATGTGCTATCAACCCAAGCTGTTATTTATCAAATGAATGTGGAATCTTTTCAGTGACGTAGCTGCTTGCGAGTCACTCCTGCCCCTGTGAGCAGCCCCCGACATCCACTCCCTTCCACTGTGTCACCATAAAGCATCTGCAACAAGGTTTGACATCTGCTTAGTGTATTCACTTCACAGAGGCAGAGCAGCAAAGGAAGCCAGGTATTGAAACAGACTAGGGAAGAGGTGTTAGATAATTGGGCTTTAGTGGCACTGGGCTAAAGTTACTGGGTGCAGATTTGTAAATATTCAAAGCAAACTGCAGACTTCCCGGTCCCCCCACCCTACAGCATCCACGCTTTTACATCTGTCTTGCCTTGGCCTCACCATGGCTTTTCAACTCTTTTTCTGTTGGACCGTGTCTATATAGCTTGGTCTGTATATCTTATGCTCACACTTGGAATACAGCACAGTGGTGTGGGGAGACGGCTCCCAGCAGCTCATCAGTTTAGAAGCTGGGGGTCAGGGGTCAGGGGGTCAGGGGGTCAGGGGTCGGGGAACAAGAACACACGCCTGCCCAAGGCTGCTCTCAAAGGATCACACTAGCAGCAAGAAGCCACTGAAATCAGCAAACATCACAAGTCAAGGGACACCCTGTCCCCTCAGAAGGCCAGCTATGTAGCATGTACCCACACAGCACTGGGTGTGCATGCAGCAGATCTGCCAACCTTGTTTCTCTCAGGTGTACCCACTATGGACTATTCTTACTTATCACATTTTCTCACATTTAAAGAACAATTTCCTGCACTTAGAAGGCCTCGCACTTTGGTGCCAGCACTCATAATCCAGGGCTTTCCTTCAGTCAGAAAGGTTCTGGGTTCATGGGATGGTGGCCTAAGGTAGGTACTATGCAACTCTCAGTAAAGAATCCCAGAACACCTCTTACCTACTGAGTATCTTCGGTGTGGGGAAATAGTTTCCAGCTCAAGGGAAGATTTCATAAGACTATTGATGGTCTGGACATACTGTCTTAACTCTTCTTAGACTGCTTGCTTTTGTAATCCATAGGAAGAGCCAAGCAGTGTGATTTCCTGCAATGCTTCAGGCTGCTGGGATATTATCTGGGAGCAAGGAGCCTGAGCAATTTCTTAAATGCCTTCAGGCTAACTACATCAGTAGCTCATATTGCACAAGTCTTTGAAGACAGAAACGATCAGAGCCCTCCACTTAGTCGTCTCTTCTTGTTTATAAATGAAGCAGTAGCTCTCTCTGGAAACAGCAGTTACTCACAAGGAGGAAACTCTCTGGGGTCCCAGGAACATCCTAGGGCTCCCCAGATGCTCCCCATCCCACTTCACTTCTGGGTGCAGTGAACAGGAGACACCTAGGGATCCACAACCTGCAAAATAAGTTAGGGGGACCACGCCCTTGCTTGAGACCTCCAGCAGAGTCTCCAGGAGCTGTTGTCTGGTGCTGGGAACTGGCCAGACTGGCCCAGGCTTTGCCAGCTTGCCAGACATGAGGCACTGTTGTGGTTTGAATGTGCTTGGCCCAGTGAGTGGCACTATTAGAAGGTGTGGCCTTGTTGCGACCTACCAAGTAAGATGAATGAATTCACCTGTGGGCACCTTATCTGACAGGCTGGTGAGCACAGCCTGTTCATTTAGAGTGAGGACCACCACCGCTTTTTGGCAGCTAAGATGTTGCCACCTGATGGTTCCCTCTCACTAAGTAAAAGTCCAGAGAAGCCACATCTGTCTTAAAATTCTGGATTCCATGAGATAAGAGGTCTGAAGGGAAACCGCCTGTCAAAGCCAGAGACCAGAAAGCTTTGCTCAAGTTTCCCTTCCTAAACACAAGCATCTGTTTTCTTATTTGTCTGTACAGACTCCAGCCTGCTCTTGATTCATGGACACCAAAGATGCACTCTGGCCTCTGCTTTCAGTTTCATGTTGACTGCTGTATTGTACTTTAACTTTGGCTCTTTCAGTGTTGATCTAGAAACATCATGATCTTTACGGAAACTCGAAATCAAAGTCAGATGTCTTTCTGTCTTTCAGATGAGAAAGCAGAAGTAAGCAACTTATGCACGTAAGTTAGTGAGCCAGACCTGACTGTCATCTCGACTACACAGCAATATTGTCCTCCAGGGGTCACCTCCTCACCTCCAGGGAGCATCTCACATTGAAACCCTGAACTGACACAGGTGGTCATGAGAGCGTTGCTGGTTTGCATTGAGTCTTCTAGGGATGAAATGATGGTCTTGGGAAAATAGAAACATAAACAGCCAATGAGAACTTGGGACTCAAACAGTCCCGCTTATAGTGTATCGATGTGTAAAACATGTGTGATATGATAAACAAACAGGATACTCAACACATGATACTCACTGGATTCACCGCATCACTCTAAGGGGCATCTCACGGCAGGCCACAGAGGATCACCACGCCCTCCACAGGCTGCCTTTTCTGAACTGTGTGAGTTTCCTGATGATAAACAAATAGGACCATTTCTATAATCTTCTATGTTATTCAGATTCTGTGAAGCAAATAGGCCTTCGTTGGTATTTATGAAGAATATGAATAGTAGTTTTGAGCCCCACTCACTAATCAGAGCTTCTAATTTCTCACGTACAGTTTGGGGAATTTTAATAAACAATAGCAAATTGAGAACTGCATGAGGTGATTTGAATTAAGAAGAAAGTAAATGGGCTGGGGGATGACACAGTAGATAAAGGCTTGCTGCATACGCTTGAAGACATGATTTTTAGATCTCCAGCACTGCCCCAGCACACACACACACACACACACACACACACACACACGCACACACACCTGTAACGTCAGGGAAGTGGAGACAAGCCATCCCCAGAGTTCATTGGTAGTGTTAATCAGTTGGTGGGCTCCAGGTTCAGTGAAAGACCCTGTCTCAAAAAACCAGGGTGGAGTTCAACAGAGGAAGGCAGCTGGCCTCAATCTCGGCCTCCATGCAGACCCACAAACAGATACAGAAAGAGAGAGAGAAATGAGCATGGTATGTAACTCAGTAGTAGGGGCCTCTCGGAGCACAAACTAGTTTTACTCTCCAGCCCCACAAAGGAAAAGGAAGAAAGGAAAAAGGAAGTAGTCACAGACAGCCCGGAACCTCATTCCAAGCATTCGGAGGCTCCGTCACCCCCCAACCCTATATCTCACAGAGCCAGTGAGTCCCCCCACCCGCCCCCATATATCTCACAGAGCCAGTGATCGGTCAGCAGTGACTTTATTGAGCATCTGCATGGTGCACAGCACGGTACATAGTTATAATCAACACGGTTTGTCTCACCCTCTCTGTAAAGGTGTCCTTTATCTTCCTGATCTTGCAGGTTTACTTCCTGTGCTGCAGGACGGGCAGGACGGGCACATATCCTCAGTGTGGTGCTTGCCACAACACATCACAGCATGATTATACTGTGTTTCTCCCATACCGGAAACTCTTTATAGATGGAGCATTTTCCACCTCTGCATGCCTGATGACCAAACACGTGTTTGCTAGATGCATGGATGAAGGAAGAGCAGAGGATGCTCCCTTGGGGTTCCTTCCATCCCCTAGTTTGCATTAGGTGGAAAAGGCACTAAGGGAGAGGGGTGTGTCTGAGAACATGGCTGACACAGGCTGGCAAAACAGTTCCATGAATGACAAAGTTGGCTAACTTCCCCCAAGGGCCTGAGAACAGAATGAAGTCAAGTCGCAGCAAACCCTCCAAGCTGAAGACAGGGGTTCTGCTTCCCAACCCCCATGTCAGAGGCCTAAGCTGCCTCCCGGGAGTGGGCCATCAGCCTGGAGATCTGTTAGGACTTTAAAAACAAATACAGCTAGTTCCAGTGAATCAGAGGTCCTGCCAACAAGAAACTCCAGAATGAAGGGCCTCAGCCCTCCAACCTGAAGATATATTTTTGTCTTATTATCATTTCCCATATTTAAAAAATGCCACATAAGAATAAATAACCAGACAGCTGAATATGGCAGCAGCGGGGGGGGGGGTATTTCCAAGTGATTCCTTATAAGGGGTTTGCACACTATGAGCGTCCTCCTAGGGCCTCTCAGAATGCAAATATTCACTGAAAGGAAAAGGGCTTCATTGAGATGCAGTCAGCACAGTGTCTTCCGTGAATATCTGGCATTTTATTAACCGTGCCACATCCAGTTGATGATGCAGAGCCTGCTGTCTTTGATAGGTTATAAAATCCTACTTACACCCAGGGAGGCACACCCTGGTGTGATGGGGTGTCCTAACTGACCATGACCTGCTTCCACTAGCCCTACAAACAAAGTCAAATACAGCCTCCTTGTGCCTCTGGGTCCTAAACAAATGAGGATTTGGCCACACCATTTCTCTAGCAACTTCTGAGAGTCCCTTTTGGACTCATCAGTGCCCAGGTAAGCCCTCACCCTCCACTGACAGAGAAAACTCATGGCAAATACTGCTGTGAGTCTCAGTAACTGGTGTGTATCTACCTGAGCAAGGCCTCATCTGCTGTCCAGATTCCTAGTCATGGCTGCATGGAAGCCTGCAGGCTGCTAGTCCCCTCTGGTGCTAGCCAAATCTTTTTCCAAAAAATTTAATGTGCCAGCTGGGAACAGCCAATGTTCTGTTCCCTTGGCCCCTTTTGTCTAGTGCAAGATTTAAAATAATAAGTAACTGATCAAAACTAGAAATAAGCTCTCAAATTTAACTTGCATTAATGAAGGACTGATTTTTTTTTAGCCTCAAACACACTATAAAAATAATATTCTAAGAGATCATAATTCTTAATATTACATACATATACTTCTACCCAAGAGGATCAGAATGTTTTTCATTTTTTCTATTACCTAGATAGTTATAACAAATAATTGTTTCAGGAGAGAAGTCAGACTGGTTTATGGTACTGGCCACACCGTTTCACTTGATGGATTAGATGCTGAAAATATGAAGTTTCATATTAGATTAACATGCAGATCTTTGTGTTTAATGTCGTCAGCCAGTGATGTAATATAACTTGGACAAAGCCTCCCTAGGAATGCCTGTAGACACATAGCACCTACTTCATGCTGCTTCCTCTACGCCTAGAGGGACCAGGTCGACTCCAACTGGGCTGCATTCAAATTTTATTATGTCATATTTGGCATAAAATGCTTATTGTGACCCAGCAAAATTCAACTTTGGGAGAAAATTAAAATCAACCAAGCCCTGGAGACCTAGGTAAAGGTCAGAGCTACAGCAGATGCTGCCTCCATAAGGGAAAGATTTCAACAGAACAGTCACGGCTCATTGCTAGGGACAGCTGGGTAGGAGTGGAAGAGGAGATGCTGAAACTGGACAACAATATACAGTTCTCGTTTGCCTTAAATCTCCAAGAGTAATGGGAGGCACATGATAATCGTTTCTCACAGCATTTAATATCATCCTCCTTATTATTCATTTTCATAATAAGCCCGGGTCATGCTAGGTGTTTCCTCTGAGTAGGAGCGCAGTGCTAAAGTTACCAAACTCGTGGAAGCACACATGTGTAGTTGCATGACACCAAACCTACCCTGAACATTTCTCTTAGATTAAACCTAGTGCATCCCATACTCTTTTTCGGAAAAATACACATACCCACCAGGCAAACATAACACAATAGCTGACAAGGAACAGAAACCTGCTGTTTAAAAAAAAAAAATCAAAATTCACCACAATGAACATTACTAGGTTTTTGAGTTCTATAACTCCCCGGAATTGTCTAAAGTAACCTTATAGCCAATCCGCTTGAAGACACTAAAAACAATCTGAAACAGGCCACCCATGGTGCCAAAAGCAGTGTCAAAGAGGAGCGAGAGGGTGCCACCCAGGCCCACAGCAATGTCCTTGCACACAAGGGGAATGGCCCCCACAGTATACACAGGGAAAGTGGCTACATCCACGAGGACTCGGAGAGGGACGCCCAGGACTCGGCAGACAGCCTTTAGCAGACAGCAGAGGATCCGGAGAAAGGCCCTGATGACTTTGCCCACGACCTTGAGCACTTTCCAAGGAATGCTCACCAACTCTTGTCCAATGGTCACGAGGTATGAGACAGTGGCTTCGCCCAGACGGTATAGACAACTCTCAACAGTGTTTATCACCTGCTTGGCAACCAACCAAAGGAGATAGACTATATTCCTTAAGACCGCTGTAACAAGGTAATAAATTAACTGGAAAAACTTAATGAACGGGGTAGCAAGGAAACCCAGGACTTTCCCCAGAAAACTGCCCCCTCCCTCTGGTGGTGCTTCTCGGGACAGCAGGGCAGACCTCTGGCTTTGGGTGCTGGCAAGGGGACTCATGATCTCTTGAGACTTCAGAGACCGCTCCTCATCTTGGACTTGGTTGACCACTTCCAGAATCTTCTTCATCTTCTCTGTGTCTTGCTCCGTCTCCCCACAGTTGTCCTGGAACAGCTGAGGCTTATGAGGAAGTAACTTCTCAAGGTCCCTCACCATCACGTCTTCTATGACATTACTGTCCTGGGTGTGCTTGATGAAGCCCATGGCCCAGCCTCCTCCAGGGACTGCACAGCAGGCTGCCAGCCAGACGAATTCAGGGATAGTCACTTTGCCCTTAACTTTGTGCTCTGAGGGAACAGCACCCGTGAGGGTGTATAGGTCTTTGCCATCGTTGCAGTGTGGGATCAAGGCTCGGTCCATGAGGCTGTTGAGATTCATGTGCCATCGTTCCCGGAAAGACTGGGTCATTGGAACTGAATTTGTGAGCGGGAATGTGGGTGTCTGGAGGTCACTGTTAAGGGGAAATGGGTACAGCTGTCCGATTTCATAGCCAGAGTCAAGGTAGTCTGCATTCAAGGCTTGCTTGCTTCCCAGATTGTTCACGGAGGTGACAGCATCTGCCTCATCAATTGCCTCATCAAGGTTGCTGTCAGGGTCATCAATCTGAAAGAAAGAAGGCAGAGCTGAGATTTACCCCCGCTCACAGAGGTAGGAGGAGCACCTGAAACACCTGCCAAAGCTCCAGGGACATCCTACCCCTCCATCACGTCTCACCCTTGGGTTCTCAAGATGTGTTTCTTACACACACACACCACACACACACACACAACACACACACACCCTCCCTCAATGCTGGTATTTGAAGGTGTCCTCAAATAGGATGCATCCTGCTTCATGTTCTATGCCTGCCCCACCTGATACTGTCGTGATGACTCTTCTCAATGTGTTTATGTATATACATGCAGGTAGGCACATATAGGGGGTGTATGCACACATGCACATGCATGTGACATCAGTGCCAATCCTTGAGAACCACCCACCTTTAAAAAAAAAACTATTAACTTACAAAGAATTCAGTTTCATTATGGCACTTTTTCAAACAAAATTTGGTTTTGTTGTTCCTCTTCTAGGTCTTGATTTTGTTTGTTTGTTTGTTTTAAATTTAAACAAAAAATTTAATTATATGTTATATATTTGTGAGGAGTTATATGCAGTGTGTACAGATAGAAGCACACAAAGGCCAAAGAAGAGGGCATCCGCTGTCCTGGAGCTGTATCTACAGGAGGCCATCCGCTGCTGGCTATGGTGCTGGAAACAGAGCTTGGGTCCTCTGGAAGAGCCACCCCTCCCGCGTACCAACCTTGTTTATTGAGACAAAGTTCCTCATTTACCTGGGCTTCACTAACCAGGCTGAATGGCCATCAAGCCTCAGGAATTTGCCTGTCTCTATCTCCCTGCCCAAGCCATCACATCTGGACTCTTTAGTGTGGTTTTGGGGGATCAAGATTGTGTCCTCAGGCTAATTCTGAAAGCACTTTACTGGTTGAGCCATCCTCCAGTAGATTTCTTTATCTTGGTTGCTAAGACTGAACCCAAAAGACCAAGCGTAGGCCCTCCCATCTCCTATCCTGTGACAATCTTTTAAAATTTCTTCCACTTTTAGATTAACTGATGTTTGAATTAATCTATGATGCTTACTCTGATTAACATGCCAATCAATATATGTGCTATATATCAATTATAATATATAGATGTATCTTTTCTTCTTTCTATAAAGGTACTTTTGTAGTTCAACAGTATTGTATATATGTGTGTGTGTGTATCTATATACAATACATATATATACACACACACACATAGAGGAACACACATATAGATGATAGATAGACAGATAGATAGATAGATAGATAGATAGATAGATAGATAGATAGATGTTAGTTGGTTTACTAATCCAAGGGCATAAGAACTCTGAGTTAAGGACTATGTTTCTTTCCCAAACTAGACTGTAAATTCCTTGGTACCAGTGATTGCCGTTTTGCTAGAGAATCCAGTCTAAGGCCAGTAGACTTTCTGTTCACTTTTAGGCCCAGAGAAGATCATAGTGACAGCATTTCTAACAACAAGGGCTTGAACAAAAATCTAAAAGTGACGTAAATGATAATATATCCTCTAAACATCTTGAACCATTTAAAAAGTACTTTCAATTCTGGGGATTGAAAGTATGATTTGGAAGTATGTACTGTAATATTGAAAGCAAAGGCAAGATAGAGAATTAAGTGGTTGGGGCTAGAAAGATGGTTAAAGTGACTAGCTCTGGCTACTCTAGACTGACTCAGTTCCCAGCACCCACATAGTGGCTCACATCCATCTGTAACTCCACTTCCAGAGGGATCTGATGCCTTCTTCTGTGTCTGAGGGCACCAGGCTCACGTGTGATATAAGCAGACATATGCAGACAAACACTCATATACACAAAATGTAATAAATAAAAATTTTTAAATGATCATAATTTGCTTAAGAGCCCAAAACAATCCCTTCTTAAAAATACCCAAGACATTTAAGAAGGACGTATATGCAGTCAACACTGCTTGATTGATTCCTGGATTGCTGATATTTCCTTCTATTTTTTGGTCCCTGTACCACCCCTACTCACAAATCAAAACAAATCTCTTCTTGCTAACTGACTCCCTAATATTGGAGCTAACTTCCTACATCACCCTTCAGACCTCCAGTAAAGCCAAAGCCATAGGGTTTTGTCACCAGCCTAGGGTCGGCTGACTATGAGTTTGCCTGGCTCTGCTGTGGCCTTTCCCAATGTAACTACAGAGCAAGTGAGGGTGAGGGTCCTGCAGACTGGCATGAAGCAGGTATGTCTGCTGGAGCCTCCCACAGTTCTCTCCATAGGCTGACCCTGCCGTGTCACTCCATCCTCCCTAGCCTAAGAAACAAAGTGTCTAGACACTCCCCACACCCACCCCATCCCTCATAGGAAAAAGATAAGAAGCTCATTCATTTTGCAAGTCTTTTGTCTCCACTTTCTTACAGCTGAAAGATATACTCCAGGAAACAGTAGCTTTGCTGCTGAATGGGGAGATCAAGACACAGCAGAATCAGGGTTCTCTGGGTGAGCATAAGTCCACATGCTTCAAGATGTTGCCTTTGTGTTCATTCACTAGGGTAGTTTGTCTGCACTGAAACTGCCTTCTAGGGGAAGTCTGCACATGGCTCCTGGTCATCTGTTGGCAGTTCACAGACACCATACTGAAGTGTTTTCAATGACAAGGGCCACCGAGGGATAGACTGCAGGCCCAGGATGTGACCAGAGAAGCAGGGTTCTAGGATGATGAAGGAGATAAAGGCTAAAGAAAGGGGAGAGGACGATGGAGAACAACACGAGTCAGAGGACATATCATCCTGGTATTGGGGAGAAACTAGGGCTGGACAGACTCATGGTAAACTGCAAGCTAGCCACAGGGCTCACAGGAGACTCTGAGTTAGGTACCTCTGTTTGTGTTCTGACCACATGGGGCTTACTGAGCCCCACAATTCCAGGATCTTTGCAGAGCCTGATATTTTGGCTTTTCTTGGGGTTTTATCCTTCCAAGGAGCCCAGAATTTCAGAAGGAAACATGAGGCTTTGTCCATGAAGGATACAAGATCCTCAAAAAGGAATCCTATCCCATAAAGTTATACAGCTTCTCTAGGGTACCCTGGTTAGATGGAGTCCCTTTCCTGCTTCTTTCCTCTGAGTGGTTCAGGACTGTCAGAGGACTGACTTGGTGATTTTTGATCTGAAGGTTTGCTATCCACACTTCCTGGGTATGTTCCTGTTGGCTTTCCCACCAGACCAGGCAGGATGGGCCAGGAGGGCTGGTCCATGGAAGGCTGCTGTGTCAGCACAGAACACCGAGCAGCCATGCAAAGCAACCTTTCTGAACTAAAATCACAAAATCAGTGCCAACAAGCCTCCTCCAACCCTGCACCACACTGTGGAGTTAAACAGAAAAGGGTCCTAAGTTATCAAGGTACACCATGGCCTAAAGCAACTTAGGGGAAAAAAAGGCTTATTTCACCTAATACTGCCAAGTCACAGACTGTCACGGATGAAAGTCAGGGCAGAAATTTAAGGCAGGAGCCTGACGCAGAAGCAAGGAAGGATGGCTGTTGGCTAGTTTGAGCTCGGGTTTGCTCAGCTGGCTTCCATGTATAGCTCAGGAACCGGGCTGCCCACAGTGGGCTTGGCTCTCCTGTATCAACTAGGAATCAAAACGAACTCCCACAGACATTCCTGAGCCAACCTGTGTAGGCAGTTCCTCAAGTGAAGCTTCTCTCAGCTGACTGTAGGCTGGGTCAAGTGACAACCAAGGCCAAAAAGGTCACCATCACCAACACAGTGGTAAGGGACTCCCAGAATGTCCCCAAGTCACATGGGCAGCTTTCAAAACACAGGATTCTATTACTCAAAATGAAAAAAATGGTTAAGAGTGGGTGATTCAAACATTCTTAATATACTCTCTGATCTGCTGTCACCTGAAGGGCAGATGTATTTTCCACACCCTAGAGACACAGTTTAATGATCTGCTTACTATAACTGCAGTTAATTAATGACAACATAGATCCCTGAAGACAACATGATACCTATGACAAAAGAAGCAATTTCAGATTAGGTATAGTCTCCATGTTACACCCACCCCCTGACAGTCAACCCCTAGCAGCTGCCCCGGGCAGTCCTAGATTTACTGGTTCCCCAGGGGCATTTCTGTAGGGAGAGAATATACAGAATCTCTCCAGCTAATCTGCCTCCCCGCTGACCCTGTCCCTCTGGACTGCTGATGTAATTTGATGTAGTGCCTGTATTTAATGGAATGTTTTTCACTAAGATCAACATGTTAAGTAGGTTTTAGAAGAAGAAACTGTCTCCATTTTACTAGTCTCCAGTCTCACAAATAACCTTACAATAAATTCCTTTTCAAATTTAGTACCAAGAGAAAAGAGTGTTTCTCAACAAGCTCATGGGTTTCCTTAGCAGATATTAAACCTATGATATTTAAACCCACGGCATATCTTCTGTGTTTGTTTCAGAATTAAATAGTATGCCAAATTTGTGATTATATTCATGTTAGAAAAGTGAAGGGTTGATACTTTAAAAAGGTTATGAGAGGGGCAATATTTGTCCATTAAACAACACTTATTAGCGCTGTGTTGTGTGTGACCTGCTGAAGAAATACTTCGATGGGATAATAATGATAGCCACGACCTCCTGACCTATAAGACTAATATTCTAGGCCTATTTTAAGAGCTTCACATGCAGTGACTCAGTAAGTCCCTCATCTAAACTCAGCAGTGCGTGTTTGTCCCCACGTGAATAGGAGGTTGGGCAGAGGGGTTGGGACTGCTGGAAGGAGGGAAAGGTGACAGCTTTTAGTGTTACTAAGACTGGCTTCATAGACCATGGCTCTACCTACACATGTGTACATACACAGTGCACACACATACACACATACATATGTGCTCATTCTTATGCCCCAAACACACAGGGTCATGTGCATACATGTACACCAGGATATTTGAAAGCCAAGAAGAAAGTCACACAGGGAGCAGAGAGTTGGCTCTGGGGCATTTCTACAGACTGGAGGTTTGGTCTAACCTATGTCTCCCTACACCATAATGAAGAGTCTGCCTGTATACAGGCTCAGAGGAACAGAGAGGACTCTATATATTATATAGGACTGAGGGAAAGTGGGTGTCAGAAGCACATGGGAGCTACCAGCCCGAGTGATGGGAGGCTCTTCTGAGAGGAGGGAGGACGGGACTGTTATGGATGGTTCCAGGGGAATGTGGTAGTTAGCACTGACATCACAACATCCAGGGCAGAGCACAAGGAAAACTCAGAAAGTCAGCGTCTCAGGTCAATGCACTGGAGAACCAACAAAGGGGAAAGAAAGGCCACGGAAGTTCCAGGTGGAAGGGTCAAACAAAGCATGCTGGTGGGCGGTGCACTGACATGGAGGCGGAGCCAGGGCCACTGACATGGAGGCGGAGCCTCGGGAGGCTGAGTAGACATGGAGGCAGAGCCTGGGCCGCTGAAGATATGGAGGCGGAGCCTGGGGAGGCTGACCAATTTTAGCAAGATGACTATTATGAATGAAAGATGCTGTGTCTGGCTACAAACAAAACCTCTAGGAAGGTTTTTGTGTTTGCAGAGATTGGTGGACAAACTGGAATTTCAGTACTGTGGAAAAACTGGAATTTTGTAGGTTCAGAGGCTAATTAATTTATCTTGGGTTAGTTTTAGCCTTCAGGAACAGCCGTTCTTTCCCAACTCTGTATCTGAACTAACAACTCATAACAACAAATAAAAACTTATTAGAAGCTATTAACTTAATTCTACCAAACAAAGAGCTAAGTGTGTCATCAGATAGCATCCTGCATCTGAAGAAAAGTTCCCTTCAACTCCATGTCCCTGCGTCTCTGGCACACCCAGCAATGTATTTTAAACTTGCCTTGATTCATGACTCTTTTTGTTCTGTAAAACTATAAAAACCTTGACTACTTCCATATTGGAACATGAAATTTTGAGTAACCTAAATGTGTCTTTCCGGTTCACAGTCACTCAAAATGGCTCCAGAATAAACTATCTCTTACCCATCTAAGATAAGGGCTGTGAGCCAGGCATAGTGGCACATGTCTTTTATTTCCAACATTAGGAAGGCAGAGGCAGACAGATCTCTGAGTTCAAAGCCAGCATGGTCTACAGAGAAAGTTCAAGGACAACCAGAGCTACATAGAAAAACTTTGTCCTGAAACACAAACAAAAAAAAAAAAAAAAAAGAAAGAAAGAAGGAAGGAAGGAAGGAAGGAAAGAAAGAAAGGATGAGAGCTATGGATTTTTCATTTCCATCAGTCCCTGCACTGGAAGTGCATTTCCTCATCTGTCTGACCTGCTGAACTGTGGGGTCAAGGCTCGTATCCAACCATCTCTGCTCCACACCTGGGACAACAGCTTACCCACAGGATGCATGCAGGATCCATCACAATTTACAAAAGAGACTGGTAAGAGAAAGGGTTGTCCTTTCTCTGTTGCTGCCTCACAAACTTCCACTAGGAAAAGGGAGCGCTGATGAAGAGTCATCAAAGTGAATTTTAAACTTGGATGGGCTGCCTGGGCAAGGGTGGAGTTCCCTTCCCCTGGAGAATTTTAAGCCACAACCAGATAAGCACTCACAGGGGAGCCGACCCAGTGAGCACCAGTTTAACTGGGGACAGAGCCTTCCTACGGCTTTTGTTTTATTTTTTTTAACAACTCTTAAGTAATAGAACAGGCTGGATGGTGTGTGTTCTGCTCAGTGAGGATGATGATCAAGTGAGCTGGGGCACACACAACACACACACACACACACACACACGCACGCACACACACCACTCCCTGCCCATCACCACTGGGTGGAAGAAGTCCCTCTTTACCAGGAAGGGCAAGAACCTTGAGCTAGACCATCAATCAGATAGATGATCTTACCAGCAGTCTAGAGCAGAAGGCTCCCTCTGATCACACACTGGATTTAACTGTCTTTGGGGCCAGGAAACTTCCATCCAAACATCTCACCATGGACAAGAAGGAACCGCCTTTCAACAGCAACAGCAACAACAACAACAACAACAACGAGACCGAGGGAGCCTCAAACAGCAGCCTTGCAACACTGGATGGAGGAGGGACAGACAGGAAAAGGAAAGTACTGACCCACCCACACAGAAATATGCCGCCTAACTCCCTATTAGGCATCTGTAGTCCTGAATCCCTTGAGAACAGAAGCAGCTTCAGAGGATTTAGATGGATGCTAATGTTCTTTCTTCTGCTTTTTTTAGACCCAGAAATCAAGAGGTTTCCATTTCCTGTGCTGAGTGTCTGGTACCGAAAAGGGCCTGTTGGCCTTCTTCCTGGTGAATCACCTTCCTCTGGGCTCCCTGGGCCACACACACCTTCCTGCTCTGGCTTCCAGCAGCCAGCCAGGCTGGGCACACCCATGAGTTAAGTGCTGTATGACCTGCGAGGATGCTCTGACCAGCTGCTCATCAACTGACTAGGAATCGCTGGGAACGAAAAGAAGCCCCTTCCACTTGAGACTTTTTTTTCTTGAAAAGAAATTAAAATAGAACACACCAATTCCAAGCTGGCAGTCAGTGTTGGAAAGGAAGCCCCAAGGGGAGGCTGCACCAGGGCAAGCCAGCTCTCTGGGGACTGCTCTGGCTGCCCCGCTCTTCTGAGGTCCCCATTCAATCTCCTGAGAATTTAAGAAAGAGCCTGGTTCTTCTCAGGCCTTTCCTGCTTGCGGAACCCTCTCAGGTTACAAACCCAGTTGTCTTGGGTTCCTCCCTATGACACAGAGTCTCTCTGCACTGAATACTGCTTGCTTTTCCAGAGCAGCTGCTTTTGACAGTCACTGTGGTGCTGAATTCAGAGTGTCAGCTAAAGTTAGGAGTCCTCATTCCTAACATCTTCTTAAATCGCTAGTTCTCCAAATTCAGTTCATGTACAAACACATCGGTCCTTGTTAGAATGCAGATTCCTGTGTTCAATCCATGGCACCCACGAAGAAGAAGAGAACTGCTGCCCCAAAGTTCCTCTGAGTACCACAGGCATGCTGTGTCCTGCACACCATGGAACACGCACACCTACACCCACCCCCATCAGGTATAAACACAAACACATAAATATTTTTTAATTCAGGGGGTGGGGAAACAAAACTTTAAGTATTGCAGTCATCTGGTTTCCTGAAATTTCTCAGGTTCCTTTGTGATCTGAGTAGTTTGTCTCCTTTCCTATGTCTGTGAATTTTCTATAATGTTCTCAAGTCAGACCCACTCCACCCCCATGTACCAGTGCATCTGATTAAAAGTAGATGAGTCTACAACTCTTGCATCAGTGAGACTAACTATCAGGGATCCTGTTATTAGAGAATCCCGTAAGCCTGGTATGGATGAAGGACAGGAGCCTTGTAGATAATGCAAACTTCTAGGTGCCAGGATTAAAACTGGGAAAACAAGTGCAGAGGCAAGTTGTCTTGGTCCTTACAGCTGAGAGATGAGAAGGGCATCTCAGAGGACAGAGCAAAAAGCCTGGTCAAGCTGTGTGGGTATAGGACTCCACCTGAGGGACCAATGTCAGATCCATCTGAAAACTCAGAACATTTTTACAGAAGGCATCTCCACATAAGATTATCATTATAACGGAGCACCAAAGCCAAGGAGACCTTGCCTAACACATATAAAGCTCTGGCTTCCATGCTAACACGAGATAAAGGAAAAGGAGATGAGATGGAAATGGAATGAAAAAAAATATGGAAAATATGACATCTATTGTACAAACTGCAGGTGTTTGAGCAATGGTGACTCCTCACTATCTCCTGTTCTGTATGACGAATAGACAGTAGTTCTCTTTGCAGAAACATAGGAAAGGGAAGGAGGGCGGGGCTGTTTCTAGTCATCTGTGAGTCATATATTTTTCTGAAAGAAAGGTAGGATAGAGTAGACTGCATTTGAAGCCCTTAGCTCTTCTATGTCTAAATTAAGATATCTAGTAAATTGTTTCCGCTTATCTATAAGTTCACACATTGAAAGGGCCATATACCCTCTTCCTGGGGTGTGACAATTGCTTGAGAGCCATCTTTGTTGAGGCATCATAGAACCTTGGATACTAAGATGAGGAGTATGAAATGGTGCATGCATGTGTAGGTGTAATGGAAATTTCTGGACTCTTGCACACACATATCTACACATACACAATCTACAAAGACTGGTTATTTTTGAGGCATGAGATCTGTTTTTTATATGCTTTGAAAATCTCAAAATAAAATTTGATCATGAGCAAATGTTACTTTTGTATACATTAAAAGATCTAAATAGTATAGATAACGACTACAGTGGCCACCATCAGCAAAAGGCTTAGCTTAAAAATTCTCAGATCTGTTTGGCTGCCGGGCCATACAGAAGTTAGGATAGCACCGCTTTCAAACACTACTGACACTACTCAAACCGCAGGGGCTAAGTGCTCAGCATTTGCTGACATTTGTTGACATCTGTTAGTTACAAATATATTGAGTACAGGTGTTGCACTAGATCAGGGGCTGGAAATTTACATTCCCTGAGCCAATCCGACCTACAGCTTTTTCATAAAAAGGTATTCCTATATTGTCTGTGGCTGGTTTGTTAAAATAAAAAATAGTTGAATAATTGCAACAGAGACATCTAACCTATACCACCTAAGGCTGCCACCCCCAGAGTTAGGCAGTGACATCCAAGGATGAGCTACCAGAGCCCTGAACAGTGTCAGGAGGACCTGGAAGTCAAGTCATATGTACTCAGTCACAGAAATAGCTGTGTGGTTGTAACATGCTGGCAAAGACAAGTGTAGGGGTGACATTATAGAGTATTTCGATGTGGGGTTTGAATGAGAATGGCCCTCAGAGGTACATATGTTTGAATGCTTGGCCCCAGTTGGTAGAACTGTTTGGGAAGGATTAGGGGTGTGATCTTGTAGGAAGAAGTGTGACAGTTGGGGTTTTGAAGTTTCAAAATACTCGTGCCATTCCCAATGTGCCCTCTCTCCGTTTCCTCATCAAGATGTGAGCTCTCAGCTGCTGCTCCAGGCCTCTGTCATTGTGCCTTCACTCCACCATCATGGACTCTAGCTCTCCAGAATCATAAGCCCAATTAAACTTTTCTTTTACAAGCTGCTTCCTTTGGTTATGATGTTTTAACACAGCAATAGAAACCCTAACTAAGACAATGCACACTTGACTTCACTAGGAATATTACAGAAAGCCAAAAGAAATACAGAGAGATTGAAGTATAGACCAAGGCTATGTGGTGGGACATACGAAGGAAATAGAACTAATAATCAGAACGAAGCCCTGGCCTCCAGAGCTGAGAGCATGGCAAGGCATGTGAGCCCAGATAAGGTGGGAGGAGGGTAGTGGCAGGCAGGACAACCCTGTGGGCTGTGATAAGGAGCTGTGTCTTTATCAAAGAGAAATGGGGCACCCTGAAGAAATGAGGAGAATGATCTGAGGACTTCTCTAGTTTCAAGTTAGGGCAGAGAAGGGCTTTGGGGCCAGGAGGGATGGGCTGACTTTAACCACCAGGAAGCTGAGTTGCAGCTTTCAAACGTTAGGTGTATGAGTCTCAGAATTGAGATGGCAAGGGTCACAGGAGTGAGTTAGTGCCACTCAGGTGCAGAAAGGAAGGCCACTGGCTATCTGGAACTGTCCTCATCATTTACATAGGTATGTCTGATACTGTTTCCATGACAGCAGACATACCCAAGTCTGTTGGGATACAACAGACATACCCAAGAATGAGGACGAGAGATGAGTTCATAAACTCAGCTTCCTTTTTCCATGCTTCCATTCATCTTGACACAACAGTGGATGCTCAGTCTTTCGAGAACACACACAGTAGCTGCAATGGTTAGCATTAACTGACAATTTAACACAACCTAGAATCACCTGTGAAGAGAGTTTCAATGTGCAATTGTAGGAGGAGCTAAGCTGGGAGGAGTTAGGAGAGGAAGTGGAAAAGGAAGAAGAGGAGTTAGGAGAGGAAGAGAAAAAAGGAAGAGGAGGAGCTAGTGAGGGCAGAGATGTAGGAGGATGGAGAACCACACAGGTATGGAAAGCACTTGTGGGGAACAACTTATAAACTTATAATTAGGTTAGCTAATTGGGATACAACTCTCTTTGTATGGGCATCTTGTTATTAATCATTATCAAACATATAAAGCCTTTGATTAATCTATAAGAATTAGAGTCTCATTCTCTTACTGGGCCCGCATGGATGGCGGAATGGTCTGGGCATTGCCCTACCTTGAGGAGACAGCGTGTAAGATTGGCAGAGCCATCTCTCATGCTGGCATCTAGTGGGTGGCAGGGCTGGTGTTTCTGGTGGTCGGTGTCACTATTCCCTAGGCAGGGGGTTCTGAACTGTATAAAAAGTGGAGAAATAGAGCTGAACACAAGTAAGAGAGCAAGCATGAATGTATTCATGTCTCTCTGCTCTTGACTATGGATGTGCTATAACTAGCTGTCTGAAGTTTCTGCCTTAATTTCCACACAATGATAGACTGCGACCTGGAATTATGAACTCAAATTAACCTCTTTATTCCCTAAATTGCTTCTTTTCAGGGTAACAAAAATGAAACAGATGGGGGCCATTTCCTTAGAGGCTCCTGTTCAGTTGTGTATACTAGTCCATTCAATCAACAATTGGATTTGGCTCTATTCCTTTCCTTTATTAAGAATGTTAAGATAATGACCTGTAGGGTTCCTGGAGCCCCTACTGACCTCTCAGAATGCCACAGGACAGCATATTGGCCAAGTTGAAGTGTGGATTAAGGATCAAGATGGGCTCTTGAAAAGATGAAAGCTGTCAGTATGCTTCCTATAGTCATAAAGGGATTTCTGCACTTGGGGCTAGGCTCTGAAGGTTCCATCTCTGCACCTAGGCACTCTGGGCTTCTTGGTCTCCGACTACATGATTGCATGTCCTTAGTCTGATGTTCCATACACAAATAATAGAACCCCTCCACTATGTCTTTCCCATGACACTGGACTAAACTTTTCTGAAATCATGAGTCAAAGCAAACCTCTCATGCCTTAAGCTGTTCCTGTCCAGTATGTGCTCACAGTGTCACAGAATAAGGAATAGTCTGGGTTACTTCACATGGACCTGACGCCTGCTTTGCTTAAGAAGCTATCTTGTTCTAGCCCTAAAGGCATTTGATGGACAAATGAAACCACACTAAAGGCTTAGCATTTTTTCATATTGTGTCTGCCCCCTCTGCTGTCTAAGTCATGGACACATATTGATAACTTGAAACTTTTATCTGACACCATAGGCACGGTTAACTTGGCCTGTTAACCATGCATGCCTCCTTTTCTCTTCCTTGTGCTTTTTTGCCTGTTTAAGCACTCAACTTATCATAAAGCCCAGACCAAACCACAGGATCAGGGCCCTATAGAAAACGGATTCTCAGCTCCTAGGTGAAGTCATGAGCCATGAGCCCACCACATACAAAGCCAGAATGTTTGTACAGAAGAAGGACACATCCCTGAAAGCCGTGCCCTTGACTGAGGAACAGTCACCAAGCTTTAGGCTTCCCCTCCATGAGTTGAGCAGCCTGGTGATACCTTTGGCCACAACCTATTCCCTTCATCTCTCAAGCTGAACTGCCCATTAGTACTTTGCCTGACTTCTATGTAGCGTGCAGCTTGATCTCCTTTCTTTCTTCCACATTGTAAGGTAGTTCTGTCCTGTATCACCTCTTCTGGTCCTTGAGGTGGGCCCACTCCATTACTGACTTAGTAAGTTTCAGAATGTGCTAGGCTGACATGAAAATCTAGACATCCTGTAGGGATGAAGAGACAGTACAGCAACCTTCACTGGAACGTTGAAGGTGTCTCACATTTGGAATGTCCAAAAGCAAGACCAAACATACCACACACACACACACACACACACACACACACACATACACACACACACAGAGAGAGAGAGAGAGAGAGAGAGAGAGAGAGAGAGAGAGAGAGAGAGAGAGAGGAACAATTTTGAGGAGTTTTGGTGCATGTGAACACCTTGGTATAACACCATGGTGCATGTATAACACCATTCAAGGTTTCTTTGTGTCTGTATATTTTTGCTGCAGTGAATGACATGAGATCTATCCTCTTTAGATGACAAGTTATAGGACAACTTTGGAGTGTTTGTGGTTTTTTTTGAAAAACACAGAAATATTATAAGAATATGTTTTTATTTAGCCGCAGGTATGGAGTATGGGCTGCTTCAGATTGTCCACAGCTGCTGACGATCTATGATTTGCCTCTGCTCCATCAGGGTGTGGTCTTAGCAGCTGCAGATAGTTCTGAGATTGTGTGATGTTTGGAATTCTGGGGACTTTTCAGAAGGTATATAAATGCTAGAGCCTCAAGAGGTGGTGGGTTGGTTGCTGTTGGTTGTGATTAAGTAGTAGTGTGCAAAGAAGAAACAAGAAGAAATTACATATCCTACCAGCAAAGATCACACTTGCCCCAAGGAAATCAATGCTCCTAATCAGCGGAAGTAGTCTAACAATAATGTTACCCTTTCCTGACCCCTGACTTTATTTAAGGATCTCTTCTCTTTCCTCTCTATCCCTTTTCTCGCTTATCTACTGTTAGGGTGTTAAAAGGGTGGAAAAAGGAAGAACCCACAAAGTAGCAAAGACAAGCTACAGTTAGTATTAATTATAAACTTGACAAAATTAGAATTACTTGAAACATGGGCCTCTGGAATTGTCTGTGGGGGATTATCTTAATTAGGTTAAGGTAGGAGGACACACTCACTTAGGGTACCATTCCCTAGGCAGTGGATCTCAGATGTATAAGAGTAGAGGAAGTAAGCTGGGCACTGGCACAGGCGCATTAATCCACTGCCCTCTGCTCTTTACTGTGGGTGACACCTTGACTTCCCTGTAATAATAGATTGTAACCCAGAATTGTAAAGCAAATGAGCTCTTTATCCCTTGCTTCCAGCAGAGCATTCTACCACAGCAGCAGCCATGAAACAAAGGACTATTAACCACTCTCTCTGTGTGATGAACAGAATCACAAACTGTAGGCTCACACTGTACAAACTTCTAGAAAAAAATCCATCGTCACTAAACTGTACTCATCAAATGGAGCCCACCCCATGCTCCTCACCTCTAGTAGCCACCATAGGGTTCTTGCCCTTTCAGGCAAAACCAGCTCTTGATATGTTCTCAAACTGGCTCTTCCAGGACTGTCCTCTCAGTCACAGGAATTCCACTGCATCATCCACAACTCCACCCATCCTCTTACCAAAGATCCCTAGTCCTTTCTTCAAAACACACTGAGAACCACACTGTCATGTCATAGCCCTCCAAACTGTGACCTAGCAAGACATCACTGTCTTTTGCTGAAAGATAGACACTCCTAACTCATCTCCATTTCTACTCTTGATCCTACAAGGCTGTTATGGCAACACCAAAACCATTCTAGTAAGTATGAGTTGGATCACAGTGTCAGCCTCTGCTCAGAGCGCTACATGAGGGTTTTCCATTTCACATGGTGGAAAAACCTCATTTCTCCCAACAGCCCACAGGACCTGAGTGATCCAGCATCCCTCCCCTCCTCCAGAACACATTCCTGCTAAGCTTCCCACAGCTAAGCTGACCTCTTGGTTCTTCCTCATGCAAGGATCAGGCATGCCAGATGGCCTTTGCACTTACAAAGCCTTTTGCCTGGAATGTTCTTGTCCTAGATATCCACTCAAATGGCTTCTTGCCTCCCTTCCCAAAAGTTACATTCTCAAAGACATCTTTGCAAGAAAACCCTTTCACACTTCACCTTTTCCTGATACCTTATGTTAATTTTTCTCCTCAACACTTAAAACTACTGGTATGTCAATTGTTTTTAACTTACTCATGTTACTTCCTTCTGTATTCTTTATCAGATATTAAGTCCCTAGGCAGCAGATAATGCTGCTTGTTTGGGTCACTGATCTAATCTTTGCAATGATGCATAGCAGATGTTCAATGATTTCTTGGTGAAAGTGTTGTGTGACTCTGCTAACAGTAGGGCAATCTCAGCTCAGGACAATCTGAAATTAATGTATAAGTTAACACAAACATAATATTTAATTTATATGTTTAAATAATGCCTTTGGAATGCTGCCTTCGGGGTAAGCTACATTTTTGTTTTTTTCCTTCAGACAGGATCTCATGCAGCCCAGGCTGGTCACAAGCTCACTACGTAGCTCAGGATGAGTTTGTACAAAGTTGATGCTCCTGCCTTCTGACAGCTAGGATTACAGGCAAGCACCACATGCCCACATTTCTCTTCCCTTTCCATGAACAAACAGACAGCACCAAGAGAATCGCTGCTCTGACCCATGCCAAATTTTGTGGAATGAAAAGGAAGGAGCCTGCTCAGTAGATAGGAAATGCATCTTGTGTGGGGAAAATTCCAGTTTCCCTTGACTGTGGTGCTTCTTACAGAGAGGAAAACTCCCCAGAGGCAAAAGCTGTGCTGCCTCAGTTTTACTCTTAGCACTGGGAGTTTAGAAGGGAGGAGTTAGAAACTCAGATATTAAAGTGTTTGTGCCTCATGGAAAGCTCCATCCAATCACTGTGAGCCAACAGCCAAGCCATCAGCAATCTGAAGCAGTGATCTTGAGAGCCACCTGTTTGTGGTAAAGCCAGAAGCTAACAAAAAACAAATAAACAAAACAAAACTGGTTCGATTCAACAAAACTGCGATCTAGTCAGACAGCTTGAACTCTGAAGAAAATTTTAAAATATTTTAATTGAAAAAATTTCATACTATATATGCTAAGTATACTTTTCTCTGATCCTCCTACCTACATAAATCCACACCCGTTCTTTCTCCCTTTTTAAAAAGCAAATATTTTTGGTGGGGAAGGGTGGGAGCATGTGTAAAGGTCAGAGGACCAGGCAGTGGAATCAGTTCTCTCCTTCCACCATGTGGGTACCAAGGATTGAACTTAGGTCTTCAGGCTTGGCAGCAAATGCCCTTAGCTGCTGAGCCATCTTGCCAGCCCAACTGGCAATTTATGTAGAAAGTAGCATGATAGAGAAGCAATGGAGCTAAAAGGTTTGCCTGCTCAGCAGCAGAGCAGGCAGCCTGGACTCTACTAGTCGCCAGCTGAGTGACCCTGGATAACTTAATTAGCCACATTGAACATGAGTTTCTTAAACTATAAAACATGGGCCACTGGAGCCAAGAGTTACTACCTGATTTTAAAAAAGTTGGATGGTAAAGACCTTTTCAAAAAGTAAGGGATGAAGCATGGAGAGTTACCGCTAGGTAACAGAGGGCAAGCAAGCCCTTAGTCTGATCCTAAGGATGGTCCATAGATTAATTCCCATGAGTGATCCAATTCAGGAAAGGGCTCTGCTCTCTGAGGAAGCAGCAGGTGATCTGTCTGGGAGCCCTCCCCAAGTCCTGCATGTACAGTGTCACCCAGGCTCTCAAATGCTCTTGCTCATTGTTTGCAACATGACACTTCTTGGTTGCTCAGCACCAGAGAGAGTGGAGGTATCCCTGATGCCTGTATGTGTTGCTGGTTTCTATCACTGTATTCTACCCCCATGCATGCACCCATGCATCCCTCCATGCACACATCCATCTATCACGCACACATCCATCCATGCACACATCCATCCATGCACACATCCATCCATGCACACATCCACCCATGCACACATCCATCCATGCACACATCCATCCATGTACACATCCACCCATGCACACATCAATCCATGCACACATCCATCCATGCACACATCCATCTATCACGCACACATCCATCCATGCACACATCCACCCATGCACACATCAATCCATGCACACATCCATCCATGCACTTATCCATCCATGCACACATCCACCCATGCACACATCCATTCATGCACACATCCTTCATGCACACATCCATCCATGCACACATCACCATGCACCATCTATCCATGCACACATCCATCCATGCACTTATCCATCCATGCACACATCCACCCATGCACTCATCCATCCATGCACACATCCATTCATGCACACATCCATTCATGCACACATCCATCCATGCACATATCCACCTATGCACAAATCCATCCATGCACACATCCATCCATGCACACATCTATCCATGCGCACATGCAGCCAATTTCTCACCCTTCAGGCTCTCCCTGTACACACTCTGAGCACTGACATGATGTAGGATGTGAGTTTGAGATTATTCACAAGTCTATGTGGGAGTGCAAAGGCATCCACCTAGCCCAGTGTGTTCACATTTGTGATTACCCAGAACCCTTTAGGCCTTGACAAAGTACATACATTACTACTTACTATAAGTTTGTACAGTCCCAGTGCTACACTGCATGCTTATTACATGGGCTTGTGTATTGTTACAGTTCCACTCTACAGGGGATGCCACTATTGTCTCTAATAAACAAACAGGGAAAATGGGGTGGTAGACACAGGTCACACAGCTTGTAGACAACAGGCCAGGAATCTGAACCAAGCCTTTTGTCAAGAAGTGAGGCCCATGTCTGCTGTACCCTCTACACAGAGACTTACATGAGTGTCAGCTTCTACAATCTGATCTCTGATGCAATGAAGAGGGGCTAAAACTACACTACATTAAATGTTGTGGCCAACTGTTTCTGGTGTGTCGGCAGAAAGCAACTGTCAGAAACTAAAGACGGAGGACTCCAGGTTCTAAGTGAGACTACTTCATGTGCATTTGCTAAGATATGAAATGTGACCTTCCAAGGCACGCCAGAAACATCCCCATCACTTCAGAGCCAGAGGATGTTGAACAGCATTTCCACATCTGCATGCATGCTCTCACTTGTCTGTGACAGTGGAAAAGAGGAAGAGTAAAAGTTAAGATTCTCATGTGGGGACTGGAGAGATGGCTCAGTGGTTAAGAGCACTGACTGCTCTTCCAGAGGTCCTGAGTTCAATTCCCAGAAACCACATGGTGGCTCACAACCATCTGTAATGGGATCCGATGCCTTCTTCTGGTGTGTCTGAAGACAGATAGATACATTGTACTCACATACATAAAATAAATAAATAATTCTTAAAAAAAAAAAAAAAGATTCTCATGTGAAAGAGACAGAAGAATCCCCAGGTATTTAAGAATACCAGACTACAAGGAATGAGTCCTGGGTTCAGATACAAACTGTATAGCCTCAGACTCCAATTAGACATGAGCCAAATCTATCATGTCAATAACGAGGAGACAGTAACAAATCTATCTTTGTGTATCTTTCTAAGATCAATAATGTACACTACCATCACTGCTGGTAAGGCCAGTCCTCTTCAGTGTTTGTGTTTATAAGACAGGGTCTTTCACATTGGATTTGGGCACAAGTATACTTTTGAAAACACTAGTATCAGATACCAAAAAAAAAAGAAATCCATCTGTCATCAAAGTGTTGACCTTGTTCCTAAAAATCTAACACTGCTCTCAGATTCTGGAATCTTGAGTATCTGCAAACACAAGGTGTTTTTTTCCATCTGCCGCTCTCCAGCAGACCTCAGGGTTTTCTCTGCTTCCCTCTCCATTGTCCCTCAAAGCTTTCTATCACTAGACTGTAGGGCTGGGGACCCTGGGGCCCGTGAACACAGATGGGAACCAAATCATTGCAATGTTTCAAGGCCCAGAGCTGGTGCTGGATGGGAGGCCACAGAGAAAGGTTCTGGGCTCTACCCATTTAAATGTGTGGACAGCAGGGCTCCTTTGCAGCAATAAGGACAAGTTCCTGACCCGGGGAAGCACACCACCAAAAACATCCAAGCAGAGCCACTTACCACTGTGCTTGAGTGATCCACCAACCTCATGGCTATTTGATTCATCACCTATTAAATTCTTTCTATGTGCTAAGTAAGCTCTATGTATGCAAGAATGAGTAACCTATGTCCTGTATCCTCAGCTGGAATTCTGGGGCTCAAGCAGGGAGACAGACAGAATGAGGAAGCAATTACAAAATATTATAGTAAATATAAAAATGAAGAAATCAAAGCTGGGTGTGGTGGCACATACCATTGATCCCAGCATTCAAGAGGCAGAGACCGGAGGATCCCTGAGTTTGAGGCCAGCCTGATCTACACAGAGTTCTAGGACAGCCAGGGCTACGCAGAGAAATCCTGTTTCAGAAGGAGAGGGAAGAGGAGAAGAAGAAAAAAATCCACCACGGTGGCTCACCATCCCATACTAGAAAGGTAGAGGCAGGAGGATGGTGAATTTGAGGACAGCCTGGGCTACATGGCAAGAACCCTGTGGAGGTTAGGAGATGGAGATTAGCAGAGGAGAGGCTAGGAGTGTGGTCCTAGCTTAGGGAGAGGATCTATTCCGTTGGAGAGTACTTTGGGGAGAAGTTATTCCAGCAAAGATGTGAGGATGGGATGGGAAAAGGTGAAAGGTCAGGCTTCATGGGAACTAGAAAGGCATTCCTGGGGACCATAGGTAATGCCAGCCTTGCAACATTCCCATGGGGTGTGGTGACAAGACAGATAGAGCCTGGCCATATACCCAAAGGCTCTTGTAAATCAAAGTGCTGGGCCTGCTGCTTGAACTTTGTCCCCAAGGTGTTGCTATTCAACACCTCAAAGGTCTTAAGCATTCGTGACCACATCTGCATCTTCCATTCAGAAGCCTTCTTCAGGGAAAACTGCAGGCTGCCTGAGAGCTGCCCAGCTGGGCTGGGTGCCATCCTGCCTGACTCATTGTCCAGTGCTGAACTCCCTGTCTTCCTCCTGGACCTCTTGATCATGCTGACCTCAGAAGGTGATGTGAGCACAAATGGACTGGCAATAGAAACTTCTTGGAAGCATCTAGAAACACACAGAGCCCTGAGCAAAACTTATAGTTCAGTCATTGGCTGAGAGGCTGGTGTTGAAACAGAAGCTGAGGCAGCCTGCTGCAATGGCTCCATAGACCACCTGCATTTCTGCCTCTTCCCTCCCCTCCCCCTCTCCTCCTCTTCCTTCCTCTCCCCTCCCCTTCCTTTCAGTGTTCTTTGGATCCTCTTGCTGACTTCAAGGTAGGGTATTGTGGAGCCCACCATCTTGCAGGGAAAAGCAGCCTTAGTTCTCAGCCTTGGCAACTCTCCAAGGGTGTGGGGTGCTGAACTTATTTGTTCTAAGATTGTCTCTTGTAATCCAAGCTGGCCTAGAATTCACTATGCAACCTGAGGATGACCTTGACATTCTGATCCCAGTGCTGGAACTATATGGGTGACCCCCATTTTATGTAGTATTGAGGATAAAAACATATGGCTAAGTATGCTCAACAAACACTCTACCTTCTGAGCCACAGCCCAGCCTCCAATACTTTTCAGAAGTCAGGGCATGTCACAGCTCCAGGTGCCTTTTGGAACTCCACCACGACCTCTCGGCCTCACCCCATCACTCCACCGCCTCACTATCAAACCCTGTTCCTTATGACTCCCTTAATAACAGGTCTGAGGCTCTGCCTAAGTCTCCTCGGATGACTCCTTCAGTGCTCCTCCCTCCCATGATTCCTCTTTACTCTGAGTCCTTGGGTTCCAGGGCTCATAATCCAGTATTAGCTTACCTGCCCCACTCATTCCCAAGCAATGATCCAAGAATCTGCCACGCCCATCTCATACAATACCAGTCTGAAATTCCTTTGTCCTCTCCCTCCTGAACCCTACGAATCCTTCTACACTCAGCACAATTGCCATGCAGACCCTAAGCTTTCCCCTATCACCTTACCAACAGATTCAATGTAACAGGTCTCTGTTTACCTTGGTTAAATTATGTGTTTTGTCAGCATCACAACAGCAGCTAGTACTTATGGGTCTCTGGAGAACTTGGAGCCCTCACCAGTCAACAGGGTCAACAGCTAGTCTCAAGGAAGCAGGATTTGAATGCACAAGGGAGGCAGCAGGTGGTCACCGGGTCTATTCAGAATTCTCATGACTTCACCCCGTTATGTTTGTCTCCTCTAGACGCTAATGAACTTAGCAAGAATGGACTCGGTTGCTGCTTTCTTCTCAGACCTGGGAAACATAAAGAACTCTAGGGGTACACTGGGGGAAAGTAAGTTTAGATCAGCATTTGTCTTCCATACAATCATACACTCTTCTACTGGCCTGAGCTCAAAGGTCCCTACAGCAGGCCGCTGGGCACGGAAGGATATAAGAAGGTAGTATTGATGCAGACGCCTGAAGCCTGCCTGGTCAATGGTAGCTGGAAATAGATTAAGATACAACCCACACTTTCAGGTGGAGACACCTGAAAGCCAGAAGCTTTGTATTGGTGGACCGCAGGAACAAGAGCTGTGGAGCACACAGGGCTGGAAACTGGGGAGAGGTCAAAGGCAGGACACGGTTGTCTTACTGAGGAAACCTGGCAGAGAAGAGCCGGTTCTGCAATGGCCCATAGAAGCCTTTCTCTGTGTTTGATCCCTGCCACCAGACAGACCCAACACTGTGAAAGGTGACATGATTGCAATGGTCTGATCAT
The DNA here is from genome assembly GCA_021653895.1 of Mastomys natalensis. Lineage (NCBI taxonomy): Eukaryota > Metazoa > Chordata > Mammalia > Rodentia > Muridae > Mastomys > Mastomys natalensis. Next base: position 1,649,214 of record JAJTUV010000150.1, read on the forward strand.
CTACAGATACGAAGAGTCAGGAAAAACTGGTTTGTCCTTTCTGTGTGGGTACTACCCCCCACTGAGCTTCTCAAAGTCCTTGCACTGTCAGAAGCTTTCCCCTAGCAGAAAGGGCAGTGATTTTCTAGCCTCAAGACCAGCTCACTCATCTCACCAGCTGGGTGGTCTTCTGCAAGTTCCTTCAACCTCCTTGCCTGGAGCTGCTTCCTGTAAAATGGGGTGAACTTGCCCACCGCCCCAAATGTTGTTGAGGGGACGTGGGCGGGCCTGGGAAGCTTGTGCTTCCCGCGTATCTGCCTGGCCACCAAGAGCTATCTCACAGTCCATGTTCTCTACTACCCAGGAAACCAACCAGACACTGCAGACGTCTGCGCCCAAGAGGAGGGAGGGCCATCTCCCTAGGGAACCTCCCGCCCCTGCGGCTTAAGTGGAGACTCCCACCAGGACAAGGCAGGCTGCAATAGCGGGTTGGGGCGGGGAGGGGGGTGGGTTGGGGAGGGCAGACACCAGGGTGGATCTGAACTTTAGATCCTCGGGCAGCCGAGCCCTGCTTACCTGCGGCTCCAGCAGCCAGCGCTGTTCGGCACTGCGGGACGCGGGGCGCGCAGCGCGAAACGCGGAGAACACGGGGATGCGGTGGCCCGGGCTGTACAGGGTGGCGAAGCGCTCGGAACCCGCGAAGCGTTGACAGATCCTCACGTGTGCCTCGGTTCCCAGCCCGGCGGCGGGGTCCCCTCGTAGAAGAAGCGGTTGCACTCGCCAAAACCCGCTTGCTGCGGGAGCAGCAGCCGGGCCTGCAGCAGCCCCGCCAGGGCCAGGAGGCCGCCCAGCGCCAGCCAGCGCGCACAGCCCATGGCGGCCTCTGCGCGGCCGGGCGCCGCGGGAGCAGGGAAGTCCGCGGTGCAATGCTCCGGCGGGGCGGCTCCGGGCCAAGGCCGCGCCCCTTCTCCGCCTCCACCCCGAAGATGGCTGCAATGCTGGGCCGCGGCTTTCTGCCGCAGCACCCGCCCCTGGAGACCGGACACCTGCCGCTGGCGCTGCTGTTTGCCAGACCTCCCCCTCTTCGCTGGTCTGGCTTAGCCCAAGGGACGGTCCCCAAGGCTGGCGCTGAGAAGCCGGACCTTGCGTGTACCAGGTTCCTCCGGGATGCACAGGGGCGGGGGATGCCCGCAGAGGAGGCAGCGCCTGCCCTTCCGCATCAGACCCCAGTTAATAAACCCGGGTAAAGCCAGTCCTGTTGGTAGAGGCAGGGTGATCTGTAATTCATAGCTAAACAGGGCTCTGTAAGACCCTGCTTCAAATATAAATAAATAAATAAATAAATAAATAAATAATAAATAAATAAATAAATAATAAATAAATAAATAAAAAAACTTGATAAAGGAAGTTCTTAGACTGACAACACAGCCCCGCTGTGGTTTACTTGGTATGAGGGTTAGACGTCAAACCAAAACTCAGAAGGGAACCACACAGCCAACACCCTTTATTCCTCCCACTGCTTAGATGCCCCCTCACCGCCCCACCTCCAGCTAGTATAGTGATAACCAGCCAGAGCAGGGTCTCTGGGGACCTCTAAAAAAAGAAAAAGAAAAACAGACTGTTTACAGAATCACTGAAAACTCAGTGGTGATCCACTGAGTGACTCCTACGGGACTTTAGGATACAGTGTAAGGAAGTTGACCTGAGAAATGGTATCTGAACTCACACCAGGAGGAAGGCAGCCCCAAGCTAGACTTCCCCAGAAGGAAAAGAATGCGGGAGGAACTTGAGGCAGACTGGTGGGATAAAGAGCAGAGGAATCTGCCTGGGATGTGAGCTGAGTGTTTGTCTAGTATGTAAGAAGCCGTGGGTCCCACCCCCAGTACAGTATATAAGTAGCTGTGGTGGTGTGTGCCTGTCATTCCAGCAATAGGGAAGTAGAGGCAGAGGGACCAGGAGCTCAAAGGCAGGATGGGCTTCTTGAACCCTGTCTCAAAATGAAGTAATTAATTAATTTAATTTAAAAATTTTTAAAATGATTTAAGTGTTTTCTTTGAGCCACTAATGGATTATAACCCAGGTTTGTAGACAATTGTATACATTAGGTTAGGGAACCAAGAAGGGTAACTCAGGCTTGTAACCCAGCACTAGAGAGCAGGGGCCAGCCTGAGCTACATATCAACCCTGTCTCAAAAAACAAATAAGTGAACAACCAAAATAAGTAAGACATATCACTGAAAGCTTGGGTCTTCTATCATATTTCCGAGCGAAGACTGATGCACTGGAATAGTCTGGAAGGAATAAAAAGCAAACCAGACCTGGGAGATGGTTTAGTGGTCACAGTGACTGCCGTGTAAACTTGTCGGTGGTGGTTCAGATACAAGCAAGAGAATCTGTTTGAGTTTGATGCACAAAACCTGAGTTTTTTTTTTTTTTTTTTTTTAAAAAAAGCAAGGCAAAGTGGCACAGACTTGTAATCTCTTGTTGGGAAGCAGAGACAGGTAAGTTCTTGGGGCTTGAAGATTAGCCTAGCCTACTAAGTGAGTATCAGGCCAGTGAGAGCCAGTGTGGAGCTCTACCACAAGGCTCTATAAGCGGTATCAGGCCAGTGAGCCATGTGATAGCTCTAAACCAAGCTTAGCTGTGTACGTATCTCTGGCCCACTACCTCAGCCCATAGTAGGCTTCAGTTTTATCTCAGCCTCCTGTGAGTTGCTGCCAGATATAAACAACATCTAATATTGATAATTCTGTCAACTTGCCTTCCTTGTGCTCATGGCAAAAGGACACTGTTTTTCATTTGCTTTTTATTGCTCACATACTTACCTTCCAAGGATAGAATTATAGTTTTGAATTTGCTTTTGAAAAATTAAAAATTTCTTTATCCCAAGATTCCAGAGGGGGAAAATTACAGGATGGGAAGGCTCAGAGCTAATTCAAATATTTGCTGAATATTCATTCCAGGGAAGGCTGTCTTAGCAGTATACGAGAATGTTCAGGAATGTTCCTCAGTCTGTCTCTGCTGTCTTTGCCTGGTCACCCTGAGCCTCTCTTTTTTCATGGACTCTTTGCTCACAGGGAAGGCAGCTTCAGCCCAGGTTCTCTTATGCCTCTGTACTCACATCCAGAGGGCCCTTATACCTGTCCTTGAGGAAGAGACAGCGGCTGATGTCAAAGACAATGACATTAACATACGCTTCTGTGGTTTGAGTTTCTAGCCCAAGTTATTTGAAAAGATGAGCCTTCCTTGTTCCCATACCCTGACATTGGACCCTACCACCACACTGAATGAACCAGGCCCTTATGTGTCAAACATGGACTTTATTTCATCTTCCCTCCTACTCTATTTTGCAGATGGAAGGAAGGCCTTCCTGTCACTCAACTCTCCAGCTCTCCAATCACTCTGTCTATGCCTTCAAATAAAGCCAGTCCCATGCTGATCATAGGACCACTGAAGCCCGCCCCTCTCTCTCAGGTCTCCTCTCTGACCACTCCCACCTTGCCCCATGCCCGGAGAGCTGTTGAGTTTCTTGCAGCCTACAAACATGATGCATTGCACTGGACCTTGACCTGTATCAGGAAGTTCTTCTCTTCCCTTGGCTAGCTTTTCCCTGCAGTCTGTCCCACCTACCCTCACACCCTCAAGCCCTTCACCTTCCTAACAAGCTCACACTTGAGGTTAAAATCCCCTTCCACTTGTACCTATTAAGCACAGCATTTCCTCCTCCACCTATGTCGTAATTATCTTCGCCTTAGATATTGTGGTGGTTTAAATAGTATGGCCCCCATACTAACACAAAGACTTATGTGTTTGAATGCTTGGCCATAGGGAGTGGCACTATTAGTGGGTGTGGCCTTGTTGGAGGAAACGTGTCACTGTGGAGGCAGACTTTGGGTCATCTATGCTCAAGCTACACCATTGTGGGACACTGTCTTTTGCTGGGATGTAGAACTCCACCTCCCCCAGTATCATTTCTGTACACATGCTGCCATGCTTCCTGTCATGATGATAATGAACTATACTTCTCAAACTGTAAGGCAGCCCCAATTAAATGGTTTACTTTATAAGAGTTTCTGTGGTCATGGTGTCTCTTCCTAAACTAAGACAGATATGAACTATGTGCTTGTTTTAAAGGAAGATGAAGAGGGGGAAGAAGGAGGAAAGAAGAAAAAAGGGAATAAGGAAAGAGAGAAAAGAAAGACTCTTTTTCCTACAACACTTCATTTAGGCTTTATTGCTCTAGTCCACTTGTTCCCAGAATGCCTCTTTCCCTATTTATGTGTGTGAGTGTTTGCCGGCATGTGGTCTGCAAACCACTTGTGAGCCTGGTGCCAGTGGAAACCATCAGAGGCTACTGACTCCCCTAGGACTGGAGTTATAGACAATCAAGAGCCTTCATGGGGGTGCACTTGGGCCTCATCTTAGAAGTTTCTTTCTTCTTTAAAAAAAAAAAAAGACAATCACCTATTTTCTTATATAAAAACCTGTATGTGGTAGCCACAGCTGGAGCCTGGTTCCTCTGAACAGAGACTCTGGTTTGGATTTTCATAAGATGGTCAGTGAATCCCTGGTAAGGAGTCTTGGTAAACACACTCTCTTTCCAGAGGTCAGGGTCAAGCAGCTGCAGGTCTTGGAGATGACATCATCAAAGGTAGGCTTGGCAAAATTGCCAAGGGCAGCAGTGCAGCCCCAGGCTGATGAGTAGCATCATCAATATCAGTCATCATCAGTATCTTCTTGGGCACAGGAGCAGAGACAATACCAGTATCTACAGGGGTAGGGAAGAGACATACCATCACGGAACCACGACAGCCTGTCACCTAGCATGGAACAGTGCGGGGCTTTCCAGTCTTATTCCCTCAATAGCTTCTCCACCCAAGGATGATGGAAAGCTTGGCCAAGATGATTGTCCCTCAGATGGCAATCTTAACTTTCTGGAGCACTTTAACACCAAGACCAACATGACCATGGTAGTTCCCAATAGCAACAAAAGCCTTCAATCTGGTCCACTGGCCAGTCGGAGTCTGCTTCAGCACCGGCAGGATCTTCAGAACCTCATCCTTTAGGGATGCACCCAGGAAAAAGTCGATAATCTCAGACTATTGACTCCTCAATGGACCAAGATAACAGTTAGATTTCCTTTCGGGACTTGATTTTCATGTCTTTGACCTGGTGACCCAGCTTGATGACAGGGATACACTCCTTGTCTTTGCCTTTACCTCCATGATCCCAGGCCTTGACCACAGCCACAACCTCAACCATGACCACAGCCCCCTAAGACTGCTGCCAAATCCTCCACAGAAGCCACTGTGGCCTCCTAATCCTGGGCCACTGCATCCTCAGAGTCCTACCTCCTGCTGTATGGTGCCATCTGCCATTTGGCCATTTTGTTGTTTTCCCAAAGGAGAGGCCAGATAGTTTCTTACATACCCACCATAAGCCTGCACTAGCTGCTGGTTATTCTGAGGAAGCAAAGCTTTATTTAGTTCCCATGCTCCCGTATAGACTCACTCCAGCACCTTTAGGGGACAAATGGACACCTAGAAGAGAAACATAAGTCAGGAATGCTCCAGAAGCTTCTGCCTGAGACCAGGAAGAACAAGGCATGGGGACTTCACAAAGCCATCAGGTTCTGAATGTATGCAAGATCAAGTGACACCAACCCGGCTGGGCCCTAATCCAGCATAGAGCAGGAGGATGAGTTCGAGGTCACCTGGTCTACCAGCAGTTCAGACAGCCCGCTACACAAGAAACTGTCTCGAAAAACAAAAAAAAAAAAAAAAAAAAAAAAAAGTGACACCAACCCCATATCATGTGTCTAGTATGTCAAGAACAGACAAGCAACTACCAATATTAGTAGACCCTATTATACGTGGTACAGAGGACTGTTTTAGTTAGATAATAGGAGTGGTTGAAACTAGTGTAGTCTAGATGTCGTTAGAACCCAGCTGTAACTAGGATAGGCAGTCATTTCTAGACCCTTGAGGCTGTGTCTTCCAGCTCTCCTAGCATGTAAAGTCTCTAGCATTAAAGAATCATCAACACACAATGAGGAGGTTAATCTGATTTGAGCTGGGAGATGCTAGGAGTTAGACTTCACTGTTTCTCTACCTGATAATGACAGGCAGATGAAGTAATGGGAGAAAAGTAGTCATTGGTAGGATCACCCCATAGGTGAAAGGCAAGACTGAACAACACTGTTAACTTAAAACGAGAAGAGGACACAGGGTCTTGGTCACGTGTGGGTAGAGGTGTCATTTTCTCTAAAGTTGAACTTTGAATAATGTTCAAAAGTAAATAGGTAGTATTTGGTTGAGTACAGAGACTCAGGCTTACAAGATGAAAATGTTATTGATACCTGTTCCACAACAATGTACTCTTCACACTTGCAAATAGCTAAGATGCCAAATTCTTTATTTTTAATCATACTAAAAAAAAGTTAAAGTACAGTCGTATTAGTGAACTTCAGATCTCATAGAAGAGGAGCACACAGCACCTCCTCTTGGGAATTGGCTCAATGCTTTGTCTTATTTGGGTTCCCAAAAGCTGCGCTTCCAGACATGAGGGTTCCTGCCCTCAGCTGACTTCAATAGATAATAAAGAATTGCTGCAGAGCCAATGGCTGGGCAGGGAGATGGGGCGGGACCTTTAAAAGATTGTGCGGGGATGGGGGGTGGGTGGGGATGGAGGGACTGAGGGAGAGAGGGAAAGAGAGAAAGAGAGGGGGAGAGGGAGAGAGGGAGGGGTGGTGGGGGAGAATCGCCATGACTCGGAGGGAGAAAGATCAGATTTAAGGGCTGTAGGAAAGCCCACAGCTATGTAGGTGGAAAGGGAATGCAACCCTATTGGGGGCGGGGCCGGGGGAGGAGCTTCCCAGATGGCAACAGAGCAGCAGAGATAAAGTAAGGAGGGAAGCGTGTGCTAGCCTCGGGAAGGTTTAGAAGTACCCGGCTATTAAACTAATCAAGGCATATCAAAATTACCTGCCGCGTGTGTCTTTGATTTGCGAATCCAGAGAGCTTTGGGCAGGTGCCTGTTAACTAATTCACTGCTACAACCTTCCCTTCTCACTGCCCTTCCCATAAGTCTATAGTCAAAGAACCATAAGTAAATGGCTGAGCACTTCAGGGATGTTCACCTGGGTTTTACTTTTAAAAGTAAAGGACTGGGAGATCAAAAATTGCTTGCCTCACAAGTAGGAAGACCTAAATTCAATCCCTAGAACCCATACAAACATGATCGGTGTGGTGTCATGCTTGTAACTTCCAGGGCCATAAGATAAGACAAGAGGATCCCAAGGGTTTGCTGGTCAGGCAGGCTAGACTAACTAGGAAATTCCAGGCCAAGGAGAGATCTGATGTCAAAGGAAATGATGCCGAGTGCAGTTGTGCAGTTCAGGTTCTCTGTCAGCCCTCATGTGCACCTTTACACATATGCACATATGCTCACATGGACGAAACTCAATAATACTTAACACGCCTGAAGTTTGTAACTTGCAGCAAATTCAGCAAGTAAATACTATAGGAAAGCCCTCAATAGCATTTTCTTCCCGCTTCCATGTGTGACTCCAAAGCCCTTCCTTGCTTCTCCCATGCAGTACATGATGGACGCTTTGATGCAGCATTGAGACCCAAAGCCATGTCTCCAAATTGGGGTAAATGGCTTGGTTTCTTCTACTCGAAGGCTGTTAATATCATGCAGTCACCAGAAGCCATCTGCTCAGAGGAATAAGAGGCTGGTATCCTATCTGAACGTCCTCCCATCCCCTTCAAATAAAGTTGAGGCTTTTCTCTCTGAATACAGTGGAAACATGGGGAAAATCTATTAATTTTAATGTGAGGCTCAGCGCTCAGCGCTCATCACTGAGGACCTGGTAAATAAAATGCCTATAAGGCAGTTGTCTAGGGCTTTCATTTAATTTTAGAAAGTCTAAACTTAGTTTGTAAGGTGTCTGACTGGAAGATTTACACTGGTTACTTAATTCCAAATCAATATAGACCAATTGATAGGGCTGGAGATATGGCTCAAAAGTTAAGGACACTAGCTGTTCTTTCAGAAGACCTGGGTTCGAGTTCTAGTACCCACATGGCCAATTATAAACATCTGTAACTCTGGTCCTGGGGTCTCTGATACCCTCTTCTGGTCTCCAAGGATAATGCACTGCATACTCTCGGTGCACAGACAGACATGCAGTCAAAACACCCATACACATAAAAATAAACAAATACTTTTTTAAAGTGCTGTATTAATGATTCCAGCACTCAGAAGTCAGGAATAAGAGCCAGGGCCAACTTGGGCTGTGACGAAGACACTGCCTCAAGAGAATCAGAGGCAGACCCCCTTTCAACACTGCCCCTCACCCCCCAGCAAAGAGCTGTAGTCCACTTGTTTTCACCACAAATTGGGCAGCACTGTGCTAGCCCCTGGGTCATATGGACAGGAAATAGCCACATTTTAACCCCATCAGCAAGTGGCTCTCCAGGGGAGGTCATAGATACAATGTGTCTCCAGTCACAGATACAGGTTGACACTATTCTCCACAGTGATCAGTGTTAACTCCCACACTTGCCAGGCAGGTACAGTTTCAATGGAGAAAAAGACATTTGGGGATGTTAAGATGCACTTTTAGATTGCCTCAAAGAGAGAGATAAAAAGCATTGTGAGGACCAGGCAAGAGATATTCATGCTTAGACCCCAAAGATTCATAGCTGGCAACCTCCTCTGACATATTGAGGAAGACCTTGTCATCGGAAATGAAAAGGATGACAAAGTCAGCACAAGAGCCAAACCCAGTGAAGTATCTAGCCTTGCTCCCTGATTCTCCTGGATCCTACAGTGATAAGTTACTGTTGTTTCCACCACAGACCTATGTACTACTACATGTGCTCACATAAACTTCTCCACTATTGGTTATTCCTGATCCCTTCTCTCAAGAGTTCCACCTACATTTCCAATAACATCCACACTACGAACTCAATTCCCCAGTTTTACTGGAGTCTGCTCCCTCCCTTGCCCAGTACAGCATGATCCCTGACCTTAGCAGTAAGAGCTGCTGTTAACATTGCCAGGCATCTGAACCCTTTGTCTTTGGGTTTTTAATTTGCACTGCATGTACCCAGCACCCAACAATGAGGGCATCTGTTATAAATCTATTATTAGCAACAAATGCCAGTCACATCATCTTGTACAAAGAGAATATTGAGAGAAACATTTGGTCACTCGCATTTGGTCACATGGCAGCCTAAAACAGGGAGCTTTGTCCAATGCTGGGACTCTGGTGACACAGGGTCTGGGAGGTCTGGGGTTTTGGGGAGGAACTCCCCAGAAGAGAGAACAATGTAACTTCCCTTATATCCTTCTGCATTGTCACTCCTGGGAAATGAATACATTCTGACAGCTCCTATAAAGTCTGGCTGCTTGTCAGGGAGAGAGGACCAAAGGACTCTTGAAGAACACTCAGGGAACTTGGGTGGAGTACACAGTCAGGTGCAAACGCTTGAGGCTTGGCTCGTGAAAGGTGCGCTTTTGTCAAGGATCTACCAAGCCAGCAGTTACAGACCAAGTTAAGTGACCACAGAGCTTTTGGCCACACATCTCAGAACACTCTGGGAATCCGTCTGTTCTACCAGCCCAAGCAAATCAAGATCACTTAGATTAGTTGCTGGGCTATGTGGGGATTTTTCCAACCCGAATAGACTATGTATAGAGCATCCTAGTATATCTTGGGGTCAGTGGACCAACTCTGGACTCTGAAAACGTGTGGGGCTTTTAAGAAGTTTTAATTAGCTGCTGACATTGAAAACCCCAAGTATTTTTCATAAAGTTCCAAGTTTTTAGCTTCTTCTAAAATTCAGAAAATGGCAACTACATGACCATCATTCTCTGAAAACATCTGTCAGATGTTTTCCTCTCTGGACCCTCAGACAAGACAGAAGCAAGAGAAGACCCCTAGCTGAGGAAACATTTGCTTCATTGATGACAATGAAGGTCAACACAAAGGCAGATTTGAGAGAGTGACAAGAGAAGGAGAGAGGGAGAGTGACAGGGAGAGGGAGAGGAGACAGGAAGGGAGGAGGGAGAGGGAGGGAGGGAGGGGGGAGAAGGAGAGGGAGACAAAGGAGGGAGAGTGACAGGGAGGGAGGGAGGGAGAGGGGACAGAGAGGGAGAAGGGGAGAGTGACAGGGAGAGAAGGAAGGAGGGAGGGAGGGAAGGGAGAGGGGAGAGTGACAGGGAGAGAGGGAGAGAGAGAGAGAGAGAGAGAGAGAGAGAGAGAGAGAGAGAGAGAGCACCCAAGCCTTCTCACGTGTCTAGTTGGCTGGAATGGTGTGGGTTGGGAGAGAAGAATGTGCCTCTGTCTTTGGGGGCTTTAACAAGCAGCAAACCAAACTAGAAACTCAAACACAGTTGAAATAAAAAAAAAAAAAAAAAAAAAAAAAAAAACCTCCCATGTACCCCTGAGGCTGAACCCCTCACAGATCACAAGCTAAATGGAGGATCTTAGCCTTGACCAAGAATTTATAAGACAGTGCCATCCATGGAGGTCTTAAAGTTTTGTACTCCAGCTAATTAAAACACTTGGAGTTGGCAAGAAACCAGAGATCCAGGGTGGGGTCCAACGAAATCCCAGTGGGGACCACTAGGGGACTCCACTAGCTGAAGACCTAGCACTCTCTAGGGCAGCCACTCTCACACTTGGGCTTACCCACATGGGAATCTAGGTAGACATACAGATTATGAAAGCCTTCATTTTCACAAAGTTTGGAAGGGAACTGGGGAGAAGGTGTAGTCTCGGAGCCTTTGTGTGCTCAAGGCACTGGGCTTGACCCTTAGCATACATAGCCAGAAACAGACAGAAAGCAGAGCCCAAACTTTTATGTATCAAAAGCTTCAGCCTCCCTCTTGCCAAGTTTGTCAGTACAGAATGCTGTATCAAGTCTGCCCAAAACCTCCATGTCTTCAAATAACAAAACAGCACTAACAGGAATGGCAAGATGGCCTAGAGGGTAAACGCACTGGCCATGAAAGCCCATCTGAGTTCAGTCACTGGAACCCACAGGGGAAGAAGAGAAGGGACTCTTCATAGTTGTCTGGTGCCCACATGTCTGTACATTCACACACACACACACACACACACGCACACCACACCACACATCACACATACATACAGACAAACAGTAAATAATGAAAGCAGTAATTATCAACAAGAAACAACCAGTGATAGAGAGGGATGGGGCATGCTGGAGCATACCTTTAATACCACCACTTGGAGACAGAAGCAATTGGAGCTCTGTGAGTTCCAGGTCTACCAAAGCTACATAGTAAGACCATGTCTCAGTAAAAAATAAATAAATAAATAGTGATAATAATAATAACAACAACAATAATAATTAACACTGAGTTAACGTCTGAAAAGGGGACTCTGTGATGGAGCTTCTATGTGTTTATCATGTATCATAAGGTAGAACTCTTAGGTCACAAAAGTCTTTGAGGGACAAAAGTCTATACTCCTGTAAGTAAGCTCAATAAACCATAGACTCATTGATGTAAGCTGGGCCTGAGTAGAAGAACCCTTACTTGTTCTTGTATCGGTGGCCTAAATGGAGTGAGCAGACAGACATAAGGTAGCAAAATCCACCTTGTGGAGGAGACTGAACATAGAGAGCCAAGAGGGCCTGGAGCCAAGATGCACTCCTCAAAGCCATGTCAGCCTCATCTCTGAATGGCTTACTAAACTGTCCCTCATCAATGGAGTAGGTCATCTGTGTGACTAGATGTGCCACCTCTCAATACCACTGAACACCGCTGCCAAGCATCATTGCCTGAACCTGTACAAGAACTTGTATTAGCGTCCCTAACCTCCAAGGGCCTCTTGCCATATGCCATGAACATTTCAGTTTAGGGAAGAAGAAGATGCCAAGCTTGCATTGGCCATAAGCACAGACAAACTGTTTAAATGCCCTGTGCGTGCTGGGAGCACAGTGCTCCATCTTTCCTGGACTTACAGTCTCCACTGGCCTTGCTATATAGACTGAGCTCTTGGGAGAGAAAAAGAATGACAGATGTTGTTTTCATTAGAGTTTCATTGCTGTGAAGAGACAACAACCATGGCAACTCTTATAAAGGACATTTAATTGGGGCTGGCTTACAGTTCAGAGGTGTAGTCCATTATCACCATGGCAGGAAGCTTGGTGACCTGGAGGCAGACATGATGCAAGACAGGGATCTGAGAGTTTTACATCCCAACCAACAGGTAGCAGGAAGTGACTGAATCATACTTCCTCTGACAAGGCCAATTTACTCCAACAAGGCCACACCTCCTCACAGCACCACTCTCTTTGGTGTCAGGAGCCATTTGCCCACTTCTCTGAAGTAGAAAACAGAGAGAGAAAGAGAATTAGTCTGCCTGCCAAGCAGAGTCAAGGTAGGTCAGGGTCTGTTCACAGATTTCCTGGCCTGCTGAGGCATGGAATGATAAGAGGAGGCGCCCTTGAGGTTCAAGGCAAGGAGCTGAAGATTCTATTGACGTTGGTGGAAGGAACAGGGAGGCTTTGTGATGAGAATAAATGTCTTGTGTATATTTTAGCAATATTGTTTCTGTTTGCTTGTGGCTTTGCTTCTCATGGTACTGCAGAATAAAAAGGATATGAGAAATATACTCGAGGCTGGCGAGGTGTAGATGTGCAGCCTTCCCATAGCTGTCTCTTGCATCTTTTTTCTATCTTTCCTATAATCATCCTTGCTCCCCACTCAGAGGACTGTTCGACTTGTCCCAGTCAGACCAGTACACTATGGGCCAATGGGGCCATTCTCTTTCAAACCACCACCGATACAAAATCGTAGCCAAGGTTCTTGGCACATTGTGCCCTGTTCCATTTCTCTCATCTTCTCTTCCCCACGAGTACCCAGTATGAACTTTAGATGAGCATTTCACTGATATCTCAACTGAAACAATAATAAAGTATTGTTGTCCTGATAGCATAAACCATAAACACTAGCTTCTTGGCTCTGGAGGCTGGGAAGTTCTCCATTGGGGTACTAGCATGATCCATGTCTTCGTGAAGCAATTAACAGACATTTCCCTCCTCCCTCCTCTTCCTCCCTCCTTCCCTCCCTCCCTCCCTCTCTTGGGCCCTCCCTCATTCTCCCTCCCTTCCTTCCAAATATTTGTCTTGATTTTTATTTTATTCTGAAATAATTTAAGTTTATAAAGAATTGCAATAATAATACAAATAATCCCTGTGTGTTACTTACTGGGGTTTATTTGTTTGTTTTTGTTTATTTTTGAAACAATGTTTCACTATGAAGTCTTAGTTGGCCTGGAACTCATTGTGTAGACCAGACTTGAGCTCACTAAGATCTATTTGTCTCTACCTCTAGAGCATTGGAATTAAATGTGTGTACCAACATGCCTGGCCTGAAGACAACATTTCTTTAAAGTCTTAAACCCAGCAGCTTGGGGAGAACCCAGAAGTTACAGTGACTTTTTAGGAGTGGCTGTAGTGAAACTACCTACATCCTTGTCTGTGTCTTCATCTAAGGTGACTCTAATGTTCCACCTAAGCCACAGGCAGAGTGAGCAGCATATAAGGAATAACTGATACTATGGCAAGTACGGCACTGAAACATGAGAAATGGTTATTATAACTCTTCAAACTACTTCAATCTTCTGATTAAGACCATGATGTCTTTTCTTTTTAATGTGTATTGGTACTTTGCTTGCATGTCTGTTCACTCTTAGCATCCCGAGCCCCCACCCAGCCCCACTCCCAGGTGTTTTATTTTAAAAGATAGTTCATGTGACACATTTAGCTTAGCTGTTTCTTATGATGCTGGCCTTGTTTTCATTTGTTTTAATAGTCTCCAGTGGTTGATTCCATCAGCTATATTCATTGAGTCTTCAATATACAAAATAAAAAGTGAGAAAAATAATAACCTGTTATGTTTATCATATTTGGGAAATGAGGTAAACTTTGAAAACCATAGGGCAGTAGTTGTCAGCCTTCCTAATGCTATGACCCTTTGATACAGTTCTTCATGTTGTGGTGACCCCTAACCATAAATTTATTTTTGTTGTTCTCCATAACTGTAATTTTGCTACTGTTGAATCATAATGTAAATATATGTGTTTTCTTATGCGACCCCTATTAAAGAGTAGATCAACCCCCTTAAAAGGATCACAGTCCACAAGTTGAGAATGACTACAATATTGTAACTAGATGGCTATTTGTAAGAATAGGCAAGAGATGTCATTCCAGAAGGCCAGGTGAGGGCACTTGCATTTAAGAAGTTTCTCAAGTGGGAGAAGCAAATGCAGTAGACCCTTAATGTCCACACAATTGGATTCTGAGATCTTTGCAAAGTGTTCATTCTAGAGCTTTCCTAAATAGCCTGAGAACCTTCACAAGAAGAGAGAAAAGGGAAGCTACTTGAGGGGCAGTGTAGAGAGGAGAGAAGGAGTTTTACTGGGATAGTGGTACAGAGACAGGTTGCAGAAAAAGAGCAAGCTATACACAAGTGAAGACAGAATGACCCAGAGAATGAGAAGGAACCAGAAGATTAGAACAGATTGCCAAAGTTAGTATGAATCCAAGCAAAGCAATTCAGGAGAAACTAAGAGAAACCAATTGAATTAGCATGGAGAGGAGTTTTTGAGCCAGAACAGCTGAGTTAACCAGCCAGCTAGAACTGAGAAACAGAAATGGTGAGCTTATTCCACATTAAGTCTCAGAGGCAGAAAACATTATAGGCCTGGATAAGATTGTATGGAGGTTAGAAGCTTCCAGGAGTAGAACTAGGTTAGCAGACAGAGCAGTGAACCGCCAAGACTACAATTATATCAGCTGAATGAAAGTCTCTTTAACATGTGTGGCTCACTTGAAGATTACATCCAAAAAGGCATCCTACAAATACAGCAGAGCCTCTCTTTCTCAAACCCCAACTCTGCTTTGGTTTACACATAGCCCTAGGACAGCTCAGAGTGTCTTCATATATCACTCTTCATGAGAGCTTCAGCCCCAAGAGAGTTAAAATTGTCCACATTGTCATTGTGTCCTTGAATCTAAGAACATCACCTAGTACCCAGCAGGTTATCAATAAACATTTGTTGGATGGTGGCTGGCTGGATGGCTGGATGGCTGGATGGATTAATAATTCAGGCATGAAATATTGATGTCTACAAGTAGAGATTCCCTCTGGGGTTTACAGAACCAGATGTTGAGCAGCGGCCCTGAATAATTACGATGCAAAGACACTGTTAGGTCCAAAGAAAGCACCATTTCCCCAAACTTCAAAAGGCAGTCCAAATATTCAAAAATGGGTTCAACCTGGACTATAGGAGGATTTCTAGAAGTTAGATAAAAGCCAGCTTTCCTCAGGAATTTGTGAACCTGGTTTCCCTTACCAAAAGAAGCCATTTCCCTTACCTCTACAGAAGGGACACTTACCCATGGTGCCAGCATCACAAGTACGGGTTACACATTTCAAAGTCTCTGCTATAGTATTCTAGCCCTTGGCATCTCCTTACCCAGCCTAAACTCCCTCCAGCTCACGGTCTCCCTCCCCTAGCTGCTCGATCTCCAAATGGTCCTGCCATTTCAGCTGTACGTTCTTGCTGCTCCCACTTCTCTTTCTCTATTTTCTATTCTTTATCCCCTGCTGTTCTTCTCTCTGTGACAGATAACTAGGCAATAAAAACCTTCCTCGATACCATATATGGAGCAGTCATGTCACCAGTTTATACAGGTACTGGTTTTCAGGATACTAGAGAGAAAATTTTTTAAATGCAGAAAGTCAGCCACCCCAGTCATGTCTCTCTATGGCACAGATCACTTGCTGAGGGTTAGCGCGGGTTCAGGGTATCCCCTTGGAGTCTCTGCAGCAATGAGGAATACTAGCAAGAGAGTCAGGTGTTTCATGTGTGAGGCTGGTGAGCAGAGTGAGAGGCCCAAGACCACTATAGCAGGCATAGTTTCTCACCAGGGTGCTGTCAACTCAGACGTTTTCCTTACCACCAATCTCTGCAGCAAGTTCCTGGCAATTGTTTGTGGGTTTCTATTTAAAGTAGAGATAGGTTTAAAAAAAAAAAAAAAACATTGGGGAGGAAAAACACTTTTGAATCCATATATGGCTGCAATCCAATGTAGTATAATTATCTCTAAATATCTGGAAATAGCTGCTTACACATATACAAAACAAAGTTAGCTAGCATCGTGGTCAATCATGATAAATAATTCAGTGTACCAGGTAGGTGAAACCCATAGCTGTAAAGTTTTAATAAATCTTAAAAGAAGTCCTCAGACATGAACACCAACCTTTACAAGCATGCATACAGGTATAATTGCTAATGTAACAAGCTTGCTTAGAAGTAATAATTACAGCAGCTGACATTTATTAAACCAAACTGTATGCCCTGACCTAAACCTGTATGCCAAATCCAGCTCAGGTACACTGCAACCAGGAGCTCACTGTGTCTAAAGAAGGAAGCAGAGAGCCAGAGGACAGAGCCAGATTATTGAAAAGTTACTCAGTAAGTCCATGTAAGGTGTTAAAAGAAAGGTTAGGTCTTTTGGCTCTGCATGCTTAGAATTCCTGACCTTGCCCTGGTAACATCGCAACCAGGCCAAATATGACAAGGAATGGAATTTGCAAATAAGCTCAATATGACCCTTTGTATGAATAAATATCTGATTAGATCATGTGGGAAAATAACAGTAAAAGTAATGAAGGGGAAATTGTTGGGCAGTTTTTGGTTTTCTTTTTGTTTTCACAAAGCTAATTATATCTTTTTTTATATAACCCAGTAACTGAACTCCTTGATATTTAGACAAATAAACTGAAAGTTTTACTCTACACAAAGTATTATATATGGATGTTTGTAGCATTTATATTCCTAATTACCCAAACTCGGAAGCAACCAGGACATCCTTCAGTAATGTGAACAGACAAACATTGTCACATCCATACAGTGGAATAGTATTCAGTAATAAAAAGCAATGAACTAACAAACTGCAAGATATGGAGTAAACTCAATTGGATATTGTCATATGCAAGAAGCTAGCCTAGAAAATCTGCATACTGCTGTGGGGTGGTGTGCACCTTTAATCCCAGGACTCAGAGGCAGAGGCAGGGTGGAGGGGGCAGGGGGGATGGAGGCAGGAGTAGGGGAACAGGGGCAGGGGAAGAGGCAGAGGCAGAAGGATCTCTGTGAGTTCAAGGCCAGGCTGATCTACAGAGCAAGTTTCAGGATAGCCAACACTAGAGAACCCTCAAAAATACCAAAAGAGGAGGGGGGGGGAGGGAAAAAAAAAGCAAGAAAATCTGCATACTGTATGGCCCCAGCTATAAGATATTCTAGAAAAAGCAAAACTATGAAGCAAAACAGTCAAAGCCCATGGTCAGGAAGGGATGAATAGATGGAATAAAGGAAAGTTGCAGGCAATAAAACTGTTGTGCCTGATGAAATATCCAAACCCATAGATTACACAGCACCAAGAGTAAACCCTAATATGAACTACAGCCTTGGGCAATAGTAGAGGGGAAAGTCAAGGAAGGTGTAAAAAGGCACCACCCTGGTAGGGGTTGTTGGTAATAGAAGCATCTGTCAGGGGTGGAATTTGATAACTATACCTTACTTTCTCTAAACTGTTAGGAACTCCTCAAAAGTATAAAGTTCATTAGGTTTTTTTTTTGTGGTGTGTGTGGTGTGTGTGGTTGTTGTTCTTTTTTTTTTTTTTCTTTTAAGGAAGAACCAGACAAACCTGTAGGATGGTAATGAGGCAATGGTACCCTGAAGCCACAGAGGGAAAGCCACAGCGGTGTGACCTTGGCCTTGAGCTTGACTTAGAGTATACAGATGCACAGAAGCCATTCTTTCTCAAACCTACTTGCCTGTCCCGTTCACATCATATAGAATCTATTTTATGAGTAGAAGTGTTTGTCTCCATATATGTACATGGGCCATGTGCATGCCTGGTGCCTATTAGAGTCAGATAAAGGTATCAAACATTTGGAACTAGACATATGAAAGTTTGGGAGGTACCATGTGGGCTCTGGGAACCAAACCCAAGTTCTCTGCAAGAGCAACAAGTGCTCTTAACCACTGAGTCATCTCTACAGCCGCTCACACAAAGTCTTGCACTGTAATTTTGGCTAAGGAAAAATGAACGGATTTTTCTTTACTGAAAGACATGTCTAGCTGGGCGGTGGTGGCGCACGCCTTTAATCTCAGCACTTGGGAGGCAGAGGCAGGCGAATTTCTGAGTTCAAAGCCAGCCTGGTCTACAGAGTGAGTTCCAGGACAGCCAGGACTACACAGAGAAACCCTGTCTCGAAATACAAAAAAAAAAAGAAAGAAAAAGAAAGAAAGAAAAGAAAGAAAAGAAAGAAAAGGAAGAGAAGGAAGGAAGGAAGGAAAAGACAGAAGAGAAAGACGTGTCTAGAAAGTGGCAAAGCCCAGGATGAATGACTCTGTGCTGACTCTAATCCCATGTCCTCTCCAACTGCTGGAGAGGTGGAGTGGCAACTAAGGAAAGGTTTGATTTCCTGAACACAGCACACTTCAGGTGTGTGCCACGTAGCATTCCTAGCAGGCATGAGAACTGCCTCAGTGTGGGCAGAGGGAAAGCACAGACCACCTTAGCAGTACCAGTATGTCCCTACTTCACTCTCTACTTCGCTATTAAAAGAAAACAATGGGTTGTCGGAGGTGGCCATGAGGAATCAGAAAACCACTATTGCTTCAGAGTGACTGGCTTCTGGGAATTTCTCATCCCAGGGTGTTAGGTGTTTGCAGTGCCCGAGCAGAGGCAGATTTTCCTGGGAGTCACCCTCCTTGATGAAGAGGTGGAAAGCCCTGTAGCTCTGAAGCGATGCCAGGAAAGGTTGCTTCATAACTGGCAACAATGCAGAGTGCAGTTCACACTCTCAGGAATGGGCCAAGAGCTCTCTACAGCCACCACTCTTTACTCTTGAGAGGCAGAGGCAGCAAGAAAGCTCAGAATGCAGAGGGAGAGGCAAACTGAAAACTCCAGCTCAGCACAGATAGATGGATGCTTCTGGACTACTAGCCAGTGAATTCGTGAATAGATCTATGGCTACACCCAGTGCTGGTGTCTCTCACACCTACAACAACCTCTCAAGATGACAGGCACCTCATTCATTATTGGTCATTCTTCACGGATCTGAGCTATCACCTTAGCTGGGTTTTTACATGGGATACTGTTCTGTCTTGTGGATAATATCACTCTAAGACTAGGAGAATAGAAAATAGTGAGCTTCCTTAAGAACTTGATAGCACAGTGTGTGTAGCAGAAGAAGAAAGAGAAGACTGGAGACAGGTTCTCACTAAGTCTATAAAGTTCTTTTAATGCAGTGGGCTGGCCTTCACTGGGTAGATAGCCAAAGTAGATACTTTAAAGTCAAGGATAAATGAATGAATTTTGGGGCTTTAGATACCAGCAAGGAGGTACACATCTTCATGGGCCTCTTTAGACACATAACATTTATCATGTGACTCAAAGAGCAAGAAGGGTTTTCCACCAGGTCAAAAAAAGTAATAAAAACAGTTTGGTGCATGTTCCTTAAAAACCAGGTGATCCAATTGTGTCGAAGTCTATGTGACAGGGTAAGTGCCTTGTGGCAAGGACTCTCCATCTTGATGGCACACTGGGAGCACTTAAGGCCATTGCATCTGGGATCTTCACAATGCAATGCTGGCACTTAGGCTCCAGTTCTGGAGGCTCTGCTTTAATTGGCTGAGAACCCTCCGGAGACCAGCCATTGCCCAAGTTGTATGTCCATTAGCGTCACCTGGAGAGCTTCTTAGACTAGATTTTTCTGGGACCAGCAAGATGGCTCAGTGTGTAAAGGTGCTTGTTGCAAAAGCCTGGCAATACAAGTTCATTCCCTGGGACTCACCTGAAGGTAAAAGCACAGGACTCTACAAAGGTATCTTCTGATCTCCAAACCAATGCTGTAGCACACACACACACACACACACACACACCACACACACACACACGAGCACGCGCAAGCACACACACAAATAGTAGTAGTAAATGAAATCAAGAAAAACAGACTTCTAAGGCTTACTCTAGAGTTTTTAATTCAGTAAGTTTATGATGTCAGAATTTGCATAAGTAGCTTTTTGAGCAAATAATACTAATAATACTAATAATACTGATAATACTGATAATACTAATCCCAGGGGCAAGGAAACCACACCCTTGAGAGTCAGTGATCTTGGCTCCATTAAGCCCCTAGAAAAGAACTCAGTGGTCTCTCCATCTCAGCTACTCAAAAACCAATGTACTGTGACCAACACCAGTGATGACATCCATGTCACTGAGTTTGCATAACCTCAGCTCCAGTACAAGCTCACAGAGCTGAGTTTGTGTTTTAACATGCACTGCTTGCACTGACAAAGCAGACCCTAGCGTAGTAGGCAAATACACAGATTGAACCTCCCATAATAAACTGATAACTGAGCCATCAACCATATCCATTGTCTCTTAGTCATCAAGCGGAAACCAGATGAAAATGACCAGGGCATAGGTCAAAGACATGGTTCAGTGTAATATTTTAAATCTATCAATGTGATTTTTTTTTAAATGACCAGGACATGAAAAGTGTTTAAGGCACAAATAAATCTCACATTCAGTAGTAGGCCAGCATACAGCCAACTTCCTCTACTCCTCTCTTAGAGCCTTCTCGAGAATCCTGTGGTGAGCTTGCCTCAGAGGGAGGAAAAGAGCAATCACAACAGCAGACAGTTTTGACAACCAGCTAAAATATCAGAGGTGATTTCCCAGGAGGCAGAGGATCCGATGTCCTTATCATCGACCTCTGGAAGAAAATAAGTAAGACCATAGCTAAGGCCATCTTGATGAAAAGGGAGCAAGGCCTGCTACTGGGGGCCAAGATCTGTTAAAAAGCTGAAGGAATTAAGACACCTGTGATGGTTTGAATATGCTTGGCCTAGGTAGTGGCACTATTTGGAGGTGTAGCCTTGTTGGAATAGATGTGTCACTGTGGATATGGGCTTTAAGACCCTCAGTCTAGCTGCCTGGAAGCCAGTCTTCCACTAGCAACCTTCAGATGAAGATGTAGAACTCTCAGCTCTGCCTGCACCATGCCTGCCTGGATGCTGCCATGCTCCCACCTTGATGATAATGGACTGAACCTCTGAACCTGTAAACCAGTCCCAATTAAATGTTGCCCTTTATAAGACTTGCCTTAGTCACTGTGTCTGTTTACAGCAGTAAAACGCGAAGACAACACTAGATACGAAAAACATGTCAATGGAGGTAATAGTGAATTGGGAGTAAACTTCCTCTCGTGGAAGCAAATAGGCACTGGAGCAGCACAATGAGCAGAGAGAGCATTTCCATGAGCAGTGCTGGGAAAGTCAATATCCATGTGGGGAAACATGCATGAAAGTGCAATTGTCATTCAATAAATACATTAGAAAATAGGATCCTATTTAAACGAGAATGGCAATTATCAATCAAATAAAGCTTTCACCTAGCCCAGGACATTCTCAGATGTCTTAGAACCATGGAATTCTGAAACCATGGAATCGTCATCCAGAAGGACTTCCTCTGACCTGGACCATCTTTTGGCATAGCTGCCACAGGCACACATAGATCCACAACTGTCCCAGCTTATGACCACAGCCATTTCCACATCAACATGTTTTGAATAAATGTCACATAATTAACAAAAGGAAAGGCCTGCTCTGCACTCAGGGTCAGGAGAGCCAAGGAGTTTAAACTTCAGTGGTTGAGGCTAGCACCTCAGCGTAAAGAGGAAGAGCAGTGGAGACGGACAGTCATGGGTTTGAGGTCATAGGGAAGGAAACAGAAGAGGACTATGCTTGCTGTGATGCCATCCAGCAGCTATGGGCTGCTCTGTGCTGTCACCCAATGTTGTCCAGAAGAGGCCATTGGGCTAATTACCAGATATTCTGGCCAGAGGCCAAACTGATGGCCTTGAACTTAGCAGTCAGCATCAGATCTGTTAACTCAGATGGATACACTACAGCAATTCACTCTCACTGTCTAGCCTGGCCTAAAACTTGCTATAATGTGTCTAGCCTGGCTTAGAACTTTGCTATAATGTTTGGGTCTGGGAATCACCACACAAACCATTCAAACACCAGTCTCAGTCAAATGGGGATGGTTTATTGAATGCCACACCCCAAGACTGATCGATCAGGGAGAACTATTCATGTTCAGGAGCTGAACCATGACATTGAATTAAGATCCTATGGAGTTTTTAAGCCTGAGATCTACAAACATCTGTGCCAAGTTATTACACCAATTAGGATTTAGGGATAGGGGATTTCCTTAGGAACATGTCTTTATTGTACACTTATCCTGCTCCGATTGGTTGGGGTATTTAACTGTGGCAGCAGACTTGACTTGTCCAACTTGATGTCTTAACTTGTCAACTAGGATGAGACATTGCAGAGAGAAGATCTTATGTATTTTGATGGATGCATCACTTGCCAATTAAAAAGCCTATGGCTTAGGCAAGAAATAGAAGGTGGAACATCCAAGAAGAGAAAGAATTATGAGATAGAGCCAGACACAAAGATCAGCCCGGGAAGATATGAGGAAATGGATGAATGGTACCTGAGCACAGGTAACCAGCCACATTGACAGGATGTACATTAGAATGATTGGGTTATTTTAGTTATGATCTAGTTAGAGTAGAGCCTAGCTATATGGCCAAGGTATTTGTAAATATATTTGAGTCTGAGACTTGTTTCTGGGAACATAGGCTGAAGAAAGAACCAGGAATAATGGCTACAGGACTTGTTTAACATTCATGTCTTAACTTGTCAACCAGAATGTCAGTTACCCACGTGCATGTCTCTTTCTGCCAAGTAGGACGTCAGTTCCCAGGGAGGTCTTGGGAACTTAAACTTTATTTGACCCCTATACAAAAAGGAAGTCTTATTCCAAATAGCTTTTTAGAGTGGTGCAGGTGTCTCTTAATGTTGGGGATCTATCCCAGAGGCAGCTTATAAAACCAAATACCATAAAAGCTTATAGACAGGTACAGGAAGTGACGTTGGGTAGTTGGTTTTGGTCCAAGCTTATTGTGGGTAACTATACAAAGCAGTTCTACTGCCTTCTATCATGACTGGTATCCAAGGGCACAGAACATGACAGAATATGTAATCGACTTGGGTATGAGAAAGTTCCTATTAATAGCAGAAACAACATATGGCAAAGTTTCCTTATAATGGCAGACTAGCCAGGTAATAGTTACCCAGGCCTTAAGATTTTACTTTTAGGCCTTAACAATATAGCCAAGGCCTTATCTTGAATTCTTCTTGCCTCTGCCTCCCAAGTGCTGGGATTATAGGCATGTGTCACCATACCTGGTGACCCTAGAGATTCTTTGCTTAATCAAAGCAATCGTTATATTTAATAACTGTACATTCTTTCTGTGAATAAATATATGTATATGATATGCATCAATTACATATATATTAGTATGCAGATATACATTGGAAATTAATGAATCAAGCAATGAGATCCTCGGGAAAACACAAATTTATGAATATATATTAAAGTAGCAGTGGAAAAATTAAATGTGCATTCTTTTAAAAATGTATATGCATGTACACATGTGTGGAATACCCATAAAGGTTAGATGAAGGTGTTGAATCTCCTGGAGCTTGAGTTAAAGGCAGTTGTAAGCAGTTTAACTTGGGTGTTATGAACCAGTTCAGGTCCTCTGCAAAGGCAGCAAGTTCTCTTAACTGCTGAACCATCTCTCTAGCCTCTAAATTGACATTCTTGATTTGGAAACAAAGTTATAAAATCTAGACTTTGGAGGAGATTTCAGCCCACAGCAGCTGGGTTTATCTACACAAGACCTACACAAAGTCAGGCCAGTCAAAACTCCATCATAAGTTGGAGAGGGGCCACTAAGATCTCCAACCCTACCCTTCCCTGTCCCCCATTAGCGGAGCTATTGGCAGGTGATGGCTGCTTAGACAGGAAGAGCCACTCTCCTTTGGGGTTTGTTAACCCAGGGAAGCTGTTAGTAACAATTTTTTTTTTTTTTTTTTTTTTTTTTTTTTTTTTGGTTTTTCGAGACAGGGTTTCTCTGTGTAGCTCGGGCTGTCCTGGAACTCACTCTGTAGACCAGGCTGGCTCGAACTCAGAAATCCCCTGCACTTGCCTCCCAAGTGCTGGATTAAAGGCGTGCGTCACCACCGCCGGCTGTTAGTAACAATTTTAAAAAGAGGACTTGGAGCTGGGAAGGAAACTGGACACTGGGAAGACTTCAGAGAAGTAGCAGTGGATGAATATGATCTATATATACTGTGTAACTATATGAAACTTTCAAAGAATAAAATGTTAATTATACTTAAAAATCAAAACTTATGCTAAGCCATCTGATCCAACACTAAAACCTTTCTCATTTAAGTTTCTAGCAAGTCCATTTGCCTGCTGTCAAATCAGATTCTTTAACATTGCTCTGAAAGTTGCAAAAGCTATTTTTTCCTGTAGTTTGCCCTTCTGCCCTATCTCAATAAGTGCTGTCAGATCCTCAGACAAATGACTAAGGAGTTGTGGATTTCTGTTTTGTTTTTTAAATGTGGGGTCTTTTATATGCCAGACTGGCTTTGACCTTGCCAAGAGAGAAGATGATTGAACCTATACCTGAGTTTTTGGGATTACAGGTGTAAGCTACCCATATCCTGTTTTTGCAGTGCTAGGGATTCAAACCCTGGACTTTAGACACGCTAGGTAAGCACTCTGCAGGCTGAGTTATACTGCCAGCCCAAGACATTCTTAGTTTTATTCTTTCATTTACTCCAATCCACTATCCCATCTTTTTGCATCTACCACCACCTAATATGTCCTGAATATATTGGTATATACTCTTTAATGCCAGCAGCTGTGTTATTTCTTGTTGAGGTCTGCCCCCACCCAGCATAGCTGTAAGCTGTAGCCATTTTGTTCCATGCTCACCATCCATTTCATATTGTTGCTATAAATGCCTGCTAGTCATTGACACAGAAAAAAATAACTTGACTCAGAGCAGGGTCATGCTGACCACATACCCTGTTATGTACTATAAATTATGAGGTTTGTTCATCTTAAGAAATTTCACAACTATAAACTACATGTAAGACTCATCAAACTAAAGGTCAATAAGAGCCATTATGTCTAAAATGGCTTGAGTCAGGGCCAACTTCTGGGCAGCACTTCCAGCACTGCAGATGAGCGCATTGTGGGTTTTGCTGTTTTAGCCTTTATAAGCTGACATAGAAAACTTTTCAGGGCCATAGCCTCAGCCCTCAAATTCAAAGCTACAGCCCTGATCGATCAGTCTTTGCATGTGAGTTTAATAAACCAACCCTGTCTGACTGAGTTCAGTGTTCATTTGATTTGTGAGGCAACTCCTAGACTCCAACATCGGATACATCGTCCAGGAAGCCCCCCACCCTCAAGCACCTCTCAGTACTGACAGTGAATGCTACCGAGCCAGCTGGTAGGTAAGGTTTTGTGTGTTTGTTTTGTTTTGTTTGTTTGTTTTTGTTTTTTTGTACCTGCACAGTTCATTTTCTTGGTTTAGTCTTGGTTTTTCTTGGTTTGGTCTTGTTTCTGGTGCCTTTTGGTGACTCAAATGAAGGCAACTGGATGCAGTAATGCTCTTGGGTCAGGGGACAGAGAATACTCTGATTCTCCTCTTGGTTAGGGAGTTGGAGGACAATCCAACTCTTAGGACTTGGTGGGGACTCTTGTCTGAGAGCCTCGACATGCAGTGCTATCTTTAAAACTTGGTTTTGTTTGCTTTTTGTCTTTCACTTTTGTTTTGTTTCTTGGCACCTCTCTCCTTTATCTTTAACTCCTGCACTATGGGCTGTCTGGGTCTCTTCCTTCTCCTTCCCAACTCTAGTGGTTGTACTTGGAGCATCAGTCTGTCCATATCCATCAGTTTATGTCTGTAGTTTTGTTTAGTTGCTTGATTGTTGCTCTGTGTTTCATATTCAGAGGAAAAATGGTTAAAACTTCATCTGCTGACTGTTTGTCTCTTGATTTCTCATTTCAAGGATTTTTAGGGGGAGAAAAAAGCAGCTGAATGGGAACAAGAAAAACTGACTAACTGCCCTTGGAGCCCTGAACCTGCAGCTGGAATCTAGCACTGCTAGAGAAGCCCTGCCAACAGGCTGCTTGATCTGTCCAAGCCACCCTTAAAGGAGACCAGCAGCTTCTCAGGTTCTCTGGTAAAAATGCTGATGGCTAGCCATGCTACAAACCCTCTGTGCCTGTGAGAATGAGATTCAGCAGATGGCAAGGTGCTCTTCCTTGAAGTTGTACATAGAAAGAATAAGAAAAATTTCGTCTGTCTATTAAAAGTGTATAAATGTATGTGGCCACTACATCTTTGTTTCTGACTAGTCTTAAATGTATAAGTTTACTATGTTCTGCATGTCTTGGTTGTTGATTATTGGCTAATAAGTTATTGCATATGGTTAAAAAATCTGTAACATCAGTTTAAAAAAAGTTAGCTTAAAACTTGTAACTCAGGGTGGGAAACATTCTGGACAACAATATACAGCATAAGCCAGCCTAAAGAAACAAGTCTCTAAAGAGACTTTTAAGTGGTGATAATATTTTTATGCAATTCCTGTTCCAAAAAAAATAAAACTCAGACTTATAAAATATAGGCTTTAAAGCAATGTTTCTTTACTGAGATATTAAAGCTGTACCTCATGCATTCATATATAAGAATTTTTTTTGCTGGCAGCCAAACTTTATAACAAGAAAATAATGCACTTGATATGGATTTTAGAAAAAATGACTTGCTTAAAATGTTAAAAAAAATTTGCTTTGACTTCCAAAAATCATAGTTACACTGTTAGAACTTGGTTTTGTCTTCCAAAAATTATGGTTATGCTCTATGATTTCACTTTTTAAAAAAGATGCTTTATTTTGATATTGCAAAACCAGCATTTAAAAAGTATTTACAGCCGGGCGGTGGTGGCGCACGCCTTTAATCCCAGCACTTGGGAGGCAGAGGCAGGCGGATTTCTGAGTTCGAGGCCAGCCTGGTCTACCAAGTGAGTTCCAGGACAGCCAGGGCTATACAGAGAAACCCTGTCTCGAAAAACCAAAAAAAAAAAAAAAAAAAAAAAAAAAAAAAAAAAAGTATTTACATATATAAAGCTATAGGACATTTTAAAATTTATTAAATATTTTATTATGATGTCTCTTAATATATGATGGTTACAATGAAGGGAAATTTTTAATTAAAATAACTATAAAGATTATGGAAACTATTATAATGGACAACAGCAATCCAATTCTGAACCCTTGAAAGGGGCACAATTATGATTTAAAAAAGAGCTCAAGCAATCCCATATTATAATAGTTATGGATCTGATGAGGAAGATAATAAGTAGGATAACAAGGTTTTCATTTGAAAAATAGAGCTATTGATTAATATGTCAACTAGATATACATTACTGGGGTTTTTTAAAATCTGTTGTAGCTTTGTCTTTTGCTTTTTCTTTTCATTACATCAGATAATTTATATAAATTACAGGTAAACTTCTAAATTATGGTAATATCAGGAATAAAAATTGAGAAATTTTTTAATTAAAAAAAATTTAGAGGCTTACAATAGTAAAAAGGTTAAGAATCACTGGCTCTTGACATCCACCCCTCAATCTTTTCAGTTTGCCTGAGGACCAGCAAGGCTCCGGCAGTGCCCCCTCCTTTCAGCTCAGAGAGTTAAACAGCTAAGAGCTCCCTTGCCATTTTTCCTAACTTGTTAACCTTTTTCTGTCCTGATACTGGCTTCACCTCAAACCTAATCATATGGGAAAGTGTTTCTATAATGATATACAATATAAAGGTCAGAAAAGTTCCTAGTCTCTTTATGTTTATGGGTTTTAAACATTTTATTTTGATACTAGAAGCTCTTCAATTTAAAACTGTAATTTTTAAGGCTCAAACCTAACAGGGAGTGATAGTCAGTAACCAAATCCTTTAATGTGTTCAGAAATATATTTGAAGTCATGCTTAGTACTGATACAGTTAATTATAAGATTAAGCTTTATTTGGTCTCCTGTTTTATGTTAGCAAGGCACAGTTTAGAGGAAATGGCTAGAAACAGACAAAGGTTATTTAACTCAGATATGTTAGCCTGGTACTACCCTGAAACCAGAGATCTGCTAAATATGGCAGTTAATATATTTTAACTTACAGTGACAGACAGAGACTCCCAAGTCCTAAAAGTGATCCCCCAAGGTCTCCAATATGGGCACAATGACAAAGGACTCCATCGGGATTGCAGTAGGATAACCACTGGACATAACTGCCCCAGTGCTTTGCCTGCTGCCAGAGCCTAGCCTGAACTGTGGATAAACAGAGGACACAGGAGAATTGATTGCCATATGTTGCTTAAGACAAGGCGAGGTCAGTTATGCCCATGTTCCTCTTCCATAGGAAAAAAAGCCTCTTCATCTTCTGGGCCTGATGGCTAAAGACTACCTCTGCCCACAGAGACTGCAGGAACCCGGTGTAACTCTCTAGTACTTGGACTAGTCTCTGTCGTTTTAATTGATACATAGGCCATTTAGTTTACAAATTATCCTTCTCAGGTGTCTGATCATATTGACAGCTAAGCTAACTGCAGCTTAACAGCTAAAAGATAACAGGCCTTGAGTCTCCGTACTTCAAGGAGGTAATGAACACCACTGTGGTCATTATTCAATTCATTAGTTAGTTAAAACTACTGTTCTCTTATTTAAAAGGGCAAATAGGTTTGCCTTGCTCATAGGTTTCATATTAAATGACTGCTTTCAATAATAAACTGCCTGTGTCTCATAGTAAATAACTAAATGGTGTAGCTGGATATTTTACAATAAACTTGGTAATGTGGGAGGAGTTGGGAGGAGTGAAGAAAGAAAGGAGAAGGAAGAGGAGGTAAGAAAAGAGGACTGGAGGAGAGAGGAGAAGATAGCAGCGGATGTGCGCATGTCTCTAGCAGTCTAAGGTAGTTGTAATATCTAGGTTAGATATTGGGTTACACCTCAATTGTGTGAGCAAATTGTTTATTGAGCATTACCAAAATTATATAAAGCCATTGGATAATCTTTAAGCATTAAAGTCTCATTTCTACCGGGTACTGCATGGATGGCCAGGTGGTCTGGGTTCAGCCAAGCATTGTGGAAACAGTGTGGGAGATTGGCAGAGCCATCTCCCACGATGGCGACTCGTGGGTGGCAGGGCCGGTGCTTTTGGCCCGCCTGAGCCAAAACAGAGGTGTGCTCCCTCCGACGCTTGTGGTCTCAGACCTTGCCTAGTCAGGAAAATGGCAGGCCCCATAACAGCAAGCCAGATTAGGTGACACCATTTTAAATATTAACCACAAAAAAATGGGAAAAAATGTAAAATGTGAAGTTTATTTAAGGCCTGGGAATCTAAAAAATGATTGCAAATCTAGAAAAACGTTCAAGATTGATAGGTGCAAGTGATAAATGTTAGAGAATGCAAAAAAAAAAATTGAATGGTGACAGAAAAATGATTTAAAAATAAAAACTGATGCAGATAAAAGATGTTTAAAGTTGGTAAATGCAAGTTATGAATGTTGGAGAGTCTAAGATGTTTAAGACTGGAGGGTTGAAGAAATGTCTTAAGGCATATAAATGCAAGTTATAGAGGTATAAAACATAATTTAAGCTATATAAAAATGAAAAATGCTTTATATTTCTTCCCCCCTTGTTATGTTTTAGTATTAATCAGCGGAGGTTTGATAAGCTAATGGAGCACAGGCTGCTTGCAATTCAGTCATAAGCTCAAAATTTTAAATTCCCTTTGGTTGTCTTCTGAATATAGACTTAAAAATGCATCGCATCATGCTAAAAATATCTCTGCTCAATCGTATATCTAGCTCTCTGGACTGAGAAAGGAATGCCCCATGCCTTTTAACCCTATCCTCTAGGTTTTATCAGGTCCCAAAGACATTAATCTACTGCTGTTGTCTTATAGACACCCTTTTACTACTTTTCTAAAATATGGATTTCAATACAATGACAATGCTAATGTACTACCTTTTGTAAACTAAAATTCACATAAGCTTCAGGGAATCAAAAAGTCGTAAGATTTGGATTCACCTGCCACAGATCAAATAGACTCCAGATAAGTATACCCACCTGTTCTTGAAAATAGGGTTTTCCCCTTGGTCTTCTTGGGATTTATTACCTTCCCCAATTACTAGACAATTTTAACTATGTCCCTAGTCTACATTTGTCTCAGCAAATTTTCATCTGGTTGACAAACTCCATCCAGGGATCACCTGTGAAGCTGCTGAACTCTGGCTTG
Source organism: Mastomys natalensis (assembly GCA_021653895.1). Classification (NCBI taxonomy): domain Eukaryota; kingdom Metazoa; phylum Chordata; class Mammalia; order Rodentia; family Muridae; genus Mastomys; species Mastomys natalensis. The sequence continues at coordinate 1,679,549 of JAJTUV010000150.1, forward strand.
CTGTCAGCTGAGGCTAACCAGTCCGACAATGTGATTGTTTCTCATCTTTCAGCTGGATCAGATAAATGCCCTATTACCCAGCCTTTGACTAGCATTTCAGCATTCCTGGGCCCCCATGACAATGTCCTAATGTCATCTGGAAGCAGTTAGGGAAGAAACTATGCTGCCTACGGTCCTATCTTACAGGTTGAAATGCTAAGACAAAAAGGAAAGCCCCTGAACTCACGCTGAAAAGGACCCCATTTCATGATCCTGGTCACCCTGACGGCCATGAAAGTAGACAGGATCCTATCTTGGATTCATCACTCTCACCTGAAGCTTACCCCTGTGAGACATCAGGACCTGGACCATCAATGGGTCATCACACAACATCTGCAGGACCTGTTAAAAAATCAGACTGTAAATGACTCTGGAGATTACTTTTCTATTTTTTGTTGCCTTGAGCTCCTGAGGCACATGCTGCAGTACAACACATAAGGAAGATCAAAATTTTAAATACTTCAGTTAACAAATCTATCAAGACCTTTCAGAATTTAAGAAACCAGCTATTCATTTAACTTCTCTTGATTCATTAGCTGAAGTCAAAACAGAAGAGAGCTTGACCTTCTCTTCATGCAACAAGGAAGTTTGCATACAGCTCTAAGTAAACGATGTTCTTTCTATGCTAACCATTCAGACATAATTAGAAAAAAAAAAAGCCTAAATTTAGTCAAATAATCAGAGAAAGAAAGCCAACAAAATGCCAACAAAGGCTGGTATAAAAGTTTAACTGGTCCCCACTGGCATCAGAGAAAAATTTTGAGTCAATGATTTGACTCACTGGAACAACTCAAAGGGGAGTTCCCAGGCCTGCAACCCTAGCATAGCTATAGCCATTTTGTTTCATGCCTGCCAGCTATTCAGTGTTGTTGCTGTTATATCCCTGCCAGTCATTGACACAGAGAAGTGACTGGGCTTAAAGCAAGGACATGCTGTTTTGTTCTGTATGTTATGAGATTTGTTAATCTTAAGAAATTCCACAACTATAAGTTTCATGTAGGACCCATAAAATTAAAAGTCAATATGAACTGTTATGTCTAAAATGGCTTGAGTCAGGACTGACCACTGGGCAGCACTTCCAGCACTTTCTTATAAACTCATTGTGGGGTTTGCAGTTTTAGCCTTTATAAGCTGACATAGAAAAATATTTAGGGTCATAGTCTCAGCCCCTAAATTCTTAGCCTCAGCCCAGATTAATCAGTCTTTGGGTATGCTTTCAATTAACTATCCCTGTCTGACTGAGATAAATGTTGTTATGGTTTGTGGGGCAACTCTTGGACCCTCAACACTTCTCCTCTATATCAGCAAGACTCTTACTGCTTCAATTCTTCACCCTATATAATTAATTTAGCCTCCATAGTGATAATTATAAAACATGAAACAAACTGACCCACCCAAAATTTGGGAGGCAGAGGTAGGAAGATAAGGAGTTTAGAGCCACTTTTAGATTTATGGGGGGGGGGGGGCGTGGAGGCCAGTCTTGTTTACATGAAGCTCTATCTAATTAAAATCTTGAATAAATAAATAAAAATGAGCAAAAAATGTAAAATAGGTCATGATCCTCTTTCGAACCTCTCTGCCTATGTCAGTGTCCTCTGAGCTTCATGTGAAGGTGTTCTTTGACAAGCTGAGATGTAGGTAGGGTATGTTGGCTCACTAGGTGACAGTGCTGTGTTCTTGCTCCAATGGAACCTGAATGGTTTTCAGCTGTCAAAGTTTCAAACTCCAGCTATGCATGTCTGGTATTCATTTATCGCCCTCAGAATGACAGGATCCCTTACTTAAATGGATCCCACACTGTGAGACATCGTCTCTTGAAGAGGAGCTCATTTCAGGCTTCCTCATTCTTTCATGCCCTCTCCAGGCATTTAGTCATTTGGCTTACCTCCCATTTACACTTGCTAAGCAGTAAAGACTGTTATGTCACCGTAATCCTGATTTTCCATTTGTCACATAGGCCTGTATGTCTGGACCTTTGGGTTTCATGTACGTTTATATTTGTGGAACTGTGTTTACATTTTTTTCATGATGAGACAACATGTTACTCTGGTAAGAAATAGATTTTGATTACTACATTGCAGGACTAATGTTATTTTGAATTAATTAGCACTAAACTCCATATCCTGAAATCTTTTCAGTATTATCTGGAATTTCTTGAGATCTGTGTGTAAAAACAACATAAAACAAAAGGTACTTGAAATACTGAAACCTCAAATTTCTAAATTGAATTCCTTAATCAAATGAGACTATAAAACATCTTCAAGCTTGCCAATTCACTCAAGAAGAGAATGCTAGGCTCAACAGTTTCTCTTCCTTTCTTTTCTTTTCTGTTTTATTTTTGCAAACAGGGTTTCTCTGTATATTACCTAGCTGTCCTGGAACTCACTCTACAGACCAGGCTGGCCTCAAACTCAAGAGATCTGCCTGCCTCTGCCTCCCGAGTGCTGGGTCAGAGGCATGCATCACTACAACCAGGCTAACCCAGCAGTTTCTAAACAAAGGAAAAATAGTGTATTTCTTCATTTATAAGAGATTACATTTAGATACTAATACTATACAAGTAATATTTAGAAAAGACATAAGACTAAAAGAATAATTTCAGCCCTGACTGTTAACACCCAGTAGCTAGAAGGTGTACTGGGCAGCTAGTACGAAATCAACTCTGGCGGGGAGTGAGGATGATTATAGGAAAATAGAAAACAGATACAAGACACAGAAGGAGGGCTGCAGGTCATTACCACAATAGCCACAAGAGTATTCCTCATAGTCTTTTTATACTACAATACCATATACAGTACCATGGGAAGTAAAACCACAAGCTAACACAAACAATCTGCTGAACTATACACACAAGATATCTGTTCCCATCCCCAAACCTCCCTATTCCTTCCATGGAGGTCAACAGAATCTTCAGCTCCGTACCTTGAGCCTCAAGTGTACCTCCTCTTATTCCATTCCTCAGCAGGCTGGGAAATCTGCTAACAGACTCTGACCTACCTTGACTCGGCCTGACAGGCAGTCTCTCTCTCTCTCTCTCTCTCTCTCTCTCTCTCTCTCTCTCTCTCTCTCTCTCCTGCTTCAGAGATGTGGGCAAATGGCTTCTAGAATCTCCCTTTCTTCAATTTTATACAAGCTAAACCTGTCTCAGCTATTGGTGCAGAAAGATTGTGCATGTCTTAGGCATCCGCTCAAGAAATGTGGACCTTGCCCATCATTGGTACATGAGTCCTAGCATTCATGCCTTGTATTAGGTGGATCCACCTATGAGAGAATCTTACCATCTTTGACCACCAGCCTCTGCAATGGAGTATATAACCTATTTGGTTACAATTTTGAGCTTAATATGATGGAGGCCTGCATGGGTATTCAAAAAGGAATGGAGGGCACACTTAACACAAGTGCAACAAGCATAATCCTATAACCATTAGAGTACCCAAGGCAACTACTGAAAAGACCAAATGAGTAGACAAAGACCAGGAAGGCATGTTCTTCCTCAATTGCTCTAACCATTCAGAGGCAACGTTTGCAGCATTGAATTTCAGGGAGTTGGCATCTTTTAGACAAATCATTAGGTCTACTTAAAACATTTTGAAATTTCCTTCAACACATATAAACCTCTATCTGAATACCAAAGTTTTGAAATATCAACTGGAAGCAAAACAAATGAAGATCAATAAAATACCATAACAGAAGTCCTTGTACAATGCCAGACATACAATTAATCAAATTAGCTTTATTAAAAGTTTCATTGAATCTGGACCCATATGATTACTAACACCGCAATAGTCATGACTTATATTACACAAATGTCCAGACATAGAAACATTCATTTGCCCAATCATCAGTACATGAGATAAGTTGTTACAAAACCTGCCAGGAAACATGGGGTTATTTTCAGAGTGAACATGGGGTGGGGTGGGGTTCCTTTTTAACATAGCATTCCAGCTATAGAATGGGACAATGGATGCCATATCTCTCTTCTCTACTCTGCAATGGGTCCCAGGAAGGCTGAAATGCTAGTCTAAGGCTGAGCAATAGGGCATTATCAAAATCATCTGATTAGATGATCCAGATGAAAGACAGGAAGCAATCACATTGACTGAACAGGTTAGCATTAGCTTTCAAGGAGTCCAGAGTTCTGCAGCTCCTCAGGTGATCCCTGGATGGAGTCTGTCAGGCAGTTGAAAATCTGCTGAGATAAATATAGGCTAGAAACAGAAATTAAAACTGTCTAGCAATTGGACAAGGTCAAAAACAAAAACAGCAACAGTAACAACATTAACAGCAACAAAAATCCACCACCAAACCAGGCATGTCCAAGTCTTAAGACTCTTGATTCCCTGAAGCTTATGTGAACTTACTCTAGAAAGGATAATACATTACTTTTTACCATTGTATTGAAATCCATGATTTAGAAATATAGTTAACAGATGTCAGTTAGACATCAGGAGTAGACTCATGTCTATGACTGAAGTATCAGGCTTTCAGCATACTGTGGAAAATCACAAACATGCCCTCATCCCCATATTAATACTGGTTGGGACCATGCCATATGCCAATAAGCAGGGTCCTTCCATTTCACCTGGGCATAAGTATGCCAACTTGAAGGATGCCACAGACACTCACCAACAGAGAGTCCCTTGGCATACAAGATCAAATAATTCAAAATACAAAGTGAAGGAGTGAGTATACAACTCCGACTTTTTTATTTTATACAACTGAATTTTCAGAGCTCCATGGGCTTGTTCCATAATTTGCTCTCCTTGAGGAAATGTGAAATTATGTATTTTTTATAGATTATAACTCATATTTGATAGATTTAACTCATATTTAATTCATTTTTAGCATGTATAATTTTCATTTAAAGTATATAGCTAATTTTAATGTATATGATTTTTATTCATGCATATGTGTATACTAATATAGATAAATCATATTCAGTGTATATACTTTATATTTACTGTATATAATATATATTCAATTTATATAATTTATATTTAATGCATATAGTCTGTACTTGTATAATTTATATTTAATGTATACTTTATTTTTAATTAGAATAATTTTTATATATGTATATGCATGTGTGAATTTGTATGTAGTTATTAATTATGTGTTATCATCTGATGACACTTAATTAAATATATATTTTATATACATGTTTTAATGTATATAATTCCTGACTGGTAATGACATATGTTAGTTTATATAATTTCTATTTGGGATCACCTGCATGTAAACCAGGAATCCTGATGGCTTACTTGTGCCAGAGTTGCAAGTCTGCAATGCTGTCTGCCATGGTGCTCCAAATCCCTGCCTCCAGAGGAGAGGAGGGAGCCTTCTGAGAGGGGAGGGCAGGAGCAAGCTATGGCCACCAGCTGAACAGGCCTTGGCCTCTAGTTCTGGTTCCTCAGTTGCAGCTGGTCTCAGTCCCTCCAGGATGGGCAGGGACAGGAGTGGGGCCAGCATGGGACAACCCTTCTAATCCCTGGAGTGACTTGCCACAACCAACTCCTAGAACAGCTTACTTTTACTTTCCTTCTCTTTCACCAAATTGTTCCAGGTTTAGCCTCTCTGAAACCCACTTCTCTCCTAGCCCTAATCAAGGTCCAAAGACTAAAGGTACCTAAAGGCACTTTACTGGCCCATCTTATTCATCCTGAAGTCTTCCCACAGCCTTCATCCAGGGTGCTAAATTTATTGTGCCTTCCCCAGGAAACCAAGGACAAACCTTCTCTACAAGATCTAAAAAAACTATGTAATTGCTGTTAACATCTTTTATTGAAGAAAATTGTACAGAAAGCTTACGGCTGGTTCCATTTCCCTGTTTTTTCTTTTTTTCTTTCTTTTGACATTTACTGTTTAGGGGCTTCCTTATTCTTTTGAGCTCTCCTGTATTTTGCTATATCTTTTACTCCCAGGAAATCCTCACTGGGATTTCTTTTACAGGTGCTTGCTTTTTCTGTGGTGTCCACCACCTAATCCCCTACTCACAGAAAATCCCAGTTCACGGGCCACCTATACCATTCCTGCCAGTATGAAGTCAAACAGTCCTCTGAGGGGGAAGTGAGGATGATCATAGGAAAATAGAAAACAGATACAAGACACAGATATGGAGCTGCGGCATTACACGCCACTAGAGTATTTTCTCATGCTTCATATACTACAGTACCGTGGGTAGCAAAGCCACAGGCTAACACAAACAATTTTCTGAAATAATAACACATAAGACATCTGATCCCATTTTAAAACTTCCCTATTCATTCCACCAAGGTCAATAGAATCTTCACTGCCTCTCTGTGAGCCACAACTGCTATCCTATTATTATTCCATGCCTCCCTCAGCAGGCCAAGAAATCTGCCAACAGACCCTAACCTGCCTGACTTGACCTCTCTCCTCTCTCTCTCTCTCTCTCTCTCTCTCTCTCTGTTTCTATCTCTCTCTCTGTCTCTGTCTCTCTCTCTGTCTCTGTCTCTCTCTCTGCTTCACAGAAGCAGCAAGAAGGGAGGGCAGAAGAAGCTAGAGTTCAAGGTCAGTCCCTGTTACATAGTGACTTTGAGGCTGGCATGGACTATGGGAAACCTAGTCAAGATAAAAATAAGCTTATTCAGCATTCTCCAATATAAACCAATGTCAAAACTTCAGTCATTAATCATGAATCATCCTTTCTTCCTTGCTAATAAGGTACACATTATTATTATTTAAGGAAACTATTGAGAGGAAAAAAAATCTGTGAAACCTAAGTATTCAAAAATATTAAAAATATATGTGATAATTAATCTAAAACAATAGCTGCCTCTTTTCTCAGGAACATCTAATTAAAAAGAATTTAAACTTAAAATGATTAAAATAAGGTCATGTGTAGTAGTATACACAGGAAATCCTAGCAATTGAAAGACCTGGGTGGGAGGGTCAGGAGGTTAAAGTCATTTTCTGCTAGTTGGTGAGTTCAAGTCCAGTCGGGGCTACAGAACACACTGCTTCAAATAATCAAAGATTTAAAAAATCAAAATTAAAAACAAAGGGTCACCAAGGATAGACACAAGTCCAAATTGCAGTTTCCTAGGACATATGTAGTTCTGGGATAGACATAAAAGGCACAGCCATATTTGGTTGCATCCTACAATAGATTCTTGTAGAGTTGTGGGTCCCATGTCCACTCTGCCACAGGGCACCACCGCTAGGGGAGGTGGAACATGGGAGTTGACTACGCTTACCCCATGCTGTCACCAGGCCATAGGGTGTCGGGCCATAGGAAAGCCCTGAAAGCGCAGTCTAAGGTGCAGAACACCAAAGCCTGGAGCTGGCTTTGGGGTCCCCAGCCCTGCAAGGACACTGAGGCCATCTGGTTCTCAGGCTTTTGGACATCCAAGCGTCACAAGAAGCCATGGAAAAGCTGATAACAGAGTGGGGGCCCATGAGCTGGATCTAGTCCAGGGGCAGGAGGAGAAAAGGGAGAGTTCCAGCTGGTCCACAGGGAGAGTCCTCTGCTTGACAGTGGCAGGCTTGAGGTTGGTAGCAGGCTTGGTGGATCATGGATAGAAGCACAGAGAGGCCTTCTATGGGAGACTAAATGGTGCCTGGGTAGGTAACGGCCTTCTCCATGGCCCCCATGGCAGATCCTGATGGAAAGAGGCAGTCCATGGTTTTAAGGTATTTATTGTTATGGCGGAAAGTGGATGAGTAAAACCGTACTCCACTTCCACAGTGTGCCTGAGATTAAATATTTTTGCAGGGAAGAGAGTCTGGGAGGAAAGCTTATTGGCTAAGCCATCCACGCCTTTAGGTAACTCATTAAGATGGAGATATGTCTTGAGCCTGTGTGATCACAGGTCACATCCTCTACACGTGGAGTGGCTTGTGGCATTGCCCTTACTTCACTGATGACTACAAATCTGTGGGGGCCCGCAACTAGTGACAAGGGCCTGGTACCCCGGAAAGCTCTTACCTTTCCTTCAGGATCTCTGGGATTTTTAGCCTTATTCCAACCAGGAACTACACTACAGTCTCAAAGATTCTGAAGGCTGGTTGACCTCTGACCCCTAAACCTATGTCCTGGCTTATACTTAATTGCCTTGCACTCAGAAAGCTAAGATTATCACCTCAGAATTATAACTGAGTTTGCAGGACAGGGGCCACACCTGGGAGAGCTCCTTGGCAGTTCTAACTCCTAAACACACCATGCACCTTCCTCTTTCTGGAAGTTTCTGGATCACTGGTAACTCCTGCTCTTGCAGCTGAGGTTTCATTGGCAGCTCCTTTGGAGTTCTGAGAGCTAAATCCAGCTGAGGCTGCTCAGCACTGATCTCCCGTCCTCAAGGCCAACTCTACCGAAGCAGAACACTCACCTTTCCCTCCCTCTCTGCCATATCTTACAAAATGTCTACCGTTTGACCACTACACTACTACTCACAAAGCAAGTAGCCACGACAAAGGTCAAGAGCCATTTGAGACTCACAGGTGACCTCTCACAGTTGATGTATTACAATGTGTCTCCCCCAGCTTTCACAATAAAGGCAAAGCAGCTATACACCGGCACACATGCACATTCATAAACAGCTACACGTCCACACATACACACACACACACGCACACACACATGTGCACTTATACATACCCTTCACACACAAACACAATTCCTAATATTAAATGTAACAGTAAGCACAGGACCCAGTTCTCTTTCTTTACTTTGTAGTGTGCTCCTTGGCATAGTTTCACTTATATTTGTCAACCCTTCAGAAGTGTTTTCTTCTAGTTCATGAACATAGAATCACTTAAAATTTCATATCTTATTTTAATTATGTGTATGAGGATAGTTATGTGCAAGTAAATATGCCCCAGCAGATTGAATTACAGAACAATGTGGTTCTTTTTTGTTTGTTTGTTTCTCAAGACAGGATGTCTCTGTGTAGACCAGGCTGTCCTCCAACTCGTTCTATAGACGAGGCTCCAGGCTGGCCTTACATCTGAGATCTGAGTGCCACCATGCTGAGCATGGGTTGCTTTGTGTTTGGTTGTTTGTTTTGTATATCTGTGCATGAGTGTGTGTGTGCGTGTGTGTGTGTGTGTGTGGTCTGCATGTTTTCCCAAACACGTGCTTGAGTACATGTTCATCATAAGCCTTGTATCGTGGGTTTTGGGATTCATGGGGTTCAAATTTGTGTTCTCTGAAACAGTAGTAAATACTTTTAACTGTTGGCAACTCTCGAGCCCAAAATTTCTAATTTCAAACTAGCTCCAATATTTAAATTCATAGCTTTCACACATACATTGGAGGAAAAAGTTTACTAAAGATCAGTCATTGTGAGGTTTCTCTGAGTCAGAATGCCCTCAACAAGGAATACTTCTGGAATCTGGCAGGCAGGGGTGTGCAGAGTGTATGAGATGGGACAGAGAGATTCGCTCCTGGGCTCTCTGGGGAGTGTGACATGGTCTTAAGGAAGCCAGGGTAACTGATACAAAGGCCCCATGGAGAATAAGAATGAATCCAGCCCAGGATATCTACATGAACCAAGACTGGTCCAGGTGACAATGGGAAGGAACCACCAACAGCTCAGAAGAATTGTCCGAGGGGCGATCAATAGGAGAGGAAACATGGCAACAGGCCCTGGCCAACAGTCACAGGTACAGAAGTACACTGGGGCATCCAGTGAGTAGGGACGTCTCCATGAGTGGACATAGGGACACTGAATGTCACAATAGAAAACTGTATCAGGTATCCTTTGGAACATTAAGGTTCAGTGGACTGGGATAGGAAAGAGAAAAAAAGGTGGGATTCACCAATGGGCAGGCCCAATCAGAACTGCAGTTGCTAAGGCATACGTGATTCTCAGATAGACATCAGAGCACAGCCACATTGGCAGTATATTTCCAAGATGGTAGTCACAATGTCAAACGGCTCAAGGGTACACCTCATCTATTTGTAACACCAGACTTCACACAGAGAATGCAAGACATAGACACAGCCCATGTGCTCTGAGGCCAGTACACAGGAGCCTCTGTGTTCCAATACTGTGGTCTGCCTTGCTCTTTAGAGCCCTGCAATTCCCACCAGTTGTCCTGGACAATCATTCTAGAGGCATGGTGACATCCTGTGCTCCTAGAGAAACACTGTCAGGAGGTTTAAGGGCACTGCACTCCACAGACAGCCCTTCTTTAATTCAGACATATAAACTACAGCATGTAGGTGCTGCTCTTCAAACCTTCCACAGACCAACAAACACTGCAAAGAAACCCTGCCACGTGTGCCATTGCAGCAGGTGTTTTCAGGAACCAAAGGCAGAAGTCAGGGATCAGACACACAACCTTGCCCAACAACTCTTCTCCCTTGGGAGTGATGGTAATTGGGGGAGGGGCTCCACCTAAGATTCACCTTCCCTATGAGGAGAGTAATCCACATGGCAGGCAAAACACAGGGACCAGGGCTGTAAACACCAAAAGGACCTGGGAGTCTAGAGAAATGCAAAGGCCTTGGGAATCTGAAGCACCCCCAGTGATGGTAGAAATGGCCTGGACCTCTCAGGGGCTCCATGGAGATTGGAAAACAGGGGTTCCACCATGGATCCCAGGACCCTCCATTAAGGGCCAGGGAAAGGCATGTCAGGTGAAACCGTGAGGGAATTCAGGCCCAATGCACATGATTCTTCAGCTGGTACCTCAATGGCACTGGCTACAGGTCCATGTCCATGTTTATGGCTTCCCCAGGGACCACAGCACTACAGTCCCTTCCCAGTTATCCACACATATCTCCAGACTGCATAAAGCACATAAAATGTGCATGGGGAAGATTACCAGGGCCTCCCCACAGCTGCACCAAGATGCCACCTTAACAGGGAAGTAGAGATCCAGTCCTGTGCTGATCCATTTTGTGAAATTCAGGCCACCATGAGCATTCTTCCTTTCTTCAATTCTAAAGGAATCTCCCAACTTGGGATTGGCTCTGGGGCTCACAGGGGCTCTGCCACTTTCTCTAGGAAGCCAGGGTAGAACTTAAATGAGACAATCTTCCAAGGACAGAAATACCCTGTGATAGCCCATGTGGTGGTGTAGGCAGGCCCAGGGAAACTCAAGACAGGAGCTCTAGCTGGTGGAGAGATTTGTGTGGAAGAGACAAATGGGGTCTCTGCCCCATGCAGACTAAGACAGGGACTTATGGGTTAAATCCTGCCCTTGGGAGACATACCCTCTACACAACATTACAGAACCCAAATACACACTACAGAATTAACAACACCTTAGTTAGGGAACTAATGTATTTTTTATTGGGCATCTGTACAGAGCATGGGGTTGAAGTGAATAATAAGAAAATGGCTGTCCTTAAGAGCTTGGTCATCCTAGTGTGAACAGGAGGTTACTTATGTCCAAATATGAGGAGTCAGACCAGCCCTTCTGTAAATGTCCCTCTCTGTCTAATCTCTAGCCCAACCTGAGACTATGAGACTATTAGGACAGCATTGCAAACAAATGCCTGGAAATTACAGAAGTCTCTCCTCCCTCCCTTCCTCTAGGGGGGGGGGAAGTCAAAATCACTGAACTCATCTGGGTCTCTTGCAGGTCCATTCTGATGTTCTGAAGACAATGATTCCAGAGTACAATCTTTGTCATGCACAAGTCCATGCACATGCTGAGAGCCTGAGACCTGCTTTCTCTCTGTGGCAAGCTACTGTGGAAAGTTCAAGCAATGAAGGGTCCGTGGCCAGGGGAGGAGAAAGCATCAGGCACCTTCAGCACAGTCATTTCCTTTTGAGTGTAGGTAACTCCCAAGACTGGTGCATGGAAGGACACTCTCAGAAGACACACAATGAGTCTGGAAGCTCATTCTCTTCATGCAATTGCACAAGACCCTGCAGATCCACCTTCTGCAGGAATTCTGAAGGAGACCCTGCACAAACCAAGAGGAGACTCAAGTGCATCATCCAGGGTAGAGTTTGAATTGTCAACATCTCGGACAGCTGTTTGTCCACGTGATTAGGAATGTCCACTGGTGTCCAAATGACCTCAGAAGAGGGGCTGTGAATTGGGGTGATCCTGTGTGTACTTAGTTCAAGTCCATCGCCTAGAGCTGCAGAGAGAGTTTGGTGCTCCTATCCAAGATTCTACAGTCCTGTGAGTGGGTTCACAGCTATAGCATCAGCAGAATCCACAGGGATCCTAGAGGCTCCAGAAGTTTGCTTGGAGAATCTTGTTTCTTGGGTAGCTGAATGAGGAGTCAAAAGCTTGGATGACGAAAAGCACAAGGAGGACTCTGGGTGCACCTTTGTGTAAGGATAGCTGTTGTGGCCTCTGCTCACCTGACTCCTGATGGGTCCCAAAGGAGAACGCCTGAGGTTGGAAGTGGGCTTCCCCGGGTCCAGTGTGAAGGTCCCAAGAGTCAATTCCTGCCCGGGGCATGAGCTGGGCTCCAGGTTTTCCATGGCTCTAGGATCCCCTTGCTGTTTCCTCAGCTCAGAGCTCTCAGGCTGCAGGAGCCCCTCAAAGGCATCCATGGAGAAGCTGACCCTGGCTTCCCCACAGCTGCACTGAGACGCCACCTTGCCATAGTCGATCCACCTCGGGGTGGCAAAATTGATGGCCTCTGCGCAGTTGAAGCCATGGTTGAAGCCCGCGTGGTAGCCATAGGGAAAGGTGACCATGAACTCGCCGCCTCCTGGGTGATGCGGCCAAAGGGGATGCCATTCTCCTTGAGCACGGTGGGGGAGATGAGCGCCACCTTGTGCCTCAGGAAGGCCTGGCAGCCCTGGGAGCTGCCAGGGAAGAGGTCCCTGGCCAGGCGCTCCAGGCGCCTGCCATGCTCAGGGGGCACAGCATACCAGGTCTTGGGCTGCCCAAAGTGCAGGTAGTTGATACTATATAGATCCATGTCCTCCGTGTGCCATGCAAAGGTGGTCTTCCACATGCCAAAGTACAGGAAGGGCGTGTTGACGCCCTCAATCACTATGCTGCGGTCCTGCTTCAACACATCCAAAAGGCTTCCAGGTGGCCCACGTTCCAGTGCTCAGTGTTCTCATCAAACAGGGAGCCACTGACGTCAGCACCATAAATCGGTGACCCAAACAGGCGGTTCTTCCAGTATTTTCTCTCCAGATCTTCAAAATCCAGGTGTGGCGGCGTCTGGTATTTTTTGCTGTTGGCCAGCTCGCGATACTGCCCCACTGTCATGCCTTTCTTCTTCTTATGGTATTGGGTGAACACACCTGCCTTCCCAGAGACCACTTGCTGCAGAGGAGCAGGAATTGACATATCCGTGACATCCTCATACGACAGGCTGCCCTTCCACTCCTTGGGTGGGATGACCTTGGCCACACCAGCTCGGTGTGCCCCTTGGGACTCCATGTAGCCAATGTATTTGCTGAAGTCTGAGAATTCTTCCATGGTTGGGCAGAAGGTCATGATGGTACAACCTGGGTTCTGGGACACATTGTGCTTAGGGGTTGTCATGGCCATGGCAGTTCAGGAGCTCAGCCGGGGATCCTGGCTGACCTGGGTCTTGGGGCTTTTCAATGGGTTCTTTCTATCCCTCTGTGTAAGTTTTTCCTGTCTTCCTGTGGGATTTTGTTATTTCCCACTCTCTTATGAGTCCGGAAGCGCTGTATTTATTCCTTCTTCTCTTTTCCTATGGCTTTGGTTTCCTGGTGGACAAGTTAACATTTTAAAGATTAAATAGGGCTCTCTGAAGAATCAATGGTTTGAGTAGACCCTTATCAATGTGGCAAGACCCTTCTAAACTTTACACTGGGTAGAAAAGCCAAGAAAACATAGGACAGAGGAAGCCTTGCTGGCTTGATTTCCCAGGGCCTCCTTTCTTGTCAGTACTTTCCTTCTTGAGAAAAGAGAGTGTCTGAGAGCAGAAGCAGAACCCCAGTCCAAGAGCACTGGGAGCACAGACCTGTCCCACTCCTGGAGCACTCCTTTGGATCCCCTAGAGTTGGTCTTCCTAGATCACTGTGAGGAGATAAGGGAGGCTCCGAGCCCCTTGCCTTCAAGGTGGAATGCAGACAGGAAGGAAAATTCACTTCTTCCAGGGAGCATTTCCTCTAACCCTGCCTGCTCTGAACAGCTCCCAGGGAAGGAAAAAGTTCCCTTGGGCTCAGCCTGTAGCAGAAAGTTCCACTTCTTCCTCACCATTCACCTTTTCATTTCTACCAATGGGATGTACAAATGGAAACCTCAAAACTCCCCATTCTCTAAAGAGAAGAGGAAAAACTTCCCAAGAGCGGATAGGCAAGGGATTGTTGCCATACAACCCCACCAGAGATAGGATGGGCTTTCCCTTCTGCCCAACACTGACCAAGAAGACTCTAAATATTTTTACTAGATACTCATTAGCAAGAAGAGAAGGTGCTCACAAAGTAAAAAGGTTTCCTATTGTAACCCAGTACAAATAAATATGGGGAAACATAAAGTTATAAGTAAGTCCCAGTTATTGTGAGAAGGGTTTAACAACATACAAATGATTGGGAGGACACAGTTTGCATGAACTGAAATTCAACGTCACCTGCTTTGATGATGAGATGCAATAAGATTTACACAGAGCCAGAACAATTTCCTGTCTTGCCATCATTCAGAGATCGTCTCTTAGCAGTAAGTCCTCTCCACAAGCAAAAACCACAGGTGTATCTTATAACAAAGATTCTTGGGAGATGGGCAAAAACCATCAGTGGTTTCTCAGGACCTATTCTTACACTGTAGAAATGATTGCCTCCTAGTCTCAAAAACTAAACTAGGTAAGAAAAGGCCTACTGAGGAAGTTCCTCAAGAAGTATAGACTTGGGTTTCCAGAGTGCTGGCTATGCAAGCCAACCTTTGTACAACACAGGCCACCTGTCTTAGCTTCCAGCTGAGGGCTGGCCAAAGGAGGCTGTCTCAGAGGAGGGTGGCTGTCATCCTCCTGATCCCAACTCCAAACAGTAAACACAGCTGAGACTCTTTCTAGCTGTGACAGTCAGAGTATGGCTGCCTCTGCTATCTGGTGTTTGGGAAGAAAACCAGCCATCTACATATTAGGAGGAGGTGTGATGGGGAGCACTGACCCTCTAATCCGGACTGACGCTATAAAGGGGGTATTAACCCAAATTACTCAAATGATTGGACCCTTTATTCATTGAATGTCTCACCTGTCTAAGACCTTGGTGTTGGCTATACCTAATCTATTGGAAAGAAAAACCCAAAACCCAACACCAGTTCATCTGGATCTCAGCACTCTACAATGAAGTCAAGGCCTCCTCCTGAGAACAAATGAATTCTGACTGTCTAATGCCAATGGGACCCAGTGCCTGGCCTTCCTCCTACACCATTGTCACTGACCCTGCTACTCTAGTGCCTAGGGACAGTCTGATGATGCTCATCTAGGATTGTCACGGGAGGTGAGATGAAATTAGGCACATGGGTGCTGCAGTCCTTACTTTGACTGGAATTATTTGGGTCCAATTTAGGCATTTCATCCCAGAGAGAAGGACCGATCCATGAGGCAGGCTCCCAGATGGAGAAAAGAACAGCACACCACCTTATGCAGGGAGGGCTGCTAGGCTTTCCTGCCTTACAAATACTCCATAGGATCTATAGAGAAACAGAACTTCCCATCACTGGGGAAAAGTCATCAGAAAGATGATCTCAGTGGATTACCAGGCTACTGAGCTGGCTCCTGACAAATGGCCCTAAAAAAAGTGAGGCCTGAGGCCTAGTGAGATCCTAAGTACAAAACACTACCTAGTGCTGCCTGAGACTCCACAGCACAACTAAGCGGAAAATAATGCAAAAAGAAAAAAAAAAGGATAGCTAGATCCCAAGTAGAAGGAGGACACCATAGAGAATAATCATCCTCAAAAAGCTAGCAGGATTTTGGTAAGTGACCTTCAAAGGTTACTCATCTGTGCTACACAAAACTCAGTCCCAGTTTCTCAGACCAAAGTTTGCAATGACTAGATCAGAGAGGATGCCAGGGATGTCTCAGCCAGATGCCAGATATATCTATCCTCAAGTAATCCAGAATAGGAATCCTCGATCCCAGGAAGGTGTCTAAAATGACTCCATTATCCCTGAAATACGGGGACAACTGACTGCATGAAGATCTGGACTACCAGGGGAGATTACAAGTATTTGATAGCTTTTATAGACAGACTATCTGGGTATAGAAGTGTCTTCTACTCACACTGAAAATGCTCCCTTGCTAAAGAGCTTCCCCAGGACCTGGTCTCCTGATTTGGCCTCTACTAAACATGGGATCCTTCAGTGGACTGGCATTCACAGCTAAAAACCTCTCAATTACTAACTGAAGCTTTAGGAATACATTGCAATTTTCATTACTGGTACAGACCTTAAGAGTTCTAGTCAGGTAAAAATAAATGATGAGGGCAATAAAAAAACTATTACAAAGAGTGGACAGAACTTCTGCCTTTGTTTGAGTACTCTGTGGCCCATGTAGAAGTTTTAGCACCCAAAATCAGTTCCCTTGAGAAAGGTTTAGGGGTACACGGGATCCCCAACACCTAGTGTCCTTGCTTGGAAGCTAATCTACTCTTTTATAGGTTCAAACCCATCCCCAGCTATGTTCTCTGGTTGCTGAGCAATAATAATCAGATCTAACTGCCAAGGTAATGAGAAGGGAACACAAATGTATCTCAGATAAAACTGACACATTAACGAGAAAGATTGACCAGCATTTTCTAATGCTCTGTACAATAATTGAATCTTAGGAACTGTTACCACTACTCATTTTCTCTCAAGAACAAATACCCAAAAGTTGTGAATAGAGACAGGACTTACCCTACACCAATGGAATGGAGACCTGGGAGAAGACAATCCAGCACCAGAGAGAAGCTATCTCCTTAGGACTTGCTCTTCCTATGAACCTGGAACCTGATGGCTTCTTCTTTTATAGCCATGAAGGCCTGAGGTAATGAGAGCTTGCCCACCCACTGCAGTCTCAACCTATCACTGGGTCTCACTTGACTTAGCCCCACCCACCTTCCTTTGAATGCAATCAATCCCAGTGTAAGACAAGGGAAATTAGCAATACATTGAAGAAAGAATGCAATAATAGTAATATTCAAAAACAAACTACTCAAAGAATCTGTAAGAATGTTTTAGAATTACTCAAAGCTAACTGGGAGCACATAACAGATGGTCACAGAACTGAGACACAGAGAATCTGTCAGTACTCTTACTGGACATACTTTGTCTTTGCCCCACCACTACTAAGTGTGAAATAGACAAGAATATTATCAGGGTCCCCATGGTCTGAACAACTAAACAATAATAATTACTTTACCAGAAACTAGCACAAACCTGGGAATGAGAATGCCTTTTTTGCTGGACATTGTTTGCACATCTTTAACCCCTTACACTTTAGACAGAGACAGGAGGATCTATGAATATAAGAATAACCTGGCCTACAGATCCAGTTCCAGGACACTCAGGAGGACAAGGATAAACCCTATCTCAAAAAGACAGGAGAGGGAGGGAAAGCCTTTTCATATACATAAAATTATTTCTAACTTTTATCACTATTGAAATACAGAAAATTTTAAAAGTCATACAATCAGTATCGAGCACAGGTTTGCCCACAGTGAAGCAAACGGAAAGACAATACTAAAATAGCCAAGTAAACAGCTGGCTGGTACACACCTTTAATCCCAGCATTCTGGAGGCAGAGACAGCAGAGGCAGGTAGAGAGGCAGAACTGGCCTACAAAGTCAGTTCCAGGACAGCCTGTGTTTTACACAGAAAATCCCATCTCAAAAACCCAAACAGGAACACACAAAATAGGCGAAGGAATCCTACCTGGTGCCTCTACTGGATCTTGTGCGTATTTGTTCATCTGGAAATTATTAGTGGTCCCTAAAATTTAATCTTGGCTTGAAACTGTAGACCTGTTAATAAGTCATGGCTCTCTGGACATTATTTACCTGGTCTCCACCTATCCTTTTCCCTTCTAACCATCTTTCCTGAGCCTTTAAAGAGGGTTCCTCTCTCTGCTGCTTTCTCAATTTGAGAAAATTCTGCCCTAACTTTTGTGTTCAATTCCTTTATGTTTGCTTAATCTTATTTTGAGAGGAATTCATCCAATTCCTCACTTTGAATGGCTAAACATTTTTTTTTCTCTCTTACCAATGTAGTCCTCAAACTTACCATTCAGCCCAATATGACCTTGAATTCCTGATCTCCCAGCCACTCCCTTCCAAGTCTGTTTATTTTCACTCAGATTCAATTACACTAAAGCCTGCCTTTCCCACCTACACCTCAAATATTTTTAATATTTTCTATCTTTGTTTGTTTGTTCATTTACCTGTATTTGATGATTTGACTTTAAATTCGATATCAACATTGCCTTAATTGTATTTAGCCTAATTTCTTCTCAGTATTCCCTTTGATTGAATTATCCAGGAATTATTCAAGATGATCAGAAACTGAAAGTCATTCTTAGCTACAGAGTCACCTGGAGGACAGTCATGGATAACGGATTCTCTCTCTCTCTCTCTCTCTCTCTCTCTCTGTCTCTCTCAATTTTCAAGAGAGGTTTCGTGGCTTAACGCTGGCTGTCCTGGAACTCACTCTGGAGACCAGGCTGGCCTCTAACTCAGATATGGCTGTCTCTGCCACATAAGTGCTGGGGTCCAGGCGTGCACAACCACTACCAGGCTGACTCAGCAGTGTCTGAAGAAAAGAAATAGTGTGTTTATTCATTCATAAGGGAGTGCATTTAGAGGATGGTGCTACCCGAGAAATAGTTAGAATAGAGATGGGATTAAAGGAATCCTTGCATCCTGAATTGTACATGCAGCTCTAACACCCAGGACCTAGAAAGTGAGCACAGAGGAATTACAGTTCAAGGTCAGCCTCTGTTACAAGGAGAGTGTGAGGCTGTCATGGAATATAGGAAACTCCAGTCTAAACAAAAATTAATTGCTTCAGTATTCTGCAAAATTAACCCAGTGTCACACGGTCAGTCATTGGTCCTAAATTGTACTTTCTTTCTTTTTTTTATTTATTTATTTTTTTTTATTGGAATTTTTTTTTTACATTTCAGATGTTCTCTCCTTACCCCGTTTCCCCCCTCCCTCCCAGGAACTCACTATCTCTTCCCCCCTCCTCCTGCCTCCACGTTGGTGTACCCCCACCCACCCTCCCCTGTACCTCACCTCCCCACCCTTATCATTTAAGGAAACTACTCAGAGGAAATAATTTTCTTTGAAACCAAAACATTGAACATATTTAAAAATACATATGACTTTTTTTTTTTTTTTTTTTTTTTTGGTTTTTCGAGACAGGGTTTCTCTGTGTAGCCCGGGCTATACTGGAACTCAGTCTGTAGACCAGGCTGGCCTTGAACACAGAAATCCGCCTGCCTCTGCCTCCCAAGTGCTGGGATTAAAGGTGTGTGCCACCACCGCCCGGCTTATGACTTTTAATCTAAAACAATAATCACGTCTTGTCTCAGACATATCTAATTAAAATCATTTGAATCTAAAATGACTAAAATAAGGTCATGTGTTCTAGTGCACACTTAATAGTCAGTTAAGGTTTTCTTTTTAAAAATAAAAAATATCCAAAAAAGAAAACTTAAATTGCCAGGAGGTAGGCACACACAATATTTCAGGCTTTTATATTAAATGAAGAACAATATTTTTTTTAATATTTAATAAGTAGTGGGGAGAGTGTCTCAGTGAGTGGGGACTCTTGCAGCCTAGGGACCTGGTTCAGAACTCAGACACACATGATTGAAGGAGAGACCTGACTTCTTGGAAGTGTCCTCTGACCCATACACATGTAGTGCCATGCTCAAGCCCACAGTCACATACAACACATAAACAAGTATACAGAGAGAGCTGGAACAACAGCAATTATTGGATGTATTGATTGCTCTCCTGTCATTGTGTCACAGCCAACATTATTGTTGACTGAGCGTAGACAAAGGTGGCTTTCCAGTTCAGAGGTGGAGAGCAGGTATTCTGTTCTTTGGGTAGTTTATTTTGTGGCCAAGGGGGTGAGACTCTCCAACTACTCTTGTCTGACCTGCACTCCCCTGGGAAGAACAAGCTAGGCTCAAACTCACAGACACTTACCTCTGTCTTTGTATCACAGTTCAAGGATTTTGAGATGTGTACCACTATTCCCTATCTGCTACATCTCTTCCATACAAATGTCTATTTGTGATTTGAAATAGGTCTCCTATTTCAAGTCGAGGTTGGCCCTCGACTCACAGGAAAGCAAAAGTGAGCCTTGAACTCCCAGTTATTTATCAACTTTATATATCATGGGCACGCACTACAGATATGGGCCACATATTCCACCACTATTTCACAATATTTTTGAACTTTATTGTAAGTTTAAAAGCCTACTCCCCCTACGAGCACCGGGAGCACAGCCTTATCCCACTCCTGGAGCACTCCCTTGAGTCCCACTCATAGTTGGTCTCCCTTGTTCACTGTTGGGATAGGGAGGCTCAGAGGCCTTTGCCTTCTAAGTAGAATGGACAAAGGAAGGGAAAACAGTTCTCCCAGTGAGCATTTTCTCTTCCCTCTGCCTGCTCTAAGCAGCCCTCAGTGAAGGGAAAGGCTCTCCTGGGCTGAGCCTAAAGAAAAAGGTTCAACATCTTTCTCTCTCATGATTTACCTTTGCTTTTCTACCAATGATATGGATAACTGGATAACTCAAAACGTATCATTCTCAAAAAAGAAGTGGAAGAACTTCCCCAAGAACGGTTAGGCAAGGGGATTGTTGCCATACAACCCCTCCTGGATAGGATGGGCTTTCCCTTCTGCCCAACACTGACCAAGAAGACTTTAAATAATTTTTGCTAGGTCCTTTTTAGAAGGATTAAAGAAGGTGCTTTAAAGAATTTTTTCTCACTTACATATCTGCAGATATTAGATTAAAAGTTGTAAAACAACAACGAAAAAAAAAAAGCCAGGAAAATGTAAAGTAATAAGTAGGTGCCAGTTACTATGAAAAGGTGTTAACAACAGAGAAATGATTGGGAGAAGACACTTTGCAGAAACTGAAAGCCAATATCACTTGCTCTGATGAGATGCAATTATATTTACACAGATCTGGAAAAAAATTGGTGTCTTGCCATCTGTCAGAACAGTATCTCCTAGTTAAAAAACCCTCTCCTAACCAAAAGGCACAGTTGGACCAGTTAACAAAGATGCTTCAGAATGTGGGCAATAATCATCAGAGGATTCTAAGGATCTATTCTGACACTATATAAATGATTGCCTCCTAGTCTCTAATACTAAAATAGATTATAAAAGGGCACTGAGGAACTGCTAAAAAAAAAATTACAGACCTTGGGTTACAAAATATTGGCTAAACAATATGAGATGTACATGAGAGGTTACTGTCTTGGCTACCAGCTGATTTATGGCAAAAGGAGGCTGTCTCAGAGGAGGGGGGCTGCCATCCTTCAGATCACAACTCCAATGATTAGAGACAGGTGTGGCTATGTATTCTTGCCTCTGGGTACCAGAGTTTTGGAGAATAACCAGCCCACTGTACACAAGCCCAAGTGGGGCTAGAGTACAGAGCCTCTAAACCAGACTGAGGCTATAAAGGGATATTAACCCTAAGTGTTCAAATGATTGGACCCTTTAGTCATAGAATGGCCCACCTAGCTAAGGGCTGGGTGTTGGCTATCCCTAGTCTAATAGAATCAAAAAACAAACAAACAAACAAACAAAACACCAAAAAACCAACACCAGTTAATCTGTATCACAGCACCCCACAATGCAGTTGAGGCCTCCTCCCAAGAACAAGAAAACTCTGACTGTCTAATGCCAGTGGGACCCAGTACCTGGCCCTTCTCCTACACCACTGTCATCAACCATGCTCCTCTCTTGCCTGGAGACAATCGGCTAGTACTCATCTATGACTGTCACGTGAGGAGAGATGACATTAGGTACATTGGTGCTGCAGTCCTTACTTTAACTGGAACTATTTGGGTCCAATCCAGGTTTTTGGTTTTTTTTCCCCCCCCCTTTTTCCGGGGTTTTTAAAAAACCCCCCCCGGGGGGGGTTTTAAAAAGGCCCCCAAAAAAAAGGGGGAAAAAGGGTTTAAAAAATGTTAAAATTTTTTCCCCTTTTTTTTAAAAAAAAAAAAGGGGGGGGCCCCCGGGGGAAAAAAAAAAAAAAAAAAAAACCCAAAAAAAAACCCCAAAAAAACCCCCCCCCCCCCCCCCCAAAACCCCCCCCCAAAAAAATTTTTTTTTAAAAAAAACCCCCCCAAAAAATTCATCCCCCCCTTTTTAAAGGGAAAACCTTTTTTTTTAAGGTAAAAAAAATTAAAATAAAAAAAGGGGGGCCCCCCAAAAAAAAAATTTTAAAAAAAACCCCCCCAAAAAAAATTTTTTTAAAAAAAACAAAAAAAAAAAATTTTTTTTAAATTTTTTTTCCCTAATAAACCCCCCTTTTTGGTTTTTAAAAAAAAACCCCAAAAAAAAATTTTTGGGGGGGAAAAAAAAAAAGGGGCCCCCACCCCCCAAAAAAAAAAAACCCCCCCCCCCCAAAAAACCTGAAAAAAAAATTGAAAAAAACCCCCCCGGGGAAAAAAAAAAATTGTTAAAAAAAAAAACCTTTCCCCCCCCCTTTGGGGAAAAAAATTTAAAAAAAACCCCCGGGGACTTTTTTTTAAAAAAAAACCCCCCAAACCCAACCCGGGGAAAAACCCCCTTTTTCCCCCCCCCCCCAAAAAACCCGGGGTTCCCCCCCCCCGGGTTCCCCCCCCCCCCCTTTTAAAAAAAAAAATTTTTTAAAAAAAAACCCTTAAAAGCCCCTTTAAAAAAGGGGAATTTCCTCCCCCTTTTGGAAAAAGGAAAAAAAATTAAAAAAAACCCAAAATTTTGGGTTGGTTTTCCCCGGGCCCCCCAAAACCCCCAAAAAAAGGGCTAAAAATTTTTTAAATAAAACCCCCCCCCTTCCCCTTTTTTTTTAAACCCCCCCCCAAAAAAAAAAAAAGGGGCCCCTTTTCCCCCCCCCTTTTTAAAAAAACCCCCAAAAAATTTTAAATTTCCAAAAAAAAAACCAAAACCAACCAAAAAAAATTTTTTAAAAAAAAAAAAAAAAAAAAGAAAAATTTTTTCCCCCCGGGGGTTTTTTAAAAAAAAAAAGGGGGGTTCCCTTTAAATTTTTTAAAAAAAAAACCCCCCTTTTTTAAAAAAAAAAAACCCCCCAAAAAGGGGAAACGGCCCCCCCCTTTTCCCCCCCCAAAAAAATTTTTTTAAAAAAAGGGGGGCCCCTCCCCTTTTTTAAAAAAAATTAAAAACCAAAAAAAAAATTTGAAAAGGTTTAAAAATCCCCAAACCCCTTTTTTAAAAAAATTTTTTAAAAAGGAAAAAACCCCCCCCTTTTTTTAAAAAAAAAAACACCCCCCCAAAAAAAAATTTTTTTCCCCCCCCTTTAAAAAAAACCCCCGGAAAAAAATTTTTTTTCCCCCCAACCCCCCCCCAAAAAAAAAAAAAAAAAAGGGGAATTAAGGGTTTTTTCCAAAAATTTAAAATTTCCCCCCCCCAAAAAAAAAAAAAAAAAAATTTTTTTTTTAAAAACCCCCGAAACCCAAAAACCAAAAACCCCCCAAAAAAAACCCAAAAAAAAAAAATTTTTTAAAAAAAAATTTAAAATTTTTTTTTTAAAAATTTTTAAAAAAAAAAACCCCCCCCCCCCCCCTTAAAAAAAAACCCCCTTTTTTAAAAAAAACCCCCGGCCTTTTCCCCATTTTTTCCCCCCCAAAAAAAACCCCATTAAAAGGGCCCCCCCCCCCCCCCCCCGGGCCCCCCCCCCCCCCCAAAAAAACCCCCAAAAAAAACCCCCAAAAAGGGGGGAATTTTGGGCCCAATTGCCCGGGTTTTTTTTTAAAAATTAAAAAAAAAATTTTTAAAAAAAACCCCCCCCCCCGGGCCCCCCCCCCCTTCCCCTTTTTTTTCCCCCCCCCCCCTTTTTTTTTTCCCCCTTCCCCCCCAAGTCCTTTCCTTTCTCTGAGATTCAATTATACTAAAGCCTGCCTTTCCCATCACAGCTCAGATGTCTAGTTTTTGAGGTTGTTTAACTGTAATTGAGCCGGGAGGTGGTGGCGGCGCACGCCTTTAATCCCAGCACTTGGGAGGCAGAGGCAGGCAGATTTCTGAGTTCGAGGCCAGCCTGGTCTACAGAGTGAGTTCCAGGACAGCCAGGGCTATATAGAGAAACCCTATCTCGAAAAAAAAAAAAAAACAAAAAAAACAAAACAACAACAAAAAAAACACACACAAAAAAAACCCAAAAAACTGTAATTGACTTAACTTTGAATTCCAATATTTCCATCTCCTTTTTTTTTTATCTTACCTTAATTTCATCTCAGAATTTTGATTAAATTATCAAGGATTTCTCGATTACTCTATATTTTCTTTAGGTTTTGAGCTTAAACTTTTTTGAAGATACTGAGGCATTGTAGCAAAGTCTGAAGACTCTCCTGCCCTCAAGAAAACATAAGGCCAGATGGCAGGTCATGCTTAGACTTCCCAGTCCCAACACTACATAGGGTTAAGAACCAGACTGTCATCCGCTGACTGACAAATCTGTGAGTTGGGCAGCCCTAGTGTTTAAGCTAATATTAGATAACTTATAAGGGACCCAAACTTGTGTAATGTCCCAAATCTTTAGTCCTGTGATCTCCTTCTGTTAGCAGATACTCACTCTTGTCTTCATGCATTGGCTCATCTGGACAACAGCAAAATCACCAGGCCTCTCAAACAATTTGGTTGTCAGGGTACTGATGATTTGGTTAAATGTGCCTCTTCTGAAGCTTTCCAAACTAAATAGAGAGGTTGATCAGGACCTAGAGGTATTAAAAGTTTCTGCATCTGTTAAAACAACAGTTAGATTCTTTACTAAAATGGTCCTACAAGTTTGAAGAGACTTAGCCCTACCTCTCATGAGAAAAGTAGTCATGAGTAATTAGAAAACATTTTGCCATGGTTGGAAAAAAAAAAAAACTCAAAAAAAAAGATAAAGACATAAATCAGATCATGGGTACCAGGCTCTTTTCTCTTGGTCCCCTAGCTAGCTTTCTCTGCTATTGGTACTGGCTAGGTCTTTAATTCTCATTCTGATTCATTAAGACTACTCATTCATTAAGACCAGCAAGGAATGTCAGCCCCCAGACCTCAGCACAACTGATCCTTTGATTGAAGTACCATTTGTAAAACTCAGCATGTAGACAGCACTATCTGCCAAAATGGAAACAAAGGCCTTAAACATCAAAGTCCATAGTTCCGGGGAAATCTCTAAATGTCTAACCTTGGGTTTTAACTTCTATGGTTCTACTTCCAGCTAACCATTCTTGTTAACAGGATCATGTCAATACATGTGCTTAAAAGCTTACCCTGAGAAAAGCTTGGTGCTACACCGGGATGCCGAGCACACATTGTAATCACTGGCAGCTTAATAAAGGCTTTCTACTGGTTTAAACCCATGTCCCAGCAGTCTCTTCTGGTGGATACCCCACAATAACTGAAAACCAAAGATTATGTGTTTTGTTATGTGTATTTTATTCAGAAATAATCACAAACAGGACAACAGTAAGCAGAATACTGGAAACTTTTAAATAAATTCTGATATTTTGAGGTTAACAGAGAGAGTAAAATAGCTTAAGGTAAAATGAAAAGATAGAAAAAGAGAAGAGAGTCCTGCTGAACTGAATAGAAAACTAAACAAGTTTTAAAATGAATCTGAATGGTTAACATCAAAGGTAAATAAAGATATTTACAGAAGCTGAGGCAGTACGATTTGGGGATGTACATCATTTGGCAGTGGTTGGGTTTGAACCCTAGAACTGTAGAAACTGGGTATGGTACTGCTTCCCTGCCATCTGACCACCGGCTAGGAGGAAGCAGGCAAGTCAGGAGTTCAAAGTTAAGGCTTTGGCCCCTGTAGCAAATCTGAGGCCAGCTTGGGCTACCTGAGACTGTCAACATGAAAAGAACAACCAACATGAAGAGGGCTCTCTAGAGCACCAGAAGAATAAACT
The DNA here is from genome assembly GCA_021653895.1 of Mastomys natalensis. Lineage (NCBI taxonomy): Eukaryota > Metazoa > Chordata > Mammalia > Rodentia > Muridae > Mastomys > Mastomys natalensis. The sequence goes on from JAJTUV010000150.1 coordinate 1,705,584, forward strand.
GGCTGTGTATAGTTGGACAAGGTATTTAGTAGGTTGGTCTCTATGTGCAGAAGCTTGATAGGGTGAAAGGAAGATAGATGACTGGGTGAAAAGGAAGCCTTAAGAGACAGAGGAGCTGGAGCCGTGAACAGACCACCATTGTGTCAGCACTAGAAACTCCAGGCTGGAGACCTCAGCTGAGTCTGGAGAAAGCCTGTGCTCACAGCAAGACTCCAGTTGTAAAAATTAAAGACAAACACTGGAGGAAAACAAATGCCTGAAATTCGTGGTTAAAAGGACTACTTACACTCCAGCACTTGGAAAGTGGAAGTAAGAGGACCAGAGATTCAAGGCCATCCTTAGCTGTATAGCCAATTGGAGGCCATCCTGGAATACATGATACTTCGCTCTTTTTTAATCTCATTCTTTTGTTTGTTGAGTTTCAAAACAGGGTTTCTCTGTGTAGCCCTGGCTGTCTTGGAACTCACAGAAATCCACCTAGCTCTGCCTCAAGAGTGCTGGGATTAAAGGCATATGCCACCACACCCAACTGATGCATCAGAATTGCACAAAGATAAGCATCTCTCATCGTTTTAGTGGTTTTTATGGACTTACAAAGATCTTCAGTTTGTGGCTGGAATTTATGGAATACTCATTTTCTTCTATGCAGAACTATTCTGAGAGGGTATGAAAGTTCCCTGTGTGATAGCCAGGATTTGGATTTTAGTTTCTTTTCTTCAGAGCCCCAAGTATTAATACTTAGTCCAGCCTGGTTTGAATCTAAACCCATAATCCTCCTGCCTCTGCTTCCCAGTGCTAAGACTTAAAGGCCTTACCAGCAACTGGTCAGTTTTAGTTTTTACCTCAGCCTGAGTTTTCTGCCTCAGCACTCTATCTAGGTGGAGGAAGTTTGCCACCGCACCTGTCCCAAGTAAGAGCTCTCATGCTCAGTACACAGAAGAAAAAATGAGTCTCTCTTTTAACCCATTAAGGGTGCTTAAAGCAAATATTGACTTACTTTTTCTTTTTTTTTCTTTTTTTTTTGAGACAGGATATATGCATCCTTAGCTGGAATTTACTAAGTAGAACAGGCTGGGTCACTAATACGGGCCTGCTTCTGCTTCCCAAGAGCTGGGATTAAAGGACTGGGCTGTCACACCCAGATAAATATTAACATTTGCATAGGTGTGCCTGTGGGGCATGTAGCTGTGTAGGTGTGTGGGGTGGTGAAGGTGAGTAGGTGTGAGGTGGAGGGGGAGAGGAGGCTCTGTGTGTGAGGGTGTGTTTGTTTGAGGTGGATGTCACTTTGGGGAGACGGTTCTTCCTCCCACCACTGTTTCTGAGTGTTGATAGGTCTCTAGGCTTGTGAGGGCACTGCTGTAACCTGCTGGCCCATCTAGCTGACCCTCCATAGATGTCAGTATCAGACATCTGGATAGAGAGAAGGCCTGGAGCCACTTCATCCTGGATGGCTGCACAGCCCAGGAGGCCTTTCTGAGGGCCAGCTGTAGACAAAGACAGGATGAGAGCACCAAATTCTATCTGCAGAACCAGCACAAGCCAGAGACCGCATGGAGCTTGGAGACTTTTCTTCTAGGAATAGAAGTTCATTTGTGTCCAGGCATAGAGTGAAGAAGGGGAACATGTGGGGTGGCATCTCATGACATCCACATGAATTTGCTTCACAAGGAAATGAGAAGGCATTGGGCCAATGAGTTGGCTAAGTGGCAAAGATGCTTGCCACCAAGTGTCTTCCTTGAGTGGGATCTCTAGGGCCCACATGGTACATGGGAGAACCAACTCCAGCCAATATCCTCTGACCTCCACACTTGCACACACCCTGGCTCACATACTCCCAGATGTGCAACACCCTCACACACTAGTAAATGAAAATGTGAATGGCTTTCCTGCAAATTGGAAGTGTGGTGTGTGAGCATCAAATAGAACTTGTTACTGCACAATGACTTATTTCCCTAGATTAGACATGACCATGGCTGTCTGGAGACAGAGTGTCATTGTCCCAGTGATCCCACTATTTAAGACTACAATATTAGAAATAAAGTCTAGTTGTAAGCTAGTTGTAAGCTGCTTTGCCTTTATTTGTGAAAGCTGGGCGAGACACATTGAAATACATCAACTGTGAGAGGTCACCTGTGAGTCTCAAATGGCTTTTGACCTTTGTCGTGGCTACTTCCTTTGTGAGTAGTAGTGTACTGGTCAAAAGGTAGACATTTTGTAAGACATGGCACAGAGGGAGGGAAAGGTGAGTGTTCTGCTTCCTGTAGAGTTGGCCTTGAGGACGGGAGATCAGTGCTGAGCAGCCTCAGCTGGATTTAGCTCTCAGAACTCCAAAGGAGCTGCCAATGAAACCTCAGCTGCAAGAGCAGGAGTTACCAGTGATCCAGAAACTTCCAGAAAGAGGAAGGTGCATGGTGTGTTTAGGAGTTACAACTGGCAAGGAGCTCTCCCAGGTGTGGCCCGTGTCCTGCAAACTCTGTCACAACTGTGACATAATAGACTTATGGTGCATCCTGAGTGCAGGACAATAAGCTATAAGTCAGAAAATAGGTTTAGGGGTCAGAGGTCAATCCTCCTTCAGAAGGTGTGACAGGATGCTGTGGGCCAGGGTTCACAAGTCCCGAGTTGACTATTAAGTTTCCACTCACAGACTGGGACTGAAGCTCTGGGCTGGGTTTTGTGTCATCTCTGCCTGCTGGAAGTCGCCTCTTGACTGGAGCTCCACTGGTGGACTCCTGAACTCCTAGTTCACAAGGTCGACGACCAAGACCCCGTCTTCCATTTGACATGTGACCAGAAGATAGACCCAGAGGATGTGGTAGGGCTATGGCTGGGTCAGACTTCTGGACCTCATCACCTTTCACATCTGATGATTGCCTGGAGGTATGGCACACCTGGGTGTTGCAAGGAATGTTACTGTCTGTGGCTATAGGCAGAAGAGAGCGTGAGACCTGGCGAAGCCGGAGATGCTTCAGACCCCAAGATTTTCTTGGTGCTTGGACCACCCGCCAGGTAGTGAGCTCCTGACTGGTAGGCCCCATAGTCTCTGTGTGGTCCACAACTGCCTGATCTTGGCCGCGTTTCCACAGCTCGTATCGCTCAGGCTGCAAGATCCTCACAAAGGCATCCATGGAGAAGCTGACCCTGGCTTCCCCACAGCTGCACTGAGACGCCACCTTGCCATAGTCGATCCACCTCGGGGTGGCAAAATTGATGGCCTCTGCGCAGTTGAAGCCATGGTTGAAGCCCGCGTGGTAGCCATAGGGAAAGGTGACCATGAACTCGCCAGCTTCCTGGGTGATGCGGCCAAAGGGGATGCCATTCTCCTTGAGCACGGTGGGGGAGATGAGCGCCACCTTGTGCCTCAGGAAGGCCTGGCAGCTCTGGGAGCTGCCAGGGAAGAGGTCCCTGGCCAGCAGCTCCAGGCGCCTGCCATGCTCAGGGGGCACAGCATACCAGGTCTTGGGCTGCCCAAAGTGCAGGTAGTTGATACTATATAGATCCATGTCCTCCGTGTGCCATGCAAAGGAGGTCTTCCACATGCCAAAGTACAGGTAGGGCGTGTTGACGCCCTCAATCACTATGCCACATTCCTGTTCCAATAGGTCTTGAATTGTTCCCAGGTGGCCCACGTTCCACTGTTGAGTCTTCCCATCAAACAGGGAGCCACTGACGTCAGCACCATAAATCGGCGACTCATACAGGCGGTTCTTCCAGTATTTTCTCTCCAGATCTTCAAAATCCAGGTGTGGCGGCGTCTGGTATTTTTTGCTGTTGGCCAGCTCACGATACTGCCCCACTGTCATGCCTTTCTTCTTCTTATGGTATTGGGTGAACACACCTGCCTGCCCAGAGACCACTTGCTGCAGGGGAGTTGCTATTAAGATGTTGCTGATATTGTCATAAGACTGCCTGGCCCTCCATTCTTTTGGTGGAATGACCTTGGCCAGTCCAGCTCGGTGTGCCCCTTGGGACTCCATGTAAGCAATATATTTATCAAAATCATTAAACTCTTCTTTGGTTGGACGAAATATCATTATACTGCAATTTGGATTCTGAGCACAGGTGGACTTAGTCTTCATAGCTTCAATTTAAACAATAAACTCCAATATATACACAGGATTGAAGAAGGGGATTTTTAAAAAATTAAAATTAAAAATGCTGTGGCTGTGATGGACAGAATCTCCTGACAGCTTCTGTGCATGTGCTGGAACTAGCTTTTGTTACGGTTGCTCACTAACCCAGAGCCAGCATTCTGGCCATCAGTTCAGTCCAGGAGCCTCGACTCTTATGTTCAGTTGGAACCTGGTTCTTTCCTCTTGTTGGCTCTTGGATTTCACAGACTGGGGTGCAGCAGAGTCTCTTCAGGGATGTGAGTAAATCTCAATCTGAAAGAAAAAGGTTTGAAAATGTTTTTTTTTTTTTAAATGCTCTTAGGGACATTGAAATTAAACAGACAATTGTATAGTACTTTCAGAGGTCTGCTCCTTAGATAGCGGTTAGTGCCATGGTCTGAGAGTGCTGATGATATAATCCTGTGTCTAATAACCACATTCTGCAGGAAGGCAACACCCATCGAGAAGTGCATTGCTCTAAGTCTCTCCAACAGAAGACCATCAAGTGAGGAAGATGACTGTTTCCTGCAGGAACCAATTTTATAACTGTGATATCAGGACTTTTCTAATTCAAGAGGATACCTATTACCTGGTTCCATCTATGTAAAATTGAGACAAGACAAAGAAGTCTGTGTTCCAAGTCAGTGTTCAGTGTTCACAGGGTTGGTATCTCTTCGAAAAAGAGATGTTTGTGGGTGGGAGCCTAAGCAGGGATTTACAAGATTTGCAGTTGTTAATCTGTTCTGAACCTAGATGCTGCTTAGTGTGTATCAGAATGGCTTGTTGTAATCATTCACCTAGCAGGAGGGTCTTTACAAGCTTCTCTATATTACCTTCAACAGTTTAAAGAAATAAGCACCAATTATTCCAGAGAATACCTGGATTAGAAGGAAAAGGTGCTTAGAAATGAACCAAACATTCAGTCAAAACAATCTAGGTAACTAACTGGAATCTGAAGTGAAAAGAAGATATTGTTAAGAAAAAAGAAAATTAAATATAGGTCACTCGTTTGCTTAACTCACATTGTGTGATTTTATGGTCACATAAATGTTTTTGCATAACTGCTCCTGCACAGCCCAGTCTGTACTGGGAATGTGGAGCTTTATAAGTAAGGGCTGTCCAAATATATAAGAAAAGTACTTGGGAAGTGTCAGTCAGGTCAGAGTTTCTCCATGGCCATGCGTCAGAGAGAAAGTCTACAGAATGTTTGTGGTCAGAGGGAAGATCAAGTGCATGAGAATAATTGATCATCTAATCTATCCTAGATCAGAAACAAAAAACAGAAGAGAGCACTGAGGGTTGTGAGGGAGGAGGAGATGCCATTCCATTCTAAGGCTAATCCTTTTTCCATCAGGTCAAAGGGTGCTGGGAACGGTGAGGTGGAGAGCATGGCATACTAAAAGTGATTTTTAAATGAGCCACATCTTAAACTGAATACTCTTTTATGCCTTGATATCTTCCCTAGTTTTTAATTTGTGCTGTTAATCAAACTATTTCTCTCCTTTCACAATCTTCCTCATATCCTTCATTTTTCTACTCTACCCTTTCCTAACTAGATGAACTTGACCCTCATCTTTCTTTTCCTCTCAGCAAAATCCATCCCCTCTCATCTCCTGAAGCTCTTTAGGGATTTATCTCATCAACCTTCATTTGCCAGGACCTTTATTGAAACGGTTTCCTGTCCTACTCCTTGCAGCCTCATAGCTATTCCATGGTGTTGGCTCATCGGCATCCCCACTTTATGTAGGCTGATATAGAGGTGATGATATGAAAACCGGTTAGCTTGTGTCTTCCATACAGTGTACTGAAGCTTCATCTGCATGCCACTCTCTTTTCTCAAGATCTTGGGACTTTGTTGTAGGCACTTAAGATACTTTTATTAGAGATAGAATTAAACAGGCCCATTGGTCCACAGAGCCCTGTCTCCTCTTGGTTGCACCCCATCTCTCCTGCTCTCCTCCTAGGTCAGGCTACTCCATTCCAGAGTCTCAGCACTTTGGCTTCTTCCCTCGGCACCCTCCCACCTTCACTTCGGACTGCAGTCGGCTAAGCAAACACTATCACCATGTCCTTTATGAAGCTATCAGTCACCAGTATTTTTCCTGGGTAAAGCATAAGACCTCCTTGACAAACTGACTTCCCCCACCGGATGCCACTCTGAGAGTACCTTGTCATGACCATGTTTAGTGGTCAAGTCCTTGACCTCTAGGTCACTGTTCCTCTTCTCTAGATTTTCTTTTGTTCCTTGGACCTACCACCACTACCCTCATACCACATATGTGCAACCTTCTCTCATTGCTCAGTTCTCAATCTGAACTTTCCCCTTGGCATGCTGTTGGCACTTGTTGGTGCTGATCTCTGTCCCTTTGTATGACTCTCTGTCACAGCCCCTTTACTACCCATGCTCTCAACTTTGCTCCTGTATGTTGGATCTTCCACTGAGGCCTTGAAAGTCAACTGTGAAGGACAAGTGGACCATTTCCCCTTGAAACTAATTCTGGTGGACATCTTCATTTATACCAATGGTAACACAGCTATCCTAGTCACCACTGACAGTTTCATCTCATTTCCTATCTAAATGGTCAGTAATGTCAAAGGCATCAACAGAGGCAACTGTGAGAGCCTGAGGCCAGTTTCACCAACACAGGTCTCTTTGTGTTCTTACCCTCCCCATAAGAACTCAGGATGCAGCCTACTTTCCTCCACCAGCCTTGAAGGTTGAACTACCACCAATACTCCATGCATCATGTAATAACTCCCTATCTTACTCCAAGTTTGTAATCTTAAAAATTAGGGTTAGAGAGATTGCTTTGTGGGTAAAGTCCTTGCTGTGAAAACATGAGGACCAGAGAGTCTCTATCTCCAGAGCCTATGTACAAGTCAGGCATGGTGCTGTGTCTGTAACCGCATAGCTGAAGAGTAGGGGCAGAGATAGACTGGTTGGGGGAGGTGGGTAGTCCAGCCTAAATAACTAACTTCTGGTTCAATGAAAGACCATATCTCAAAAGGGAAAAAAAAAAAAGATAGAGAATGATAAAGACACTGGAGATATACTTCTGACCTCTACATAGGCACATAGGGACAAGGGCACACCCATTCAAATGTGCATACCCAGGCGTGCAAAACACACACATATGATTTTTAAAATTGCTTTGATATATACAATCAAGTTTAAATAGATAGGCAAATATTGCCTTTGTCTGAAAACATGGTCTGAAAAGAGATAATTAAAAAGGAGAGTAATCCACACTGAGGATCTTTTCTCCAAGACATAATAGAAATGATTGCTGTTAACACAAGTCCCATTTCTAACTGAATATTCAGTTAAATGTGGTTTGAGCTGCTCATGATAGAATTGCCCAGAATCTGCCAACTAGAGTTACAGCAGTCCTTCAGTACTGCAGCCAAATCTCAAATGTTCACCTTCACAGCAAGTCTGGCCTCTGGCTTCTCTCAAGAACATTTGTCATGTAGACTTCACCTGATCCATGGCAACCATCGTAACAGGAACCCTCACCCCAAAAGACAGGATGGTTCTGACAGCTGAAGAAAAGTAGTTTATCTCATCAGTATGTTAAAGAATAAATGATAGCTTAACCTGAATGATTTCTGGAAATTAGAAAGCCACTGCTCCGCATCTGTTAAAAAAAACAATGCCTCCAGTCAGCCAGATTACTCAGTGGGGAAGGCACCTGCTGCCCAGACTGGGGATCTGAGTTCACTCTCCAGGACCCACATGGTGAAGGAGAGAACCCCAACCACATGTTGGGTTCTTCCCTGGCATCCACACTTGCACCATGGCATTCTACCTGAAACCCTTCACACATTTCTACCTGAAACCCTTCATAAACAAACTAACAATGCCTCTGTGTGTGTGTCCATGCACACGCGTGCATGCATGTGTGCACATGCGCTTGTGTGTGTGTATGTGTGTGTTTTGAAGACAAGAAAACATGAAGAGTATTAATGGCTCTTTCCACTGCAGCCCTGTCACACACTGTAGAAGAGGAAAACATGTCTTACATGCTATTTGCATGTTCCAAATCTATTGCTTTACATGGGAATCACTGGCACCATGCCTCAAATACTATCCACCATTTCTTCAGACAGCATCATTTTTATTGACCATTAATTTATCATTCATCAATCATAATGCTCAATAGCTGAAAAGTTCAGTTGAAAAGGTGGAAAAAGAATTACATAAATGATTCACCTCTCCCCTCTATGGACAGTTATTTGTTCACATGTCCACAGTTACTACCAATCACTTACATGTAAATATTCACCTCCTCTTCAAGAATCTGAAACAGCACACCCAGTAAAATATTAAAATTCCTCAGGTTGCATATATGTAAATGAAATGACAGTACTGTAGGATGATTTTAAGATCTTTAGCACATAGTGCCAATGTTTTTCTATAAGAATCTATTATTCCCCAATGTTGAGCAACCTTATTTTTTTAAAGCCTCTTACTATTTGGAGAAGTATAACTCAAGTTATAATTTGTGATTCTTGGGTCGCCATGGAGATAAACATTTTTAACAGCACTGGCCTTTGGAGCTCATCGTATCTGCCCATTCTCATTTGTCCATTCTTCATCAACAGTAGTGTGTTTCATACCGTTTATAGGAACATTTTACACATAACTTGTACATGGTACATCATAAACCCTTTGTTAGATTTATTAATATTTCTGCTTATTTGGCATAGCTTGTATATTTCTTTAATTCCACTGAAGTTAAAATGTTTTATGTTGTATACACTTTCTCATGTAAACACAAATACAAGTATTACCTTAATTTTATCTTTTTATGTGATTGTTATAGCTTTTATTCTGCAGTTTTAGAGTTTATTAACTTTTAAAATTGTTTTTGTGGGTTCTGGTGTAGTTGCTCCTTGTTCTTTTGTGCTGTCTGTGATGAGTTTGCTCTGGCTTTCCTCTTTGCCCTAGGGAAGCTTCTCTCCCAGTGTTCTTAAATTTGACTAGCTTTATGACGTTTCTGAGTTACTTCTTTGAGGACTTTCCTTGTCCATCTCTCTGTGCAATACTTGTAAACTGGGTGCTACAATGCCCATGGGTCAAACACTTCTGATATTTTTATTTCTTCCAATTCTCTATTTTTTTAATTGCTATACTGAATCTTTTGAGATTTTTGTCTCATATTTACAAATCTATATTTTTCCCTTTTGTTGAACTTCCAGTTTTGCAATAGGTCATTCCTGTCACCTTGGTTTTTATTGTGTGGATTCCACTTTTTTGCATTGATCTTGTTTCACATATTTCATCTCTAAAAAAATATTAAAATTATCACTGCTTTTTGAGTTCTGTTCCTTGAACTGAAGAAACTGCTTGTCTCTTAGTTTGGGTCTTTTACATGCACATTTAAATCCTTCCGCAGACACCTAGCAGTCCTTAGCTGATTATGGACCAGGAAGCTGACTGAAAGTGAACTCATTTTGGACGGTGCTCACCTGCATGGGGACCTGTTTGTTTCCTCTAGGCTGGACAGAGTCAACAGTGAAAGATCTCCCAACTTTTCTCCTGGGGGCAACAGGTCTGGATTCTCCATTTGAAGAAAAACAGCAGCTCAAATTTCCATTGTTCCACTTTTTAAAATTCACCTAACTTTACTCTCGATGATCCCTGGCAATCTCCAGTCCAGAATCTACCTTTCTCCTGCTGTAGACCAGGAACTGTAAACGTCGGCTCCATCTGACTGATATGTCCTAGATTTCAGAGAAAAGGTTTCTTTCCCAGAGGTCACTCCTGCCCTGACATCCTGCAGGTCCCTTAGGTCCTGCAGAGATAACTCTGTTGCTTGACTTTCCTGCTAATTTAGGACTCTTTTGTAGGATTTTACAAATCAGCATGTATTTCTCCAGTCAATTTCCAACCTGCACACTTTGCCACTACCTTCTACCATACTTCCTTTGACACCTTTGTAAGTCTGTCAAAATACAAATACTGTTATTGTCACTTCAAAAGGGTTGGGGGTGATAAAAAATGATGGCACTTCAATTTTTGTATTCATGGATTCTGCTTTCCATACTCCATGGTTACTATTCAGCAGATGCCTATTGAAAATGGCTGGCACGGAAGCTCCTCAGAAGGCAGTGTGCTTGGCAGCAGCTTTTACCTCCAGTAGGCACTCGCAGAAGGTAATGAATGTATTGCTTCCAGAGTTGCATTTGTTCCATTACCCAAGACATCTATATGTCTCTGCCCCACAAACCTCAGTGCTCCATTCCTCATCAGGTGCAGATAAAAAGCACAGCAAACCAGTGGCTTTTCCTGTTCATTGTTGCCTTTAAAGGCCAGTATTTTCTGTGGACATTCAAGTTAGGAGTACACAGGAAGTGTGCATATAGAGAAATATACTCAGCAGGAAGAACTGGGCAAGATCAGTAAAGGTTACATTGTGACATAAATCCTGAATAGTGGGATTTGGCCTTAAAATCCAGCAATATAACTGTCACATTATGACGTCAGTGTGGTCTATATGGTATTATGGAATTATTGACTTTGTTCTAGTTGCTTTATTCTGTGTGGAAACTGGGATGGTAGTGGTTGTATCTAGCTACAAAGAGTGGCAGAGGTCCTTAACCCCACCCCAAACAAGGATTAAAGTGAGTAAATTATCTTGAATTGTAAGTTTTGGATTTGCTCCCTGAGTGAGTCTGTAAGTCTTTTTTTTTTTTTTATGGGGCCGAAATCCTTGTACACGACTCAACACTAACCCAATCTCCCTTTGGCGAAAAGTATACTGGATGTTATAGCATACAACTGAGAGAAGCCTCATTCATACATATCCTCTCCTTCACTCTTGTTCCTAGAGCCAACTGCTTATGTATTTTAGGTATTTATTCAGTGTTTCCTGTGATTTTAGGCTTTCAATTTCAGATCCCTTGATCACATCCTACAAACAATGTGGAATATATTCTATGATACTCCATCCCAAAACACAGACTATCCCTGACCCCTCATCGATCTACCACATTTCCTGGGTAAAATCTTGAATCTTTGCCACATAAAAGTGACCACAGTTGATTAGAATAGTGAACAATGACTGCACTGCTAGTTGTTTATAAATTTTTATTCTTTTTCCTTTTCTCTGATTTATACATACTCACTCCCTGATTCATTCCTAGAAATGTAAATCTAAATGCTCAGAGCCAACTAGGTCACTGAAGCAGATTTCTCCTTTCAGAAATATTCTTCCTGGAGCTCCCATGCTTGCTTGTAGCTGAACCACTCGTCCTAGGTAGTTGCACAGCCTGCATCCTGACGTTTTTCATCCTCCATCCTCCATGGATTACCTCTCTATTATGTTAGGTCCCTCAGGTCCTTCCTAACAGGCTCCATCCATGTGTACTCACTTGCTTTGGCAGGGAATATCCACTGGGAACATCCCTGGAAGCCCCATAGAGATTAGAATTCTCCAGAAGAAACACACTGGGCTTTGAAGACTGCACCCAGGTAGAATATGCAACAATTTGTACTGGCCATTCATAAAACTTTTTCTTAATAAAAGCACCAAAGATGCTGAGCAAAAGTCATTTCCAACTAGAATTTATGCCACTGTTGCCTCTGCAAACTCGTCACACCCATCACAAAAACAGATAGCAAAACTTACCTAGGTCTTCCTGGGCCAACATCTACCAGTTTTGCTGCAGTCGATGCTATGTGCTAAATTCTGGCTTCAGCTCTAAGAAAGGCAAGGATCGTGTCAAAAGTTTCCTAACTATGAAACAAGAACCCGAGTTATTGGGTGGCCATAAACACCACACCTGTTTGCCAAAGTTTGAAATCTGAAATAAACTTGGTTCTATGCTGCTGCTTTCCTTTGAGAATTCTAAAGACATTGTTCTACCAGTGTCTTCTCAAAAATCCAAAAACAAACTCTCGCTAAACCTTTTATAAATTCTGTGTACACTTTTAGAGTAGCCCTTTGATCCTTTCCAACAGTTCTGTTAGGATAGGAATGGTGAATCTGGTCTGCGTTAGGTATGCCTTACACACACTCCTGTTCTGCATTGCTGTGTTTCCCCTCTCTCAATTTCTCCTTCTCTCCATGTGTATGTATAATCTATCATTTGGACACCAAACCTCACAGATGAGCCTTTAATTTTATTACCTATTCTTATTGTCAACAGTTTGTTCTTTTGTTACTAGCCAAGCCTCCCATCATTTTCCAGTTCCAGAAACTATTTTGGTTGTGTGAATGAATGTTCACTGTAGATTAATTGCTGAAGATTTCTCTCTCAGAGGGCTAATTTGTCTTTAGGTACCATTTCCTCTCAGCACTTCACTTTTTCTCTCTGTATTCACTTTATGAGGACCTTCTGGTTTCCCTGTATCTAGTTAAATGCATTTAAGAAGCAGGCACTGAGTAACTATGTTTGTCATGAGTGCTCTAGTAGGAATCTAGCACTTCCTTTGGTGATGGAAACACCTGACAATATCTAAAAGTGAGTCTAATTAAAAGACTTGAATGTATACCTTTTTCTTTTGAGACAGGACAAGGTGTCTCTACATAGCCCAGGCTGTCCTGGGCTGGATTAAAAGCATGTGTCATCATGCCCAGCTATACATTTTTTTAATAAGTTACTGGAGCCCAGGAATTTGTGGTGTCTGAAAGTTTTATTGGGTTTTTGTTTTGGCTTGGGGGGGTTGATTTTGGGTTTTTGTTGTTGTTTCTTTGTGGAACTAGCTCTGTAGACCAGACTGACCTTGAACTCACTACCAGTTCTTCTTCTTTTTTTAAATAGATACACTAAAATAAAAATAAAGTGTAGTATTTGATGATGTAATCTCAGCATTCCAAAAGCAGCAAGATGCCCCTGAGACTGGGACAACCCAGCCTAAGTGGTGAGTTCCAAGGACAGCAGGGCTACACTGTAAAGCCCTTTCTGAAATAAATGAACAGAAATCAGATGACTCAGAAAGCCTATAGTCCAACCAGTAAGAAATGGTAGCTTCACCTTTCACATTGCTTCAGGCAGTTTTTAAAATTTTATTGAGACAGAATTTACATGTTTAGGCGTCCACTTCAGTGCTATTAAGTGCTATTTACATGTGGTGCTGTACAATCAATCATCTCTGCAATCTAATTGTAAGGCTTATCAGTCCCTCCAAAAAGCATGTTTCCATTCTTAGTCACACTGCCATTCCCACCCACACCAAAGCAACTCTACTGTTTCAATTTCCCTATTCCTGATATCAAACTTAAGTGAAACCTGTTATCTGTGGCCTTTTGTGCCTAGCTTTTTTCCTATAGCACATTCTTGAGATTTGTGGTGTATTACATACCAGCATTTTGTTTCTTCTTATGACCAAACAGTGTTCTACAATGTATAGATCAACTACATTTTACTTAGCCATTCATCTGTTGATATAAATTTGGGTTGTTCTCTCTCTAAGGCTATTAACAACAATGCTGGTATGAACATTCATGTACATGTCTGTCTTGAATACCTAAAATTGATGAACCAATTGACAGCTCTGTTTAACATTTTAAGAAATTGTTACACTGTTGTCCAGAAATAACTACATTTTTTTTCTCCCACCACCAGTTATGAGGGTCAATTGCATAGATAGACTCTCCAACTGTTTTCTCACTAAAGAGATTCCAGGAGTGACCATCTGGTTGTAACATACACTTCCTTAGTGACTAAGTACATTAAGGATCTTTTCATAGGCTTATTGATGACCATTCTGCATATTTTTAAAGAAATTTCTTCTCAAACCTTTGTTTTATTACTGAATTGTAAAAAAGTTCTTTTATCTTGAGTATGTCTTTTGAAGTGCATATATTTTGATCTTTTTGGGGGTGAGGAGGAAGGGTTGGTGTTTTGAGACAAGGCCTGGCTATATATATATAGTCTTCCAGCTGCTGGGATTACAGGAATGTGCAACAACTCTCAGCAAAAACCTTAAAATTTGACAAGTCCAATTTACCAATGTTAAAAGTTGTTGCCCGCCTTCGGTGCTGTGCTGAAGCACTAATTATGTCTCATCTGAGGTCATGAAGCATTTGCTGTTCTATTTTCTAAGGCTTTGATGTTTTAGTTGACCTTTACATCTATGGTCTCAATAGAAATTAATTTTTGTGTAGGAATCCAAATTCATTTCCTTGTACATGGGTATCCAGTTGCTTCAGCTCCACTTTGTTTTCTGAAGATTATTCATTTTTCCTTGAGTTGCCCTGAAACATTTTGTTGAAAATTCGATTATCATAGATCTTTGGGAATTTGTATTCCACTGACTCTGTGAATATTTGTGTCAATGTGGTGACCCTGGTGGCCATCCTAAAAACATACCAACCAACAGAATAGCTCTTTTTTGTTTCTTCATTGTTCTAGGTGCACTTACTAGTCAGTTTCTTGGACTGGCCATTTTATTGATTTATCGCATTATTGTTGATGTACTAGCACTTTCCAAGTTTCAGTCTATGAATTATGATGGAGGTTAACTCTTTAAAGTCAGTCATGCAGCTGAACTGCTTCTCTTGTTAACTTGTAAATTTTCAATGTTTGGATGGGCAGATAATTCTGACCATTATCTTGTCGCAAATACCTTACTACTGACCAACAACCTCTATTTAAATTATAGGTCACACATATTTTAGGAAACACTAAATGCAACTAAATGTATTACTTTTCCGTTATGACTTACTTCTTTATGTCTTGTTTAAGTAGTCTGAAGCCACATATGTATCTTTTTATTTACTTAATATTCCCAGTGGAAATCAGAAGAGGAAATAGATCTGGAAGTAAATTTGGATAGCAACAGCTACTAGAACACAATCCAGAATTTGAAATTCCCCATAAATGGTCAGATGCTAATAACTCTTATTTTTAAATATAACATAAATGACTGAGATTTAGTTATAGGGGAATTTTCTGCTGGAGTAATTTTTGCTTCTCATGGGCCTCCTTCTAGTTTTCTGACATCTTTGCTCTCTCTTATGCAGATACAAATGAATAAAAAATTTGAAACTATGATCCACATGTGAGAACATGTGGTCTTTGTCTTTCTGAGCCTGGGTTACTTCACTTAATATATTTTCCAGTTCTATCCATTATCCTGTCAACCCCTAAATTCCATGTTTCTTTGTGGTTGAAAACTCCAATGTGTAAATGTCCCATATTCTCATTATTAATTCATCTATTTATGAACATGTAGGCTGATTTATTTTCCTAGCAATTTCTTTTTCTAGCAGGCATAAATGAACAAGTAGCTTTACAGATGCTCAGTCCTCTAAATACCTAGAGATGGAATAGCTGTGCCACATGGAAGCTCTAGTTTTAGGTTTTGAAAAAAAAAAAAAAAAAAAAAAACAACTTCATACTCCCATAGTGACTGTATCAGTTTGTACCCCATCAACAGTGAATGGTGGTCTCTCCCTCCCCACCTCCCAAGTCCTTTCCAGCATGTCTGTCACTTTCCTGACAGCTCTCCTGACATGGGGTGAGATGGAATCATGTCCCAGATGGCTGAGGACGGTAAGCACTTTTGTTGTGTGTGCTGGGTATTGATTATCCTGTCAGATGTACAGCTGGCAGGTTTCCTCTCATTCTGTAAGCTGCCTCTTCACTTACTAATTTTGCTGTACAGAAGAGCCTTTTAATTTCTTCAAGTCCCGTTTGCTGATAATTAATTGTCCCTCTTTCCTGAGCTACTGGAGTCCTTCTCAGAAAGTCTCTACCTATTACATATATGGTTTTGGGTGTGTTTTGTTTTTTGTAGAATCTTCAGATTTTGGAGTCTTGCAGTGTGGGTTTAAATTCACTTATAGATGATTTATATGGATCTAAAGATGAGAGATAAGGATCTAGTTTCATTCTACAAATGGAAATCCAGTTTTCCGAGCACCTCGTTGAAGATAGTGACCTTTCTATTTTTAGCACTTTTGTCAAAAACCATGGGACTTAGCTGTGTGTGTTTGTGTCAAGGGTTTTTGTTGTTTGTTTCCTGTTTCACTAATCTGCATGTCCATTTTTGTGTTTGTGCCTTTTTTTGTTTTTGTTTGTTTTCCACACAGGTAAAATACTGTGTTTAGGAAAAACAAATCTTTGGTCTTTGCATTTTCTTTTGCTTTGGTTTTAGAGGTCTCATTTCTTAATTTTCCATATACCCTTTCCTTTGTACATATCTCTGTGACTGCTTGGTTTTATTTCTATACTACTTAACACTGAGAGTTGGCACACAGACTCTCACCATCCACAATTATCCCGTTTGCTAAATTTGGGCTAGATTTATAATTATACTTGAGCATTCTTTCTAGAGTAAATTCAACTAACTCACTCCTGTTGCTTTGGAATAGGATTACAATGGAATAACAAACGAAAAAATGGAGACAGATTTCATTCAGCTCTTTGAGCATTCTTGCTTGTTATCTGGTATATGCTCAAATCTTGATATACTTCAACAGTACTTTAACTATGAAGGTGATATATCTGTTTCCTTACACTCTAAGAAGCTTTGGGGTGGTGTGTGTAAGCAAAATACAAGTATTTCTTGATTTTACATTCCTTCTTAAACTATTTTTATTCTGTTTTGACTGACTATTGAATTCATACTATTTCATATATGTTATTATAGTTCTGTTGCTCACAGTTATTCTTTTTTGCTTTGGAACTTGACACAAGCCAAATTCTTGCTAACTAGACACATTCATTAGTGAAATTCTAAATGTTGCCTGACATGATAAAAATCTTACACTCGTTGCAGATTTAATAAGAGGTGTTCTAAACTTTCATACTATCATCTCCCACTATTTACCACCTAATCTGAGACCCTTTTAAATATAAAGAAACCCAGGGATGACAGTATAAACCAGAATCTTATTGATACATTGAGTTAAAAAGCAGCAGAAACACAGAATTGTATTTTCCCAAACTGCAAAATACATTTTTCAAGTATTATAAATACTTCAGAAAATTGACCATAGAGTATGGCTGTAAGTTTTTACAAGTGTCAAAAATTAAAAATATCCAGAATATGTTCTACTACTATAAGACAATAAAGTAAAATCAGAAATTAATGACAAAAAATTAGAAACCTCCAAATTTGTAAACTGAAAATATATTTTTAAATAAACCTTTAATAAGAATGAACTAAAAAGTTAAATGAGGAAATTAATTCTATATAAATGAGAATGAAACTACTACTTTCTAAATCTGTGGTATGCTGGTAAATAATATTAAAGAAAAGTTGAAAACCTTAATTACAGAAATATTTAAGGCAGGAGGCTAGGAAATTATATGAACTAGATAGGTATCAATCTAAAACTATTATTTTTAAAAACTAAAATAATAATAATAAAACCAGAAATCGGTGAAATACAAAACTACATAAAATAGAGTACAGAGAAACCCAAACTTTTGATAATTTTAATAAACTTGAAAAACCTTCAATGAAAATGATTAAGAATAAAAGTACAAGCCACAAATACCCAGCTCTGGTGACAGAGGTCATTTCTGTAAAGGCTGTTGACACAAAATAACTGAAAACAGACATAGAAAAACAGGAGGAAAACTAGAAAGGGTATGGATATTTTTACTAATATACATTTTAAATTAAGAGAATAGATTTCTAGAAAAATATAACAGACACAAGAAATGAGAAGATTGACTACATTCATAACCATCAAAGCAATTGAAGTAGGAGCCAAACTCTTAGAATCAAAATTCCAAACGCAAGATGGCTGTACCAGGGAGTTTTACCAACCATTTTAAAAAAGATGTAATTCCAATCTTGGCAAACTTTCCCAGAAAATAGAAGGTGTGCTTCCTAGTTTGTATTATGGCACAAATCCTAAGGACTAGGAAAAAGGAAGCAGTTAATATCTCTTTTGAACACTGACACAAAAACTCTAAGTATGAGCACACTGACTCTAAGACTAGCGGTACTGTTTACTCCAGCAAAAATCAACCAGGTAAAACTTTAAGTCTGTTTAATACATACTGACAGATTAAAGGTGATCTCAGTGCAGAAGAGGTACTTGATCATTTTTAAATGTTTGCAGTTACACACTAGTGCTGTTCATGCTTTGGTCTGAGAAGCTTCTCTTTGAAGCAAGCAGCACTAACTGCAGGGACTCATAACCAGTCCGGAACTGAGAGTAAATGGCTGTTGGATGCTCAGCCCTAGATGGGACACCTATATGGCCCCTTCCAGGTTCAGAAAACATGGTGGAAGGGGCAGAAAGAATGGCAGGAATGGCAGCGTGTCAAAGAATAATCTTCAGGCATGACACGGCTTACACTCCTGAACTTAAAAGCTGTGATTACCTTTGATGGACCTACACAAGATTAAATTTGTCAGCATCCTGCCAGAGAAGAGAGAGGGACTCACAAGGCCCCATCCCTCTCTAAAGATCTATAGGTAATTGATTTCCAGGGGAAGGAAGACATGTTCTTCAGCAGTGTAACCACTAGTAAGATGCCCATGCTTCTGTAAGCAACCCTAATGAAACTCATTGGGTCACAAAATAAAACAATAAGTAGATGTTAAAGTAGAAAAGGGATTAGTTGGGAAGAGGAAGTGTAATCAGTAGGAGGGAAAAGGTATGAACATGACCAAAATACATTGTATGCATAGATGAAAATATAATAATAAAACCTTCTATCAAATATGACTTTTTAAATAGTTTTTCAACAATCTAAAACACTAAGAAAAATACCTTAAAATATATTATTGCAAACCATCAAAATTGTACTCAACAGTAATAAGTTAAAAGTTTTATCTTGCAGATCAAGAAAAAAACAAAGACGCCTGGGATCAGATCTTTATTCAACACTGCCCTGGAAGTTCTAACCAACACAAGGCAGCAAAGAAAATGGGAAGGCAGAGGGAAAGAGACTGAAAACAAAGAAACACATTATCATTATTGACAGATGGTATGTATATAAAAATATTTAGAGTAAAGCACTTGAATTAACAGAAGAGTTTGGTGAGGTCTCTGAATTTAATATATATATATATCAATTATACTTGTGTACATCAGTTACAAATGATCCAAGTTTAAGAATAATATCATTGACAATAGCATTAACTATTAATGAGAGCTTGTGAGATTTCTTTGATGAAGTAATGTAAATATATTCAGAGAAGTAGTATACTGACATGCTTTAGAAAACAAAGAGGATCTAAACAAATGAAAAGAGGAAAGACAGAGACAAAAAAATGGAGCAGAGTCTGAAAGAAGGGCCATCTGGGGACTGCCCCATCTGGGGATCTATCCTGTCTGCTGATACCAAACACGACACTGTTGCTGTTGCCAAGAGGTACTTGCTGACAGGAACCTGGTGTGGCTGTTCCTTGGGAGGTTCTGCCAGCAACTGACCAATGCAGATGTGGATGCTTGGAGCCAACCATCACACTGAGCTCAGGGACCCTGGTGGGGAGCTGGCAGAAGGACTGGAGGAGCGGAGGGGGATTGCAACCCCATAGGAAGAACAACAGGCTGGCTGGATGACCCAGTGCTCCCAGGGACTAGACCACCAACCAAGGAGTGTACAGGGAGGGACCCATGGCTCCAGATACATATGTAGCAGAGAATGGCTTTGTCTGACATCAATGGAGGGAGGCCCTTGGTACTGTGGAGGTTTGATGGCCCAAGGTAGGGGAATGTTGGGCAGAGGGGGTGGGGGAGCAAGCAGATGGGATGAGGGAGTTGTGAAGGGTAACTGGGAAGGAGGATATCATTTGAGATGTAAACAAATGGAATGATTAATTTAAAATAAAAGAAAAATATATACTTCATCCTAAATCTAAAGATTCACTACTACAAAACATCAGTTCTGAAATTTGCAAATGTAATGTTATTTCAGTTAAAATTCCAAGTGTATAGTACTTGACAGTTAGCTCCTGAACATACGAAGGCAAAGAGGTCTTGAAGAGAGGAACAGGTAATAAGAATTGTTTAACTAGATGTGAAGACATCACCATCACATCATGGATAAAATGAATGCTTGGTGGCCTGAGAAGTCTTTAGAAGGTATTAACAGAGAATATGAGTATGATTTCAAAGTAAGAACATTCTCAAGTAAAAAATAGCATGCACTTAAGAAAAAAGACTCATAAATTGAACCCCAAATGGAAGATTTGATATTTCCATATATCAAAATCAAACCTTTTCAAATGAGAAGCTAAGAAGTAGGAAGTGATGTGCAGCACAAGTAAGCAACAGGAATTACTACCTAAAGCATTAAGAACTCAGAAATCTGTAAGGAAAAGACAATTCCATAGGAAAGTAGCACACGCACACACTCCAAGTAGATGATTACATGAATTAGACATCAAGGAGACACAGTCAAGACATTAATGACAAGTCTCTACACACCAGGCCAGGTGAAAGTGAGATGCTGGACAGTATCGGGCATGGTGACATTCCACAGGAAGAGCTCCTCACCTCGGCTGATGTGGGTCACATGAAATGCATGTGCATACTCCTCTGCATGCCTAAGAATATCTGTAGTAGCTTTACTTGTAAATGTCACTGTAACAGAAACAAAACTGTTAGATTTATAGAGTCCATTTTTTTTTTGTCTTTTTTTTTCCAGAGCTGAGGACCGAACCCAGGGCTTTGTGCTTGCCAGGCAAGCGCTCTACTACTGAGCTAAATCCCCAACCCCTACGGAGTCCATTTTTACAGTTGAATTCCACACAGCTACACACAAGACACATTAAGTGGGAGGGCAAAAGAAGAGATTCCTTTATATAACATTTAAATATAGAGAGTTCAAGGTTGACAAGCCTGAGTTTCAATTACTAACTAATTCATGGGCGTTTAGGGTAATATTTTTCAGGGGTGGGGAGGTGATTCACTAAGATTGCCTGATGGACAAACCTAAGGACCTGAACTCCAATCCTCAGCTCACGCAGAAGCATGCGGTCACGTGCATGTATTCCTTTATTAGAAAAATAATCACCTTTTTAAAGCTATCAGGTTCATAGATGGTATATTTTAGTAGAAGGAGGGGAAACAGTTCAATTGGTAGAAATGGAGGGAGATTTGATACCAGTTATAATTGGACTGGGGTAGGCTGATCTAATTAAACTTTTGATAGTTTAGTAAAGAAGCCTGACCATCACAGGAGTTTTCACTGAAGAGATTATCTTCGGAAAGGAATGCCTTTCTCTGAGTCTTGTATGTTTTATTTTGAAATCCAGACTCGGGTAAGCAGAAGATAAGTTGCCTTTTTCTCTCTCAAACTGTGGATGTGTGCAGTAGAAGACTGCTCCCTGTTACCTCACAGACACCACAAAAGACATATAAACGTCTACCGCAGAACATGATCTCTTCCTGTTAAAGTTCATTCATTTATCTGTTCACTCAGTTATTTGGAAAAGTTTTACTAGGCAAATGTTAGTGCTAATCACTGTTTTAAATGTTTGGCGTCTAGCATGAAGCGTGTCCCCATAGAACCTATATTATTGTACATGTTCTGCATGGAGGCGGAGAAACAGTAATTGTAACATAACACACATGCAGAATGCCAGAGACAAGAGTACAGGATGCTAGAGGCCAGGGGAGGAACAGCTGCATCTTTAACCCGGGCTGTCACAGCTGGCTGGCATTGTGAGCAAGGAGGAAGACCTTTCCTGGCCATGGGCAAAAGCTGTAGAGCAGAAATAGCTGTGTCATAGCAAGAAGGTAGGTATGCTGTAAAGGCATAAGGGGTGAGCCTCAGAGGCAAACAAAGTAAGACCTGGAAAACTCTGCAGCCCACTGAATGAACGGTTTGCCTTCTCCTGGGAGGGCCATGGGGTGCCACTGCAACTTCACTGGCTGAATGGGTGCCCCTTTTCTCAATCCCATTCAAATGTTTGTTTTTTCATAAATTGCTGGGAACACAGTACTGTAATGTGATCATTGAAAAGTTGAATCATGTTTTTAAGATTTTATTTTATATATACACATTTAATATATACATATTTTTATAGATACATATATTTTATTTTATATGTACATACACATATATAGTTGGTGGTGGTGGTTTGTTTAATTTTTTTTCCAAGACAGGGTTTCTCTGTGTAGCCCTGGTTGTCCTGGAACTCACTCTGTAGACCAGGCTGGCCTCGGACTCACAGGGATCAAAGGGCCTCTGTTTTGTGTGCATTTCTGCATGAGTATGCCCATGTGTGTGTGGATGCCCACTGAGGATGCTGAGAGATCATCTCGTGCTGCAGATACAGACAGCTGTGAGCTGCCAACATGGGTGCTGGGAACCGACCATGGCTGTTCTGTAGAGAAGCACCCACTCTTACTCACTGGCCCACTTCTCCAGCCTCCTGTTGACTTTCTATTGTATTTCCTCTTTCTGCAGTTTCTATTGGATTGTTTACATTTATTTCTTTTTTTTTTACATTATATGTTTTGGTTACTGGAGCAGTACTGAGCATATGTTAAAGACTTTTGTTTTCTAATCTGACATCTAGCGACTTTGTTCACATTTCCTACATATAACTTAATTATTTTGAGACACAGTATCTCTATGTAGCCATGGCTTACCTGGAATTTATTATGTAGCCTAGGCTGACTTCAGATTCAGAGATGCTTCTGCCTGTCTCCCTAGTGCTGGGTTTAAAAGCATGTGCCATTCAAGCCTGGCTTGTGTTTTTTTAAGACACGGTTCTTGACTCGGCCTCAGGTGTACTGGGATCATAGGTATAAATCACCACATCGAGTTTAAATTTAAATTTGATTTTTAAGTCACAAAGCCATAGAATGTTCTCTCTTCATCAAACTATCCTTCCAAATAGCAAGTACTATACTTTCTGAAATTTTCTTATGAGACTTTTAAGGTTTTTTTTATTATTATTATTCCTTTTGAATACTGTTTTTCTGTAATCTTTGAAGGTGGAATTCATAGTTTTCCCCTCCATAGAGTCAATTTTACAATGACAAATATTACATATAACATCTTACCAAGCTATACACTACTTTTGCTACGTTAAAAAATGAAGGTGCATACAAAGCTGGTGTGTCACTAAGGCTTCGGGAATAAGACCCACATTACCAGGAACCATGTAGGGTCACCTCAGCTCTAGTGACACATGGGAAGTTAAGGACAAAGCAACCTGACAGATAAGCCAAGCAAGAAATCCTTGTAGAGGAAATTCTCTTTTCCAAAGTTCAAAGATCATCTCTTATAGGACTGGGGAGATGGCTCTGCTGGTGAAGTGCTTATTGTACAAGGATGAGGACTCAAGTTTTGATCCCAACAAAAGCTAGGTGTGACAGACAGCATCTGTTATACCCCAGAGATGGAAAGGCAGGCAGGAGCCTAATTCAATAGTTTGATGTTTAATGAGAAACTGTTTCCAAAACTAAGGTAAAGAACAATAAGGAAGACCCCAACATGATCCCTCACCTCCACATGCACAGGCACCAATAGCACACACACACAAGATTGTGTGCAGAAAGATGGGGAGGGAAAAGGCCTGGTCTTAAGAAGAAAATACGTTTTTAGGAAAGCATGGCTAATTCTGTCACATTGACTAGACCTGGAACCAAGTAAGAAATAAGCTGACAGGACCACCTGTAAAGGATTTTCTTGATCAGATTATTTTAAACAAGATGATCCACTCTAAATGTGAATAGTGCTTCTGGTGGCAGCCAGATAAAATCAGCCCAAGGGAAAAGTCTGGGCTTGCCTGCTTGCCTCCATGACACTGTCCAGCTCACTCTCCCTGTTCTCAGGTTGCTGTCCAGTTCATCCACCATGCTGCTACCATTTTTTGTTAATATCAGAATCCAGATTCTTCAGCCTTCCAATGTGGAATAAAGACCAGTGGCCCTCCAGGAATGAATCCTCCAGGCATTTAGACCAGAAGGGGCGGGTTTAAACTGCAGAGACATGTATTGTAGTCTTGTAGACTATGTGGCTTCTGCGTTCTCCGTCTCTCCAGTGTCAGCATCTGTACTGTACCATGTAAGCCAATCTAGTAAGTCCCCTGCACTGTGTGTACACACTGACACCCTATCAGCTCTGCTCCCATGGAGAACCCTAACTAATGCAGACATCTTTCCGACTTCATTTCTTTGTCTTAAGTGTTTTCACTGTTTAAGTCAAAAGCTTTATGGTATCGTTTTCTTATTAATTACCAGCACTTAAAAGTCAATTTTTTTGTTTTGTTTTACCTTTCTTATTAACACTTTTGCGAACTAACTTTTTATGCTAAACTGTAATAGAACCATCAAGTGTTTATTAATTAATAATTCAAAAAGTCAAATGGACTATGGTGACTTATTGAGGGGTTGATAAAATCAGCTGGAATGCAAAAACTAAGCCTTTTCTGTCACCATCTTGCCACTGAGATTTCATTCCTGTATTTATAACATGTCATTCATTAACTAGTACTTACTCAGCACCTGTCATGTACAGGTATTGTTTTACATGCATAGGACACTAGTGAATAGAGGCAAGGTTCCTGCTTTACTGGAATTTAGATTCTAATGTCAGACAATAATAGTAACAACCAGTAATGATTCTGCAAGTACCTTGCTGAGATAGTTCTAAGCACTTTACAAATAGTGACGTAATTATCACAGTAACAATAAGAATTACCTCTACTTTTGCACAAGGAATGGAGGACAAGAGAGAAAAGATCACTTGCCCAACTGTACATAGCTAGGGAGAGCAGAACTGGGGTTAGAGTCAAGAGAGCCTCATACTTGGTCTCAATACTTTGTCTCTGACCAAAAAGAAAAAGGTGCATGAAGTAATATAAACAAAGAGTAAACCAACTAGGGGTCAGGATTGTGGAAATACAGAACTGGGTGCTAGAAAGACATATTTGCAAGGGAGGAGTGAGGCACAGTATAGATGTCAGGGGAAACGTCACTGGGAAGCAGCACTAAGCTGTGACCGGAAGAATGGAGTTACAGCTGTCTTGGGGGCAGAGGTGAAGAACACACAGTCCAAGATTTTAAAAAAGAAGAATGCATGCCTGCACTCAAGGGTCTGAGGTAGGAGGATGGGCAGTGTAGCCAGCCTAGCATACACTACAAGGCCTTGGCTCAAAACTCAAAAGAAACAATGGAATCCTATCTTGTTGGAAGAAATAGAAATGTCCAGTTGAGTGTATCTAGAGTGTGGTATTCCCGTGACTGACGGAAGGCAGGCAGGCAGGCAGGAGGCCAACTGCATAAATTAAAACAAGTGACTCTTTTATCCTAAGTGTCAAGAACACTATCTGGTAATTTGGAAAGATCACTCTATTCTGTGCAAAAATAAGGAAGTCCCTTTGGAGGCAATTACAAATCCAAGAGGAAAATGACAGTGGCCTGAATGAGCGTGGGAACAACAGGGAAAGGAACCTCAGGGTAATTTTCACAATACTGGACAAGAGTGGCGAGTGAAGTGAGAGGGTCTCCAGCTTTGGGTTTGAGCCACTACGATGTGTCCTTTGTGTGAGGCTGAGTGCTTCCATAAGGAAAAAAAAATGAAGCTTTTCACCTTCTACTTGTGGAGGAGGCACATTTGGGGGAGGGAGGTTCTTTTCTAATTCTCTTTCTTCATTTAAAAGTTCCAAAGGAAGGACAGGAAAGAACTGAAATGTTCAATTTTAAGAGATCCTTCCACTTGAAATATACTGAAGAACAGAACCCTCTTTATCGAGCATCGGCTGTCCCCAAGATCTCAATGATGGGGTACAAGACAACGTTGGCGAAGCCATCTTAATCCCATCTCGTGCTCCTCCTGGCAGTTAGGCCCACTGTTCCATATAAATTCTCACTATCGTAAACGCTCACAGCATCTCCCCTCACGCTACAACGCTTAATACATACAGCTATATATCTATATATTTATATATCTTAACAAGCAATGCGACTATAACCCCTGCCTTCAAGGCTAGTGGTTTTGCAGGAATGGTACCTTTGGAAAGCTCGTGGCTGCCCCGTACTTATTTGCGCCTTCTTCATATCCACTTAAGTGACAACTCTAGTCCCTAGGCTGCGGGGTCTACTGAGGAGCAGGAGCCGTTGGGTCGGTCAGTTGGCAAGCTCTCCTCAGATCTCAAGCCTGCGAGACGCGGACCGGCTCCTGGCGCCTTCCGTCCTCGCAGAACCGCAGCGAAAGAGTCTGGGAGGGGGTCGGGAAAGGAAAAGACGCAAGAGAGATTAAGTAATTGGTTCCCAAAGGCACAAGATGATATTTGGGGTCGACTATGAAGCACCGGTTTCAAACGCCCGCCCCCTAAGCAGCCTTGGCTCCGCCCCTCGGCGACGTCACTCCATCTTTTTCCTGTGTCTCTGCTGATTGGTCACCGCGTCAGCCTCTGAGAGACGGTTTTTAAAAAAACGAAAAAAAAAAAAAAATTAATTCTCCGGATTTGCTTCCGGGTGTGGAGTTCGCGTCTCCTACACAGCGGTTGGAAGTGCGAAGATTTTGCTTCCGGGTCTTAACTGAGCCCCTGGATTGGAAGCTCTGCGTTTTGTTTCCGGTCTTGGGCTGGCGCCCCCGGCGCAGAGGTTTCTGGGAGTTAAGGGTCGCAATGGTTCGTGAGTGAGTTTCAGAAGGTACTGCGTCGGACCCCCTCCAGAGTGAGTAGCAGGGCATAGTGGTTTGTGGTCCTTGTGCGGGTGGCACTGGGGAGCCCGGTCGTCGCCGCGAGCCGTGAAGATCATCTAGGCCGCGGTTCCCGGATGGCGGTCAGGCGCTGTAGCCGCCGAGCCCGGAGCAGTCACCGGCGCGACACCTCTGACACTGAGAAAAGCAAAGGAGGGTGGGATTGGGAAGAAGCTCCCACTTCCCACACGGTCTGTCTGAGCATGCTGCTTAACGGAGATTTAGTAGCCCTGTAGTTAGGCTGAATTCTCATTTGACAGCTAAAAATTGCAAAAGAGTCTCTTGTAGCCGAGTCTAGCTTCGAACTCCCGATTCTTTTGCTTTCACCTCCCAAGCTCTGGAATCACAGGAGTACCCCATCATACCCAGTTCAGGATGGGTTTTGATGTTTGATTGGGTAGAGTTCC
Source organism: Mastomys natalensis (assembly GCA_021653895.1). Lineage (NCBI taxonomy): Eukaryota > Metazoa > Chordata > Mammalia > Rodentia > Muridae > Mastomys > Mastomys natalensis. The sequence continues at coordinate 1,732,687 of JAJTUV010000150.1, forward strand.
GATTTTCTGAGCATCGCTTAAATAACAGCCTACCAACGCCTTATAAATGTTGCGTCATCTTGTTTTAGAAGAAAATTGAATCAAGAAGATTCTGGGGTAATGTTGCCCATGTAAATTCATTGGGTTTTAAACAAACTCTAAGACATTCAATAAATTTGTCTGTGCATTAAAAGAAATTTGTTTTTTATTGGGCTATTTGCTGTAATCTGAGGTTTTTGATAAAAATGCAAATCTTGGCCAGATGAGGTGGTGATGGTGGTACACACCTTTAATTCCAGCAGTGCAGAGGCAAAATCGGGTAGATCTCTGGAGGGTTCTAGGCAAGCTTGATCTGTGTAATGAGTCCTAGTTCAGCCAGAGCTACATTGTGAGACCCTATCATAAAAAATTAAATAAGCCAGGCGGTGGTGGCGCACGCCTTTAATCCCAGCACTTGGGAGTCAGAGCAGGCGGATTTCTGAGTTCGAGGCCAGCCTGGTCTACAGAGTGAGTTCCAGGACAGCCAGAGCTACACAGAGAAACTGTCTCGTGAAAAAAAGATAGATAGTAGGTAGATAGATAGATATGATAGATAGATAGATAGATAGATAGATAGATAGAAATCTCAGATAGATAACTAGATAGTAGATGATAGAAATAAAAGAAATAATAGTAATTTATTTAGAACATAGTACAGATTTAACATTTTAAAAGCCACACTGTACTATTGTCCAAGATCTGACCTCATGTGTCAGAAATCTCATAATACTATAGAAATGTCAGCATTCCATAAATGACTGAAACAAGCTAGGAGATTTGCCCAGGGCTACCCAACTAGAATAGAAGCACAAACTCAGATCTTCATAGTAGTTATTTATACTAACACAGAGCTGCCTGCCAGTGCATATCTAGTAAACACCCTGAGTTTCATAATTCAGCTTTTTAGGAACTTGTGTTGAAGCAAACTACTTACGTGATTTTGGGGAGAGCTTTGAGAATGATGTAAGGATAGATATTTATGAATGATCTGTAAAATGAGAGTATAACTTAAACTCACTTTTGTCGAAGACTAAAAGATGACAACAGCAGCCAGGCCAACTTTTGAACCTGCAAGAGGTGGGAGAGGAAAAGGAGAAGGGGATTTGAGCCAGCTCTCCAAGCAGTATTCAAGCAGAGATCTTCCCTCGCATACAAAGATAAAGTACAGGTAAGAAGGCCTTTTGTTTGTTTTGTTCATTTGAATGGGACCAAGCCTATATGACTTATATCATGTCTAAATTATAGTATTTAAGTTACTGATCTTCCAAGAAAAGGATTTCAGAAACATTTACAATAAAATTATTCAGTATAGTTGCAAAGTGTTGCTGACATTCTTCCAGCATAAGTTCCTCTGAACCTGACATTGCTGTGTGTAGATGAAGCACACGCTAGTCATCGTGATCACTTTGAGAAGATGGAGCTGTAGTGAATGTGGGACTGGTGCCGAAACAGCCCCAGAGTTGATGGACTGTTTTAAAAAGCCGAGACATTCTGTTGGAGGAAACTGTGTTTCAGCTTGTTCTTCTAGTGATACCAGAACAGCACTAATGTATTAATAACCCTCAGATTAGGATATTGTTTTGTCCTCTTCCATTTCGTTCTTGACAGACAATTACATTCTGGATTGTCTCAAACTGCTGTAGCCATATAGGTTCTTTTCCTTGACAAGTGAGGGTAACGTTTTTGACCTGTTTTTTTTTGTTGTTTGTTTTGTTTTCCTACTTAAGACAAACTACACAGGATGCCCCTGAAGAGGTTCGCAACCGTGACTTCAGGAGAGAGTTGGAAGAGAGAGAGAGAGCTGCTGCAAGGGAAAAAAATAGGGACCGTCCAACCCGAGGTACCCATACTGTCCCTCATGTTTGTCTCAGAATTATGTGGTGGAAACTGTATCCTGGGAATTGGAAATAGTTAACATTTTTGTGAGCTGTATCTCTTTGGTAAATGATTAGAGATGATAATGAGGTTTGTTCCAATCCCATCTTGTCATGCATTGATAGTAGAAGAAATGGTGACCTGGAGTGTTTAAAACCCATTGTTTCAGTTCCTGTATGTAGACTTGGACTTTACAGCAGCTGGAACTGAGGCCTTCTGTCTGGGACTCCCCATGTAATTGAAGAGTTTTGAGAGAAGCATCAGTTACCCTTGTTGTGTTTCTAGTACATGTGAGCATTGACTAGGTCTCCTGAGATGCTGTAATCTCCATACTCATTAATTCATTTCATGTTAGCCAACAAATATTTATCAGACTTAACTTACCAGTCACGGGGTGGATCCCTACTGTCACTATGCATGTGGGATTCTTTTTGCCCAAAGGTTTCTAAAATGTTATTTAAAATCTATACTTATTTCAATATGCTAAATGTTTGTTTTCTTCAGAACATACAACTTCCTCTTCAGTGTCAAAGAAGCCCCGCTTAGACCAGATTCCTGCTGCCAACCTTGATGCTGATGACCCTCTCACAGACGTATGTGTTTTAGTTCTGGGTTTGGGTTAGGTTTTGTTTATTTGTTTGCTTGTTTTAAAGCCCCCTCAGTGCTGGAACTGTGAGCCTCTGCCATTGGGCCCAGCATATCATATTTTCCTGAAAAAATTTTTTAATACATTTTGGCTTTATATTATTGAAATATATCACTGAACTCAACTTAAAGGTTTATAATTGTTTTTAAAACAAAAAATATTCTTCTGTGTCAAAGACTTTTAGGACATGTTTAATCTGGAGAGCTATGTGGAAGCAGTCAGGTTAAGCTGACTTACTTTAACTACACAGGACACTGTCAGGATGAGCGCCCTGTGAACAGCCAGAAACATTTACAAATTGAGCATTCTACCCAGTGCTGCCTTTTATTTTCCTTAGGTGTGATGCCCTTTTAGACATGTAGTGCTCATAGGCCTCTTAGTGATTATTAGAGAGGCAAGTAGTCTAAGCAGATAGAGCATGATGTTCACTGGGACACTGCTGCCTTTTTAGTTGTATGTAGCTCAGACTGGTCTACTAATCACCTCAGCGTCCTGAGTAGTCCACTGCACCTGACTTCCAACTTCAACTGAGCACACGAGTGACCTTCCTGAGTATCTAATTGCATATATATGTCAGCAGTTAGAGCTGACTGATAGAGTTATTAAAATGAGAAGCCTTACAGTAAGTGAAATTCAGTTATTCATTCCAAATATTTCTGTTGGAATCGTAGCACCCCTTTTTTGCACATTTACTTGCGAATTTAGTCATTTTGAGCGACATGAAACTACTTTTAACTCTTTAGGGGTAAGACACTGATCATAGTACTATATGTCATTGTGAAGTGTTACTTGTTTTAGACCGTTGCCATGTGAAAATCCCTTTTAACCATGTAACTATGAAAGGTACTTTATCAGGGTTGACAGTTTAGTAAGCATTCATAATTTTTTGTTGGTTTTATTTATTATATTGGTTATTGGTTTTAATTATGGTATTTAGGTACTTTTCCCTGTAGGAAAATTTTGTTCCAAAGACTATGAGAAAGGTAAATAATGTTTTTTTTGTTTTTTCTGATATCCTGGGTCACCTTGACCTGTCTAGGAGGAAGATGAGGATTTTGAAGAGGAGAGCGATGATGATGATACTGCGGCTCTTCTTGCAGAGCTAGAAAAGATCAAGAAAGAAAGGGCTGAAGAACAGGCCAGGAAGGTAGTGTTGGCGTGCATGCTGCACCGTCGCATTTTACCATGTCTAGTATTGGAACACCTGGAAACCTGTCTTCTGAAAATGGCATTCTCAGTCCCTAATTATGTAGTACATTTTGTTCAGGTAGTTCAGATAAACTATGATGCTCAACTTGTTTAAAAGCAAATGAGTAAATGTTTGATTTTCTAATTAAATGCCAGAATTAAAGATAGTCTACAGCAGTGCTTCTCAGCTTTCCTAATGCTGCAACCCTTTAATACAGATCCTCATGTTATAGTGACCCCCAACCTTAAAATCACTTGGTTGCTACTTCATAACTGTAATTTCACTAGTTATGAATCACAATGCACATATTTTTGTTTTCCAGTCATCATAAGCAACTCCTGCGGAAGGGTTATTTGACCCCCAAAGGAGTCATGACCCATGGTTGAGAACCACTGGTCTACGTGGTTTATGAGATTCTCTTCCTGTCTCCTGCTTACTTTGAGACATTTCTGTCTCAAAAAAACCTTAGTTAGTTCTATATAGTCCAGGACAAGTCACCTAACTTGTTTGCATATTCACAGTCTCTTTACGTACAACATCAGTAGAGTACCAGGTTTGTAGAGAATGCTGAGGATGTGAGGGCTCTGCTCTAAAAGATTCATGGAGCTCCTTCATGCGTGCAGGATTCATTTCTTTTGGCAAAAGTAGAGAGGTTGGAAAAAGTTTAGACTGCTTCAGTAATCCTCATATGCAATGAAATGAACTATAATCTGCATGGTAAGAGCTGCAGAGATGGCTCAGTCATTAAGAGCACTGGCTGCTCTTTCAGAGGACCCAGGTTCGATTCCCAGCACTTATGTGGTTACTCATAACCACTGTTGATAAACTTAAATCAAATATCAATCCCACTTTGCTATGTTTTGGGGATGAGAGAAATCAATGACCTAACAGATCAAGAAGAAAGAGTCTCTCTAGAAGCCACTTTAAGATGAACCTTATTTTCCACATGGGTTCCTGATACTTCATTTTAATATGCAAATGTAAACAATGGATTTCACTTTTACCAGGACAAGTAACTGGTAAGTGAGAAGTATGTCATTTGTGGGGAAAACCTTTTAGGTTACTGCAGAGATCTCAAGGTCAGGAACTTTGTATTACACTTAGGATCAGACAGCTTTCTGGAAAACGATAAGGGTCTGGGAAGGGAGCAGTGAGGTGGCTCAGTAAACAGCGGTGCTTGTCAGTAAGCCACACAGTCTGAATCCAACCTGAGTTCAGTTCCCAAACCATGGTAGTATCTGATCTCCATGTGCATAGTTCCTTTAATAGTTTATTTATTTATTTTTTTAGTTTTTCAAGAGCAGTCACTGGCATGCCACTAGAGGGCAGCTGTTAGATGCCTAAACGGTTGCAGTTTTCTGGTTGACACTTAGAGAATAGATACATATTTTTTAAGGTCTTAGAGTTCCTGGAGTTTCACCTAATTTCTGTATAGAACATGTTGGTATTTCTTTGAATTGAGTAACAGCTTCTTTTGTCCCTGTCTTCTTTTCTTAGCTGCTTTATGATGATATTTACAGTAGCATTTTGGAGCTAATTAGACTATTATAGATTAGCACACTTCCTGTAAGGACCAGACAGTAACCGTTCTTGTATGGCTGCATCTGCTCTATTGCTATTCCAGGACAGAAGTGGACACAGTGCCTATATAAATAGGGTGGCCATGTCCCCAAAAATCTACTTCTCAAGTGTAGGGGCGTGAGTGTGGATCTGACCCACAGGCTATCTGACCACTAGCCCACAAGCCTGGTAACTGAGTGAAGAAAGGGTTACCTTTTCTTCCCAGTGCTGTGTGTTAAGCCTGCTCCTGTTTTTGTGGCATCTTTGGAGAATGTCTTTTTTTTTTTTACATTTTACTTATTGTTGCTGGATTTAGGGGTAGATGCGTGCACACATGGAGATCAGAGGACGACTTTCAAGAGCCAGTTCTCCTCCTGTGGTTTGGGAACTGAACTTGGGTTGGATTCAGACTGTGTGGCTTACTGACAAGCACCGCTGTTTACTGAGCCACCTCACTGCTCCCTTCCCAGACCCTTATCGTTTTCCAGAAAGCTGTCTGATCCTAAGTGTAATACAAAGTTCCTGACCTTGAGATCTCTGCAGTAACCTAAAAGGTTTTCCCCAAATGACATACTTCTCACTTACCAGTTACTTGTCCTGGTAAAAGTGAAATCCATTGTTTACATTTGCATATTAAAATGAAGTATCAGGAACCCATGTGGAAAATAAGGTTCATCTTAAAGTGACTTCTAGAGACTCTTTCTTCTTGATCTGTTAGGTCATTGATTTCTCTCATCCCAAAACATAGCAAAGTGGGATTGATATTTGATTTAAGTTATCAATAACTTAAATAACAAATAACTATAAAAATTACAAGTAAGAATTACAAATTCTTACAAATTACAAGTAAAAATTTTAGAAATTTTGGGTTTCTAATTCTTAAATGGAGTGATTTGAGTTTGAAGAAATTGATGTTCAAATTGAAGTGAAGAAAGTGATCTAGACATGCATGGTGGCTCACACCTCTAATCATAACACTCAGTGGCTAAGGCAGGAAAATCACAAGTTGAAGGCCAAACTGAACTAGTATTGATAACTTGTGTCTTTAAAACAAATGGAGAATGGGCAAGATGGCCTAGCAGGGAACCTACACAATAAGAGGACGGATTTCAGCAAGTTGTCCCCTGACCTCCATTGTACTATATGCATGCGTGCATGCTAAATATATATAGAAATACTTTTTAAAAAAACAGTATTTTAACTATGAAGAAAGTATATAGGAAAGGTATAGTAGATCACTAACAAAGCATAAGAACAAAAGGTATTTTATATAAATTAATAGAAGTACATATTACTAGAATGTAACCATCTTTTACATGATAGTTTGTCTTGTCTTAGGAATTACTCCTTAGTTAATAACTAATCCATCCTAGAGATGGAAACTTACATGGTTAGTAATTCAAAATTGAATTATGTTGTCTGTAGCCCCTTAAAAAGTGAGACAATAACCTTGCTAGCATCTCAGCTTCTCACAGTTTAGAATGACTGTGTTGGCAAGGGTGAGATACTTAAAATAAAAATGGCAAAGTACTTAATTTTTATTAATAAGATTTTTCCAGCATTTACTAAGAATCAAAAGAGGAGTAAGTCAGTTGTAAAGTGCTTTTCTAGCATGTACCAGACCCTCAACCCCATCCTTAGCACTGCAAAACTGGGCACGGTTGTGCACTCAGAAGTTGGATCAGAAAGTCAAGGTCATCCTCTGCTACCTAGCAAGTCCCCTGCCAGCTTGGGCTGCTGGATACCCTGTTGTAAAAAAAAGAGAGAGAGAGAGAGAAATGAAACTATACCGTCTGAGTTCATTTGTGGGCTAATATAAGACAGTTGACCTGGAGTGAGTAACTTTGTGTCTTCCTCTGTCATTGACAGGAACAAGAACAAAAAGCAGAAGAAGAGAGAATTCGCATGGAAAACATTCTGAGTGGAAACCCTCTCCTAAATCTCACTGGCCCATCCCAGCCTCAGGCCAACTTCAAGGTTAAAAGAAGGTATGAAAAGTAACGGGTTGAAACATGTGTGTGGACCATGATCAGTGTTACATGTGCTACATGAAGTGTCTGGGATCCTGCCTTCTATTGACAACCTCCCAGTCAGATTTTAGAATAACGGAAGATGGAAAGAGGTGGGTGATGTCATCCTAATGCATACTCATAAGAACCAAGTCTCTGCTTAGTGATTGTCTAAATAAGAGCCAGAATGCTGAAGTGCTCTTGACTGTAGCTACAAAACTTTACATGAGATGTGAGTGTGTTGGGGTCCCCAAAACCACCCCTCACAATTCAATTCTAGAAGGATTTAGGGGACTTGGTATGACCATATTCATATTTGACATTATAAGACGTACACAGATCATACAGTTGTAAATCTTCATAGATATACATCCAGCTCACAAGGTGGAAAGATAGAGGCTTCCTTAAACTCCTGTTCCTTGTAAGAGGTCACCAAACAGTGAAACTAAAGTTGAGACTGGGTGTTGGGGGAGGGGGGGTCCTGTAGAACATGTGTTGGGCGGAAGACAACTTAGTTGTGTGCTGTAGGCACAGTGATTTGAGAGAAGGTGCAGGTTTTCGTGCCAGCTAACCAAAGCTGAGCTAGAGTCAGGGCCGAGAGCGAACTCTTGTGTACCGTGTGTGGAGGAGCACATTAGAGAGCTGAGGAGGATGTCTCATAAGAGGTGCTGAAGCAGGGGTAGTGTGTGAGAGGGCTTGAAGATCCCTGCTGCCTCACCTCTGCACACACCTCTTCTCACCTCCCCTGCGGCTCTCAGCAGGAAAGAAGCACCGTCCTGCCACTCTCCTGCTCGATCACCACCTCATGATAAAGCTCCGCCTTCATCCAGCCTCTTCTCTCATCCCAGAACTGTGGTTCTTTTAAAGTCACAATAACAGCTGCTTTTTCCTAAACTCATTGTCTCCTTTACTCAATCACAGTAAAAGTGCAGCCCTTGTAGTGCCTTATAAATGCTAAAAGCTTAACATGCGTTCTTGAAGACAGTAGTACAGTCAAGGAGCTGCTGCTGACAACTAGCGATTTATCAGAGCCCAGTCTCTATGCATTTGACCTGAGCAGTTGCAAGGCAGGAATGAGGAGAGTGGCTTATGCTGAATGTGAAAGAGGGAACAGGGTTGAGGCATTGTGGGTTTGGAGTGCTCTGTGCATCTCTAAGTAAATCTAGTCTGTGTGTCTCTGCAGTTTGTCTAAGCTGGAAATAATATATCTAGGAGTTGCCAGCATGGGCAGAGAAAAGTCAAAAGATTGTATCAGTACCTGAAGAAGTGCCCAGTTATAAGTGCATAGTAAATGCATAATAAATAGTATTTGAATTTAAAATCTTAGGACTAAGCAGCCAGAGAAGAGGACAGCCAAAAGATTCATATAGTAGTACTGGGAGAGGGATAGTGATGTAAGTTCAGAGAGTGAGGACCATATCCTAGCATTGCAGAGGGGCCAGGCAGTTTGGGTGTTGGGAGCAAGGAGTCAGTTAAGAGAAGCTAAATTACATGTTGAATATGAAACAAACATTTGTAGATTCAGGAATGAATATCCCAGTAACACTGAGCCGTTCAGCTTCTAGTGTGTGTGCCCCATCAAGACAAATTTACTGACATTGTTTCCATAAGTATACATAGCGTTGCTCATTTCCCTTGTGCAGTTTCTCCTGGTAAGCATGCACCGGCACATACAAGCATGTTATGTAAGCTCGTCTAGTGCATGTTTCTGAGTGTCTTACGTTGTACGTAAGGGCTCATGTTTATATAGGATGTCATGGCTCTGATGTTACATGCTTTCCCTAGCACCTGCCTATGGGTGTATTTAGTGTTTCCTAAAATGTAACCAAGCTCTACTCTGAGCACTTCAGCAGGCATGGACCAATCTATAAATCTTAAGTGTTACACTCCTATAGTTTCCTCCCTGCGTTACAATGTGTGTCTTGGTGGATATAACTGATAACAAGTATGTGTGGAACCGTACAAAGCACAATAAGTGATCACGCACTGTCTGATGATGTCTGGATCAAGACAGGTGGCCTGCCTCTGGGTTTTAAATCTGAAAATACCACACCTTTACCTAAGCACAATCTATGTGTGTCTTCTTTGTAACTCAGACTTGCTACTACTAGAGAAGAGTGTGCTCTGAGTAGGGATGCCCTCCTGCTGTGATGGCCTCGCACAGTAGGCCTGCTGCTGCTTTTGCTGTCAGGGGACAGCATGTTGAGCATCTGTGATGATTTACAGTCTGTTGTGTTTTGTCTCCTGATGGAACTCTAACAGATTTGTTTTTGGTTTTTCCTCTTTAGGTGGGACGACGATGTCGTTTTTAAGAACTGTGCAAAGGGTATAGATGATCAGAAGAAAGACAAACGATTTGTAAATGATACACTGCGATCTGAATTTCACAAAAAGTTCATGGAGAAATATATTAAGTAGTACAGTTTTATGTGCTTAATTAAAGACTAAAGTGTTAAGGATCAATTTGACTTTTTGATTTCTGTTCTTTCCAGTTTTAACTTTCTCAGTCTCTTTCCCTTAGTGTGGTACTTTATTGGATAATGGATTTAGAAATGGGTCTAACCAGGCCTTAGTTTCTTTTAAATATGTGAAAAGGGTAATTTGCTTATAATAAATATTTTAACCTAAATAAATCACTGTCCCCAACTTTTTGCTATAATTTATACAGCTTATAAAAAGTTGCATAATTTCTTTTCAGGATGAAAATTACCTTTGTGTGCAGTGTTTTTATGCATTAAGTTTCCTCCTTTCTCTCCCATTGGTTGAGGCTGTGGGTAGATGACATCATTGTTGTGTAAGTGTGGAGGCTAAGAGGGGATCCACTTGAGAGACCATGTGTAGTAACTATTCGGGGGTCTCAGAGTCACAGAGCTTATGGGCAGTCTCTGTCAGTAAGGAGTTTCCTGATGACTTAGTCTGTAGTCCAGCTCCCCAACATGGTCAGCAGCAGCTGGGAATGGAAGGCCAAGGATCTAGCAGTTGCTCAGTCCCACGAGGCAAGCAGGGGAAGAAGAGCGAGTCTTCCTTCTTCCAATGTCCTTATGTAGGTCTCCAGCAGGAGGTGTGGCCCAGATTAAAGGTGTGTGCCACCATGCCTGGATCTAGGACTTGCCTTACTCTCCTGGGATTAAAGGTGTGTACTACCTTGCCTGGGTCTAAGCTTTTCAAGCCACTATACCTCAAGATCAGGATCACAGGTGAGCCTTCCAATTCTGGATTGTACTTCATTCCAGATTAAGTAACGAATAGCCACCAAACCATGTCACCATTACTAGTCACCTGGGGTGGCTCAGGAGATGCCTGCCATTTCAGTTCTGAGGACAAGGTTCTCTTCTTTTGTCTATGATATGCATTCCCATGACAGTGCATACCACTCATTTATGTCCTTTGGTTCTTGAGTTAGATACTTGTCCACACACTGATCTGCATGAGATGCAAAGCTGCATGGAGTTTCACATCAAACACACAAAACAGCTCTTTGAATGCTTATTATTGAGAGAGGTTTAACTATACTAAAAGGCTTAATTTCTGAGAAATGTGACTCTAAGTGTGCCACTTTAATAGACAATTTGGGACCACAAATTGAACCTTTCACATTTGGAATGCTATTTTTAAAGTTGCATTTTGCTGTGTAGTCTACGCAGGTTCACCTCAAAACTCAGTCTTCCTTTCTCAGCCTCTTAAATGCTGGGATTATGGGTGTCGGCAGTCAGGACTGGCTCAAACTTTACAAAAACAATTGGCATGTAATTGGTTATCTAGTTACTTTCTTTAAAAACCCTATTAATTTGATGACTGGAGTTAATATTGATTAACTTGACTCATTAGTTAATCGAGTTTATCGCTCTTGCTGAGAACATTGAATTCCATAACTGCAGTTTTGGGGGACTTAATGTCTTTTTCTGACCTTCATGTCCTATACCCAGACACATAGAAAACGAAAAGAAAGATGGGAATTCATGCAGCATTTGCCCAGTGTAAAGCTGATGCAGTTGTATGTAGCCTGAATTGGAAGTGGAGTTAGGAGAGGAGCTAGGCCTGCATCCTGCATGCATGATCTACGTCTTTATAAAGACTCCTTTTCCCTATTTGTAGCATGGTTGTGGTTGAGTCCCTAACCCTGTGCACCAACTACCCTCCTGCAGGGCCTCTGCCACGCTGAAACCAGTCTTACATTCAAGCTCTTTAGGAATTTCTCGTTTCCGTTTGGCAGAATACACTGTTCTCTTCCTGGCCTGCTTATCAGTCAGAATAAGGAGCAGAAGCATTCACCATAGCTACAGAAAGTGTAAAGACATGACTTTAACAAAAATGTACTAGAATGCTGTAGAAAATTCTCAACACTCCATAGGTCACTAAAAAGACCTTAATAAGTGAGAGGACTCATTTATTTTAAACTACTAGTTTAAAAAAGTTAGTTCTCTGACCAAAAGCAATCATGATTCCATGGATTTACACTTTTAAAAAATTAGTATTTGGTCAAATTATTTTAAGATTTGACAAGAACAAATATGTAATGGTATGTCATGTCTTTAATCCCAGCACTCCGGAAGCAGAGGCAGGCAGAGTTCTAAGCCAGTCTGGTTTGTATAGTGTATTCCAGGCCAGGTAGTGCTATATATTGAGACTTGGTCTTTAAAATATAAAGACTAGGTTATGAGGGCCCAGGCACACAAGGAAGTGCCTAGACAACAGCGTGGCCAGGAGAGTCGTGTAGTGAGTGCGTAACTGATGGAGTGATGGGAGAGAAAGAAGCAAGCAAATAGGTGGTGGAGACCTGGAAGACAGAGGAGCCAGGCAGATGTGCACCATGAAGAGGAGGAGCTGGAGAACCAAGGCAGTTGTTGTTATTGCTGCTTGGGAAATGGTGAATTACACAGTTCATCAATTGTAACAAATGCAAGTGCCAGTGGGCCTTTGCCTTCTACCTTTGAGAAAACCCACCACTGTGAGTCACTATGACTCCAGAGCTATATCCTAGCCCAGGAAGAGGAGCAGGACCTGTAGAATAGACACCCACAACTGACTGACAAGTCCTGCTCCGTTTGCTTCTCGTCATCGGCCTGTCTGCTCATCTCTAGTTGGTTGTGGTAGTGGTTCAGCCATAAGACCCGACAACTGTATATTGAATTACGGTTTTACTGTGCTGTGTTTAACTTTGGCCACAGATGTATTTCCTTTGGAATCTTTAGGGGCAGACAAACATTTGAAGACACTCAGAGGCCCTGCCTGTTGTGTGGCCTGCCCACAGCACGAAGCACTACCATGTGCAGTTTAAGCTGGAGAGATGGGAGAGAAGGAGGAGTGGGATGGTTTGAACACTATGAATTTAGGCAGTTATGGAGACACAGGGTTGGAGAGGAAACCTGCTGTGAGTAGCCTGTGATGCCACCTGAGGCCATGGTGAGCTCTTTCCATGCTGCCATGCCTGCGTCTGTGGCCATGCAGCCACAGGTCTCTGTAGATGTCTGTGGTCCACATTAACACCAAAGGGCATGTAGCCATCATGCAGACTCAGAGTTACTGCTCATCTGCCATTTGTTGGTGTGAGCAAGGAAGAGATGCCCTCCCTTTTATCTTGCCCCTTGACTCCTCTGGCAGGTGGTGAAGCTGGCCCTGAGGTCATGAGAGCTGTCCCTGCCGGTCACCAAGTGCAGCACTCGGGAGAGCTGACCCTCCACTTTGCCTGGCCAGCACGGTAGAGCTGATCCTGGTGTCGGGGTTATGGGTGAGCCACCTGAGGGTGCAGGAGAGCTGGCAGTGAACTAGATGTAGCAATGCTGGAGAGCTTGCCCTGGTGGTGAGGATGTAGGAGAGCTGGCAGGCTGGACCATCTCAGCTACCATCCAGGCCCAAGTTCAGGGCTTTGAGTTGGCCCGCCCCAATATCTACCCCATCTATGATGTGCTGAAGCATGTGAAGGGGCCACCAGTCCTGTAGATCAAAAGTTGCAGGATCTCCATGACAGGACAAGATATTCAAGAGAAGTCCCAGTAAGGATCCAGTATTGATAATGTAGCAAAAGCCAAGAGTCTAGAACCAGACCAATGATTCATCACAATGAACATTTGTAAGAAAAGATGTGTGGACAAAAGGGTATAATGTGAGGCACACTGTATACATTATAACTTCCATAATGGTATTTTTTGTTTGTTTGTTTCCTTTTGCAGGGGCAGAGGAAGATTGCAAGGGCAGAGGGTGGATACAAAGGGATGGGAGATGAGTTGGAAGGGGGAGCATGATGTAAAATTCACAATGAATCAATAAAGAGTTAAAAAATAAGAATAAGTGTATGGATGTTCAGAAAAATATCTAACAGACAACAATAGTAAGAATTTTACCTGCATTTTAAAAGGCTAACCCCCAACTCCCAATGCATGCACATGCTTGTTCATGAGGGTGTGACCGTGTACAGCACGCATGCAGAGGCTAGAGGACAACTTTGGTGTTGGCCCTTACATCTTACTTTGTTTGAGGCAGGCTCCTTTTTTTTTGTCTGCCATGTTACATACTCCATGCTAGCTGGCTTTGAAGCTCCAGGGATCTACCTGTCTTCCCCTCTTGCCTTTGGCATGACGGTATTAGAGAGATACTACTGCATTCAGCTTTTATGGAGGTTCTAGGGTTCAAGCTCAGATTGTCATGATTGCATAGCACTTTTATCCACTGAATGTTTCCCTGACCCTTTCCTACCAATTTTCAAATGGACTATAATTATGAAATTATCAGTATGTTTCTGCTGCAAACTGGAGAGCTCATAGACTATCATTGATTCACACCCAACATATACCGTAGCAGAACATAGATGTGTCTTTTATAAGTTGGTGTAGGCTGTAGTCTCTAGTAGACTCGTCAAAGGAAGAAGCACATTTCAAGTGTTGGCTTTTCACATAAGTTAACATGTTAAAAACCCTGTGTGTTTGCTCTAGATGTCAAGGCAGATGTTCAAAGGCTAGTCTGGGCTCAAAATAGATACCAAAGCTGATACGAAAAGTGTTCCCACAGGCACATTCCTGTAGAGGGCAAGGTCTTTGTGCTCACAGATAAGCACTCAGGAACCCAGGAATGTTAAATACACAGGGTGCTCTCTTCAACAGAAGGGATCCATCTGGAAATGGGTGTTGTTTTCCGGCCTGGTGACGTCTATGCTATCTGTATGACTGAGACCATACGAGATCCTAGGTCCTTAAGCCATAGAGTCCATCTTCATGGTAGAGATCTCATGTCTTTGCAGTAGAGTTGTGATGCATTCATGCCTGAAGCTTTACTGTGCACATGGAACTGAGATCATTGTTAGCAGAAAACTTCTTTCCAAAATTGGACTGTACTTAAAGTATGTCTAAAATAAACTGCCTGGTGTCAGACTCTAGAGGTTTGAATCGGTACTGGCTAAATAAGGCATGTTTAATCAGAGTTCCTTTATGCCTCTTTTGAATTGTTTCTCCATGGGCCTTAGCATTTGGAGCGACACACACACACATTCCCGTGTGCAGACATTTGTACTATCTCTTTCCCCATCCCTCTTTCAACACATGAACATCTCACATGGTTTTCCATACCCCATCCCTAAGCTCACAGAGCAGCACTCACTCATTTGCTTCTGCGCCATGGACAGGAGCATGGCCCTGTCTACATGCTTCCTGAGAACGGCCAGGGAAGAGAGACTACCAGACCCTGTGGCTCAGAGGGAGGTCATACTTGTCCCTCAAAGTTAGGGACCATCCAGAGCTCCTGGCTTTTCTTTCCAGCACCTTTGCTGCTAATAGTCATTTTCAGAAACCCCAAACCAAAAATCTCTCCCTTGTTAGGGAAGTAGATAGATCCCAGATGTTTGGTTCCTGTCCACTTCTGGTTTATATTAAATTACTCGTGGGTTTTCCTTGTCTAGATTATGAATGCTTAGATATTCACAAATGCATAAAAGATGCTCAAAAATGGTTGTTGAATGACCATTCCCATCACTGACCAGGGTGAGGAGACATGTCACTTGAATAAGGTCAACTGGCTTTGAGGGGCAACACAGACAACATGCTTTATGGCTGTGTCCCAAATGAAGCCTGACCCTGTTGGTCACAGAACATCCTTATATGCTCTGTTTTCTTTCTCCCTTTGCCAGGGATGAGTAGTTAAAATCTTAGCTCCTAGAGCCCCAGACTGTATTGACAATTAAACTCTTGACTGAAGATATACAAGACTAAGCTAGTTGTGCTTTCACTAGGCCCAGGCTGAGAGATCTAAAGCTGTGAGCTTGCTGCTGACCTCCTAATAGTGCCACTTCCTATGGGCCAAGCATTCAAACACACGAGTCTATGGGTTAGGGGTCAGAGTTATTCAAGTCACCATAGTTTGTTAACAACCTTCAGAGACAACTGAGAGCTACAGAATCCTATGGATACCCATTGTAAAGAAATCTGATTGCCCCTTGAGAAATCCACACTAATCCTACCCACCCTCAGCAGTGGCCATCGAGTGTGGACCTGTGTTTCTACCGCAGTGACAGTTACCACAGTTGCTTTCAAGAGAAGACTGTAAGTTCAAGAAAAGCTCTCACCTGTGAGATGCCAGATTCAGGCAGAATGACCCTACAACAGGCCCTGGGAGCTCCTTATTAAGCAAACAGGCTTCCAGCAGTTATCCTCCATTTCCCACTGGCTCTGTGGTTGGTCTAACCCTACATGAACTTCTCCAGAGAGTCCAAGCTATGGAGTAAGGGGCCAGATGGTAACCCAGACCTGAGAGCAGGGAAGGAATTTCTTGCTTTCCTGTCTCAGTTGTGTCCCCTTTCAAGAATGTGGTCTGAGATAGTGGACATTGTGTCAGAAGTAAGAGAGGTGCTTTAGACAAAGAAAGGGAGATTTTCCAGTCAATGGCCTTCTGGACCTCAACATGCCCAGAAGTTCTCATAGCTGTCTTAGGATGAAGCAAAACAAGAAAGTAGTACTCCAGGAAACTTCACAACAGCAGTCAGGAAACAGAAAACCTACTCTCTGATAGCTGAGATATACCTGATAGCAGGTCATCCCGTGCCATTGTGAGGCTGCTTGTCCGTGGATCTGATGGCTAAACTCAGCAAACAAAATTCCAGTTTGTACCTCCCTCTTGACCATTGTTCCCTTTAATTTATTTTCTCCCTTGTTTATATGTTCCATTTTCTCCTCATTTGACTTGTATGATTCAGTTTCCTCTATGGTGCTCTGAACTCGCTTGCCCCTTGTATATTCTGTAATCTATTTTGTATATGGAGCTTTTGCCTGTATGTATGTCTGCCAGAAGAGGGCACCAGATCCCCTGGAACTGGAGCCTCCATAAGGATACTGGGAATTAAATCCAGGGCCTAGAAGAACAGCAAATGCTCTTAGCCACTCTCCATCTTCATCTTTCCATCTGTGTATATTCTAATTTATCTTCATTCTTACTACTCTTATTTTGAAGTGCTGGGAATTGAACCTAGAACTTTGTGCATACTGAGTAAGTGGTCTAGCCCCGAGCTACACCCCGGCCCTTCATCTTCTCTTACCTCATGTCACTCACACTTCCCTTACATACCCCCCAGAACTGAGTAAACCACTTTCTTCCAATTTCTGGTGCACCTTCCTACTGTCTAGTGCTTATCTGACTTATATCATAAGAAATAATGAAGTCCTTAAAGCCAGAGAAACTGTAGGGGTCCAAGAATTGCAGAAAGAAGATCCCAGACTTGAATAATATGCTAAAACAAAGAGTGTTTATTCTGCAGAAATAGGCAGCATGCAGGGCCAACCATCCAAGCAAAATGGCGACCACGAGGGAAACTCACAGGCCCCTTTTAAAGCCAGTTAGGGTGCTCCAGTTGTGGTCAGGTCACCTTCCTCAGGATTGGTTGAGTTTATGGTATGGGATACTTATACAGTTCTCATTGGTTCATACCTTAAGGGAGAGAGGGTTACCTTATAGGGACCTTTTCCATATTCTGTTATAAGCTCCTGGCAGATGTCAAGGCAGTTGCTGATTGGCTACCCCTTTTCTGCAGTTTTTCCAAGAAGCCTGGGATGACCTGGGAAATTGAAGCTTAAAGCTGCCTGTTCTAAGATGGAGTGAGTTAGGTACTCTCAATCTCCCCTTGAGTAAGGTTCCACTTCAAATCCTTGAGTGGAGTCTAAGGGCTGGTTTGGAACTTTAGGCCCATGAGTTGAACGGTGGAAATTAGTTCCTTAGCAAATCTTATTAGGGCATGAATAATGCAGGATCCATGTACCAGGGCAAGGATTAGATCAAGGGTCCAGCTAAAGCTAAAACAAGTGTTGTGAGCCATGGAAACTAGTTGAAGAAGGACTCATACCAGCTCTGGGATTGTTATTTTTCTTTCTATCTTGTAACCTTTTATGCACCAAAGACATTGATTCTCTTATGACCCCTAAATGGTTGGCATAGAAACAGCATGGTTCTCTCAATGCCAGATATAGCCCATCTAGCTGTAAGAATAGGAGGTCCAGTCCTTGCCAATTCTGTAGAGCCACCTCAGCCAAGGAAGTTAAAGAGGCTTCTAGGTGGGATCTAGACTTTTCTAACTCAGAAAAATCAGTGTCTATGGTAGAACTTAAAGCTTTATCATCTTGGTCTTGGAGGATAAGAGCTGAAGTACCCACTCCTGCTGAGCCATCCATGCCAAGTCCTGAGACTACAGCGAGGGCAGCTCATTTTATACGAGTGGCTGAGAGTGGGGATAATTTGGTGTTCATCTCCTCATCTGAGTTATAGAGGATCTGGGAATAGTTGGACCAGTACACAGAACCTATTGGTGCAGTTGAGGGTCTTCTTGTGGATGCAAGGGATCAATCTGGTAGAGCAGGTTGCCAGGTATTCGTGGGAGGGATGAGGTAAGTTTCCATTCTGGGGACCTCCTGGGTGATATTACATAAATGCATATGGGTATGGGGGGATTTCAATCCTTTTGTGACATGAAGTGTTTCCTTTGACTAGATCTAAGGTTAGTATCCCATTACCTGGGTGCTGCCATCAACAGTTTTTGCTGTCAGTGGAGGTGGTATAGTTTCTAGGGATAGCTACACTCTTGTAATAGGGGTGCTACGCATCTAAGCAGAGCCAACAATCAGTGGTAAGTTCTGGCATAGAGCCATTCAGTACCTGAGATGTGACATGAAGAAGGTCCTAATGCTCAGATTGGGGTCGCAGCCCCTGAGTTGTAGGGACTGTGGATTGATTTGGAGTTCCCCCCGGTCCATGAATTTCTAGGGTCAGTGGGTTTCTGAAGGCTCTGGGTGCCAGGCTTCACTGAGATTGCAAAGCCCCTTTATAAGGCCACAAGGAGACAGGAACACTTGTTGACTGAACCCCTGACTTAAATAAAACTTTCCACAAACTAAAGGAGACCTTCTTGGATGCCTTGTCTTGGCTCTACCTCACCTATAAGCCTTTCCACCTACATGTGGATTAAAAAAGGGCATAGCTAAGAGGATGATTATATAAACCCTAGGCCCTGGGAAAGACCTGTGGCCCAAGGATGGCTGGCCTGTCTCAGGATTGTAGCCACCATGGCCCTACTGGTCAAAGGATGCAGATAAGATCACCATGGGGCAAGAACTCATTATCACTACCCCCATTCATTGAGGGGATCCTCAAGAACTCCCTGCACCACTGACTGTCCAGTGCCCAGTTGGCTCATTACCAAGCTTTACTGGTAAACCCACCCTGCATCTGATATGCTCCCTCCTTGACCTTCAGTCTGACTACTCCATTGCCTGACTCAGGTCCTCAAAATGGCCAAGGGTGCAACTGCCAATATTTACACAGACCACCACTGTGCCTCTGCTCATATGCATGAACTTATCTACAAGGAGAGAAGGCTACTCATGGCAGAGGGAAAAACCATCAAAAACATGGAGAGACTCTGTCCCATTAGAGGCAATATGCTACCCCTCAGAGTAGCCATCATCCATTGCCCAGGGCATCAAAAGGGGGCAGGCAAGAGAGCAAAAGGAAATAGGCTAGCTGACAAAGTCTCTAGGAAGCTGTACTAGGTCCCATTACCAGGGCTCTGGTGGCTATGTTTCCACCAGAACTTCCCCTGAACCCTCAGAATAGAAGGATCAAGCTAAATGTCAAGGAATCTATCAGAAGAATGGATGGCTCCACACTACAGATGATCGCATAATCCTTCCCTCAGACTTTGCCAAACAACTTATTCACCAGATACACCAGAACACTCACTCAGGGCTCAGGAAACTTTAAGAATTGCTGAGAAATTCCAACTACAAATCTTCCATTTGGGACCATTGCTGGAGGAGGTAATTTCCCACTGTCGTGACTATAAGACAGTGAACCCTTGGCTGAGGGACAAGGTAATCAAGGGACCAGGCTAGGGGCCAACTGGGAAATAGACTACCCAGAAATCAAATTAGGTCTCTATGAATACAAGTATCTCCTAGTTCTTGTAGATACCTTTTCAGCCTGAGGGGAGGTGCTCCCTACCAAGAAAGAAACTGCCAACATGGTGGTTAAGAAGTTATTGGAAGACATCATTCCCAGGAATGGGCTACTCACACTTCTGGGATCTGACATGGACCACCCTTGATCTCTCAGGTAACACAGTCACTTGCTAAGGTTAAGGGATGGATTAGAAGCTTCATTGTGTATATCATCCCCAGAGATCAGGACAGGTAGAAAAATGAATCAGGCCTTAAAGGAGGTCTTAACTAAATTAACTCTAGAAACTGTGGTGACTAGGTGACCCCCCCTTCCTTATACTCTATACAAAGCAAGGGTACCCCTACACCTTAGGTCTCACTCCTTTTGAGATACTCTATGGGAGGCCCCTCCCCTTTTGCCTAACCTCCAACCTGAAATTCTCACAGAGTTCAACCACCAGGGTTCCTGGAATGTTTGCAGGCCCTCCACCGGATTCAGAAACAGATTTGGCCAGATTATGTCAAGTCTATGAGTCAGCTCCCCCTCCTAACTCTCGTTGCTTTGAACCAGATGATGATCTCCAGATTAAGAGACACAACCATAAGACCCTTGAACCCTGCTGGGAAGTCTGCACATGATGATCCTGACCACGCCCACAGCTAAGGCCTGGATACACTACCCTCAGGTCAGACCTGCAGGACAAGAGACAACCAGCAGTGTGCCAGCAGTGAGAAAGGCCGCTGTACAACCCTTATACTATGTTTATTGATGTATTGTCAAAACTTAGCTTAAAGTGAGCCCAGTAAATATCCAAAGGACGGAGAATGTTTTCTACTCACTTTTATTTATTATTTATTTATTATTTATTTATTTATCTATTTATTTATTTTAAAGGAGGCTCTTCCAGGTCAGCAAGTTGGCTTGATTGGTAAAGGCACTTGCTGAGCAAGCCTGGGCCCAAACTGAATCCCGGAATGCATATAAAGGTAGAAAGAGAACTGACTCCACGAAGTCGGCCTCTGACCAGCTGCACTATGGCACGCCCCCTCCCATCATGCACACGGACACACATAAAATAATGTATCTTTTAGGTGTTAGCATTACAGACATCTATCAGACTTCACTAATAGAGAACAAGTCTGTCACACTGCCCAAATCTCTCTTCACCAGCATTTCCAGATGCCCACAGCTTGGCTAAGAGAAGCAAACAGAAACAATTTGCCATTGTTCCTGCTAATTGGGGCACAAGTTGGTGAATTCCTGAGACATCTACAGCCTCACTTAAGCCTAGAGTTCCAAAGCATTAAGGCCGTTTATATGAGAGATTTCATTGATATTTCAGAGGAATCACGACATGACTCTAAAGTTGGAAGGAAGATGTAGGCCTGAGGTCATGGGTTTCTGCCAACCAAGCATAACTTTATGGAACTCATAACCAACATGTGAGTTCAAAGTTGATAGACTCCCTCAGACTGTGAGAACCCCACTGAGCTGTTTGCTGCTACCAGTCTCCCTTAGTCCCATACCAAGCCTCAGCACACAATGTAAATAGAGCCATCACCATTCCTTAGGGACGAACTGTGTGCCAGGTACTATGTCAGATTGCCTTCGTAAGTTCAGTTCTCCCACTGGCCAGATAGCCACACCATACCTCAGAGCACCAGTGACCAAGGCTGTCTTGATCATGACATCCCTGTTGTGCCTGTGTGAAAACTCACTGGCATCACTGGTTGGTTTTCAAGTGGTCCATGTGGGGCATGGGTCTCATTTTATAAATGGAAGACTGAGTCCTAGGCTGTACATGATAAGGTCAGACTACGATCTCCCTGCACTCTCTCTCCATGGCATAGCAGTTTCCCAGAGGATAGCTGTCCTCAACTGTGTGAAGCCACTCCTGTCCTCTATGAAAAGAGTGAATCTAGAAGTGACCTCATTTCTACACTGATCATCTCCACATGACATGAGCTGTGGCCTCTTCCTTTGTAGCTGCAGTGTGTGTCCCGGCTATTCTGTGACGTCTAGAGAGGATCAAACTCGATTAGCTCCGTGGAGCAGCTTGAAGGCATCTCCTGGAGACACCTGGCCCCATGTGTATTATTGGTTCAGAAGAAAGCCAGGTTTCTTTGCTTTAGAAAGTTTTAAGGTAAATGTTAGGAAGGAAGCCAGCTGAGCTCCTCACTCCCTGTGGCTTAGCATGCTTTAATGCCAAAGCTTTGAAAGCAAAGAGTGATATTTAGAGGCACAGTTCCCAGAAATAGGAGGGAAAGAAACTTGAGCTCCCTAGAGAGGGCGGCTGGGGTCAGAGAACCTCCCAGCCTCTCCTCCCCCTCCACACACCCCATGCCCCTGTCATCAGTGTCTCTCCCAGGTTCTGGGAAAATTCCCCATTCTTAGACTCCTCACCACACTGGTGTCCCACTTCCTCTCCCACAACAGCAGAGGAGGAGGCTATGTGGTTGGGAGAATAGATGGAGAATTGTGATTTGCTGAGCTAATGCCGTGTGTGGTCCAGGGCTGAGGGCTGGTATATTTTATAACACGTGCCATTCACAAGAGCCCAAATGGGGCACTCCTGTTTCTGTTTCAGAAACAAGAGAGGGCTCAGAATTGGGTTGTGTGCCACTTAGGAAGGGTGCACATCGGTGGTGTGGTGGAACTGACTCCAGTGCAGTCCTTCATGAGGCCAGCAAGATAGTGCTCTAATTTCTCCCAGGAGTTCCTTTCATGTTCCTCTGAGGGATTCTGAGTATGCCGATGCCCTGGACCCTGTGTTCCACCACAGGAGTCCAGCCGCCCTACACCTCACACTCTCTCCATACAGGGGTCAGTGCTCACCTCCTCTGCTGAGGTTTTTAGTATCATCTCTATTTCATCAAGTCTCTTCCCTAAGAGTGTAGTGGGCACCATACTGTACATGTGTCTCATTCGCTGTCCTGTGTGAACATTTGCTGTTTAAGATCCAGGTACTCCAGGTACTCTTCAAGTCAGGGTTGATGATGTTGAAGACCCTAAAAACAAAGGTTGATAAATCCCCTTCTCTCTTTTACAATTCTGCATCTAACCAACCACAACCTTCCAGTTGCCCAGGATTCCAGAGAGATTCTGCAAAATGTGAAATATCTTGAGAGGTCAGATAAAGACTCTCCCAGTCTGGATTTGTTGTTTGGTCAGTTGGTGTTGTCTCATGTAAGATTTACTTGAACTGTGAGTTTGTCTCCCTGAAGCTAGTTAGACACGGAGCTGAACACTGGCTGAGATGCTCCTGCCCGATTGAAAAAGAATTCCAGACGCCAACCCCCTACCTCTAACCCACTGCCTTTTCCTCATACACACAAATCAATATCACTTCCTGAGCTGGTCTTGCTTTCACTTCAGTGAAAGTCAATAGGCTTTCTTTTGGCTTTGACAGTGGTCAGAGATGATAAGGGAATCAACAAAGGAGATACACAGTAATTACCATTAAAGTTATTTTTAAAATGGAAGGGGGTTAGTAATGTTTTCCAGCAGGTATATTAGCATCTTAGATTCTCCAGAGAGGCAGGACCAATAAAACATATGTTTGATTCATTTACCAAGTTGGCTTGTGGAACTACAGCTTCTGAGAGGTTTAGGATCTGCATTTGGTACTCGGGAGCCTCTCAAGTGCTTGCTGATAGTTCCAGTCTGGGTGCAAAGGCTGGAGAGCCAGAAATGCAGATGGTCTAAGTCTCAGTCCCAGACTGAGAGTGAAAAAGGAAGATTAATGTCACAGATTAATCCCATGCAGAGAGACAGCATTCTTTCTTCCTGAGCCTTCGGTTTTCATCTCAGTACTTCCTGGATTGGTTGGGGCCAACCACAACGGGGGGGGGGGGTAAAGGGGTGAGGAATCTTTTTGGTTTACCCTACAAATTTAAATATTAATATCACCCAGAAAGACATATAGTCTTAATATAATATTTAACCACATACCTTGGTGTTCTTTGTACCGGGTGACACGTAGGTCACAGGTCAGGAGGAGCGTTTGCTAACATGAGGCAGTTACATCTGTGTGGAGCTGGGCAGTGAGAAGGGTCCAGCCATGGGAGACTTTGGGAAGGGGACTCCCAGAAGGAAAAGCAGAAATGTAACACTCTGCTGGTTTTAAGAAGCCGAAACAGAACCAGGAGGGCTGGCCTGCCAAAGTCACAGATGGCGGCATGAGAAGAAACTGGCAAAGAGGACAAAGACAAGCCACATCCATGTTTCCATCCTTGTCTATAACAAGGACAAAGTCCTACTATGTAGCCCAGGCTGGACTTGAGCTCAAGTAAGGACCTTGCTTCATCTCTCCAGTTCTCCGATCACGGGCCTGCATCACCAGGGCTTGAGCTGTTCAGTTTCCTACAGACTCTGCAGTGCTTTCAGCCATGCTGGGTGACTGATAGGCCACTGGTGAGCTCACCAAGATCTTTAATTCACAAGATCCCCATAGTGGAAGTGACAGTTTTATGGAGTCCTGCCCATGGCTCTTACATGACGTAATTCTACTGTTTTATTAAGAGAAATCTGAGGCTAATCCTAAGTCTTCGAAGCCTATCAGGCAGTGTCAGTGACTTCTTCAAGTCAAGAAGTTAGCTGGCCTGAGAAAGAGCATCTGAAAGCAGCTATGAAGCACTGTGGAAGATGGGAGTGGGTGGGTGTGGGGGAGCACCCTCACAGAGGCAGGGGGAGGGGATGGGGATGGGGAGCACCCTCAAAGAGGCAGGAAGACGGGATGGGGAGCACCATCTCAGAGCAGGAGGAGTGGGTGGGTATAGGGGAGCACCCTCACAGAAGCAGGGGGAGTGGGTGGGTATGGGGGGAGCACCCTTATAGAGGCAGGGGGAGGGGATGGGGATGGGGAGCACCCTCAAAGAGGCAGGAGGACAGGATGGGGAGCACCCTCACAGAGGCAGGGGAGTGGGTGGTAGGGCACTAATGGGGAGAGGGAGCACCCTCACAGAGGCAGGGGAGTGGGTGGGTATGGGGGGAGCACCCTCACAGAGGCAAAGGGAGGGGGGATGGGATAGGGAGGTTTCAGAAGGGGAGACCTAAAAAGGGGAAAACATTTGAAATGTAAATAAAAAAATATCCAATTAAAAAAGAGATGGGTGGCTCTCAGGGAGGCCAGAAAGGGAAATGGTGGCAAAGCATAGTGACATCAAAGCATGAGGGTCATGACGAAGCCACTCAGTTAACATAATGACTTGAAGTGACCCTGAGAAGACTGAGAGAACAAAATACCAAAGGAGAGAGTGGAACACTATGGATATTTCAGACCTCTTTGAAAGGCCTTCTTTCCACGCAGGGCTCTGTACTCTGTTTTGTCTTTTTAAAAGTTTGGTATAGCTACTGACACCCAAACACACCACATTGACCTGCTTGGTTTTATTCATAATTCCCCTCTGTGGCCTCTCTCCTGTTTGCCACCTGTGTTAGTTTTATATTAATTTACATAAGCTAGAGTCATCTGCAAGGAGGAAACCTCAGTTGATAAAAACGCCTTCATAAGATCCAACTGTAGGGTATTTTCTTAGTTAGTGATTGATGTGGAAGGGCCCAGCCCATGGTGGGCGGGGCCATCTCTGGGCTGGAGGTCCTGGGTTCTATAAGAAAGCAGGCTGAGCAAACCAGTAAGCAGCACCCCTCCATGGCCAGTGCATCCGCTCCTGACTCCAGGTTCCTTCTCCCATTTGAGTTCCTGTCCTGACTCCTTTTGATGACGCACTATGATATGGAAGCATAAGTCAAATAAATCCTTTTCTCTCCAAGTTGCTTTGTTTGCATATTTTGTCACAACAATAGTAATCCTGACTAAGACATCATCCTGTTCTATTTCAAACGCCACTGCTCAGTCAACCATCTACTTGTCCTTTAACAGATTCAGGTCAAGGGTCACAACCTTATGGCAGTTTAAAAAAAAAAATCCCTAACCCCACCTTCACCTGAAGGGGGAATTGATTCTTTAAACAGGGTTTGATGCCTGGCTTTTCAAGGTTGGAGCGTAAGCAAGCTGCCCTGGGCTTCAATATCGACATTATAAAACATAGCTTGTTATACATAGTCCATATGATGTCCGTTGACGCACACATGTTGCATGATGGAAGATAAAGCCAAGTTTTCCTGTTGTTCTATCGTATCATTTTGAAAACTAGCACACAGTTAGCAGCCTTAAAACAGGACTGGAGTCTTCCCGAAGAGCTAAAGGCTTGGATGATTAGTATCCACTATAAAAGGCTGCATTTTCTGTTACTCAGAGTCCCTCTCCTGGCCCACAACTCACTGTTAGGAGAGAGACCTGGGAATCAGAGCTTGGGTCGCTGCATGGGAATATGATACCCTGGACACTGCTGTTGCTGGATAAAATGAACTGTCTTTCATTTCTGTCTTCTACAGAGAGCTATGCAACTGTGACAAGCTAACTTGTTAGTTTGTAAGCAGTGCAGAAAGGCAGAAGGCTTTCACCAACAGCAGGAAGTACTCACCAAACATTATTTCCCCTCTACGATAGCTCTCATTTCCCCAGACATCACCCTGGCTAGCAGGAGCCCAGGTCTAGGAAGTCTCCACTCTGGCTGACAGCCAGCAACTAAGAGAAGTAGAAATCCCATAGCCAGCCCTCCTGGCCTGGGGTTAGAGTGTTGACATAAAGTAACAACTTGCTTTAAGGCTCATTCTAAAAAGATAAATATGAGTGCCTATGACCCAGAAAGATGTAGTCATTACCCTGAATGTGACATGTTCCACTGTGAAATTCCATGAACTCTCTCTTAGCCACAAAACACAAACATGCCTTTAATCAATGATTTTCAAAATCCTTTTGAGGGACATCAGGGCTACCGCAGAGCGATCTCTTGTGCAGGGTTTGGATCTGCCTTATCACATTCTTACCCTTAGGCCTGGTGGAGGCCAAGTCCCGGTCTGGCATACATTCCAAGAGTTGTATGGAGCAGTCATGAGGATGTGAGGTCAGACAGTATAAAGGGGACTAAAGAACGCTCTTAACCTCCCACGCTCCATCTTTCCACAATTAATAATGTTCTGTCAGTCATCAGTAAGGCGTGGCTTCTTCTCAGGGGAAGAGGCAATTCTGTGGTGGTCCTTATGGCCTTTCCATTGGGTTCAGGACAGACGCCCCAAGAGTACATCCTTACTCAGCCCATCCCTTTCTCAGTTGGCTCTCCTGCCTCTCTCCCCCTGACTTCACCAAGAAGTCTCCTCTTTAAACCACTCAGGCCCCAACCCCTTTACTGGGCTGTACGGAGGACACACACAGCATTCTTTCTGCAGAGTGGTTCAGGGCTGTCTGTAAGGGTGCTGGTCTGCAGCCTGTCTGAGATGTGCAGAAAGGTTACTACGTGCTTCTGTGGCACTCTACTCTCTATCAGCCAGCCAGAGGCAGCTGCTGTCCCAGCACCCTTAGGAGTAAGGCAGGGATAAACCTTGTGATTTTACACCTGATTATCAACATGACTGGATTGAGGAGATTAGGAAAGCACACCAGGTGTGTCTGCAAGGGTGTTTCGAGGGAGGATGAATTAGGGGAGAGGAGTCAGTCTGAATTCTAGCAACACCGGTCCAGAAGCTAGGGGCCTAGGGGGAATAGAAAGAGAGCACTGGAACCCAGCTCTTGCTGTTTCCTGTCAGCCGTGAGTTGAGTGGTCTCGGTCACCTATTCCTGCCGCTATACCTCACCAAAGGTTCAAAACCCATGGAGCCAAGGACTGAGGAGGGAAACTTTTGAAACAAAGACACAAAGTAAATAATTCTTCCCTGTAGGCTGTTATGTCAGGACTTGCCAATCTTCGGCTCCACATCCAGAGACAAGTAGACACACAGGGAGAAGGCAGCCGGCAGGTCCAGGCTGACTGGAAAACTCACAACAAGCAAACTTTTCTCCAGCGCCCACATTGATTCGCCCAAGGCTTTGATGGGGTCACATTACCATTCTCCTTCTTCCTGTACAGAGATCCTTCACCACAGCTCACCTCCTAAACGCTACTGCAGCACCTAAGAGCCCAGCTGGAAATGCATACTCATAATAATCTCATACCACCAAGTTCTGTGACATGTGTTCTGTGCCTGTCTCTTCTTGCTAGGCTCCCAGATTCTGCATTCAACCCACCCCCACCCACAGCACGTTCAAGCTCCCTGCTTAATCCTGTTGGTGACTGTGGCTCCTTTGGGCCTGGTGAGGATCCGTAAACTCTTAACGTTGGTACATAGCTGAGGTTGAATTCACTAGAGGATCTTCAGTGCACACGGGTTTGGAAGTCATTGTATTCACAGTGAATGAACCCCACCACCCCCCGAGAAGTCAAGGTCTATGAAAGGAAAGCAGCAACTCTACAAGTCATAAGAAGACTTAGAGAGAAGGCATTATAGGCATGGGGTAAGCCTTATGTAGGGAGGGGAAGCAGTGACAGTGTGGGGAAGGCCACATAGGCACGGGCGGTGGGGTTGGTATGGAGCAGCAGGTGTAGGGTAGGCAAGGGAGGGACGAGGCAGGCAGTGTCAACATTGGGCAGGTGTGGTGTAGACATGAAGAAGGTGGTCAGTAAATAATGTCTAAATCTGCCTAAGACATTTGGAGACATCTTTCTGCAGACATATGTCTAAAGGGAGTTAAGACATTGGAACCCTTAAAATCCTTCTTTAGAAAGACTTATTTATGGTGTGTGTGTGTGTGTGTGTGTGTGTGTGTGTGTGTACACAGTGTGGTGCCGGTGGAGGCCAGAGGAGGACACTGGATCCCCTGGAGCTGGAGTTAGAGGTGCCAAGAACCAGCAAGTGCTCTTAACTGCTGAGACTTCTCTCCAACACTAAAAATGCTCTTAAATTTTGCATCTAGGATGGAAACTGGTTTTTGGTGGGCTGAGGAGCAGAGAACACACACACACACACATACACATACACACAAAGCTTTCTGCTACTCATGTCTTTTAATATCAAGGGTCTCTTTTGTGAGCATTCTCTAGGTTCGCTTTTCCATAAGTAGTCTGCAGCCGCAGAGAGACTTCTAGGATGATCTCTTTGCAAGCACAGAGACTAGAAAGCCATGTTGCCTTCCATCTATGTGCAGCCCCTCCTCTTTTTCTATGTTCTTGCTCTCCAGCAGTCAGACTTACCAAATTTCTGTAGAGAAGATGCAATTCTAAAGACCCAGCCCTGTCCTAAAAGTGAGAGAGCTGTGGGAGCAACCCCAGAAGCAAATGTCTACAATCAGACATCAACGTTGAATCAGCACTACTTCATGAAAAGCTTCCGGGAGAATCGGAGATTTATCCAGGTTCCTTCTGCCCTCAAAGTTTGGCCTACGTTAAGCGCTCAGAGAAAGCGGCAGTCATTCCCCAAGTTGGCCACTAGGTGGCACTATCACCAACCAAGCACTCTTGACGGGCTCTCATTTCCTGTAGAGCAGAGTGTCAAGACTTCCTAACACTGTCAAAATGTCCAAAGGTGGAACAGATAGCTAACTTCTTCTTTCCCTTTGACTGGAGGAATGTTACTAAACATACAGGAGCTTTTCAAAGCTCATTATTAAAGCAATGTTTTTGACTTTCCTTGTAACGACTTTATTCACTGTTTTACATTTGGCTCACTGCTAGAAGGAAGTTAAAAAGCATGGTTAGAACTTTAACAACACAGACAAATTTGGGAAAGAAATGACACAAAGAAGCCTATCAACCTCGTCATGTGCCATGCATTATGGAACCTACCACGAAGAGGAAATTTGCTCTAGATTCTGGGTACCCAAGGGACACACCTTCTTTCTCACAGTGGCACATGGGGGAGTCTCTGGAGTGTTGCACCCACCGTGTGGCAAATCCAGACTCTATGGGGTACCATTTGAATACAGTGTCTTCATGGGGGTGAGCAAGTCAGGAGACTTGTGAGTTTGCTGAGGGCTTCTACAGTCCCAGAATCAAGGCCCTCAGGATCCCTTCTGTCTTCTGAACAGACACTACCTCACACTCAACATCCCCACTTGAACTTGGAGGCACCCACGTTATGCTTGCACTTCTTACTTTGTTGTGTGGTGTCCCCCGTGTGTCCAGTGTTATGTCCATTAACATGTTTGCTTGTTTTTCAAGACAGGGTCTCACTATGTTGTTCTGACTGTCCTGGAATCACTAAGTAGACAGATAGGCTCAAATCACAGAGATCCTCCTGCCTCAGCTGGCCTCCGGAGTCCTGAGATTGAAGGCCTGTGCCACTATGCCCAGCACTGCCCCTCCTGGAGCAGCTTGGGGTTCCTTGTCTCTCTTTGGCTGGTGCTTTCACCTCTGGCTGGGACAGAACATCTTGCTGTCACTGGATTACTTATGCTCCATGGGATGCATCCCAGAGTGGCTTTCAAGAAAGGTCTGTCTTAGGGTTTTTCTATTCCCTGGCAACTCAGAAAGGAGGGAAACGTGACAGCCTGCAGATAGTCTGGTGTGAAGAAGGAACTGAGACTTCTACATCTTGATCCACAGGCAGCAGGCAGATACACACACACACACACACACACACTCACCACACACAGTGACTCACTTACTCCAGCAAGGCCACACCTCTAATAGTGCCACTCTCTATGGGCTACTCTCTATAGCACATGAGTCTATGGGGGCCATTCCTATTTAAGCCACCAGAGGATCTATTTTGATTTTTTAAAGTTTATTTTATTATTAATTTTCCTGCATGTGGTTTGTTTACACATCCATGTACCGCTTGCGGTAGCCAAAAGAGGACATTGGGTCACCTGGAGCTGGGGTTCAGATAATTGTAAACTGCCGTGTGCATGCTGGGAACCAACCTAAGTCCTCTGGAAGAGCTACAAGGACTCCTAACTCTCCAGGTTTGCTTTTGTAACTTTATGCCTATGAGTGCTTGTCCTGAATGCATGTGTGTGTACCACAGATACACAGAGTCCACGGAGGCTCAAAGTCAGGCCCAGTGGAGCTGGAGTTACAAACAGGCGTGAGTCACTATGTGGGTGATAGAATAGGAAGAGCACCCTCTGCAAGAACAGCCAGTGTCCGTAACCACTGAGCCATCTCTGCAGCCCCTGCTCTTTTGAAAGGAGCACGAATGTTCACAAAGAGGTTGTTAACCCTTGCATTCTCGAGACTCCGAGGAGCACTCTGCTCTTTCTGCTGGATGCTGACCTCGATCCGGCATTTCACAGAATCGAACCGCATTTAGACCAGGGGTTCAAACAGCAGTGTAGACTTCGCCGCGGCAGCTTGAAGTGTGAGCGGTGCTGTTAAGGCTTAGGCTCCTTCTGACATGCGTCTCCACCATGCTACCCTGCAGAACACATGGGGAGTTTTTCTGTTGTTCTGCCATTAAGCTGACCTCTCCTGTCACTGAAATGTCTCTGGCCAGGACACCACTCACCTTGCCTTTTCTGTTCACTTGTGAATTCCATAGAGGAGCCACAGGAATGCCCCTGACAAGCTTTTCAACTTATTCATAGTCTGGCTCAGGAAAGAAGTAGAATTGTGAAAAAAGAAAAACAAAACAAAATAAAACAAACCTTCACAATATAGCCATTGTAAACTTTAAACCTGAAAAGATCCTGGCTAAGAATCCTCAATGTACTGACAAGGAGTCAAGAAAGTCCTTACGGGTGAAAATGCTTTGGGGATTCCTTGGATTTCAAAATCAGCCTCTCAAGTTCTTAAAAATGAGGGCTGTTCCTGAAAGGCATGCAGAGCGACCGACCTCCGGAGGAGGGAGGACTGTACTTACTGAGGTGGCTTGCAGGCCAGCCTGAGGGTCGGATGATGAGGCCTTGGGGAAACAAGGCCACAGGCCTGTCCTTTCGCTCAGAGCCCACTCAGTGTTGGTACTTGGAACATAAACCTGCTTATGCTTCAGAGCTCACCCTTATCTTTTCCTCACACACCTCTCAAGCTCATAATGCTGCCTCTTTGTCAGATGGGGGTTGGCCAAATCCTTGAGCCACAAGGTCCTTAATGAGTCATTAGGAAAGATTTCAGTGTGCCTTCAGGCTCCATACCCAAATACTACTGTTACAGACTTCAATTCCTTGGCTAGAGCACCTGGGTCAGTGGAGGGAACGCAGGACAAGAAGCAAAGCCCAGTTTGCCATCTTGGCCTGGTGCAAGAGGTCAGCTCTACAGTGTGGTGGTTGGTGGTGCTGTGCTGGTGGTGCGGTGCTGGTGGTGGTGACGATTGTTGTTTACCTCAGAAGCTCCAGAAGGCATGTTCCTGATGGCACTTTTGATTTGAGTTCTCTGTCATCTGCAAGGCTTGGCACTGAAAAGCCTTTTCCAAGACCAGCATTCACTACTTAGATTCAGAATTCACCCTAGAACTAGTTAGAGGCAAATTTCCAAAGAATCAGGAGTCCTGGTCAGTCATTTCTGAAAGCAAGCACGTTCAAGAGAAAGGAAGAAGAGTAGAGAAGAGAACGAGGCTTTTGGAAGGATTAGGTCTCAGACACAGGAGAAAACAGAAGAGCAACGTCTATGCCAGATATACTCCACTTCCACAGTCACAAGAGGAACATGGATACAGAATACATGTATGTATACAGAAAGCTCCCACTTACCCCTCCTGAAGTCAACGGCACTGGAAAGGCTGCCCACCCTCCTGGATCACTATCTCTGATTTTAACTTCCACTGTCTCTCAGCAGGAAGAGCCCTTCTCCTTGAATCTGAGTACCATTTCTTTCCTAATTTCTGATCCAAACCTTGTGAGTAATGGGATCTGGGGTAGAAACTGGAAGTTGTGTGGGGCAGCAGGAAACAGGAAGGCATGGAAAGAAATGGATGTGTTTTCTCCACTCTAATGGAACTAAGCCTCAGAGAGTCCAGTGACTTGCCAGAGACCACTCAGCTAGTAAGTAGCATTAGCAGATTTACAAGCAAGTTGTGTGGCGTCTAACCTGACCATGATGGTAGAGCCGATTACATGCTACCCAATTACAAGATGTGACACAGGCATAACGTTCCTCTAGGGATGTATATGGGCAATTCACCAGCAAATGGCAGCCAAGTATCGTGAATGAAGAGTGTGCTTTCCTAATTAACAGCAGCAGTCTGCAGCTTTGGATTATTCCGAAGCACATTGTGTTTACAGGCAGCGTGCTCAACACATTTGGCCAGGTTAATTTAAAGGCCCCTAAGAACCTCTGACTGAGACAGGCAGCGGTAGAGGCCAGAGGTCAGGGGACAAGAAATAATTAATTCATCATGGCAATGAAAATGTTGCCAAAACCAAACTGTACCACCCAGTCTATACTGACCAGGAAGAGCGGAGGAGGAAAAGGAGCCAAGTCTGGGCTCCAGCATCACCAGCTGAACGCTGGCTGTGATTCCGTCACTTCTCTGAACCCCAGTCTCTTCATCTGCGAATGGGGCAGTGCACACTGTTGGGAATGAAATATAACATACACACATTTGAGGGATCTCAGGAGGGTTAGCCACCATAGTGCTCTTAGCTGTCAGGTCAGGAGTCAGAGACTGCATCCAGAGAGCTGGGCTGGGGATGAGGAAGTGACAGCTGGAGCAGAGAAGCTTAGCAGTCCTGGTTGCCCATGGCAACAGGGCCAGTAAGGCATGTTCTCACCAAGGCCAGTCCAGGCGGGGCTCCAGCATTCTCACCAGGATGGCTGCTGAGGGAAATGCTCTCTTCCTGGTTGCTGAGCGTCTCTGAAGGCTTCCACTAGACTCCAAGAACGTACATCCCCTGCTACTCTTTCCTGGCCACTTCTCAAGGCTAGCAACCTTGAGAGATGAGGTAACACCTCCCTTGGAACAAAAGCTTATCACTGCTTACGATACAGGCAGTGGATTCTGGATTTGGGGCACCTCCCCTGGGACACAATGCCACTGTGTCTGCCTGGCTACCTCATCTCTCTGCGACTTGCAGGGAAGGAAAACATTCCTTCTGTCCCAGCCTCTGTCCCAGCCTCTGTCCCAGTCTCTGTCCCAGCAGTGCTGCACACCCTCCACCCCCCAGCAGCCACACAGCAGAAACAGACTGGCTGATCAACCTCCTTACAAGTCAATATAAAATGCAGACTCAAATACAGGACTCTGGGAACCCTCAGGTTAGGAGAAGAACCTGTGGCGATTTGTCCTTTGATGGATCTTTATGTTAAAGATGTGTCTATTAACACCTTAGGAGCAAGATAAGAAAAAGGCTGTCTATGCCCAATGTTGTCTGAAATCTATCGGATCTCACTAGTACACTCAAAGCCCCTTTTGGCATCAACACAGCCTGGGTTGGGCTTTGTGGGCACAGGCAGGGGACCAGGTGTTTCCAGCTTTACCCAACAGGGTGCCGCTGGTGTTGGGGACAGGAAGGGTAAGAGCAATATGAATAGCAGAGCAAGGGACTGCTCAGTGTGAGCATGCTCACAGGATGCACTTGGGCTGGACAACGGCTGAGCTGAATCATGTCCTGCAGGCCCAAGGGTAGGACATGAGATGGGAAGTGAGCCCTTGAGAGAGCTGCTCGAGGCTTCTGCATAGGAATGGAGATGAATAGTCCAGGCTGTGCTGCCTCAGTGGAGCTGTGGGGAATGCAATGTCATCATGATGTTGTTAGACCATGCGTGGACAGGAAAAGTGTTAAGATGGGACGGAGAATCCCAGGGATACCAATCGGCCTGGGCTGGCTTGCAGTTTATTTATCATTACTAAACATTTAAAATACGTCTCTAAATAGCTTGGTCCGAGTAACCAATCGCTGCTATCCAGAGAAGAGTAGTTCAGACATTGTTAATGGTCCCCACGATCAAGGTGAAAGAGATACAGCTAATTTCTAACTCCAGAATTTTTGCAATTTAAAACATTTCATTGTTAATATAGACCTAGTAGAAATTAAACAGTGTTTTTTTTTTTTTTTCTTAAGGAAAATTTAAGCCAGACACAGTGACTTGTGCCTGTGATCCCAGTACTCTGGAGGCAGAGGTAGGAGGATCTCTGTGAGTGTACCACCTGCCCAGCCAGCATACAAAGTGAGACTATCTCCATATATCCTCCCCAATGAACAAAAGTTACACATTGAATTGTAAACATGTAATTTCAAATCTAAGCACAAAGAACATAGTTCATCATGAAACAAAAGAGAAAGATTCCTGGCACTCATCTCAGTGGGTTCTAAGTGTGGATAACCTTCACTTTGGCTTGGAGAGACCAGATTCCTTAGTCTCAATGGAGAAGCCAGGGTCAGCACCTCTCTCAGGACAAACTCTTGTAGAAGGCTTTGCCTCATGGGTGTAGGATAGTTATCAGCCTGTGTCCACTCCGTTTTCCCTTCTGAGATTTCAATCACCTTATCCAGTCCTCTGCACATTTACATAAGATGCCCAGAGGCCTGGTTTCTGGCGTATAGTCTTTCAGGTCCTGTCAGTTGCTTGATGGAGGAAATCAGACCTTCTTGCAGGAGCCCCTCACCCACCCTGACTCCCTAAGGCCTGAGGGACTCCACAGAATGGACACTGGCCATCCTCAACAGCATTCCTTATGGAAACTGCATTCTCAGACTTCTAAGTTCCTCCAGGTGCATGACGGTAAAGCATGCAACCTGTGGGGTTTTGTGGCACCACACAGATGTCGCTGTGCTTGCAGAACAAGCCTTCGTCCTCTGATACATCTCCATGTAGAAGCACCTGTCACCCCCCCCACCCCCCCGCCACCATGCTGTCCAAACAGCTCCACATACAAGATAGATCCGTGAGTACTGTTGGGAAAGCTGTGATCTGGTGTTTAATGGAAACCACATTGTTTGACTAGCATGGTCTAGTCTTCCAGATTACTGTGTGTTTATACAGATCCCTACATTTTACTACTTGTTTGCATATATCTGCAGAAAAGTCTGGAAGGAAATCCTCCAAGCTGTTAATAATGGCTACTTACAGGGAGTGCTTCTATTTTGTACACTTCTCAGTGTTTTGTTGTCTTCATAACAAATATGAATTACTCACACAAACATTCTAAATAAAAATTCCTCCAGGATGGCTTCCTCCAGTCTCCGTGACACAGACACTGAACATATGTGGTGAGAAGCTTAGGGCATTTCACAGCTAGCTCAGCTTTTAATGAGCATCTTCTCTGGGTCTAATCCAGGCTCCCCACTGCCAGACAAACGAGCTGGCAGACGCTTGTGTAAGTAGTGTACGAGAGGCAGACCGGGCCGGGACTGGAACAGCTGCCTGGCGTCTGCGATGGATCTGTGGTGTTCCTGCACACTCTGCCCACATTCGATCCCGAGGGGTGACTGGGTCAGCAGAGTGCCTGCGTGTGTAAGAACTGTGCTAGGTACCTGGACCATATTTACTGGGAAAAATACACATGGTGTCTTCTCTAGTCATCTTATAGAAGAGAAACTCAGAGAAGTGCAATGACTTTCTCAGGGCGACTCAGCTCGTGATGCAAGAGCAGCAGTTGACTTTGACCCTGGCAACCTGAACACTTTAAAGAAAAAAGAATAAGTTAGATTTGGGAAGATGACCAGAGGGTTTTTGGACAGTGGATCCTGTGAGCACAGGCAGAAATAGAAACGTACAAAAACATCTGGGCACAGTGATGTTTTCTGAGTGTCTCATCTTCAGCGCTGTAGAGAAGCTAGCCTGGTCACTTTGTAGATCCTGAATAGCTATATATTAAAGGCCATGGGGTGGGGGCTCATGTTATGCTCCAAATGACTCAGTAATGTAGCCCACAAGTCCTGTACATTACAGACAAGTACATTAAAAAAATTTAAGAACATGGACAGAGATGCCTTGTGATAGACCTCACAGATGGGGAGGGTCTCCAGTCTCCCATAAGTTTCAGGTTAAGTTTTTTCTCTTTCAGTTTTATCTGTATGGGTGTTTCGACCACATGCATGTCTGTGTATCATGTGTGTGCATTGTCCAAGGAAGTCAGAAGAGGGCATTGGATCTTCTGAGACTGGAGTTATAGACTGTTGTGAGTCACCATGTGGGAGCCATGTGGGTGCTGGGAATTGAACCTGGGTCCTCTGAAAGAGCAGCCAGAGCTCTTAACTACTGCTGAGCCATCTCTCTCCAGCCACCAGCTTTGCTTCAAAAGTCATGCATGTCAGAAGAGGGACAGACCTGTCAGGAATAAATGGAGTTTTGCCTCACCTGGATACAAAGGCCTGTTGGGATATGGGAAACACATCACACACAAACGTGCGTGTGTGTGTGTGTGTGTGTGTGTGTGTGTGTGTGTGTGTGCACGCGCATGCACTTTCACATACATATAACATCTTTTGGTTATAGCTTTATCCTGCTTTATCTTGCAATCTAACTTCTGAGCATAGTTGAAAAGGCATTGCTATCCTCTATTGTGTCCCGGCAGGGATCTTGGCAGAGACTGCTTCCTTCAGGGTGTACCACATACAGCCAGGAACAGAACTTCTGAAATGAGGGCTTTTCACCCACAGAGTACAAAGGATGAACAGAAAGGTGAGTGTCCAGGGATGTGTCACAGTGCTACGAGCACTGTGTCGGAGGAGTAGGAGATCAGGAGGATGCGGGCATGACAGCTCAGAAAGTGCTCATCCAAGTCTTAAATGCAAATGTCTCAGCGCTATCTTCCTGGACTAGTCCTGAGAGGCCCAGGGTCCACCAAGAGCCATCCTTTACACAGTCATAGACACACGCGGAAATGGAATTTCCCATTTTCTTTTTCTGCTTACCTGGATGCTGTGAAGAGATTACTCTCTTCTGCTACACGGTCCCCTTGCCCTGTTGTTCAGCCTAGTGGCTAAGCATGGAATCTCTGAAACTGTGAGCAAAATAAATCTTTCCTCTTTTCAATTGCTTGCCTCAGATCATTTATTATAGCAATGGAAGGCTAGTCATAATTGGTTCCAAAAGGAATGGCTTTCAGATTTCATATGCAGATGAGGGCTCCAGTGGGAATTGTTCTAGGGAATCACTGCCATTGCATTGTGAGGAGAACTTGAGTGTGCTTTGTCCAAGCCCCAAGCCTTTGTGATGGGCTAAATAACAGGTGATGGACTAATGGATCTAGTGGAGCAAATTTTAACACTGCCAATGTTTTATGATGTGGTATGGGCATCCTGGCTACTGGAATACTGGCCAGGTTTATAATGAAAAATGGAGAGCAATGAGCAGAGTGGAAATATTAGAAAGACTTTCCAGTTTAGACGGAATAGTACACAAAAAACTGGGCCAAGGAAGGTGCTGCTGAAGAGCATCATTTAAAAGAAGCCAGGAACTTTGTCCTGGGACAACTGGGAACGAGCTTTGTTCTTGCCCTTTCTCCTATCCTCTCTTGCTGTGCCATGAGGTGCCACTTGCTCCACCATGTTCATCTTGCCACAATGTCCTGCTTTGCCACAGGTCCATAGTGATTGGTACCAAACAATTGGTCTATAGTAACTGCCTAACAATTATAAAGCTAAGCCTCAAACTGTAACTCAAATGTTTCCATCTTTAGCATGAATTCCTCAGGTATTTTAGTACAGTGATGGAGAGCTAATACAGATGCCAAACGAGGAAGGTGCACATTACAATCTTTAACTATAGAACATTAAGGATGGTCTGGGCACAGTTCCGTGGAGTTCCAGTGGCATTTGCATGATGTTTCTAAGATTTTCAGTGTTTACTATGTTTTCCTCTGTGCTACTTAAAGACTACCAACAGGGACATTGAAATGAAAGTTTAAATTTTTTTTTCATGGTAATCAGAACAGGAGTAAAAGAATTTTTCAATGAAATAGCCATTTCCCAAACATCTAGTCAAGAGTAATTGCTCCAAATCTGACTGGGAGATTTCATCCCAAACTATTGATGGATCAGTCCTTAAGTCCTTAAGTCACCTGCTTAGCATCCTTGCCTCCCAGGTTCTGTCCACTCTGGCCCACACCGGGAAGCTCATTTCTCTCTCTCCTTAGCTTGGCTTTGTAAAATGAATGGTATTAAGGTGCCCATGGCTCCAGCCTGAGAGCTATTATTTGCTCATAGGGTATGGTAGTTCCTTTGGTTTCTGGTCCTTCCTACCTAGGTTCTAGGCACTCTCGATGGTTTCATTAGCTCCAGACAGCATTCCTTGACATAGACATGGCATGTTCCAAACCTGGAGCCAGAGTTAAAGGACATTTGTGAGCTCCCTCAACATGGATGCTGGGAACTAAACTCAGGTCCTCTGGAAGAGAAGTATACATTCTTTTAACCACTGAGCAATCTTCATGTTTTCTTTACACACAGAAAGCACACTTCTAAGTGTAAATAGGTCTGTGAAGGGCGATTACTGAGGAGGGGCTTAGGTTCACAATAACACAGAGAGGGAGACAATGTGCTGGAATGAAGAATGCTGTCCTGAGACCGACCTTCTCACAGCATTGTCTGCATCTACCTATCCACATGTGCAATGTCCACATCGATTCTATTTACATGGTCAGTGACTTCTGGACTGGGCTACTGCTCTGGCTCTGGTGTGTGAGATGCACACATGGGTCTCTGTGCCCCAACACTGGGATCCACTCTGCAGAGTCCCAGAGAGACCGAACCCAGCCAAGTGCTTCGATGCACCGCATGCGTGTCCGAGTACCAGCACAGAAACACCCAGCCTCCTGGTTCCCAGACTGCCTAATCTCAGAACCCTTTCCTTGGCCCATCTGCCCCAGAGACACAGGGTGCTGTCTGTTGTCGAATGTGACACTGGAGTTTATTTGCATTCTTAATGTGCATAATGTTCTCAGAGTGCATACATAGATATTGCTCACTCAGAAATTACATTTTTAGAATAATTGCTTTCATTCAACAAGTTATACAATATAACACTGGCCCAATAGTAGCAGCTATCTTAATAATCATTTATCCCATTTTATGTGAGTGAATCCTAATAATTACATGTAGATTACCCTCAAAAGAAACTGTTCTCCCAGAGATTTATCTGGGTAAAAGGCAGGATAGATAAGAAGACATACATATGTGGGTTTGAACTCTTCACCTCTAGGGATCCACACATTTTGAAAGCAAGTTTGCCAACTGTCAGGAAGACCAGGGTTGAAGTCCCTGCCCTACTACCTTTTGCTACTGTTTGCTACTGTTTCCTGGTCTTCACAGAGGGATGGTGACTAGACTACAAGCTGCCTCTTTCTTCCTTACTCTGAGCTTATGTTAGGAATCTTTC
Source organism: Mastomys natalensis (assembly GCA_021653895.1). Classification (NCBI taxonomy): domain Eukaryota; kingdom Metazoa; phylum Chordata; class Mammalia; order Rodentia; family Muridae; genus Mastomys; species Mastomys natalensis. Next base: position 1,772,521 of record JAJTUV010000150.1, read on the forward strand.
CCATGTTGGTCCTGCAGTGAGGAAACAGACAGGTTTCCCCTCCAGAAGATATGCCCAGAGATAAACAACACAGCAGCTCCCAGTCACTGCTGCCATGGCTTTACTCTGTTTGCAGTGTCTCACCGAGGCTCCCTGCCTGAATTCTAGTTTATCATAAGACTCATTGCTGTTCTCTTGTGACAAAGCCGCCACCATCTTCCCTGCCCATCCTGCAGCACAGAGCATGTCTACCTGTGGTTTGCTCCCTGACATCCAAACTGCTTGGATGAATCCCCAAGACAGACAGCTGTTTCCCATAGTCACAGGCCAGCATCTATAAGCCCTGCCTCCCAGGATGCCTGCATATGCTCAGAGAAAAACGCTCCCTCTGCCCCCAATCCCCTACACGTCCCCACCACATCCCAGCCTCTCACAGTTCTTCCCTCCTCTGCCATCTTCTCTAGCAGCTATGACTGTGTCCATGTGGGCTGAGAGTCACTGTGGGCAGCCACAAGTCTCTGGGCTAGCATCACGAGATGTGCTCCATGTGCAAGATGTCAATGTGATATCTGTGCTTCATCTATGTCCTCTGGAGGAAAGAGGAACAAGGAAGGTAACAAAGGAGCCACTTTGCCGTTTTAACCATTTATTATTTACAATATTAAGGCACAAAGTTTAAGCAGCAAAGAATAGGAAAATCTTTGGCTGACCGACAGTATCCATATTCACTGTGGGGGGGGACCCCATACTCTGCACACAGATCCATCTGTACAGATCTGTACACCACCACCTGTCAACGCAGTCCAGTAACACACAGATGCCAAAGGTTACACATGGATACCAGGGTCTGCTGGGAAGTGTGGCTCATGCCCCCAACAGAGACACACACACAACCACACCCATGCACACACAAGGCAGTGGAGAGCAGTGGCCCAGGGAATTCAGAGTCAGGGTGAAGCTGGTACCAGTGTTGGCCCCAGTTCACAGAATTTGACACAGATTCTGTGGGCACCTCCCTGAAGAGGGGTTTCCATCATCCCTCCCTGGAAACATTCAAATACAAGTACTGTGGCGATGCCTGTCCCCATTCTGCCTTGTAATAAATACTCACAGTGTGTATGTGAGAACAGACTCTCAGGCAAAGCCACGAGCAAACACAACACAGGCGGGAAAACTTGAGAAGCTGATTCCAGAAACTGCTGCATATTTCCTGCCTCAGAAGGAGGGCAGAGTCTTAATTCAGCGAAGAAGCGAAGTCTCACAACAAAGACACACCTCAGTTACAGCACACACAACAATAACATGCACTTAAGAGTATCCATTTTACAGAGTACCTACTGGGTGTTCATATTAATGAATATGTACTTAGGTCTGCAGTGTATGCAGGGGCTGCGCGCATATGAGTCCTGGCGAGAGAAGTGGGCTTGAAAACGAGGCCCTAGAGGTTATAGGTACTAATAACCCTTTTCCTACATCTTAGATATTCTTCTAAAAACTCTGTGTGTGTGTGTGTGCGTGTGATGTGTGTCTGTGTGTGCGTGTATGTGCTGTGTCGGTGCGTGTGTGTGTATGTAAGTCAGAGGACAGCTTGCTGCAGTCGGCTCTTTCCTTCTACCACAAGGCTCCTGGGGATCAGACTCAGGTCTTTGCTTTGGTGCAGTCCGTTTTCCACCGAGTCATCTCGATGGTCCTGGGATTCCGATTTTGACTATTTGCCCTGTGTTTGTTCACTTGTAATCTGAACAGTGTGGGATATTTCCAAAACTTAAATCTACTCTCAAAAGACAATGACCTCTCACTTCAAGGGAATCTGAGGAGCAGGCCAGGTCTTGAAGGCCATTCTGCTAGAGGAGTCAACAACCATTTTACATGGGGAGCCCTAGACAGAGAGGGCTCACAGGAAAACAGAAGGATTTTTTGATATTAAGGAAAGCAATTCCTACCTTATATGTATGTACTTACATACATTGTAATATACCATTCAATTACTAAATGAGAATAGGCATACTACTGAAAAGAGGGAAAAATACTGTTCACCAATTCCCAGAGAAATCCACTGAAATGCTGGCCTGGGTCCCCACCACCACCCAACTGGCTTCTGAGATTTCTTATTACACAGCCTATCTCTCACGGAGCCACACCACAAACAAATGCCTTTTTAAAAAGTCCTCAAATCAACTAGACATTTAAAATATACTGATTAACTAGAAAAAAATAGAAGAAAGCCAACATGTATATACTTAGAGATTGTGGCTGACTCAACTTTTAGGGAAGTTACAGGGGGCTGGCTTTTCTTTAGCACCACTATTTAAGAACATTTGTCAGATCTTGCTTCCAACATCCACAAGACACCTTTGCTTAAAGGGGGTGTGAGCTCACTCAGAGAACACAGAGAAACATACCCTACTCGCTCCAGTGCAGACAAAGAAGACACCATGTGTTTAAACAACACAGCCTCCCACTCAGGACAGCTCTCTGCAGCCTACACACAAGGGTCCTGCCTGAAAACACCTTGTGTCATGATCATCTCCTCTGTCTCCCATATCAGCCTTCTCTGACTGCTCACACAAGTCTCTGGGACTCGGGAAGCTGCAGGGAGGAGAGTACTCAGCACACTAGCTCTTGGAAAGGAGGAGCTTCAGTCACTTTATTAAATGAGTGTGGGTGGCTGGGGCCAAGCAGGACAGAGCCTCTCTGCAGGGGACATCGGAGCTTCTCTCCTGAATGTCAGAACCACTGGATTCTCTGTACTGAGATCAGAATTCACTTGGAGCAATTGCTCTAAATCCACTCACAGCAAAAGGTCAAGCCTCATACATGAGCTCCAAAGAGAAACCTCTGTGGGACTGACCAACCCTGGTCCTACCATTCCTTGTCTCCACGCCTAAGGAAAGCTGGGTGTGGAAGGGAGCAGCCCCATCCTGCAGGCATGGTGGGGACTTGCTGAGCACTTCTCCGACACTGGTCACCAGCTTCTGAGAAACAAAGAACAATGCCAAGTGTTCAGCACACACTCTTAATTCTCTGCAAATGAATGTGTTTTTCTTGGCAGCTTAGTGCTATGAACCTCTAGACAGCAATAGTGCTTATATATAGAAGAATCTACTTACTGAAACCACAGAGACAGAGACATGACCTCAACACTTCTCATGTTCCACACAACACCTGGAAGTATGCAGACATCACCACACTGCTCACTCAAGGACAAAGGATGCTGGTAAATCACCATTAAATGCCACAGCCTTTATTTATCCTTTATGCCGAGATAAGATCCTCAAGTTTTGTGATCAAAATGCTCCAAGAGATCTGAAGGCAAGCCCTCTGCACTGTAAGGAAGGACTTTTATTTTAATTTTTTATCTGCTTTGTAGTTGTGCTTATAACAGAACATGAAAACTTCCATCCGTGCCTGTGGATGGTAGTGGTGTGGTTTGTTATATGAGGTTTGGGCTTAGTCCTGTTTTCAGGCTCCGAGATGTGTGGCAGCTTCCCCGTGTACACACAAAGTATCACAAGTTGGGCCACAGAGCACCCGGCATAGCGCTGCACGTCATGTTCAAGGCCGTGCAGCCTGTGACTGAGAGTCCTATTCTGAGTCTTTGCTTTAAGTGCTAGCATCTGGGATGAAGCTTGGAGATGGCTGTGAGCCTCAAGGGTCCAGCTTCTACATGGGAGCAATCAGGAGAGTGGACCTGGCCTCCTCCCTGGTGCTTTGAGGACCAGTCAACCGTACGATTTCTAGTGCTTCCACACTGTCAGTGCCAAAATACCTAAGTTGTTCTCGTTTAAAAGGAATCTAGATCCCATGAACTTCCCAGAGCACAGCACGGCTTCTAAGTGCCTGGGGCTCCTTTGTTCTGAGCACTTCAAGAGAACTGTAAGGACGGAAGACTGAAGGGCCTCAGCCTTGAAGCCATAGCCTCTCTCTCTCTCTCTCTCTCTCTCAACATGGACTCTTGGACAAAAGCCATAGTTCGCATGCAGTTAAAGCCCTGGTCTATTCCCCTTTGTTTTTGGACAACTGAAATGTGCTGACAGTGGGGGGTCAGGGGGCCTGGAACAGAGACTTTCTGCCCAAGTGTGCAATGTGTCTGGAACCCTTTGACTAGAATTTGAGTAAACTGTGCAGTGCCTCTCTCCTATGCTGGGAGACAGCCTAAGTTTAGGGTGGCTCAAACTTGGCTGCAGGGCTGGAAGATCTCACTAAGTCCCCATCTCTATACCCTTCCCTTTCTGGTTTGTCTCGGAGACAATATGCCCTTTGATGCCGTCAACTGAACAACATGCCCTATCCAAAAATGGTTCCTATACCCACCTGCTTCTATTGTCCAGCCCCATCCCAACTGGCAAGGCCTCTTATGCTGTCTTCTCAGACCCTTCCTCATAGGCACAGGGCAAGATCAGTACTCAGGCTGCAAGATCTGAGAGAAGAGGTAAGGAGGGGGTAGCCGGCTCCAAGCCCAGTGCCCACTGCCAAAGGAGCTTGGGGAGGGCAGTCCTACCTCCTCTGTCTTGTCAGAAGACCCAGGGTCCTGTAGGAAAACACCACTGCTCTCTCTCCTCCTCCCTCCCTCCGTTCTTCAGGCTATACCTCTTACAATACATGTACCACCTCAACCTGGGGAGGCCACAATTTCACCCTAGGGACAAGACCTGGGACACATGACCCAAGCAGGGCTCTTTGAGCCAGCTATCTTCAGTGCTGCATTTAAGAAGGAATTGAAGTCACAGACTTACCACTTCTCCTTTTCCTCTTGAGCCAAAAAGGCGGGATGAGGAAGGGGACTTTGAAAATAAATCTTACCTATCTGAAGATAGTCCAGGAACCTGAAGTTCCTGTGCCTGGGCAGCCTCTCCTAGGGTTTCCAGGAAGCCAGTGTCCTCAGGTCCCTGCCTCTCGCTCACAGGGTTTTCGTTTCCGTGACATTGTTGCCTCACTTCAGGTAAGTCGTGTCCCCTGTGTGACACTGACCTGCTGTGTGCCTACCAGTCTGATGCGTTTGTGAAGCAAATTCACAGGAAAAAAAGAATTGATCAAGGATGACACTGTGCTTATCAACAGGAACCAGGGCAGAATGGGGCAGGGGAGAGCAATCAACAGACCTGAGAGCTTCAAATACAAGAAAGTGGCTGGGGATGCCTGCCAAGATCTGGATGCTACCTAGAGAGCTCTGTGTAAACCATCATGGGGTTCCTGTGGCACCTGCTCACAAGGAAGTCGTCCTACAGGGCGATGGGGTGTAATTGTCAAGTTCTTTGCAAGAGAGAGAGTGTGAGTGAGAGGCACATCAGAGGCACCATGTTACGTCAGCAACTCATGGACCCCTCAGCCAAGTGTCCCTAGCTCATTAAGACTGACAGCTGCAGTTCTGCTAAGCAAAAGTAGGGGGAGCAGCCAGGATGCCAACAGGAGGCTCTGTCCATCTGGACACCACAGCAAGGATGAAAGTCTCCTAAGTCTCATACATAAGGAACTCTGCTATGTCTAATTAAACAGAAAAAAAAAAATACAACAACAAAATAAGTAGAGACAAGACATATAAGCTCAAAGAAGTTAAGGTGGATGAGGGCCAAGGGCATCTCACTCCCATCCTGCTCAGAAAATACCATTCAAAATACCAGACAAGCAAAGCTTCACTCTCTGAAACCACAAACCACAAACGGAACAGCCAAGAAGGTGACAAAACTTGCCTGTGGAATTCCCCATTATCCTGGATGTATCTGCTAAGGACACACACACACACACACACACACACACACACACACACACTACATTATGCCAAGATGGGCTTTCAGGATTTCTAGCAGATTCTTCTTAAATCAAACCTGCTAAGAGGCATAGGAAAGGAGGTGATTTCAAGGAAGGCCCAGCTCTTCTTCATCTGTTTATAAGCCAAGAACCGGGGAAGCATGGAGCCTCCCTAAGACATACAATTTCTCTACAATGGAAAATTCCACTCCTCCTCCTCAGCTCTGCTTCCAAGCCTGCATGCGTCTTCTCTCACTCCCTCTGCAGACACGTGAGCCAGCTGTTTTGGTAACATTGTAACATGTCCACACCAGTCCTGGTTTTGCAGTTGCTACTGCAACTGACCATCTGGATCTTTTCTTTCAGCCTCTATTCTTGTCTGTCAGCATGCCAGAGCCGAACTCCACAGGTCGATGACTAGATGAGCACTTCCACCATCTCTCCATCTGGGAACTCAGGCTTGTGCAACAAGCTGCTGACGCGGCTTCTGTGCTCTGATGACTTCCCGTGAGCAGGGGAGTTCTCTGCCAAACAGAAGGCAAATATGGTTTTCCCAGCACTCTTTATTGTGGAACCATTTGTAATGTCATGCCTTGCCCAAGAATCTCATGCACCCTGGTGTACTCATGGAAGGCTGGAAGACTCTCAGTGGGAAGTGTAGAATGGCTCCCAGAGAAGACAGTGTCTTAGGGTTCTGGACTGGGTAAAAATTAAGGAGAAAGCCAGCTGCAGACCTGACTCCCACCTCTCCCATTTCCTGTCTGCCCAGATGTAAACAAGTGTCTCACACTTCAGTCACTGCTACATTGACTATGCCATGATGGATTGTCCCCCAAACCATGAGCCATGGTAAGTCTTCTCTCCCTCAAATTCTTATATTTGTTCTACCTACCTTTACCCCACCACCCCCGGGAAGGGTGGAACACACATGTCACCAGGTCACTCAAGCTGGGTGCTCTTCTTCTGAAGCAACAAACTAAGCATATCTAGGTACACTTTAGTGCAGACCACCACTGGAACAGGGGAGGTGACTGGGCTTCCTGATCTCTCCAGGCGTGGGAGAGGTAGGGGCCACATACCCTGTTTCTCCACGGTTCCTTTGGCAGTTGGATGCTTCAGGACAGGGCTGTTGGAAGGGGCGGTGCTCAGCCGGCCGCGGCTGGGGAGGGAAGCCATGCTGGGCCAGAAGAACTCAGTGCTCTTGTCGGTCTGCGTGCTGCTGTCCTTGCTGCCCGTCTTGGCGTGGGCACTGCTGGCTGATGCGGTGGAAGCCGGAGGGGACAGCGCAGAGGCAGGTGTGGTCGGCAGCAGAGGGGCAGACCCCTGTCCCTGGTGCTCCTTCCCCAGCAGGAATCCTGAAGGCAGAAGAAGCGGCTTTTCAAGGATTATCTGGTTTTCCTCGTTTCCTTTTGTAAGAAAACATCTCTTTCTTTCTAGAGTGGGGATAACTTTATTTACACAATGATAGATTCTTAAATCCTTAATAAGTACTCGTGTGCATGCTCGATGAAGTGAGAAATACTCCGATATCATATGCCCAGTCCCGTATAATTAAATTCTTCATAGAGTTGGTATTTGTATTTTAAATTCAAACAGAAAATCACGTTGGACCAGTGAGGTAGCTCAGGAGGAAAAAGGGCCCATTGCCGACCTGAATCCCATCTCATCGCTGCCCAGTAACACTGGGCACAGTCAGACACAATAATCTAGTGGTAGAGGAAGAGATGGGATGAATACGCCCTCCTGGGATCTGCTCAGCATGTAGGAAGGTGAGCCCACGGTCTCCATCAGCTCTTCAAGTCCATCATGCAGGAGATGGGAAACCCTGAGGTCCTATGCAGGAGCCTATAAGGGTGGTCTTTACCTGAACCCCCAAGCCCCTCCTGTTTCTCTGACTGACGTACCCTGTCACACTTACAAGGAGGTATTCTAGTGCACACAATACGGCCAGCCTTCCTTAGGCCTCAGCTCTCAGGCCTCGTACTGACCTGCTAAGTGTTGAGATAGAAGCTTGGGTCCAGTGATGTGTACCTGAATACACATCACACAGATTCCTCCTACAGCAGTTTCCAGCAGAACTGAACAAATTCAGATTCCTTAACCAGACCTGCCTCTCTGGGTTGGCAACCGTCCTGGCGATGGTCTTTGATAATCATAGCTCCCATCCCCATGGATCCTCTCTGATGAGCTGAGGTTATAGGGGTCGTCAGTAGAGGGACTTCAAACAGATGTTCTGTTTGAGAGTCTTTGATCTCCCCCACTCTGTGGGTTCATATGGAAGCTCTTACACCCTGTGGGACAATCAGCCAGCCCCCTAGGAGGCCCTGTGCTAGAGAACATTGACTCCGGGCATAGGAGAGAAATGAAAATGTGTGCTGACCCAGGGACAAGTGTCAAAGAGGGACAGACCCCTGCAGTTGCTGGCAGGCAGGGTAAGGGGACAGGGAACTTGAAAGCTTCCTTTCCAAGCTCGGTGGCCCAGCCTGTGAACAAGCACACTCTAGGGTACTACTCCAACTAAGACCCACTCCTGGAGAATTCTCAGCATCCTGTCTGTGCAACTCAGGACAACCCTCGTCCTCAACACCCCTTGACCCCTTTCATGTTCCACAGGTATAGACACACCACGGAGCGGTTGCAGAGATGGTCCAGGAGTAACGTTCTGAGGGGCTCTAGGCTTGTCCTGCTAAGACATTTTATGTTGTTCTTGTAAACAATATTGACAGGAATCAATTCAAGCCCAGGAGCTCACATAACTTTGGAATCTACACAGTGCTCCCATGTATCTCATTTAACTCTCACAATCCAACAGGAGGGGCTTTCCTCCTCCTTTGAAGAATGCATAAATTGGCATGAGGTAACTAACACCCCAAGTCCCAGCAGTGATAAGGTGGCTCTCTTCTATAGTTTCCTCTTCTCACCTATGCTCCCCTTCCAGGTCTTCTCTTCCTTCTTCTCTTCTGCCAGTTGGCTGTTGGTAAGTGAAGTCTGGCGGGAATGTGTCCCAGTGGCTGCAGCTATGGATGGGACAGAGCGGGCAGGCCGCAGGCTGGAAGAGTCCGTCTTCCCAGCATCCTTACGGGATCGCTGCTGCAGGACCTTTATCATGGCATCCTTCTCTATGATTTTGGCATGGAGGTTTTTAATACTGTAGAACCAAACCAAGGAAGAACAAAGGTTTGATTAAAATGCCAGATAGTTAGGAAACTCTGGAACGCTTGATTCTGGGATACGGGGTGGAGAGTGGCAGAAGTGGGCACACATTGGCAATCTGCAAGTTTCCCAAGCTGTGCTTTCCAAAGTAGGTCAAACCGTGCACCTTCCCCAGTGCCTCAGCAGATGGGGGATTTCCAGGAGGACCGAGAGAATGATGGTAGCCATCACATCATGGGGGAAAGAGTGGAGGTGGGGATACCAGGGAAGCAGAAGCTCTGGCCCCAAACGAGGTAAACTGTGACGGCAGGGAAATTTCTACAGGGAAAGAAAAATGAAGAAATGGCTAGGTTCTAGGAGAGAAGATGACTTCCCCACTGATGGACGAAGATGATAAAGAGCAAGCCTGGGGTCTTTCCATAACTCTGATAGATACTTGCTGATACTTCTGGCTCAGCAAGTTGGGAAGCCCTGCCTTTATACCAGCCCATGGGAGCCTCGGGACTGGAGTCCACCAGCATTCCAGTGACACCAAAACTTCTGTGGGAAACTGTGTGTACATCAGGGGAGCACACACTGACTGTTGAAAGCTCTTTATCTTTGGTGGGAATAGGTAACTCTGGCTCCAAATCTCTAGACCTTGGGGGTGGTATTTCTTTTTCATTCTCAGCTCACAGTTTTGTGGAGGTTTTGGGACACCTGAACTCTCCAGTTACTAGATAGCCTCTGTCTTCACTTTTCCCCTCCAGGATTGTTATGTGGAGTCTCTTGCTTAAGCATGAGATTCCCTTCTCTCTAGAGCAAGAGTCTTTGGAGACCTTAAGCTCATGCCAGTTAGAACAGAGAAAAGCAGGAGTGTGGGGAGGGGCTGGGATGGGAGACCAGCACCAGCTGGTGTCTCTACTCAGATCTGGGATCTTATATGGGTGTCCTTACGTGTACTCCATGTCCTGACACCTCCTGTTGGCCTGCACCACCTCCTCATCCTCTGGCCAGATGTGGGCCTCCAGGGAGCTCTCCCCATAGCTGCCATTCCTCGAGTGGTTGCTGATGGTGGTGTCCCTAGAACATGACACACACTTTGACTCTAGAGCCCTTTCCTTGGTCTTCAATGCAAACAGAAGGAGAATTGGGAGAGCAGCATTGGCTTTGTAACAGATGTGCTTTACCTTCTGGAGGAAATTAAAGGCCCTCCTCCACTCCCGTACCCTACCTCGGAGGGTCTCCCCAGGATGGGAAATCCTACAAATACTTCAGGAAATGTGAACCAAAGACAGCATACTGGAAAGTGTCCTAGAAAAGCCCCCTGTCTGGCACTCACCCCAAATTTTGGCCCAATTTTCTTTCTACACTTAAAAAATTAAGATTCTGTCTAAAGACTGCACTCACCAACATTCCTGCTTATTGTAGCTTTAACCCCATCAGAGATACTGCTTTCTGCAGCAGACAGATTGTTATAGAGATCCACCATGAGCCAGAGTACAGAGGATTAGTGACCGTAGAGAGTAATCTCAGGGAACATAATGGAAAACGAGGCAGAAAGATGGAAAGAGGCAGAAAGATGGAAAGCGCCAGGGACAGGACTGCTGTGAGCTACTGTCTTCTGCACATGTCAGGGAAGTGACACTCATGAACTCTCAAAAGCTATGGCCACCTGCACAAGACCAGTGCTAGACCATGCCAGTCACCATTCTGGCATGGATGGGGAAGAGGAGACTTCACAAGATCCCATGCTTAGCTGAGAAAGTAGAGCTAGTTAGTAGCTAGAGAGAAAGAGAGAGAGACAGAGACATAGAGAGGGAGAGAAGGGGAGAGAGACAAAGAACAAACAGAGAGGGGGAGGGGAGAGAGAACAGAAGAAGAGGACATGAATTCAAGAGAGGACTATGGAGAGGGGAGGGCCTTAGAAGGAGGGATAGATAAGATAGTGCATTATACACATGTGAAATCCTAAATAAAGAAATGCTAGGCAAACAAGAGACAGTATCTCAGGAAAACAATATTTAGTAACTAAGATCCCTGCTTTTGTATCATCAAGGCTGTTGGCTAGGCCATGTGACGTTCTAAGTAAGTGGAAGGTGCCCATACTTGGTCCGCTGACACATGGCGACTATGGCTTCTACATCTGCTGCTGGCCTTGTACTTACTCTCAGCCTAGCACATTCTATCTACCTCTATGTATCACCCACGTAGCTGCTGTTTCAGTATTTGGGGATCGGTAGCTACTCAATATGTAGGTCTTTACCCTTCTTAATGACAGCTACTGATGAGTGAGCCCTTATTTCATGCAGGGAGCAGCAGAAATGGTATACCTGGTGTCTATTCTTACAGCGTGTTCACAGGTGGTGACTTCTAGGACACTGTTAGTGTAATGACAGAAAGAGACCCAAACCCTTCACTACATTCCAGCCTGGTTCTAAGTTTCATTTGTCTTTATGAAAGAGGTCTCAGAGAAGATGCATCATGATAAAAACAAGCACAAAAAAGAGGAGGGGTAAGAACATGACCCAGAAAACTAAACAGTGTGGCCGTGAAAATATCAGAAAAAAAAGCAAGCAGAATGCTTTGAACCGCTACACGGAACCACAAACACCCTAGGGCACACAGAAACATCCACACAGAAACTGGTAGCTAGAAACATTTCCCATCAAGTTACTTCGAAAAAATTCTTGCAGCACCAGAAGCAAATTTAAAAGTTCATGTCTGTGATGCCGAGTAAGCCAGTGGAGACTTCAGTGAAAAACAGCTAAGACAGCGAGTGTCCAGAAACTCTGAAGGAACGCTGCTTTGCTTTGAAGTCTGTGAAGTTTCAAAGCCTTGCCCTCACCCCCATCAAAAAACCCAATTCAAATTCCTAGCCATTGCTGTCGAGATGAATAAACAAAGTGAATAGCAGTCTCTGAGTAAAGCAACCATTTTTATAAGATCCCCCATCTCCCATCTCAGTAAGGCTGATAGACAGGAGAGAGCGGGGTCACAAAATCCACAACCAAATAGCATTCTTCCCAAAGAGTTGTGAGCACGTCTGTCCTAACTGCACATGGTCTCAGGGCCCTGGGAAGGGTTAGAGTATCTAGGAAAAACCAAGAAGAGGAAGCTGCATCCCTAGAGAAGCCACCATCAAGCTAAGACTTTCCAGTAACCCCTCCTGCTCTCTGTAAGGGAATTCAATAAATTCATTGGTTCTCCAGGGCGACCTTGGTGGAGTGCTATGGTTTGCCCTTGGAACCTTACGAGGAGGTGGTAGATGCTGTTCACATCTCCCCCAGGGAAAGAATTTTAGCAACAGACAGCAAAAACAGTTGGTGGACCTATTGTTGGTTTAAAGACTGGTGCTTATAAATGTGACACATGCACCTGACTGGAAACTCAAAACTTAATGGCTGTGAACACTCACTTTTGCTTGTTTCTCTGTAGCCAATCAGCATGGAGATAAGAGCTTAGGATTTCATTCTTTCTCAAAACAGCTTGTGTTGTCTTTTCTCCCACTGTATCATCAGAAAGGCCATGGTGGAATGACCAAGATCTATCTATCTATCTATCTATCTATCTATCTATCTATCTATCTATCTATTAGTGTGTGTGTACGTGCACACATGTGTTCAGTTGTCTGTCTCTGCCTGCCTGCCTGTTGTCTGTCTGTCTGTCTGTCTGTCTGTCTATAGATGCATATATGCCCTGGAGCTGGAGTTTTGGGTAAGTGGGAGTGGAACCCTGTTTCACCTTCTAGAACTTTTGTGTGTGATGTGGGCGCTGGGGTGGAGCTCTGTTCTAGCCACTAGAACTTGTGTATCATCAAGTAGCACTATGGCTTTAAAGATGTCTTGAGTTGGGCAGTTGCCCAATAATTGCCATGCAAGCATGCTGACCTGAGTTAGAATATCCAGATCCCAGGTAAACTCTAAGTCTTAGCACACATGTCTATAATCCCAACATGCCCCTATGGTGACATGAGAGGACAGAGATGAGAGGCTTCCTGAAAGCTCTGGGGGTGGCTAGCCTGGTATATTCCACGGGAAGACTGTGAAGAGACCTGTCTCAATCAAGGTAGAAGGTGAACACCCACCGTTGTCCTCTGATATCCTCTTCTACAATGTTCCATGACACGTATGGGCCTGCACTTATGTACACACAGAAAAAAGTGTTTAAAAAAATGGACATGAGTTAGGAAGGAGGATATAAGCTAATAGCTTTTCAAATTTTAACTCTGTCATAGATTATTTTTGGTTTGGGTTGTAGATAAGTATATAAAACATATTTAATACTAAAACTATAAAATCTAGATACAAAGTTCCCTGGCTTTCCATCCTGAATACCATAGAGAATTGTATAGAAGTTCACTTAGTGTATGGACTTTAGATCGGGTTAGCCTTTCTGTGTGATGTTTTTATTTGCAAGGGTGTTTGTTTGTTTGTTTAATAATGAAGTGTATAATTTTTTTTAAAAAGGTAGATATTGCTCCCTGGGAGAGTCCTCTCTGGATCTCCTTAGGATCCCTAAAATTTTCATTTGTTTTTAAGACAAAGTTTAGCTCTAGCCCAGGCTACTTGTGAATTCCTCAGCCTTCTGGTATTCCACTGTCAGCCACTGTGCCCAGTCCCATCTGTCTGAAGCCTGGATCCCTGGGGTCACCTCTTACCTCTCTGCCGTGGCAGCGGCAGCCGCGCTCATGGCAAAGTGGCGGATGGTACTTTCTTCCAGGTACTTCTGCTCCCACTTGGTCATGTCGGCCTCCAGGGCTAGGATCCGCTCCTCTTTCTCCCGTACAAGCTCCATGAGGGCAGGAGCATATATTTCTGGTAGATTGACTGGCTGGCCATTTCCATGTTTCTGGAGATGTAGACACAATATCATGATGTTCTAAACGGGCCACAAGACGGATCAAGCCCAGTCTGCCGCTATCTGATGAGCAACACTCAGTTCCTGCGTCCTGCACTGTTTCACATCAGCATCAGCCAGGACAGACTCCCTCTCTCTAACATGAGCCACCCCGATTCAGCGAGTCCTAGCCCCATGCCACCTCCGTGTGCCTCCGTTTCATCTAATGCCCACATGGTTCTATAGAACACACACTATTCCAGTTTTGCAGGCAGAGATTAGATCCCTGAGAGACTGTATTCACAATCTGATGCCTCTGCCAATGCATAGCAGAGCTGGGTTTCAAACTCAGGCCTGGCTCCACATCTCATTGTAAACCATGCAGTTAACACTACAATTGTGAGAAAGAGACTAAGTCCTGGCCTTGGGGTGTTTTCTCTAGAATTGCAAGGAGCCATTTCAGCCTGCCTTCTCTCCTTCTGGAAGATTAAAAACAGAAAGTAGAGCACAGAAGTACAGCGAGATGCCCAAAAATGCACGTTCTAGCTGGCAGACTGTCACCTGGGAAGAAGGTACCAGGCCCTGCCCTGCTGGAGGCCTGAGACAGAGAAGCAATGAGGTGATACACAGGAAATGGATATCTTTAAGGCAGGGCACAGCCATTCCTCTCTCAGTAAGAGGAAATAGGGTGCATGCTATCTGGATGTCTCTGAAACTGGGAAGAGTCAAGATTCAGACTTCTTCCTTAACTTGTGTTTACCTAACCAACTTCCCCTTGTCCTCTCTTCCTTCTGACACACTCTGTCATCTGTTTGGGGTAATTAAGTTTGAGGGTGCAGGAGGCAGGAGTGTCCTGCGGTGTCATGCACCCTAGGCAAGCATTCAATCACTGAGCTACAGTCTGAGCCCTATACAGTTCTTCTTAGCTGCAGTTGCAAATACAAGATGAGCCTAATGTGCTTCCTCTCTTATAGATGAGGAAATTGAGTTACGCTGTTCATACTGGCGTGAGGAGGCATGGGGCAGGAATGCATGGAAGTGAGGATCATGGGAGTGAGCTCGTCCAGGGGAGGAGCCATGCATGGGAGTGTGTGTGAGGATTAGTATGTGATGTGCAGGGAATGAGTGTGAATGGAGGCAAGCGTGTGCAGGGTGTGACCATGTATGTTGGGCATAAATGTGGACATGGAGACCATGTATGTGGGCAGGGGTGAATGTGCCTAGGGGGTGACTACATATGGGGTGAATGTGTTAGGGAGTGAGCCTGTACAGGGGTAAGCATGTATGCGTAGGATGAATAGGAGGAGAGTGTATGCAGGAATGTGGGGTGAACATGTATGTAGGAAGTCTCATGGTCCTTCTTATTATTTACAGCTCTCAGAGTAAAAGATCCACAGACAGGTCTTCTAACCACAGGGATGGAGCACGTTGACTGGAAAAGCACATTCTTTCTGGCTCTAGTTCAGCTCACTTTGCTAGCCAGAGATCTTAAGGTTTACCATCTGGGTACTAGCATTGCCCTTGGTGGGGAGATAGAGGTCTCAGTAGCTGAGCAACAGAGACTGGCTGCTGGAGAACAGGCTCTGTCCTGTGCCGCCTGAACACCCAGAGACCAGAGGAAGACAGGCCTTTCCTCACAAACCTGAACCTGCCATGGGGAATAGACAGGGAGGCCAGGGATGAATTCTTCTTCGTTTTTTGGAAACTGTTGGCGACACTGTCTTCCTCAGCCAAGGGCACTCTTCCAGAAGAGAATGCATGGACCAGCCATGCACTAGGGCTAATCTGACCTCTACACAGTAGATGATTTCATGGAGCCTGCAGTGTATGTCCCTGGCAGCTGCAGAGAGAGCTCGCTCATCTCCCTAGAAAGCCAGGCGAGCCTCAGAGCATCGAGGCAGGAGACTCTGGCTTGCCTGAACCAGTATTTCCTACAGATATTCTCTTTGCTGAGACATGTTGGTGCCCGGGCTGGCTATGTTCCTGTCTGTGATTCCTCACAGCTGAGTTTCACAAGCAGCTGTCACCATCAGAGATGCAAGAGGAACTGATCGTGGCCAGTTCATGCCCAGTCTTACTACAGGGGGCTCTGAGTTCTTTCCTCAAATTAACTGATTGATCACTGTGACCCCCTCTTTTCCCTTATTTGCAGCTCCTCTTCAGCTTCCCTGGGTCAGCACTTAGACTTCAGGGGAGGCCTTGGTCTACCACTAGCCTCCTTAAGGTCTCTTCTCTGGTCTACTGCAGGCTCCCCTACCCTGAACCTCTTCTCAGGTGCTTGCTCTCCACTGACTATAGAAGAAGCCACTCTCTCCATCTGGCCAATTGCCTTCCACAGTTAGGGCCATTGTTTCATCAGAAGCCACCTCACAGACTACTCCCTCCATAGCTGCATCTAGCTGCCCTGGCTTTGCAACACTTTCAAGGCCATGTCTTTTACATGTCCTCCTCCTCTGCCTCTGTGTTTTTGTCCTGCAGGACTAATAAATCGATGTCCTCTCTGTAAGGTCACCTAAAATGCATTCCCTATTTTCTAGCCTCAACTCAGAGACTCCAGTCCCAGCGGAGGCCATGTAGGTGCACAGAGTCCATCAGATGGCCCTCGGGAGGCTGCTGGGTGAATCTGTAAGCTATTCCCTCTGATTCACCAGTCCCACAGCCTGTTGCCTGTTGTCTGTCGCCTGTCGCTCACCTGCTGTGTCCTCAGAGCATCCAGCTCCCTCTCCAGCCAAGTCCGCAGCCTGCGCTCCATCTGCCCTCGCTTCTCACATGCAGACTGCAGCTGGGTCAGGGCTTGCTGCAGCTTCTCCACCTTCTCCACATAGGCTTGCTTCTCTCGTAACTAAGGGGCGACAGTGAAACAGTGCAGAGTGGACACCACTGACTACTGCAGCTGGGCCGGGAGACAAGCTGGACACCCCAGCTGAACTGTAGGTGTGTGCACCACCCCCTCTCCATCCTGCAGGAGCCTATGGCAGGAACAGTGGCCAGGAGGCTGGGTGGAAGGCCCTCTGCTGTGCCTGCACTGGGTCATGTGAACACCTCTGTACTCTCTGACTCATTACTGGTTTATAATCATAGCACTTGCAGCCAAAGAAAGGAGATTAATAAAAAGCTTTTAGTGTATAGAAATGCCTAGTCTCTAAAGTCTAATGAAATCCTAAACCAGAAGTCATTTACATTAAAACAACCATATTTTCTACCTATGTACACATAGATCCATGAGAAAAAAAGGTTGAGGGAAAATCCTTGAAGTATTTGTCATGTTTGCAGTAGACTAGCCATTTCTGCAAGGACAACAAGAAATTTATTATTTTCTGAATTTTCTCTACTAAATAAAAAATATTTCTATAAAAAGCAATATATGATACATAAAACTAATAAAAATACAATATGTAACAAATATGCTACAATTATTTCTACACTAGAGGAATTACATATATATGCATGATTTGTATTGTGCATGCACAACAAGCACCCATTTGTATATCTGCTGGTGAATAGAGAAATAGTCTCACTTCAGCAGTTTCTAGTGACTTTCTCCTCTGCGGTTGAGTAGCTTCCTGAAGGGACAGGAAGGACACAGGGAGCACCTGAGGGGATGACTAAGGAAGTGGAAATGAATGTTAAATGATTACATAAACACACCATCAGGTATGGATCTAGGGTCATGACTCACAGTGCCAAACCCTAATCCTTAGGACTTGGGGCCCTGTCTGTTCTGGGAGTCTGGTTCACATACATAAATCTAGGTGTTTTTCCTGCTTCCTGGAAATCAACTGGGGCCAAGAAATCAGGCCAAAACATTTCCTGGATCTGGTGCTCTGCAAGACGACACCGGATGCTGTTTTCCTGTCTCTTTGCACCTGGTGGAACAGATAGATGCCTTACTAGTGACTCAGCAGTGCACTGAGACACTGTCACACAGCAGGCCGAGACATGCCTGGGCGGGCAGCCTGCTGCTGAGGGAGGCGTCTGGCTGTGCAGCAGCTCTGCCATGAGCCTTGCCTACATCTGCTCTCCCTACCAGAGTCACAACATTAAGACAGAGGCCTTCTGATTGTTCCAGGAAGCAACAGCTGTACCTGACTGTTAGAATGATTTTTCTCTCAGGGTGCCTTTGATTGTTTACATTAACAGGCTTTTGAGTGGAACCTGTCTACCAGGCAGGTTCCTGAGCTTAGCGTCTCATTGAAGCAAATGCTTCATGTGAACCACCAGACATTCTTACCATTGTATGCAGCGCTCTGAGTATACAGCCACCACGAAATGTGTATGTCTACGTCTCTGCTGGACAGAGTGAGCAGTGTGTCTCCAACGCATGGGCCAGTGCCGGCACCCAGCAGGGTGTGTAATGTTACGTGAAGGAGTAGTATCCCTGAGCATTTACAAGATTATTGAATGTGTGGAACCATCCCTATATCTGTTTCAACCTTAAGGCCGGCAAGAAGCATTTCCCAGTGAGGATGGTTCATGACAGTCATTCTATTAGCTGGCATTTTCGGAGTACTACTGCACCAGGCATTGTGTTCTGTAAGTGCATCTCATCTAATCCTCCCGAGGACAATAAGAGCAACATCCTGAAGGCAGCGAGGTCAAATGACTTGGTCACAGTCATACAGCCGGTGTGCTGGGAAGCTCGTACGTCACACTGCCAGCGGCCTGACTCTACAACCCTGTTGTAACAGCCATGGTAAACTAGTGCAAGGAGAATATTTTAAGACACTGAGGCTGAATCAAAACCCTTCCAAAGAAACCTGCATAAGAACAGGGAGTATGGGGCTGGAAAGGTGGCTCAGTGGTTAAGGGCACTGACTGTTCTTCCGGAGGACCTGGGTTCGATTCCCAACACCCACATGGCTGCTCACAGCTCTCTGTGACTAGAATCCCATATGTAGACAAAACAATATGCATAAAATAAATTTAAAATTTAAAACAATAAAACAACAAGGAGTGGGAATAAAGCCAAGTACTTGAGTCATCCAATCAAATACAGCCAAATGTAAGGGAGGTCAAGAAAAGATCATGACAGGGCTTAGGAATTAGTGACAGGAACCGTGATGGTGACCTGTCCCATCAAGGACCTATAAATGACTTTCACTTCTATAAGGAATATTAAAACCAAACAAAGGACTGGCATGATGGCTAAGTAGGTAAAGATGCCCACTGTGCAAGCCTGCTGTATGAGCCTGATGTGTAAGCTGCTGTGCCAGCCTGCTGTGTGAGCCTGCTGTACTAGCCTGCTATGTGAGCCTGGTGTGTGAGCCTGTGTGTAAGCCTGGTGTGTAAGCCTGTGTGTAAACTTGTGTGTAAGCTGGTGTGTGAGCCTCCTATGCCAGCCTGCTGTGTGAGCCTGCAGTTCCAGCCTGCTGTGTGAGCCTGCAGTGCCAGCCTGCTGTGTGAGCCTGCCAACCTGAGTTCAGTCCTGGAATTCACACAAAAGTTGTCCCTTGAGCTCCACATGCATGCTGTGACAAGTATGCTCTGCCCCCATGCATGCACAATACATTTTAAATGGTAACAATAAAAGTTTACAACATAGAACTTTCTTTAGCTCCATGCACGGAGAGGAGGCCTAGAGAAGTTATTTCATCAAGAACAATGATATGGGGGCATCCAGGCCTCCCTGCTCAGAGCAGACCTCCTGTCTGAAAGGTCAAAGGGCATTTTCTATGACCAAGCAGATGCTCTTGGCTGCCACTCAGGGTTATCCTGCTAGTATTAGCATTTGACCTTTTACACAAGACTTGCAGGGATAAAATGCACCCAAGGGGACGGCCTTGCTGCTTTCTGTGCCAAGGGCCAGGTTAAGTATTGATGTGTTCCTTTGTTGTCCTGTCCTCCAGACTTCCTGGCATCTAATGATGATGTCTGCTTAGGTTGCCCCCATCACAGACATACCAGGCACCTCTGCAGGGAGCAACAAGCACAGCCCGGGGGTAACACCAGTCCTCCTCTGCTTAGCTTAAAGCTCAGAGTCCACAGTGTGAGCCCTATACAGGGTTCTTCTGATTCCTTTGTTGGGGTTAAAGGGACAGTCAATGCAACTACAAAGGAAAGCGAGAAAGTCAGCTTCATCATAAAGTACTAAATCAGCATTTCCGGGGTTGGAGGTGTGGGGTACTGCACAGTCAACCCAGGAGGTGAAAGTGGGTAAGCTGAGTACCACTGCACTAGTCCTTTGCTTTAGAATCAGGAGGCTAAAGACGGGCCACAGGGACTCTATTTTTAAAGACACCAGTGGCTTCTGGTCCTGCCAATCATTTGCAGCACTGGGCGCCTACCTACCAACAGGGCAGGCTGTGGGCTCTTGGACTATGTTATTAGTACCTGTCTCTCAGATTCTGCCTGGTTCCATAATGGATAAACTTTTTATTCATTTGCATCTGCGTTGTGTCTCACAATTCTCCTCTGACTCGGCAACTTGCAAGTGGCTCTGATTAAAGCAGCTGGGTCAGGAGCCACAGGGGAGGTCCTCTGGGCTCTACTCCTCCCCCATGCTGGTCTCACCTCTTCCTCCAGCTTGATCACTCTGGCCTGGGCATTGCTCAAAGCCTGGTCCAGGATCTCAATATGCCTCCGATGGTCCTCACTCGCCGTACGCACTGCTGCCAACTCCTTTTCCAACTTTTCTTTTTCCTTCAAGAATTCTTTGTCTGGAAGGGGAAAACCAAATAAGCAAGCTCCATCAGGAAGTACTTGACCTGGGACTCACTAGCAGGCTACATCTGGCAAGGACTGAAGATAGAACCCTGCAAATGACAAGAGACACTGCTGCAGCTGCTGCTGCTTGGCAGTGGTGGAGGGTGAGTGATGTAAGGACTGTCTCAAGCCCACCCTTAACTCTCATGACATGCTTCCATGGATCGTGTCTCAGTGGGAGAGCATGGTCTAAACATGCACAAGTTTCCAGGATTGATCCTGGCACAGCAAGAAGGAAGAGAGAAGTACACACAGGAGCCAATAGCCCTCAAATTCTCCTGGACTCACTTTTCTACAACATTGGCTTTAATACTCATAATTAAATCTTATATGATTTCATTTTATGCTCCTGCTTGCATCTTCCAAGCCTCAGATGAAAGGGCAGGCACCCCTTGCAATAGTATTAAATTTTCCATTTGGAGAACAGTAAAACAAGGTCTCAAGAGAGAGGCTCTTTCACTGCAGCATGATAAGGGAGCTCTAGGGTCTAGCCTGACTGCCTTCCTTTATGAAGGGCCCCAGATTTTCCTCTAGTCTTGTCTAGATGGGATAGAGAACTTCAGCTTCAGGAAAGCATTTCTCCCATTAAACAAAAGAAGATGATCACGGGCCTTTGCGGGTGGGACTGTGACCTAGCCACCTCTTTCCCCCTTCCTGATCCGCCTTTGAGTGAACAGGAAAGTCGCAGTGTCACAGGACAAGTGCTTCTTATGAAAAATATGTTTCTTGCTGCAAAAGCAGCATCTTCTTCATTTCACTCATGCATCACATAGGTATGCTTTCCACGGTATGAAAATGCTGGGAAGAATTTGACAATGTAAGAATAAAGGAGTCAGGCTGGGTGGTGCAGGCCCGGAATCCCAGACACTCAGGAAGCTGACGGCCTGACTGGGTTACAGTGACTTCAAAGCTAGCCTGGACAACTTGGTAAAGTCCTGCCTCAAGAGAAAAAGTCAAAGGCTGGCTGGAGATTTGGCTCAGTCTAGAATCTGTATGCCTGGATTCAATCCTCATTATAACCAAAAATAAAGAAGGAATTGGTTAAACTATTAAATCCTACAGAAGAACCCCATGAAGCCACTCAAACTAGAGAAAACCATCATGATTAATATGTAGGTTACTCTATCATCAACTTTACAGAGCCAGGGCCATCTGGGAGGAGGGGCTTCGGCTGAGAAAAGGCCCCCATTGCATCAGCCTGGAAGCAGGTTTATGGGATATTTTATTTTCTTAGTAACTGACGTAGCAGGGCCCATCCCAGTGTAGGCAGTGCCATCCTGGGCAGGTGGTCCTGCGTCATAAGAAAGCAGAGGGAGCAAGCCAGGGAGGGCAGGTTAGTGAGCATCCTCCTCCTTGGTCTCTTGCTTCAGTTCCTACCTCCAGGTTCCTGCCCTGACTTCCCCAAGGTGCTAATGGTCATGGTGTTTATCACAGCAAGAGAAAGCAAATCAGAACAACTGATCAAAGGTAACCGACAGGACCATATACAGATTTCATATTTACAGAAAGGAGGCATGTAGCTCCAATGGCAGCTTCAGCAGACTCTAACATCACGCCAGCACGCTGGAGTGGGTGCATTCATTCAGGGAACGTTTCTTCCCATGGGCAATCAATCACTCATGAATGGAACCAAATATAGCTCTCAGGCACTGAGGACCAGCACCTTGAGCAGAGAAGCAACTGAAAGAGCATCTCACCAAAGGAGCAGAAAACATGGGTTTGATTGTGGGGCATGGTGAGGAAATGGCTGAGGCTGCCATCAGTCACCAGGAAGGGGCCAGCAGGCCACACAGGAACCGAACACAGGAACCTAGTGCACTTAAGCACCATGGGTAAGGAGAGGAAGGGCAGGCCCAAAGGTCTGTGCCTGATGCCCAATGCCATCTGAGGCAGAATGGATCCCATGGTGCCCAGCACCCACGGGATGTCCTTCTCACTTAACTGAGCTACTCTTGAAAGCAGCAAGTTATGTCAGCGGGACCAGCCTGGTCTGGTTGCGCACCTTTAACGGTAGGTGCAGTAGGCGAGACTGAGATGTCGCCTCTCAGACCCTCCATCCGTCTGAGAAACAAACAGGATGGATTTTGCAGGACCATTCTGAGGGTTAAAACAACCATCGAAGATGCTCATTTTGGCATCCTGTGCTCAATAGACTTTTGATTAATGAAAGTTAATAAATATTCCCAGAGACTCACCATGCCTCAGACACCAAACCAAGAGCTTCACAACTGAGGCTCTTTCATTTTCCTGCCAGCCAGCTGACAAGCGAGGACACTGGAGCAAATAGTTTCAATACGGTGTCTGGCAGTGCCACACACACACCCTTGATCCAGGAAAGAGAAGCCAGGACTTTGAGCGTGCTAGGCAAGTTCTGCTATATTAACTTTACCTATACCCCAGCCCCGCAGCTTCTGCCACTGCTGCCTCCTTCCTCCCCTCCCCCTCCCCCTCCACTCTCCTCTCTTCTTTCTCTTTCTCACCATGGTGGGAAGTGAGGGTAGTGAACTCTGATCTGCAGGTCAAGTCCAGCCCACAGCCTGTTCTATTTGTAAACAAGTTTTACTGGAGCATGGCTCCATCCATTTGTTCAGGAATCATCTGTGGGTGCTTTGGTGCTCTCGCTGCCGAGCTGAGCATTTGTTGCTTCAAAGCCTGAGCTCCATACCACCCATCCTTCAACAGAAGCAGCGTGCTTGTCATGGCCTAGAAACACAAGAGTTCACAGCAAATAGCATCTAACTACTAGTTTAAATGAAAAGTCATGGCCGCCATTTCATTGGGAACTGAGTAAATGTTTACTAAGAGCCTCTAAGTGGCAGGTTCTAGAAACACAGCCAAGCAGGGGTATAATGGTGGAGATGGCAGGTCAGACGATTTTACTGAGTGGACTGGGCAGTGGGGAGACTGAGATGGTTATATAAGCCATTACTAATTTACACTTGTGATGCGTGTGGGCAGAGGGAGGATGGAGTGTTAGTGTTCTGTCTAAACTCCACCTCCACAGTTACCTGGCAACAGCCAGGTAGGCCTGCCCACTATAAAAGGGGCTTCTTGTCCCTCCTTCTCTCTCTTGCTCTCTTACTCCCTTGCCTCTAGCTTCTCTCTGTCCCCTCATCCCTCTCCCCTTCCTTTCCCCCTCTCTCCATGTGGTCATGGCCGGCCTCTACTCCTCTACTTCTCTGCTCTCTCTCTCTCTCTCTCTCTTCCTCCATCTTCTTCTATTTCTCTCCCCCCACCTTTGCCCTATCTCCTGGATAACCACCCCCTGAAACCGTTTGGTCTGGTGTGGTCTGTTCTAAGCTGCGCGCGGACGTCTAACATGGAGCACATGCATGGAGTGTATATCAGGAAGAGCCAACTCCCTCAGAAGGCATCCCAAAGAAACTGCCATCTCAGCTGAGGCTTCCCTAAGAAGCCACCATTTGAGTTGAGGCTGCAGGCTTCCTATGTCTATGAGGGCTCCCCAAGGCCACATGAAGCTGAAATAGTGATCTGCTTCCTCCATCTGTCTAGTTCACTACAATGGAAGGAATACAAACCCACACAAAGCAGCTCAATTTTCAACTCTTATCACTGTTAATGCCAAGCAAAACAACAACTGTAAAACCATCAATGTGAAAATCATACATGCTTCCTGGAGGCAGCTAGACATCAAAATGTGACTAGGAGCCTTCCTTAATCAGCTCTGTTCACGAGGCATGGACGATCAGAGTTTGAATTGACTACCATTTATTTTTACACTTGGGAGAAGACTCCTTTGAATATCAACAGCCACCCTTCAGACACGCTCTTCTAGTTTCTGTAAAGGCCTGACTGTCTCAGGGGTGCCTGCCAGAGTTAAACCAAGTGGATGAAGCCCTTGAATGGTCTAGCTTTAAAATACAACATGGACAAGCAAGCTTTGAAGGCATGCTTGGAAAATTTGCTCTCCTGAAAGTTGGCAAGGTGTGGAGACCCTTGTGCAGGTCTCACGTATGACTTATTACACTCTAGGATAGCTAACATGCCCAGCTAGTCAGGTGCCCCTTATCCAAAAATGGTACAAGGCTTGACATGCCCATTTAAAAAGTCAGTAAGATAAAATTTCAACCTAGCTTCCCCCACATCTAATAGTTTATTTTTAGCTTCCTAGATTGAAACAGACAAAAATTTGTGGCCATTAATTTTCATAAAGAAATGACAAAAAAAGTTCTAGGACTGGAGAGATGGCTCAGTGGTTAAGAGCCCTGACTGTGCTGGGCAGTGGTGGTGCACACCTTTAATCCCAGCACTTGGGAGGCAGAGGCAGGTGGATCTCTGAGTTCGAGGCCAGCCTGGTCTACAGAGTGAGTTCTAGGACAGCTAAGGCTACAAAGAGAAACCCTGTCTCGAAAAACCAAAAAAAAAAAAAAAAAAAAAAGAGCCCTGACTGCTATTCCCGAGGTCCTTAGTTCAATCCCCAGCCACATGTGGTGGCTCACAACCATCTGTAATGAGATTCAATGCCCTCTTCTGGTGTGTCTGAAGACAGCTACAGTATACTCATATAAATAAAATAAATCTTAAAAAAAGTTCTAATGACTGAGAAGTTGTAACTAAGATTGATAGATATTCTCAGGCGATGTGCTTTTGTGGTAAGCTGCCTTTACTGGGTGAGAGGAGAGAAACAGAGATGGACGGAGAAGGAGACGGAGATGATGGAGATAATAGATGATAGATAGATAGATGGACAGACAGATGGACGGATGGATGGAAGGAAAGTGGGGACCTCAATTAAGGTAAAAGACAAAGAAGGCTCAGTTTCACACAACCAATAGCCTATAGTCTTATTCTTCAGTAGCAATTCGCCTTTGACATTGTCATCTTACAGTCTGTAAAATTTGGAAAAACACAGAGACAAAACCATAAAGCAAAGTTCTGAATTCCTCTGGTGACAATCATTAGGGGACAGGAAAGGGTTTCCTCAAGCTCTCCACATTCCTGCGCACTGAACCTCCAGAGAATCAGCAAGTTTCATGACTAAGCAGAGCCCAGCAGCAGACCTGTGTAGCTCCCACCTTGGCCTTCAGAACTCAGTGACAACTATGCAGAACAGAGTTCAGTTTTTAGTGTGTGTGTGTGTGTGTGAGTCCGTTTATGTCTGGGTGTCCCTTCGGGCTTACACATTTTACATCATGGATGACACCAAGCAAAACCCACAAAGCTTCTTACTATATATGTCATCTTACCCTCTTTCTGCATCAGCTGTGGTGGTTGTCAGCCCTACACCCCAGCCCTTATTCTCAGCACATGCATCCACATGCCATGACTAATGCTAGGCTGTCTTGCCTTTCTCTGAACCAACTGCTAGAGTCTCCCAGGGACTCATTTGAAAAGGATGCTGCTCCTTGAATGGGTGACATTGAGGTTATGATGACTAGGGTTTGATGACCTTTGTTCTCTTTTGTTCTAATACTAGAGAATACTTGACTAACAGAACATGTTAATAAGTAGGCAGAGATGTGGTAATCCATGCCTGTCGTTCTGTAGCCACACCCTGAATGAAAGGCTGGTGGAATGCACCTCTCATCCAGCCTTCCGCACATCTCTGCATCTTTTATTACATCTCTTCACGAGGTTACAGATGCAAGGGAAGACTCAACTTTAATTCATTGTCTGACCTCAACTTATACTTCCTGCATTTTATTAATAAGGGTGACCTTCTGTCATGGTTTAAACAGGAATTGAACACTTGGTTGTGCTATTTGAGGACACTGTAGAGCCTTAAGGAGATAGGACCTAGGTGGAGAAAGTTGGTCACTCAAGGGTAATACTTGAGGTTTGTATCCAAGTCCTCTTCCTGTTTCCAGACTGTCTGAATGCAATCAGCCACTTTATGTTCTTGCCACAATGTCTTATGGACCATAATGGACTTTATTCCCTCAAAAATGGGCCAACAATAAACCCCTCTTCCCACAAATTGGCTCTTGTCATATATTTGGCCACAGCAATGAGAAAAGTAAATAATGCATTGCCATCTAGGTGCTCTGCTCATACCCACAGTGTACTGCCACTACCCAGTTGCCCACCAACCCCTACTTATTTATCAGTTGCTTCTCTGGTCCTAGTCTCCATTACTGACATCTTCTGTCTCAGTAGAAAACACTAAAGTGCCACTATATTAAAATGTCTTTTCTCTCTGGTTCAAGGTTAATCCCTCATCAATTTGTTATCTCCCCTGCCTACCTAGTTGGCCTTCAAAACATCACATGAACAGCGGAATCACACTCATCTCTGAAGAATGCACTGTTTAATAGTGTTTTCAACTTAGCTTTATGCTTAACATAGCATAAAACTAAAACGCAAGTCAATATGTAAGGCCTGGAAGGCGGTAAGTGCAGTTACTTGAAAAATCCATAGGTAACAAAAACCATAATCAGCCAGGCAGTGGTGGCACACGCCTTTAATACCAGGCCTGGGAGGCAGAGGCAGGTGGATCTCTGAGTTCGAGACCAGCCTGGTCTACAGAATGAGTTCCAGAACAGCCAGGGCTACACAGAGAAACTGTCTTGAAAAACCAAAGCAAAACAAAAAAACTGAACAAAACCCATAATCAATCACCATATACTGTAAAAGCTTCTCTGATGAGGGTTGTGATAAACTGATCTATAGGTATAGCAGTTGCCATTAGGAGCCATTCTACCGCACTGTTCTTTTAGCAGAATAATTGTGATAGGCCTCCCCTAGCATCTGTTACCTGTCTAACCACAGATCCTTGGCCTCACTGACAATGCACTCCACCTTGTGCAGTGAGCCTTAGAGTGGTTGGTTGCTCTTACCACATTTATGCCATAATTGCTTTGGTGGACATTATCTCGACGGACAGGTTGCTACTGTAGCTTGCAGGTTCACAGCTGGGTGAGACTGGAATTATTTTTACTTCAGTAACATGCTGTATTAGATATCTTCTATTGCTGCCATAAAACACCACAGCCAAGACAACTTATAGAAGAAAAAGTTCATGACGATTCATGAAGGTGAAGAGTACATTGTGGTCGGAATTATGGCAGCAGGAGACAGGTATGGCAGCAGGAAGAGCTGGCAACTCACATCTCAAATTACAAAAGCTGAGAGAGCCAATTCAAAATGGCAAAAGCCTTTCAACTCTCAAATGCTGCTTCTAGTGACATACTTCCTTCAGCAAGGCCACATACCTTCTCAGTCTCCCATACACTGCCATTAGCTGAGGACCACTTAAATATTCAAACTCCCAAGACTGGGGGACAAGCCATTCAAGTCCACACACATGCATGATACCTTCCAGCACTGAGGACGCTAGCAAGTACAAACACTGGGGGTTATCTGCACTATAACTGGGGCCCATGCTAATTTCCTCAATATTCAAAAGGTTGTCAGGTTTTACAAGGAAAAAGTCCTATGTAAATATGGAATAACATCCTGAATCCATCTATTTGTTCTTCCACCAGAAGAGCAAAACATTTTGAATCTTGATCATGTTGAAGGAAGAGGGGAGGTGTCCCATGAAGACTTCATGTGGGAAGACTGGTTAGGGAGCACCATTATCAGGTCTGTCTGAAATGCTCTGCCTAGACTCAATTACCTAACACATCAACCTTGGGATACCTTTAAGCCACTGAAAAATGCCCATGGCCTTTGTCTATGCCTTTGAAAGATAGCAAAGCATGTTTGTGCAAAACAAACCAACCCCTATAAATCCAGGGGGCCCTCGATGCCAAACTGCAGATGTTTCAGCTTTGAGCCAGAGATGAGTCTTCAGGAATGTGGGCTCACCAAACCCTGTTTTTCCAAGCTCGGCCTTGGCTGGGAGACCCAATGAGTGCTCATTACACAACATGAACTACAATATGGACTTATACCCGGACAGAACACAGCCAGCGTGTCTCCCCCTGACCACGCACAGTCATCCAAAAGCAAGGTATCAATACCGTCCATGCAAATAACACACAGGACTTGACGTTTGTCCTAGTTAGGGTTTCTATTGCTGAGATGAAACACCATGATGGAAAGTAAGTTAAGAAGAAAGGATTTATTTGGCTTACACTTCCACATGGTAGCCAATCACTGAAGGACGTCAGGACAGGAACTCAAACAGAGCAGGAACCTGGAGGCAGGAGCTGATGCAGAGGCCATGGTAAGCCTGCTTACTGGCTTGCTCCCTTCTGGCTTGTTCAGACAGCTTTCTTAGAGCACCCAGGACCCCAGGCCAGGGGTAGTACCAACTCCAATGGGCTGGGCCCTCCCCCAACAGTCAGTAATTAAGAAAATGTCTCACAGGTTTGCCTATAGATCATATGGAGGCGTTCCCTCTATTGAGGCTCCCTCCCCTCCAATGACTCTAGCTTGTGTCAAGTTGACATGAAACCAGTCAGCACATCTTTCCTATGTAAGCTCAGATGAGACAGCAAATACATGACATCACTATCAACAGACACATGCTGGAGCACACGGTAATCACCTGACAGGCAAAGCCTGGCCAGCACCAGCGACCCTTGCCAAAGAGAGAACTTAATTAAAGACAGGGCTTGAAACGGTGGGATCATGAGGCAGTTTGGGAGACAGAAAGGACGTTAGGCCAAATTACTGAAAATCACAAAATTTAGTCAATTATTTCTCAGTCTTAAAACTTTAAGGGCTTTGATACACCCATATATCAGAATACCGTTATGAGAAGATGGATGGCTACTTCTCAAACATGCTAACTCTCTGTTGTTTCAGATTGTTTTTAAGCTGAAACGCACAGTGACTCATGATGTCGTTAGGAATGATGACATACACCGGAATACAATTTTCTAAACAGCTTTTTAAAAAGATGACAGTTGGGAGTTTTATAATTCTGACTCATTTCATGAAATGAGTTTGCAGAAATTCAAACTTTGGCTGATAGTTTTTCAAAGCCCATCTGATGATATCATTTGCCTATGGCAAAAATAATACAATATTTTCCCTATAAGTCTGAAGGCTTACAAAGACACTGCCCCTACTCCTGGTTGAAGTGGGCTCAGAGGCTCCTGAGACACCAAGCATGGAGATGCACAGTTTGACAATTCCCATGGAATGTGTATGGGAAAGCAGCACAAGGCTAGCACTCCAACCGGTCCAGAGCACCAAATGTCACCACCGAGTATCCTGTCTTTCCTGGAGAGAAGGGTTATGACTGATTTGAAATAATGAGTCCACACTTGTTCCTGAGGGGGTAATGGATAGCAAGGAACTATAGAACACTTTCCTTAGGTTAATAAATGTCTTAGGCATTTTCAGAAAGAAATAACGAAGGAAGGAAACCTTCCCTGAATGTGGGCTAGGGCCACAAACTAAACAGAAAGAGAAAAAGGAGAAAGCTAGTGAGCCAGAACTCTCCTCTCTGCTTCCTGATCTACTCGTATGTGAACAAGCAGTCCCGCACGCCCACTGCCATACCCTTCCCTATCTTAATGGGCCTTATTCTCAAACCTCCTCCCAGAAGATGCTTTTTTTCAACTGTTTTGTTACAGTCACAAGAGGAGCTAATGCATAGACTCAGCATTCCTGAGATGAGGCCTGACAGTTCAGCTTTGCCCCTGATTGACGGAGGAAACTCTCATTTGAGGACTGTCGGTCACAGGTTAAATTAACTCACGAAAAGGGAACAACACAAAACCTACTAGAAGCTGTATGAGCCTTGCTTCAGGCTCCTGTATTTTAAAGATAACAGCTTTGAGACAGACACACATACTTACTCTGGGACGCATAATGACTCTCTGCAGCTTTGTCTTCATGCCCATCGTATTCCCTGCTGGACAGCTGCCTGTTGGCTGTCTCCAGTCGATCTACAAACAAAGGGGAAATAAGCCCAAGTCATCACACAACAGAGAAATACACTCAGTGCCAACAGCTGTGTACGATGAGAGGAATAGTCAGGTAGGAACTCAGAATGAACAGTTTGGGGGCAGGAACAATACTGTACTCTCCAAGCTATCATAAGAAAAACCTTGGGGGGCTGGGAAGATGGCTCAGCCGGTAAAGCTCATTCTGAACAAGCATAATGACTTGAGTTTGATCCTAGCAGTCATATCAGAGCAGCATACGGTGACATGCATCTGTAATCCCAGCTCTGGGAAGTGGAGACAGGAAGATCCCCAGAGCTTCTGCTTGATGGCCAGTCAGCCTAGTTGTATCAGCCAGATCCAGGTTCATCAAGAGATCTGTCTCAAAAAAATAAAGTGAGGCTGGCTAGATAAAAAAGGCTAACCATGAAGGCCAGACTGCCTGGGATCAATTCCCAGACCCACAAAAAAGCCATATGCAGTGGTTTGCATATGTAACCCAAGTCCTCTTGTAGAGAGACAGAAAAATTACTTACAAGTTCATAAGACAGCTAGACTAGAGCATTAAGTATAGCAGAAATAATGAGACCCTGACTCAACCAGGAAGAGAAAACCAACTCTCAAAAGTCATACTCTGAAGTAAAACACACACACACACACACAACAAAATTAAAAATAAGGCAGAGAATGGCCAAGGAAGACACCTGACGTTGACGGCATAAAAGAACAAGACATACCTCGTAGATCCCTGTTGAAGTCGTGAAGTTCTCCTAATCTCGCCTTCGAGCTTGTTTCTCATTGCCTTGTCCAGAGATTCACGCTTGGTGGTGGACTTCACCAGGCTTTCATAGGCCTCTGAGATACTCTGCAGCTCTTTTTCAAACTGTAAGAAAGACCTAGCATTAAAGTGGCATTTGTGACAGGGCCTCTGTGATGCTGGCTGTCCAATACCCTGAGTATGAAGTTGCATCTTCATGGATGTCTTTCTGTGCCTCAGCCTTCACATATACTCCACCTTCCTCCTCCTCCTGCCCTGTAAGATCTGTAATGACACTGTCAGAACAGTCTCTTAAGTCTAGTCATGCTTCTAACATCACCCTGGAAAAGTCTCTCACTACTGACAGGAGGAAGGGATAAATCTAGGCATAACTGAAATATCCCTTTTAAAAGATTTTTATTTACTTATTTGCTTATTAATTACATATCTCTCTATGGGTGCTCACACACATGTACACACACCATATGTGTGTCAGTATCCAAGGAGTCCAGGAGAGGGTGTTGAATCCCCAGAGTTACACGCAGATGATAGAAACAGAGACTAGTATACAAGTGAAGTAAACCAAACTCAGAGTCACACATAATGTGTTTTTCTCATATACTGAGTATATACTTTTATATGTGTAGGACATGAAATTTGAAGGGGCCATTTGGGAGGAAAAAGAGACTCACAGGAAAGTAGATGAGACTGTGCTATAGAGTAAAGGGACTATAAGCAAAGTCATACATCATGGCATAACATATGAATGTGTTAGGATAAAACTCATCATTTTGTAAGCTGACAAAAAAAAAAAAAAAGAGGCCCAGCACACATGGAAGCTTATGGCAGGATCTTAAGCCATGGCCAAGAGGCACTTGTGCCTTCACCCTGGTCACCAGAAGGCTAGACTCTTGTTTTCAGTCCTTCCCGGAGCAGATAGATCATCTATGCGGGGTGGAGCTGAGAGACCAGGTTCCTTTGGTACCATGCGATTCTCCCTTAGGCCTTCTCATACAGGAGTTGTTTCTCCCTTTGTCCCACTCCTCAACAAGGCCTTTCTGTTTCTTCCAGAGCTATCATGAGTGGCTGGTGTGCCCTGAATTGTGTTCATAGAATGGCTGCCAAGGATCCTCCTTCCTTTGAATTGAATTCAAAACAGGAAGTGCCCACACAGGTCATCAGACTCATAAGATCTCTATGATACATCCTTGTGGCTCAGAAATGAAACCCAAGCACCTCATGGTCTCCTGCCAAATGACAGCCCGTTATTTACCTCTTTTCCCCAGGATCCATCAAATTACCTTAGCGTGTCACGTACCTTGTGGAGCTTGTCAGCGTTGTCATAGCAGCCCTGAAGCTCTTGGTGAAGGACACGGTTCTCTTCTGTGAGGATCTCTACCATTTGCTGGGCTCGCTCCACAATCGCAAAAGCATCAGGTCCAAGCGGCTGGCTGGGGGAGGCTGGTGGGGGCTGTGGAGCCGCCAGGCTCATGGGAAGTGGAAGAGGCAGGGAGACGGAGTGCAGAGGACCACTGATGGAGGAAGTCTGAGAGGACATAGGGCTATGCTGCTGCACCGTGGATGGAAAAGGCAGCTGGCAGGGGCGGCTGTGAGGGAAGAGAGGAACAATCATGGGAGAAGGAGGAAGGCCACCACCACAGGCACTGTCAGTGGCTTTCCTCAGCAGGGGTCAGCCCTCACACTCTGCTAAGCAGCAGGTTTAGGCTCAGTGGTATCTATCATATTCCTCTCACCGGGAAGACAGTGGACAAGGCAGAGCAGGTCTCTGCTCTCTAGAAGAAACAAGCAAGCCATGCTAAACTTAGACAAAGCTGGGAATGGAGTCTTATTCCCCAAAGAACAGAATTTTGGAGAAGCTATTTCTGTGTAAGAAGTCAGAGCAAGAGTCTCTTAAAGTATGGAAGGCAGTCAAGAAAGAACCAGGGATTTGGATAGAAGGGTAAAAGTCAGGGAAAGATGTACTTTGGACAGAACTGGCCAGTGCACAAGACCTTTGGCAGGAAGTAGCACCAGCCGGCATCACCAACTGGAAGAAGGCACACCCATACAAAGCACAGCCAGCAGGCAGCAGTGCTAGACAAGGGGTGGTAGAATCTGTGCAAGCTGCAGCCACACTTCTATAAGAGGCACACAGGGGCCTTGCTAGGAGTGATGTGCCGAGGACTCAGTGTACAAAGCATTGCCCGGGAGAGGTCTGGGTATGGTCTGGGAGAAACTATTTTGTGTATACGAAGAATGAGGAACAAACAAAAATGGAGGAAGATAAAATATTATTTCTAGATGTGGAGCTTAGAAAGAAACGGGTAGGGGGCATAA
The DNA here is from genome assembly GCA_021653895.1 of Mastomys natalensis. Taxonomy (NCBI): domain Eukaryota; kingdom Metazoa; phylum Chordata; class Mammalia; order Rodentia; family Muridae; genus Mastomys; species Mastomys natalensis. The sequence goes on from JAJTUV010000150.1 coordinate 1,805,818, forward strand.
CTTAATCAAATGGGAAGGTATGAGCAAAGGACAGATCTGTGTTTTGATCTGTTGCTTCTGAGGTCTAGACTTCCAGACTTCTAGTCTAGCCTGGTGATAAAGCATTCAACAGTGTCCTTCAGCAGCTCAGTACCTGGTGCTGGACTTTAGTTCAGAATCACGAACTTCCACCTCCGGTCTTCACTCTCCCTCCCCCCAGATTCTTCACTATTCTGCCACCATGTTTTCTTTCAAGCTAAGCTAAGGGCTTCTTACAGGAACCTGCACAGGTGCAGGAAACAAACGGCATTCATAAATCTTGATGTTGGGTTCTCCCTTCGCTGCTGTCCCTCTGCAAGGTTTGACCTTCTTGTTAATCTCCACTTCCAGGTCTTAGAACTGGAGGAGGAGGTGATGAGACTCGACTGTTAGACAGCTCTGTGTGCTGTCACAGGCCTGTACTCCCAGCACTAGGGAGGCAGAGGCAGGAAGATGACCGAAAGTTCAAGGAGAGCCTGGGCTACATATGATCAGTTACAGGATAGCCTGGGCTAAATATGATCAGTTACAGGATAGCCTGGGCTAAAGAGTAAGACCCTGTCTCACAAAACATAAATAAAAAATTTTAAATCTGGCATCAGTCCAAAACTGCCTAGCATTGTTGTCAAAGGGTGAGCCTTCCAGAGAGTGACACTTACATGTGTCACCCTTGGTAACTTGTGGCATTTCACAGCCAAAGATCACAGCACTACCCCAATCTTCCACCAGGAGATTATTGAAACCTACATATATCCTTCTGAGTACATATTCTTTAGACCCTGGTGACTGTCATGGCCTCCACTTCATAAGCCTATCTCACAGCTACAATGCCTCTGAATGCCAGGTCCTTGTAACTAAGTGTCAAACGCTACAAGTTTAAGGATCTTCTTAAGGATCTTAACCTTCCTAGAGATGACCACGGACTGATCCTGGCATATCACAGCACAGTGAATGACCTCAGGCCTTGTTTACAAACATCAGACTTTCCCACCAGCCCCAGGAGATGCTCCAAGGTGAATCTCCTTCCATCTTGAGTTTCTGAGTTCCTTCTCTATGTCATGCTAATCTAGCTGGGTCTAAGCTTCCTTTCCTGGTCAAGGTAAAAAAAAAATTTTGTTGCACCATGTAGTTCTTCATTCCACATGTGATATTCCCCTTCTTCTTCCACTCAGAAAAAAACACCAGTGGGATCCTGAAGCATCTTCTTCCCCCTCCCTGAACACTATAAAACCACTTAGCCTCTTTTTAGACTAAGGCGTTTGAGACTTCTGTGCCCATTCCACATGCCCGTCCTGTACAAGAGGGTACAACCCCGTCATAAGAGTGGACAGACCATGAGTTCTGTTCATACTTTGTTTCCCCAGATCATGAGAACTCCTGTCAGGCATGGACCCCAAACAACTGACTTATTATTGCTCATGGCTACCTACAGGTCAGTGAATCCTGCACTGCATTTTACACAGAAACAGGGTATTTTAGAAATACCACACTTGCAACATTGACTTCAAAGGAGGACCACTGGTTCCTTCATACCTCTGGCGCATCTCTTCACAAGGCAAGAGGCTCTCCCTGGAGCATAGGGTGGACAGCTCTGCTCTTGGTTGGACTGGGGGTAAGGGTGGGGTTTCTGTCTTCCAGATTTACTTAAATCTGGGTTCGAATCTATTTACTGAACACCACTCCCTCAGTCCCCTCTTCCTGATAACAGGAAACTCAAGGGGAAAGACAGAACTCAGATGATCACATCCTGACACCTACCTAATTCCTTCAAAAGGCTGTAAGGATGCAGGGGAAAAACATGTTCTTAAAAGAAGAAGTGAGTTGATTCTGCACTGGGGGTCTTCTACCAATCAGCAAAGCAGCTCTGCTCTTGCTGTTGACCCAGGAGAACTTTCTAGAGAAGAATGCCTGTACTAGGATGGATGATGGTCAGGCAAGAGAGAAAACCTCTGTTCCTGAGGTCCACTACTCAGGCAGCCAGGACTTCAGACTCCTAGAGCTGGACCAGGCAGGACTGGGCTTAGTGTAAGGACCGCCAGGGAGAACAGGTAGGCACATGGGCAAGCATTCCAGTCTAAGGACCACCAGGGAGAACAGGTAGGCATAATGGGCAAGCATTCCTGTACTGAGGAACAGCCTCCCCTCAGCTGAGACAACATAACATGGGCCACCACCAGAATAAACACTTCCTAGTTATGGGGACCAAAGAGAGAAAGAGGCCATGGAAGTCAATATTAATAAACAAACAATGGATATGACTCTAGGCTGTAATTGACAACCTTGAGCTAATTTCCTCTGCTAGATCATGGTAGAGCAGCCTGGCACACACCCTTGGATATGCCAGCTGTGCTCTCTGTCTGTAACCGGGCATGGAACTTCATGAGAAGCTCTCAAAGCTTTACTTATGGCTAATATCTACTAAGCACTTCCTACATCCAGCTACTGAGGTTAGCCTATGTTACAGGCATTGATATGACCTTTGTAACATAGGTGTCAGGCAGGTGAGATGGCTCAGTGGGTACAGGCGCCCCACCACCAAGGCTGATGACCTGAGTATGTTCTACATGGTAGAAGCAGATAATCAACCCCTACAAGCTGTCTTCTGCCCCTCACGTATACACCATGACATATGTGTCACTGCGCACATGTGTGTGACACACCCCTACATGCACCTACACACACACACACACACACACACACACACACACACACACACGCAACATATCATATTGTCTATTTAGAATAAAAACAAGAGCACAGAAGGCAACCTCCAAAATTCAAGAGATGAAACATACAAAGGAGTTGGATGTATGGCTCTGTAGAGAGTATCCACCCCACACTCTCCAAGGGGCTACACTGTCTGCCGGGTAGACACTTTCTCACTTTACCAACCACCACAAGGGTAAAAGCAGGCACGGCTGGCCTAGTCCCAAAAGGATACATGCTTGGAAGGTCAGGCAGGTCCGGCTTATTAAATGACCAACAGAGCCTTAAAATACCAAAAGTGTGAACTGTTTCCATCTAACAGACTGGTTTTTCTTAACACATCTGAATAAGAATTGAAATTAAAGAGCCTCTCATCCCCGAGGCCATGATCAGGTAAGAAACAGGAACTCATGATCTGGAGAGTGGTGTCCTGAGGAATGCTGGAGCAGGTGGCTCTGTCAGGGATGGCCTGTGTCATTCTCCCAGACCTGGAACCTGACTCCCCACTCTGAGCTTCCAGCGTAGTCTTAATCACCCGACGGCCTGCCACTGTGCCTTATGCTATCTCTACTCCACAATTTACACTTTAATATTACTTAATATCCCATGCCTTTTCTTCTACCTAATAATTAGTGTGCCACTTTTCAAGGATAGAAGATTATGACTCACAGTGACTTGACACTCATCATTTCTGTTAACTGATTTAATCCCCAACTCTGAGACCAAGTTGGTTCTATTTGCTTGATTGCTTTTCAAAAAGAGACAATCCTTTGACAGTATGTGATGAGGGAGATACCCCCTGCCAATCAGACTTACGTAGACTATGGAATGATGGTAACACAGTAACATAGTAATCACAGTCACAGTGACTCTATCCTTCTGTTTGGGGAGGTCACAAAGCTGGACTAAAGGTGTCACTCAGTCTGGGAAAACAGGCTGTTAGTAACACTCATTCCTCTCAACACACAGCAGTCTTCATAAGCATATTTAAATACGCTTTTTACATTCTACCTGCAAATACGTGTGTCATGAGTAACATTGATTTAATCTGCTTCTCACCAACCTGGACATCCACTGTTCCCATTTCATAAGTATGCAAACTAAGCTCCCAGGATTTACAGGACAAACCAGAGATCTGACATTCTGTACAAAGTTACAAACACTGCCCACCACACCAGAGCCTCGCAGTCAGCACCACAGAATGCAGGCAAAGAGCCTGAACAGCTCAGGGTACCACAAAGACACATTAGGAACCCCGTTACCCTCAGATCTCACTCTTGTGGTGTGTCCATCCAAACAGAACAGAGGCTGCCGAGCACTTACATGTGCTCTGGGTAAAGACATCAGAGTTTAAAGTTGAAAGAGAAGGAAAACATCTAGATGGTCTTTATCTTAAGTACTTGCAGAAAGATACTATTTTCGATACCTGGATTGACTAAAGAGGGTGAGGATTCTGCTGTTTGGACTTTGGGTGCATGTCTAAGTGTTGCGCACGCATTGTTAGTGAGGATGTGTGCATGCAGACTTGGGTGCATGTGTGGAGAGGCCACACACATGCCAGATGTCCTTCCTGAATCACCCTCTATCTTCATTTCTTGAGACAGTCTCCCAATGAACCTGAAATACAGATTCAGTGCAGCTAGCTGGCTGCTTCAAGAATCCTCCTGCCTCATCCTCCAGAGCTAGGGTTACTGTTAGGCCCCATCATGTCAAGTTCTAGTGATCCAAACTCAGATTTTCAAGTTGTGCAGTAAAGCATATTACTGGGTGACCCCCTTAGCACAAAAATGTCTCTTAAATGTTTTAGGTGAATCAGCAAATAAACTTCTAAATAAATTTCATATGTATCTTTTAGTATTTTAAAAGGGTCCTGGAAAGGTGGTTCAGTGGTTAAGAGCACATTCTACTCTTGCAGAGGACCAGAGTTTGGTTCCCAGCACCCATACTGGGTGTCTCATATCTGCCTGTAACTTCAGTTCCAGGGGATCTGATGCTATCCTCTAGTCTCTGTGAGACAAAACACACACACACAAACAGAGAGAGAGAGAGACAGAGACAGAGACAGAGACAGAGAGACAGAGGGAGACAGAGACAAAGACAGAGAGACCACATATCACAAACCACACATGCATACACACTATACACAGACACATATACACAGACACATACCACACAGATACAACAGTACATACATGCATACATACACACCACACACACACACACACAGAGACACATACACACACCACACATATAATTCTAAAAATAGAAAGGTGTTAAAAAATAATTATCAAAATGCAAAAAACAAAACAACAATAATTGTCCAAGCAGGATGTATGAAGGGATTGATCAGCCTCTAAATTATAAATCCCAGCTTCTCAAATTAGTTCAATTAAACTAGTTCTTAACCATGAAAAGAAATGAGATGAATACTCTATAAAGTTTAGGTATTCCAGTATGTTATGTCGCAAATTAATATAAGTTGAAATTAATAGAGTTTTAAAATTAAAAAAAAAAACCAATTATGAAAGGAACTGCTGGAAAGTTTTACATTACACACATGCCCATACAGTATTTACATTTTGTTCTTGTTTGGTTTTTTGTGTTTTGTTTTGTGAGACAAGAGTTTCACTATGTAGCCCTGGCTGTCATGGAACTCACTTGGTAGACCAGGTTAGCCCTGAACTCAAGAGACATCTGCCTGCCTCTGCCTCCCAAATGCTGGGATTAAAGCTGTGCACACCACCATTCAGCTTCTATCACATTTTTATTGATTATGTATATGTGCCTATGTATGTATGTGTGCATAGGCAAACATGGACATGTATGTCCATCATGGCACATGTATGGAAGTCAGAAGAGACAATTCAGGTCAGTAGGCTTGGTGGGCAATTCCAGAATTCAGTGGTATCAGAGAACTTATGTAAATACCCAGCTGTCCCCATGTGGCCCCAGACCACAATCAGGCAGAGTGGGAAGTGCAGTCTACATTCTCTGCACTAGGCTCTAGATGTATCTACAGGTCAGTCATTATAAAAACACGGTGTATCTCGTTGACAAACACGTTGTGAAATACCACAGGAAATAAAAGTTAGTGGGTAAACAGATGAAGGATGTGATTAAATAATTTACAAAAGAGAAAGTTAAAACACCAAATATATATTTCCCAACATAAACATGAACAGAAATAAAAAATTGAAACAATTCTGAGTGTATCTGTGAATAAGTCAATACAACAAGCATTTATGCAATGTGTTTTTAATTTTTCATGAGTAATCTTGGCACTCTACTTGGGTTTAGTTTCTTATGAAAGAGAATCATACTATATAGCCCAAGCTGGCCTTGAACTACTGGAGATGTTAAAGGTGACCATCTCCAGTTAGGGAAACTATGGCCTTCCTTCCCTCCTTCCTTCCTTCCTTCCTTCTTCCTTCCTTCCTTCCTTCTTTCTTTCTTTCTTTCTTTCTTTCTTTCTTTCTTTCTTTCTTTCTTTTTTGCTATCCTATTACAGTTCCTCTCATTGTCAACTTGACTGGATTTGGAGTCACCTAGGAGACAGGCCATTGTGTGTGTCTATAAGGATGTTTCCCGAGTGGTTTAATTAACAAGAGACGCATGCTGACTGCAGGCTGCACTGTCTACACGAGAGTCCAGATGGAATAAAAGGTACAACCAAACACCTGTGTTCATCTCTTTCTGCTTCCTCACAGCACTCGTGACCACCCACATGTGACCACCCACACGCTGGAAGCCACACCTCCCCCCACCCACCCCCACACGATGTTCCCTTCTTAAACCAAGAGCAGAAAATAAACCTGTCCTTCCCTAAGTTTCTTTCTTCTCAGTTATCTGGTCAGGATGAGGAGAAAATAACTAATAATTATCACCTAAGTAATACATATGCATTCTATAAAAATTAGAAAAAACAAGCAAAATAACCACCACTGTTATTTTAGTAATGAAGAGAAACAATGAAATGAAATAATAAAAGGCCACAAGAAAAAGAAAAAAGTCATTCTTTTAAAAGTGTGCCTTGCGACACAGTATTTTCTTAAGACTTTCGGATCCTTAAAGCAACATAGTGTTTTAAAAGAGTGTTTAATACATGCTGTATTTGAAAAGGAAGCTGGAAAGAGTCAATATTTTCTTTCTTTCTAGCAGAATAAACATACATACACACATATGTAATTGCTACAGTAAACATGTTATAATTATGTAAGGAAGTAACACTGGTGGATGTAGGAAAAACACAGACCGGGGAAGGGGGCGTGACATAACCCCTAGTCCCAGCTACTAATGGGCTGATTGATGAAGCAGGACTGCTTGAGCCTAGGAGGTCAAGGCCAAGCTGGGCAACAGGACAAGAACTCTCTTAAAAATACACCAAATAAACAGACAGGAAAGGAAACTGAGGCTCTGCAAACTGAAGGAGCAGAAGTCCCCACCTGTTGGTCCTGCAAACAACCGTGGGTCTCACAAATACTCAAATTAAAACACGACTCTTGTGTTAGCTGAATGCAGAATCCCTGCTATGTGGGTGGGTCTCACAGCCTATCTGTTTAAAGAAGTTGCCCTGCTATGCATTGCAGCTGGGGCTGGGTCAGGTTTCCTGGGAAAGTGACCTGAACTTGACCCTAGCTCTTTAAAATTCCCACACCACAGAGTTATTTCTCAGGACACACGAGGCAGGACACTTAACGCTGTATTGCCTAAATGCTGTGGGCTGTGGGCATTATTAAAATCTCTCTCTCTCTCTCTCTCTTTCTCTCTCCTTCCCTCTTTCTCTCTCCCCCTCCCTTCCTCTCCTCTTTCTTCCTCTCTCCTCTCTCTCCTCTCCTCTCTCTCCCTTCTCTCTCCCTTCTCTCTCCTCTCTCTCTCTCTCTCAAGGGTCTAATATAACCTTGACTATCTTGAACTTGCTAGGTAGCCAAGGATGACCTTGGCTGAGTTACTGACCCTGCTGCTTCTATCTCCAAGTGCTAGAACTACAGGTGCACACCCCCAAGTCTGGCTGACACTCCTGAGTCCTAACAAGAAGTTCAGCGAATACAGTCGAACTTAAATAAATGAGGTTACATTTTCACTAAGGGAAATTCATAAACTACAAATCCTAATTCACCATTTTGGGAGCACACACTCCCCAAATTTCCCCTCTTTTTCCAGCTATTTTTATCATCTTGTAATCCATCACTTGCCAAAGACAGCCCTGGCCCATAGTCAGACCGCCGTTTCCGCATGCCTCTGCACGTGCTCCTGATAACCTGTCCTTGCTCGGGTTACACTGCTGTACTTGCTCACTGGTCACATGTGGTCCTGAGTTCTCCTCCCACCTGCCTCTCCCTCCTCCATGGAATACCATTTGCCATGTTCCCAGAGAGTTACCATCTCCCCATTCCCTAGTCCCCATTTCTTAAAATTGTTGTAAACGTTAAAGAACATAACCCACACTAAATATCTGCATGCACACAGTAAATCCTTGGGAAAGTCCCTGCTGCAGCACTCCGTGATCACATGCAGAGCAGCAGAGTCCCAAGCATCTGGAAAACTCAAACAGGCATTAGAGAAAACAGATTTTAGTCTTATTTTATACACGATACTGATTGAAGTATATAAATTATAGGAGCAAAAAATTTTCAAGATTGATACCATTCAGCTAGTAAATTCCTTGTTTTACTATGTTAGTGGTTAGCTGGGAAATGGGAGATCAATATGAAATTATTAGCAGCTCTGGTTTTTCATTTTAATTTTTAACATATAGCTCTTTGGAAAAGAAAAGATTGCATCTTGACTAATATACTCTAAACTGCTCTAGTAGAGAAATTCAACCATCCCTGGAATTCACTGGTGCCTTCATTTCCATTAGCAGCACACACTACACAAGCCAAGTCACCACAGAGTGAGTCAGAATTAATAACAAACGTTTGCTTTGGGGGTGGAGGGAGTCACCGTCCTCAACAAGAACAGCCCAAGTCTCGTCTTGTCCTCACGGTGACCCACATTCAATTCCAGATGAAGACAAAGCAAACTGGAGCAGAGGAAGACCAGAAGCCATCCTTGGAGCTGCCCCAGGGCCAGTTCTTAGCACTTCCCACTTGAGCTCACTCACAGAAGGGACCATGATGCTGTAGGTCGGCTATGCTTGGGCCAGTGGCTGCTCTCACCAGTTTACACAGGAGTTAAAGGGGATACCATCAATCACCAGAGCAGTCAAAAAGCTCTGAGCGACTGGGAGTCACACCTTCTCTCTCCTGCCAAAAACCTGCACTTAGTCTGCATTTTCTTCACTCATCTCTAGGCAAGAAAGAGCCAAGTCTCAAAGCATAATGGGTTGGGTCAAACTGCTGGGTATCCATTAGATCCTAAGCAGGGCCTCTTTAGCATCAGGCAGAAAGACAGGCAAGGGACCTCAGTTAGGGACCATCCTGATCCTGGAGTCTATGTTGCCACATACAATGTGTGCACCAAATAGCCTCTAGCTTCCTAAATTATCACTATTAGTGGCAAGCATACAACCACCTTTAGCACCAGAGAAGGGAAGAGCCTGGTTAGATTCTGAGGAGCATTGCTTTTCTCTTGGATGGTGTATAACACCGCACACCCCTGAGTCTCAGGTTCAAACCTTAGATTCCAGACTCTGCTAACCATGTCTGGAGCAGGCTGTGTGAAGACAAGTTTGTTTACCTTGCTGACCAAAGGCTGGAGCCAGGCTGGCTCACCACAGCTGTGCTCACCAAGTGGCCTTATAGCCCTGGGGCCAGTCACAATGGCCTGTCTGTTACATCTTCTAAGACATTTTGATGGGAGTGTAAATTCCAGCACCAAGCTTATCAGAGCACTCTAATCCCTCGGAAATTTCTTTTTCTGACCTCGGAAGTTGGAGGCACACTGTTCTCTCCACAAGTCACCAGAGAGACCTCTAGGAAGTGCCTCACTTCCTACTCACTCACTTTACATCATGGTTTACTGCCAAGACACAAATGGGTCCAGCTTCTGTGCTACCAGAGACGGCTCTGCAAGACCACTGGCTACGCTTGTAGAGGACCAAGGTTCAATTCCCGGCACCCACACAGTAGCCCACAGCTGTCTATAACCCCGGTTCCAGAGAATCTGATACCCTCTTCTGGCTTCCAGGGTATCAAGCACTGAAGCAGTGCACAGACATACATGCAGGTAAAACATATAGATAAAACAAAAACCATAAAAACTCTGAGCCAGCAAGGAAGAAGGAAATTTCATTTGGAAAGATTTCCCATCATTATCAGGATCTTCCAGATTGCTGAGAGAAATGTTTGGGATGATCTATGAAATGACAATGTGACACAAACACCAGAGGTGTGGCAGCGTTTGAGGTGAACGGTCTCCCTTGGTATAAAGTGGAGGAGTTGCTGGGTGCCATTGCAGAGTCAGGTTAAGCTCATGATAGGAAGAATGCTACACGCTCTGCTGCTCATGAGGGCTTGGGATGGCCAGGATGCTTCAGAACTGGCATTTGACACCAAGATGGCTCATCTTCATTTAGACTACATTTGGACTCACCTAGAAGACACACCTCTGGGCATGTCCGTGAGGTGAGGGTGTTTCCAGAAGTTTAACTGCAGAGGGAAGACCCATGGAATGTGAAAGGCAACACATTCCCAGATTGAATAAAAAGGGATGGAAGGAGAGAATCAGCTGAGTGCTGGCATCCCCCAGGGCCTCTTCGTCCTGGTACACAGAGATGTAAGGAGTACCAAGGTCTAGTCAGTCCCTCAGCCTTTTGCCTTCCCAGCCACGACAGATGCCATGTTCTCAAAACATGAGCCAAAACAAAACATTCCTCCTACATGTTTCTTTTTGCCAGAAATTTGATGACAGCAACAGAAAGACGACTATAAAGTCCACCTCGTGTCAAATGTCTCAGAGCTGAGGAGGAAGAGGTCACCATCCAGCACCTTCCCAGCAGATGAACAGTGAAGCTTCCACCCAGTCACTGTGGGGGTCATATCAGGAGCTCCAACTTATTCAATTTAGACACAGACAAACTCTCTATGATGACACATCCAATAATAGCAGAAGACACCTGTCTTCTCAGGGCTGTGCTCTTCCCTCACAAGCCGAGTCCCCTCCAAGCTGGCCACTCCCACATTCTCTCCAGAGGCTACATGTCCAACTGCCTCAAACACATGCCCTGCTCCTCGGCGGTCTAACCAATCACAGAATCCTCTCAGTTCTATTTCCCTGCCTCTCTAAACAGATGTCTCTCCTCTACTGCTGTCTCCACCTGGACACCCAGTTCTCTGAAGTATTGAATCCTTCTCGGAAAGGCCTCACAAGCCCCGAGTCTCCCAGTCTAACCATCCCACACCACCAATGAATGTAGTTACTAAATACCAACACATAGTCTCTGCCTGAGAACACCAGGCTTCTCACTCCTTAAGGTAAACGCTAAACTCCTTAGCATAACTATGAGAGATCTACAACATTGTGCACAACTTTCCTGTTCAAATACATCCTCTGTCTCATCGTACTACACCTAAGTACCTGGGCTGTACACCATTGCCCTTCAGTCCAGACAAATTCTCATGGCTTTCCTGCCTCTGGAGATGCCCTTTTTACCTCCCTATACCTACTTATATTAATCCTTTGAGACTTCAGTCGGTGTCGCCTTCTCTCAGAAGCTTTCTTGTTTTTGTTTGTGTTTGTTGTTTGTTTGATCAATTTTTTGAGACAGGGTTTCCCTGTGTAGCCCTGGCTGTCCTGGGACTCTCTCTGTAGACCAGGCTAGAGCAGAGGCAGCCTGGGAAGCTATCTTAATCTTGAGATTCTGAGCCTTTCTATCCTATCCAATAGCCTGGTGCTTTTGACATATCTCTACCCTGAACATCACACTGAATGTGTTCTGATACTGGTTTCCCCAAAGACAATGCTTCAAGGACCCATGTGGGAGGGACCATACTTATATCTGTGGACCAAGGCTGCACAGAAAGCACACACAGGAAGAAATGCTGAACTTGCCCATCAATCAGAAAGCACACTTAACACTACAAGGCAGTAAGACCAATTAGAATGAAAGATGGGAGAAGCAGGCCTTGCTGCTCAGCTGCAAGCTCTGAACACCGGCTCAAATCTCCATGCTTCACCTTCATAGCTACTGAGTGAGCTGGGACGAAAGGAGTTTCATGGTCTTGTCAATGCCTACATTCTAGCATCCAGAGTATTTCTTCTTCTTTCTAAAAAATGTGTGTGTGTGTGTTTGTCACAGCACATGCCTATAGTCCCAGCTTTGAGAGGCAGAGGCAAGAAGCTCATGAGTTGAAGACCAGCATAGGCTTACTATACCTAGTAAGACCCTGTCTCAACAAACAGAAGGAAGGACAGAGGTAGAAAGAGGAATGGGGAGGAGAGAGGGAACGGCTCTATTAATATAACAGAAAAGACAACGAAACAACTTTGTGGCAGAAGAGGTGGCTCAGTGAAGTGCTTGCCTTACGAGCACAGGGTACACCACCGATGAATGTAGTTCAATACTCACTATTGACCCCAGTTCAATACTCAGAACTCACATTAAGAAAGCTGGTTGTAGTGGCACAGGCTTGTGCTGGTGAAGCAGAGACATGCCTAGGCATGAGACAGGTCCCTGAACTGCCTAGCCAGCCAGCCTAGACTAATTGGTGGATTCTGGATAGACCCTGCCTAAAAAGCAACCAAAAAAGGTGGATGGTACCAGAGGAACAGCACTCAAGACAGTAGATGTTTTCCTGCAGTCTCCATAAGCACCTATACCACATTCACACATACCCACATACACCACACAACACAACACAACACAAACAACACACACACACACACAGAGAGAGAGAGAGAGAGAGAGGAGAGAGAGAGAGAGAGAGAGAGAGAGAGAGAAATAACACTTCTCAGGAATCAACAACCACATTCATCCCCAGCTGCCCTCTGCTAAGAATGAAAGCCATTCCAAGCCTCCCTCCTCCACTTACCTGAGCCCACAAATGACTTATTAAGAACTATGGACAAAAGTTTTGATAAAAGCTAACACTCCTCACAGAACTCCAAACACATGGCTGAGCTTTGCAAAGCTGGGTTGATAGTTACCTGGTGACGCCGTACTCCGGCGGTGGCTGATACCTCAGGACGGCCACTTCTGTTCTCGCAGGCTGAGGTGCCGGGTAAGGTTTGACCATCTCATGGAGCACCCCAGGGTGCTGGTCACTGTAGTAAAGACCGTGATCTTGGTTCTTGCTGACTGGAGATTTCATTGGCTTGGACTTAAAGGGGTATTCGGGTGGAGGGCCACGAGGGTCCAGTGCTTTACAGGCAGGCTGAGCTGGGGATGGCTCTCCTCCAGCTTTGAAGCTCTTTCCATTTCCCGAGCTGGGGAGGTGTTGCTTAGCCCCATTCCTCTCCAGCGACAGCTGCATGATCCTCTCACTGAGGGACCGGACATGGCCCTGCTTTAGTTCTTTCAGGGCCTCGTCCTTATGTGCCTGTCCACTGCTGGCCCGGTTCACTGTGGGCCTCCCTTCAGTGCGGGACTTCTGACTGGTACCTCCGGACATGTAGTAAGTGTGGCCAAGGGGCCCCTGCCCCTGCTGCTGTTGCTGCTGCTGCTGTTGCTGCTGCTGCTGCTGCTGCTGTCCCCTGAAGAACTGGGACTGGGCCTTGGCCTCCTCATACGTGGGCAGTTCCTCGTTGTTCTGTTGAGGCTGTGTGGACCGGACCTGCTTCTCCATCACCGTATTGTCTCCCTGATGCTCTTGACCCTGCGGTTCTTGGCGGGCCGACTGATAGACCATTTGTGGGTCTTCTTGAGTGAGGGTTTCCGTGGAAGAAAAGTTGTTGGTGGTGTGGGCTGGCCCTGCACTCCCTGTGGCCTGGTGCTGAATGGCCAGCAGGTTCATGTTCTCGGTTGGGGTGCCATAGCGCAGCTGTTCCTGGATCAGCCGCTGTAACACTCTTCCAGATGCTACATCCTCAGAACCTCTCATTTCCACCTCTGGCGTCCTCAGGAAGTTCGGGGAGTGGAAGCTGGAGAGAGGGTCCTCTACTGAAAGACAAACAGGAACTAAGCTAACAGGCTGTCCCCAGGAGACACCAATACTCTAATCAGAGCATCATTTAAAGACCAGGTTCCAAAGATGTTATCACTGACCCATCCTGCAGTGCCTCAAGGGTGCGTTTCTCAGACTTCCTGAGCCTCTGCTCTCCCCTCCCATCCCTTTTCTGTCCCTTCTGTGACTTGATCTACCTTTCCATATCTCCTTTTCCTAACAGGATCACTGTGACAGAAACCAACATCAAGTCTTCCCATCGTAAAAACAAAAAACATTAGTCACAAAGACAGCATCCACAGCCCTCTGCCAGATCTCTAATGATGGCTCTCCACCACACCTTTCCGTCTCTCAGAGCTGTCCTCAGAAGGCAGCCCACATCGGCTGTCCCCATGTTCCAGACACCACACACTGATTAGTAACCTTTAAAGCCAACCTGAGTTTTCCAGCTCTCATGTTACACATGTAACTTTTCTAGAACATTCAGCCTTGTTTGCTCTCTGTTTGGAATGTTCTTCCAATTTACCATCTAGATCACTGCCTCGGTAACCCCATTTCCATTTACTTACTCTGTCTGCCTCTTCCAGTCTGGATTCCCCAAGCTCTTTCTGAGTCTCCCTTTGCTTCCACTCAACAAAATCTCCACCCTTGTCTTCAACTCCCGAGTCAGAGCCCCCCCTCTGCAATGGCAGCTGCTGGCACTTAACAGCTATCCTCCACCAACACGTCTCCCTTCCCTCCCTGACTCCTGTATCCTGTGTCTTGTTGATTTCTTGATTATTATTAAGATCTTTCACACTGGGTAACAGTAAGAAGCCAGAAGCAAGCCTTACTTTCTGTACTAAACTGCTGTCCTGTCCAACTCTCTTCCAGATGCCCCTGTCCCCAGGTGCAGGTTCCACTAACCAGTTAATGAAAGTTCCAAACAGAAACCTCTTGCTTCTGACCTCCTCCGCCTCTAATCCACAAAATGTTTGTTTCCCTCCCTGTACCAGAAACTAGTGAGTTCCAAGCTATCCAGGGCTACCCAGAGACACTCAGAGAAACTAAACAATAACAATTGCAATACACAATGAACATGCCAAGGAAAGACACAGATAAACGCAGGTTTCCTGACATCTTCACCGAGCACGTATGTGCTAGGAACCTTCTGGGCTGTTGAGTGCTGGAGTTCTGAGCCTAAAGGCGGCAACGCATTTATCCTCAAAATCACACATCTGCAAGACTTACGGGAACAAGTGTCTTCAAATAAAAATTTTAAAAGTTTAGCTAAAACTTTAAAAAAAAAAAAAAAGTAGAAAAAATGATTTAAGTAGCTGGATAACAAAATGAATGGGACTTCACAGGCAGGAAAACTACTACATTCCCTTTACACTGGAAAGTGGGGAGTACATTTGTCGTCAGGACGCTTTCAGGAATGGCTTCACCTCTCTCCATCAGCCTAAGACAGCAACCCTAGAGAACTGTTTGAAAGGAGGAAGTTTCTTAGTAAGGTTTTGAATTTCTTCTGGAGTTCTGACTTATTTGCAAAAACAAAAACTGGAAGCAGAGAAGGGGAAAGAGGCAAAGGACTTGAGAAAAGGTAGGGGAAGCATTTAGAATTTGAGATTTAGAATTTAGAAGAGCTGCCTACAGATGAAGCAACTCTGAAGCTTCCATGTACAAGACAGGAAGATTCCCTCTCGTAAAGGGAGTCACACGGTGGAGCAAACTAGTCCTCTTTACAGTGGAGAGTGTGAGCATGCATGTTTGTTTGGGTGTACCTGTATGTGTGGAGGCCACAACTTCAGGGGCCATTCCTCAGGAGCTATCCACCTTATTTCTCCTAATACAATATTCTTTATTTGTTCTTTGACAATTCCATACATGTAAATAATGTATTTTGCGTCTACCTATTTACTACCCACTCCCTGACTCCCCAGGCACCATCTATTCATACCCTTCCACCATCATCCCCTCCTCCCCTACCGTCCCTCTCTCCCTACCTTCCCTCTCTCCCTCCCTCCCTCCCTTCCTCCTTCCTTCCTTCCTTCCTTCCACCTTCCTTCCTTTCATTTTTGAACCCGCTTTGTAACTCACTGGATCCAGTGCTGCCTGCCCAGCTGGGATCCTGGCAGATCTTGTCGCCTTGGTCTTCTGCTCGTCCCTTGGCTGCCGTGAGTTAAGTGTGTAGCAGCCATGTCAGCCTTTCACAACACTCCTGCTCCTTCCTAGCTCTTACATTCTTCCCACCCTCTCTTCCCAAGGTTCTCTGAGCCCAGAGTTGGGGAAGAAGGTCACCTTGTGCTTTTGAGACATAGTCTCTCACTGGGATCTGGGGATCAATAACTAGACCAGCGAGTCCCAGGGACCGATCTCTCTCAACCTCACCAGTGCTGGGGTGACAAGCATGTGACGTTCAGCTTCTTTAAGTTCTGGGATCCAACTCTAGTCCAAGTGCTTGGATGATAAGCTATTTCTCCCAACCCCAAGTGGTCTTATTAATGTCATGGTACAACATGAACTAAAATAAATCTAGCAGGAGACAATTCTTAGCTCAGTATAATGACTTAAGGCTAGAGAATAGAGAAATGTCTGAATGACAGTAGCCCCCCCTTTACCCTCAAGGATACATTCCAAGACTCTCCATGGAATCCTGAAGCAAAGGACAGTCAGTGCCAAGCCTGTATGTGCAAGGGGTGTGTGTGTGTGTGTGTGTGTGTGTGTGTGTATACACCTGTATAAAATTAACACAAATTACACATACGAGATTGTCAGGAACAGCCAATAGTAACACAGACCCAAACTGACAGCATTTGGCCATGACTGTATTAACAAGCCAAGACTTATGACCTGTTACTTCTAGCGCTTTTCAACTAATGCTTCCATATTGCCATTGACCTGGGGTAATCAAAGTGGTGGAAACTAAAGTCACAGGCACAGGGATTACTTAATACAGAAGAGATGAAGAAGCTCTGATCCTCTGTGCCTTCAACGTGCACTCCAACAGCGAGAGGACTTACCGCTTTTGCCCCTCAGGCCTCCGCTTGCCTCCACTGTCAGAGTAGATGCTTCATGCCTCCCAGAATATAGCTGCAAGTCTGGGTAGAAGTAGGTGGGGTCTTCTAGAATCTGCACAGGACTGCTGGGGCTGTAGCAGATGGGGGGAGGCGCTGGCAGAAAGAAAATGATGTGTGTGTTAGTGCCAATCATGTGCCCCTTCTTCCTTTGTGACTCATGTCTCCCACATGGCAATTTGCAGTGTGACTCTGCCTATTTCATTCATAAAATTCCAAAGCTACTTCCCAGAACTGTCACAAATCCAGCCACCCCCATTCTGACCCATGAGTTTTCAGAGACCCGCTGAGCAAAGGCGCAAAGTTGTCACCCAGGAGCAGCACCCACAGTCTTCTGTGGAACTGCAAGAGGCATGAGGCTTGAAATGGTCAAGGTAGAAGCCAGAAAGGCGGGAGTGGAGCAGGCCAGAAAAACAAAGTGAGAAGAACAGCTGTCTCTCCAAAAATATAGGCTAGAAGAAGGGGTGGCCACTTTGCCAGGCCATGTGTCAGCAAGAGAATGTCCTGGTGAGACACAGTGTCCTCTGGCTCCCTGTGAGGCTTCTGAGTCTCACGTTGCAGTAGAACCAGGGACCTGGAGCTGGGCCTCAGCCAAGCAATGGCCATTCAAGCTCCTTTATCTGCTACACACACACACACACACACACACACACTACTGCACTTCTTTTTCAAGTCACACTTGATGCTACACTTAGACCACCAACCATGAGATCCCTCTTCAGTGACACTGACAGCACATTTGTCAATTGTGGGAGCTTGGCTGATCGGGTCACTTTCCCTTCCTGCTCTGATAGACACCAAGATTAAAGCTCTGCAATTTTTTTTTCAATTTACTCTGGAGAGTCTTGCCACTATTTATTCAGATCCTTGCCTGAAAGATAATTCCATTTGAAAATAAAAGACCAAAATTCAGATATTGCTTCAAACCAGGCATCTGAAATTTCTTCCTAAGTTTTTCACAAGACCAGAGCTACTAGTGACTCATGACACCAAGGGCCAAAGACTGTCACCCCTCTCCCTGAGTCACTGTGCCTCAGAGGTGAAATACCATTTGTATGTGTGCTCACTACATCATAGGTACGTCTGACCCAGAAAGATAAAATTATATGGTTTCTACTACTAAAATGTTCACCATGTAAATATGAAATAAAATAATTCTATTTGGGACTCTCACCAAAGCAAGCAGGAAAGACGTATTGTACCAAGACAGTCTAAAACCACAGTCCTAAAGCCAAAGGCTTCTCCTTCCAGCAGTGTGCACTGACTGCCCTGAAGAGAAGGGGGCCCTTTTCTGTGCCTCATCTTTTACGACCATAAATCTGAAATCCTACAGCTAAAATTGGGTATTCTAGACAGCTTGGATCTGAAGTCAATTCTGACATAGTTTCTACCTGCATGAGTGTCAAACTACAGAGGAACAAGGCACAGGTTTGGTTGCATATTAGGGACTTGGGTACTTTTCAAATCCCACTACAGGGTAGAGCCCAAATAACTGTATTGTGTGCATGAGTATGTACGTGTATGTTTTTGTGAGTATGTGTTGGTGTGTTACATATGTGTATGTGTGCTTGGGTGTATGTGTGTTTCTATGTGTGTTTTGTGTATATGTGTGCTTGAGTGTGTTTGTATGTGTGCATAAGTGTATGTGTGTATGTGTGCATGAGCGTGTATGAGTGTGTGTTGGTGTGTGCATGAATGAGTGTGCTTGAGTGTACTTGAGTATGTATGTATATATGTGCGCATGAGTGTTTGTATGTGTTTGTGAGTATGTGTTTGTACGTGTGTATGAGTGTATATATGTATGTGTGTGAGCATGAATGTGTATGTTTGTTAGTGTGTGTGTGCAAAAGTATGTATATGTGCATGAATGTATGTGAGTATGTGTGCTTGTGTGTGTGCATGAGTGTGTGTATGCATGCATGCCTACATATGTGTATGTGCATGTGAGTGTTTGTGTGTATGTATATGTGAATGTATGTTTGTGTGTGTGTATGTGTGCATGAGTGTGTGTGTATGTGTGTGTATATGTCTGTGTGCGTGAGTGTGGTGTAGTGCTGAGAACTGAACTCAGTCTCTTGTACATACTAGGAAGCATTCTACCACTGACTGAGCTCTATCTCTTTCCTGCATCTTAGTATATTTCTTATTTGATAGAGGGTCTTACTAAGTTGCCAGTCTAAACTCAACACTGGGGTTCAGGAAATCCTGAACATGCAAACTCCCTGCCTCTATCTTCAGAGTAGCTCAGATTGCAGGCAAGTACCACCGGGCTGAGCCAGATGGCTGTCTTTTCTACAGAAAATGACTCCATTGTGCAGTGAACATTGGGGATCCCAAAGCTAGAGGGAAAGTGGGACCGGCAGGGACAAAATGAACGACCAAACACGGTTGCCACCCTGCCCTGAAGGCTCCTGTTCCAATGGGGGTGAGGGGATTGGGCAGAGTCAAGAGCTCACATGTTCCAATCAAAGTATGGTGTTTCCTAAAAATTGTGCAGGGTCAGGAGTGGTGTGGGGTAGCATGCAACAACTTTACAGGCTCTTGTTTGTCGAGTGACTAAGAGACCATGCTTTGACTACAACAAAGGCATGGCTGTATATAAGGGGAGGGAGAATTGCACACTTTAATATAGTGCTCACACAGGCCCTGCATCAGCCATCACAGCCACAACAGCACTCACAGCAGTCATTTCTCTCCAGCTCTTCTGTGGTTGGCCAAGAAAAAGTGGGTTTAAGCACTCCAAGCCACTGAGTAGTAGTTCTTAAAGGAACCTGTGTTCAAAACCAAAAATGCACTGCCTTTTACGATATGATTGTCAATGAAAAAAGCTAGTGAATACACACACACACACCTCACACGGGGTTTATACATTTAGTGACAGACATTCCACGGCTGCCAGGGAAGGAAAGAGGATCCACAGATAAGAGATGAGGCTCCGCAGATGAGCAGGCCTGGGTGGTTTATTCTACTCCAACAAGAAGCAGCTGGGCTATCCCAGCACTGGCCCTGCCTAAGGAACCAGGGTCAGCATCACACCAGGAAACATGGCAGTGATGTATGTCTCGAAGTCTGGATGGGATTCCTGGGTCAGAGAGCAAATGTCTACACAATCTTGGGGTTCTGCCTCATTGACCATTTTAGTCCATCATCTTGAACAGGGACCTTCTCCATCAAGAATTCATTCTTTTTTTTTTTTTTTAAAGCAAAATGCTAGACCAAGGAAATGTGAAGTGAGAACTTGGAAGCAGAAGCACAGCCTGAGCAGAAGGCTGTTTTCTTTGCTGGCACTACCTTATGGGGAGCAGGAGCTTCAAGAAGCCACAAAGCCTTCCAGACCCGACTACCACCCAGAAGGCCCCTGCGAGGCCTGGCTCAGACCCAGAGACCAATAACCCTGCCTGAGTAGGGAGATGAAGGGCCTCTCATGGTTTGCTGGCTCAGCACTGTATCTGTACAGCTTGGCTGCATGGAGAGGCTTCATAAGGACTACTTCCATACAAGACTTCCTTGTCTAAGTAGGCAACGTACAGTTACCTAACCTCTCGGAGGCCAGATCCTCTGCTGAGGGTTTTAGACACCAGGGCAAAGCACTGAAACTTAAGCCAAGGTCAGCGTAGGGTACCAGGTCTCTAGGGAGGTGGTCTGCAGAGGTTCACGGAGCTCCCAGTGTCTTACCAGGAGGGAAGGCAAGGGTCTTCACTTCTGTGCTCAACAAAGACTAAGCTCTGGAATTCTAGAGAGTACAGTGTTTCCACAGATCGACAACCACTCATTTCACTGGCCACAGGATCCCTGTCCCATGTCACTCCCCGTCCTGAGCTCCAATGCCTCCTGCTCTCTCTGGAGGCACTAGAAATATAACTTCCCTTCACAGTTCTACAATGTCCCTCCCTTTGTGACTGTCTTCCAGGCCTGCAGGTGATACCACCTGACCAAGACGTTTTTCTGCCATCAAAGCTCCATTCCTGTGCTAACTAGTGAACTCCCCAGGGACAGATCCAGAATCTATCACCAGGCCAACTGAGCAGGCTCAGAAAGCCACCTTGAGGTTTAAACTGTAGACATCAATCCCCTACTGCCACCCAACACACCACACACACACACACACACACACACAGCACACAGTGGGGGGTGGGGACACTGGAACATGTCTGTCTTTAGGTTCCTTTCCACAAGTCACATCTTGCACACATAACCTTCTACTCTATCACTTCAAGGTCAGCCTTTGTTTGATTCCCAATGCTATCAATCATCAGGCTCCTCCCCTGGCTGTCAGTAATCTTCCTGAGCCCCTCGGCATCCCTGCTTCCTGGGAACATCCTTTTCCTCCCGTACTTCCCCTGTCGTCTCATACACTCCCTTCAACTGCTTTAAATTCTTAGTAAACCCTCTTCTGTTTAGGGTTCCCTCCTCCGAGCACCTCCGCTTCCCCGAACACTACCGCCGTCAGTCTGTCTCCACAGCTGCCTGTGCTTGGAGTACATAGAACTTACCATTTACCACCACCAGCTCAGGACTTGGCGACAAGCCCTGTTTAAGGTAGGATGCTGCTACCACCCTCATGAAGACAGCGCCTTCGAAGACATGCTGTGTCCTTGTGGATTTCTACAAGTGGTATGCACAGTTAGGTGTATTCTCGGACTACACAGAGAATAAAGCTGTGTTCTCTGGGACACTCTCAGCACCACATACTTTAAAGAAAAAGTTAGCAAGCCCTCTCTGACCAGCCTCTGAATGTTTCTGATAGCTCCTTCACCCTTCAGCTTCCTAGAATGCAGGGATGTTTCCAGTCCTCTTTGCAGCTAATACTGGTGCTTTGGGGTCTACAAGCCAGAGGCCCTTTCCTCCAAGATGCCTCTGACAGAAGGACAACAGCCAGCTGCCACCAAATTTCAAAATGTCCTGATAGTTCCTTATCATCTAAAGCCTCCCACGTACCTCAAAACTACTTCACCATCTGATCATCCAACCGCCTCTAACTTTATAACAGACATGCTGAATACCAGAACCAACTCTGCAGCTTCTACCTCCCCTTCCGAAGGGTGATGGAGTTTGGAGTGTGCCAAAGCCCAGAGCTGAACTCGTGACCTGGCCTGGTTCAGGAAGGACTGGAGGTTTTTCTGAGGTGTGGAATACCCTACTCCAAGGAGATTTGTACTTGAAAAACATTGGCTGCAAAGGAAAACCCAAGAACACAGCTGGAAAAAAAGGGATGGGCCAAGTCACATCAAAGGCACCTGAGACCAGGTTAGACTTGCAAAGGCAGCCTCCTTACACACCTGGCACAACACACCTGCTCACAACACACACCTGCTCACAACACACACCTGTGCACAACATAACCTCCCTAGGAGGAAATGCACTTTGCCTTCTCATTCTCTTAGTCCCTAGAAAACATGACTGAAAACACAGGGTTTAGTGTGGGGAGTAACAAACGAAGCTTCTGTGAATCTCGGCCCCATACAAGGCCTGGTCTTCCAAACTGGCATCAGACTTGAATCCTATTCCATGGGCCAAGCCTTCTACTCCAGAAAATACATGAAGCCAACACAATGATGCCTGTTCAATTTAGACTCCCTCAAAGGAAATGTGTGATAACTAACTTTAAACCTGTCTAAAGTTTAACTTAGCTGTGCTTACTTAGAAATGTCTCCGATACATTATCAGCGAGAATCAAAGTGCTGGACATGTTCAAGAACAGTGAGCGAGATAGGAGCTGTAAATACAAAGAAATAAGGTCCTTGCCCTTAAGATACCAGGATCTGCTTCTAGAGAGCACCGTGCACAGATGTGCAGATCCCACTGGAGACCCAGCGCGCTGACAAAGGAGCGTAGGGCTTTGGAGGACCAGGAGTGATCGCTGCCTATAGGCAGAGGGCTGCCTCGGGGCGTGGCAATGATAGGAACAGAGGAAACTTCAGGGAGGTCTGTCTAGCATGGGAAACACACAGTGTGGGCCTGGGTCAGGCCAGTGCTTCTTATATTAACAACAGATAATCCAGGGCAGTATGACGGTCAGGGTAGGGGAAACCACAGGAGCAGACCCCATCCTGACATCTACGGGAGCATTGTCACAGTACTTGGACACTATTGTCACAGTAATATTACTGTTATAAGACTATTATTATTGCAACCTGCAACTGAGAGCTAAAACCCCACTCTTCCCTGAATTGCTTTTTGGAAGGGATTTTATCACAGCATCAAACATGAAAGGAGGAACAAACAAATGTTCCTTGTTCCACTTAAAATGACAAGTTCCTGGTGCTCATTTTTGAGAAAACTTTGACCAAATACCAACATGCTTGTCCTTTGTTCCTCCACAAAAATGTAATTCTCAGGTTTGGAGAGATGGCTCGGCGGTTAAGAACACTGACTGCTCCAGCATTGGATCTGGGTTAGATTTCCAGCACCCACAGGGCAGCTCACAAGAGTCTACACCTCCAGCTCCAGAGGATATGATGCCTTCTGGCCTCTGTGGATACTGCATACACATGGTACACAACATACAGGAAGACAAGTGCTCACACACATAAATGATCTCTCTCTCTCTTTCTCTCTCTCTCTTTCTCTCTCTCTCTCTCTCTCACTCTCAACTTCCCCTTTGAAATCAGTTCATTAAATGTCCCTCGCCCAGGTGCATACATGCTTTCCTCCACTTCTGGGAAGAGGCAGTTCCTGTTCTTCCCGGACACAGGACGCTAAACAGTACTCAAGTTTGAGATTTGACTGCATTGATCTACTAGTCTACTAATATAGAACTAGAATGTTCTTAAGTGAAGGCACTTGAATTTCCTTTTCTACGATGTGGTGCAAAATAAACTGTCGGCTCTGGCTCTGGCACAGTCAAGTGTGGCACTCTGACCACTGCTAGGGTCCCCCCCCCCACCCCCCGCAGAGGTGCCACACAGCACTGCTTCTGCACCCAGAACAGATGTCAATGTGCATTTTAAAAAGTATAAGTGCATAGGATTGCTAGGACAGTGATGTTTAGGTCCCAGGAGTCCCTCAGGGTTCCACAGAGCACTCTGAGAAACACTGTTCTGTGTCTCACACTTGCCCATGCCTCCCAAGGTGATGTCTGTAAGAGTGAAATGTAAGAATTTTAAGATGGAAATGCTAAAAACTGGCTGAATTAGAAATGGCTTCTCTCTCAGCCCAGGCACAGGGGTACGCCTAACACCCCTGGTGATCACTGATGAAGGCAGCTGAGGACTACAGAACTCTGTTAGACGAGGGGAACCCTGTGGCTTCAGGACAGCACAGCATAAGACAGACAGTAACTCAGCTGATCCTGAAGGAAGGCTCATGAGCAAGAATGTGAGCCAACAAGGATTACTTCCCAGGGTGAAGGAGAGGCTCCATGACACATTCTGCTCTTAGGAAGTGGGAAAGACACTGAGGTGACTCAGTCAACAAGGATAGTCTCAGACAAAGGGACAAACACCAGGTCAGAGTGACTGAAGAGGAAAGAGAATGACTCTGTCAAAAAAAACACCAGCGTAGAAAGAGGAAGACAGAAGATACGACAGCCAAGGATATTCATGCTTTGGGCTTTGTTTTTTTCTTGGTGTCACAGTCCTGGCTTCACATTTCATCTGCTATGACTCCTGGAACATCAGACATAAGATTTTTTTACCTAAAAGTAAATGAAAATCATCACAACTACTACTTAGGCTGCTGCAATCACTAAATAAGACAAGGGCTATGCAAGGTTCCTGCACAGAGCAAGTACTCAGCAAAATTTACATCATTAGATAAAACTAGGGAAATCTAACAGTAAAATTCATGTTCACAAGATGATCCCAGGAAGCTGGGGAGATGGTTGTCTCAAAAAAATGGAGAGCAAAATAAAGGACTACCTGAAGACTCTTTCAAGCCCTCCAAATTATCTGACTACTGTGACATGCAAGTCCAGAGCCCAGTGGTCCACAGAGGTTCACAGCCCTCACACCTTGGTGACAACAGGGTGCCAGGTGAGGTGGGACACATCTGCCTTCTGCATTGCAAAAAAAAAACCAAACCAAAACCACACCCTTTTGTGAGCCTTTGCTCTCCAACTTTTCTGTTCACCTGTGGCACAACACCTGGCCAGCATGCATGAAGTCCTAGATTCAATCCCTGATAGCAGAAAAAAGCCTAAATAGAGAATAAGGTAGAGAATGATTAAGGGTGGCATCTGACTTTTGACTTCCACATGCACATACATATATGTGTGTGAATGTCAACATATAAACATGCAGATAAAAATATATAAGCAAAAAAATGTAAGTTCCATAAGGGCATACAGATGGTACGCATCCAGTACCTGAAAAAGGGAGACCTTACATATTGAAAAGATAAACTGTTTTTATAGTACCTGCTCCTGTTCCATTTCTGTTGCTGTGATAAAAATATTCCTACAGTGAGCATCTTGGCAGAGGAAGAGATTTTATTGGCCTACAATTCTAGGTTACAGTTCATGATTCCTGGGAAGTCACAGTGGGAGAAGTTTGAGACTACTGCTCACTCCACATCTATAGTCAAGAAGAGCTTGGGGCAGGCAGGGGACAAATGCACCAATGCCACCTGCTGGCTACTCAGTTAGCTTTCTTTACTCTTACACAGGGCAGGACCTGGACTAGGGGATGGGGCCACCCACAGTGGGCTGGGTCAGTTAACAAATCAGTCTCCCACAAGGCAACCTGATCCAGATAATTCCTCAGTATGATTCTAGGTTGAGTCAACTTCACAGAAATCACTTCAGTGCCCTCATCGAGTTGTCCACTTGGGTCTCCACTTCATACTCAGTGTGGAAACAGTCTATCCACTCATTCAGCAGATACCGCTAGAGCAAATGCTTTTTAAATCAATTGCTCTTTTATTGCTGTAGCAAAATACCTGAAAAAGACAAAGTTAAGGAAGGAAGGGTTTATTCCAACTTACCATCATGGAAGGAAATGGTTGGTGGCAGAAACACTGAGGTGTACACAATCGGGACGCAAGGCATGAACAGGAAGTAGAGCTGAGCTATGAAGCTTCAAGGCCCACCTCTAGTGACTCACTTCCTCCAATGAGGCTCCACCCCTTCAAATGTTTCTGGCCCTTTCCAAACGTCTACAGCAGCTGGGACAACAAGTGTTCAAATACCTATGGGGACACTTCACATTCCAACTTCTGTATCCTTTGTTGCTTAACTTGTTTAAAAACAAGAAATATCACCTCAGTAATGCTCAGCAGATACCGTCCCCCAATACTATAATACTACAAGTAAACTTCAGGAACACATTTGAAATTATTGCCTTAAAAGAATAATAAGACCTACTAACCTTGGCCTGGAGAGACGGCTCAGTGAGTAAGGTTCTTGTCACAAGCATAACGACCAGTGTTCACACCCCCACCATCCACAAGAAAATCCTGACTCAGGGAGCTGACCTGCAATCCTAGTCAGAAAAGCAGAGTCAGGCAGCTCCCTGGAGCTCCCTGGCCAGCCTTTTTAGCCAATCCACCCTCATCGAGAGAAACCAGGTGGAGGGCAATGGAGGAAGATAGAACACTGCCCTCTGGTATCCACATCCTCAAACGTATGTGCACACACACACACACACACACACACACACACACACACACACAAGCCGTCTCAATACTACAAACCTGTTCATTTAATGAGCTGCTTTAAATCTCTGCTTTGTGCTCCTAAACTAATAAAATGATCTTAGTCACTGAGTAAATGTCACCAGAATATAAATATGTGTTTTCTTTCTTTTTTTTTTTTCCCCTCCAAACTCCTGGAATTTACTTTGGAGAAAATGTTGAAACTTCACAGTTTTGAAAAAAAAAAAAAAATCTCATTTTTTAACTCAGAACTAAGAAAATATGTATCTCAGAGTAGACCATTTAGACCAATTCTTACTTTCCTGCTCTATACCTTCCAGGGTAATATGTAAATCTATCTATGTAATCCTGAAAACAACAACAACACCTCGGACTGCCTACCCCTGATTCTCCAGTGCCCATAATTCCACAGTTCTAAAAAAGCACATTTCTAGTATGTCTGTCCTTAAATCTTTCAACATTCCCCTAAATCTCCAGAATAAGCAATGAAAATAATGTCAGAGATACTCAAGGTGTGTTTGTGTGTGTGTGTGTGTGTGTATCTGTTTGTGTGTCTGTGTGTTTTGAGGGGTATTCCCAGGGAAATAACCTTTACCAGAGAAGTACTCCTTCCACAGGGCCCCCAGATGGAGGGAACTGGCTAACAAGAAATGTGGTTCCAAAGCCCTTAATGAAGGAAAAGGGAGAGGCTTGCCTCGAACCTGCATTCCTACACACATTCCTGAGCACAGTCCCCAAGACCACCCTAAGTGTATAGTATAGCAGCAGCAGCAGCAGCATCAGCAGCAGCAGCAGCAGCAGCAGCAGCAGCGCAGAAGATGCCTCTTCCTCACTGGCTTCTGGCAAACCAAGCCTGTAAGCTGGCAACCTACCATCCTTGTTTCGCTTGGTCTGTTTTGAGATGATGAGGGTAGAGGGAAGAAACAGAGAAATGACAAGACAGCTCAGAGGTCATGAAGGAAGAAGACAGAAGAAGCTGCCATGTGGTAGCTGTGGCACGCAGGAGCTGGGGAGAGTGGTGGTCAGCAAAGGAAGAAAAAAAGGTAGATTAAAAACTACCTCATTTCAGAGGTCGTCTGAAAAGACTTGGAGATGAAGGGTTGGTTAGAAGAAGAGCTTGTGAGTTTACAGAACACTCTCAAAGGACGTAACAGTTAAGATGACACAATGTGGGAGAGATGTAAGTTCAGACACTCAGAGAAAAACTGGGCTAGCCCCCAACTCTGGTTGACAAAAGCTGGTACAACAGTGATATTGATCAAGATAGGGTGGCCAAACTGGCTTGGGTGACCTTGTTCAGTAGGGCCTCTCTGTGCCAACTGTACCTGGGCCCTTCTGTTTATCCCCCTCTAGAAGCATCCCTAGGAGAAGCCCATGGGCTGAGCGTCCCTAGAAACTGAACGGATGCTTTGATAAGAGCCTAGGAGGTATACCCTGACATATTACAGGTTCCATGCTGGCCTGCCTACCAAATGAAGAGTGAGGCCGCCTGGGAAGGCCTCCACGGATAGAGCACTCACCCTGGGGGGAGTTCTCACCATCTAGCTGCAGCTGACTTCCAAGGGAGCAGCTTAGCTTTTCCTTCATGATTGCGATCCTGTTCACTGTTAACTGGTACTGGGCAGAAATTACTGGAACAGGAATTACTACGGCATGAATTGTGGCCGGCAGAGCTGAAGACCTGGGCTTTCAGCTTTTCATTGATTTAAGGAGGCTGACGGTGACTACGAACACTGGAGATCTAGGAAGGAAGGAAGGAAAGAAGGAAGGAAGGAAGGAAGGCAGATATGATACAGATCACATCTACCCTAAACCACAAGTGAGGAAAAATACATGGAAACCTGCGTCTGTCCTTCAAGGAAACAGTGTGTGGCACTACTCAAGCCTCCTTGCAGGTGATTCTTCAGAAGGAAGGCTTGCCCTTTCTTCTCTGGTTGCTGTCATCATCTGTCAATGTGCCTCTACAACATCTTGGTTTAGAATCCCCAAGGCACCCAAGCCGACCACTCGTTCCCTGCAAGGACCTTCTCCACATGTCTATGCAACCATAGCCTTAGCATAAGCAGAAGTAGTTGGTGGCCTTGTTAGCATCGGGAGAGATGTTCCAATGCCTAACAAGTCCAGGCACTGCTCGAAAGACACATCAAGGATGCACAAGAGTGTTTTTTAAAGGGGCTGGAGAGACGGCTGAACAGGAACACTCACTGCTCTTCTAGAGAACTCTAGTTCAGCTCTCAGTACACAAATCAGGAAGCTCACAACCCCTGTAACCCTAGCCTCAGAGGATCCAAGGCTGCTGGCCTCCATAAGAACCTGCACTCACATGCACACAGCCTCTCATACACACACATGCAGACATGAAATTAAAATACAACGTTTTAGAACCTTATTTTACAGAACTTTCCCTTTGTCTCCTCTGTAGAACTTTCATACTCACTGTCCCACCTCAACCCCATGCTCACATTAGAATATAAATATTTAGCAAATACATTTATTTGACAGAGGCAGAGTGTCTTCTCAGGCAGTATAACCTGTCTAAAGTAGCACAGACACAGGCCTGGCAGGTCCTCTGAGTGACAAGAGATGAGTAGAGAAGAGGAAACGGTGTATGGGAGAGAGTTTGTCCCAAGAGACCTGAGGAGAAAGAACAGGGACAGCCACTGCTCATCTCAGAAACCAGCCTGTTCCAAATGTAGCCTCTCAAACCCAGACAAACTCCATTCCAAAGAGGGTTGCTTGCTTCAAGCCAGGCCCAACTCAAAGGGCCCTGCTGGGCAGTCATGCTTCTCCATGTGTGGTCTAGGGCATGACTTGAGGGTGAGTTAAAACACAAAGTCCTAGGCCCTCCTTCGACCTCCTGAGACAGAACAGCTCCTAGGGCTGGCCTAGCACCCTGCGTTATAATAAGCCCTCCAATAGACTGTTGCGCGCCCTCCTCAGGATGAGAATTACTGTTGGTTTTCTCTGGAAACAAAAACCAGAGGTCACTGAGGAAAAGGAAACAGGGTGGCCTGCCGGTCAGGAGGTTCAGATCACATCCTGGCTGACTCCAGCCTTGGGGCATCGGCCATACATCCTGCCACCTGCTGAGGTCAGCACAGAAAGGACATCTTTCTCTGCTCCCTTGTTTTTAAAAAGAAAATGTCCTGCTCTACAGACGGAACTAGATTCTAAATACAGCATCCCAACTTCCAACACCACTCGATCATATGAGACGCTTGAAGCAGTGCCCCAAGCTGAAGAAAGAGGGGCTTCTGTAAGAATACATACGAGAAAACACACTATACAATGGTTTGCTTTCCCACTGTTTTGGTAAAAATTTTTATGACATATATTTTATTTGGTGGGCAGCAAAAGCCATCCCATCCCTGTCAAGGACTCGTTCCCACCCCACCACATACAGGTCCCCAGGGATGAACTCAGGTCATCAGGCTTGGTGGCAGTCAGTGCCTTTACCCAGTGAGCCATCCCATCAGCACTTCCTGCTGTTTTAATTCTAGAGGGAGCATGTGTTTATTGCAGCCTCCATTGTGTCCAGCACTGAGCTAAGTATGATCTCCGTCTTATCTCTTTTCTTCCCTCTTGCAATTCTGAGATATGGGAGTCTTCAACCCCACTTTACCTCTGAGGCTTCGTCAGGTAAAAGTCCTCAACTAGCTGGTCTTGTCAGCAAGTAATCCTAGTACTTGGGAGACTAGCGTACAGAGAGCTGTGAGTTGGAGACCAGATCCTATACTTGAGCCTTTATATATGAGAGGTTCTGCTCGTGAAACCAGCAAAGGGACCACGAAGAGGGAAAGAGAGGACTTAAGGAAGAGGTAAGGGGAGAAAGACTGTGATGGAGCGTCTTGGAGTTATCCCAGGGAGGGAATGGACGGAGAGGCAAGAGTGTGGAAGAGGAGGGCCAACAGAAACAGTGTCTGAAAGCCAGAACAAAATCACACTTTTCATGCTAATTTTTTTTAAATGGGGCTCAGTAGGCAAGCGTGCCTGCTGCCAAGGTTGACAAACTGAGTTTGATCCCCAGAACTCCCACAATGAGAGGAGTGAACCAAATCCTCTAAGTTGTCATCTGACCTCTATGTGCATATTCCCACACATGCAAGCACATATGGACACACAATAAATTGATAATTGTTTATAAGTACAAATAAAGGTCAACATTAAGACTTGCAGATTTTAAAAGACATAATTTACAATTTACACGTCAAACATAAACATTTTAGAAGCAAGAATAGGCAGTCTTGGGGACATAGGCCTAGGCAAGAGATCCTTAGGAGGGACAAACACCGAAAACAGTATGCAAAAAGAAAAATCAGTTAGTTGGACTTCACCAAAATTACAGACTTAGTTTTTCAAAATGGTTCCAGAAGGAGAAGGAAAGGAGAAACTCCACAGACGTGCACACCACAGACATGCAGCCACACAAAGAACGATTGGAGCCCAGTGGTAAAATAAACAACCCAGTTAGGAAAGAGGCAGAACCAGCAAAGTAATGATGGGCCTTTCCCCACAGAGGGCAGGCCGCACATAAGCAGAGAGGATGTGCAAGTCTGTAGGCATTGGGGAAATACAAATTAGAGGCACATTAAGCTTACAGCACCTATTAAAACACCTACTGGGACAGCTAAAATAAAAACCAATGACATCAGATGGTCAGGATGCAGAAAAGCCAGGTGTTTGCACTTCAGGGAGGAATCTAAAATGAAACAGCTATTAGAAGAAGAGTTTAGGGATCATTTTATCAAAAGCATGGTTACCATATAACCTAGCCTCCTGGGTACTTATCTGAAATAGTGAAAAAATATGTCCACACAAAACCCTGTTTGTGAGCATCCACAGAAACCTTATCGGCAATAAACAAACACTGAAAGTAACCCAGGTGACCTCTAACAGGCAAATGGCCAAACCATGGTGAATCCAGACCTTGGAATACTACTCCGGCAATAAAAATAAATAAACCATTGATACAAGAAAAACTTCTGATGGATCTCATAGAAATGGCAAAGAATAAAGAGCCGATCTCAACGATTCCATGTTTCAAGGATTTGTTTACATATGGCAAAATATGGCAAATTTGCAGAGCATTATGAATAGGTGAGGTATCACCATGGTTCATGGCCAGTGTGCGTGGGAGGAGAAAGTGAGTGCCGCCATAGTCAGGGGACAAGAAGAACCTCCAGAGAGGGAATACCTCTGCATCTTGACATGAGCTGGATTCACAGCACATGGGAGGTGCACACACAATATGTGTGTGTGCAAACTGAAGACCCCATAGGCTCTGAGGACTGTACCCATGTCACTTAGGTTCTGCTAGGGCATCATGACAATATAATGATCACCAGAGGAGAACAGGTATCCTGACCTCACCACCCTCTGAAACTATGATCATTTCAAATAGAAAGTGAAGACTTGGTGAACCACAAACATTTAAAAGATGACAAACAGAAATGTAGGCCTACAGCTGCAGTGCCGGCCAGTAAGGAAACACACAGTCAAACGTGCTCAGCAACAGAGCCTTTAAAAAGCTGTGACCAGAGACTTAACAGGGACAAGTTCCTAACTCTCATTCCTCTACTTCCTCCTAAACGGAAGGGGAAAGACCAAAACCTAAAACTCCTGATTGTTGAGCTTCTTGGGGAGGCTGGGCCTTCTGCCCAGAGCTTGTGATGACTGTCCCCTAGGGTTTCACAAGTGATGGGAGAGTTCATCCTGGACCCAGCACCAAGATCCAAGAGCGGCAATGGCTTCCTTCCAGAAAAATACAATATACTGACCCACCTACCACTACCAGGCATACACAGAAACACTCCTCTAAGACAAAGCAAGGGCAAACCAACAGGAAAAAAATCTCTAGGCAAACAAATATAAAAACCTCAATAACCTCAGACAACAATTTCCAGCAAACTTTGTAATCAAATACATCCTCTGGCCTGACCTGCCTAACCCTTGCTTTTCAAGGATTCTGTCATCTTCTGAATTCTGGGTGAGAAGAAACCCTTCAATGTTAAGGAAACATTCAAAAGTCTACAAAATGTCCTGGCCTGAGCTTCCATGTGCACAGGCACACACAGAACCCAGGCAGGAAAGAATGTGACTTGAGAAAACTTTGGTAAATGTTTGAAGTATTAGCAGTTCTCAGAAAATCAAACTTCTGTACTGTGTTCCCTCGACCTGTGTCACTGGGCGTGGAAGTCCTGCATGCTGTAGTATCATCATCTTCAAAGCACTTTCACAAACACCCAGAAGGCACAAAGCACATCCGGGGGACACATGTTGGCAGCTCCCTTCTCCCAGAAGAGCCCCTGCCTCCCATCGGTTAATTCAACCTCCTTCCTGGTCTCTGAGGTCACACATCTGGGTGGATCTGGATATCAGAAAGAACACAGCCATCCAGTGACAGTCTGGCTCAGTGACGGCCTGGAAGCGGCATTCTCCACGCATTGACAGAGACCTTCCCAGAAAACCACTCGGGTTTCTACATGTGCTGCTGATGAAAGATGTGCTTTTAAACACTTCAGTCTCCACATGTTCTTCAATCCACTGGAACTCTCCAGCCCACAGCTGAACAGAACCGGAAACACCTAGACAGCAGTGCCTTCTTCTGAAGAGGAGGCATGGGGACAGCACCTTCTCCCTTGCTTGCCACCTCTAGGTGGACAAAGGTTTTCCTCATGGGGAAAAAATGTGGCATGCAAGATGAAACAAAACCAGCTCACCTAAGAACTAATGCACACACCAGGAACCCCACCAAACAAGAGGTCTCTCTATAACACATTCTATGTCCTGTTCCATACATGACCCTCCTCTACACACACACCAGGAACCCCATCAAACAAGAGGTCTCTAGAACCTTCTATATC
The DNA here is from genome assembly GCA_021653895.1 of Mastomys natalensis. NCBI lineage: Eukaryota > Metazoa > Chordata > Mammalia > Rodentia > Muridae > Mastomys > Mastomys natalensis. The sequence continues at coordinate 1,839,094 of JAJTUV010000150.1, forward strand.
CTGTTCTGTACATGACTCCCCGCCCCAACACACACACCAGGAACCCTACCACGAAAAAGGTCTTTAGAACCCTCTATTATAGGCCATGCTGGTTTTCTTTCTGTTCAACTCTATGCATTCTGGTCCTTTGCTTTCCTGCCACACAGTTCAACTTAAGTACACTTCCCTCATTATTCTAAGAACTTGAATCCCAGAGATCCTTAAGTACTGAGCAACACCACCTTGGCCCTGTGTGGTAGGCAGCCAGGGAGAATCTCAGCCAGTTTGGCAGGATCCACAGTCTAGTTTTGGAAGCAGGAAACCATGAGCGTTCCATACTTCAGGCCCTGACTTTTCACTCCCTGAAAGGGAGTCTTCTGGAATTGTAGCTGTTTAATATTACCTGGTTCTGGTTGTGTGCACTTTCGGTGACAAGTTGACACTGTTTTGAGCCCAGTGGACCTCTGAGGCATCACATCCTCCACCATCACCAAGGTCTTCAATATGCAAATCGCGCCAAACTTGTAGTAGTCTTCGTAGGAAAACAGAACCAGGGACAGGAAGCAGAGGGGCCAAGGACCAAATACCATTCAAAATGTAAGCATCAAGGCCCTTGGGATCGGAACCTGTCTCCAGAAGTCGACGTCCAGATATCTCACACACTATCCCAGCTTAAAGGCATTTGAGATTTAGACAATATACCCACGACATGGGCAGAAAGGCAAACATTTTCCAGGAAAAAAAGGGGGCAAGGAATAGGGGGTCAGGCCCGGGATTCCTCTCCTGAGGTCCCCAAGCAGGAGACTTGAAGAGGGGGAGACCTCATCCCCCAGCCTGGCTACCTAAAGTTAGCACCAGCGGGTTCCCTGGGTTGTCAGAGGCCGTCAGGGGCCGAGGTTCCACTCTCCCGTCTGCCACAAATGTCACGTTCCAAGAAAGTTCAACCAGCTCTCCCTTGGAAAGTTTCTGTTTCCTCCCGGAAACCAGATTCTTTTCAAGGCACTGCCAACAGGCTACAAGCCGGATCCAACCCCCGATTTGTGCAAGAAACTTGTTTTGGGAGAACAAAGAAGGCGCAGGGGCGGAAGGGGCCCGAGCCTCCGGGCCCGGGTGCGTCCTGGGGTCCGGGCTGGGCGCCCCGCGCGCCTTTGTCTGCGCGGGAGCAGCGGCACCCGCCAACCCTCCCGCCTCTCCGGCGACCGGGACCCGCTGGCCACACGAGAAAGGCCAGTCCCGCGTTAGGGGCCCGCGCGCGTACCCGAGTCCCCGGCCTCCCGTGGGAATCCGCCCCGGGGGTACTGGGCATTTCGGAGGGTGGCACGGAACCGAATTCTGCTTTTTGTCTTGTTGAACCTTCTGGGTTCCTCACGGGACACTCAGAGGCCCCAGCGCCAATCTGGTTCCCCAAGTCCCCACATCTGGAGCGGAGCTGATGTCAGCCTTAGCTCCTGGGAACAGTCTTCGCGACTGTTCCTCTCGGCCCAGTCAGGGGGAGCCCTCCCTGACTCCCCCGGCTTGATCTGGTTACCTCTCAGCACTGGCTCGCAAGGTCCCCGGCGCGACTTTGCCCTCCGCATGGGGCGATCATGGGGCGATCCTGGCTTGGGCAACGCGGCGGCCGGGAATGGCGGCAGGGGGATGGCGGCTAGGAGGCGCGGCGAGGGCCGCCTCTGCGCTCGGGAAGCAGAGAGATGCCCCGTTCCCCCTCCAGTCCCACCCACCCCACCCCGCTGCCGGGTCCCTGGGCGCCCCGCGCTCCCAGTCGCCGGCGCACTACCCGGGTGGGTCGCCGGTCTGGTCCCTGTAACCCTACACTCCACCCCGCCCCGGCCCGGCCGCGGGGCCCTAGAGCCCGTCCCCAGTTTCCCGTCGCCCCTCCCGGGACTTCGGAAACTGCCGGGGCTCAGGCTGACGTGTCTGCCTGAGACCAAAGAGGGAGACAGGCTCCCTTGTTTTTGTCTCCTGCCGCGTTTGAATTCCTGTCACACTCACCATTTCTCTCTGAATGCCTTAGAATCCTTTGCTGGGATATGCCTCCTAACTCCTGGCTATGTTCAGGTTAGGACCAACTTTTCTTCTAGGTGGAATTTCCAGGTGAAAGCGTTCCCCCGGCCCTAGTACTTCCATCAGGTAGGGCGGTCAGGATAGGAGGGGCTACGATGTGCTCCACTGAGGAGCAGCACAGTCTAAACAGTCCTTCCTTACAGCCTTAAATGTTCAATGGGTTCCTAGGGCTATACATCCTGTGGCCACTACCTCCAGGCCGTTATCTGCTCAAGCAGAAGCAAAGAATTTTAAATGTTGGGACAGTGTTTGTAACTCTGCCCTGCCTCTGAAATCAGGCTTTTTCCCTAAGTAACACTCCTTACCCAGCCCCATACTAGATGATACTCACTGTCTTTTGAGGCCATGCTCTAAGACCTTTCTGGTCTTCTGAGAGGAGAGGCCAGTGGCTGGAGCCCAAGTCCTTACTTAGAGGGTTAGGGCATACCAAGGTTTCTGTTTGTCTGCTTTCCTGTTCTCCCTTCTTACCAGGCAATCAGGGGAGGTCATGTCTGGCATGTGCTAACTCCCTAAACTCCCTGCTCACAGCTTCACCCTGAGGGTTTACTCCAGATTCCATGACAGCCTCTGATTTGGTAACCTCTGTTTCTCAGACAGAGAGCCCAAATGTAATTGCTGAAGTTATTTCTCAAGCACAGGCTCCATTTAAAGTCCTGCCTTTGTAAAACACACAAAGCCAGGACGTGTGCACAGAAAAGAACAGGGCAGTAGGTCCTCACTTGTTAAAAGTCTGGACAGGACAGAGAGGAGACCAGCTTTGTGTAGAGACAGGGAAGGGGCGGGGATCAGATGAACAGGAAAAAGAGGCACTGAGCAAGAGGCAGTGCAGCCTAGAGGGAGTTGGCAAGGTTTCTCGCCAAGGGTGCTTGGCAAGAATGTATACATGGGAAAAGAGTATTTACTACAAAGGAAGAGACGACATGACTAAATGGACAGTCACAAAAGTGTAGGGCTGAGAAGAACTGAAGAATATGTCTACCACAGCTTTCACTTGGCTAGTGAGGAAACTCCCACCTGGCTGTGGACCGACTTCCCTAACGTCACAGAACAAGTTCAGTGGCAAACCCAAGGGTGGAAACCCATTTGTGTTTCCTATCACACAGCGTCAAGGCTAAGGGCCAGATCAGAAGCTGACTCTGTGCCCTACAGTCAACGAGGGGTCAACTGCTTCACTGATTCATCTGGGATGTGACAAACTGCATAGCTATGGAGAAGAGGTAATGACTAGAAATGTAGGGAGAGAGGGTAGTCTACACATCCTAATACCTCTACTGTGTTGCCCTAGAAGGGAGCAAAACTGACCAGTTACAAGCACCAACTGTAGAATATAAATACACATGGGCCACATCACAGTTCAGCTTGGTATCCGAATGACCTTGGACAAGTCATCTAATGTCTCTAAACCTCAGTATCCTCCTAAACAAAGAGACCCAACTAGCACCAAGTCATGCAAAAAAGTGTAGTGTTCTATCTAGCCTTAACTGTCTGCTTGACACAGCCTAGAGGCATCTGACAAAGGAGTCTCAACTGAGGACTGTCCAAATCAGATTGGCCTATGGGCATGTCTGTGGGAGAGTGTCTTGATTGTTGATCTAAGAGCTCAGCCCACTGTGGGCAGTACTATTCCCTAGGCAATTAGTCTCATCTGTATTATAAAGTTAGCTAAGCATGGCCTGTGGGCCAGCTAGCAAGCAGCATCTTTCAGGGTTACTGCTGCACTTCTGTGACTGTGATGTGAGTTCTGTCAGAAAAACAGCAAGATGACCTGCCTTCAGGTTCCTGCTCAAGTTATTGCCTTTTTGTCCCTCAGTGGTCTGTCACCTGTAAGAGGAGGAAATCCTTTCCTCCTCTATGCTGCTTTGGGTCATGATGTTTGTCACAAAAAGAGAAAGAAAACCAAAGCATATGGACTCAGTAAATTTATGTTGCAAATATAAAGTAGAGTGTCCATAAGCATGTATTTGCTGATGGAGTCTCCCAGAAGGCCTGTGAGATGGACAGTTTTGGACAGTTGTGGGAAGCAATGAGGTGTGAGTTTGGAGGGAGGGATGAGGATAAGGATAGCATTTCTCTGGTGATATCCAATAAGAAAAATCACAAAATTTTGAAGTGAGGTTTTTTCTCTTTTCTCTAAGAAGGCTATCCTGGCAGGGGGTAGGGGGGGATGGGCAAGCAACAGATTTGTAGCCCTAGGCACAGGAAAAGGCCCTTCTGGGAAGAATGCATCCTGAGCACAGTTAAAAGACTGGTTTGAGGAAAATGTTAAGTGACTTACTATCTTCTGGGGAAATGTTTGGGACAAAGGTGTAGAGAAGAGAAGGATGGAACCTGGAACCATGTGAACCAGTTCACACAGAAAGAAAGCATGCTTGCAAATGAAACAGGGTGAGGAAAAGGCTGGAGAAGCAAAGGGCATGAGTAGACCAAAGGCTGTTCTCCAACCCAGCACTACGGATCTTTAGGGCACAGCCTGCAGGCACAGGAATCTTCTGAGCCCACCAGGTGAATCTCATCTGCATTCCTCAGGTTGACTCCAAGTAGCCAGATACATGGCAGTCTAGGCCGTAAGCCCAGCTGGAAGCCAACTTCCTTGACCCTGTGTCTTAACCCACTCAACTGCTAATAATCTGTACCTTGAATGTAAAAAGTGACTGTCCTTCTTATAAAGTGTATCTGACTCTGTTGCTCAGAAACTATGGGCTGGAAGAACAGGCTGCACTCCCACAAGGTTGTCTCTGTAACGTTTCAAAGAACGTTCAGTTGTAGAGTCCAGTGTTTCATTTGAGCTAAATGGAAATAAGATAGAATGACGATGATGTCTGTGATGATGAGCTCAAGGTGGTAAATGTCAATAATCCCAGCTCTAGAGGCAGAAGGATCAAAGTAAGGTCTACTCTCACATAGAGAATACCAGTCCAGCCATGGTGACTGCTGAGACCCTGCCTAAAATAAATAATTTGTCTTAACTAGCAAGCAAAGTAATGATTCATAGCTGTGTTCCTGGGGGATCTATATACTCACACTAAAAGTCAGCATCCGATCTAATGTGACTCAAGTTTTCACTTACTAATTGCCAGGGAAGGTGACTGATGGGCCTATTTGAGTGCTTTCTGGGACCAAACAAGACAGATATTGGATACTGCCAATAGAATACGGGTAGGGTATTGGTAAAGTGAGTTACTAGGTGATCCACACAGAGAATGACTACAGCCTTAGAGTGGGACCAGAGCTCTAGCCTAAGTTCTTCCAGACTTGGGGAGGGGGGACACAGAGGTAACATATCAATATCTGCATCTTAGGAACTTAGCAAGAGTCTCTTTTCCTCCAGAATTTCAAAATACCAAGGACATTCAATACTTTATTAGCATGCAGAATCCATCCACACACACTTACCTCCCATCTGAACACACAGGCCATGTCTTTATTGGCTTGTGCCTTGTTAGATGAACACCAAGTAGCCAAAAAAAAGGCCCAAGTTTGCTAGGGAAGAGAAGGATGACAACAAAAGGCAAATCCACGGACTTGACCATGAGAGGAATCCCAGAGCCCCCTCTGGGATATCACTAGCCTGTAGGTCACACTTAATGACTGTTAAAACAACCAGGCAGCCTTGATTAAAATGACTTCTTTTGCTTCTGGAAGGATCATTTTAAAGTCTGAGTTCTATGGTACTTTCCAAAATGTGATTTTTGAACCGCAGTAAGTAGGAATTTGAATTCCCCATCTCAGAAGTTAGAACCTCTCAGCTTGGATGTTAGAACCACAATGAGTTTCTTAGATGCTCACTGGGTGGTGGGGCTCTTAAGATTCTTTCACAAGTACTGGCTATACCAAAACTGTGCTAAAAGTGAAAGAAGGATGATGGCCGACAGAAGTCATAGGCGCTGTCGAGACAGAGAGTAGACATACACAGAAGACTGCAAGGGACCCGAGGACTGACAGGGGAATCTCTGTTATTGCTGTTGTTTGATGGTGGATTTGTTCCTGTTTTAGGCAGGATCCTTGCTAGGCAGCTCTGGATATCCTGTGCTCACTATGTAGCTGGGGCTAACCTGAACTCATGGTGACACTGCCATAGCCTTTCAGGTGTCAGAGTTACAGGTATGCCAGGTCACACCTGACTGAGAAGAGGATATTCCAGATAAAGTCACAGACACATCAGCATTGGAGCTGAAGGACCAATGTACAGTCACATCTTTTTTTTTTTTGGTTTTTCGAGACAGGGTTTCTCTGTGTAGCCCTGGCTGTCCTGGAACTCACTCTGTAGACCAGGCTGGCCTCGAACTCAGAAATCCGCCTGCCTCTGCCTCCCAAGTGCTGGGATTAAAGGCGTGCGCCACCACCGCCCGGCCCAGTCACATCTTTTTATTCGTAATTTCATTTTCTGTAGTTTAAGTTTACTAATCAACAGCATTCCCAAACTATTACATGGTAAATTCTGAGAATAAAATCTCCTTAAGCTTTATGAGTACCTTTGTATGGGTATTATGATCTCCCTGCTGTCCTCTGTCCAGTGTATCCGTGGACATGCATTTCCCACCCATTCACATGTACAATACAAGGCATTGTGAGCCAGATAGAACAATATATTGCATAACTGTCCTGGTTTTTTCATTATTACTAACTTCTTAATAGGTGTTTTACATAACTTAAGTTAGACATATGTATGTATATGTAGGAGAAAGCATATCACATATAGATACATTAATTACTTTCCTCATTCCCATAACCAAAGACCTGACAAGACATAATTAAAGAGAGAAAGCATTTATTTTAGCTCAAGACACTGCAGGTAGGAAGGCACACCAGCAGGAATGTGGGGCCCGCTGGGTCACATCTGGGCATCTCTGAAGTAGAGAAAGGGGCTTCGGCCTTTGCCTGGTTTAGTCTTTCCCACTTTTATTTAGTGAGAATTCTAGTTCGTGAGATGGTACCACCCACACTGCACCTTTACTTCCTCTCGGGGAAAGCCCTGGCAAACATAATACGCAAAGGCTACGCTTCATTAATGCCCTGTGCTGTTCTTAATCCGATAAAGCTGACGATGTAAACTGACTGTCACAATAGGAGGCTGGCACTCACAGGCAGGCATGGCAGATGCCTTCTTTGGATAAGGGCACTACCCTGCTCTCCACAGACAAAAAGCTTCCCTCCCCAAACTTTTCATTCATTCTCCCATTTCATAAAAACAACAGTTTGTCTTCCCTTCCTTAGCTTGTTTCCAAATGTAAAATCATATTCTTGAATAAGTCTTACATCCTGTATGCCTCCTCTAAAGAGCCAGACACATGCCCTGCCCCATCTTGTGACTTGTTGATGGCGTCATAATTCAGGGATCGATGCCTATGAAGTTCTGGATACTGAGAGAGGAAGAAGAGGTGGGAGAGGGTCCCTTATCACGGCCAGACTCCTTCCTATAGAAGAAGGAAAAGCGGGAGATGGGGAAGGAGTGTGAGGAGGGAAAGTGGACAGATAGCCAGGGGAGGTATCTTTGGCATCTGGAAACTGTGCCCAAGAGTCAGAAAGCTGCTCCTAAGAAAACCATTACATAACAGAACCTGTCCCAGCGTGCTGGAATGAGCATTCACTGTAAGCAAAACAACTTGGAGAAGAATCTCTAAGCTTACAGTCCACCATGACTGGAAGTCAAGGCAGGAACCGATACAGAGGCCATGGAGGAGTGCTGCTTACTGGCTTGCTCCCCATGGCTTGCTCAGCCTGCTCTCTTATAAATCTCAGGACCCAGGAGTGACACTATACCCTGGGTTCAGCCTCCCACATCAATCTTTAAGCAAGAAAATGCTCCACAAATGTGCTCACAGGTCCATCCGATAGAGACAGTTTCCTAAATGAGGATCTCATCTCCCAGAAGGCTGGAGCTTGTGCCAAGTTGATAGAAAACCAACCAGCACAGAATCTATCAACTCCAAATCTGCTTCCATTTGAAATTCACTGAAGGACTCTGGGATGGACAAATGACCAGGCTCTGTGTTACTACCACCACCACAGGGAGCTTGGCTCACTGAGTTATGGGCCTGTTTGTCTGGGTGCTTTCAGTTTCACACCCTCAGTGACACACTGGTCTCTTGTCTCATCAGTTTCTCCTGGGGGTGTTATTACCTAATATTCACTAAGCATGTAATGGGAGCCATGAAAATGTGAGAGACAGAGAAGGTAAGATCATAACCAGAGAAAATGTATTTATACCACAGAAGAAATGGGAGAGAGTAAAAGGTGTTTCGTTCTGAAAACTGGCTACAAACACAGACCTTGAGGGGTGGGGAAGGGGAGATGCTGAGCAGAACAGGTAGCTGTGAATATAAAGAGCTTAGCACAGTAACCATTCAGATGATTGAGCACTGGAATTATTAGGTTATTTTGATTCTTATTGAGACTATCACTACAGAAATCTTGGGACCACTGGAAGCTCACGATAAATGTCTCTGATTTATGATTTAGTGTGAGGTTTCTCAGCCTTCAGCACTCACAGCAGGCTGATAGCTTTTGTTGTGGGATATTGCTCTGTGCATTGTAATTGGAGAGGTAGCAGCAATCACCTCTTGACACCTGATTAAGAAAACAGAGGACTAGAGAGACCAGTCAGCATTCAAACACACTTGCTGCTGTTGCAGAATACCAAGCTTCAGTCCTCAGCACCCACACAGTGGCTAACAACGATCTGTAACTCCAGTTCCAGGGGCTCCACCCTCTTCTGGATCTGCAGGCACTGCACAACCATGGCACACATACATACATGCAGGCAAAACTCCCACACACATAAAGTAAATAGTTGTTTTTTTTTTTTTTTTCTGAGACAGGGTTTCTCTGTGTTGCCCGGGCTGTCCTGGAACTCACTCTGTAGACCAGGCTGGCCTCGAACTCAGAAATCCGCCTGCCTCTGCCTTCCAAGTGCTGGGACTAAAGGCGTGTGCCACCACTGCCCTGCCAATAGTTTCTTTAACGATAGAAAACAACAACAAAAAAAGATCTCTAGACATTGCTAAGTGTACCTTAGGGCACTAGGTTGCCCTGGGTCGAGAACTACTGAGTTGGTTATTAATTGACACTGTTCAATAGAAAGAGGTTCATGGGCTTCTCTCCATATTGATCTTTCCTTGACAGAAAACAAACTCAGTCGCTTCTGCCCTGTAATTGTATCTCACATGAAGAGGGCAATGGCTGCTTGTCCTCTTTCCATGAAATAAACAATGTTTTGTTCCATTCCTAATGCTGATACACATTTTTGTGTAAAAAACTGAAAACAAGACAGACATCCCTGAAGGAGGCCTAGCTCTTGGGCACCTGTGGTTAATCCACACAAGGGCCTGTCTGACCTGGAGCTGTCTGACTTCTATCTCCAGAGCAAGCCAGCAGTTTACAGTCTCCCTTTGAGTCCAAGAGTTGGGGACACAGCTTGTAGAGTTCAAAAGGGAAAGCTTGAACCTGAGGAGAAAGTTAGCTGGAGGATGTAGCCCAGTTGGTAGAATGTTCCCTTAGCACATAAGAACCCATGGGTTTGATCTCCAACACCACATAAAACCAGGCATGGTGACGCACAGCTGTAATCCATGCACTCAGAAGAAAAAGAGTCCCAAAGAGGATGTCAAAGTCATCCTCAGTGTCCTAGTGCTTTGATCAACTTGACACAAATACAAGACCTTTTCCTTGACTGAGAAAATACTCTGCAAGATTGGCCTATGGGCAGATCTGCTGGGGTACTGGTCTTAATGACTGATGCGGAAGGGCTCAGCTCACTGTGGGAGGGGCCAGCTCTGGGCAGGTGGTCTTGGGGTGCATAAGAAAGCAGGGTAAGTGAGCAAAGGGAGCACTCCAGTGAGCAGCACTCCTCCATGACATCTGCTTCAGTTCCTGCCTTGAGTTCCTGCCCTACACTCCCTTGGTGATAGAGTGTGACCTGAGAGGTACAGGCTAAAATAGCCCCTTCCTCTTCCAGGGGCTTTTGGTCATGGTATTTTATCATAGCAACAAAAACCCTAACCAAGACATTTAGTTTTCATAGTGAGTTTAAGGATAGACTGGGCTACATGAGGTCCTTAAAATAAATAAATAAATAAATAAATAAATAAATAAATAAATAAATAAACTGACCAGCCAACAGTAGACCCTTCTCATTTCCTGGTGGGCAGCAACAGTGAGCCAGGCCCAGTTGTCCACATCTGTAGTCTCAGCACTTAGGAGGTAGACACAGGAGACCAAGGACATTCTTAACCTCATAGACAATCTGAGGCTAGACTAGCTGGTCTCAAACACTGGTTCTCAGTAGCAGACCAATATGGAAGCCTTCCTTATCACCAAACCGAACTGATACTTCACCTCAGTCCCCACAGCAGCCCGGGTTCTACTCCCAGACTCCTTCCTCTGCTGTCAAGAACCAGTCATAAATTACTTCCTGTTAAAGAGTAACTTGGATGTAGATACAGGGGTGGGCAGCTGACCAGTATTTTAAAAACTTTAAAAAAGAAGTAGAAAATGGCATTTCTGCCAGGTGGCCAGTAATCCTGTGCAGAGTAAATGTGAGAGCTCGAAGGTTACAAAGAGAAATAAATATTCGGATGCATTCGGTGTTGAAATAAACGCATGTCTGTGCCTCGGGATGGATGCTCATCTCCAGAAATCCTGGTGCAGCAGACAGCGAGAGACAGACATGCCAGCACTGAACATCTGTTTCCCTCATTTTGCCAAAGAACATTCTTTTTTAAATCCCCTTTCATAATTTGACCTGCTCTACTTTCTGGCAGGGAGCCTTAGGACGGCATCCAACTTGGGATGGAAAGGGGAAGGAAGGAGTAGGGGAAGGAGAGGAGGCTGGCCTGAGCAAATGGTGGCTAAGCACAGGGACGACAATGGGCAGGGAAAGAGCTAGAGAAAGGGGCTGAAGGGGGAGAAGAGAGAGAAGAAGGGACAAAGGGGGAGCAAGGGTAGCAGGTGGGCAGCAAGTCAGCCTAACGTGTGCACCTGGTAAAACAGAGCAAGTGTGAGACACACAGACAGGGAACAATCCGGAAGGAGCAAGATTGTGGCCCAAAACTGTGGTCATAGCACCCTAGAAAAGATCAGGCCGGTTACTCACACTCTCTGACACCCTGCTCACCACCACAGCCACTGCGCGACAATTGATTCAGTTCCAACGTTTCTATGGCGGCACACTCCTCCATAGAGCACCTGGCCTCCGTCCTGGTCATTCCTTCTGGAAACTCCTACCCGGCAGGGAAAGGCTCTTTCCTTCCCTCTGTATACCTATCTGACAATTCCATATTCTTCCCTTGTTCTTTTTTCTTTCTTTCTTTTTTTCCAAAGTGGGCACCCACTTATCTTCTGGAATACGTGGCCTTCTCAGCCCATTGTTTCTCCCATCTGGGATTATCACCTCCTGAGCAAGTTGCACCATCACTTTGTGAACAAATCTGGGGACAAGCAAGGATTCCTTCGATCCTTGCTGAGCCCACACCCCGCCCTCCACCACATTCCAGCCGTGTAACCCCCTAAACCCTCAAGTTCACAAAAGTTTGCTTTCCCTTACGGTTGTGTCAGCATCATCAGGAGCCGTGAGGGATATCGAGTTCTGGGGCCCTGTGCAGAAACACAGGAATCTTAGAGAAGTTTCTCTATTGTTGCTTTAAACACATCCTGTCATAGAAAATCCCTCTGGAGCATACTGATTACTGTTGGATGGTCTACAACAATATAGCTCTGAACAACTGCCATCTACAACTGTGTCCTTTACAGCCACATATGACCAGGCCCCTTGCTAGATGCAACCATCCCTGCCACCATATTTGGAAGAAGCAGCATGAGGGCCACCACCCCAAATCTATGATGCCCAAGATCCAGGCTCCTAAAGTAAAATGGTGTGATTTTGCATGTAACCCACACCTGTCCTCCTTTGTAAACTTTAAATCATGACTAGGTTGCTGGCAACATCTGACACTGGCAAACACTGTTAAAAGCTGTTACACTGTGTTGTTTTGGGAATAATGAAAACACTTGCACATGTTCAATACAGGCACAGAAAAATAATCTGCCCACAAGTGATTGAGTCCACACATATGGAATGGATGAGTGTATGCATGTGTGTCTCTGTGTGTGTGCCTGTGTGGTTGTTGTTGTTTTATCCAACTCTCTACTGAATCTCCCCAAAAGAATAAGGTGCACTCCTCACCCCAGGAAACTGAGATTGGCTCCAGAATCAAGAATTATATGTCTAACCTTCTAAGTAGCTCAGTAGCCTTGGACAGATAATTCCATTTCTCCGAGTCTCCGCCTTCTTCTCCATAAAATGGCAATGTCTTAATGGGCTTTACTGAGTTGGTCTGAGGATGAAAGGGCTGCTATGGTCAGGAAGATAAATCACCAGAAACTGAGCTGCTCAGTGTGGGCAACAGTAATCATGCGGAGTCCTCTGTGATTGTTCTCTTGGAGCCAGGAGGCTGGACCACCCTGGGAGGGTGAGGTTTCCTGAGAAGGGAACTGAATTTTCCACTTTTCCACTGTCAATCATTCGGAGAAAAAGTTCATCTGGAGTAAAATCTCCCTCCCTCCCTCCCTCTCAGAAGCTCCATCTGATGCCTCCGAGGAGGACAGCTGGACAGACAGGCTTCCAAGGGGTGGAGATAGCTGGGGTGGATCCAGGGGTGGGGTTGGAGGAGAGTTTGGAGCTAGGCAGATGGCCAAGTGGATCTCAAACCCCAAGATGAGTTGGGTTTCTGCAGTTATCAGGAAAAACCAAGCCCTTTCTGAGGCGTGGAGAAGACCCAAATCTACATGCCTACAACCAGGAGAACACAAGTCAATGTGAACTACCCCGGCACTCAGCAAACCAAGACCAAGGCTCTAAGTCTGGATGTGAGCAGGGACACCAAAGGCCATTGCCAGCATTGAATAATCACCAGTTTTTTGCAGGAGAAAGGACATGGACTGTTCACCATGATGCTAACTGGCTTTCCGATCTCCGGGCATGATGCTGTTACAATGACCAGTATCCTCTTCTGAGGAGTCCAGGACGTTAAACTGGAGGGTAACTTGAAAGGAAGCCATGACTCCTTAAGTCATGTGGCCTGATGAATCCTTGGAAACTGTTGTACTGGGGATATCAACGTGGAGTGTCACTTAAATCCCACTCTGCTGAGCTGGTATGGCTCTCTTGTATGAAGAACAAGAGTTTAAAAGTCCTGTGCCTCCTCTTTGTTCATCTCCTATGAATGGAACAGATTAGACCAGATCTGGGAAGCATTTTACCCAGAACAGATCTGCGCATGATTTCTTCAGTCTCAACACACTCTTTTGACACAGAGTGGGAAAACGGTGGCAAGTGGCAATATTATCTAATGTGTACGCAAAAAAAATTAAATGTTTACAATTTTCAGATCATGCTGGAAAGTGTCCGAGTACCTACCTAGGACCAGGAAGATGTCTTACGTGAGTTGCTGCTGTCAGCTACTGAGTTTAGAGATTGCTTGCCACTACGGCCCAAGGTCAGTACTATTCTCCTACTGCATCAGCCGAAGTTCAAGAGGAATGACTGAAGGGAATTTGAAGGAGGGACTACTCAGCAGATTGTAATGGTCAAGGCTAAGGAAAAGCAAAAAGTTAGAAGGAATCACCCATTCTGGTCACAGTGAGGGATGGTCCCATCCCTGTCATAGCTAATTTGAAGTTCTATCTTGGTTGGATTAAGAGACACTCCCCACTATCTCCAACCCCATCCCATACGCATCCAGAACCCTCGTTAGCCCAGTCCACGTAGAAGCCTAGAAATGCAGAGAGACAGTCTCCAAGGCACAGAACAGAGTGAAAAAGGTGATGAGTAGCTTTGGAAATATGTTTGAAAATAGCTGGCACATGACCTTACAGATTATGCAATGTGGGTAGGCATGAACCAGCCCAAGATCAAAGGCATGTAAGACATAAGCTAATATCCAAACCTGCACAGTATGTCTCTGGTCCATACTGTTAGCCTCTAAGACACACTGCTGTACCAAAGTCAGTACACCACTTTCTCTTTCTACTCTGCCCAACCATTCTGATGAGATGACCTTTCCTATTCCCATCCAGTTTTCAGCCTGCTTGCAGCTGGCATGGCAATGGAACTGAGGTTCGGGTTGTAGAGTCCAAGAGGAAGGCTGTGTGCTGTGCCTCCTCCTATCTGTCTCTCTGACCTGTGGAAGCAGTACCAGCTCCTTCTGACCACTCGGTGAAACATCCCTGAAAAGCCAGAGCATTGAGAAGCTGCCCTTACCAGTCAAGGCCTGCTGATGTTTGCTGGGAAAGGAAATTAGCCTGGATCCTGTTTAAGCATTTGCATGTTGGTCTTTGTGAGAGCCACCCACCTAACAAAGATGCCAAGCTTGTGTGTGGCCAAAGTGAGACTCAAGCCACAGTCTGAGCAACAGCTAGTGCCCATCTGTCTATGAGATGCCCTGTTCTTCCTGTACCAAATTAAACTAGGCCATCGAGCCATCCTTCGGTGAGATGATGGAGCTGTTTCTCAGCTGGATATGAGGGAAAGAGTACTTTTAGCTTCAGACAGGATTGTCCAGATTGTGTGCCTAGCACTCCTGACTCACTTCTTTGTTAAATGGGCACAGAGAATCCAGTGGCGTTTATAACTCCCTACGCTTGGTGACACTAAGGGAGGAAAGCAACCTGGGGCCATCCCAAAGCTAAATCACAAACCAGAAACAGGACTCTGGTCTGTTATGCCGCTGGTGTTGGAGTTCAGCCTATCCTGAACCAAACATACGGGCTCTTATACAGAGCTCCAAATGCTTTTGTCATCTGAGAAAGATGCTGTGGTGGATAAACATTTAAGTTCCTATTTTAAGAAAGTTACACAAATGCTATCTTGTTTCCCCCACCCCCTAACTGGTCCCACACATCCTGCCTGGATATAGCAGGCAAGAATAGCACAAGAAAACCCTTTCTCATGACACACTGGCCCACGGGGGAGTTAAGGCGCATGGCTCCCAATAAGCCTGGTCCCAGGAACCTCATCTTCTGCTCTCCTAGGGCCATTCACCAGACCTGAGCAGACAATAGCTCTCAGACAAGGAGCTTCTTGCAGGTTCCAGAGCAAGACGCCACCACACAGGACAAGCAATCAGGAAACAGAGAATGGGGGACAGCTTGCTTTGGGTGCCCGTGGGTTTCTTCACAATGTCTTTTTTTCTAAAATAAATATGTATTCCTGCAGACTAGCACATTAGAGTCTAAAATGTCAGTTTGAGAGATACAGAATAATGGATAATCCCAAGGAATGAATAAAGGAGACAGCTAGTAGATCACAGATCACAAGAATCCAGTCCCCTCTGTCACTACATTGTCTCAGGATGAGGGTGTAGTCCATCATGGAGGGAAGAGATGTTGGCTGAAGCTGTTTGCTTACATCTCAGCTGTGGAGAAGCAGGAAAAGGCTCATCTAGTTTCCTCCTTTCTCCCTTTGGATTCAGTCAGGGACCCAACCCACAGGACGATCTACCTTCATGGTAGATCTTTTCCCTAAGTTAACCAATCATACCTAGGAATGTTAAAATGTTCTCACAGACACATCCAAGGATATGCCTAGTAATGCCCTAAGTATCTCTTAATCCAATCAAGAGGACAATAAAAAAAGAGGAATCGCATGACCTGGTCACCACTCTCGGGGTATCTCATGATATTTTTGCATCCAGTGGAAATCAATCTTAGAGATCTAGAACTACCAGAAAAAGGAAGCCCCACATGGTGGCTTCTCCTCCCCATAACTATTCAATAAGCAGTTATTAAAGAATTGTATATAACCAGCACTGTTGTAAAAATGAAGAGGCAGCCATCTTTGCCTGCAAAATGTATAGTAATGTCAACTTTGAGTGCACACTGGACAGTACAAAGCAACAACACAAAACAACCTTGATTATTGGGTCTCCCCTCCCCTCTAAGGATTGTATTGCAGAAATCCAAGAATATGAACTGATTTCAGGATTTGAAATGATTTTGATATTAATGTTCAGTTAAGGCCAAGAACTGTTACATGGTGATTTGAATGAGAGTGGCTCCCATAGGCTCCTGTATCTGAATGGTTAATCCCCAGTTGGTGGAACTGTTGAGGAAGAATTAGGAGGTGTGGCCTTGTTAGAGGAGGTGTGTCACTGGAGGTAGACGTTGAGATTTCAAAAGGTCATCCCAGTCTCTTAGTTTCCTTTCCCCTGAACTCTCTCTGCCTTCTGATTGTGGATCAGATGTAAGCCCTCAGTTACTGCTTCAGCACCATGTCTGCCTGGTTGCTGCCATCCCCCTTGGTGTCGTCATGGACTCACCCTCTGAAACTGTAAGTCCCAATACACTCTTCCTTCTTAGTTGCCTTGGTCAAGGTGTCTCTTCACAGCAATAGAAAAATAACTAAGACATCTTAGGAGGTATGGCACATGGAAACAGTTGAAAGATGGATCTAAGGTATAGGAAAAAAGGAGAAGAAGGATATGCAGGCAGAGGGAACTAAGGGAATTCTGGAGCTGGCCAACACAACTAGAATGCTGTAGTGAGTGCGAGGATGTGTATCTGAGAACCTTCCTGTGTCATACCAAGGGCCTCGTCTACAGGAGAGCCACTTAGAGGCAATTAAGCAGAGTGCTGTGGTTTAAATGTGCAAAGTCCCTACAAGTTCATGTGTGTACACTTGGTTCCACTGGTGCTGATTTTTGGAATGTTATGGGGGTAGAGCCTTACTGGAGGAACTGTCACTGAACCTTGAAATCTAATAACCTGGGAACATTTCCTGTCTGCTTTCTGCTTCCTCACTCTGGGTCATATTCCCACAACTGTCCCAACCATCATGGACTGCATCCTTTCTCAGATCTGACATAGGTTGGTTCCAAGTCTCACACACTCTTTCTATCCTCTCCCACAAAGAGTCATCTAACTTACCTAAAATAAGGCTACCGAAAGGCAATTTCCCTCCAAGGAAAACAGTACCCCAGCAGGGAGGAGGGTGCCTGGGACCTCTGTCACCACAGCCTTCTGTGTAACACTCCTTTTTCAAAACCTCTTGTTTGGGTGACTAAATTACATATTAGAGAAACCTGCCTTCTGCAACAGTGAGAATAACTCTTAATGTGTTAGCAGATTTCTATAAAATTTCAGAGGTTAAATTGACTTTCAATCGTATGCCAAGAAAGTAGTGGGTCTGTCAGCAGAGACGTCAGATGGAAAACCATTCCACACACTGCTCTAGGGACAGTGACTAAAAAAGTCATTGACCTCATCATCACTCCCAGCTGGCAAGTATGGACGCTAGATAGGGTACAGAGACACTTCCAGAAATTAAAAGTTTAGTTACTACATGGCACATTTGATAAAAAGCAATTCCATTATTCAAATGTAGTAAATAAGAGTCTTCCACATGGACAACAAAAATAAAAAAATAATCCAAACCAAGCGCTTATGGATTTCTGGGTTGTGATATGGAATAATGAATGTACATTTGCTTCTTCACTCCATTTGCAGATACAGAGTTTTTAAGAGCCCTTGGAATTTCCTGGGAGGTGTCAAAAATCTCTTTCTACATTTATTCTAGTCAGACTAGTTACTACAAGCTGACAGTCCCTACGTAGCTACCAGAGGTGGCTGACTGTCAGAGGAACAACACTATCTTAGAAGCTGGGATCTTGGGGTTGGATAAGGCATCCAAGCTGACTTCCGGAACTGAGGTCAGCTGACTCAGGCGGTCAGAATGAACAATATCAGCGGAAGGATCGTGTACTTGCATGCTTGGTCCCAGCTAGTGACGCTATCAGTAGGGAGGTTATAGAATCTTTAACAGTGGAGGCTTACTGAAGGAAATATGTCACCAGGGGTGGGTTTGGGAGTTTATAGCCTCACCCTACTTCTAGCTTGCTCTCTGCTTACTTCATGTGGATGGAAATATGATCTCTGAGATTCCTGCTCCAGAAGCCTCCTGCCATGCCTCCCCCACCATTATGGATTCCTTATCTAGAACTGTAAGCTCAAATAAATCCTTCCCTCTAGGTTTCTTGGCCACAGTGTTTTATTGCAGGAGCAGCAACAACAAAAAAATGAATATACATACATATATATGTGTGTGTGTGTATATATAGTATATATATATATATATATATATATATATATATATATATATATGGAGAGACAGAGAGAGAGAGACAGAGAGAGAGAGAGAGAGAGAGAGAGAGAGAGTCAACAATGGCTGAAGATTATGCCTATTATGCCAACACAAAGATGGGGCCCCTCTGAAAACACTAAATAAAATTAGGAGAGACTGGGTCAGTTATCGCATCCTCATGTTAGGAATTAGTATACCCCAACTCTTGAAGACAGCCCCGTGTTAGGCCTCTCCCCATGGCTTGCCCTGTGTGCATCTTCATCTGACTGCTTACTCGCATCCTTTATTATATCCTAGCAAATAAAACCACAGCGTTTCCTGGAGTTCTGTTGGCTATTACTGAACTGGAGGGAAAGGTTGTGGGAACCTTCAATTTGCAGTCAAGTGATTCCACTTGGCAATGCAGAGCCCCTGCTTGCAATCGGCATCTGAAAAGGAGACAGCCTTGTGGAACTGAACCCATACGCTGCACTAAGGCTGGTAAGAAACTGCAGGTTTGAATTAGATGGTAGGACAACCAGGTGAGATCTGTGTAGATTAGGAAAATTCCTTGGTGTGGGAAGTCTAGCCGGTGAGTGTCAACAGGGCGGTGGGTAGAGAAATATTTTCTTCCAGCTTCTCTCTACGTCTTGGTACATTCTCTAATCAGGTCTGAACCTCTGCACCAGAAAGCACAGCTGCTAGGCGAGCTCATTGTTCTAGGAGGGGTGTTTTCCCTGCTGTGCCTAAGCATGGTGCCAGAAACTATCATGCCCCTTCCCAGAGGAGAAACAAGAACTCCCTCAGACCTGAATCATGAGGAAATAATGCGGACTCATCCAGTGAGCAGTTCTGTCAGGGAGGACAAGCCCCTGGGAGATGTTGGGTACTAAACTAGCCTGGAGTATGAACACATCCAGCAGACACCTTCAACTTCCAGCTCCTCACAGCAACTTAGGAAATCTGAAGCAGAAGACTCCAGAGGGCGTAATCAGAACCAATTCGTTTCTGTGGTTTACAAACTGTCCAGCCTTACAGATGGCTTTTGTTACTGTTACCATTGTTGTTTGCAGCCCAAACAGAAAAGCCGCCCTCATCTCTGCCTGAGAAAATTGCCTAGTCTCTCAGGAGAGCTGAAGAAGAAGAAAGGTTATTTTCTTACTCTAAATTAAAGAGGAGGGAAAAGGACACTTTTTTCAGTGTGGACTGCCTGTTTGGGGAGCTGCCTCCCTTTATTAGTGGCTGGGCAGGGCAGTCCAGTCTGTTAATCCCAGAAGATGTGGCGATGAGAGTGGAGCTACACCTGAGCCTTCAGAAACATAAACCATCATTTAGCACAGACTACTCAGAGCCACCTTCCTCTGAACAAGCAGTGCCCAGCTTCTGCCTAGCTCCAGCATGAAGGGCTGAATAGCATCTCCCATACTGTGGCCTGGAGCATGGGTGACATCCATGCTAAAGCGCACGTGGAAAACATAACCGAGTCCCTTCCCTCTAACAAATCACTTCTGGAGAATGGCCTACACATCATTTGCATTTACAAAGAGGCTTCTCCACCGTGCCTGGAAAACCAGCTTTGCTCAATTGTTCCATCTGAGATTCCATCTACAGAGATGCAGCAGCCTTACAACCTCTGTGAACCAATTTTCTGCACAGACAACCTCTCCCCCTATCTCAGGATGCAGCCTTGGTAACCAGACCTTTTGTTTGTTTGGCAGGTTGCTTTTACTTTTTTTTCCTTCCTTATTCTGGAGACAGGGTCTCATTCTGTAGTCCAGACTAGCCTCATATTCACAGTAATCATCCATCCCATCTCAGCATCCAAAGTGCTGGGATTTCAGCTGTGAGTCACCATGTCTACCCTTCTGATCTATTTTGAATGCTTTGGCTCCAAGAAGTGAATGCACGTTGTGACTCGGATGGGATTTCACTCCCAGTGCTATGGTATGCCATAAATATATATGTTATACCAGGACAAGGCAGGCCCCCTGCACCCCAAAACACACACACACACACACACACACACACACACACACACACACACGTACGTACGTCTCTGGCTCTGAGAAGGACAAACACTGCTCTGTGGGTAATTTCTCTTCTCTGCTATTGCTACCTCATCCCCTCAAATCTTTTTATTTCAAGGCAGGGCTCTGAGGCCGGTGATAAGAGAACAACCAGAAAAGCCTTGACAAACCAGGCTGCCAGCAACGGAACAAATGCAGAGCAAGAGAAAGGAGGCCAGGCCACCAAGTGAGGCTGCCAACAGGGATCTAAGACTGCTGCCTTCTCATCACACAGGGAAGTCTGTCTCTGTCCTTATCCACAGACCATGCGTGCATCTCCAACAGCCACAGGCATGGAAGGGTGAAAGGTTCCATTCCCGATGCCTGCAGACTAAATACGTGAACACCAGGGAGAAAGGTTACCCCTAGGACCTGTAATTTAATGACCACACAGCATCTTCCAGAGAAAGAATAAATCCTTACAGGGTCCTTCTCTATTGGTTATTTTGCAAGACAGACGCATACACCAGTAAGTTCCTGGGAAGGGATTCGGGATGCTCACAGAAGCCAGATTTGGAAGTCTGCAGTGTTGCAAGTAACATTGATCTGGTGGCAACACATGTCTGTGAGCCATCCCTAAAGTGCTCCGAGCAAGCAAAGGGCGGCAGCATGAAGAGGCCAATTCCAGAGAATGCAGCCTGCACGCAGTTCTGTCACCTGGTCTTCTCCATCCACCTTCCAACCCCACTCCCTCTGGAACCTCTGGTTCTGGGGAGGAATTCCGGTAGTGGGGAGAAAAGAGGAAAGGCCAGACTTACCTAACTCCTCCGGGCTGAAAGATGCGGGAGCGGTGTCCACAAAATCACTCTCTGGGGGAAGAAGGAAAGCAGAAAACAAAAAACTGAGTCTCTGCAACCATTCAGAGCCAATAAATCAGGAAATCTGGAGAGCTCAGCTCCCTTAGAAAAGCGCGGGGTTCTCTCTCTCTAGCAATTAGATTCAGTGAATCTGAATCCAGAAGGAATTCAGACCGCCTAATCCATTGAATGTGAAGACTCGTTTAAAAAAAAACAAAAAAACCCAAAAACTTGGGGAACCCTTCGGCCTAGGGGCACTCATCCTGAAGCCCACAGGTGCGCATCGACTTTCGCTGGTTGGGATCGCGTAACTCCCAGTGAGTGGGGCTGCAACCCCATCATCTGTCCTCAGCCCTGGGGCGCATCGCTGTGTCTGCCGGGCCAGTGCCGACAACCCAAAGTTTTCCGTGAGCACGGGTGCTCCTGGACGCTGCGGCCGTGCGGTGACGAGAGCTGCGCCCACCCGGCCCCACAGCCTGCGTGCATCCCTGCCCGTTGCTAGGCTACCGTGGGTATCAGAGACACCAGCACTGACTCCCCACTCCCTGATAAAGGATGTCCTCCAGCACCCTAACCCTTTTGCTCATTTATTTAAAATGAGGGACTTGCTTGCTCTGAACGGATTCCCTGCTTCTCTGCATTGGTTCTGCACTCCTCCAGGTGCCCAGGGGTCCCAAGAGGATTTTCAAAGCTGGACACTATTGTAGAAGTAGGCAGGGCAGACGTCCTATGCCTTCCTCCATCCATCCTTATTTTTAACCTACATCCAGCTCTATAGCCTGAGCATTAGTCTCTCCTCATAAGAGGCCACTTGATTTAAATAAGCTAGGTAATTTGGTCTCCATTTCATGAGCAAAGAAGCAGAAACATAGTAACTTGGGACAGACACACAGAATCCAACTTTCCTACTATGACAGGCAGAGAGTGAGAATGGCCTCTTTCTTTAGCACACATTGATTGGTTTCAAGAAGAATGGAGAAGCAGACGTTTCCACCTGAACATTGTAACTAGTGTCTGTCTAGCGTCTGGCTACAGGACTCTCCTTGTTTGGATCATTGAGTAGTGTGTGTAGACACACTATATTTCCCCACTGAGTGACTGATGGCTCTGCCAGGGACAGGTCTAGTGTTTGGGGTCTGAGGGGCTCCAGAGATAGAGCTCCACAGCAGATGGCCCCTCTTTCTACCTAGCGGTGATAGAGAGGAATGGAGGGAGGGAGCCCGGTTCTCTCTTCTTCCTTAAAGAACTGGCAATTGCCAATTCAAAGCTTCTGAGGCCTTTCATGGTCTCAAAGTGACCAGAGCAGTAGCTGTGGCAGCCAGGAGGTCTTGTGTCTGGGTCAAAGAGTTACCTTGTAACTCTTTCCCATGCTCAGCTTTTGGTACATAACACTGTGGAAGACTAGAAAGAAGAACCGGCCTGCATTCCTCACGGAGCTGGAGAAGAGGCTGTCCTTCCCCACCCAGGCAGCCACTCTTGAGCCATCATTCCCGACCTCTATAGACTGTTGCCCTGTTATTGATGATGGAAGTTCCCAACTCATTATGTGTGAACATATTTCCACATGCCACTCCACCCCTTCCACACAAACCCTAAGACCCTTCCATGTGCTCTCAGCAGCAGCAAGATGGCTTGCTATCTTCATCCTCCTCTCTGAAGGTGTCTTTGAATTCTTTCTGTCTGGCCCTGTCTCTCTTTGACAATCACAGGTCATATTCCATGTTGTACCCGCTCATTTTGGCTGGACACAGCCCCCTATTTTGAAGTATCACCATCTGGCTTGCTCTTACTCTTATAGTCACACTCCCATGAGTAGTCTGGACTTTCCCATTTGTACATTTCACCCTCTGCTCAGCTCTTTGACATTCTCTCTCATCATTGACCCCCCAGTCATCTCCCATTGTTAGTGACGCCATCCCTAATGTCAAGGCCAGCACTCTGCTCTTCAAGCAGCGTCTCTACCTTTCTAGTCCAGCCCTTTATTTAATCTGAAGTCTCCTTGTTCTACCAGATTTTAAATGAACCATCCCAGGGTCCTTTCTGTCACCTACTGTCCTCATGACCTCCCTACCATCTTGACCTTCTTAGTTTCGGGTCCATTTTTGTCATTTCTCAATTTATTTGTCCCCTTGTAACAAATAAAAGCTAATGGTTCATTTTCAAAGATGCCTCAAGCCAGCTTATGTCTAGTTACATATGAACCAGAAACCCTGGAGCCCTGGTGATGTGCACTACATTAGCTATTCCTACACACACGTGTGGGCACACACACGCTCACATGCATTCGCCCTCCACCAAAAGTCCCAAACTGTAAGTTTAGAATAGAAAATTAACAGCTAAGCTTGCCTAATGACCTGAAGATGTGACAAGGTCATGTGCCTGGCAAGCATGAACTAAATAGAGTATAAAGTGTTGAGAAGCCCCTGCAGATGGGTTTGTTGAGAACCAGGCAAACATATGTGACAAAGAAAAAGACAAACCCTGGATGCCACATAAGGCCATCCCCTCCTGATGACTCAGCCAAAGAGCAGAGGGAGGAGAAGGCTCATTGCACTAGAGTTTCAATTCTGTTCTCTGTCAGCATGCCTGCCACATGGGGCTCATGTAGGACTTGGAAACATTGTAATATAAACTGTCCGGCTTTGTCTACTCTTAGTCTCTGGTGCTCTTATTATGAAACAGGGATCTTCATTTCTCATACCTTAAAATCTAAATCTTGCCTCTAATCTCAGCACTTGGGAGGCAGAGGCAGGTGGATTTCTGAGTTCAAGGCCAGCCTGGTCTACAGAGTAAGTTCCAGAACAGCCAGGGCTACACAGAGAAACCCTGTCTCGAAAAAAAAAAAAAAAAAATCTAAATCTCTTCTGCTATCCAGCCTAACAACCACTCCACGATTTCCCGGTGCGTTTTCTCTCCTGCCCTCTTAGTTTATGAATGAACCACCTGTCCTGACAGGAGGCCAGCTTCCTTGAGGACAGACCCAACTGACATGGTTTCCCCTTTCCCACCCAACCTATTGTTCTCCCTTGTCCCAGGCTGTTCCCATTGAAGGTGCTGATTCCTATCTTAATTCCTATCTTCTTTGACACATCTCTCTCCAGGTGCCACTTTCTTTCTTAGCTGCCCCTTTACAACAGAATTCATCAAAACAATGTTTTGTGTCAGTTGGAGTCATTCTTCCTTGTACTCTCAGAAGCTAGCCAACAAGTTTCTGTGTTACTTCTTTTTTGAACTGCCCTCTCTAGTCAAGGCTGAGAATAGTCTCACCATTGCCAATTTCATAGCCAGTTCCTATGCCAAAGGAGGGCTTCAGTGTCAGTCAGACCTGGGTTCTAACAGCAGCTGTGCCATTTGCTGGCAGTTTAGCCAGCCTTTATTTTCTATAAAATATAATCATATTGTCACCTAATAACTGCTTGTTGTCAGGACACAAGTTAATTGAGTAAATCCAAGGAGAGAGACGGCCTGCTGTAAAGACTGAGGAGTTGTTGGATATGATGTGCCTTTGTAACTTGTGCTGACCGGATCTTTGTGTTCACTAACCAGTTTTAGTTATAGTTCTGGAAAGAAAGACAGCATAATATATATTCAAATTAAGGGAGAGTGGTGTTCATTGTTTCTAGCACTTGGCTTGGGTTCTAATAACTGGGCTGAAAGCTGGTTGCATGGCAACAGCCTTCTTCTCTTTAGTTTAAATATGATAACCCAAAGCACATGTATTGGAATTATGACCCCTAGGTTCTTGTGTTCACGCGGAGGGCCTTTGAGAAGTAATTAGGATTTGGTGAAATTATGAATGGGGTTCCCATGGTGGCATTTGTGGCTTCCTAAGAAGAACTAAATCTGTGCTGGCACTCGAGCTGTATCCCCATGTGGTACCCTCCATCATGTTAGGATGCTGTATCCCCATGTGGTACCCTCCACCATGTTAGGATGCTGAATCCCCATGTGGTACCCTCCACCATGTTAGGATGCTGTATCCCCACGTGGTACCCTCCACCATGTTAGGATGCTGTATCCCCATGTGGTACCCTCCACCATGTTAGGATGCAGCAAGAAGATCCTTATTAGCTACTGAGCAATGTCCACAACATACATTTGAGCTCCTCAGCCTCCAGAACCATGAGGCAAGTACGTTTTTATTATGCATTACCCTGTCTCCAGTGCTTTATTATAGCAACAGGAAGCTGACGAAGACACAGTGTAACAAATGTCCCACAGAGTGATTAGAACTGGAGCCTGCCAAACTGCTCTAATCCACAGTGGCCTTGATTGATTGTATAAATGCATGGATTGCAAACCAAGGCCTTTCCTCCTAGCACTTCAGTTGCTTGCATTCCCCAATCAGCTGGAAGCTAATGAGAACACATGTTACCTCATTTCGATATTTGCTATTAAAGAACTTTTCTGGAATATGTGACTCTAATTTTCCATGTTTTATGATGGAAACATTATATATACTTTGGTAATTGAAATGATGATTATGCCAGGCATGGTAGTATATGCCTGTAATCCCAGTACTCTGGAGGCTGAGGCAGGAGGATTATGAGTTAGAGGCCAGTCTGGATTATGAAGGGAGATCCCATCTCTAACAAACAAAGATGCTCATTGGGAATTTGCTGCACTTTCAAAGCTATGTCAAGATCTGAAGATACAGAAGAGTAGACTGGTGCCAACTCTCCTGTTATTTTTCTTCCTTCCTTCCTTTTCTTTTTCCATTTTCCTGTGTGCGAGTGTATGTGTATGTGTGTGCATGTCTCTCTCTGTGTGTACACATGTATAGATCTAAGGCTGATGTCAAAATCATCCTCTGTCACTCCTCTACCTTATTCAATGAGGCAAGGTCTCTTAGTCAAACCCAGAGCTCACTGATACAATTAGTCTCACTAGCTAGTTTGCTCTGGAAATCTTCTATCTTGTCTCTGTTTCTGAGTCTGGAATCACTGGCACGTTGCTGTGCCCATCCAGCATTTAGGTGGATTCTGAGAAACTGAATTCTGACCCTCACAGCTGATTGGCTAGCACTTAACCACTTTGCCAGCTCTCTAGCCCTTTCCCATCATTTTCTAAGAGGGTTTCCCCTGAAGAGGACCTTGTTGGCTCCTGTGACCACACACCAAGTGCTTAATGGTTCTGGAGCATCACTGAGTTATAATGGACACTGCACATTCAATAAGTTTATACCTAGCCTCTCAGTTATGAGTGGGGACACTGTCAGGAATCACAACTCTCATACAAAGGCTCAACTTCCTGAAAACAGTACTTTTCTTACTAGATTGTTGGGAGAAGCCATGCAGGTATGGTACCTGTCAGCCGGGTGCTTACTAAATCTTCCTTCTCCTGCACAGTGGTTCATGGTACTCCAGAGTGTTACCTTTCTGAGTCCCGAGTAAGAGAGCAGCTGTCCTGCTATACTGGCCCTGTGGTGTGAACTGTGTATGGGGGCTCAGGCTTTCAGTTTCATGACTAAGAAGGCTCAGGTAGGATGATCCCAAGTTGAAGGCTTACCTGAGCTACACATTGAGTCAGAAGTCAGCCTGAGCTACATATTAAGACCCATTTCAAAAACCAGACAAACAAATGTGTATATGAATTGTTAAAATAAGTTGATTGTAATGGGCACAAAGGCTAAGTTGTGCTTCTACACACAAAATAAGATGCTTACAAAACTCTTTTAAATTAAAGGCAACATGTTTCTAAATTAAATTTCACTTCATTCTCAGTTGTAAACTGTGGTATGTATGGCTATTTTCTGTTTAGAGAGCAAGCAGATATATTTAAAAGTTACAGGGAAAAAAAGCATGCCCACACTGTCTCAAAAGAAGAAAAGAAAGAAAGGAAACTATGGAAATGTCATTGTAAGAAGTCAGATGGACAGTGGACTGGGCTCACTAGCCTCTGAACAGCCTTCCAGACCTGGAGAGGTCATCATGTCAAGTGTGAAGAACAGAGCGAGCTTGGACCTCTTCTTCCACCCCATGCTCCCTGGCATGGCCCTTGGCCTCTTTTCTGCAGGTAGCAGTCCATTTGCTGGAGGCCTCCGCAGTCAAGAGCAGAATGCAATGGAGAAGCAGGCTTCCCGCCTCCTGCCCCTGCAGAAGACAGTGGGCTGCTGGATCTGTAGCTCTGTCTCCCATCCACACTCCTAGTGTAGGCTGACAGACGACAGATGCCAAGGACAAACACAAGCCCACCCACCCAGAGGCTTTGCGGTTTCTTTTAATTGGTGACTGATTACCTCCTGGGGTTAAGTGGCCCAGGTGACATTCCTCCTTAGGGTTTAATATCCCTTCCTTTCAGCACAATCTTGCTTCAGATCCTTGATGAAAAGGAGGAAGAAACACAGTTGGTTTTCCCTCCCCAAACCTCAATTTATAAATTTGAGAAATTTATAAATTTAAATACATGAGCTTCATAAGTGAGGTAATAAATTCCATGTCTGAAAAACAAAACAAAAACTCCACAATTGTTACCCTTGGTACAAACTGCAAGGATTCATTTCGGTAAAACACTAAGTAAGGTCTCTAAAACACCAAGTAACTACAAAAGCAAGACACCCTTGAAAAGTACAAGCCAACTGGATGTGTCCAGCCCCTCCCCCAGTCCGTTAGCAAAGTATGATACAAAGACAAAGCTTTAAAAGGCTCTGTACTCAATGCCATAGCAAAAGAAATCAGCTCAGGCTGAGTCAAGATGTTCCTAGAAGATGTATGCAGACAGGAACCAGAATGAAAAATGATTCCAAAAATACACACAGAGAAAGGGCCCTGCAGAGGAAAATCATACAGATCCTGCTAACACTCAGCTGGACCTTCTGAAATCAGGCAAAATAGCCCGTGTCAGGATTAGAGACAAATGCACTTTCAGTAACTGAAATCTGCAGCCAAGCCTTTAAGAAACACAATGCCCAGGAAGAGTGGTACGTACGGGTGCCAATATTCAGCAGCCTCTCTGGTCCCACACATTACCCCAGCGTCCTGGACTTAAAGGAGAACTGCTCTTTCAGAGATATCATGGAGTCTTTCTGGACTGTCTGGGTACCTCTGTGTCCACATTGGCATGGCTTCCTCAAAAGGTCACCTTGGCCGTCAACATGGTGTGCCTGGGGGCAGGGACAGGCAGAGGCCTGCAGTCTAGGCCTGGCTTTACCACTCTTCTTGATAAGAACCCAAATGTTCCTTTGCCATGCCCTTCTCTGTAAAATGGACGGGAGGACATATTTGAACAGGACATCTGGGGCAATAGAACTGCTTCTCTGTTCTACCCCAGGGTTGTACAAGACACAGAGCATCAGCAGTCACAGAGGAGGGAAGAGGCTGGAGACTGTGGCCTTTGAAACTGGCAAAGAAATAACAGACAGGACAGGGTCCTGGGCTGTAAAGTCTCCATGAAGCTCTGCTGCCATTCAGTGTATGAGCTTGGCTTCACCAGATTCCTATGGACTACGTATGCTCATCTGACACATGGAGATAAGAACAGCTACCTCACAAGAGTCCAGTGAGGATTGCTTTCTTTGAGACAAAGAGGGTCTTTCTAGGCATCTCAGGCTGGCCTTTAACTCTGCTGTAACCTACCTACATGGGCCTTGGATTCATGATCCTCCCCTCCTATTACTGCGATCACCTCAGAAGTGAATAAGGCAAGGCTTGGCGTGCACACTGCGTTCAGAAATGGTCATTTCCTTCCTTCTCCACCAAAATCGGCTTCTCCCTGGCCCTGCGGCACCGCAAGGGAAATCTTTCTGTTTTGATGACCGCAGCGAGACCTTAACCACTGACCTTCTGTGATTTGCACTGACACCCTGGGCTTCCCAATCTTCCTGCCTCTCCCCTAAGGAGGAATGCAAGCAGGGGGTGGGGGAAGTCCCCAACCTCCACCCGAAACAGCTGAAGTGAGCACAGCTAGAAGAAGAAATGCTTTGTGGGTACCCTGAAAGGCCAGTTCACCCAGTACCAAGTTCCAGTTGTAGATTATAGCCCAAGCCAGACCGAATTGTACTGTGACAGTCAGAAGCACTGTCACACACTGTCCTCCTCACATTTTTTTGTCAGTGACTACATATGACTCTGTCCAGAAAATGTGTTCCAGGTTGTAAAAATAGGTTTGAAAGCTCACTGGGCCAGGTCCCTTGAAGAATTTGAAAGCATGCAGGAAGCAGGAACCAAGAGCGGGACTTTCCTTCGGAAACTCCTTATCACCTCACCACACACACACACACACACACACACACACACACACACACACACACACACTGCGCTGAGGGCCTTCTTAGCCAGCTTCCTGGAGTTAGTCCTTCCCCAAGAACTGCCTGGAGAAACTCAGGATAATTTGTGGACCTGCCTGAAGGTCTGTGACTCAGGATGACTGAGCCTTACTGGCAGAGACTGAATTTTAATGAGGACTCCATGAAGCCAAGAACAGAGCCCTAAGGCCTTCACACTTCAACTTTCCCTGGAACTTCACTAGAAAGTAAATCCCACCCCGGGTATCAGACCTCTAAGCTGCCAGCAGCCTGTGAGGTAGGGTTAGAGGGTGGTTGTCCAAGCAGAAGACAGAGGCCTTGCAATGTGCAAACCGAGACAGATGTATGCCCACCCCCCCTGCACCCCACTCCCCCAGTGCTTTCTGTCTCTACTCAGAGGAGTTCTTTTCTCTGCGAAGCAATCACTTGTTGCCAGCCACCCAAGTCTGTCACTGAGTCACTGGGAACTCGGATTCCACAGGCAGAGTGAGGAGTGTTGGGCAGTGACTGAAATGGCCTGTGGTGCCTGGCTGCATATCCAGTCTCCAGCCTCAGCTCTACCATTTATAGTTGAGTGACTCTGGGCAAGTTCTCAACACTTCAGGCCTAGTTTCTTCATTCATCATCTGACAATGGTTTTCTTTTTCGATAAGAATTGAGATTCTGTATATATACAAAACAAAACAAAACAAAACAAAAAAAAAAGGCTTAGCCAGGAAATCGCATATAACTAATAAATAATTTTTGTAATTTATCCAGTTCAGACTTAGCTCTGCCACGGAAGGTTTGGCACAGTTGGTTTCTGAATGTGTTTTTTCATCATTTCCCATCTTCACCGGGCTCTTTACTTTAGGCCATGCACCATTCCTGAACCCCTGCCCAGGTCCTCTGAGGATCCATCCCCAACACACAGCTGCCCACAGGAACGCTTAAGTTCCAGTCAGGCTCACTTGTCACACTGTGTCCTCTAATGTCAATTCTGCTTCATTCTGTCCTGGATGCCTCCATCACTGCAGACTGATTGTCTGAACCGACACCCAGTT
Organism: Mastomys natalensis; assembly: GCA_021653895.1. Taxonomy (NCBI): domain Eukaryota; kingdom Metazoa; phylum Chordata; class Mammalia; order Rodentia; family Muridae; genus Mastomys; species Mastomys natalensis. Next base: position 1,869,396 of record JAJTUV010000150.1, read on the forward strand.
CCTCAACTCTGCTGTGCTAAAGCCCATCAGCTTCAGAAGCACATCACATAGCTGAGAGCTGGGCTCCTCTGTGGACAGCTTCAGCACAACTCTACCTCCCTCGTATGACCAGCCTTGCCCCAAGGACTGCAGGGCTGTGAGCTTACAGAGAGCTGATGGTCACAATACCCATGGCCATGCCCATGTTACCATGGTAACTGTTTTAGAATGGCAACATGTTACCATTCTAAAAAAATCTAGAGTTGATGATTCTGCTGCATGGTTTCACAGGCACCAGTGAATCTCACTGACTTCTCTTCTCCCCGCTACCCTTCAGGCCATTGGCTGAGATGCTGTTCACATTTTGAAAGCAATGGGAATGGACTGGTGTCAAGGAAGGGAGGGGAAGGGGAGTGTTGGTGGAGCGAAAGTATTCTCACAAAGGCAGATATTCATGGGGCAGGGCCCATCCATCACACACTCCATTTCAGCTGCCCAGAAGCCACCTGCTGAGTGGGTATTGGGTGCAAAGGTCTGTGGTTTTTGCAATAGGCTGCTACAGTGTTTCTTCCCTCAGAGCCTATGATGCTCCTTCCTAACTCTGCAATCCTTTAATACAGTTCCTCATGTTGTGGTGATCCACCACCGCTACCATAGAATTATTTTCGCTGCTACTTCATAACTAATTTTGCTAATGTTGTGGACCTTAATGTAAATATCCATGTTTACTGATGATCTTAGGTGACCACTGTGAAAGGGGTCTGGACCCACAGTTTGAGAATCTCTGTTTTTAGAGGCTATCTCATCCCATCTTGTCTCATCTCATCTTATCCCATCTCATCTTATCTTATCTCATCTTGTCTCATCTCATCTCATCTCATCCCATCCCATCCCATCCCATCCCATCCCATCCCATCCCATCCCATCCCATCCCATTCCATCCCCATCTCGTCTCGTCTCATCTCGTCCCGTCCCGTCCCGTCCCGTCCCGCCCCATCTCATCTCATCTCATCTCATCTCATCTCATCTCATCTCATCTCATCTCATTCATCATCATCTCATCTCATCTCCATCTTTCCATTGTTTGGCAATGGGCAAGTACACAACCAGGAGGCACATTCTTAAAAAGCATGAACCTCAGGGGTCTTGGTCTCTTCGTTGGCTCCAGCTCTTGCTACAGAGCTCTATTGGTTTGGGAGCATGGAAGGGTGACAAACTCCACAGAGGACCACAGCTCTGCATCAGCAGCCTGCTTCTTACACGTATGCTCTACTCCGAGGAAGTCTCAGCACCCCCATCATTTAAGGCTGAGCCCCACTAATTCAATAATTGGACAAAGAGAAAGAATTGAGGGGCAGCTAGCCTACACTGTTAGCTCTGGGGGCTCTGTCCTCTGCCTCAGTGCTTGTAGCAAAGCTAGAGCCCAGTGCCTGACATATAGTGTGAGCTCGATGATGTTGGCTCATGTCCCATCTGGTGAGGACGAGGGCTCAGAAAATGGCAATCCACAGCACTGCCGATCCCCATCAGCTCTCTGCAAAGCAAACATTCTTAATCCTTGTCCCCAAGGGCAATTGTTTTTTTCTTAAAGTAACATGGGTAATGATGAGTATATTCAGGATTTGAGCATAGGTCTGTTTGACTTCTAAGCCCAACTTCAGTATTCTCCACCCAGCTACCCTTGAAAAGCCAACAGTTCTGGGCACTCAGGAAGCACAGATGGGCTGACATGGCGAAGGGCAGGAGTGGGAGAGACAGGAAAAGTGGCCATACCCCCTTTAGTGTTGAGGAAATGGTGATCTCCAGTGTGTGACAGCCAGCTTCCTTCCTCCAGAGCCCAGTTTCCGCTGAGATCCATGCTTCTATCTAGCCCCTCGTGCATGCAGCTCTCATCAAACATCTGAAAGACATAAAGAACAGTAACAGGGCTGTGGATTACTGCTGATGCCTTCTGGGAGAAGACACCTTCTCGGTTCAAAGTGACCAGTTTCCAGTCCACCCTATTATTTTAGCTTGCAGTCTTATTGCAGAGCTATGAATCTGGCCTGAGTGTGAGTGCGGTGGCTTAAGTCCCCAAGCCACATTCCTCTGTCCATTGGTGAAGAAACGTTCTCAAGCAAGTGTCGTCATACCCATATCTTGGGCAAAGAACTTTCTTTTTACTTTCATGTTTGTTACTGACTCCTAGAGTTTCAGGGAAAGAAAGGAGACTTGAAAGAGGAAGAGGGAGATAGGAGGTGAAAGAGAAGGAAGAAGGAAAGGAGAAAGATGGGAGGAAAGGAAGAGAGAATACAGTCATACACACACACACACACACACACACACACACACACACACTGCTGAAAAACAAACCAATATCAAATTAAAAGGCTATAACTAGCTATACTTATATATATTTATAAATTTCTGCAGTTTCTTACAGGCTTCAGTAGTGGGAAGAGTATTGTAGGACCCCAGAGACCAATTTTCCACTTCCATTTGCCAAGTCCAAAAGGAGGGCTGTGTCACAAAGATGCTTGGCTTTCCTGAAAAGGTCCATCCACCACACTACCCCTGAGAAGGCCCTCCTGGGAAATAAACTACGTCTTTGTTGATGACGACTCATGGCCAGACTTTTGCCCACATTACAAAGCAATGTTCCTAACATTGTGCGTGGAGAAGGGCTGCAAATAAAAGTGGATTTTGAATAATTGAACATGACTGAGTAACGCATCTGTGAATGTGGCACGTGGGACCTCCACTGTGGCAGAAACCCTGAGGCCTGATTGGCCGGGCACAGTTGGTGGTTTGCTGTAATCAGAGCAAGTAGCTCGATTTGATCTGTAAAACTTCCAGAACGCCGTTCAGAGCCGCCCTGTGGGTCTGCAACAGCCTGCCGGGCGGTAGCCAGAGTGGGTCAATTGCTTCCTTCTGGATGCAATGCTCCTGGGAGTTGCACCAAGCAAAAGTCTTAGATGAAGCACCAAGGGTGATAAAAATTGTGGTGCACTCAGCAGACAGCTCATCTGAAATCTGTGTTCTGTCTCAAGGTCTTAGAAAATAATTCTGAACAAGAGTGAACGTAAACAGTACTTGGTGACAGCCCTGAACTTCAGAAGCCAGAGCTCATCCTGTCTCTAGCATTAACTTTGACCTCGGAACAAATTCCTTTATCCCGGCTACATTTTCCTGCTCTTCTTGAAAGAATCAAGAATTGATGGTGTCAGAGGGTGATTCAGGCTCCCAAGGTTTGCAGGCTAGAATGTTTTGCTTTTACATATGTGTTTTGCATGGTGATGGCCAGTACAGGCTCATATATTTGAATGCTTGGTTTCCAGCTGGTGGAACTGTTTGGGAAGGACTTAGGAGGTGTGGTCTTGTTGAAAGATGTGTATGACTGGGGATGGGCTCTGAGGTTTCAAAAGCCCATGTCATCCCCACCCCCTTTTCTTTGCCTCCTGCTCATGGATCAAATGTAAGCTCTCAGCTACTGCTCCAGTGCCATGGCTGCCTGCCTGTTGCCATGTTACAGACCATGATGGTCATGGACTCTATCTAATCCTCTGGAACCAGAACCCTGATAAACTCTTTCTTTTGTGAGTTGACTTGGTCGTGCTAGCTTTTCACAGCAATAGAAAAGCAAGATACAAAGGCAATCTCTCTCCTATGTCAGTGGGCTGAGGAAGCTGCATTTGTTCTTTGGCTAGCTAAGTGTGTAATTAATAGCCAACTGAGCTAGAGGTTGCCTACTATTGAGCAAGACACATTCTCTGTGCAAAACTAAAAGTATAAGTCAAGTTGGGCAGCATACGCTGTAATTTCAGCACTTGGAAGATGAATTCAGGAGCGTCGAGTGTCCGATGTCATTGTCAGCTATACAGAAAGCTCCAAACCAGCCCGAAATGCATTAGGTATCCTTAAAACAGAACTAAATAAAAACTGAAAAGTTTCTGGGGTAAATCTAATCTAAGCCATGTCCCCACAATTGTTTTGTTTAATCGATTGAAAAAGTATATAGTGATTATGGCTTTATTCATTATTAAATAATATTAGTAAACTAATAATCCTAGAAAAGATTTTATTTACAACAGGTTAGAAATTCCAAATCATGTTATTAATTTCCACATATCCCAGAGGAGTTGAAAATTCCAAGAGCTTTGTTTGATTTTTAATTATCCCTCAGAGAGCAATATGTAAAGTAGATTCCTCATCTTTCCAGGCCCACTGTTGTAGACAGCCCTGAGTTCCAGGGGTTAAAGTTGCTGTCTTCTGGGTGTTTGGGCTTAGACTCTACCCCATGAATGAACTTTAGCCATCTGAACATTTTAAGTTCCTTTCTGTAGACCCCACTGACTTGTCTTGACACCTGAATTTCACACCTCAGCTTGGGAAAGCCAAGCATCACATATGAAGTAAAATTGAATGACTCAAACAACATGCCACATCTATTACTGTAACTGCAGCCTTATCCCTTGAGTCCCAGAAAGCCCTGGGGTTAGTCATAAAGTTCTAGAGCTTAAAATAATTTCCAAGCCTGTGCCCATATGAAGAAACTTACCCAGGGTTTTCTCTAGGTATCTAACTTCTTCCCAAGTAAAATCTCAGAGACTAAGCTAAAATGTAAGGAAGCCACATTAATCTAGTGACAAAAGAAATTGCTGCAGCTATGAGAACAGGGAGCAGGGACTGCGTAGCACAGGACAGCATGGAAAGTGATATGAATACCTGGAACTTAGCTGCCCTCTATGGAGATGAGCCACCTGCACACATGGGCACTGGGGGCTGTGAGATACCAGGATGCTGTGAGTACTACTTGCTATTTAATAAATACTGGTTGAGAGAAGGAAGGAATAAGTAAGGATCACAAATAAGTCAGGACCTGGCCAGGCATTACATCCCCTTAAACTCCCAAAGGAAACATGCTGAGTTTGATGAAGTGAGGTGAGCCAGCTGAGTAGCAGGGATTCAGATGTATGGGGATTTAGTGCAGTAGCTCTGTGAAGCGCTCCTCTCCTCTTGCTTGTGTGCCTCCTAAGTGAGGCAATCTCCCAGCCACTCAGGCCAGAATCCGGGCCAACCGTGCTGGCTGATCGTGTTCACGTCTAGCCAACTACTGGCCTTTTAGTGATTCTCTGACATAGATACCTCTACATCGGTTCTCACTGTCTCCACTGCTCTCACAGTAGTGTGTCCCTGGTCTGTCTTCCCCCTGTCCCGCTGATCACACTTTTGTTGTAGCAGGTGCCTTTGAAACCTATCTGATGAACTCACTCCCCAACGAGTCGAGTCGACCCATTGTTCCTAGGAGAAAGTGAGAACTATTCAACAGTGCATACAGGACCCAGCTCCAGCTGGGTGTGTACAACTCCTGAATGAACCTCCTCCGTGGTCTTTTGCATCTTCGTTCATACATACATTCGTGCACCTTGAGCAGGATTACTTTGGCTGATCACCATCCTCACTATGTTAACTACATCTTTCCTAGCTCGCTTTTTTGTTGTGACATGGTCATGTGTTCCCAGAGTCTTCCACCAACTCCCTGCCCCTTTTGCCATTCATGACATGGTTTTACAACTCTACTCAAGTGTCTGGGAGGTTTGGTTTACAGTTTAGTAGCTTAGAACAGAGACTGTGCCTTGTTTGTATTGGTATGTTTGCATTTTCACAGTGGCTGTCACAGAGTAAACGATACAGACGTGTTGAACAAACGAATACACTTAGGAGGAATGAATATGTAGTTGTATTTGCATGAGCCAATCTCAGTTTAGCAAGTCTCTTTGAATAACACTCTGTCTGCAGCCTCACCCATAACCTCTGTTTTGGCGATTTCTCCACCTAGACACACCATATCTACTTCTGCTTCTATCTGATCTTGACCCTGTCTGGTTTTAACTTGCTGAGAACCCCCCACACCCATGATTTTTGTTTCCTTTTTTGAGGGAAACATGTCTGGACAGATCACTACAGGACACTATAACAATGGAAACATGCGGGCACACACAGCGAAACACAAGGATTTGCAAAGAGTAGGTTCTAGAATTGTGAAGATGATCTGGAGGTCTTAGTTCAAGCCTTGCCTTGTTCTTAGCTCCCTAGCAAATGCTGTTCAACCTGAGCTGAAACCCCAGCAGAGATGCTGAGCTCCCCGGGTCCCTAGCTAATCCGGGGCATCTATGAACAGCTATCAAGCAATTCATATTTAGATGACTGATAATGTCCTGCATTCTGAACTGTTTCTGCCCTTTCTGGACCTTGTTCTGTCCTTGAAATGATGTCTAAAGGTGAAATGTATATCTCTCTATAAAAGCAAGATTTCACCCAGTTCTAGTATTCTCCATGCTTGCAAACCTAGGCCTGCTTCTTGGATGAGGCAGGAGTAAGAATTGATGGTGATATAAATTTATATGGTCCGACCCAGCTAAATGAAACAACTGACTGGGAAAGGGAGGGGGGCACAGCATGGGAATTAGTCTCCTTTACCACTCAGTTCTCAAGCACCTAAGATCCATGCTTCAATGTCAAGGGCAAAGTGTCATAGCTGACCACAGTTGAATGGTGAATATTCTCCCCTTTGGGAAAACTTGAGGGTTATTCTGATGAGTTCCAACATTTAAACTTGGAAAATCATTTTCTATCTAGCTCAGAATAACCCAAATATAGAAAAAGAGACACTTGGACTTTTAATAAAAAGAATATAATTCAGTAGCACTTAAACTTAAACTTTGGGAAAAAACTACATGAACATGTATTGTGAAGACATTGTTTTTTGGATGAATAAAAGAGCAGGAAGCATTGGAAGGACAGAATCCTCTTCTGTCCGAAATGCTTGACATCTGTGCATCGAGCCAATTATTCTGTGCTTCTTACTTTTGTTTCTGAGAATCCTCCCAACATCATAGAACTGGGAAATTTCAATAACTTGAAAAACATTATTTCAAACTAGCTTCTCCAAATGGGTAGGGTGTTTTCAAAGCTACAGTATAATTTATTGATGTTAATATTTTAAGTACGCCAATCAATAATTTATACTGCCACTCTCTAAGGAGCTATGGCAACAGGCATGATTTTAGGAAGCATAATGAAGTTAAAAAGCTATGAGGTCCTTTATTGAACTCAGACTTTTTATTTCTAAAGCTGATCCTTGGAGGACCAACTCAGGACCCTCTCCATCAGAACCATCCCAGGCAGACAAGTTCCTGGTTCCTTTTTAGAACACTCCATGCTCCTTCAGCACAGTCCTTTTGCACTGAAGACCACTCCTCTCACAAGATGATGGTCTATCACATTAAGGCTACCTCCTCAGGACAAAGCCCTACCTTTGCTACCCTTACATTCTCCTGGGAGCACAATGACCAGACTGGCTCAGGCAAGATGAATAGAGATTGGTATACTATACCCTCAGCTAAGAAACTCAACTCCTCACACAACGCAGGTAAACCTGCAGTTATAACAAAAGCTCTGTCATCAAAATCCACCATCCTGTCCAGATACAAATTGATGAACAAAGAAAGAAGTGTTTAAAGAGACTGGGATTCTCGTCGTGTTTTCTTAATGTATTGACCCAGCATGAGACTCTCCCTGAAACTCAGTTTTTCCAGTGTGTGGAAGAGGGCTCACAAAGTCTCTTCTCCCTTCCTGAGTACAATTTTGGGAAAGCAGACATCAGCTAGAGAATATGCAAAACAGTACACAAATACACAGCAGCTCATCTGTCTTAGGGAATTTGTTTATAGACATCACTCCATAATCAGCATTGAATTTCAACTTGGCTGCTCAAGGCTTGGGAAGCAGGGTAAACATAGTGGTTAGCATCAAGGACTTTGGGGAAAATGCTGAAGTTAAATCCCAGTAGTAGCTGTGGTCTTGGGCAAGCTAACCTGATGAGCCTGAATTTTGGATCACAGCATATGCTTGTCACGTCATTGTAGTAATCAACTGAGAAATGTCTGTAATGTGTCCGGTGGAAATTCTGACCACATTTTAAAAAAAAAAAAAAAAAAAGAAAACACTAATGGTTAGCCACTGTTCTTGGTTATCATTGGTAACATTTGAAGAGTATCTTGGTCCTTTTTGTTCCACATGGAGTGAGCATGAACTATGAGGAGCTTTAGAAGGCTGCCGTTGGTCTCCATGATGGCTCCATTGGCTGATGGCTAGGGTATATTTCTCTGGAAGAAGATCACTGGAAAAAGTGGGTAAGAGTGCAGCTGTCCCGTGTGCCAGTTCTCGAAGGAAAAGCAAGCCAGCAAAGAGCAACAGAGGTGAAGAGGCAAAGGAGCAGTGCAAGAGCTTTCTGGGGAAGAGCCATTACCAGCACCACTGGCCATGGGGTGCCAGGAAACCACTGCAGAGGATTAACTGTCTTAGAGAAGGCACTGGGATGAAGCCTGGGAGACAAAGAGCCAGATGAGATAAATTGCCACAGTTCTGATTACAAACCAAGAATAGAGTGTTGGCAAGAATAGAGCCTGAGGCTGTGGTGCATCTTGAAAGACATATTTGAGTTGAGGGGGAAAAATAAGTTACTATCCAAAACAGCCCTATGAGGTTCTTAAATAATTCTGAATTCTCTAATCGCTGCATGCTTTAGCAAGCTCGACTGAACGTAACAGAGTAGTTTAAACATAACCGGAATGGTTTTAAACCATAGCATCTGTGTCTAGCAGTTCTGGAGGATGAGAAATTCTAGAGCAAGGTGCCAACGAATTGATTACGTGCCACAAAGAAGGCTCTTTGCCACTCACTCCCTATGCCTCACAAGGTAGAGAGAGACACGAGGAAACCTCCATCTCTATCTCTCTCCTTGCAAGGACCCTCATCACAAGCCTCCCACCCATGACCTCATATGAATCTACTCACGCTCCAAGTCCCACCTTTAAATACCACAACCTGGAGGGCTAGATCTTTGCCATACGAATTTGAATTTGGAGAGAAACAAGCATTCAACCTGAGTGTACTCAAAAAAAATGTTAAGGTAATATTTAAATTACTTTTAAATTTTAATTTACTTTTTCATTTATAGGTGAATATTTTTTTGGCTTTTTTCTCCCCATTTCCATTTATTAATGTGGTGTTCATGTGTGCATGTGTGTGTTTGCATGTTCGCTCTTGTGTGTACCTGCACATGGAGGTCAATGGTGGTCAGGAGAAGAGCGTCTCTTCCCCAAACCCAGAGCTTGCAAATATGGCTCCTCTCTAGCCAGCTTGCTCTGAGGAATCCCTATCTCCACCATCAGAGGCTGCAATTACAAGCAGGCTGCCTCAACACTCATTATCGTCTGTGTGCTGTGGTTCTCATACTTGCACAACCAGCTCTCTAACCACTAAGAAATCTCCCCAGTCCCCTAATCTTAGTAATATAATTTATTTAATCTACACAATCAAGATAGTACTTTTATATGCGTTAATGTAAGACATTGTTAATGTAAATGCCTTATGTTTTCACAACGCATCATTCATAGCCCCTGCCTGCTTTCATGTCACATTGGACTGAAATATGTTTCAAGGGCTGAGTAGCTACACAAAACCAATATTCAAAATCAAGGGCAAAGTGACACTATCACCCTGCCCTTTCCAGCTGAGGAGACCTCTGAGAAGTATTGATTCTTGCAGTCAGAACAGGACTTTGGAGATGAATCTCAGGCTTCCCCCAGCATCTTATTCCACTCTGCAAAGTTTCATACACCACTGAAATCTATCCTCCAGGTCATGTACTGGTGCTGATTTTATACATGGCTTGGATAGGCTGTTCATGACACATGTTCTATCTGCACGAAGGAAACTCACCTCTCCGTTCACTTTCTTCCTTCAATCACACGGTGGCTTGATCATCCTGTTTCTGCTATTCCCATCTTCCCTCAGGCCCTGCCAACCATAGGGACACATATCTTCCAAAAAATGGATTTATTCCTATAGTCACTCAGAGCTGAAAATCTCACCCAACCAGAGGCAGACAGTTGTGAGGTAGGTCAAACGTGTGTGTCAAGAATATGGAGACAGGATCAGTCAGGATGGAGAAGGCATCCATGTGCAGAATGGAGCAGACAGGGAAACAGCTACCCACACTGGCAGTCTAGCCCCTTCAGGGAGGAGTTTTAAGTGGAGAGTAAGCCTGCTAGGAAAGTTCTTCAACCTCCTTTGAGACCAAGCTTCCAGCCATGTTGTTAGAAGCTCTCCAAGTAAAGAATTCCTACCTTCTGATGCCAATCACAGTGTGGGAACACCCTATTGTTGATTTTGGGTATGACTTCTCAGGGTCATGGCTAGGATAGGCTCTTTGTATCCTCCTAGGTGGAAGGAACTGAATATCTCCACCTTGGTGAAAAAAAGGTTTGTCCCAGAACTGCGCATGCGCACAGTGTGAGCACCATTTAACCCACCTCTTGGTGCATCTTTGAGTTTAGTTTCACATCAGCAGAGAAGCTAGAGAGCACTCTGAATTGTCTTTCCCAATACCCACATGCTGAGACTGCCTCTCCATGGTGACCTTCTGGGAATCCTTGGGTGCCTCCCATCTCCTACAGCAGAATTTCCCATCTTCTGTTGTGCAGTAGAACTTTCTAGGGGACTTTCAAAAATATGTTAATGTACTGATTCTGAAGCAGAATATGGAACTTCTGGGGCAGACTCCAGGATTCCATGTCTCCTAAAAGCTCCCTAAGCTGTTCTTACATGGAGGAACTGAGGTACAGAGTACACCCACCTGCAGGCTTAGGGTTTGAGCAGACGTTATTTTCAATTATATAAGAAATGCAATAAAATGCTTATGGTTGACTTTAAAGAACATAGGTATTCAGTATGATCAAAAGGTGGGATCCCACTCACCAGTGACACCCCAAAAGTTCTCCCCAGATGGAGCTGTTACTGTTTCTTGTTTTCATTTCCAATAATTATCTTTGGACATGCAGATGTATTTGGGGATGCAATTATAACATTGATAATAACATTCACCATAAGGCTGAGATAAAGCAATGTGCTCTTATAACTGGAATAAAGTATCTGCCAAAAAACACTGATGTAAAGCCAGGCATAGTGTTATAATCCCAGCGCTTGGGAGACAGAAGCATAGGCAGAGCTCTGTGAGTTCAAGGCCATCCTGGTCTACATAGTAAGACCCCAACTTAAAAAAAAAATTGTGTAGTTGGTTTGGTGTATGCAAAAGTAACATCTGCAATCAGTGTGAGAAGCAAGATTGGTAAGCCTACTATAGAGAGTGCAATGGCAGAGCACTTCCTTAGGGAAGTGTATGCATCATTCTTTCTAAGTTAAAGAATGGGAGTATTTATATAGCCCTCAAAAAGTTAACAAAACACAAGTTATACTGTGAAACCACGTAGCCACAAAAGCAAGTTAGCATTGTAAGACTCTGTAAGAACTGACTGAAAATCATGCTGATTTGTAAAATATAAAGCAGTTTACAAATGCAGTTCAATTATAAAAGAAAGGCACACACATACTTAAAATCACACAAAGGAAGGGTTGGAAGGGACCATGGACTTTGAACAGAGACACAGGAAAAGAAGTGAGATTTCACACTGGTGTGTGTGTGTGTGTGTGTGTGTGTTTGCTTGTTGTTTATTATTTACTCAAGTTCAGCCTCAAACTCTCAGCATTCCTATTTCAGCCTTCCGAGTGCTAGGATTATAGGCATGTGCCACCAAGCCCAGCCCAGACTATTTTTGACAAAGTGCAAAAATAACTCAATGAAAGAGGCTTAGCCTTTTTTAAAAAAAAAAATGGTGCCAGGGCATTTTGACAAATTTACACCCTCCCTCCAAATTAACTTTGATTTAACTTGACATTTCATTAAAAAATAAATAAATAAATAAACTCATTGTGAAGTAAATCAAAGATGTAAGTGCAATATATAAAGTTACAACTTTTTGGAAAAATATAAAGGAAGAGTTCAAGAATTATGGTTAGGTAAAAGATTAAAACTTGCAATAAAGAGCACAGTGCATTCAAGAAAACCTGAGAGGCTGGAATGTGGCAGGTTTGAGGAATATTTGATAAAAACAAAAATACTGACAAACTTAATTTTATTAAAATTAAATACTTGAAATATTTCCAACAATATGGTAAATAGCTTTATCTAGACTCTATACATATATGTATATACACATATATACATATATATGTGTGAGTGTGGTATGTGGTAGGTGGGTGTATTCAGTAAAATTTTTGTCAGTTGTTAAACAGGCAAACTATACAAGTACACATGTCACTGAAAGTACATACTGGCAGCAAATAACCACATTAAACCCACTAGACAAGCACAGATTACAACCACAGTAATAGAACATGCCCACTTGTCATAGTGAGTAAAATAAGAAATGGAGATAATGCTAAATGCTGGCAAAGATACAAATTCCATTGTCATACATGATACAAATATCATCCATATATCATCCATACATGATGGATATATACCATATCTATAATGCCCCCCTTCTCCTGAAAACTAGTTTGGCAGCTTCCATTAAAATTAAAATCAACTTCCTATATGAATCAGATACACCATCCTCAGTATTTGTCATAGAGAAGCGTACATTTCCCTTCATTCAGAAACTTGCATGTAATGCTAATGGCAGCTTTTGGGTTGTATGTGTCCCCATATGCATTCAAACTCATACTTTCCAGTTGATGGAGATATTTTAGAAGGTTGTGGGACCTTTCAAAAGTATGAGTCTCACTGGAGGTACGGGGTCACTGTGGGAAGGCTTTGGCCTTTTATAACCCCACCCACTTCCTGTCTGTCCTCTGCTTCCTGACTGCAGCAATGTGACAGCTGCTTCAAGCCTGTACCACACCTTCTCCATCATGATGGACTGTTTCCCCAAACAGTAATCCAAACTGCTTTGTGTTTCATATTTGCTCACACCAACAAGAAAAGTAATTAATGAATTTGTAGTAAACAAAAGATAGAAACAACTTCAATGTATTCCAATGAGCAGGATGACAAATAACTAGCCAACTGTGATGCATCTAATCTGAGCAGTGCCACTCCCTAACTAGAAAGAATCAGCAGTGATGTGTGCAAAAATCTGGGGGTCCTGAAGGTTCCACTCCAAGTGGGCAAACCCAACACCACATGAATTCCTTCCTAGCGCACTTACCAAACAGCATGATCTAGACAATGGACTTCAAGGGATTAGAAATAGCAGGAGGCGGTAGAAACAGGTCTGCAGTTATGTCATAGCTTTGCGTCTTATTGACATGGTAGTTAGATGAAGCACATGAGATAAATTTGCATACAATTACACACACGCAGGAGTGTACATGTCCATCCCACCCTACCCACACATAATGGAGTGCAAGCAACTGGAGAAATCTGAAAGTCTGTGGATTGTACCAGCATCAGTGACCTAGTTCTGATATAGCACTGTAATTATGCAGGATGTAAATCTGAGTGAGACTTGGTGAAATGGACCACAGACTCATAGGTATATAAATATTTCATAATAAAAGATGTATAATATATGAGCCAGCCATTCTGTAATGGTCAGAAGAATGTCTGTATCATGCTTGGTCTAGAGCTCTTGTATGACCAGCCATAAGCCAAAAGAGCCATGCTTGCCAAGAATTAATCAATAGGTTAAATTTTCATAGATTAGAATTTGGTATTTCCAAAGTATAAATAAAGGAGGTGAAGTGAATATGTGCCTCTTGCTCTCTAGAGCGATGCTATCCTTCACTTGGACTGTCTTACCAAAGAATACGCTGTGATCTGACAAATTGAAATGTCAAAGTCATCCAACTTCAATGTCCCCTTAAATAGAATTTGTGCCCCCAGTGTGTGTGCTGTAAAGGACAAAGGTTGATGTTGGGTGTCTTCCTCAATTTATCTCCACTATATTTTTTGAGACAGAGTGTCTCACTGAGCCCAGAGCTCATTGATTCATCTAGATTGATTGACCAGTAAGCCTTGGGGATCCTTCTGCCTTCACATCTCTGGATTACTGGCACACACTGCCACATCATGCGTTTAAGTGGGTTCTGGGGCTTGAACTCGGATCTTCATGATGTGAGCTCTTTACTAATGAACCAACCCTTTATCCTCAGAGTTTAAAAAAATAATAATGGATTAAATGAATGGAGCTTTGAACTACTCAATTATCAGCTACATGAGTAAGAAGAGGATTAGAAGAGGACTCAAGAAGTCAAAAACACATGTGCTCACATTGGCCAGCAAGGCTTGGCAATCTTTGAAAATAAACATTTGGGATGGCAAGAGGAAAAATCTGGGTATAAAGAAGGATATTTGCAAAGCAAACACTCAATTAAATATAATATTAATTGACGGCTCATCTTGGGCACCTCTATTGTGACTGGCCAAAGGCCTGGGTTTGCCAGAGTTGCTATGACGTTGGCATGGTGGTGGCAGTTTTTCTTAGCAGCAGCATATCAACATGATCGCTTCTACAGTTAGCTAGTGTTTTCTTACGTGGCATGTACATGGTGTAGGCACCATGTAACTGTTAATTGCCCTACATGCATCATTTTACTTAATCCTCACAAGATCATGGTGGAATGCATCATCATCAAGACTTGAAGGATGAGGGAACTAAGACAAGAAATGTCTCCATACTGTCTAAGGTCAGCCAGCTAGAAATGTCAGAGCCTTGGGTTCTAACTCTAGCCGCCTGATTTCAAAATCCGTGCTCTTAACTACTAAATCTGTGTCTTCTTTAAGACTTGTTTTCAATCCTAGTCTTTACTGATTTTTTTTTTTCCGCTAAAGGTGTCCATCCGGGATGTTCTCTAACTTCATCTTTCTCCATGGGACCTGCTTCCCCTAAACAATTTGTTTCAGAAGATGAGATGGGGCCAATAGGTTAGGCAACACAGAGCTTCTAGAATTGATGCAGAGAGACTTGGGTAGATAGAGGTAGGAAGGAAATGCCTTGAAGTGTGTGTGCATGTGACAGGAGTACTTCCCAATGATTGTGTTACAATAATAGCACTCCTTAGCAAAGTTATTAAGTTTCTCACACTTCTTTTGTCAAATAAGAATTATTGACTCAGTAAAATTTTTCCTACAGAAATAAACACAAATAACGAACTTGGGTTTTTTAACCAACAATATCACGGGATATCTGTCCCTTACAACAGCTCAAGGACTCTCTACCAAGGAATGGTGTCTGAGTACAGGAGGTTCCACTCAAGTTACCTAATGCTGCATAAATCCACCCTTGAGCTTGGACAATACAAATTATTATCTCCCAAGGTGCTGCGGGTGGCTGGGCTGTGTGAGCAGGGCAGTTCACACCTACTGTGTGAGTTCCCCACATATCTGTCCTCTGACGACGGTGAGTGTATTTCCCACCTGTGTTTGGGATGGCTGAAAATGTCCCCGGGGAGGGTTAGCACTATGAAAACTAGCAATCATAGAGGTCGAGTTGGTTGCTCGTTTCCCAGAAGCTGGTTTAGCAGCATGCACTTATGTCACTTTCCATGATGGCTGGCTTCCCTCTGAGTGAGGGGCAGACAAGTGGAGACAGAAGCTGCGAGCCTTAGCTCTGATTGTCCCTGGATGTCACCCTCTTCTGTTTTGTTGGCCAAACAGCTCCCCAAGGTGGGCTCGGGTTCAAATGAAAAAAATTTCCATCAATCTTCCACAGAAAGAGTAGCAAAAAGACATCCAGATGTTTGACCAATGAGCAAATGAATGAACTTGCACTTAAAGCACTAGTGTGGATATTATTATGTCACTCTGAAAGCAAAAGGCCTTCTGGGAGATTTTACCTCAGAGAATCCTATATACTTTCTAAATTTCTAAGGATTCTGAACATAAAAGTGCTAGATACGAATGTTTCCCTTTGTCTTCGGGTACAAAGACACCGGCTCACTCAATCCTCCTGCTACATGTTCAGTGGCTACTGTATCCATTGCATTTTCTGCTTGCTTGCCTGTCTCATTGTTCTGTGCTATTTATCAGGCCTCACATAAGTGTCCCTCTGTGTTTGTTGCTGTGCTTCCTTCCTGTTGTACTACATATAGGTACATTTTACACACATACACACACACACACACAGAGCTATGTTAAAGTGAGAGATTACAAAACTTCAGAGAAAAGAAAAAGAGAAAAATAGCTAGCCATTCTTAACTGCCCAGTGTTGGGTCTTCTACAAGTGTGCTTCACTATCCCAATGAGATAGGCCTTATTTCCATCCCAGAATGGGGAAAATGAGTCAAAAGAAGGCCATGTGCCCGAGACCAGGCCAAGGCTAGGCCATAAGCTAAGCCAAGGCTAATGGCACGGCCTATAACCCCAGCTACTTGGGAAGTTGACACAGGAGCATCCTATCTGGGTCATGGTAAGGTTGAATCAAGTTTGGGCAACTTAAGCCATCTCAATTTAAAAAGTAACCCCAGCTCCCTGAAGGCTTCGGCAGAAGGTTCTCTGTGAATCTGAGGCCAATCTGTGGTACACAGTAAACTTCAGGGCAGGCAGGGTTACATAGCAAAATCTTGTTTGAAAAATAGAATAATAATTTTAGAGAGCTGGCATTGGTGTCATTTAAGATTGTTCCAAGTACTTGTGTGAGAGAGAGTCCTATGTCAAAAAGTAAAATATCTCATTCTCAGTATTCCTGTGGTAGTGGCTCAGCTCTTTTTCCAAATCCAATTCATTGGATCATCTCTGTGATAATTGAGATGCTTTTATCAAACCTTCCCAAGGTCCCCAAGGTCATAAGATCTCTGTGAGTCAGTCAGTGACAATGTAACTCAGGGACAGAGTGGCAGGGAGAGTCTCCAGCGTTTGGTGTTTGGAATCACAGAGTCTAGGTGCGAGCGCGCGCGCGCGCGCGCGCGCGCCACACAGACACACACACACACACACACACACACACACCTCGTTCCCATTTCCTTAGAAGAACTTGCATGGACAGGCTCTAGGATGTGTTTGCTCATTTCTGCCACGAGTGCAGCAGCGCAGCCGTTGTTTACGAGAGGTACCTGCATGTTGGGGCAGGGATTCTGGGCCCCTTTGTCTCCTGCTACATGCCTGAGAAAGAAGGAAAGCATTCAAGCCAGCTAAAGAACAAACCGAGGCTTGCCACAGAGCCTCTGTCCTTCTGTACCCCAGATTTGTAAGGGTTGACTCAAACACAAAACCAGTGGTCAAAAAGTACAGAGTATGGAGGATGCCAGCCCAACACAGGCCGATCCTAACTACCAACTTGTGAGAGGCACCCAGACCCAACCCCACTCACAGCCCCCTGTCCACTCCTGAGACTCAGAATTGAATCATCCAGCCAGGGTCTGCTACCCTTTAAGGTGAAGACCAAGGGCTTCCCTCCCCCATCCAAACCAGCATCTCCAGACCTCACTCCAATATCTCCAGGGATGCCCTCCAAAGTCCTCTGAACCCAGTGTCCCTAGGTGGGAACTTACTAAATGAAAACGTGCTTACCTGAGAGAAGGTTCTGGTGCCCAGCCGTGGGAAAAACCACTAAGTTCTAGCAGCAGTGACAGGGACTCACGAATAAGTCAGCTAGTTTTAAAAGGTGACTTCATCCCTGGTGCCGTGGAGTTTAAAAAGAGCAGCGAGTGCTCCCTGACGGAGCCAACTCTGCCCCATCCGTGATGACTCCATCCAGAGCCACAAGCATTGCCCAGACACGCTCAGCCCTCACAAGGTGGAGCGCTGGAATCCCACAGCACTGTTGTTTTGGATCCTCTCAAGGTCCTGAAGCACCAATCAGTCGCCTCTGCTGGCTCAAGGGGAGGAAAGCCAGACTCTTACTTCTTTGAGCCAGGTCATTATCTCCCAAGAGTCCAACTGGGGGGGGGGGCGGGAGGGAACCCAGCACTCTAGGGAATGAAAGCAGGTAGGTAGCCATGTGAGAGGCTGACATCCCTAGGAAAATGGTGGAGAGGGGCAAGAAGGCAGGTGAGAAGTTTGGAACAATTGTCTTGCTAAGGAGTTCTCAGAGCTCCTGGATGAGCACACAAAGGTGACTAATGAACTGGTGACTGGACTTCGCAGGGGAAAGTATTCATTTAAGCAAAGAGGCCTGTCTAACAAAAGCGACTGGGTTTCATTTTCTAATATTCACCCTACTGTGTGTGGGCTCATTTGTCATACTGATAAAGCAGTCCTAAACGTGTCCAAGTTCTACCAGAAAGACTGGGAAAGGACATTTACATAAGGAATTTTTGATATTATGTATATTAAACAGAGGGTGCAGCAATTGGGTTTCTAACATGGGAGTCAGGTCAGCTAGTCAGTGGTCCAGAATCACCTCTCAATGACAACTCGTTGTTCTAGCTGTGGTGCTGAGTGGTGATGGCTGCACCCCCCTCCTGGGAGTGGAACAGAGGGTTGAGCTAAGCAGCTGACTGTCCTTCATCCATCCCTCTATGTCATGGAATTTAAGGAGAATCTAGGTCACTGGACATGGATTCGATTTCTTGTTGAGCTATTCTGAGCCTTTGGGATCTCTCTGTGCCAAGTTTCACTGCAGAAAAAAATAAAACAAGAAAATATTCCTGTCTAATCAAATATTGTATTAGAATCTAACAGTAGAAGGGGGTGTTTGAACTTTGAAATATAAGAAATGTCAACATGGATTCTAGGAAAGGACTCAGAAGGCTTCTGCTCAGGGCCCATATAATGATCCAAACAGAGAAGGGGTGGAGTTTTATCAATGATAAGATCCATGAGTGAAGAATCCATTATCTATTCATATCTAGTCTACAGAGGCACACACTAAGTGTCCCATAGAGGATGTGTGGTGCCAGCTCTGCCGTTTCCATGTTTCTAGAATATCCTGCTGAGTCTTAAAGGCACTATTTTGTCAATAAGGCCATTAGAGAGGATGGAGCCAGGTCTGGGGGACACAGGAGACTTGGGTCCTTAGCATTGTCTCTGCTTTCAGGTTCCTTACCAAAGTCACAGTGAATTAAAGGAGCCAGATCCAGAAGCCTCCTTTTCAGACCGCATCGCCTTTGAAGTCAACTAGGCACTCACATCTTGTCCCTGGGACCTAGACACCATCTAGGAGGGTAGGCAACCTGCCTCTGCTGTCAACATTGTATTAACATTATTAAATGCAGTGGGAAGGTGAGCTGATCTTACAGCAAGCAGGCAAGACTTGCCCTGAGTTGGTTCTGTGACCAATACTGTCTTTGGGGGTCATCTGGGGCTTCTAAACACGTTCTCAAGCATTTCCCTTTGACACTTAGGAATGAAATTATTTTTAGCTTTTTTTTTTCCATTTCAATCCTGATAACACATAAAAATACAAATGACGTCAGTATACTAATCTCGAACCTGCAACTCTGATAAACTCATGAGAAGAATGTTTGTGTAGGCAATCACATCATCTGACGTTCACTCCCTTCTGAACTGCAAGCTTCCTGTCGATATGTTCACTTATTTAATAGCTTGGGTTCTGCTACCCAATACTGAATAAACATGGTGATAGTTGGTGTCCTTGACCTGCTCCCAATTTTGAGGGAATTTTAAGTACTCACATTTCACAACCATGATGTGGGCTGAAGGTCTTTTGTAAGTAGTTTGCCAAATTAAGGCAAATTACCTTTTACTTTAGGCTTGCTGTGAGTTTTTATTACAAATGGCACTGAACCTCTCTGAATCTATAGAATGACTGGCTTTCTACCCTTACCCTAAGATTGATAAACTTTGTGTTTTCTCTTCTATTCTTCTCGAGCATTTGTTCAAGGATATATGTATGTTATTAATTTTTTTTTTGTTTTTTTGTTTTGTTTTGTTTTTTGTTTTCAAGACAGGATTTCTCTGTGTAGCCCTGGCTGTCCTGGAACTCACTCTGTAGACCATGCTGGCCTCGAACTCAGAAATCCACCTGCCTCTGCCTCCCAAGTGCTGGATTAAAGGCGTGCACCACCACTGCCCAGCATGTTATTAATATTTTAAAGTTCTAACTTTTAGGCTTACTTTCCTCAGCACTAAGGAAAAATAGGCTGGAGAATTCTGGAAACTCACAGACAGCTTAAGCTATATGGCAAGATCTAATCTAAAAACAAAACAAAAAAAAACAAACAAAGAAACAAAAAACCCAAGCCACCCTAGCTTTTTAAAATATATATATATATTTTTTTCTTCCTTCTGCTTATTTTGGAACCATGTTGTCTGATTTTCTTCTTTTTCTAGGTCCTTAAGACAAAGCTACATCTGTTCACATTCTTCCGATATATTTTGAAGCTAATGATATTCCCTAAGCCTTACTTTAACTGAAGCTTTCGAATTTCAAAATGTTATATTTTGCTCTTTCAGTTCAAAATGTTTCTGGGTCAACTTGTTTCTTTTCATTTACAACAAATTGTTCAAAGAGATGTTATTTAATTTATGATTTTTTTTCTTACTATCTTATTGATTTCTAATGTAATCCCACATGGTCAGAGGACACACTTTACACAGTGTCAGCCCTTGTAACTGCATGGCTAAGCTAATGGGTCCTGGTGCACTGATCATGTATGTTTGTATTGAGTGTGCATTTTAGTGAGGGTTGTCCTGTAACTATTACATAGATCAAGGTGATTGGTAATTGTGTTAATTTCCTAAGATTGTCAAAACTGTGTACCCCAAATTTGCTTAAATGACATAAATTTATAGTCTCACAATTCTGGATGCTAAAATCCCTGATCAGCAGGAGCATGGCCTGGAACTCTGGGGAGATCCTTTCTTACCACTGCCTAGCCAACAGGCATCTCTGGCCTGCCTTGTCTGGTAGGTCTCTGCGTCTGGCTTTGCATGGACTTCTCCCCCTACATCTGCACACCAGCTACCACCCACCCTCACCTAGCCCTGTGTCTGTGTCCACATTTCTTTTTCCAAAAGTCAAGCTTCGGGATCTGCCCTAAACATCAGTGTAACTTTTTGTCTAAATCTCTCTAAAGTCACAACCTGAGTTAATCTTCACTCTCAACTTGACAGGACATGGATAGCAGTCAGCCTAAGGAGACACACCTCTGGCCACAACTGTGGGGCATTTCCAGTAGATTCACCCTGAATGTGGGTAGTGCCATCCATCGCAGGGTCCTGCCTGCAGAGAATAGGAATGAGGAGCAGCACTCATCTCTCTCTGCTTCCTGACTGGGAATGCAGTGTGACCAGCTGCCATGTTCCTGCTGATGGGCTCCCAGCCACAACAGACTGTACTCTAAAACTAGGGCCGATATCAACACCCTCTTCCTTGAGTTGCTCTCCTCAGGTATTTTGTCATAGCAACCAATCATAGAAACACCTCATCCCTACTTCTAGGACAGGACAGAGGAAAGTGCCAGATCTTGTGTTACACTCGCCTAGGTTTGCATCCCTGCTTTACCATTCAGTGGCTATGTGACCCTGGCAGAGTGGCTGCACACATCGGCTTCATCTGGTTAACAACAAAAGAGACAAATGGCAGAAGAGACCAATGAGGAGATACTAGACATAACACAATGAGCATCCAGCAGGTCCCTAAATGCTCCCTCCACCCCTGTATCCTACCTCCTCTCCAGCTTGCAGAAACTGCTGTGGGCACGCCTGGCTTGGTTCTAAAGCTATCTCTCCTTGACCCTGGCCGTGTCAGCCTGGATTAGTGGTCCTGGTTCCTGACCCAGCATTCTGGTTCCAGTTTCTAAACTTGATCCGGCTCTTCTTTCAAGGCCAATTTTCCATCACCTGTTCCTACCACTCAGCGCTGAGCCCAGGGCAGAGAGTGCTGCTACACTGGCTGGCTCTCAGCTTTAGTTGCTCTAGCAGAGTCTCAGCCTGGCAGGGATGTGACTAATTTTAGATTGTCCTGGGCTCACATCTGATGTGAGACAAGGCCAGGCAGTTCTACCTGCCCCCTCAGGATCTTCTCAGGGCTGCCGTTTGCCAGAAGTAGCATGCCACACTTCATGCCAAGAACATGAGATGTGTGTTGCTGGTTGCCTCAAAAATCTGTTTGAGTTTGATAAGCTAAAGCTTTTACTGAACAGGCATCGGTTTCCTGCCTACCCTAGGGTGAGGACAGTCAATTGTGAGTAGGCCAGAGGATCAGAGACAGGAGGAAAATATCTGGTGTGAGCAAAGGTTGAAAGGGTTACTGAATGGTTGTTTCAGTGCAGCAGTCATATGATAGTCACTAGGAAGCAGTAATGGTCCTCCTGCCCCAGGCCAGACTCCACACGGAGTGGTGTGGATTGAGAAACTTCTGGGCAAGGAGGAAGAGTTGCTGAGTGCTGCTCCATGAACATCTGATGCTATGGAGCAAATTGGAGACCACAGTGCTGCCCAGGGGTTAAGAAGCACAAAGAAAGAATACCTGGGGCTGGAGTTATGGTTCAGTCAGTAAAGGATCTGCATCAAAAGCATGAAGAGCTGAGCTCAGATCCCTAGTGCCCACATAAAACCAAGACGTGGTGGTGTGCACTGTAACCCTAGCATAAAGGAAGGGGTAGAGGGAGGGAATAGAAGGCGGGCAGGTCCCAGGGTCTTGCTGGCTACACTGGATAGCCAGTAGGTAAATTCTGGGTTCAGTGAGAGACAAAAGAAAACAAAATGAAGGGTAAAAGAGGAAAATAGCCAATGCCAACCTCTGACTTCTACATGAACAAGCGTGCACACATCCAAAAAAACACCCTACACACAAAGCACATGTACATGCAAACATATGCATCCATACCACACATATACACAAAACACACACATATCCCATACCTACACCACACTACACACATATACACAAACATACACATGTATAAGACACACATATATCCGCACATACACAGAAACATGCATACACATATCACACACATATACACATATACCACACATTACATATACACATATATACACAAACACACACATATATACCACATATACACATAAAGCACACATACATATAAACATACAAACCCATATACTATATATGCATTTACACAAACACACATGTATGCCACATATACACACATATACACAAACATACTCATATGTATCACACATAACACACATGCACACGAGCACACACATTCAAAAAACACACATCTTTATCACCCACTTATATATGCACACTTATATACAAATACATATATGCATAAAACAATATATACCACACATATACACAAATACACATGCTACACATACATCATACATACATACATGTATATAAGCACAACATGCACAACACATCCACATATACCATATATTTACACAAACACAAAATACACCACACATACTACATGTATGCAGACATACATATGCCACACACATACACATATACTAGACATGCACAAACACATATATCACACATGCCACATATGTACAAACACATGCACGCACAAAACATGCATATACATATCATACATATACCCAAACATACACATATACTATACATACACACATATACATACACATATATCACATATATATATTACACATGCTCACATGTACACACACATATGCTACACATACACAAATAAACATACATATGCCACCATACATACATATTTACAAACATACATCTTTATCACCCATTCCAAGGCTTATTTAACATGGTATCAGACAGGGCAGGAAGGTTGTGAGAGCCAGAAGACAGGGAAAAGAGCTATGAGAAGCTATCTTCTGAGTATGACATGGCCACTGTAATCACAAACACACTGAAGACGTGGCAGCATGCACAAGACCTGCATTCGAAGGGATGTGAAAGTGGGAGGGACTAGCTAAGAAGAAGGGACAGCAGGAGTCGGGAGATAAGAAAGGTAATGGAGGAGAATTCTATCACAGTATGTTGTATTCATATATGGATTGTCCAAAACAGGAAGGAAAGGAAAAAGAAATGAATGAATGTAAGCTGGTTCAGAGATGCAGAAGAAAGACCAGGAGGAGAAATGGAAAAAGGACAGGTCGTGGAAGGGTCATGGATTCTCCAGGCAGCACTGGGAGTTGTGTGACACCTTGAGCTACAGTTTCCCCATATTTAAATTAAACGTCTCTCAACCACTTGTTAAGTGTCTATGATAGATACCAGATGCTTGGATACTACATTAAGCAATACAGATAGGTGTCTTACCTATGTGTATCTAACAAGCTGGTACAGAAGTCAGACCAGAGGCGAAGCCACAGTAAGAAGTGGGTGGTACTGAGTGCTGTAATGGAAGGAGACAGGATGGAATGGTGGGACAACTTCTGTCAACAGAGCCCCAAATGGGAGAGAGCACAGGCTCCCCAGACAGAGGGACCAGCAAGTGAGCAAGCCCTGAGCGGAAGAGAACCAAGTAGTGTAAACACTGGGAAGAGGCCAGGGCAAGCTGAGGACAGGGTCTCAGGTAAAGATCAAAGGCTGAGTTGGGAAGGGCCTGTTCCGATGTGGAGAAACGACTTAGGAGTAGATACCACTGTGGCAGCCATGAGATCCTTAGCATGTAGCCCAAGTGTTAGTGGCATTGTCCCGGAACCCTGGTAAAAGAATGCTTTCTGGGCTGGGCTTGGAGTCCAGTGGGAGAGGACTTTCCAAGAATATCTTGGGTTCAAACTCTACTAGTGCTCCCAAACCAAACAAAACCTCTGTCTAAGTTTGATATAGGATAGGACCCAGAGTCTATTTCTATAAAAGGCATTGCCTTTGCAGATGGATGAAATTGGACTGTCATCTCATCTTTTAACGAGTATGTTCTCGTTAAAGCTCTTATCAATCAGTTTTCTGGTTAACTTTAGTAAGATTACGATGTGTTCTGGGAATCGAGCCCCACCTCCACTTTTTCTCCTTCAAACATCAGTGTCAACTCAGTTGTTTAATGAAGCAATCCTTTCTCTTTAGTCTCTCAGTCGAATAATCTCGCATTATCTTTTCCTGTGAGGTATCACTCACCAAAGGTGAAGTGTGGCACTGGCTTGTGAGGGACCTGGCCACTTGCAATAAGATTATAATGGGATATTGGAGTGTGCTTTCAACTAAGGATCTAGAACATCCTTGACACTCCCGAGGTCAGAGAGCATGTTCAGCCTTCCTTGAGTTTCTGCGACCCCAACGCCTCCCATCCTTACACTTCTGTTGTACTCTACTCTCCAGCCAGGCACATGGCCCTAACTGGGGAACTCTCCTAAAATCCACTGCCACCAAGCCTCAGAGTAAGAGCGAGACGAAGACTGTGCTAGGAAACCATAATCCAGAGCCCAAACTCTGCTACTCCGACTGTGGTTCTATTTATATATATGGGTTCCTCATTGCAGCAAGACAAAGAGGGTGGGTCCAAATCTGATTTGAAAAGTCAATTTGGAGCCACATACACACACACACACACACACACACCACACACAGGAAAACAGCATGTGATGATAAAGACAAAAGCCAGGGTGGTATTCTGCTGCCAAGGAATGATGAATGCCAGCAAATCACCAGAAGATAGAGAAGCAGAGAAGACCCTTCTTATGGGAGGACACTTTGCTCTCTAGCTTCCAGCCCCAGAGTTATGAGGCAGTAGATTTCTATAGTTGAGGCCACCATGTTTGTGTTACCTTCTTACGAAAGCCCTAGGAGGGTGATTGTGCTGGATAGTCTTCTGTCAACTTGACACAAGCTAATATCATCTGAGAGGAGGGATCTCTATAAGATCAATCTGCAGGCAAGCCTATAGGGCATTCTATTAATTAGTGATTGATGGGAGAAGGCCCAGCCCATTGTGGGTGGGGCCATCCCTGGGCTGGGTGGTTCTGGATTCTATAAGAAAGCAGGCTGAGCAAACCACAGGGAGTAAGCAAGCCAGTAAGCAGCACCCCTGCATGGCCTCTGCTGCAGCTCCTGCCTCCATGTTCCTGCCCTGTTTGAGTTCCTGTCCAGACTTCCTTTGATGGTGAAGTATGAGCTGAATCCTTCCCCCCCCCCCCCCCCCCGCCAATTTGCTTTTGATGATGGTGTTTCATCACAGCAATAGAAACTCTAGGACAGACTTCAAGATGTCTACAGGGGACATTATAGCTATGGTTGAAACGTGTTATGTACCTCAAAGGTCATGTTGAAAGCTCTGACCCACCCTCCCCCCCCCCCGAACAGTGCTGAGAAGGGGACTTTCAGGTGTGAGGGCCCCAGTCTAGCAGATGTATTAGTACTGTCGTTTCAAGGATGGGTTCCTGTGATGGATAATCTTGGTTATCAATTCTACACCTCTGGAAACAGTGACTTTTGGTTGAGAAATTGCCTCCATCGGATTGTCTTGTGGGCATGTCTATGGAGCACTGTAGTAAAAACTATTAAAGTCACAGCCCCGGGTTACTGCCCTGACTTGGTTATTGAGTTATCAGATGAAAGACACTCACAGCCTTTATATTTATAACAAGCCTTAATCAGCACAAGAGCTGGGCAGATACCTAGCCTCCGTGCATTAGAATCTACTTCCCTATTGATAACCCTGAGTTATCACTTACTATTTACTATGTTGCATCTGGGCTGCTCTTTACTCCAATTGGCTAGCCCTCAAGACCACACTTTCTTGATTCTTCTTAATCCATGGCAGCTTCTCTATCCTCCTCTCCCAGAAGCCAGGGAAACCTAAACCCTACCTATGTCTCTTCTGCCCAACTATTGGTTGTCGACATCTTTATTCACCAATCAGAATTAACTTAGGGGGAGGGTCACAGGGGCTTTGTACAGACTCCAGGTCTCACAGCCTGCACTTAGCATCACAATAGACAGTGTATTAGGGTTCTCTAGAGTCACAGACTTACAGTCTGTAGTCCAACTTCCCCAACAATGGGCAGCTGTGAATGGGAAGTCCAAGAATCTAGAGGCTGCTCAGTCCCACAAGGCTAGTTGTCTCAGCTGGTCTTCTGTAGAAGTAGATTCCAACAGATGCACTGGCGAGTAAATGCAGAGGAAGAAGAGCCAATCTTCCTTCTTCCAATGTCCTTATGTAGGTCTCCAGCAGAAGGTGTGCCCCAAATTAAAGGTGTGTGCCACCACGCCTGAATCTGGGACTTGCTTTGTATCAGGCTGACCCTGAACTCAGAAATCTCCTTGCCTTAGTCTCCTGGGATTAAAGGCATGTATTACCTTGCCTGGGCCTATGTTTTTCATAGCCACTATGCCTCAAAATCTCCATGCCAAGATCCAGGTCAGAAACATGTGTCTTTCAGCCTCAAGATCATGATCACAGGTGAGCCCTCCAATTCTGGACTGTAGTTCATTCCAGATATAGTCAGGTTGTCAACCAGGAATAGCCATTACAGACAGTAAAAGACAACACGTCAACAGGGCATCCTCTTGATTGCTACTTGATGGAGGAGTTGATGCAAAGCTCTGGACTTCGCTAGGTAGATCAGGTTGACCTCAAGTTTAAGATGACTCTCTGGTTTCTGCCTCTTGACTGTTGGGATTACAGATGTAATCCAACATGGTTACGGTAAATTTTTACCATGTTAAAATCTGTGTAGAAATTCTCTTTAAATGAAAGCCTAGCTTTACTTTCAGCTGCATCTGGATAATTTGAATATTTTCAGCAGACCAAACAACAGTGGAGAAGGTGAGTTTGAAACCAGCTGAGTGGTAAAGCACCGCCTTGGCAGCCAAGACTTGAAGGAGAGAGTCTGAGGGAAGAGGACACTCAGGAAGGGAGCCCCTCATAATCAGCACTGGAGAAAGCCCAAGCCACTCAGCAGAAAGCAGCAGCTAAGTAGAAGTGTGGGCCTTAGTGAAGGTCGGGGCTGCTCTGGGAGTCGGCAGCAGAGGGATAAAAAGAAGAACAGGAAGCGTGTGGCATCATGGGATACTTTTCCTCTCCACACCTTTGACAGTCTCATTGTAAGTAGAGCAAACAGTATAAAGAAAGGGCTGGAGACTTAAAACTTCCCCAAGGCCAGCCGTCTAGTAGCATAGCGTTTGGGCATCTGCTTTCTATTGCCACATAAAGAGTCATATCTTAGAAACACAGGCAAATTAGAAGCAGACCCAGAGCTACAGACTGAACAACATGCTTGACTAACCTGTTTTCCACCACTGCCTTGGAGAAGGTTTAGCCTATGAAATCAGAGTTGGCCCAGTGTTGACATCAGATTTCTCGATCCCCTCAAATAAATCTTATTTTTCAAAAAAGCAATAGGTGCCAAAAATAGAGAACACAGTGGTTTGAACTCAAGTCGGTCAGTCTGTAAAGTGCTTCCTGAGAAGGGGCAAAGTAGAGAGAAGCAGCTTACAAGAGACCTCTACTGAGAAAAGATAAAGTGATTCAATACTGTGTTACTTTTCTCAAGCTGGGCCTCACAAGAAGGCCACAAGAGACTTTACACTCTCAGGAATAGGTCCCTAGAGGCTGGGCCCGGTGTGCCTGCAGAAGCAAACCAATGGTCACATGGGTTCTGAGCTCAGGAAGCAGTCAGCAAACAGGAAGTGTCCCCCATGAGAACTCAAGCCGCTCCTCTCCCGGCAACCCACTTTCTCCAGTGAGTCCCCACCTTCTAAAGATTCCACAGATTTAACCATCCAAAATAATACCACTCACTGGGGACTTAGTACTCAAGCACATGAGCCTGTGGGAATGGTTCACATTCAAACCACATCTGCAGCAGGCTACCTGAAACCACATACTTAAGAGACATTGCTGCCTGGAACCACAGTCTCCCAAGTTCAGAAATAAATGTGGTTATCTTATAAGACCAGACCAGTGGCCAGGTGTATATGTCTTTGATGAATAAATCAATCAATAGAAAAGCTAATATTGCATATTAAAATGGTTTGAATTGGCAAAGAGCCCCTTGCCAAGGAGAAGATATAAAAGACATTTGAGATTTATGTGGGGATAGTGAGTTCTCTTCATCCAGTGGAGAAGAGGAGAGAGAGTGGGAGAAGTCAGGACTCACTCACAGGTTTCTGGTTTAGGCAACTGAGTTAATTTCCTTATGACAAATAATTACAGAGCTGAACATTGTCTGTCTGCCTTCAGAGTGTAGGCTTCTTGGCTGAGGCAATTCAGAACCACAGGAATTTGTTGAATGCTTGCCACAGGCCAGGCATGTTCAGCATCTCACCGAGGCAAGCAGTATTTGTTTTAACCTCCATGATTAAAATGCACTTCAGATCCCACCACTAGAAAATGGGTGCTACAAACTCAAGTCCAAGTATATTTCTTATTCTTGTCCAAAGAACCTTTTATAAAATAATTTTTTGGCCAGCATACAGAGAAAATTAACCACTTCATACATATATGCATTATACTTTATTCTAATTCACTCGCTCATGCAAGGGTGAGAACAAGAGTTCAGTCCCCCGGCACCCACTTAAGTGCGGTGGGGTGTGTAGTCTACCTGTCATCCCAGCCCCAGGAGGTAGAAATATGCGGTTCCCGAGCAATCTGGCTAGTGACGCTAGCCAGATCGGTGAGAGCGGGCTTATGTAAGGGACAGACTCTGCGGCTCCAACCCCAGTGAATAGTTAGAAAAATGGTGAAGAACAATTCCTGAAACCAGCCTTGGTCTCCACATATGTGTACACATAGAAATTTAAATCTAGATTTAGATCTGGAAATCTTGTGTTTCCAGGAGACTTGCTTGGCTTTCAGTCTAACGCTTTAAACTGCTTCTCGAACCCACCCAGGCTAGATGACTCGAAGAATGACACTGAGAGATGGGACAGGTCCCATTATCTTGAGGGCCTTCTGCACTAGACTGGCACAGCTTTCGCTGATGGATGAAATGAGTCCGAGTTTTCGATTAGAACCCTGGAGACAGGACATGCCCTAGCCCTCCCCATCTGGAGCCTGCAGGGCTGAGAACTTCCTAGCCATCAGGGCTTCTCCTGCGCAGTGGGACTTCTAATAAGAAAAGTCGAAGCAGCAGGAGAGTGGGTTCATTCTGAGAAGGTGACCATCCAGGGTCCAGGAGCAGGCAGGGAACTAATTACAGTGCCTGCCACTTGCCTCCTTCCCAATCCAAAGAGAACTAGTCACACACCATATCACACCCTCCCTTCCCTCTGTAGCCCTAAACTGAGAGTCAGGGATATTTTTATCAGCTCATCTGTCCCTTGAGGATTATTTCCTACAAATTGTCTCTAGACGGCAACTGGATTTGTTCTCTGGGTCTTCTGACCCAAACCAGCCAAAGAACACATTATGGTAACAATCACCAGTAGAATCTTAATTTAGAATTTGCAGAATACTGGGACGGTCTTCTTCCTCCTCCACTGCAGCCTTGGGCATGGCCACCATTTTTACATCAGAGAAGCTGGACAGGGGCAAGGTGGAAGTGGCCAGGGGCTGCACTGGGGTCACTGCTAGTGTCTGTGGAGTCAGTCAGACCCCCATGCACGTGAAGGCAGAGTGAGCTGAATCAGGCTGGGACCAGATAGGGATGATTCTCAGACGGGGAGCTGGGGCTGAGAGCTGAAGGGGAGAGGAAGGCTTTCCCTCCCTTTGTGCTAAGACTCAGGTTAAGAGCCACAGAGGGCCTGCCGAATCTGTTTGCATACGCCTGCCCTGGTCTCCTGAGGACAGAAGGTCTGGGTGCTGTGCCCACAGCTGTTGGGACAGGTCCAGGCCCCACCTGGTTGTCCTGGAAGAGAGGTGTCAATCATCCTCCAGTTCCACGCTGGCAAGCTCTCTTCAAAACCGCCTCCAGAGAGGGCCCTGGAATGGGTGCCTCCCTGTTTGTCTGGCTCTCAGGAACTCTGCCCATCAAATATGAATAGAGTCCAAGGCAGGTGGGCAAAGCGAAGCTCTTTTTTCTTAGAAGTGGGCGATGGTCCCTCCACCCTCTTGCACATGTTGTGTATAAGGTATATATTCTTTTGAGAGATGGCTGGTCCTGTCTTCTAGCTTTTATGGGTCGGCGTCTCTGATCAAAGCTGTCTGTCATCATGGGACTAAGTCCCATGCCTCTGAGCTTGTCAATGTTCCCAGCATTCCAGAAAATAAAATAAAAGAAAGAGAGCAGGAAGGAAGGAAAGGAGTGAGGAGGTTAGAACACTCAGCCAGTTACACCACGGATCCTCAGTTTATAAGGGACAGTGTAAGGGGTGGGGGAATCTGGCACTGTCCCCAGTCCTGTGATCAGGAACAGGTATTTCCACATTTTTTGGCTTGGTTGCAGAAGTTACAGATGGAAACATTAATACCTGTCTGCCTGACTCACACGGCTGTCTTGCAGAGATAGCAGATGAAGCAAGGTGAAGTGCCTGCTGCACCCCTGCGTCAGCCTGGCAGCCTGGCAGCTGGGACTAGCATGTCTGTGGTTCTCCTGAGGAGAGCTGCATCCCCACCCTGCTGGGATGAGAAAGGGAGAGAGGAAGCCATGGGTTGGTCAGGATGGTAGGCAGCTTGGAAATGTATTTCAACCATTTTGCTGTTCTCTGAGCAGCAGTTGCATGGGGAACAGTCACATTTGCAGTCCTGGAGGGCCTCATGACAGCGGCTCCTCAGGGAAAGACTGTTGAGCTACATGGGAGCTAAATCCCAGGGCTCCCGAGGTCCTGCCTGCACCGTCTGCATCAGACACCTGTCTCTCCCTCCCCCTCGCCCTCTACTTTCCCCTCCCCCTCTTTCTCCCTCCTCACTGTGTGTGTGTGTGTGTGTGTGTGTGTGTGTGAGAGAGAGAGAGAGAGAGAGAGGAGAGAGAGAGAGAGAGAAAGAGAGAGAGAAAGCACACGCATGTACATGAGCACCTGTTCGTGCATCCGTGTGGGAACCAGAAGTCAACTCTAGGCGTCTTCTTCTATTGCTCCCCACTTAACCTGCAGTTCTCACGAGGTGTCCAGTAAACCCCTCGCAGTGCTGGGATTACAGATGTATGCTTCATAGGGAGCCATCTCCCTATGGGGGGGGAGACTTTTGATAAGGAAGGAAGTTGAGACTATTTTAGAGAAGGGGCCACCTCAGAAAGGGTCACTGTGAAGTGACAGGGGCATCAGGACAATTCTAACAGCCACAGTGTGGGTGCTAAAGCAGGAAGCACAGGCGCTCACTCAGTCACACACTCATTTCGACAGCTCCTGTTAGAGGAGAAGCTGAATTGATCAGGTCAGACCCAGGTGGTGGCTGAAGCTGCTCCTAGGATGGGAATGAGGGTGCAAATGGGGTTGTTGAAAGTCAATGCCGATGTACAGGGCCTGTCTCAGGCATCCACTTAAACCCAAAGGTTCTACTAAGGGAAAGGGCAAGGCAGGATTAGGCTTCAAAAGCCTGCTCTGGCTGTGATATAGAAGACAAATAGCAGGGCTGTGGCAGGGAACTTGAGTCCTTAGAGAGCATAGAGGCACCTGGGCTGAGAGGGAGCTAAAGTCCTGTCGGTTGCTCCGTCGGTGAATTCCTAGCTGAGAGAACATTTCAGAAGTGGAACCTAGTAAGAGACAGTGGGGTCACTATGTGTGTTCCAGGGACACTTTCTTCCTTCTCTCTGCTTCCTGGTTGCCACAGGGTGAGCAGCTTTGATGCTCCATGTCCTCCTGTTACCATGACGCCCTGTCTCGCCTCAGGACCGTAGCAATGGCACCAGTCGACTGTGTAGAGGACCCTATGAAAGCGAATGAACCTCTTAATTGTGGATCTAAGCTGATTTTCTCTGGTATGTTGTTGCATCAATAGGAGTTGATTGACATCACACACAGAACTCCATTAGAGCCAACACAAGGACCGCCAGCCAGGTAGGACAAGTAGAAAGCTAGCTCCTGCAGGAGGCTAGACCCAGCTTTCCTGCCTCCTGTTTTTATTGTCCTTCCTATCGCCCTCCTATCTCCTGTCTGCCTTCTGAACAGTTGTCTCCTTCCCTATCTGCAGTAAGGTCCTGGGGTGGGGTGAGAGGGATCTTCAGAAAGCAAGACTTTAAAAAAAATAATCCTATGTAACTAAACTTGACATGAATTTAGATGTATTTATCATCCATGAGGTCCCATTATCTATAATTTATTGCTTGAGGTTTTTTATTTTTACAATTTTTATTTAAACTTCTCTCATACAATACATCCCAATCACAGCCTCCCCTCCCTTCACCCTCCCAACCCCCTATTCCCCTCTCTCCCAGATCTATTGCTCCTCTATTTCTCTGCAGAAAAGAGCGGACCTCCCAGTGATATCTGCTGAACACACATAACAGAAGGCAACAAGACTAGGCACAAACCCTCATATCAAGGCTGGATGAGGCAACCCAGGAAGAAGAAAAGGGTTCCAAGAACAGACAAAAGATTCAAAGACAACCCTACTTCCATTGTTAGGAGTCCCATACCCCCCCCAAGCTAAACAACCACAGTATGTACACAGAGCACAGACCCATGCAGGTTCTGATTGCTGCTTCAGTCTCTGTGACCCCTATGTGACCTGCTTAACTCATTCTGTAAGCCAAGTTTCCTTGGTCCTTGACCCCTATAGCTCCTATAATTCTTCCTCCCGTCTTCTGCAGGGTTCCCTGAGCTCTGCCTAAAGTTTGGCTTTGTCTCTACATCTGCTTCCTCAGCTGCTGGAGGAAGCCTCCTGATGACAACAGGGCTAGACACTAATCTACTAGTGTAGCAGAATATTGGTAGGAATCATTTCATGACCTTTTTGTGGGGAAGAGTCAATCATGTTCTGTTCTACCTAGGTTCTGAGCCATCCAGCTCCAATTCCTAGCCATTTAGGCAGTTTAAACATGACTCCTCGCTGTAATTTGGACCCCAAGTTAGACCGTCCTTGGCTGGCCACTCCCACAAGTTCTGTCCACCATTGCCCCAGCACATCTTGCAGTCAAGACAGGTGTGGGTTGAAGTTTCGTGGCCGGTTGTCCAGTCCACTGCAAGGAGCCTAGAAAGCAAGGCATTTACCATCTGTATTATCCATGTTCAAACTTATGAAGATAGTGTACAATCCAAGCAACAAGGGGTGAACGGATTCACAGCGATTTCCAGGAGTCTGGAAAGAGCTATACTCCACTTGTATGAGCTCGTACACACAGAAGACTGTAGGTTCATATTCCAGAGATCAGGTAGCTGTTAGCTCATTCTGTGTCTTGCCACTTCACAGCAAGTACATTTGGTGGCCATCCTGGTGAGCTTGCCTTTAGTGACTGTAGAATTTTGAAAATCAGAAGGTCTTTGATTGATTCCTCAAACTCCCAGGCAGGACTGTGTTTCAACCACTCCTGAAGGTCAGGTGACCGTGAAACAGATTTAAAAATGCCAGCGGGCGGTGGTGGCGCACGCATTTAATCCCAGCACTTGGGAGGCAGAGGCAGGCGGATTTCGAGTTCGAGGCCAAGCAGTCTACAGAGTGAGTTCCAGGATAGGCCCGGTACACAGAGAAACCCTGTCTCAAAGAAACCAAAAAAAAAAGAAATGACCAGGCGAGATGCAGATCTCACTTTTCAGCCACTAGCAGGTGTGCACCAAGCAGTTTCTCCTGCAGTGCCCAGCAAAGAGAGGCTCATGGCTTTAAGAACATTCCACCCTCAATGAAGGATAGACAGATGCCCCACAGTGATGTCCAACAAGATGGAAAGTTGGTTTTGAAGCAGAGATGGAAGGCACTTGAATTCTCTCTGAAGAAATGAGCAGATAGTTTATGTAAATTGTATTTACAACTGTACTACCCCACTGTACTGCCACACCAGGTAGGCTTGTCTCTGCATGGCTTTGATCAGCAAGAAAGGCTTCTATTAAAAAACAAGCAGACAAAACCCCACCCTGTTCCCTGAGCTAAAACATGTTTAATGGTCACTCATTTGCATTCTAGCACAGTCTGCCTAGTACACTTGGTTACAAGGCTTTGCACAGGCAGTCTGTCTAATTACCATATAAAAAGAAAATGTTTGCCTTGACTCACAATTTTACTATTTCCAATTCAAGATCCGAAAACTCCATGCCCCAGGGGTCTTGTGGTCATGTCAGATGGCCAGGATGAGAATTGTATGGCAGGACAAATGCTCATCTCATGGAGACAGTGAGAGGCAGAGGGGAAGAGGCCAGGCAGGATTCCAGTGCTTTCCTCAATGTCACACCCCCACGACCTCACAGGACTCTCCTAAAGAATCCACCACCAGTACTGTCACCCTGACACCAAGTCCCTCACCCTCACCCCTGAAACAAAGTTTCTCTGTGTAGCTGATCTTGAACTCGTGGAGATCTACCTACCCCTGCCTTCCAACTGCTAGGATTAAAGATGTGTGCCACCATGTCCTGGTTGTGCCAGTGCACAGTTTAAGTGGTCCTGGGATGGAATTTAGCCTAGGGTTGCATGTGATAGGTATCTTAGTTACCGTGAGTAGACACATGACCTAGGCAACTTACAGAAGAAAGCTTTTAAATGGTGACTCACTTAGTTTCAGAGGGTTGGGTCCATTATCATCATGGTAGAGAGAGTAATGGCAAGAGTTGAGAGATTACATCTGACATCTGATCCAAGAGAGAGAGAGAGAGAATCGGCTCAAGTGTGGACCTTTGAAACCTCAAAGCTAACCCTGCCCAGTACCACCTCATCCAACAAGGCCACACCTCCAAAAAGGCCACCCTCCTAATCCTTCCTAAATAGTTTACCAACTGGGACCACTCAAATGGGAGTTATTCTTATTTAAGTCACCACATCAGACAACTGAGTTCTGTCCCCAGACCCCTGGAACAAGTCTTCATGGGCTTTGAGGGACATTTGACTTTCAGATTACAGCATCAGTTAAACAAATGATTTTTTTTTTACAGGTTCAATATCCTTACCCCCATTCAAAATCAAAGTATATGAGCCAGTGTGAGATGGTGCCAAGATTCTTGTTATAGAATTGAAATGAAAAGACAGAGAGGCCTAGGATTAGGCCACACAGCCAGGAGGCACTGAATCTGAGCTGCCAAGTCCTTCCCAGCCCTTATTCTTCTCACTCATTATAAGGGAAAGCTAGGCTCTGTGCAAGCAGTGTAGAGACAAGACTAGGCATGGCCCCAGTAACAGATATCAGGGACAGGGTAGGGTAGAAATGGGTCTGTGTGTTGACTGTCAGTGACATGTCTCATGTTTATGGCCAGTGACATGTCTCATGTTGATGTCAGTGGCATGTCTCATGTTTATGGTCAGTGGCATGTCTCATGTTGACAGCCAGTGGCATGTCTCATGTTGACAACCAGTGGCATGTCTCATGTTTATGGTCAGTGGCATGTCCCAGTGTTGACTGTCAGTGACATGTCTCATGTTGACTGTCAGTGGCACATCTCATGCTCCCTCCTCCATGCACGTCATTGCTGTCATCTCATAAACAGAGCTGGCATGACTCTTCCTTTCCATTCACCCACCCTAGAGTCACTCCGCCTGCCTTTCCAGGAGCCATTGCCAGCTCAGCCCTCTCTGACCTTTTGCCCTGAAAGGACTCACTACTGACCCCATATAAGAGGATGCCTCATGCAACAGACATCTGCTCAAAATGGCCTTCCCCAAATGCCATTCTGGGGTGCAGTGCTCTTATCCTGGTGCTAAAGCCCTGCTGTTCCTTTAGAGCACAGTTCACTGGCCACAGCCTCTGTCTGCGGCTGTCTTTTGTTTCTGTCTTCTGAAGGAAATATCTCACAGGCCAGAGGAGAAGAGCATCTCCTGGACTCGGGGATCACTGGGCTGTATCCACTTCATGGCCATTCCTCTAAACAGAAAGCTAGTGAGGATTCCTGTGGCCTCTGGCTATGAGGACATTCTAGGACACTGTAAGGAAGAGTATTGGGAAAAGCAATGTAGAGTTGAAGGGCCTCGTTAGGGAGATCTTGTCTTGGAGTCTCCATTCTGAGGTAGGACCTTACTAGGGAAGGATGAAAGGGCACAGGGTGTGTGAAGGAGGTGTTCCCACCCAACACCTGCCTCTCCAACACAAGGCCAACAGGTAGGAGGAGGGAGAGAGGCAGCAGCCTGGGGTGGTTTTGTGGGTTACACAGTGAGTGGCCTAGATTTCATATTGGGATGAGAGAGAGAGAGGAGAGAGAGAGAGAGAGAGAGAGAGAGAGAGAGAGAGAGAGATGGAGAGAGATGTGAATGCCAAGCATGTCTTGTCTGCTTTCATTGAACTTCTCTCCTCGGGTCTGGATGATGACAGACCCAGCATAGGCTCCTTTTAATTAGTGAGATTCACTTTCCCCACAGGGAAGACCAGCAGTGCTGAGCCGAGGGAGGAGGATGGGATTCTAACTGAAATGTGTTCATTCAGAAGATGAATATTATTTTGAATGACATCAGCGGGTTGCTCTGTGGGACGTGCCTTCGTAAGAGACATTTCCAGAAAAGAAGAAGCTCGGCTTCAGCTGGAGCTAGAACAGGGGTGGTCTTCTGGTCCGTTTCCTTCTTTCTGTGGAATGTGTGTGGGGATGGAGGTCCTTTTCCAAGAGGTCGGGTGTACACAGTTTCAGTGAGGGAGGCAGGAATGGGAGCCCAGCACTTCATGCCAGGAATCAGCATAGAGAAACCTGGACCACAGAGAGGCTAGAGCTGCAGGCTGGGGACTCAAATCGTCTCACTCTAAAAATACCTGACACCCTTTCTCTACAAAGCACAAAGAGCATATTCCATTGAAGTTAGAAGCAAAGAGGGACAACACCCCAAAGGTGTCGGGTTTGAGCAAGGATCAAAGCTAGCTAAAAGTGGGCTCAGTGCACAACAGTGAGAGGACACTGGGGACACAGCATGCCCGGTGCTCTGTAGTCCAGAAAGCAAGAAAGCTGCTCAGACTCCACTGTGGGCCTTGGGGAGGGACGCTGGGTCCCAGCTGTTTACTATTTGAATGTGTTTCTTCCACCCATGGTCCCTAACTTCTGCAAATTTTGACTACTCCCCCTTCAGACCTTAGTTCAGCCATCTCCACCTCCTTGCTGACAGGTTAATCCTCACCCCTCTGCTCTATAAGACCCGTGCGAGTGGATATTCAGAGAGCACCATCGACCTTGATTAAAAATTGATGGAGCCTTGGTCTCTCCAAGTGGGTTCGTCAGGCCGCACTTCTCTGGCAGCAATTTCAAAAGCAAATGCTGGCTGTTGGAAGCTCAGTGAGTTATTTCATTTTAGAGAGAAGATAGATAATGTCACAGGAGTACATTAGAACAGAACCCATGTTGGGTTCTGATCCATTTCAAAACAACCTAATTACTCTAAAAGAAATTCCCTCAAAAAAGGGTTTTTTTTTATTTTACCATTTGTGTGTGGCATGCACCTATGTGTGAGTGCACATACACTTGTGTGCAACGTGCATGTGGACTCCTAAGCTTGCTGTAGGCAATTATCTTCAATGTTCTTCTACTTTATTCATTGAGGAAGGTCACTCAGTCAAACTCAGATCTCATCAATATGGGTGGTCTTGCTAGCCAGCTTGCTCTGAGGATCCCCTTTGATTACTTACTAAATCTGGAGTTACAGGCCTAACTGGCATTCGTGTGGAACTCTGGGAATCGGAACTCTGATCCTCACATTTCCTGACAAGCGCTTTAACCACTGACGTATCTCCCCAGCCCTTTTATTTATTACTTTTTTTCTGAGCAAGCTCTGAGGGATTGTGTTCAGATATGGGAAGAATGGCCCTCACCAATTATACCCTGCCAGATGTCCCCTCAGCTGGACAGCAATTCCTGTTGATGAGAACACTCACCCCTTTCATTCTCCATTACAACTGACAAGACACAGACCTTAAAGGCCTTAAACCCACGGGCCCGTGGTTTGTGTCACATACTCTTGAGGTTCAACATCACTTCATAAAATAAGCAGATAGGAGATACTTCACACACACCACACACACACACACAGGGGTGGGGAGAGGAAGAGAGTCAAGAAGTCAAGAGAGACAGAGGGTGGGAGGGAGTCTTTTAAAGGTAAATTTCATGTTACGAGTACGTGGCTTCAAACAGACATGCCACTCTCCTTATTGCTAACTTTGGATGAAGACTTTTTCCCTTCAACAACAAGGAATCAAAACTTGGCTAAGACCATTTTCCCTGTGGGTTCAAGTATGCCAACAGTATCCAGACCGCACCAGGGACCACACTGCTTCAGAATATGGCCTTGTGAAAAGGAGGCTTTTGCACAGTTTTTCGTCTCTGTTGCTTGGACACTAAGCCTCTTGAGGGTGACAGATTGACAGAGACTCCCACGTGTTTCTTCTGGGCCACTCTTCAATGACACAAACTAGATGTTATCCCCCCCTTTCTCCAGCTGCTGTGACACCTTCACGTCCCCTGTTTTCTTACAAACTTTCCTTCTCCAGAATTTGAGAGAGAAAATAAGGACTTATTTCCTTTGTCAAGAGCAATGCATTTGGGTTTCAGAGTCTGCTAGACAATCTTGGCTTAGCACGAAGAAAGCGATGTGAAGGCCTCATGTCACTTGGCCCTATCCTGCTGGCTGCCAGGTTGTTTAGATTCCACTTGAGGAGTTCACTGTCTTCCTCTAAGAGTCTGACCTTCAAGATGGAGCACAGTGCCTGTCCTGCTCCTATGTGGATCTGTAACAACCGATCCCAGCAAAGCTCTTCTCAGACTGTTGGCTGGGCTGCCTTTGTGTCCCAGAGGTGGTGACCAATGGTCTATTGTCTGTGTTAGAAAAATGAAATGCTTCAACCATTTTGCTGGAGTATAAAGAACATGTGCAGAGGGATCAAGCTCAAACCTCTGATCCCTGCCTTTCTTGGCCACTGCCATGTTGATTAACCCCAGCTTGTTCCTGCATCTCCGATGCACTGCCTTCTCACTCGCCCTTCACCTGGAGGACCACAATAACCAGATCCTCTCCCATCTCTGCCCCTGCTCCTCTCTATCCCCACACTGAGTGTTTGCCTAAGAACTCAGGCTTTCATCCTCTCTGAACCATGTGGAATTCCAATCAGAACTTTAAGGCCCCTGGACCCTCCCTGCCTCCTTAGTTTTCCTTGCCTCCCTTTCCCCTTTTCAATGAATAGTTATGCTACTAGACTTTTTTTTTCCTTTGCACAAAGATGCCAAGCTATTCCTACATCTGGAATGTTCTCCCTTGCCAGCCCCCTGGGTAATAGATGTTGGCTCTTAGATCTAGCTTAGTGGGTTACTATAGGAGTGATTCCTAGTCTCAGTACTGGGCAGGTCATTCAGCTAAGCTCCTACAGAACCTTGTCCAGTTCCTGCACCATCTGTGGTTATCTATCTGACAAGTGGTTTAGGATATGCCTGCCTTGCTCACTGACATACCCCTATGATACACTAGGAAGGCCCTAGACACATCTTGGGGAAAGAGCCAAGAGTAGTTGTGAGAAAGGTCCTAGCTTCTTTCCCCGGTTCTGCCACTTCTAAGCTGTGTTAACTTGTCTTGATCTCAATGTTCTCACCTAAAAATGTGCATGATGGGCTAGGGATGTAGCTCAGCTGGTAGAATGCTTGCCATGAACCCCTGTTCATGTCCATGGCACCCATGAACCCCTGGGCTCCATCCCTAGCACTATATGAACTAGATGTGGTAGTGTGTGACCGCAATCCCAGGACTCTAGAGGTGAAGCAGGGGGATCGGAAGTTCAAAGTCATCCTCTATTACAAAGCAAATTCAAGGACAACCTGGGCTATACAAGACCCTGCCTTAATAAATGAAGTGAATAATAATCACATTGTATCCAAGATTGTTGGAACCAAATGATAAACATAGCTTGCAACAGTCTGGAAGGTGCAGGCCATTGCATGGCTGTGATGTTTTGTGTGTCTTTTGTTTGGGTTGGCCATTTAGCCTGACTCTCAAATTTCATGCCTCTTAGCCCATGACTCCCATTCTGAATAGCCAGGGGAATGCCGGCGCCCATGACTTGGTTGATTCTGGCTAATAAGTGTGGGGTGGTAGGGCAGAGGGATGATCCAAGTGAAGACTGTTGAACGGAAGGGAGCTAGGTCTTTCCTACTAAGCACCTTTGCCTCACTTCCCCACGGGAACCCTCTGCCCTTGCGTAGGTCCTGTCTCAGGCCAGTATGATTTCATACCTGCTCTGTCCCCAGGATCAGGTATCCTATCCACGTCCCCCATGGCTCTCCTGAGGCTTCTGTGGAGGAAGGGCACGCAGCCAGGCTGAAGGGTGCAAAGTAAACCACAGCAATGGCAGTGCACTGAGCTGCCTCTCAGGCTCCCTGTCCGCCGACACACGGGAGCCACGGCAGGTCAAATGAACAGCCAGCCATTCATTTTCTGCATAGCAGATTTGATTAGGAGTTAGGGGTTCTTAGTCTCATAGGCTAATAAAGTTGAATTGACAGCTAGGCAGAGTGTTACTGAGGCCTGGGGTCTTCCAGGCTCACAACAGCATAGACAGAAAACATGTCCTCATAGCTGTAACTCAAGCATCTTGTCCCTTGTTGACTAGCAATTAAGAATGAGTTCCTTTTCTTAGTTACTCACAGTCAATTAATTAGAGGCTGTAGAAAGAGCTAGATTCCAGTACAGCTGAAGGGGAAGGAATTACTCAACAGTGTGTACACTGGGCGTGGGAATCACAGCGGCTGGGGGCTGAGGACGAAGCGCAGTTGGTAGCGTGCTTGTTAGTCTAGCACAAGGATCTGGGTTTGAATGCCCCTCACCACTTGAAAGCCAGGCATGTCAGGCAGGATGTGTGCAAGGGGATGTAGGGTTTGCTGGTCAGCCAAGTCAAGCAAGCCACCAAGTTCTGCGTTCACTGAGAGATCATGTCTTCAACAATATGGCAGAAAAAAGAATGAGGTAGTGGTGATAGGAGGAGAGATTTATTGTTGACTTCTGGCATCTACTTACACAGGCACACACGCACACGCGCGCGGCGCACACACACACACACAGAGAGAGAGAGAGAGAGAGAGAGACAGAGACAGACAGAGAGACAGACAGAGAGACAGAGACAGACAGAGAGACAGAGAGGGGGGGAGAGAGAATCACAGAGGTTTAAGGCTGGTGAGATGATGCAGTGGTCAGTGGTTAAGAGCACTTCCTACTCTTGCAGAGGACAGAAGTTCAGTTCCCAGCACCACATCTGGGGATCACAACCACCTGTAACTTCAGCTCAAGGGTCTCCAACTCAATCCGGCCTCGGCAGGAACTCACACTCATGTACACATACCCACACAAAGTCACACACATAACTTTAAAATAATAAAAAAATTTAAAAGAGAAATCACAGAAGCCGTTTAAAAATTCTACCAGCATGCCTCTCATTTGCTGAGCTGTCTCTCTCCCTCATGTCATGCTCTCTGCTGTCTCTAGTCTCTTCTCTTCTCTTGCTCTCCGGCTCCTGATTGCTCTGTAACAACAATCATCTTCCTTTGGGTCACTTTAGCAAAATCAGGAGAAATTCTTTTAAGGAACCAAAGATGTCCTGCAGATTGTCCTATGTAGCACTTCCTGGCACAGGATGTCCAGGCTCTCCAGTGCTAGACTTTGTTCCATTCGATCCCAACCACATTCCGTCATCTCATTGTGTCTGGCAGAATCAGGCCCGTTTGTGTTTCCTTCTCTTTCCTGGACCCACTGCCATGTGCTGTAGTCACCAGGGACTTGACTTCAACCAGAAGTGACTCTTGACAAAAGGAGTTTAACATTATGTGCACATTAGCCCAACACCAAGTAGGAAGCTGGTTTCCCCAGGAGGCTTCAGTAGCTACAGAGAAGGCAGGTCCAGGCACAGAAAGCCCAGGTCAGAGACACCCTCACTGACATCTTAGGAACCTTTCCAGGAATCGGCTGGGGGCAGGGGAGGGCTGTGGAAAGCAAGGAGCACTGAGTGATCAAAGCCCTGATGGAGGAAGGAATGTTCCAGCACAGACGGTACAGTTCACATTCTGATAAGAGCAGAGGGAGACACAAAAGATAATAGGGACAGAGCCAGGAATTCAATCTCCGCTGGCCATGTTCAGAAACCCTTTTACCTAAGAGGAGGTTTTTACCTAAGAGGAGCTGGTATGAGACACTCCAGTGGCTTATGTAGCTGTTTTATGTGACGTATGAACTGGTGTGTCTCTCACTCAGGGTATGAGTACATCACCAGCAAACTCTACTGTGAACTTCACAGAATATTCCCCACACTGACGTCATGGGCATTTGTAACCCTGGATCAGGTTCTGAGCTTCCAAGGGCTCTGGGGCACCTCTCCTCATACATCTGTGTCACTGTGGCTCAGGGTTAGAATCTCACAAAGTCACAGGCAGCTGTGACTGCCCAAGGAATGGTCATCTCATTGTCATAGTGCCAGAATGATTAAGTGCACAGAAATACTCACCAGGGGCTGGAAAGATGTTTCAATGGGTAAGAACAGACATTGTTCTTGCACCCACATTGGGTACCCACAACTGCCTGTACCTCCAGCTCTGAGGGATCCAATGCCCTCTTTGGGCCTCCAAAGCGACATATATACAGGTGCACATGCCTTACACAACACACACACACACACACACACACACTCATAATTAAAATAAAATAAATAATGTACTTTTCTCATATTCCCTTGAATAAGTGTGGTCACAGATGTGCTGACCAAATCTTCCATTTGAGCAGGATTTCAGTCATTTGCCGTTCAGAAGTTCACATTTAGTCTGAGTCTGAGATTCTAGTCCTTTCCTCTGTGATTGGTTGAGAAGTATTTCCTGCTCCATCCCCTCAGGGCACTCCCCTATGTTTCCTCCTAGTTGTCAAGTTTTGCCACATTTAAGTACAATCTAATGAGCCTTCTCTTTTCTTTTTTGGTTCAGGTAAGTATTAGGAAGCCCAGCTCTCTTAACCCTGCCTCCTGGTATGCGGTACCAGAATCACTCCGTGACAAGGGTCTCTACATAGAGACTTGTTTTGAGAATTTTGAAATTGCTCACAGATAGCTCAGGTTAGATCACACTATTCCACTTAATCAACTCTATAATAAACCTTTGTATCTGGTAAAATACACAATTCTTTCTCTGTATTCTCTCTCAGAGTTACAGTGACTGTTTTTGGAGGTTTGTTCTCTACCTGGATATATAAAGTCTATATTAGGACTTGTATTGGAATGGTACATGTTGATGTTTTGAGGACAAGATTTTACCACACTGACTATCCTCTCAGGATATCCTCAGCAGCATAGTTAATTAATATCAACTTAGTAAAACTTCAAAGAAGCTTTCTCAGTCAAAACATTTACAAATCTTTTGTGTATTCAGCATTTGATTACTTTCCTTGTAAATACTGACTTCTAAAACTAGCACTGGACGCATTCATGGTTCATCTATAGAAAATACTCGTTCTGCAGCACTGTCTAGACTCTACACTAGACAACCATACCCAGAAGACATCATCAGCTCTATCTCCCTCCTTCCCCTCCCCACTCTGTTTCATTTCTGGTTTTGTATTTTTGGAGGCAGTCTCATGTAGCCTGGGCTGACCTCAAACTTTCCATGTAGCTAAGGCTGGCCTTGAATTCCTGATGTTTTTGCCCTCTTTCTCAAATGCTGGGCTTGTAGGCCTGTGTCCCACACCAGTTCCTAGTTCCTAACTTCAATGGAAAAGACACTTTGGTATCCAGCAAAATGCTTCACACAGTGTAGGAGTTTTTGGGTGCTTTTGTGTGAAACCAAGAACTTTCAGTTTTCTT
This sequence comes from Mastomys natalensis, assembly GCA_021653895.1. Classification (NCBI taxonomy): domain Eukaryota; kingdom Metazoa; phylum Chordata; class Mammalia; order Rodentia; family Muridae; genus Mastomys; species Mastomys natalensis. The sequence goes on from JAJTUV010000150.1 coordinate 1,913,797, forward strand.
TGCTTCCATCTTTGTTGCCTTTTAAAATTGCAAGTAAATGCAAAGTACCAAGCACTTGTTCAGTGCTACATCCACCATCTCGTGGGCTGCCCCTTTTAATCTGCTATTTGATAAATAACTCTGATAGATTTTCCCAAAGCTAGATATTCTGTGCGTTCCTGGGGTATTGGTCTTATTTTTAAAATGTTTCCTCTGGATTTGCAAGTATTTCAGATTTGTATTTGTTACATAGATGTTTCTAGATGGAGTGGCATATCCTGTCCTTGGCCAGCTTAGGAATCGTATTATATTGTCTCATAAAACAAATGGAATGGCTTTGTCTTTGGCTGTTATCTGGAACAACGAGTGTAAGACGGGGTGATCTGTTCTCTGAGCATAGCCCGTCCTGTTATTGTCCTTTTTGGGAAAGATGCTTATGATGACCAATGCTTCTCGATTTTTCCCCTTTTTTATCACACTGGCAGAGTTAATATACCAAGGGCCAGGTTCTCCTCTAAGCTCTTGGTCCATTAACTAATATTCACTTGTCAGCGTGGCAGCCTTCTGGGCAGTTTTTACCCATGAGGAAAGAAGGTGAGGAGAGATCAGGTTTCTTGTCAAACTCACTATAGAAGCAGAGCCAAAATTGAACCCAGCCAGTTGCATTCTAGCTGCAGACCCATGTGCTTAACTTCACACTATAGCGAGATTTTCTACTTTTTTTTCCTGACAAAACTTTGTCAGTTTACATATTTCTAAATATTATACAGTGATGTTTCACATTTCAAAACCATTAAATGTGCTCTAACAGTCTCCTAGTTAGACTCTTGCTAAACCTTAAGTTTTTTCTTTGTTATTGTGCCTACTGTTGCCTTTTTATTAATATTACTATTATTATTGTGTATGTGTGGGTGAAGTGGGGGTGGTGCGCAGTGCACATGTGGAAATGAGGAGACAACTCTCTCTTTCACTATTATGTGAGTTCTTGGGGTCACACTTAGGTCGTCAGGCTATGAGCAAGCTGCTTTCTTGGCTGAGTCATCTTGCCTACCCTGTGCCTGCTTTTTAAATTCATGAGTTATGCTAAAACTTTGTTCTCCTTGTCCACTCCATCTAAGCGGTAGGCGTTTGAGGTCAGGAGGCTGCCTGGGAGGTAAATGTACGGCGTCCAAATCCGAGCACATGGAGTCGAGTCAGCGGGCTCCGGGGCTGCTTTTACCCATTGTTGGAAGTCTCCACAATGGAACGTTAAAAACAAAAGAATAGGATTTTTTGTTGTTGTTCATGTTACTGCTGGATTTTACATTCTGATTATTTTTCAGTAGGGTATGACTTTATCTTTATTCTCTAATTCTTTCTTTAGGATTTCTTAATTTTTTTTTTTTTAATTTCCCATCAAGTGCTTAGCTAATGGCTATGATCAATCGTTCAGTGGTGGAGTGCTTGCCTTGTATGTTAAGGGCCCCAGGGTCAGTTTCCAGAATGGCCAGGAGAAAAACAATTTAGTTAAGTAATGTTCAATTTTACTTTTTAACGCACACATTTAAGGTCACACATTTCTCTGGAAATACCAATTCTGCTTTAGTCTTACAAACCTTTCAGCATATAGTAACTTTTTTAATTTTTAAGAAATTCCCAGCCGGGCAGTGGTGGTGCATGCCTTTAATCCCAGCACTTGGGACGCAGAGGCATGCAGATTTCTGAGTTTGAGGCCAGCCTGGTCTCCAGAGCGAGTTCCAGGACAGCCCGGGCTACACAGAGAAACCCTGTCTCGAAAAAAAAAGAAAAGAAAAGAAATTCCCAGTATAGTGGTTTTAACCTAAGGCTGTTTCCAAAGATATCTTATAGCATCAGTTATTTGCAATTAGTGGAGATTAACTCTGCACCCTCCTCATTAAATCATGTTTCAGAACTACTTTAAAAATTACTTCAGGTCTGAAGAGATGGCTCAGTGGTTAAGAGCACTGACTGCTCTTCCAGAAGTCCTGAGTTCAATTCCCAGCAACCACATAGTGGCTCACAACCATCTGTAAAGAGATCTGACGCCCTCTTCTGGACTTCAGATATATGCAGCAGAGCACTCAAACATTAAATAAATAAAATTAAAAACAAAAACTACTTATCTCTACAGGGCCAATGAAATGGCTCAGATAAATCTGAGTTCAATCCCAGGACCTGCATGATAGAAAGAGAGAACCAGTTTCCATAAGCTGTCTTCTGACCTCCACATACACACAAAAAAGACATAAATAACTACAATACAATTATTTGTACTATTATATTTACATATAATTTGTTTTCTAGGATTTTTTTTTGACACAAAGTCTCATCTTGATGCAGGCTGGCCTTGAACTCTTGATTTTCCTGCCTCAGTCTCTCAGAGCTGGAATTACAGACACATACCACTATGCTTAGTATGACTATGTCTTTTTGATCAGTGTTTAAGAAGCTCATGTTAAAGCCTCCTTGTTCTGCCCTGAAGTGAGGAGACATTAAGCTTGTCTTTGTCGAGCTGTGTGGTCTTATATTTGTGTTTCCCGTCACTCTGGTGCATGTGTGCTTGCTCGTGATGGTTACATCCTTTTTGGATTTTTTATTTGCTATTTTTAGAAATATATGAGAAACTGACTTTTATTTTTTGATATTAATATGCCATTACAGATTTTTATCAGCTACTAATGCAAAGCACGTGTTTCTTTATTTTTAAATTTATCTTTATGTGTATGAGTGTCTGTTTGTATGAATGTATGTGTACCAGGCATAAATGCAGGAGCCAGAAAAGGCCAGAAGGAGGCATCCAATCTCCTGGAAATGGATTCACAGACAATTGGGAGGCACCATGTGGGCGATGGGAACCAATCTAGGTCCTCTGCAAGAACAGTAGGCACTCTTAACCTCTGAACCACCGTTCTTTATATTAGAAACTTTCTGTTTTCCACTTTAGATGTGTTTCATAGAGGCAACGCAAAGCTCAGTTTCTTAGACACAATCTCGAGTGATAATCATAGCTAGCTAACTTTTTATAATGAGCTCTTAATAATGTCTTTCAGTGTCTTTTCCTTACCTTACATGATATGTTCTACTTATATTCATTTTTCTTCTGGCCTTACTCTTTTTCTGCCCTCTATTGAATGGGCTGTATCCCACTATATAAAATAAGGTAAACATTAGCCTAAATCTGTCTCTGGTCTTTGAATACTTGGGCAGTAAGCCACAACCTACATTTTTGTAACATGGCAGGATTTCATCCAATCACAGACTGCCGAGCTTCAGCCAATCACAGATAGCCACTGGTCAGGGTCAATAAGGCAAACAACCAATTGGATGGTTTCTCTGGTTCTGTTTGCCTACCACTGCTAGCTACTGAGTGGAGGTCTTGCAACCTAAGTTTGTAATGTACCTTTGTTCGCTCTTTTTCTCCCTCCCACTGAATTCAGCTATAAAGTTTTCCTTTAAAAGATGGTCACAGGCTGGGCAGTGGTGGCGCACGCCTTTAATCCCAGCACTTGGGAGGCAGAGGCAGTCAGATTTCTGAGTTCCAGGCCAGCCTGGTCTACAGAGTGAGTTCCAGGATAGCCAGGACTACACAGAGAAACCCTGTCTCGAAAAAAACAAACAAACAAACAAACAAGCAAACAAAAGATGGTCACAGGAGGCTGGAGAGATGATTCAGCAGTTAAGAGTGTTGGTTGTTCTTGCAGCCATATAAACTTGAGTTCAATCCCAGTATTCATTTGGCAGCTCACTCCATATGGTAACATCTGGTACCCTCTTCCGGCCTCATCAGATGCCAGACGACCATGTGGTAGACAGAAATACATACAGGCAAAACACCTGCGTATATTACACTAAATTTTAAAAATGATCACATACATAAAACTTTATTTTCTAATCAAGGATAGCATTACTACCTCTAGTCTCCTTCTAACAACATCAAATTCTCCTCCAAATGTGCTGTTACTGTTGCCATGTTGATGGATAACCATTGATTAACAACCGATCCAATTTAGCTTTACCAAGCCTATCCTGACTTCTTTACTCAATTGGTTTCTTTCAGTGGGCTTCTCTTCTATCTTACAGAACTGCACTCTTTAGAAGACTTTCCAAGAACCAAGAAGTGGGCCTTTGTCATACTTGCAGTTTTGAATTGCTCATTCTTGCAAGACATAGCTTCACACAGAACACTAGCTTCATGGTCTTTCCTCTTTAGAGGCTAAAGCTGTCATCTTACTTTATGTCTTTTTGCTACATAGTATGTGAGTGTTTCTCTGCAGGCATCCTGTGTCTGTTTCTTTTCTGACGTCTTGAGCGTTTCCTCCATCCTTGGTATTCTGCAGTCTGGATACAGTGCTCCAGGTGTATTCAAATGCTTGGTCTCCAGTTGATGAAACTATTTAGGAAGGACTAGGAATGGCAGTGTGGTTGAAGGAGGTGTGTCACTGGGGCAGGCTTTGAGCCACTCTCAGTTAGTGCTCTCTCTGCTTCCTGTGTATGGAACAAGATGTGCGCTCTCACCTGTCTGCACTACAATGTCTTTACCTTGCCATCATGAACTCTAACCTGAAACGGTAAACCAATAAAATACTTTTCTGAATAAGTCACCCTGGTCATGGTGTCTCATCACAATGGAAAAGAAACTAAGACAGTGCTGTGTTATTTTTTCTATGACCATCCATTCCAGTGTTAGAAGACTCTTAGAGGTTGCACTTTGAGCTTGTCTCCACTTCCACCACTTTCTTTGAAATTTCTAGGTGTGCGAGTGTATCTGATTGACACTGTCTCTGCATTGCATTCTGGGTTACACCTGAGTCAGCCTCCTCTCTGTGAACTTAAAGGAGCCCACGATCATTTGAATACACAAATTTTAAGTGCATGTGGTTTTGAAACTACCACAAATTTGAAAGCACACAGCAAACTGAAAGAGATATGGTCTTTCTAAAGGCTTCATGTATGTTGATTCTTAAAACAAAAAAAATACAAGTAACCAGTTAGCATTTTCAATTTGCTTGTACTTACTAATCCAATAAACACCAATAAACACATGAAAGTAATGCTAATAACAAAAGCAATCTTTTCTGGTTTGGTGGAATATGCAAATTCTACCATAGTGCCATCCTGAGAACCAATGCCTGCAACATTTTAGGGAGAAGCTGGCAATGTATAGCAACAGCTTCTAATGTATTCAATGCATAGCAACAGCTTCTAATGTGTTCAATGCATAGTAACATTGCTAATGTGTTAGCGGCTTCCTGGGCTGGAGTCATGACTCAGATCCTGAGAGCTCTGGCTGTTCTTGCCAGGACCAAGATTCAGTTCCCAGCACCTGCACAGCAGCTCACAAACTCTGTAATTCCAGTTCCAGGAGGTGAATGTCTCTTCTGGCCTCTGTGGGCATTAACACCCATGGTGCACAAGTACGTGCAGGTAAGACAAATCACGCATAAAATGATATGAATAATAAAGATTAATCTTTTAAGTATTAGAACTTTTTGACTTGGCAATTTTTCTTTTAGAGTCCTAACCTAAGGAAGCCATCCCAAAACACATGGGGAGAAATATTGTATGCCATGTTCTCATAGCGAGAAATAATTTAAAATACAATAAAAACAGAGAAAAGTATTTGTTACATTTACACAGTAAACTATTAATCGCTAAAACATGCCTACAGAAAATCTGTAACAAATAGAAAAATATACATACTATGACTTTATGTGGATGACAAAGTTTACAAAACTATGTGTAAGGCTCACCCAAGGGCCGAAGTTCAATGTTGCCATGTTCACCTCTAGCTAGTAACTTCTTTTTTTCTACTTTTTAAAATTTTCCACATATTGTATAATGTCCATCTATAATTTTCATAATTAAAGGCTAATGGTTACGCAAACAAACCAAGAAATTCAATACACAGTACACAGGAAAGGTCTTTATCTTCTCTTTTTTCTATTCTTTATCCTTTCTTCATTAAAAATGAGTCTTTTCTTCTCCCTTCCAGGAGCAGCTACTGGCTTGTTCTTGGGCAGTGTGCCCTGGGTCAAATCAGTGTGCTAAGCACGGATTGGTGTGAGCAACAGAACCCTGACATTTGACAATAAGCTTCAAGAGCAGTTGACATTTCGCGTTTGCGATCTTGAAGTGAGCTAAGGTTTATGAGTCAGTTTTCCCATGGGAAATTGCTAAATCAAAACCCATTTAAAAGGCTATAGCATCCCATGGTATACAGTTTCTTTTAGATTCATGTTTTGATTGGTAGATATTTTAAGATTAAAAGTACTTATTATTAAAAAACGAGGTTGGCTTCATGAAGAGAATTGGGTCTCCCAAGCAGCAGACATCAAGACAGAAACATGTCAGAGGCTCAATGGGGTAAGGCCACAGGAAGATGGGAGAGCGCCGGGGCAAGCACCCATCTGCCACCAGTAAAGGGGGTGGGAAGGAAGGAGGAGTTGGTAGAAAGAGCCAGAAACTCTGGCATAGCTCTGAGATGGATTTGGAAATGTTCACGAGGAGTCAAGGCTGCGAGATGGTGGAGTCTCCTGCTGAGACGAAGTGGTCCAAGTCTACCTCCTCTGGTCAGTGCGGCATGGAAAGAGCCATGGTCACGGTGTCCCTTTGTAGTGGATCCTGAAGCTGGAACACTTAAAAGCTGTCAGTCATCTTCATTCCTTCCAAAGGTTTTAAACAGAACATGAGACATGATCACTGCACCTCCACGGCACCCACAGGAATGTATTGAAAGTACAGGTTCTTCCACATCCTTCCCATTCCCCATGAAAGTGAGATTCCTCCCAACCCTGTCTGTAAGCAGCAAATTGACCAAGCCGAGCTGTGCTCCAACCTTCCTGCCCAGCTGGCGGCGCTATTGCGGGTTGTGGGCCGTTTAGGAGGCGGGGCCTAGCTGAAGGAAGTGGGCTGCTGGAGAGCTAGGGTTTCCTATCTTGTCTCTGCTTCTGAGCCATGGGTATGTAAGGGAGGCCCTGGCCTCTCCAGACACTACAGTTGAATGCCTCCCTGTCCACGATGCCAAACTGTGAGCCAAAATAAACCTGTCCTCTCTTTAGTTGCTTATTGCCACTCATTCGGTCACAGCAATGAGAAAAGAAACTGATAAATATCTACAAAAAAAAGTGACACTTTGAGCAGAGTTACGAGATTCGAGTCTAGCACAGTGCTTGGCATACAAGAGTGCTGACTAAAATGTGTCTTCTGTTCACCTCTCATCTGATCAATACTGTGGTCTCCTTACTAAAGCCAGCTATGTTAGGTTTGATGTCTACCGTTTATAATATCTCTACACAATGGACATAGGGATTTTTACAAGATCTCCTGAGGCTCAGGGTGGCTGAGTAATTTATCCAAGGTCTCACAGCTGCCAAGTGGAAGTTCTAGGACTCAAACCCAGAGCTGCACTGAAGCTGTGGCGCACGTTTCCTTTCTGTTTACCTCTGGTACATTAATGGGAAGCTAGTTAATGTAGGCGATCACAGCAGGAGAGCCAGAATGGAGCTTAGGAGGCCCTGAAGTCTGGCAGTATACTGGGATGCGCATTTTTAAGTGTTAAACCTAGCGTTAAATACATTTAGATACTCAGGCTTCATCCGTGATCAATGAAATCACATGTGTGTGAAGGGTGGTGGGGGGTGGAAAGGGGGTGGGCGGGGGAGGGGCGACCAGGGCATGTTGCTAAATGGTAGATCACTTGCCTAACACATTTGAGGTCCTGGGTTCGACCCAACACTGACAGAGCTGCAACAAAAAGTTATTTCTGTGGTAAGGTCTGTTTCCCATAGTGCAGTCCATGCCTCCTCATGGTGGAGATGGTTTAAGAGAGTCCGAGAGAAGAGAAGGCTACGCAATGCCCAGCCTGTTGAAATCTGAATTTAAGCACAGACTTCCTAATCCATGCTGCTCTCCTCCGGGAGTTGATTCTCCAAGCATTGCACCTCCAGCACAGTAAAGGGAGATTCTGCTCAAAGGACAGTGTACGTGCGCCCTCTGGTGGATACCTTCAGAAAAGCATCCTTGACAGGGCCAGGGTTGGTTACACAAGGGATATAGACTGCCAATTAATACAAGGCATCTGGTTAGATGGACGTCTAAATCACCTTTGCTGGTTCGTTTTATCAAGTAGACACAAACTCGAGTCACCTGGGAATCAGAAACCTCAAATAAGGAATCAACTCACAGGATTAGCCTGTGGGCAAGTCTGTCGGGTGTTTTCCTGATTAATGATAGATGTAGAGTGACCAGCCCACCATGGGCAGTGCCACCCTTGGACAGGTGGTCCTGGGCTGCATACAAAGAAGCTGAGCAACAAGCAGCTGCCTTCCATGGCTCCTGCTCCAGTTCCTGCTTCTGCTCCTGTTGAGTTCTTGCCTTGATTTCCCTCAGTGATGGAGTGTGATCAGGACACATCACCAGACAGAGGTCTTTCTTTCCCAACTTGCTTTTGCTCATGATGTTCATCACATTAACAGACAGCAAATGAGAGCATCCTTAAAGTTTGACAGAAGGGACGCAATAACAGACCACTGCCCCGGCCGCTCGCTGCCTTGTGTCTCTGGAGACTCCTGTATATGACACCAGCTTCCTCACAAGGAGGAACTCCCCACATGAAATCCCTGCAAGATTTTTCAGTTTTTCAATACCGTGCATTAAGGCAGGAGATTTTGTGGCTCTTCTCAAGTCTGTCTGCATGGGTGTTAAATCATCATCTCTGATTAATCTTTGATTAATCTGTAATTTTATCAGTTGCAAGATGCTCACTACATCTAGTCATACAGCTGAGTATTAAATGTGAATGAAGCTTGTACTGGTCTGACCAGAGCTCACCAAATAGTAAGAATGGTTTTGGCCACGTGTGGTAGTGCTCACCTGTGTCCCAGAACTCAGGAGCTGAGGCAGGGAACTGCTACAATTTTAGAGCAGCCTGGATTCTGTGACAAGACCATGTCAAGAAGGAAAGGGGAGGTCAGAGAGTAAAGGAGAGAGGTAAGGAAGGGAACAAAGGAGGGAAAGAGGGAGGGAGGAGGGAGGGGAGGGAAGGGGAGGGAAGAAAGGAGGGGGGGGGAAGAACAACAAAAAATGTTTTCAGTATAATGTGACAATACTGCTGCCTGGTTCCCCTCAAGTATCTGGCTCCTCCTGAAGACTTGCACATGCACACACGCGACAGCCACCACCACACACACACACCCCACCCCTGCAGCCTTCCCCTTGACCTTATACCACAGGAAGAAATTGGAAGTAGTCTTTCGCTGGGCGGTGGTGGCGCACGCCTTTAATCCCACACTTGGGAGGCAGAGCAGGCGGATTTCTGAGTTCGAGGCCAGCCTGGTCTCCAAGTGGTTCCAGGACCCAGGGCTAACAGAGAACGTCTCAAAAACACAAAGAAAAAAAAAAAAAAGAAAAAAAAAAAAAACTTAAAAGCTGTGTCTTTCCTCTTAAACCTTTTTTGCCTGCAATCCTCTTGTGGCCCTGGGGCTCCCATTCCACAGGAGGACTCCACAGAGGGATGGACCAGAAAGAGAGACTCCAGCAGAGGAAGGGGTAGGAGGACTCCAGAGAGGAGGACATCAGAAGGGAGGACCAGTAAGAGAGGTAGTAAGGGAGGCCAGGAGAACATCTGGCTGTAACACTTTGCAAAGTGAAAGAAGCCTCAATGCTCTTAAATAAATGAATGAAGCAGATCTGATGCAGTGACTGTGGTGAAATTCTAGTTAGACCAAGGAACTGTGTATGTGGAACACAGAGTGTATGAAGAGGAGGAAAGAGGTGGCAGCTGCAGAGGAAGATAGATGGATGCTTTTTTTAGATTTATATATTCATTTTATGTATGAGTACACTGTCATCTTCAGACACACCACAAGAGGGCATCTGATCCCATTACAGATGGTTGTGAGCCACCATGTGGTTGCTGAGAATTGAACTCAGGACCTCTGGAAGATCAGTCAGTGCTCTTAACCTCTGAGCCACCTCTCCAGCCCGTAGATGGTTTCTTTTTAAGGACATACAGGAGAATAACCTGTTTATAATGTCAATTGGTCAGTGAGAAAAAACTGGTGTTCCAGAAAGAGAACAGAGAAGGCCCCTCATGGCTGGCAGGGGTGGCTGTGATGCACAGGGCACAGAGGGAGTATCGGTAACAGTCGGGGAGGCTGAATCTACAAGCACAGGTGCTCTTGTGTGAGCTGATGCAGTGGGCCTGCCCAGGGCCTCTCCCTGTGTCCTCTGCCTTCCCTGTGAGTGGAAAGAAAGGCTGGGCTGCAGCCCCAGAGCAGCACTGCGAGACAGAATAAGAGGCTATCATAGCCCCAGGAACTGAGTTCTGTTTCAGACACAGATGGCCAGAGAAGGAGAGGTCCAGCAGGTATGTCTGTGATACAGTTCCTTAAATCCAAGGCTCACTTCATTCAACTTCAAATTCAAGTCACAATAAACACGTATGTGAAGCTCAGACTTTATTTTCTAATATTTACTTAACCCAGTCTAACGAAATGCTCTACAGTATTTAGAACAACTCCGATAATGTCAGGAAGTTAAAACTCACTTATCCGCCATCAAAATACCACACAAATATTGTTTTAGAATCCAGTTAGCTATGATGATATATCCCAAGTACTGCGTGAGAATTCACCTCAAGCACTGGCTTAAAAAAAAAACAACAACAGCCAGGGGTGGGGTGGTGGTGCACGCCTTTAATCCCAGCACTTGGGAGGCAGAGGCAGGCGAATTTCTGAGTTCCAGGCCAGCCTGGTCTACAAAGTGAGTTCCAGGACAGCCCGGGCTACACAGAGAAACCCTGTCTCGAAAGAACAAAACAAACACAAAAAAAAAACAAAAACAAAAAAACGACAATGAACCAGGACAAAGTAAAACAATGCGTAACAAAGCCACAAGAAAACCATCACTCTATGGGTGTGTTTGTTTGTTGTTGGTTTTAGACACAAGGGAGACAAAAATCCCAGAGGTTTGTTCTGAACTGCTTCAGATGACTGTATATATATATTTTTTTAAAACCTCCCGTTCCCAACACTTAAAATTAGGTTCAAGCCCCTTTAAGCAACAGGAGCCTGGAGAGTTAGGCAGATTTGAACAAAGCATAGCAACTGCTTTCTGGAGTCTCCATTGAGTCGTGCTATTGGCTCAACTGTCACAGGTAGAAGAGAGTATTGGCTAATTCCAGACTTGGTTCCTTGTGGATGCTTTGTGCCACCAGGAAGGTCAGCTTGTGTGCATACTGACAAGGTGCAGGGACACTGATTATGCCCTGGGGAGGAAAAGGAAAGATAACATTGCAGAGATAACGTGTTGGTCCCCCAAAGTGATTTTTTTTTTTTAAATTGGAGTTCTCACCCACTGGTTACTTACACAACAGAACAGGTCCTAGATAAATAGTAACTAAACTCAACCAACAAAGGGACCTTGAAAACCCAAGCTCACTGGCAAAATGGGCTGGGCGGTGGGGGTGGGAGGTCTCTTCATTGCGTGCAAGCCGGGAGACACAGCATACAGGCCTATCCTAAACTGCCTGCGGTCTGATGCTCTAATGGGGCTCAGAGTTAACCTGAGCCTTGGGCTCTAGCCTAAGGCAAGGCAGATGGGCAGGCTCCCACCTCTTATCCTCAGCAGGCTCACCCTGCTGGCTTCCTGTCTCTCCCAGCCTGCAATCCTCAGTCCTGCCTGAGGTAATGAGTATCAAGTCCTAAGGAGACCCAACCTGGGCCTGCTGATATGCTTGCTTTCTGTTGTTTTATTTAGTTGGCAGAGTGGGCTCCACCTACCATGGATTTAAGGAATCATGTACCCACTCCCCTCTGTGAGGTCAAGGTTAAGGAGTGGATGGAGGAAGGGACACGGCAAGCCCCAGATGGTGATGTCATACCTACTTCAGTAAGAAGCTCTCCCTCACCTGCCAGTTGTAGTAGAGATGGCACAGTTTGAAGGTCAGTCGCTGCATGTGGTCAGGCTTCAAGGCATTGTCGTCATAGATGACATTGTAGTAGGTGGGACTAACAGTCCCTCGGTTAGCAGTCTGGCTGATCAAGTAGAAGTCATACCTGCAGAGAAACAGGGAGGGAGTCACAGGAGAGAAGGAGTCACAAAACAAGGCCAAACTGAATCGATGCACAATGGGTACCTGTGAATATCAGTCTTTCCGGGAGATCAATCAGAGTAAAGCGCCTACATGAAGACCTGAGGTGGATCTCCCAGCATTCACATAAATACCAACAAACAAACTGGGGCGTGGCTGTGTGGCTGTAATCAATCTCAACATAGGGGCAGCAAGGACTGCCCAGCCAACGGTAGACAGCAACCAGGAAGACATTCAATATCAAACTCGGTTTCTACATGAGCATGCACACTTTTGCACATGCATACATACACACAAGCATGCACAAACTCACACACATACATACACACACACAGACAAACACACTAACAGACATACACACACACACACACACAGAGAGAGAGAGAGAGAGAGAGAGAGAGACAGAGAGACAGAGAGACAGAGAGAGAGTGTCTGTTTTCCAGGGACACTTGCCATTCTGGACGTGTTGCTTCTGAGTCCACAACAGTGCCGAGTGGGGGGTTCTGCACAGTGTGGCTGGTCGCAGCAAAGAAGCGCAGCAGACATCTCTTCCTGACCACAACCACGGACAGTCTGCAGCTCCTACAACCGAAAAGGCAGGGGTTGGGGCAGAGAGGCTGAGTCAAACAGCTCATCTTTTTGTTTGGTTTATTGCTGTTTGATCAGATTAAAGAAATAAATAGAAAATCATTTTAAAAACACTGCAAAACAAGGAGAAAAAAACCACCCATGAACCTTCTTACCCTCAACAAACACAATTATTTTAATTAGGGTCTATTTGGATTCATAACAATGGTGAACTATGCTATCTGCCTAGTTTACAGCATTTAATAGGACAGAAGAATGGTGTTACTTCAATTGCCTTTTCTATCAGAACTGGGGGTGGATCACAGGGTCTTGCACATGCTAGCCAAGTGTTCCACTGTTACTATATTGAAGCAAGGTCTCACTAAGCTGGAACTGCAGGCCCGTATCACAAAGACTTTCAACTGAATGGTAAGGAAAGATCTTCCAGAAATTCTCTACAAGAGATTTCCCTGCGTTAGCAACAGTCACCCCATTCCACCTTCACTGAGGCACCGAGGAGAGCTGTGGTCCCTCCTGTGCCTCAGACAATCATGAAGAACCCATGCTTAGGGAGACAGCTGGAAGGATGGATGAGTGGACGGACAGACAGATGGATGAATGGAAGGAGGGAAGGAAAAACAGACCAGATGCTGACTGTCAATGTGCTAAATCTATTTCACAACACCAAGGTAAACTCCCGGTATTCTCTGTCATGGAAGGAACTTGTAGGAGCAGGAGTCAGCATGAAGCTTCACTTGGAGCAGCTTTAGAAGACTGAAGAGCTGTGGGTAGTCTGCACAGCATTCTCACTGAAACAACGCTCTCTTACAGTGTACAGTACGTCACTCTTCCTAGAAATCAGCGACACATCAGTAGTTACGAACGTCTCCTACACTGAAACGTTAGCTCCTCAGATTGCCACTGCTGGAGGTGCCCACCTCCTCCAGTGATAGCATCTTTAGCTTTAATCATTCAACTGAGATACAGTCACCGGAGGTCTGGCAAGGAGCAAACAGATTTCCCTCTACCAGCTTGACTGCAGCTACAAGTAGCTGGCTTTCCCACCTCCATGCCAGAAAAAAACCTGAGGACGAAACCATTCCTCTGTGGCTGGTGGCCGGGGCTTGGGTTGACTGCAACGGGAGCAAGGCCAGACACAGATCTGCACTGCCTGGGAATAAGGTGGCCCGTAAGTACTTTTTTTTAGTAATTATGTATGTATGTAAGTATGTATGTATGTATGTATGTATGCATGTATGTATGTATGTATGTATGTATTTGTATTGACTGTTCTTTCGGCAAGTATACCTGCATGCCAGAAGAGGGCATCAGATCACATTGCAGATGGTCATGAGACACCATGTGGTTGCTGGGAATTGAACTCAGAACCTTTGGGAGAGGAGCCAGTGCTCTTAACTGCTGAGCCATCTCTCCAGCCCCCAGATCATCCCTAAGAATTTTAAGACAACAACTTGTGAGTACAGTCTTGTGAGTACAGTCTTTGCTCACTTTCCCATTCTAGGATTTACCTTCATCTGGTCTTCCACAGAATCACTGGAGAAAACTACCCATGGCAACACAGGGTCCAGAACTGAAAAACGCTCACAGCACTTACTGCACGGCAGCGAGGCTCACCACACCCCTATTCATAGCCTTACCTGTGTACTGGTGACTGTAACCAGCTCTGCCTGGAGGCTGATTTGGAACTCAACTTTTAAATCCCAACTCCACACCCCAGAGGAAGTTTAATTTGAATATCCTATGTATGTATGCAGACATGTATGCAGTGTTTCTGATATTCTGACCTCTGCTAGCTCAGGAAGATGGCCATCTGCTCAGGAAGATGCCTCCTCCCTCTAGGTGCCCTACTCCAGGCTCCCACATCTTACAGCACTAGAGTATCTATATTAGACCATCTGAACTACACTCTAGCGTCAGGAAAACCCATCCAAGCTGGGCGTGACACAGAAACACAGCAAAACTTCACTGTCTGAAAAATGAAAGCCATGTCCACAAACCATGCTTGCAGGATTGCAGATATGTACATTAGCACACAAGTGTCAGAGAAAGAGAGGGAACAGAGTACCTGGCATCTGAGCCGCACTCTGTCACACTGCTCAGCAGCTGTGGGACTTCATATTCCAAAACTGCCTTTAGCTGGCCATTGCCCACACCATCCCGGTATGCGACTATCCGCGCCGGCAAATCATGGTTGTGTCTGTACCACTTTTTGAGAGCACCTGGAGAACGTGATGTTAGTGAGAAAAGCAGCACTGGTCCAGGGCCTCCAAAAACAATATTTCCATAGGTTTTCATGGTTAAGTAACTTTGCTATTTCAGACCACAGTAAAATGGTAAGGCTTAGTGTAGGTTGTATCTGCAGCAACAGAAAAATGGCTAACTAGGACCAATCCTTCATGTCTGCTGTTTGAGCAAGCACAGGGTTTCTGTGGCAAAATAAAGTCTTAACACATTTCTTTAGCCAAATCTGAGTGACAAATAAAAATTTAACTCATGCAATAGACAAATGCCTAAAACAAAATTAACACTAATTCAAGTCTTTGAATCTGTTGAAGACCAGACTGGCTGTGTTTGTCTCATTTTCTTCCGTAATGAGAATAAATATGAAAATATGAGGAAATGACTCTGACACTCCCCTCAAAACAGCTCCTCGCACCAGCTCTCAATCCGAGTAAAATTCTCACAGATGGGATGGAGTCTGAAAACATTTCCACCCACTCTAACTATAAACCGCCTTCGAGTAGGCACCAGAAGGCAATTCCTCCGTGAGAGAGACTTTCAGAAGGAATGACTAAAACATTGGCCAGGCTTTTAAATGGGGGAAAAGTGATAAGATGCAGTATAATTCCTTCTTGTGTCTATATTGCATAATTTATCTCAGGAGAGTTTACTGCCTAGGAAATCTGGTTTGGTTTGACAGAAGATAATTGTGCTTCCAAGAGTGCAGCTACCAAGGGATACTTAAAAAACAAGTCCACTTAAAAAAAATCCCAACCCCTCAGGTTTGCAGACTGGAAACTACGGATGAGAGTGGGGAAGATATAAATATGGATCATGAAATAAAGCCAAAGTGGGCTGGGGCTGTGAAAAGGAGGCCTGTGTCATTTCCTCTCCCGTCTTGCCTTCCTGCATCCCTGTCCTCAGGGTGAAAGGCTGGTCTTCTGTGTGCACATTCACTGCTGGTCTGTCATAAGCCTCCATTCTCCAGGGCAGGCTTCTATTAGCCACAAACTGCTTGCTAGGGCCACTTGGGTGGCCACGCACTTTTTTCTTTCCTCTTGGCTTTGTGCTCAGCACACACAGCGACATAAATGCTACTCAGACTGTCAATCAGATACACAGATATAGGAATCTCCAACCAGGTGAGGGCTGACAGGTTTGGGTGTTTGCTCCCATCAGTCTGTAGGTTAGGGGTGTGAAGGCGTAGTCCCCAGAGTCCACTGCGTTACATACCAGTCATGCAGACTTTTAGGCAATCAGCAATATCAGCTGCCGTCCTCTGAAGGACACATCGGGAAAACCACCTGAAATAAACAGAACGCACAAGTGAGACTTAAGTTCTAGATGCCTGCTACAAACACACTTCCATTAAGTTAGAGACAGATGCAGCAGTCAAAAGCCAGGGTTCCTAACTATGCACACATTGTCTGTTACAGTCATGCTAAAGGGTCCTCTTCCATCCTTCAGTGTTGCCATCTCGACTCAGACTCTGACCAGGAAATCCACCAGCTAGATGGCCTTGGCACAAACCCAAACGTGAACTTCTCTATGTGCACCAGGAAGGTTTAAAGGATAGTAGTTAGTATGTCCTCAACTGATAAGAATTAAATTCAATTTCACACTTGCAATATTTTTGTAAAATGAATGCTACCTGGTGCCGGTGAGAGCTAACACAAGCTCATGCCTCAATTGCAAGAAAACGTGTTAGTTTAGCAGATCTGCTTGCAAAATGCTCTAACCCAGTCCAGAGGTGACTCTGCCAGAGTTACCATCTCCACACAATTAAGCTCTCAAGATTTGAAAAGTAATCTTTCTAGTTGTTAATTGAAGGTACATGAGAAACGGAAGTTGGGACTTAGTATGTGATAGGACATGGATATGAAGGGTCCCTTCAAACAGGCTGCATGTCAGAGGCCTCCTCTTCAGCTTGTGGGGCTATGGAGAATCAACTGTATCACCGAGGTGTCAACTCCATCAGATTAATCCACAGAACTGAGTTGAACTCATAGCTGAGCATGCTCAGATGAAGGAGGCTTCACTGGATGCCGGACACTGGGGCATGCTTTTGAAGTGTCTTTCTCTCTTGACATGCATCTTTCTGTTTCCATCTCCTGGCTGGCCCAAGGTGAGCGGCTGTCCTGAGCACAGATTGTGGGCCTCATCTCAGACCCACAGCAATGGGGCCAAGTGACCACTGCCTGACACCTCATCAACTGTCAGTCAAGTCAGTCTCCTTAAAGAATTGTTCTCAGGTGTGTCACAGCCACAGGAAGTGACTAACACATTCTGCCACCATTGTCACAGTCCCCGACTGTCCGCAATTACAGTAACACAATTGCAAATGCTTTTGACAAGTCAGGAGCCTTAAGAGACATGGAGAATGAAGCAGGCACCTTCTAAGATCCACTTGATAAATGAACTCATATTTGTAACAGCGTGGGCTGTGTCCATGTCTTCCTGTATCTTAAAAGTGTGGATCCAAACTAATATTAATTTAATGGAGAAGATCAAGTAGCTGAGGCCAGGGAACAAACAATTTGCAAGTAGCTGCTAATGGCCTCAAAATATATTATTTAATTGCGAATCTTGAAGCAACTCTAAGATAACAATTTAACAAGTGCCAGGAGCCTGTTCAAGGCATTTCTAGCTTGTCTCCATTTGGTAGGCTTTCCATACTCCTTACCTCAAGCATCTGCAAGAGTTGACAAGAAACATAACTGGGTGCAGAGGATTCCCTTCAGACTGCAATGTTTGGAGCACTCATCTGTTATAACCCCACAAACACCTTATGAAATGGGCACCTTCACTCTCCCCTAACTATGGGGCTTGTAGCTAAATTAAACAACTATGCTTCAGCTGCAAAAGCAGACCAGTACAACTGCAAGTGATCTTTAAAGCTAAGGTGCCTTACATAATATATGCAGGTGCCTAATTCACAGGGTGCTTCTCACAGACACTCAGAACATAACAACATGCACAAGAATTGCCATGCGTTCATGAGCCAGCGACGCAGCTGGCAGACAAGCAACAACTCAACCCAGTGATGTGTGAAAATGGATTTAACTGAGGCTGCCTCTTACTTCAGGAGTGTCAATCACATTGTAATATGTAACTCAAAAACTTAATAGTTGATGTTCAAAATATAATACAGTCTGGTATGTATGTATGTGAAGAACGTGTATGTTCTTTAAAGTATACTCAAGCATCTGGTGTGGAGCAGATGGGGTGCTCGGAAGGAACCTGACACAAACCTGGCATCCTGGGTCCGATCCCCAGGAGCCACATGGAACAAGGAGAGAATCAACTTCTACTGCAAGCTATCTTCTGACCACTTCCCCCAACACACACACTACACACACACACACATGCATTCCCACCTGCACCCCATGACACATACATGTCCATGCAAATACACATATTAATAAATGTTTTTAAAATGTAACAGAATAATAAGGGGGTAGGCTGATCAAAGTACTTTCTTGTATGTTTGAAAATATAATGAAACTCATTGTCTATACTATTAATACATGCTACTTTAAACTTTAAGACATGCTCTAACAGTTAAGTCGCTAACACATATGTATTTCTTGAGAATTTCATGCCCCATCCTTAGATGAAGAGCTACAGGCCACAGATGTCTGCTAAGATGGGAAGAACTGGTGTTCTCCAGGGAAAAGCCCAACAGGTTATCCAGTCCAAAGGTGTCATCCCTGACCACACATCCACACAGGCAGACGGAGGAGGTTAAGGTTGGGACAGGTAAGAGCATTTAAAGTACCTGGTGACCTGGAGTTAATGCTGGCTACAAACCCAACGACCACCACATCCTTGCTGAGGGCGTCTCTGCAGATATCAATACCCACGACCATCAGGGACTTCAACTGTTAAATCAAGTTAATTGTGATTCAGTGGAATGAACTTATTCCTCCCAAACAAGGACATTTTATAAACTCACCAGTTACATTTTCAAGTTAAGCTGTGTGACAAAGAAACGGTGGGTTCCAGATGGGACAGTTGATTAAACCAGAACCAAAGACTGAAAGATAGGGGACGATCAGGACAGATTTTCACTGAGAAGCCTGTGTGACCATCAGCCTCCCTGGGGCTGCGCAAGGGGCAGAGGTGGCTAAGGAGGCAGCCAATCCCTTAATCCTCTGCCCGGTCAGAAGTGCCCGAGGATGAACCATCCCTGTTTTTCACAGTTGCCATGATTGAGGAGGGACGAGCAGCGACAGGCAGCACGTCCACTTCTTTTCCCTCACTTCCTTCCAAGGTGGTATCTGGTGAGTCCCCATCACAGCTGAGCTATGGTCCCCTTGAGAAGGCATACTCTGCTAAACACAGGCAAAGGTGGAGGTCATGGGACAGGACTTAAAATGGCAGCCAGGAAAACCCAAATCAGGCCCCTCCCAGGTCTGTGACACCCAAGAGTATCTTCCATGAAGAGGTCTATGGGTAGGTAAGCAGAAGCTCCTTGAGAGGAAAGGCTGTGCCTCACCTTCTTTTGGAATTTCTCTGCAAAGGCTTGTGTGATGCTACAACCTGGGGATGGGGTCGGGGAGGAACCACACACATCAGAACCAGTGAGCCCCGGAGGGTCACAGGTTTAAGTGCCCTCCATACAAGCAGCTAGAAGCAATCTGGAGCTGACTGAAGGCATGCAGGAGATAGGCGTGGGCCATCTGCACACACTACACCAGTTAATTATATAAGGAAACTGAGGTAGGATGATTCCGGCATCACATCTTCAGGGGATCTGAGAACCACCACCCCAAAGACCTCAAGGGCAACTGAGACACTGGGATTACATGATGCTATATGTCTAATTTTAACAGCTTAACTTGAAAATGGACTGGCCATCAGAAAGGAACAATCCTCACTGGAATCTCCACAGCCCACAGTTCGCCGCCAAGTTTGCAGGTCATCTGCATGGCAATCTTGGTGGCCACACTCAGCATCATTCCCTGCTTATTCAAGGTCCGGGTCAGCACACACTGGCTTGGGACTGGGCAGTCAGAGCTCAAATACTTTTTAATCGAGTCGTAATAGTTCTTCTGATTAGAAGGCAGAATGCACATCACCTAAACGCAAGACAACAACAGATGATCAGGTCCAGCCCCTTACATGTGTGAACAGCTCATGGACAACATGAAGTCACGGAGTCTCCAAACATCAGGATGTTTGGAGATGTTTAAATATACCCTGAACAGGTCTGGGAGAAGAATCAAGACAAAAGCACCGATTCTCTAAACATTGCCAGTCCCACGCTCCCAAGAAGCAAAAGTAAACACAGCAGTGGATCGCTGAAGTGGCCTTGAGGGCACTGATTACTTAAAACGACATCTTACTCAGTCAGATTCCCTCCGACTGTACCCACCCTCCTGGAAAAGTCAGCTATAGAAGTGTTCAAACTGGGTGGACACACCCAGAACTCCTCTTCATCCCTCTCCTGAACTGACATTAGGCCCCTCAAATCCCCTTCTTGCTTTTTCTTTCTCTCATGGTTAGCTGGCCACCTTGTGGTTCTGTAATAGAGTGGCCTTGGTTTTAGGACATTCATATCAAGAGCAGTCAAGAGTAAGGGGTACCCTGCAACATACCCTCAAAGGGTTCCAAAAAATGACAGCACATGTCTGGAACTCTGGGTTCTGGGGAAAGAACATGCTTGTACATGCTTACAGAAAAGAACACGTGTGTACATCTTTGCAGGAAAGAACACGTGTGTATATGCTTGCAGGAAATTTGTTGTACTTTTCCTTACAGTTTTGCTTTCATTGAATGTAATATCCTTAGAGTGAGAATTCTGATCATTTAATGTAATATCCATAGAGACAGAGAGAGAGAGAGAGAGAGAGAAACTGCTGTCTGTCTGTCTCAGACAGAGATGACTACAGTGATCTGCAGGGGAACTGAGCAGGCATGTGAGCAATTGCATGGCTCAGCTGTGTGCCTAGGCCTGTAGGTGAGTACAATACACATTTTTATTGTATGTAGAAAGGTAGTTGTATGAGCCAACAAAGCCCTTTCCTCCACGGGTTGCTTTGGTCATGGCCTTTCATCACAGCAACCCTGACTAAGACAGACAATACACTCAGAAGCTTTTTTGTTTTAAGATGTCAGACATAAAGAAAATATAAAAATTATACATCTAAAGCCCAGACACAGCCCACACTTACCAACTGAACATCAGGGTCAACATGCAGCTGGATGGCTCGCAGGAACGCTGCCGTGTTTTCGTCCACTTTTACGCTACATGGAAAGATGATTTAGTTGTCTTTTTAGTGCACTCAGTCAGTCACAAGATGTTAGAAAAAGTGCAGACCGGCTCTTCAGCAGACCAGTCATTTTACAGAAAAAAAAAAAAAAATCCTTAGAGAGAAACAAGAACCTCTCATGTCTAAGGCGTTTCTCCAACGCGTAATGTGCCAAGTACCCCATAATCGGCCGGTTAGCATGTAAAAATGAAATGTTCTCAGTTGTACCAAATCCCCTTAGTTAATTGATTTGCTATTCAAAATAGGGTTAAAAGTGAACTTCTGAAATTACAAACCCATAATTTCAAATGTCTGAAGCAGGCCTGAGATTTCCAAAATGCTTTGGGAATCATTAATTAATGACTGAGGTTTTCAACTAATCTGCATGAATCACAAAGGGGGTGACGCTTGCTCTTCTGTAGGAATGGCTTGTTTGGAATCTGTCCTATTTAGCTGTAATGAGCCAATCAGTCAGCAATTATTTGTCAATTAAACAATATTATCAGGGGCTAGAGGCTACAGAAAGGATTCCTACATACAGGCATTTACACATGTCACTACACGTGAAATAAAATTATCTGCACCCACCCTCCCCTGTCACGGCCATGAGGTGGGGAGAGGAACAGAGAAGGGGGAAGAAAGAGTCTCAAGTGGATGTCTTTGTAAATACAGTTGCCCAGCAGGTGGCAGGGCTCCCTGCCTCTTCTAACAGCCACCCGAAGAGCTGCCAGCACTGTTTTAGTAGCTTTCTCAAAGCAAACCTCTCCAGGTTAGACACACTTGCCACCAGGCAGACATTTAGATGGGAGAGGCCAGGCCTGTAAATCTAGCAGGCAAATGGATACTTCGTAGATGGGACAGAGTGGAATAAAACAATGGCTTTCATATAAAAAGTCCAGAGACATACAGGTCCAGGATGGCTCTCTGAACTGTTGAGATCCAAAGACCGTCCTCCCAGACCAGGTCTGCCGAGTGTGAAACCAGAGTAGGAAAACTGGAAGCAGAGGATCTGTCAGCAGATTCAATGATAAGAGAATTCTAACTATGACGTAAATAAGACTTTGGGAGGAGCTCTGGCTCTGGACAGCACACATGCTGCTGATGTAATTAGTTACTGTCTGCTTTCAAGTACATCCAGTTCAAGCGAGACATGGTCAATTTCAGGGCAAAATGATGTTCAGTTTAAAGCCTGACCATGTTTGCACACATGCAGCCCTTAGTACGTCCGTATCTTCTTCATTCCCGGCAGCCAACTGAGTATGTGATGCACAGTGCCTACTCCAGAAATGCGCAAAGCTTGAAAGCATGGCCTTGGTCTTGGGGTTGTTTTGGTTTTGGTTGTTTGTTTGTCAGAAAGCTACCTTACTGTAACTCTCTGAAGCCTAAAATCTATCAAATCAGTCAGGAAATGCAATGTTTACTTTTTAATATCACGTATGCTATTAAGTTTTATAATAACTGACCTGAACGATTAAAAGTAGAGGAGGCACCATGTAGATTTATTCAGTATGTATACCCACCTGATGTGAAAGACTTTGAGGAAAGGAGACTTCCCTAAACACACTCTAGAACCAACTTTACAAAGATAAAATAAAATGTATTTCCGGGTCCTTCAAGATTTCCTTATTTTTGTTTTCTGTATATGAGTGTTTTGCCTGCATGTATGTCTGGGTACCACTCATGTGCCAGGTGCCTTAAGAGTCAAGAGAAAAACCTATCAGATCCCGGGACTTGAGTTACACAGAGCTGTGAGCTGCCACGAGGGTGCTGGGAACCCTGGTCCTCTGGAAGAGCAGCTTTATAGATATACCAGGCGTCACTTCCAACTTTCAAGCCAAGTTAATAGATGGAAAAAATTCACTGTACACTCACATTTTTGGATAGCTCACATCAAATCCCATGGAATTTCCAACTCTCCTCAGACAGCTCAGAAAGGCTTCAATCAAGTGCTCACCCCTGTTACAGCACACGACCAACCATCTATTCAAAGGCTGAGAACTCAAAACTTTGCAAGATCGCATATCTTTGGACCAATCAGCAGCAAATGCGGGCTGACACTGAGAGAAGGCAAGAGCACAAAAGGACTGAGCAAAGTTATTCAGAGAGCAATTTAGAACGTTTGTCACAAGAGAGCAACTGAAAAACAGGTGGGACTTTGTCCCTCTTCACAGAACACACAGGTGTCCTGGGAAGAGAGGCATCGGGAGGCATGCGAGGTCTGATGGCCCTGGGTGGGGAGCCTTGGATGAGACATGCTGCTGGTGTCTGACTGAGAGATCTCCAGTTCCTTCTCTTCCACCTCTGTTTGTCCTTTCTCTCGTGCATTCAGGCATGCAGGCTGTCCTTTTTGGACTCCTTACTGAAAGCATTCAAAGTAATGACTACTGATGCTCCAGGTTCACCATACTGCGGTGACTTAGGCCCAGTGGAAAAGACTAGGCCAATAGCACTTTCATGTGTGTCCTGGTGTGCATGTCCATGTCTGTCTGAGTGCTCATGTGTGCTCAGAGGCCAGAACTCAAAAGCTCAAAGATTCAAAGCCCCACGAATCCCCTGCCTCCACATCCCAGCACGAGGATTACAGCTGTAAGCCTCTGTGCCTAGCTTTACATGGCTGCTGGAGAGATGAACTCAGGTCCAACTGAACTGTCAGCCTAGCACTGAGGCCACTGGTATTACAGAAGCAATGTCATGCTTCTCAGTTTTACAGACTCAAAAATGGAGCAGTGGAGAGAGGTGCTGAGAGCCAGAGACAGCAAGGACAAGTTTAGAATGCCTTTAGTGGCTTTGTCACACCCAAGGGACTTTGTATGAAGCACTGAGTTCCAGACACTGCCATATGCATTAGGTATATGGAGATTTTAACACACAACAGAAAGCCCCTACATGGTTCCCCTGTGGACTGGGGAAATCCCAGTGTGCAGAAAGCCCTGCCCACGCTCCTCGCTGCTGCAGTCATCCTATGGAGACCAGAGCCTAGGACCAATGCCTACAGACATTTAGTTCACTTGGCCTCTAGGGTCTGGCTCTAGAAAAGCCTGGGTTGAGAAGCTGATAACATAGCCACCTACAGTCAAGTGGCCTCTCCATTTGATACCTGTTTCATTTCTTCCACTAAAACCTGGATGGAGGGTGATTTGTCTTTTCATGTCTCAGCCCACAGCCACCCCTGTGTGAGGTCTGTATGAATCACATACCTTTTGGGTGAAGCTGGCCAATGGTAGTATTAAAGTCACTCTACTAGAATTTACTTGGGTGATCATGCTTCCCTGCTTGCTTGTTTTCAGTTGCTTAAGAGTGACAGCTGGTCATAGGCAGCCATGTGTGACTTGGAATGGTTTAAAATATCAACTACCAACAGACCTAAACCATGCCCACTGGATGCTGCTAGGTCCACACAACTAAACTGACACAAAAGAGAAAATCAAAAGAAACATGCACTCTTAGGACAAAGTCAGGGCAAGGGCATGGCTACACACACACACACACACACACACACCCATGTGTGTGCTGCAAGCCCCATCGCCTTGGGGAGTGAACGTATGTACACAATCGAGCAAACACTTGTAACTGAAGAGAATGACTACTCACTGTGTGGTCCTGCAGCAGGATTTTTTCAGAGGGAACAACTCGCCCAGTCAGGGATAGCTGGCTTCCAAAATGCAATCCCCAGGTCTCAAGCTCAAACCGAGCTACTTGGTTCCTGTCAACAGAGTCATTTACAATCACTGCAGTGTGTGTCTTCTAAAGGTTTTTAAACATCACAGATGTAATAGTGACTTGCTGAATTACTGGGTAATGGTCAATATTTAGGGATTTGTCTCCCATTTCTCATGATATATGTAAAATAAATATAAATATATCTATTTTGGGCAGCTCAAAAGAATTATGTCAATTTCTGTTCCCACCAAGAACAGGAGGGAGGAAGGGTTCCCAAGGGGGAGGAACCACCTTGCAGTCGGGCAGAGGCATTCCAAGGGGGAAGGTTTGCAGTGGGGCACAGGAGTTCCAGGGGGGAGGCTTGCAGTGGGGCACAAGGAAAACCCAGCTTCACTCTATCTATGCTTCAGTAACAGGTGACCTTGAGCAAACTCACATTTTTTTTTCAAATGCCTTGGCCTCCTGACTGGCAAAATGTATATACTGTGTCATATACTTGTCAAGATTGAAAATGGCAAGACTTGAACATGCTTACCACAGTGCTACGTAGGATAGCATCCTAGAACAAACTGTTTAACAAAGAGGTTATGTGGAGTTTGTATGTACAGATTTCACCTGGGAACACTTGGATGTGTTGGCTTGGGAGATGATAAAGAATGGGAAGATAGGAATTTAGCTTTATCTCCCAGACAGGACATGGGTGTTGTACCCATGAACTCACTGCAGGACAGCTACCTGAACGAGACTGAGCCTGTCATCATGGATGGGGCAGGGCTCAGGAAACTTCACCCCTCCCCCCTGGAGCTTTGGGCAGTTAACAGCAGCTGGGCAAAAGGGAACCACAGTCCTCAGTAGTGTGGGCATTGCTAAGCTGTCCTGACTCAACCCCCCTCCTTTTGTAGGCAACCCCAACAAATGCAATCGGGCCCACAAAGGGAAGGAGGTAGGAGGGGGGAACTTCTTGAAAAGAAGGCAAGGTTCCATGGGAGAGGATGGACTACACAGGGACTATGGTCAGAGTACATTATACATGTATATATTTCACACATATGAAAGTGTTAATGAATAAACATTTTTAACACACACACACAAAATTTAGCTTCAGAAAATCCAAAGGATATACCTGGAGGGAGGAGGACTGAGGCGGCTAGTCTTATCAACAGAGCATCCTTAATGTGTGTCTAAATCTCTGCACTTGTGACATAGGAGGCTTTGCTCAGCTTATGGCTTAGTTCGTGGATCGTGACTCGGTGTGCTTTCACTGAGCTCTGAGCTCTATGAGGGCAGTGAGCTCCTTCACACCATCCGCTTCCCTCCAGAGCTGCCAAGACTTTGTCAGCCAGCAACCGAGAGGATGCTGCTGGAGAGTGCTGTGAAAAGCCCGCCCCGTTCCCTAGAAAGCACAAAACTCTGACAGCTCTCTCCTCAACAGCGACCTCTGCTATACAGCTGTCCCCACACTGATCCTTGCAGTTACGAGGTTGCTTCTGATGCTGTACGCCCACGGTGAGGCCGTCACCAGCCGGACATGGTGAACAGGAGGCATATGGTGGTGATATGTCAGAAGACTTATGCACAACCCAGTTTAAGGGGCCATATGATGCAGGAATACACCAGGTAGTATCTACAAGACATGGTAAAAAATGTACCTATAGAATGGGTACTACAAAGCCAGGGGTATGACAGAGATGAACATTTATCATATAAAAACATTTAAATGAATGATATTAGAAAAATACGTCTGCTATGCCATTTTTCCTGAGAAGAACAGGATTAGACTATGAATTTGCAAATATCTGCAAAATTTTTATCATTCTCTGGAATATGGTCGTTCATTATTAACTTATTCGCCCACTCTCTATTTTCTTTTCTCCTTTTTATTTTGCTTACATCAGTTTTCACCCTGACCTAATATTACTCACAAACATCCTAAAGAAAAACAACCATCTAACAGTAACGTGGGGCCACAGAAATCTAAAAGCAAGCAGCAAATTTCATTTAAAAATTTCTAGCAGCCGCATTAACAGTTAAGAGGTGACAAGAAATTACTTTAATCTCACATCTTCAAAATGTTAACAACTTAAAATGTGCCACTAGGCACACTTCAAGTGCCCCTCGGCACACAGGTCACAATACCAAGCCTCAGAGCTTTAGGAAGGCAGAAGGGAGAAGAAAACTCTCCACACAAGTCACAGGGAACCATGATGCAGGCAGGAGGAGCCTCAAAGATGGGCTGAGAACAGAAATTTTAGAGACTGTGTTCATTCAGATTTCTGAAATTCTCGTCTAAATCTGAGCATCCATCACTGGGAGTCCTGGGAGTCTGGAGTGTGGTATTGCTGTTTGTGTTTCTATCTCCTGTTTTTAATATGACCAGTAACCCTTTCTTCATTCAAAACAGTACCCAGAATGTAATGTGTTCTCTGGAAGAGAAGAAGGCTGTGCCTGTTCAAATCCTATCAGCTGTGACTGCTGAGATCTTGGCTGTACCTCTGGGCTCTGGACTTGAGTGTTTTAAACTTCACAGGGCCTTGCTCTGAGTTGGCAAGATTAAACATTTTCATCAACAAATGAACAGAATCTCATCAAAATCAAAATCATCCAGTCCTACACACTCAGCCCCCAAGCTGGGTATATGCGATTTCAACTGGTGGCCCCTACCTCTGGATGTCATCCACAAGTCGGGCCAGTTGCTGCTGCCTTCCCATAGGACTGAGCCGGGTTTCTTCAGCTACTGCCTTCATCAGGCGGAAATCTGAGGTTGCCTGGCTGGTCAGGCCTGGGAGATGCAAGTAAAGGTGGATGTCAGAGAGTGACAGACAGAGGGGCTGGTCCTGTTTAAGCATGCTTTCCATTCAAATCAGTAAGATGAACCCCCTGCAGGACACTGTGAAGTAGAGAGGCAAGCCCCAGGAGTCTTGAAGACAGTGGGTCTCTGCCTTCCTGCTGATGCAACCCTTCGAAACAGCCCCTCATGTTGCAGTGACCCCAGCCACAACATTAGTTTGTTGCTACTTAACTATCGTTATGAATCATAATGTAAACATCTGATATGCAACCACAAGGGTTTGGGAGCCACAGACTGAGAGCCACTGCAGCAGTTTCTAAGAGCCGAGTGTAGTGGCACACATCTCTAATCATAGCGTTCAGGAGTTCTAGGCCAGCCTGCTCTACAAAGTGAGTTCAATGCCAGTCTGGATTACTTAGTGAAACTGTCTGGTTTGTATGGTTGTTTTTGTTTTTAAGGAAGTTTTGGGCTACAGAAATGTCTCCGTGGTTAAGAGCACTTGTTGCTCTTCCAAAGGACCCAGGATCGATTCTCAGCACCCACACGGCAGCTCACAACCATATGTAACCCCAAAGGACTCAGGATCGATTCCCAGCACCCACACAGCAGCTCACAACCATATGTAACCCCAGTCCTAGGGGATTCAACACCCTCTTCTGATCACCCTGAGCACCAGAAACACAGTTAAGAGCACTGGCTGCTCTTCCAGAGGATCTGGGTTCAATTCCTAGCACCCACAGGTGGTTAACAACTGTCTGTAATTCCAGTTCCAGGACATCTAACATCCGCACACAGATAAACATGCAGGCAAAAAACCAAATGCACTTAATATATAAAAATAAATAAATAAATAAATCTTAAAATGAAAGTTTTCTAGTAGTCAAGTTCTTCTTTTTGTTTGTTTGTTTAGTAGTCAAGTTCTAAAAAGGCAAAATGATGTGTATGGAGTTATTTCAAGCAGTATTAAGTATTTAATCCAGTATATTAAACATATCAATATAAACACATTTAAAACTATTACCCAGTTAATATTTTTAATACCAAACCTTCAGAATCTGGCCTGTGTTTTTCATTCATAGCCTATCTTATTTCTATTTATTGGTGGGAGTGTTAATAACACTTCAAGTTTTCAATAAAGTTATGTGGTCAGAGGCTACTTGTCAGATCTACAGAGCTTCCAAATCAGAAAATCACTGAGAAGAAACACCCTCCTTTCAGACCCTGGATTCCACTGCTGTCTTTCCACAAAACAAATATTTATGATGTAAGCACTTTAAGCAGCACAGGCTGTCAACATGTGAATACTGCTAGCAGCACTGCAGACACTCGGGCAGGCTCTGTGATTTGGTGTGCACTGGCACTCGGGCAGGCTCTGTGATTTGGTGTGAATCAACACTCGGGCAGGCTCTGTGATTTGGTGTGCACTGGCACTCGGGCAGGCTCTGTGATTTGGTGTGTACTGGTACTTAGGCAGGCTCTGTGATTTGGTGTGCACTGGCACTCGGACAGGCTCTGTGATTTGTGTGCACTGGCACTCGGACAGGCTCTGTGATTTGGTGTGCACTGGCACTCGGACAGGCTCTGTGATTTGGTGTGCACTGGCACTCGGGCAGGCTCTGTGATTTGGTGTGCACTGGCACTCGGGCAGGCTCTGTGGTTTGGTGTGCACTGGCACTCGGGCAGGCTCTGTGGTTTGGTGTGCACTGGCACTCAGGCAGGCTCTGTGATTTGGTGTGCACTGGCACTCGGGCAGGCTCTTCTATATAGTGAGAATTGTTTTTCAGAAACTGGTACGTGAAGAAACTAAGAGTCATTCTGGTCTCTAACAAAACAGCCTGGTATCTGCTCCACTCCCCAAAAGGTCATATTATGATTTCCTCTACTAGTAAACTTCAAAAACAGCAAAAAGGCATCTCAGCCGCTAGAAACTGTCCAGAGGCACATTTGACATCAGGGTTACAAGGATGATGCACAAGAGAAAAGAGATTCAAAGGGCACTTCATCCTCCCACTCGGCCAAACTCTTGCTTAAGCTACTTCAAGGGTGGCTTGTCCCTGAGCTACAGGAACACGTTGGCAGTCAGCTAACCATAAGGGGGACAGTGGAGCTTGACATATAACCTTACCTGTAAGGAAGCAGAGCTCCGGGATCAGGTGGACCATCTGAGGCTCGGAGTTATCATTTCTCTTTCTTTTCAACAGGCTAACAAGCACTGGCTGATTTAGGTCAGATAAGGTGATATCATATTGCTGTAAAATACAAGATTAATGGCGGGTAGCAAACACGGAAACAGAGCAGAGGGGCATCCCCGGTTACAAGCAGCACAAATCCCAAAATGAGTCACTAAATAAATCTTTTTACCACTTTCTTTCCAGGACTCATCTTTTATACCTTTAATTGTCCTTTATTTTAAATTACATTTTAATTTAGTGTGGGTGTCTGTGTGTGTGTAAATTCATTTATGTGATGACACAATTGTGGACTCCATTGTCTTCCATTATATAAATCCTAAAAGTTCAAACACAAACCATTTATGCTTTGCAGGGAGAATGTTTACTGCTGAGTTATTTACTGGTCCTTTATTATCCTTTACATTACAACGCCAGTTTTAAGACTTAATTGCCCTGCTTCCTCTGGGTTTCCTTCAGATTCAGAACAGCCTTCAGCTGTCTGTATACACATTATAAATGAGTGAAGCACACACCCCATGCTTAGATAACTGGTTCTAACTATCTCAATTCACTTTAACAACGTCTACACAAACACTGCAGGCCAAGGTTATACTGTACTCAGTTTCCCAAAAGAACATCCTGGGGTCTTTGATACCCAGGATGGCACGATATATTAGAGAAGTAGACACAGCCCAGAACTGACCATGGGAATATGATACTCAGCTCTTCTGTCTAATTTTCATCTTCTATGAAATGAGGATATCAGGAAGTTCACAAGTATTTCAGGTAAAGCCCACACCCAGTGTGTGGTTTATGATGAATCCTCACTGCTGTCTGGTCATAGTCCACTACCTCCCTTCCTAAACTTTAATTTCACCTTGCCACAGGTTTATTTCCAAAGGCAAATCATAACTAATACTAACCTCCAGTACAACTAATGACATGACTAGAATTTTAAAATAATAATCTACAAAATCCCTGGGAATTATGTTTTACTGACCATCACAATTAAAATTAAGAGCATTAGATGCAAACTTTCCTCCAATCTCCTAAGGGCTTTTTTAAAAAAAATTAAAACCAACTCAGCAATACGAGATTATAGTTGTGAGCACAGCAAATGTTGTGAAGAGATGTTCAGAGAAGCCTTTATCAAGAGTCTTGACAAAACTTCACTAATTGAGTATAGGTGGCTGGAGCACCTTCTTCCTCTCAGGAACTGAGGTAGACACAGAAAAAGAAGAGAAACAGTCCTTGGCTTTTCTGGTAACTACTTACCTACATAGCAAAGCCACACACATTACAGACCACGCCCATGGGAACTCCAGGTTTGGGAGACGGTGTGGGAGATGGAGCTGCTTCAGTTTGTCCACAGCAGCTGACTATTATGATTTGCCTCATGCTCTAGCAAGGGCATGATTTTCCCAGCTGCAAATAGTGTCTGCGATTATGTGATATTTGGAATTCTGAGACATTTTCAAAGTCATACAAATGCTAGGGCCCTGAGAGGTTGGTGGGCTGTTGGCTGTTGTTTGTCTCCATTTGTTAAGTAGTCGTGCACAAAGAAGAAACAAGACAAAAAAAATAGGTATCCTGATAGTGAAATCAAACTTGCCCCAAGTAGTCTAATAATAGCATCACCCCTTTCTGGCCCTGACTTTATTCAGGGACTTCTTTCCTCTCCTCTCTATCCTTTTTTTCTCTCCTATCTAATGTTGGGGTGTTGAAGGGGTGGAGAACAGCGGAAGAAAGAGCTCACAAAGTAGACAAAAGCTAGCGACATCTTCCGTGTAGATTACCAGAATTCCTCCCGTCTGACTGCCTTCTCCATCAGCCAGGCTCTCACTCTCCGCTAGTCTGCCATCCCTAGCTTCTGGTAACCTCTGTTCTACTGGCTAAGTCAATGGACCCAACTCTTTCCTATTCCAAGAACTGTGTTGTGTGTCCCTTTCTGTGCTACACTTCTTTCATTTAACACAATTATCTCAGGGACATGATGTATGAATATCCCAAATATACATCATGGAGACGTGTAATTACCTACTCATGAAAAAACAAAATAATTACTGATAAATTTTTTAGAAAACCGAGAGCCACTAAAAGCTGCTTAGGCTGAGAAATGTTATGTGATTTTGACCTTCACAGAGCTACTCCTGTAATAACAAAGTCAGATGCATGACCAGTGACACCTCCGGAAGGAAGAACTAAGGAGGACTTGGAACCACCACACCCATTTTCCAGAAGTGGTTAAGGAAGAAAGCATTTTCCCAGGAGATGTGTGAGGATCAAGGGTACAAGTCTCATTTTTGTTTTTGAATTCCTCTGTGAGATATGAGAGGTCTGAATGATTACAGGGAAGACACCTCTGCCAGAAACCTTGAAGGCAAGGGCCACAGTATTGTGGTAAATAAACAAGGAGCTTCCAGAGGCAGCAAGATTGCTCTTGAGTGTCTGCTACGGGATAGAACTCAGCTGATAACCCAGGGAGCTCAAAAATAGCTCAAAGTGTGACTTGAGGAGACAAATCAGGGGGAGGGTAGACTGTTCATGCCCTGCCCCAACAATGAGGCTGAGTTCAGGGACTGCAAACCTCCTGGATCAATACCACAGGCTACCAGGGGATTTGCTGCCTGGCTGAGAACTGAAGGTTGTTCAATGCTTGCCTGGCTTAAAGGGATATCCAGGAAGAGGAGGCAGTGCATGAATGCGCAGAGGGGAGAAACTGAGTCAAGAGCCACAAGGCCAGTACTTCAGAGCACAGGGAATGATTATGGGAAGGGCATGGGGGAGACTGCTGTGGCCAGACCAGAACTTCATGAGGAAGTTTACAACTGACTCCTAAGACAATAAACTCCTTGAAACCTTAAAGCTTAGGTGTGACATGATCAGATATGATCTTAAGGCCAATCACTACAGGAAGAATGAAAATAGGAAACGGAGTGAGGGTCTTAGCCAAGCCAAAGACAATGAGGGTGGTGAAGGGACAAGCAAGAGAGTGAGTTATGAGTGAGGTAGACTCAGCCTGACAGAAAGGGCAATTTTCTGGAAGGAACAGTGTTGTGGTCAACATTTGTGAAGTGTCCCCTACAGACTTCTGGATTTGAACATTTGATACCCAGCTGGAAGTGTTGTTTTAGAAGGTGGCGGGAGCTTTAGAAGGTGAAGCTAAATGAAGTGAGTCACTAGGGCTAGTGGGCTAAATGAAGTGGGTCACAGGGGCTGGTGGGGCAGCCCTGAGGCTTTACAGGCCAGTCCCACTTCTGGTCAATCTGTGCAGTGTATCCAGCCAGCTTCTCCTCACTATGGTAAAAGGATCCTCTGGAACTATACAGAAGAAACCAGGCTCCCGTTACATTTTTCGTTGTAGAGGTCACAACCACAAGAAAAGTGACTAAAACAGAGAAGGCTGTCTCTAGGCTAAGAAGAAAGGAGACAAGAGGAACCACTCCTACCTGCTTGTAGTAATCCACATACGTGATCTCTGAGCCGTCCCGCTTCTGAAAGGCATGTGTGGGCTTCACAGACCAGTCAATGTCATCGATACGATATGTTTTGTTGTTGTATCTGGCAAAGTTGAGACGCTCAGAAAGGACTTGGCCAAGTCATCTTAGGTACATGGCTACCACACCACAATCTTGAGTAAATTCAAAACACAAGACCCATGCCTGACATCATGGAAGATACTATACGCATAGTTACATCTTTGTGCGGCAGGATCGGCTCTCAACGGAGGAGAGTGTGAACTCTTCAATACTCAGGAAGAACACCGCATTCCAATGGACGCACTCAGCAAGCCCTACTCCACGGTGTTTGACTCAGCTAGACCCTAGCCCCAGGTAAGTCATTCTCAAATATTCCAATGATAAAGTTCCATTCAGCTTTCACGCCCTTCCCTGGTGTCACAGATCAACTCCCAGGTAGTCTTATGATAACAAATATCAACACAGCTGGCCAATCACACAATTCCTATGTTAACCTCTCTCCTTGGATTGACCCTTAGCAAAACTAAAGAACCAGTGGATTAGGCAATTCCAAGTACCTCTTCCCTCTCAGCACCATGCTATCCTGTGCCCTGGCCTGCAGCAGAGACCTCCAAGGCAAGCTTCCCAGAGTTCTAGGTATCTTAAATGGTGTCTCTGAAAAACTGTAGTAAGCCAATGTATCAAAATATACCCAAGAGGGCAGGGGAGCGTTCCTGTCCCAGCAAGGTGAAACCAGCTGGCTGCCCCTCTGCTAAGATGAAAGTCCAGACCAGCTAGTCACTGGATGGTCCAGAAAGGAAGCCAGTCTTTGATAAGCTTTGGAGATCCCAGGAATATGCCTAACCTGCAAGTGTCTGATCTGGCTCAGTGGTCACTGAGGGCAAATCACAGC
Organism: Mastomys natalensis; assembly: GCA_021653895.1. NCBI lineage: Eukaryota > Metazoa > Chordata > Mammalia > Rodentia > Muridae > Mastomys > Mastomys natalensis. Next base: position 1,947,919 of record JAJTUV010000150.1, read on the forward strand.
CATAAACCTAAAAGCTTGCAAAGGAGTGAAGCACAAACCTAGAAGCTTGCCTAAAGGGCAAGCTAAAGTGAAGCCTGAAGGGTCACAGACTCTCAAGGGGACAGCAGTGGAATGCACATCCTGTCATGTAGAGAGCCACTATGCGCTGCACCTGAGGATGGTGCTGGCTGAGATTGCTCCTTGTGGTAAACAAGTCCTCATTTGGCTATACAGCTGTGCAGGGGCAGGGAATGGTCATACGTGGACCTATGGAGAGATGATACGTGGCATATGCTCACTGGCTTTTCCTTAGATATAAGCCTGGTCCCCGGGGTAGGTGGGGCTGCCACCTCCAGAAAGCTACAATCCTGAGTAAACTGCCTTGAGAAGGAACCTGGTTGTCTTGCGTCTAATTTCCTGCTGGCCAGGAAGGGCGCCGGACACTGTCATGGAATAGAACACAGTGACCATGAAGTGGGTGGCCCTAAGCAAAGCACTACAGGGAGTGGTCAGAGAAGGGTGGATGGTTCTAACAGAATGGACAAGTGGGGCCCTTGGGATCTCCAGAACTAGGTTTGAGAGGCAGGTATCTGAAAGGGGGAACCAGACACTAGGGACCAGGCAGAGATACTGGAACAACAAAAGGCAGGCTGCTGAGGGCCAGGTGGAAGAAGATGACAAGAGCGCACATTCAGTCATGTTGGTTTGGGATGACCCAAGGCAGCTGTGACTTCAGTGGACAAACAGGCCTTCTACAAGGTTGTGCCAAGTCAGTCAGTCAGTCAATCTGTCTGTCTGTTGTCTGTCTCCCCCTCCCTCCCTCCATCCCTCCCTTGCTCACACGCGTGCTCGGGCGCACGCGCACACACACACACACACACACACACACACACAAGTACTCTAGCCAATGTGGTAGGAATACTCTGGATCCCAAACACTCCTAAATGTCTGTCCTAGATAGCTATCAGGGGCCAACTCTTACCTGGTAAGGACAATGAGCCCCACCAGCTGTTTGTGGCACATCTCAATGAAGCAAGACATGCCAGTTCTGAGGCAGAGATCAGTCATGAATTCCAGAACAGTCTCATTGCGGAGGACTTTGTAGTTCACATCAGCATTGAACAGGAGTTTGTTTTCAAAGTGGGACACAGAAATGGCAAACCCAGGCCACAGGGACAATCTTCAACAATAAGTAAAGAACAACAACAAAACAATCTCTTTAATATTAAAAGTATACTACCAGAAAACCTAGAGAGACTCTAACATGGTGAGCTTTCACTCTGCTTCTCGTGATGTTTTCTTGGTTTTGCTTTGTTTTTTCTTCAGTGTCCTTTATTCCAGTTACAGGCTGAAAACATTGGTTTTTTTGTTTGTTTGTTTTGTTTTGTTTTCCAAGCTGGGGTTTCTTTAAACATAGACTTAAGGTAAAATTCCAGTGAATCAGAATTCCAAACTGAGCCCTGACACTCTGGACCCTGTATTTCTGGTAGGAGCTGTTCTGGGTGTTGTAGGGTGCTCACCAGAACCTGCCAGATGCCCTGGCTGTGCTTGTTGGAGATTGGGTCTAAGCTCTGATTCAATCGGGAATCTGCATGTCCAAACACTAAAGGTCCTTGCCCCCAATTGGGTTTTGATCGATCAATAAAGATGCCAACAGCCAATAGCTGGGCACGAGGCAGGACCCTCAGAGCTTTGTAGGGTCAAGGATACAAAAAGGAATGGGCAGATTCTCCACAACCATGACTCAGGGAAGAAGGATGGGACAGAGATGCGGCAGGAGATAAAGCCAATCAGCCATCTGAGATTTCGGGTCAGTGGCCACTGGCCACTTCCTCGGTTGGGCCTGAGGTAGCAGGGAAAGGTTTAGGAGTGCCCAGCCTTTGAGGTAGCCAACACATTTAAAAATAAGCTTGTGTGTGTGTGTGTGTGTGTGTGTGTGTGTGTGTGCGCGCACGTCTTTCATTTGAGGATCCAAAGATAGTTCCTGAGCGGGTACGAGCGTTCGATCCACTGGGACCCAAAGGGGTGAATCCAAAACTCACCGCTACAGTGATTACTTCCTTTTCAGCTAGGGGACAGGACCAGATGTGTTTCAGAATGAAACATTCTGCTTTTATTGCTGAGTATCTACAGAAAAAATTTCTGAGTCCCTTCTAGAATTTTATGGCTTAACAAACTAACCAAAGAACACAAACTTCTAACTTCGCACTGGGTTCACTATTCCCCCAAAACAAAACAAACAAAAGAACACTTGAAAATTACAAAACCCCATTGTGTTCCATATTCCAGACACTCCACCCTTCACTGGAGGCAGAGTGCCACTATATCTAACCAGTTCACAGAAAATATAAACAAACCTACTTGTACTGGGGGATCTCCACTGGTTCTGAAGGCTTATAGAAGTTCCGTCCGATTTGGTACATACTCAGCTTTTTAAAGATCCTGGAAATAGTTTTAGAATCTCTGTAATATTCACAACAGTTTAATTCAACATTTGGGGCTGGGGAGATGGTTCAGTGAATAAAGTACTCATCTCATGGGCACAAAGGTCTGAGTCTGGATCTCCAGAAGCCAAGTAAAACCGAACCACAGTAGCGCAGATCTATAATCTCAGTCCTTCTATAGGGAGATGGAGGCGGACACGGGAGAACCCTCTAAAGCTCATGGCCAGTAGCCTGGGTAAGCAGCAGTTAGCAATAACAAGAAATCATCTCATACAGGGAGAAGAGAACTAACAGAGGAGGCTGACCCGACCTCCACACACACTAAGGCAAGCATGCACAACCAGACAAACACTAAATATACATGAGTATGTATTTGTAAAAACTGTAATTTCATACGTTAAAATAATGTTGTTGACATGTTTAAACACTTGACTACAGTAATACAGCCAATTCTGGGTACTATGATTCTAGGTAACTGTAACAGTAAGGCATGCCACACATGGGGCTCTTCTGGCCTCTATTTCGGAAGGAAGAGGCCGTTTTTCATAAACCACTCAAGTTCCCTGGGTGCTCACATCGTGGTGACACTATCTTCAACAACTATCCATCCTGGTCATCTCTGGGAAGGGGTGGGGGTGTCCAGTGCATTGGTAAATGTAAGTAGCTTGAGTCAGAACACAGGAGTGCCAACTCTGGTGACCTGACTACCGCTGTCGCAGAAGCCAGTCTCCCATCTGTAAAGTAAGGGTTTGTGTTAACAGTGCCTGCTCCAGTGAGCAAGGAGCAATGTGGCAAAACACACTGGAAAGCACCTTCCACACGCCAGCTGGTACAGTCCCCTCACCAGGGCACAAGGGGTCGAGAATTTGACTAACATTAGAATACAGCATGGTGTGTAAGGAGGAAGTTACTTTATGTGCCCAGATATTCTGGAAAGCCCCAAACTTCCTGACTTCTTCTCCTTAGTCTGCTGTGGAGCAGAAGTGTGGCTGGCATCTCTGTAACAAGGGTTCTGAATGCAGCATCCTGACACACACAGCACTGCGTAGCAACTGTGCACTTCCTTTAGCTCATTCACTTGTCATGGGCATGTGGAGGGTGGCGGAGGGGGGGGTACAGGGGTCTTGCTCCGTTTGGTTTCTTCACCTCCAGGCCCTACCGATGGAAAATCTGTTTTTACTAAGTGTAGATGGGGGCAGGGATTCTGAATTTGGTCAAATCCCTCCATCCTGAACGTAATTGTGGACCGCATGATTCTCAGTCCATTCTAAAGAACATCAAAGAGACTTCCGGTCTGGGCCCAAGCACGGAGCAGATCCCGGACAGCAGCTCTGCACTAAACTTCACAAAACTCGGCAGAAGTGGGGCACCCAGGAGCTCTAACCCAAGCAGATCTCAGGTAAAAATGAAACACCCGTGATGTCTGCTGGTAGAAGTTCTAATCCTGATGCTGGCCTCCGGACTTAAACTACTCAGACCTTTGATGGGCCATTGACAAGGACACCAAACAGCTAGAGACATCACTAATCTGAAAAAATCCCTCATTTCGCTGTCTGAAATGATCTCCGAAAATTGCAAAGGACTTTATTGGACTTGATTTACTCTTTTACAATAGAAAAGACTGTGTACAGCTCTTGACTGTGTACAGCCCTTAAAGAAGAATGTTGCCCTTACATAGACAAGACAGGGATGGTTAAAGAGAGCATGAAAAAGATCTGAGAAGGCCCTGAGAAAAGACAGAGAGAGAAAGAGAAAGATGAGAGCTGGTACAAGGATTGATTTTCAACCTCTCCATGGTTGTCAACCCTACTTCCTCCCATCTTGGGACCATTAATTGGGTTATTTTTGCTGATTTCTTTTGGTCCCTGGACCTTAAATAGACTAACTTTGTGATACAACAGATTGATAATTTGGTAACAAAACCTATTCAGATACATTGTCATAAGTTAGCTATGGAGGACCTCGAGACTCAAGATGAGGTTGTTACTCTATCCAGGGTGTTCCCAAAACCCATCTCCACCCAATCTAAAAGAGGGGATTTCCGCCCCTAGACCAAGCAGAGAGGGACCACCCAGAATCCTCTCTGACTGGCGATCTGAATTCTTGCTTAGGCTTCAAGACTAAGTACTGCAAGGGAATATAAATAAAAGTTAAAAATATCTCTCTGGGTTCCCTGACGGACAAGCCTGACTGCATAAGGGTTTATGTCAAAAGTATCCCCTCTCCAGGAAAAAGACATCAGGATGGGTACGGCCCTCATGCCTCACTGGACAACTACAGAAGGCCTGGAGCCATACAAGGTCCCCTTCAATTATTGGAGGTCAGGCCTCTATCCCCGACTTCGCAAGATTAGAATTGCCATGGCCCTTCTATACTTAGAGAAGGGAGGAGATGTCAGGGGCAGCCCTGCTTATACACTGAAGGCCTAAAATCAGCCATAGGCCTAAAATCAGCAATAGGCCTGACATACATACATGCTAACACAAAGTCTTGTGTCTCTGTGGAAAAACACTGAAACAGATGGTTATAAGCTGTTGTAAACAGGCAGCTTTTGTGGAAATTTGCCAGCCTGAATAGTCATAGATCTTATAAATAGGCAGCCTCGGTGGACAGTACCAACTTAGATAAGGACAAGTGAATCAAAGGCAGAGTCATAGTGACCTGTCCCCTGAACCTTCACCCAGCCAATACCCTGTTCTGAAAGATATCTGTACTGCCCCTGAACTCCTATGCTCCGGTGTCATCCCCTTCCCTACATCCTGCCTTTTTGTGTTTATAACCCCTGTGTGAAGAAGTAAATTATGATTTGATTTAAATAATTAAATAAATTAAAAAAATAAAAACAAGGAGTTGATAGTATATATATCATAATTATACTGAGGTAAAAGCTGAGTCACTATCCTTGAAAATAATGTCTTTGTGAGATAGTTAATGCTTTCCACGCTGCACTGACAACATAGATTTACCATGATTTATATATGTATATTAATGCTATATGAAAAAACTACATTCTACAGTTGTATTATCTATTTTCTACTGCTGTGATAAAACACTATAATCAAAAAAAAGAAATTAAAAAAAAAAAAAAGAACATGAAAGTTTACATACAACCACTCCCCTTCTCCCCCTCACCCTGTGAAAGACAGATATGGGGGCTAGAGAAGGAGCCAGGGCAGCATGCAGCTAGTGACAGCCTTGTATGTCCCAAACCAGTCAGCTGGTGGAGAAACAAGTCGATCTTCTGGCTAATTCCTACTCAGTGAACTGGAGTCTGGGGCCAGAGTAGGGCAGGGCAGAGGGAATGAAGGAAAGACTAAAAGCATCGAGGTCTAACTTTGGGGTAAGGCTAGTTACTGAGGATTTGGGCCAAAGAGTGGCTGAGATAGATGGTGTCCCATCTTACTGCTGGCACGTCACCCATCCAGCACGGCGGTTGATAATACCCAGGCTGTTTGCCGAAAGATCAAGCCACTTACTTTCTGAAGATGACATTGAAGAACTGAATGCACACGGGCGAGTTTGGGAGCAGCTTGCTCGTTAGGGTGAGAGTTATCTTTACAGTTTCACCTCTTTGAGTTTCACTTGTCAGTTCTGTGACCTGGGAATAAAGAGGTAGAGAAGAGGCTCAGCTTATCCTCAAGAACGCAAATACTATAACGTGGCCGCATCTGCATTAACAACACCAGAGCTGCAGGTGTTAGTGTGTGCAATAATCCAGTCCACATCTGGGCATCAAATTACGTTAAAAGTCTGCTAAAGACATTCCCGTAAGAAAATCCCATGTATATACGTATAGAACAATGCACATATTGCATTAGGAGGAAGCAGACTGTTTGGCCCCTTCCAAGGTCATAAATTCCTGAGAAATTCCTCCAAAAGTATATTCATTCATAAAGCAGAAAAACTGGGGAGGGGAAGTATTCAAGGGAAAAGGGTCAGGCAGGAGGAAGAAAAAGACAAGGGGAGGAGAGAAAATGTGGGGGCTGGGATGGGAAATTTCATTCTTTTACTAAGAGCTTATAACGGGCTGGCAAAAGCCTTGGGGCCTGGCTAGAAGGAAACTTTTAGCAACATAAGGACCATGGGGATGGGCTCTATATTAGGGCATCAACTAAAGAAAACTGTAAGCCACCAAAAGCTGGAGAGATGGCTTGAAGTCATCTTGTTTCTGCTGAGGAATTTGGTTTTTAGCACTCACATTGGGCTAACCACAACTGCCTGTAACTCCAGCTCCACAGGGTCTGGTGCCCTCTTCTGGACTGAGGAAACACACACACATCATATATAATTAAAAATAAATCTTTAAACAGCAACAGAAAACCTCTAAACCAGGTAAGGCCCAGTACAGGTTTTTTCAACTACAAACATTCATAACTCAAGTCAATAAATACCAATCAATGATCAAGGGCTTCTCAAAGAGTAATCAATAGAAGCCAGGTCATTATCAAGCATCTGCATGCTCTCATCTCCGTTCTTCTCGTTAACAGTGTTAGTTTGATAACTGGAACTGGACTGCATAGATGCAAAGAGAAATCCGTCCCTCCACATGGCGTGGGATACTGCATTAAGGAGATTCCTGGCCTCAGATGAGTCACACAGAAATGGCAACAGCTACAGAGACCTCACCAAGGTCAAGATAAACCTTCTATACGCAGGAGCAGGAGGGACATCCTGCTCCCAGCCCCACAGGGACTGCAGACAAAGGATATGGACAACAATGGCTGTGAAGTGAAGAGCCAAAGGGAGTTGGCAATAGGCAGTCTGGGAAACTGTATTTCTCAACAGCTTCCCAACATCAAACACTTCACCCCCCTCGATCCCCCTCAGCAAACACCAACTGCCCCTATACTTGCACCGTCTGTTCCTGGACCAGCCCCCTCCAGTTCCCAGGCTGGAACATCCATGTGCACACTTCTCATCCCCCCACCACCACCACCTGAGCAAGCCCCGCATTTCCGTGCATTGACACAGCAACGTCTCTGAGTGATTTCAGCTGTTCTGATGCTACCATGCTGAGAGAGACTCTGGCAGCTGCCTCTTACAGTCTACTGTGTGACTGGAGGAAGCTGTTTCAACGCTTGAAGCTTCCTCACCATCTCTAAAGTGGGAGTGAATCCAGCTGCGCCCACAAAGGTCAAATAGAAAACAACCCTTGGATCTTTATTCAAGCCCTTTTGACACACTGCCCAGCTGCTCCACTAGTCTTCCTACCCCTTTCAGGATGTGACCAGGAGATACTGCAGTGTTTCTCTGCTCCAAAAAAGACAAATTCTTCTTCCTATATTCAGTGTTCAAAGGACATTTAAAGTTCTCCCTACCTCCAGGGCCACTTCTACCCTCTGCTAATTAAACCTCTATGACCAAATGTTTCTCAAATATGCCCCTCACTTGACACTCAGGCAGGAACCTGGCCCACTGTCCATACCTCTGACCCTGAGATCCTTCCTAAAGCACCAATGCTAACTCTCACCAAGTGTTCTGCTAGGAATGCTCCCGCTTTTCTCCGTGCCCTGAGATCTGGCTTTGGGGAAGAGCCTCAAGCTCTCTGAGTGACAATAGGGCTAAGACATGTGGTGTCATTGAAGAGCCTGGCAGGGCACAGCGTGAACAAATGTACTCTGGCAAGTCATATACAACAGCAGCATATAGGATAGTCCTGTGACGCTAATCTGAAGACCTGCCAGGCACAGATCTCTACACTTATTCAATAACTGAGGTATAATAAGAATGCTGATTCAACACTAATTAATACTAAGTGTTTATGTCATTCTGCCCCATACTGTATTTATTTCTAACTCTGATGTTAAGCTGGGAACCTTTTAAAGAAACATATCCCTGTTGTATCTATCTTTACTTCCTCCTTGGTGCTAACACTCACAAAGAACACAATGGGCTCCTTATACGTGTACAGAGGCAGCACATAGATGTTAATGATAGTACCTCCCAGCAGACAGATGGAGTGTAGAAAATACTGGAAGGCCAGGAGGCAGCTGGAAGGCGGCTTCCAGAAGTATGTTCAGGAGGGTAATGTAATATAAAGAGACTCTTCAAGCTGTAACATGCACCCTAGAAACGTGGAGACTGGCAGAAGTGTAGGATTATGCCCAAGTCCAATAAAAGGCGAGCAGAGCAAAGTTGTCCTTGGGATGCTCGCTGTAACAGTGTCAGGACATACACCAAATAGGACACAATTCTCTGCACCCAGTATCACTCAATCTAGGAAGGAGGCCAACATCCCACAAGCCACATACTCTGTCCTGCAGCCCATCTTGTCATCTGCCTCCTCACTGGACTCTGTCCCCAGCATGAAAATGTGTTTGACACATCTGACACACTAGCTCTGAACTGAGATGACCAGTGCTAACATGTTCCTGGCATGTACAGAACAACAGAACTTTTCTAGCATGCCTAGGAACAACTGAGGTAAACTGGACCATTCCAGTGACACACAAGTGATTTCTAACACCACTGAAGTTTCACAACTACTGCTATAAAAGTGACTCTAAAAACAAGATGATATTAATCCTGACAAGACACTGGAAGTACATTACATAAGGATAAGAAGATGTCTCCCGTGCTACCCATGTGTTCACTGGACAAAGGACTTGAAGGGTAATAGAAACGTTACTAAACACACAGATTAGGATGTCCTGAGCCATCAGATCTGACCATTTGGTGCCACACATTTCAAGGGCTTCATAAGGATAAAGAAATGCTCAGAAACTCATTTTTTTTTTGGATAAAAGCACAAAGACCTGCTTATAATCTATCCATTTTAACAAATGCTATTGGCACTATAGTGCTTTAAAATGTTGAGTTCATTGACTAAACATTCTAATGGAAGCATCAGAGATCTAACTTTGTTCTACTAACTTTCAAAAACCTGGTTCTTTTTCTCTTAGTAGCTCCAGTCTTAAAACAGAATGTTGAGAGAGCCATGCATATTGCTATCTATCTAGGGACTGATAATGTTGAAAATCTGAAAGGCGGGGCAAGGGAAGATTAAACATTTAACTACTTCAATGGTCTCATTTTGCACTCTTAGAATTGACATCAGTAACTCCTCTTTCCTACGACTGATGATACAATGAAAGAAAGGTGGTCCTACATTCAGAAGCTGATGAAGAGAAGGTTTCTAAGGACAGCTGTCTTAAGAATCTGCAGTTCTTGAAAGATTAACCGCTGGAGCATCAAATGGCTGATGACATCTTAGGAAACCTTTTAGCTCTCGCGCAAGGGAGCAGGAAAGTGTAAAACCCGAGGGAAACAATCCTTCAAATTGTCAAGAAAATCAATTATCTTCTCTGCACATATGTAATAAGTAAATATATTAATTCTCTCTCTCTCTCTCTCTCTCTCTCTCTCTCTCTCTCTCTCTCTCACACACACACACACACACACACACACACACACACAACTGAGAAACCGACCATACTGTACCTTTTGGTCCAGCTTTTCTGAGAGGAAAAGGCTGGCACCGTCAAATGCTTTTGCCTTGTCTGAGAGTACGCTGTGATTATAAAGCAAAGCAATTCTCAGCCTCCTAGAAGCTAACTCTGGGCTGTATGTGACATGGTACTGGTACAGTTGCCAATTCTCAGGCATATCTAAATTAAAGAGATTCGTAGCCAGCTGCACAGGTATTCCGCTAGAACCTGGAGAAGAAAAAAAAGATGTTTTTCACTGAAAGAGCACACCATGTTAACGTTGATCATATTTTTAAGTTTTTATGTGGACTGTGGCTGCTATAAAGCAAGGCCTTCTGATCCATGGTATGGGATGAATGCTTGCACTTTAACCTTGCAATACCACTGGGAGTTAGTGTGAGCTCCTGTGCACAGTAGGCATCAGAAAACAGACGAATGGTGTGAATATCCAACCTCTGGAGAAGAATCCGAGCACAGCTGCCTGGACTCCTTGATTCCCTCTGGATGTGATCCTGTGGTTTCCAGTTAGCCTACTGGTCTAGAATGCCTCTCTGAGATTACACATATATCAACAACGGAAACCTACCCCCTCTCACCATGATTGATACTACTCTCAAGCTCTGGGAGATCCACATCATTGGAACTTCACCAGGATTTGGAAAATTGTGACAAAGTCCCATCAGCGGTAAGGTCATTATGCAGGTCCCCCAAAGAGGAAGAGAGAGGCTCTCAGAAGAAACAGGAACTCTGGTACAGAAGCAGCCTGACTCAGGCTTCTGTTTCTACAGGCACATGGCAACCATGCGTGCTTCCCGGAATCCCTTCCCCTACAGACATTTCTGCTCACAGCTTAAAAGTCTGCAGGACAACGTCAGAGTCTGCCTGAGCAAAGCCGCCTGTATGGAGGATGTCACAAGCTCCTCCCCAGGACAGATCGTAGGAGGGAACAAATGAATTTTTTCTCACTTATCTTCACAGAAAATCACTCGGTTTGCATCATTCCACCACACCTGCACCATTTTCCTTTTTTTTTTTTTTAATGGAGAAACTGGAAGTGCAAGCCCCTAAGGTAGAGAAATGAATGGTATGTGTACCTAGGTGCTCCTTCAGCCTTGGCTCATGATACATGTGTCTGGCAGAGGCAAGAGACAATCACCTCATTTTTTGCTTAAGAAAAATTTTGCTCTCCCAGAGTTTGAGTGAATGGCAACACATTTCAGCTGGTTGTTACACAGACTGAGAGAAGTCAGTCTAGACCACCCAAACTAGTAGGGCCTTGGAGATCATCTGCACCAGTGTTTTCCAATTGCAGGGAGCCCCATCAATACTGGTGTTAGGAAAGTATGTAAAACAGTGGGTTTTATTGTAGAGGGAATAAAAAAAAATATTTATTACCATTTGTAGATACTCCCACACACACATGTGCAGGTACCCACGGAGGAGAGAAGGGCACATAACTCCTTGGGCCTGGAGCTACAGCTGTTTGTGAGCTCCCTGACGTGAGCAGTGGGATCTGAATTCCAATCTTCCGATAGCATAGTATGTGCTCCTAACCGCCCAGCCATCTCTCCAGCCCAAGAACAGCATGTTTCATGAAAACCCAGAACAGGCAACTAGACCCAGAGCACCCGTGGGCACACTGTGTGCAAAACCATGGTTTCAGATGTGCATCTGCTTGCTAGATAATACCATCTATTTCTAATGTTTCTGCTTTTTTGAAAATTAAAAACCAAACTAAACAAACAGACAGTTCCATCGGTGAGGAGGGAGCCACAAAGCCTCCTGGAAATCTGAAGAAAACCACAGACTCTACTTCCCAGGAGACACATCTGCCCACAACTATGTGTACAATTTCACAAGGAGCCTGGAGTCTGGATGAAGAAGTGTTCCCACTGACACAGCTAAATCCCCACAGACTGATTCCCCACATAGGATAAGGGTTGGGAAAGAGATCTTTCTACACCTCCAAGTGAGATAAGGGTTGTCTTTTCTAAGTGAGGCGTAGTTCGAGGAAAACAGTTTTGTGCTCCTGACAACAAAGCTGACACACTTAGACTGCCTTCAACACAGCAGTTACTCAGCATCTATCAGGTTGCTTAACAAACTTAGCTATTTCAGAATTACAAATTTCACAGCAATACTTGGTGGCCTTTAAAAAGTAACACAGAGAGAGAGAAGATGATACCGTACTATTCCTATGGTGGCCTAAAGGAACAGCAAAGTAGGCGTAGGAGAATTTATCATATTCTCACAGATGAGATGTCTTTCAAGAGGGAAGGGGACGACTGGAGTCAGCTCAGTGTGCTCAAACACCGAAGAGTCTGGACTTGATGGCTTGTTACATCCCTGAGGATGAGGTGCTGGTGTTGCGGGATGGACGCTTTGCTTGTGCCATCCACCCCCATCAACCAGTACCGGACACCCTGGCTGTGCTGACACCCACTGTGAAGGCAAGAAGCATCTGTCCAGTCTGAAGCTTTCCTATAGCAAAAGGCAGTCCGGCAAGAGCAAGATCCAAACCAGCAGAACAAACTGAAGACAGAAAGCAAAGCTGAGGCTCCTTTGCTAATCCACACTGGAATAATCACCCAGAATGCTCTACACAGAGTTCCCCACTATAACAGTTGCTGCCAGAGGAAGCACAGACCAGAAGCCCCTGTTCCCTCTGTCCGCAGTTCTCCTTTGCCAACTCTAGAGGTCGAATTCCAGAGTGCAAAGATCAGTGGAAACCTGAGACAAGGGGAGATGAGATGCTAAACAGTCAGCAGCTCTCTTGGCCTCTGCACCTATGAACCCCACAAAACAAGTCCTGACCCATTGATTATCATACCCTCCAAAGCTCTGGATGGGTCCCATATGGACAACATTGATGGATAAAAGATGAAAATGTTGAATTTAACTCTGATGAGGAAGAACCCCCTGATCTCCCCATGGACTAATAACCCCTTTCCCTCTTTGTTCTACAAATAAACTGCAGTGGGTCCTGGGAGCATGCAGGGAAAAAAAAAGTAACAAGAAGGACTGGCTACCTGTTTTAGAATCTTTCACATGGGTCAACTTCTCCCTGGTACAGACATCCAAGTCTATGAAGTCCTGTCTGCCTTTGCCTCTTCTTTCCATGAAGGTACGTCCAGCATCACCAGAAGGGGCAGCAAGCTCATCTGAAACAAGAAGATAGCATGGTGTGTCGGACTGCACGTAGCCATCAAAACCACACTGACCGTCAGAACTCGAGGTTTTCAATAAGATGTGCCTGTGCTGCCAACACCATTCCTGGCTGTACCAACACTGAAAATTAAAGAAAGGGCTGGGAATGTTTAATTAGAAATAAGATGTGTTAGCTTTTACAATGCCATAGGTGTCCTCTTCTTGGCTCAGGCTACTAGTCCCTCAGTGGGCCCCAGATTCACATGTTAACAAGTGACCATCCCTCCTTTTCCCTTAGCTCTAGGGTGGCTGCACTCTAAAGAGTTCCAAGTTAGGACAATCCACACCGACTTCCACACAGATGGGTTGAGTCTCTCACGTTTCCCAATGAAAAGAGAAACTAACCAGACACAGTCACCAACAATCACGCTTGATTATTCCTTAAGAAGAGAAGAGTCCACCTCAACATCTACCATTTACTATAGGTCATAAAAAACTGAAAGAAGTCTGTTTCCATCTGAGTGACTTCTGTTTAAGTAAGCACAGCTTTTTAAATGCCTTCAGCACTTGGTAACTTTAATGCATCAAAATCCAGGATTTTAGGGGAAAAAAACACACCTAACAGTCTGCTGACCCTCTAGGTTCGGAGTTCATCTGTCCTGTAAGGTAGTCACTGTATGCACTGTCCCCAAATGCCCCTTCCACCTGCTCCAAACTTCCTTCCAGACTCTTCTCCATGGAAATGGAGTCTCTCAAGAAGATTTAAAAACAAGCAAATAAACAAAACAATTTAAAAACCCTCCAGTTTTCAGAGATTGATTTTAACTGATCACACACACACACACACACACACACACACACACACACACAATATATCACTGTTCTAGATTTTAAGTGGTTTTTAGACAGTTTAAAAATTTCAAACTACCAAGGCCAGGGAAACAGCTCAGTGCTTAAAAGCACTTGCTGCTCTTGGAAAGGTTCAGTTTGATTCCCAGAACCCACATCATGTGGTTCACAACTACTTCAGGGGGACCCAGTGCCTCTGGCTTCACACATAGACACACACAATATACATAAAATGAAATCTTGATTTTTAAAAAGTTAAAACCAGGTGGTGGCACATGTCTATAGTCCCAGCACTTGAGTTCAAAGCCAACATGGCCTACAGAGAGCGTTGTAGGATAATCAGGGGATACACAGGAAAACTCTGTGTTGGAAAACAAAAACAAAAAGTTCAAACTACCATAGAATTATAGTTCTCAGAAACTGGGAGGATGGAAAGTGGAGAGTTATTTTTAACGAATAATAATTTTCAGTTTTACCATACAAAAGAGTTCCAGAGATGGATGCCAGCATAACTGTACAATAAGAGTAAGCTTAAAATCCCAAGACTGGGGGCTGAAGAGATGGCTCAGAGGTTAAGAGCACTGACTGCTCTTCCAGAGGTCTTGAGTTCAATTCCCAGCAACTACATGGTGGCTCACAACTATTTGTAATGGAATCAGGTGCTCTTTTTCTGCTGTGTCTGAAGAGAGCAACAATGTACTCATAAAAATAAAATAAATAAATCATTAAACAATCAAAAACCAAAAACAGGTCTGTACACTTAAGAGTTAAAAGGAAAAACATTCAGGCTCTATGTATATTACTGTAAAGAATGGACTGTGTCCACCTGTGTTACTCATGGTCTGATAATGTTTGAGGGGTGAGTGGCAGACTGGCCAGCATGCTGCCTCTCGGAGCAGCACATTTTCATTGTAGCCCCGATCGCCCAGGACAGGACCAGTCTGTGGGCACCTCAGCATTTACAGCTTACTCGCTGACTAGAAATCAATGACTTTACTCCATGGTCAGAATAAAGGACATGGTAGACAGGTTTCACCCACGAATATGAAATGAACTGTGTTTTCAGATTCATTTCAACCCTTTGGAATCAGGAGGAGATAAATGTCTCTTATTTAATCCCTCATGGGCTTATATCATGGGATTAAATATGATACTTCATTATGGCAGCCCAAGCAGAATCCAATACCTGGCAAGGCAACTCAAGCTGTGTGGCCTAGAGTGGACAAGACCCCCGAGACTGAACCTGGATTTGCAGGGAGGACCCAGAGGTACTTACGTGCCTGTGAAATGACACTTGTCCCACCGCCAGCCTCGCTGTCCCCAGGACTGGCAGGTCTGACCTACAAAGTAGGCAGAGAGTTTGCTCAGACTGAAATGAACTCGCAACCCATGACGTTATCAAAAGGCAAAAGCAGTATCGTGACTCATACCATAGATTACCATGATCCAGGAGCAGAAAACACTCTTGAGGGGCAAGAGGGAGGTGGCCATTCTCCACAGAAGGCTGAGGAGGAGGTGGACTGCTCGCCCTACCAAGTGCATTTAGCTGAATCATGCTAACACCTAACAGTGACCCAGATGACAATGTTAGGCCCCAGAGGTGTTAAGATATGGAAGTGGGTTTCTGATCACAGACCTGATCCCTGTAAATGAACTGAACCAAAACCAATTCATGGAACAGGTAAGAACAGAAGCCATTAATATTTTCTCTTTGCCCAAGAAATGATTGATTCTTGTATTGTATCTTGGCCTGTTTAAAAAAACAAAAGAGCAAAGTCTGGAGAGCTCCACTGAATGATAAAAGACAAAAATGATCACAAACCACTGTTGTAGCCTGACTCTCCACGGTTCTCCAAACAGTAAGTGTGTAGTTGTTATCAGCATTGTTTCTGTCTGGCCACCAGCAAACAGCTGCACTCCAAGTGTTTGCTCAACCAACAGCAGTTGACTCTAAGCCACATCTTTATTCGAGACGATTTCTGATACCATTTACCAGAACCAACTGTATCATACCAAGGCAAGTGAGGATACTTCAGGGTTTTGTCTGTCTGTGTGTCTGTCTGTCTTTCATTTATTCTTTCTTTTTCTCATACTTTCACAATTTACAACAAATCGAATTAAAGCGAAGAAAGTAGAAGGCAGCTACATATCTCTTAGCCATGGTGCTTTCTGCACTTCCGGATCTCAACAACAGTATCCACTTGAAAGAAAAAAAAAAAGTGGAAAAGCCTCAAAAAAGTAAGAGAGGCATGTAGAGGAAAACACTGCCTGGGATGGCCACGGGAAGGATAGACAGAAGCACTTACCATGAGGTCTCCTGGGGCCCGCTCCACCTCCCTGGCACTGTGGCCAGTGCTGGTGCCTCGCGCCCTCACACGGGCCCGTCCACTCATGTTCCTGGGCGCCCAGCGGCTTTCCAGGGCTGCTGAGCCTCAACACGGATGTTTCCTCTTTGACAAAGAGACGAGGCTGTGACTCGGAAATTGGGAGTATTCAGCTTCCTGAGATGGTTGTTGCAAACAGCAAGAAGAGCGTGGGCCGTGGGCGGGCAGGGCCCCGTGGACCCCCAGAATGCGTAGGGGCACGAGGGGCGGGGCAAGGCGGGGGTGGGCTCCTAGCATCATCTCTCCCTCTCTCCTCTCCCTCCCTCCCTCTTCCCCTCCCCCTCTCTGTCTATGTCTTTCTTTTACTCTTTCTGTCTCACTCTCCCCCATACCTTTTTTTTTCTCTTCCTCTATGTCTCTCATTTGTTATAAATGCTTAGCTTACAGTCTTTATCATTTTGAGGATGTATCCCTCTGCTCCTGGTTTTTAGAAATTACCCAATCATAAATGTATATAGAGTTACGTCACACACCACTCTGGAAGTGTGAGGGGAAGCTTGTGGGAAGGTTGTAAGATGTGCTCCCCTGAGTGTTGTTAGGGTGAACCCTGAGAAAGGGTGAGATCAGGTAAAAGCAGGGGAGGTTAGTAGACAGAGCATTGGACACACTTTTGGAATGATGCCGAGATGGATGTGCAATACATATGAATCTTAAAGAAATTAGGTTGGGGCTGGAGAGGGTTTAATGGTTAAGTGTATTCTTGTTGAATTTTCAGAGGACCAGAGTTTGGCTCCCAGCACCCATGGAGTGACTCACAACTGTCTGGAATTCCAGGTTCAGGGGACCTGACACCCTTATCTGGTGTCCTTGGGCTCCTGTGTGCTCCTGGTGCACATACAGATCCACACAGAAAAATGTTTCTCATTTGTAATTCAGGCAACGGGTGTACAGTGTTGTAAACTCTAAGAGAGGCATAGCCAGGGGTATGAGGGAGAGCTTCGAGGGTGATGTCACTGGAGACAAAGCACTTGTGTCACTATTGACAAGTCGTCACATGCTCTGTCCATCAATGAAGTCAGTATTGTACCAGAGACCTGTGGGTACTGTGTCCAGAGGTCTGCTCTGGGCTTCCTAAATGAGCTGGTTGCTCTGGAGCAGTTTTCTCTGAAATGAAACCTGTGTTTCTGGGGGGATGCTCCAAACTCTCAATCAACAGCGTTTGGATATTAACACAGGGTAGCAGAAAAGGGTGTGAAGTACCAGGGGAGGTGGCATGTTTCATCCTGCAGGCAAACTCTTAGGCTCAGGAAATAAACAACTCAGAAGTTTCACCAAGTCCCTAAAACTGCAGCAGATACACTAGGCGTCTCCATTCTCAACCATATAGAAGCTGTAAAAGAGAGCTGAGAGACACTCCCAGAGATGAGCTTCCGATCTCCCTTCTGAGACCAGAAGGGGCTCAGACCAGCTGGGTCATCTGGAAGAAAGAGGCTAGTCAAGCAGCCTGGAAGAGGCGCAGATAAACTGAAGGGTCCCAGATTGTTAAGCTGCCTCAAGCTGTGCACTGTGCTCCATGTTTCCAGTCTTCATCAAAGACCCCATCAGCAAGCCCACCCATGCTGCGGTGGGCTTTGGCAATGTAGATGTCTTTGGGTCACTTCTAGTCATGTAAGTAGCCCCTCACCCATATTTCTGTAAGTAACCGCAATAAAACTCATTGGTCTACCAAGGTCTGGTGTTGCTTCCACATCTGGTGTGAGTAGATGTTTGTTCATGTCCCCCCTCCCAACCCCCAGGATTAGTGTCAGATAGCACTGACCCAAAAGACGTGGAATCTGGAATAGCATCCAGAAAAGCTCCTGGTGTGCCAGTTCATCGTGGATAAGAGCAGCCTGAACCATTTCCTTTCAGCAACAGGAAAGCATTGCCAGGTGTCTAAACAACAAAGAGAAAGGATGTGGAAAGCAGAGATTAAAAGCAACAGCAGAAAAAAAAATCAATTCCTCCAATTTCTTAGAATATTCAAAAGCTGGGACAGTGAAGTCAAGTGACCTGTAGTTCAAGGCATAAATGCAACAAACAAAAACTCCCTTAATACACAGAATACTCCATAAAACTATCTAGATTAAAGCCCAGAGTTTGAAAAATGAGGGTTATTATTATCTAAGAAAATTCACTCATATATAGGCTTCTTATCTTATGTCCCAGTGAGTGAAAAAAGAAAGGAGAGGAAGGGAAGAGAAAGGAGAGGGAACAGGAGGGGAGGGAGATCAAAGGAGGAAGGGGAGGAAAAGGAGAAGAGAAGGGAAGGGAGGGGCGAAATGGTAGCATAGTGTTGGTGCAAAAGCACACCTCTCAACCCCAAGGGAGTAAGAGCTAGTTTTATTCTGGAACCAAACTGAGAACACGGGGCTAGGTTACTCCAGGTTCCAGGTTCCAGGTTCCAGGTTCCAGGTTCCAGGTTCCAGGTTCCAGGTTCCAGGTTCCGATATGCAGACAGGTTCTTGGATTTTTTTATGCTTAACAGGACAAAGAAAGTTATAAATTACAGCACTTTTGGTTTTTTGTTTTGTTTTTTGTTTGTTTGTTTGTTTGTTTATTTGTTTTCCGAGACAGGGTTTCTCTGTGTAGCCCTGGCTGTCCTGGAACTCACTCTGTAGACCAGGCTGGCCTCAAACTCAGAAATGCACCTGCCTCTGCCTCCCAAGTGCTGGGATTAAAGGCGTGCGCCACCACCGCCCAGCCTTATAGCACTTTTAAAACACGTTGGTGAGAGCATTCAGGAGGCAGGTAAGTGAAAGATGGGAGAATATCTACTACAGGGCTCAGATGCTGTAGTTTAATCAGCAATTGTAGACATAGAGTCTTGTCAGGTATTCTCATTCACTAAAGAACAACAGCAGATAGGCAGTAAAAACAGGAAGAAAGAAGGAAAGGAGAGGACAAAAAGCCAGGCTCTATAACCTAGTCTTAGAAAGTCAGCCATCGTATCTGTATGCTCATTATCAGTGGTGGGCTACCCAAACCCAGCCAAACTCTAGGAGAGTGATCACATGACTGTGGATACCAGGAGACCAGGACCAATGGTTGTCACCATCCCACACACACTGTCTTTCTCTGAAGGAGAATGATTAGAAGCAGTGTGAGTAAAGTGTCCTGTATGGATGAGGAGCTTTGCAAATAACAATTCTTGGTCAGCTACTACCTCTCCCATTTGTTCAGAAGCCATATCTGTGTTCCTCCCCAAGAAGGCCTGACAAACCGTAAGGGCTTCTAGCATTATCTTGAGGCATTGTTATTTGATCGCCAAGATAGTGGGCAGATGTGGGAACCTTCTAAAATGTTGACTTAATCTCAGGAGAACCAGGAAAATCAGAGGGTGTGGACAGGTGTGCCCAGTTGCTAAGAGAGCAAATTCCTCTACGGGGATTAGTCATTTTGAAGGTGCTACTTGAACACAGCTCTCATGTTAACTGTAGTATTAGTGACAGCCACCAGGTAGACAACAGACTGAGGCCAGGGGCTGCAGCACTGGCATTTTTCCATATAACATTAGAAGAACTTAGTTTGTGGTGGTAGGGTGCGGGGACTTGGGGGAGACACTTCCCTGGTTTGAGAGGCTCTGATGCTTCCAGGACTCCCATGAGGACTTCAGTCTGTGGTTTCACACATGCTGTGATAGCTCTTCCTGTAACAGACATTTATTGTGGCAATAGAATGTGTCGGAGTTGATGTTGACACAAAAAGCCACAGATCTCATCTTAGAGAGAAATAAGAGATAGTTTACTCTGGAGCCATTTTGGGTGACCATTGCCTAAGAACACAGACTTAGGTTACCTGAAATCCAGGTTCCAACTTGAAAGCAACTGCACAGAGGTTTTATGGTTTTAAAGAATAAAGTTATAACTTGAGGCTAGTTTAAAATGCATTGGTGAGCATATCAGCGAGGCAGGTATACCAAGATGGGGGACACTCAAGATGCTGCCTGATAACACTGTTAGCTTTTAGATTGGTAGAAGCTAGTTTCCTGCTAGATCAATAGATTTGAAAAGGTTTTAATCTATTGTCACAAACATTAGTTCTGACACAGAGTGCAAGGCGTAGCTGTTCTGGAGGGGCAGAACTTAGCCCAAGGAAAGGTTAGCCTTTGAGCTTGCAACTCTCCAGGCTCCCCACAGTCCTGAAACTCTAACCGGTCAATAGTCCACAGATTCTTTTCAGTGGTTTTCAAGCACAGCCAGATGCAGCTGCTTATCCGAAGTTTTCATTCCTATCCACTTCCTTGATGAGAACATACACATCTGGATGCTGTGTCTGAACCTTCATCATCTTTATATCTCTCTGTCCGAGTGCACAGCTTGGGCACAGGAGGCACTCAGACATGTTAATTACTAACACTCCACAGTCCTCCTTTGAAAAGCTCTTTTACAAATGCTTAGCATTCGGTCTAATGGGACATTCTCTTTACTATATATTTATATTCATGTATTCATTTATTGTATTTGTAGGCATATGCATGTGGGCATGCATGTGCCATACACACGTGGAAATCAGGGGACAATTCTGGGGAGCCAGTTTGCTCCTTGAACATATGGGGCCTGGAGATCAAACTGTGATCATCAGGCTGGTGGCCAGTGCCTTCCTCCTCTGAGCCAAGGCACTGTAATTTAAAAAAAATACTAAAGATCTCAAAGTGAATGTCATAAAAATCCAATTCTTTAACTCTCACTTGAAGCAGTTTCATAAGGCTTTACAGGCAATGAAAATGTCCTTGACATTCCAAGAAACCCCACCCCCCATTTTCTTTAAAAAGAATGTTGGTGATTGTTTCCAAAAATCAATTTCTTTAAAAATGGATATTGAGGACTGATGACATATGCTAACTGGAATTAACATGAGATTTTTTTTCCCCAGATTCAAAAAAAGTAGCATTCATAAGCATTCAAGAGCCTGGTATAATGAATCTGGGTTTTATGTTAATTCCTTGTTCAGTAAGTTCTTGCCTTGATTTCACTCCCATCGGTCACAGAGGCTGTTTCGAGCTGCACAAAGGATTCTTCTCAGCCAAAGGGCATGGTGGTGGATGGTGCTCTTTTAAACTGGCCCTCATCTGGTGCACACACTCCACTTTCTTCTACTTCTTTGGGCCTTCAACCCGAGTTCCCTCTTCTCTCCTGCTCTTACCCCTCCTTCCTCAGGCTCGGCTTCTGGGGTCTCTTCTCTTGGTTCTCAGTAACTCCATGCCTATCTCCTTCCCCACTCTCTACCCATCTTCACACTTGAACCCATAAGTTACTGAATTTTCTTCCCTGGCAGTCCTGCCTTTTAGATGGCCATAGTAACATTTCCTTTGATACTTAAGTGACTATGTCACTGTGTGTGCTGGAGAAGACAGAAGAGAATCAATCCCCAGTGTTCGTCCAACCTTACAATTTCCTCTCTCAGTGAACCTTGTGTCTTCTATAAAGAATAAAGCCTACCTTTTCTGGTCTCAGCCCACCACTCCCCCATTAGGTTTGCAGTCTCTATGCTACCCAAAATGGACGTTACTTATGGTGGTGGGCAGAGCTAGTTACTATACTGTTGAGAAGACAGGAGCATGTGGAGACAAGCCTGGTGGGAAATCAAGCGTGTGCCCTTGCAAGCAAGTCACTGTAAAATGAGAAAGGAAGTAGCAGAGAGAGGCCCAGCTGAGCTGGGCCTGCCTGGTACAGCTCCACACGGGCAAACCAGAGCCAAACCGGCTAACTCAGAGACTCCACCCCACCAACAGAAAGATGCCTGTGAGTCAGAGATGAATTTGTTACTGCATATAAACAAGGAGCTATTTTCTATCTGATTACTTTAATTATTTGTCAAAATAAACTCAGCTTATTTACATAAAGACTCGATTTGTTAAGAGACCATGTAGCATAAAGGTTCCTGAGAGACAGGAAAAAGTGACCTAAATGTATACCTTCCTCAACTCAACACCAAGTACTTGGCTCCTCTCCTTAGTGTCTGAGAAGTGTAATGTACACACACACACACACACACACACACCACACACTCTGGAGTTAAATCCCATAGTCTCTCTTCCCCCTCCTCCACTCCATCCCCTGGTTTGCCGCCAGTTTCCTGCTCCTGGGTATGAAGCCATCAGAGAACAATTAACTCTAAGCTCCAGGGAGTCAATTAGCGGAATGAGAGAGAGACAGAGAGAAAGACAGACAGAGAGATGGACAAGACAGTCAGAGACAGACAATAGACAGAGAGAAGAACCAGAAGGCCCCTAGAGCTTTAGATCACCCCCCTCATTCCGCAGTTCAGGTGGCAGTGCTCAAGGGGTGTGTGACACACACAAGGCACATTACTGTCACTTTAGTAAGTCTTTTAGAGGGTCTAGACCTTGGCCCTTCCCTCTGTAGGCTACCCCGGTGTCAATAATCTCATCGAAGAGTTTCTAGGCACATCCTCAGGGCCAGGACTCCTTGAGGGTCTTATCTCAGCCCTCTGTACCCCCATACATGTTTACTTTCAATTAGAGATGAGACTTCCAAAACACAGAAAGCTTCAATAATTTGCCCAAGAGCAGACAACCAGGGAATGTTGCAAAGCTGGTCTAGGAACCCAGCAATTTCCACCCCCAGAATTCTTAAATCCTAATTATTAAATCCCTTTTAAAAGATGCCCGTCAGATTATACTTTTTAAAAACAGTTAAGTTTCTGGACTGTCTTGCATCATCTGTAAACACTTAGAGCTGAGTTGGTGACCTCTGTCTGACTCTAGGGCTAAAGTGAGCAGCTAGTATCCCTGCTGGTCTGAATCCTCCAGGCTGCTCCTGCACACCCACAAGCAAAGGAGAGTACAGGCTGCAAAGCTTGAAATATTCACTCTGGCCCTGGACAGAAAATGTGTACTAAACTGCTCTAGGGCCTTCAAGGATTTGTACAAGGCATAGTACATTACAATGGACAAAATGCCTGGGCACACACATCATTTTCCAGGATGGTTTCCTGGGGCATTCATGCCATACAACGGAAGCTACAACTCAAGTACTTATATAACTTGCCTGACTTGGGCCACGGAAGCCAAAGGTGGCCAAGACAGTGTCTCAGGTTCTGGCTCCCAACTCAAGCTCTTTCCTGAATGCACCCTGGCACCCTCTCTGTCTTCCTCTGACTGTCAGGAAAAGGCTTGGGAATACAAAAGAATCTAAGTACTGCCAGCAAGTTCTTCTGGCTTCTGAGAATATCCTTCCAGATGTGTTCATGGATTGAGGGTCATCCAGGGGTAAAAAGGTTACATTGGTGACCAGCTTGAAAGGAAAGTGTATGCCTTAAACAAAGCCAAAACAATCACAGAAAATACATTTTGAAATACATAAGATTCAGAAGCGTTCTTACTCATAATAAGCATTCCATCAACACAGGCTAGTTTTACACAGATTTAATGCAGAAGGTATAGGTGAAACAATCCAAACTAATTTAATTACATAGCTTTATCAAAACATACATATTTCTAGACTGAAAATATATGCTTTATAGAAATTGTATGATCCTGAATTATGGCTCAGTTTTAAGGATTTATTGAAATACATAATATATGACTAACTTCCCTTTTTTTTTTTAGATTTGTTCTATAATAGAATTTGAAATTTAATTTCAGATGTAAAATACATATGAGGGTATATAAAATCCCTACAAAGAAAAGTAGGCAATATGCTTATAGAGAAACATATTTAGCCAGCCAACTGCTCACTAAACATGAGGTGGCATCACTTACTTCACACAGTAAATCCTCCCACATTTCCACAGGAACTTTATAAGTTCAGACTCTTCATCCCAGTGGTCCCCAGGTGAAGGCAAAACTAACCCAGATTACCAAATCCTTAAGACCCCTACCCAATATTTCATTAATATTCATCTTAAAGACATAACTTTTAAGCTGGGCATTGCAGCAGTCACAGGATCCTAGTCCAAGGAAGCCAGAGGCAGGTGGATCTCTTGAGTTCAAGGCCAGCCTAGTCTACAAAGAGAGTTATAAGACTGTACAGAGAAACCCTGTCTGAAAACCAAAGTAAACAAGCAAAACCCACAGAACTTTTGTTTGCCTTTGCTGGTGGCTGGTGTTCTGCAACTGTGGCTCTGCCTACACTGTAACACTTTAATGAAGTGATGTTATTCACAGCTTTTAATTACTCCTTTTATGGAAGACAGGGACTAGAAGCACCTGGGCTTAGGTAGCTTTGCAAGCTATATGTAACAAAGCTCTTGGATGTGAACCTGACCAAAGATTCAAATAACTGTCCTGACTCAACAGGGGCAGAACTTTGCATACAGCAAGTTAATCTTGGACCCGGCCCATAACAGTGCCTGGGGGCCTTGAGGCCTTCAGTCAACTGGCTGATTTAGGAACAATACTTTGTGTAACCAAAATCCCTATTCCCCTGAGGCAATAGTAAGTGGTAGGAGCCCCAAAGAGGAGGCAATTCCTCACACTTTTCTTTACCTTCCTTCCCCTGGGAGCTCAAGCCCAGTATTTGGCACCAGCAGGTCTACCCTGACACCTGCTGAACATGGAAACCAATGACTGTGTTTTCAAGATTGGTTCCACAGTGCAGGGTCCAAGGCACTGGAATGAGTGAGTGTACCTACGAGTAGGGTAGGGGGAGAACAAAGAACAGACAACTAATTGTAAGCACTAGGTCAGCTCCACTAAACAAAAAATGGACAGAAACTGAACAACTCCATACAGACACCACAAATGTTTTCCTTTTCCTTTTGCACAGACCCATAGTTCACCAAAATCCTTCACTGTTCTCTCCATGCAGCACTGCCAACGCTGCTGAAGGACTCACATTCTAGTTTAAATTTCAGGTCCAGCAGAGACGCAGAATAAACAGACTTGTGGACAAGACGTCACAATTTATGACGTTTCTTCCATTTGTAAACAGTGGCTGGGGAAAGAGCGAGGAGATTGGCTGTGGTTCTTTCATATCTGTATTTTTAATGTTTTCCTAATCCAGGTTATGGGAAACTATAAAGACAGAAGACCTACTTAGAAGACAGTCATTCACATTGTAAAGGGACTTTTCATTTATTTCTACTAAATACTTTCAGTCGCTTAGGTCCCTGAATTTGGGGTGTCACTTAAATGCAGCTTTTCAGGAGTAGGATTCTAGTGTGAAGTGAGATGCACCCAAGTCTTCATCTTAATTTTCCTCTGAGGATCATCTTGCCTCTTGTTTCTATTCACAGGGCTGGAGACACACACGGGTGGTGAGGGAACTCAATGGCTTCTTATCTTTTC
The DNA here is from genome assembly GCA_021653895.1 of Mastomys natalensis. NCBI lineage: Eukaryota > Metazoa > Chordata > Mammalia > Rodentia > Muridae > Mastomys > Mastomys natalensis. Next base: position 1,973,381 of record JAJTUV010000150.1, read on the forward strand.
CAGGTTCAGAGGGTTTGAAGAATCCAACCACCAAAGAAAACCCCACCTGTGGGCACAATCTTTCTACTATCTCATACCCACTGGCTTTGAAAACACAGTGGTCTGCTCCTCATTGGTTCAAGCAACCATGATCAGAGAACAAATACATCTAAAATGTAGAGGCCACATGGGCCCCCTGATAAGGCCTTGGCCAGAAGGATAGGCCACTTCTTCACATGGGTGACAGGTAAGGAAGGGCCTCCTTCACCCAGGACACCATAGCCCCTTACCTGATAGCCAGCCCACCTCTCTGTAAAAAAAAAAGCCATGAGGACCTGGCAATTTTCCCATCCTTGTGCTAAATAATATTAATTAGTAACTCATCTTCCCATAAAGAAAAATTGGGTATTTAGAAAACTCAGCCAAGGAGATGTAGTTAATTCACAGCAGAATGGCCTCATCGCTGGAACCAGCCTGCCAAGTTGTGGATGCTCTTGGACTGGTCCCCAGAGTTTGCACAGCTTGGCATGTCCGGCACCATGGCTCATCCCAAAAAGAGGTGATGTGCACCGCATAGCTCCGGCGCCAGTGGAAGTAGCGGCGATAGACAGCCACGTTTCGGTCAAGAAAGAGCAGGTAGGCAGCTAGGGAGGCAGCACTAGGGAAGTCGTCCACATGGATGAAGGCCCCACGAGGCACGAAGCGCTCATAGTTGGCACGATCTGGACCGAGCACCACTGGCACGGCCCCGGCCAGAAAGGCATTCCGCCACAGCTTCTCAGTGATATAATCCACGTGCTGTGAGTTCTCAAAGGCCAGGTAAAACTTGTAGCGGGCCACAGTGTGCAGCAGTCCGATGGCTGGCACTGGTTGTCCGGGTCCCCCTCGACCAAACACGTCCACAGACACGTGCCGTCTCAGCTGGTGGTAGTAACGGACCCGTGCCTGGCGCTCGTTCCAGTGGCTCACAACCCAGGCCACCAGTCCCCGCTTGCGGGCCAGCGTGGGGCCCAAGCCTGACGGCTGGTCAGCAGGATGGCTCCTGGGATAGAGGAAGCCATAGGGCACGAAGATATCCGAGTCGGTCCGGTAGGACAGTGTCCAATTGAAGAGGTCCTTAGCCAAGCTCCGCAGCCCTGGAGTATGAGAGGGCGATTCAAAGTTCATCCACACCCACCGCTGACCCGGGGGACGAGAGCCTGAGGTCTCCAGGGCTTCGCGAGCTAGCATTACTGCTCCCTCCTGGTCGTCGAACACGCGTAGCTCCAGCGCCTCATCAGTGCGTTCTTGGGCGCCCCAGGGCGGGGGCCAGTCGGGGGGTCCCTTTACCAAGTCGCGGTGGTGGAACAGCACTGCTTGAGCCTCCCCATAGGCCGCGCGGTCGGTGAGCAAGCGGCAGCCGCTGATGTTGAAGCGCAGGCTGCAATCGGGGGAGGCTTGGGGTGGCCGCCGCGCCCCCCAAAGGGTTCCCACCAGAGCAGTACACCCACCGGGCGTTGCGGGGCTGGGGACACCCAGGGCAGCAGCGGTGGCAGCTGTCCCCAGCAGATGCAAGCGGTCAACGCAGTGCACAGTAGTCCCACTGCCGCCAGCGCAGAGGAGCTCCGGGGTAGTCCCCAGCCTCCGCGCCGTGCGCGTCGCCGGGCCCCCTGCGTTCCCATACAGTGCCCACGAGTGGCCGCCGCGGCTCGCCACGCGTCCACCGGCCGTGAGGGGCGGCACCGGCTCTCATGCTGTAGCTCTCGCCCGGCCGGGGCCATGGAGGGGGCGGGCGGGGCATCGGCAGGCCCGCGGGAGGTGCCTCGCCCCTCCCAGGTCCGGGACGAGGTGAGCCGGGCGGGCAACCCTGGCCCAGCGCCACCCTGACCCTCCCAGACACTGCTCTCCTAGCCCTGCGGGCCCGGCCCGAGGCGTTTCCTGCTGCGCCTGCGCTGGCTCCCCTGCCCAGCCAGGGCTCCAGGGCTCCGAAACTGCGCCCGACTGGCGCCTCACCCGGGGTCGTGGCCTCTTGGTGCGCGTTCGTTCGCTGTTCCCGCGCCTAGGCGGCCCGGTCCCTCTCCTCGCCGAGTCTACACTGGAAACCTCCTCTAGAAGCCTCGAAGGGGTGGGAGGGTGGAAGTGTGATCCCACTGCAGAACTCAGAGCAGAATCTGCTTCCTTCCGTATTTCACTCTGCCTGGCCAACGACGCCCCGGGGAGGGACGGAGAGAGAGAAGGAGGAAAGGAGAGAGGGAGGGAGAAGAAGGGAGGGAGGGAAGGAAGGGAGGGAGGGAGGGAGGGAGGGAGGGAGGGAGGGAGGGAGGGAGGGAGGGAGGGAGGGAGGGAGGGAGGGAGGGGAGGGAGGGAGGGGGGAGAGACAGACAGAGAACGCAAGCCCTAGAACAGCTGGATTGTAGTCGGGACAAAACAGGTCAGCTGTGGAGTCAGGCACCAGGCTAGGGCAGTGTGACTGGCTCTAAGAACGTTCCAAAAGGTGCTAGTGGGCCCAGCACAGGACAGAAGACAAACGTGTTCTTTGAGTTACGGAAAAAAGTTCTTTCCTTGACTCTCCACCAAAGACAGAGAGAGAGAGGAGAGAGAGGAGAGAGAGAGAGAGAGAGAGAGAGAGAGAGAGAGAGAGAGAGAGAGAGAGAGAGAGAGAGAGAGAGAGAGAGAGAGAGTTTTGAAGGTGTTTATTTCACCGAAACCTGTATCATACACATGACTTTACCTAATAAGACAATCTAAATTTGCATCAGTTCTCCGTATCATATGTTTACAGTTTTTAAAATTTTACAATAAAGTTATTGTATTTTATGTATATGGACGTTTTCCCTATATGTGTATCGCATGCATGCTAATACCATGCAGGTCAGAAGAGGCCATCGGATCTCCATGATTGTGAGCTGCCTTATGAGTGCTGAGAACAGAACCCAGGTCCTCTTCTAGAGCAACAAGTGCTCTTAAGCAGTGAGCTATGCATCTATCTGTCTTCCGAGTCCTCAAATAGCTGATTTCTGAACATAAATATTCAGTGTAAGGATGACATATAAGGATTTTTAAATATAAACCAGACAGGTCACACACGGGCATGTAGCGCACATTGCCGCGGGGATATATATCCTCAGGTCAATTAATGCTAACTTTAAATGTACTCTGATTTTCGTAAGTAATTTGATGCGTACTAATGTGAGTGCGGCTGAACGACTTTTATATAATCCTCGAGTTATATAACTTTTACTGTGAGTCGCTGATGAAAATCGGATGTACTATAGGAGTGAGGTTTCCCTACCCCCACACTTGCTGGCTCACAGCATTCCTCATACTACAGGGCTGAGGATGTGGAAACCAATGAATGACCCTTGTGTCTCATTCTGCCTTTAGCTGACTGGTTGAGGATCACTGTTTTTAAGCGCTTAAAATGTTGCTGCCTCCAGGAAGACTTGGGACTATAAAATGATGAATCAGATATCCTTGTACCCAAGTAAAGGCTGTGTCAATTCTATACATTTGTCCCAGAAGCCATAACCAGGCATCTGCATCTGTAGTCACTTGGGAAGATTTGGCCCAGAGCTAGATCGTGGCTTCCTGGGCTAGACCCTCTCTTAACTGTCACTAGGTGGAGTTCTAAAGTGGGGAGAGCTGATTTAAGGTGAGGAGGCAACTTTGAGGAAAGTTTTAGTAGGTTCCTGCTGTGCAGCCAAGGGCTCCAAGCCTACAGTTGTGGTATCCATAGAAGATGTTAGGGAGAACCTGCTGGGAGCCGGGCCCCTCTTATCCTCAGCATAAAAAAATACATCTGGATGTGCCATTCGGATGCATTTTCATTGGTTTGTTTTAATTTTTAAAAATGTTTATTACATTTTATTTGTTTACTTTGTGTGTGTGCAGAGAAAAGGATACCATGGCGTGTGGTGGAGATCAGAGGACATCTTGCAGAAATCTCTCCTTCTGCCATGCGGGTCCTGGGAAATCGTGAGCAGGATGTAGAAGCTTCTGTAAGTGTTTGCTGGTGGAAGGCACTTCCTACAGCACTCAGCAAGCAAGACGGAAGTCCTTGGAGAGCAAGACTTGCAGAGCCCAGTAGTTTTCTCTTCCCACACCCTACAACATTTTATAGTATATCTAGGGTATTTTTAAATTGAAAAGAAATACAATGAAAAATGAATTTCAAAAATGTTTGTTTGAAAGTGGAAGTTTCAATAACTCCCCACAGTTTTTGTTTGAGTCAGGGGCATCTGGTAGCCCAGGCTGCCCTTGAACTGACTGTGTATAGCTGGATGCTGGCCTTGACTTTGTGATTTCCTGCCTTCATTTCCTAAATCCTGGGATTAGAGGCATGCACTCTGATAGAACCACTAGGCCTGGCTCGATTTGGGGTTTTATTAACATAAGAACTAAAAGGCACAAACACCATGTTTCTATCAAAAGGGGTGCAGTGGCCTCTCTTTGTATGCAACAGAGAGTTGGGAGGGAAGGGATCACTGAAGACTGGGGAACAGGCCCACTGGAATACCGAGGAACAGCTAACACGAGGGAAGGAGGAGCTGAGATGTCCATCCAGGTGTGTGTCCAACATGGAGGCAAGAAAGTGACATTGTAAGAATCATATTTGAAAGTGAAATTTTTGTCATAAGTGGGAGTAAATATATGGACATACACTCCTGGAAAGCTGGCCTGCTCATAAGTGTAGGCTCTAGTGAACAGGGGAGTTGGTTAAGGGGATACAAGCTTTCTGCTTCAGCTGTCCTTTTATATGGTCCTAGGAAAGGCGATATACTATCAGTAAGGATGATCTAAGAGAAGCTGGAGTAAACAGGAGTGTGCAGACTTAATGGGGAAAGGTATGAGAAGATGGCCTGTCCCTTTAGGCAGATCCCACAGCCTGAAGAGCCAGGCCATACCTCCCTCCCTGCAACTCTCCCTGGAAGAGAGTTAAGAAGCTTTCAATTTGTGGTGTCTGGCTCCTCCATGATCTTTTTCACTATGCTATATTGAATTCAGTCATGTCGTGGTGTGAAGCTTCCTTTCCCCCTCCTCAAACTCATAAAAAACCTGACATTTATTTTGTTGCTGTCTGAAGAGGCTCCTCTGGCTGCCTCCTCCACACTCACGGCAGCATTCCTGTCACCTCACCTCTCCTTCATTGTATGGCCTCCATCACTCAAACACCCTATATATTGTATTGTTTCTGTTTAAGGCTCATCCTGCCACCTGGAGACCTGATCGTGGCCTCCAGACCATTTCTCTTAATAACCAGCATCTTCTGAAGAGTCAGAAGATGACTTTCCAGATCAACCAATCCCTACCTCCTTCTTTTACTCAACAGAAACTACTGTTGTAATTCAGATATGAACCAAAGAAGGCCTAAACTTCTGCAATTAACCGTGAGGATGAGGAAGAACATTAAAGAAGCTAAGTAGTACTCTAGGCAGGTGAACTGGAAAAGCCTTTCTGGAATACCCACATATACCTGTCCACTGTAAATTGAGTATAGGTGGGTGTGCCCATATATATGTTGTGTCATGGGGAGGGGATTGTGACTGCCTGGATCATAACCTCATCCATAGCATCAAACCAGCCATCCGGCAATGGTCATTATCTCCGTGCCTCCCACTGGATGAGCAAATGAATGAATGATGGCTCTTGGAGGCTTAGGGTTTTTTTTTTTTTTTTTTTTTGGTTTTTTTGGTTTTTTTTTTTTTTTTTTTGGTTTTTTGAGACAGGGTTCCTCTGTGTAGCCTGGGCTGTCCTGGAACTCACTCTGTAGACCAGGCTGGCCTTGAACTCAGAAATCTGCCTGCTTCTGCCTCCCAAGTGCTGGGATTAAAGGCGTGCTCCACCACCGCCCGGTGAGTCTTAGGTTTTTAAAACCTACTTTTAATAAGTGTTCTCAAATGCTTCAGTCCCCTTCTAGCCCACAATCCAAAGGTAGAGGAGACAAGATGGTAAATAGGACAAGGGGATGTGGGCCTGATTAGAAGTAGTTCTTTGAGGTAATCCCTATCTCTGTCAGGATACCAGCAGTCCAGTTCAGTAGTGTCAGGATACCAAACACAAATCAGCAGCAGTGGCACAATCCAGCAGAAACAGCCAGGCCTCCGCCAAATTTGCACAAGTCAGTGGGAGAGACCAGAACTAGCTGTAATGCCAGCATGCCTCTCTCAACAAAGTGAAGATCAGTGAAGATATGAGACCAACAAAATGTTGCCGGGATAGCTATGCAAGCACACTGTCATTGTCTGTTGAGTCCTATTTATACTCTCTCTAAACATCACATGTCCTCCCATGGTTATCACCTCAGAAAACACCATGTGAGTATCACATGACATAACCAGAAACTTCAACTTCATGCTCTTAGTGCATTACTGAAATTATCTGTCAGTATCTGTTCCCTATGAAAAAGTGACTGAATATCAAAAGAGTGTGACTATGGGAATAGCTTACTGTGACCTTAAGACATGCCATAGGCTTTCAGTGGAAAACAGTAGACATGTATGTGTTCGTCAGAATTCAAACCCCACCAAATTGGGTCGCTAAGGTTGATGCATCCTGGACCAGCTGTACATTCACGTAGTAATGGCCACGGGGGTGTGGATTGGTTTTAGAACCGTTTCAAGACCGAAGAGATAGAAATGATCTCATCTAAATTTCATGGGATAAAAGTGGGAAGAAAGTAGTTCCTTGAAAGATAATATGAAGTAATGCTACCTAAAGAAGAGTCAAGCAAAAATGTGTCCCCCCCATAAGGAGCTACCACTAGACGATGAAGAGGCTGGACTAACGGAACTCTCGATTTCCTTGAGAATTGTTCTAATTCAGTAACAAGGAGGAACTTTTATAGTTAGAGGTCTCCTAGTTTCACAGAACATTGCTCAGGGGGAATCAGCTTTCAACTGTCTGCGTGAAGATAACAGCCAGGTCAGCTACAAAGGAAGGGCATTTGTGTGCTGATGTTTGTGTAAATGAATGCTCTATAATTCATGTGTCAATGATCAGGTGGAGGAAATCAATTCACAATATGCAAAGGCTGTCTGTTGCTCCAGTTTCATAGAAGACCATGAAGACCTTTCTCTGTGGGAAAGGAGCCAGGACAACTGCAATTCCTAAATTCAAACTCATCCTTTATTCTTCCTCCATGGAAATAGTTCATTTGACTTTTCTACTTGTTTTTGTTTTATATTTTGAGGTACGGTCCTATGGTGTCTAGGCTGGCCTCAAATTTACTGATTCTGCTGCCACAACTCCATGTGCTGGCATTACAGGGGTATGCTAGCAAGAATTTGAACTAAGACCATGACAGTTCTTCCTAAGATGACCTTGGTGTTACTCATCAGAGAGAGCGAGTGTTTCCTCAAGGAAGCCCCAGAACATGCTCTGATGACCTCAGTGTGTACCCAAACTCTCTGAGAGTCTGCCTGCTGTCAAAGGGGCTGGTATTTTTTGGTTGGATGTAAGGTGTCCGGAGCTGAATGCACACATCTCAGATGTACACTCAGTTGCTTTGCTAGAAGAGTGAAAGAGACAGTTCAAAGTCCAGTTTTGTGTTAGGAGTTATGTGATTAAGTTATATATTTGTGCTAAAGGTCAGTGAATAGGTGTGTCAGGTACGGCAAATGTACAGGGCCCTTCTGTCAGGTACACATTTTTATCTGTATAACTGGGGAAAACAGTAGTTAAAAATTGTTAGGAATTGCTTAAGATTAACAGCAACTCTCAATTTACTGTCCTCTGCCCTGTTATATTCTCTATTGCTATTGTGTGGTGGTGGTGGTGGTGGTAGTGTGTGTGTGTCTGTGTGTATGTGTGTATGTATGCACATGTGGGGTGTGTGTTTATATGTGTGTATGTATGCACATGTGGGGTGTGTGTTTACATGTGTGTATGTATGCACATGTGGTGGGTGGGTGGGTGCATGTGTTCATGTGTATGTGAGTGCATAGAGAGGTCGGGGAAAACCCTGGGTACCAGTCTTGGTTATTCACCTTGTGTGAGACAGATCTTTTGTTCCCCACTTCAAACATACATCAGGCTAGCTGACCTTTAAGGCTCCTGAGATTCCTCTATCTATCATCTTGAATCATGTATGCTGGGATTACAGATACATGCTATCATATTTAGCTCTACATAGGTCCTGTAATCCAACATAGCAATCTGAACTTTGCATTCTTGAATAGCAGGCCTTTGTCCACTGAGTCATGTAGCCCCTGACCCATTAAATCCTTGATAGGAAAATAAGATGAAGGCACATGCTTTCCTTTTTTGCTCAAATGAACCATCTCACTGACCTTAAGTTGCCACAGTCAATATAAGAATGTGTTATGTTTACTTCACAGTGTTAAACTTTATGCACAAATGTTCTACCTGTACTTTTCTTTAAGTGAAGAGATATTGCAAGAGTTTGGGGTGTTCAGGAAAATGAATATTGGGAAATTTTGGGTAAAATCAGAAACATTTACCCACTATTATAAACACTCCAACCATTTGCCTCTGCATTCTTGCACATGCTTTTCCCTGAGGTAGTGGCCATTTACAATCAAGTATAAAAGAGATGGGATGTGGAATCTGAGACTTACTCAGACCAGGTTATTCTGACTGGAAAGGAGCTGAAGCCCAGCCACCTTTGAGGAACCTAAGCCCTGGGAAGGTTTTGGTCTGGGCAACCAGGCAGAGATGCTGCTGAGATTCTCGCTGGACTCAGCAAGGTGAGCCCGTGCTTGCAGCGGCCTGGTGTGTATACCCACGAGTTCTGTGCTTGAACACGAGTGTTCAAGAGTTGTTTATCTCCCAGATCAATGCAGTTTGGTGGAAACAGAGGGCTGTGTCTGAAGCCGAACGTTACTGTGAGTAGTAGTTATTTTACTGCTGCTCTGAAAAACACACCGCGAGCCAGGCAACTCTTAAAAGGAACGGTGTGTACGGGCTTGGGCTTCCAGAGGGATAGGAGCTCATTGCAGCATCAAGCAATAGGTGTCGCAGTGGGAGTGAAAGCTGGGAGCAGAGAGAGCAAACTGGAAAAGGTAAGAACCTTTAACATCTCAAAGCCACCTCCAGTGACGTACTTCTCCAACAAGCCACACCTCCTAGTCCTTCCCACACAGTGCCACCAACTGGGAACCAAGTGTTCAAATACTGACCGGAGACATTCTCTTTCAAACTACCACATCCTGTACAGAAAAGGGCTTGGAGGATGTAAACTAAGAAGCTTTTTCCTGACTGACAGAAAGTATTCTATTATGAGCACCTCCCCTGCTGGGCAGCCGTAATGTATATTGTGTAGTATGTAATGTGTCCCGAAATTCTTAACAAAAAGAAAAAGCATTTTAACATTATTAACACCCATGGATACTGTATATACATGTTACTGTCGCACGGTGCAGCCCCTGCCTAATGAGTACTTACCAAGCAAATGAATGAGCATTGCCATTAATTTTGTACTTCATATAGTATTCATTAAATGATTTGATTTTGGCAAGTATTCAGATAATGCAAGATGCTTTAAACTGCAAGGTGATGAATGATATTATACACTGTGCCTCCTAAGGGTTGGGTAAAAATGATAAGGATTTACCAAACCTCCTCAACAGCGTCCCCTCCAACCCACAGCTACTTGAGTTACCACAAATTCTGTGCAGTTTCAGGAACCCAGACCAACCTCGTCAGAGTTATGGTGGTACCTGCCACTCACTGGAGTTTCTACATTGTTCCATGAGGTGGCTGGCCCCTCCCTTGGATAGACACCTGCCTGGTGCTCTGGAGGAGGGGGTCTGGGACTTGGCTAGCCACCTCCTTTTGCTCTCAGACCTCCTCCAGTAAGCTGGGAAATTCTCCTTGATGGACACATTCCTCTCAGGCAGCTGATAAGCGCACAACAGGAGGTTTGACTGAGCTCCATCACGTCCATTCCTGTGATCCTTCCTCCAAAAGGGGCCTGAGCCACTTAAGTATCAACAAACCCTTGTTGGATTAAAGTGAGCAAGATGGCAGGCTGATAAGTTATTGTATGATACAGAAAAGAGCAAAGTAAATGCAGGCTGCTCCTTGGCAAGGATGAGCCAGCCAGGTGCCAGGCTGTCACTAAACAAACAGAAATCTCTGCCCTCACAGTACACAGTGTCACATTCAGCACTTCCACAAGAGTCACCACTTCAAGAAAATTCCATCTAAGAGTCTAAAGGTTGACATTAGAAGCTGTGAGTGGCATATACCCTTGGACTGCAGTTTCTTGATTGCCTTGACTCCTTTATTACTTGTACATTGATCAGTATTGTTTTGGTTTGTTGTTTGAACTTGTTTTGAAATGGACTGTCTTTCTATTGTTGCCCATTTGGTCTTGAACTCTAGGCCCACTCTATCTCCTCACCCCAGCCTCCCAAGTAGCTGGGGTACGGGCATGCCACTGTGCCAAGACCATCTATTTGGCACATCACTCTACACGGGCTCTCCTTTCATTTCAGCCTTCTTGGCAAGGGTTGTCAGATGGTCAAGCAAGTTCATAGTCAGGAAGCAGCAGACCAGAATTGTCCTTTCTCTGCTTTAGTTATGATGAAATGTGAGCAACTATGTATTTGGAGGAAGCCCTTTAGCTACACATGTGCTCTAAGCAAGAACTGTAATTAAAACTGACAAAATTGAAGACAGTTGAGGAGCCCTTCAGTTTCAAAACACAGGGAAACCTACCAGCTAACAAACCCTGTCCATACACCATGATTTTGAATCAGAATTTAACCACTTGTGACTCCACACCCCGCCCCCAGGTTTATTGTGAAAAGAACATTTAACAAGAGCCCTTTCTCCCTTTCTGTGCATGCGTGCATACAGAGGGAAGACAATCATAACACATAATGTAGACTTCCAGTCACCCTACTCCTGCTTGGATGCCCAATGACCTTATAAACATGCTCAGAGATTTCCAGTTGCACTATACTCGTATTAATAAACAAGCCACCCCACTCTGACTACGAATTCCCAGAGAGATGGTAGGTTACAAGCTTGAGATCTGTAGGATTAGTCAGTGCTTTGTCCTAACTCTAAGCTGTTTGGCTGTGTCTTGACTGACATGCTGCTGTGGGTTTCAGCTTCTGGCTCACAGTACTGTTTTTGAAGTAGCCAGTGATGGAAGGTTTCCGGAACATGACGGTAGCTGGAAACACACCTACACCCAGCCCTTCTCTCTCTCTCTCTCTCTCTCCTCTCTCTCCTCTCTCTCTCTCTCTCTCTCTCTCTCACACACACACACACACACACACACACACACACACACACACCTTACTTCATTCAAGGTGTGCTCTAATTACATGGAAAATTTTGTATTGTCTGGAAAAGTTTGGGTCTTGCCTCAAGACACTGGCTGTTTGACTGGGTGAGTGTTTTTAAGCAGGGCAGGACCTAGCAGTGAGCAAATAATTGTTCAGTTTATTCCATTAGCAGCAAAGCTAAATTTGAGAATGGAGGTCTGGGAAGCCTTCAGATGAACTTATGCTTTAGGAGAGAGAACACAACACCTAAAACTGAAAACAAGGCACAGAATCTTTACTGTCAAGTATACCACAGTTGACTTGAGGTTAAAAAACCAGAAAAGTCCAGATACCTAGCAACTAATCCACGAATAAATTAGATACAATTTGTTGTTGTCGGGAAAGGTCTCCCTCTCAAGTTTGAGGCCAACCTCAAACTCTTGGCAATTCTCCTTCCTTAGCCCCCACCCCCTAGGTGCTAAGATTACAGGCTGGAGTAACTACATCCAGATTCATATGAATTTTTTGCAATTATTCAAGATACGTAAATGAATTGGAAGTATTGTTACATTAAGTAGGGTGATAAATGTACAAACTATACAGCAGTGGATCTCAACCTTCCTAAATGCTGCAACCCTTTTATACAGTTCCTCTGTTGTGGTGACCCCTCACCCATAAAATTATCTTATTGCAACTTCATAACTGTAATGTTGCTACTATTATGATTGTAATGTAAATGTTTGTGTTTTCTGATGGTCTTAGAGAAAGAACCCCGGTGAAAGGGTTGTTTGACTCCCCCTCCAATGGGTCCGTTTGAGAACCACTGCTATAGAGCATGATGTCCAACAAGAAAAGAAAATAAGCATAAAAGGAAATGGATAAACTGTATCAATGTGCTGTTTGTGACTCTGGAAGATCAAATACAAAGTATTTTTCCTTTGTATTTCTTTTGAGATAGACTCATGTAGCTCACACTGTCCTCAAACTCATTATATGGTGAAGGATGATCTTGAACTTCCGATCCTCCTGCCTCTACTTCTTCTGTGATGGACATCCAATATTTACCACAAACCAGGGAAGGATTCGGGCATGCAAGACAAGGACTCTACCTACCAAGATACACTCTAGCCCTTCTTTACATTTCATTTTTAAATTTATTTTAAGATTTATGTTTATAAAATCTAGAGTATAACTAACTAAATAAATAAATAAAATATTAAATGTTTAAAAAAGATTTATGTTTATTTTGTGTGTATAGGTGTTATGCTTGCATGCATGGCTATATACTAAATGCTTGTAGTTGCCGAGGAGGCCAGAGGAGGATGTCACACTCCCTAGAACTGGAATTACAGATGGTTGTGATCCACAGTGTGACTGTTGCATTCTCTGTAAGAGCAGCAAATACTCTCGATGATAAGCCAATATATACATGATATGTATATATTTCTATGAAATGAGTGAAAGGGCTTTTCTCTTTTTGTTAATCTCTTTTTAAACTAATTAGAATTAGTTAAGTAGAAAGATATAGATACATACATACATACATACATAGAAAGATACATAGATAGATTGATAGATACATAGATGCATAGATACATAGTGAGCACCTGGCTCCTTGCTGTTTAGTAAGCAAATTCTAGAGTTACAGTGAGCTCTACTGAGCTAGATAAAAAGAATTGTCTTTGAGCCCAGCTCTTTCATGCTGGTCATCCATTCACCAGTCTGCATGTACTGTGCATTCTGCTCTGTGGCACCTATGTCTGAGCCACTCTCTATACCGAACAGGAAATGGGTGAGCCAATTATATAGTGGTAAAGTTTCAGTTTTATAATGTTTAACTTGAAACGAAAAAGAGCTGTGATTTTTGTTTGATATATTTAATAGAATAAGCTGAACAGAAGCCTCATACATCCCAACTGTGAGAACTATAAAACAAGTGTTTTCTTAGCATATTTTTCCAATAGTATTCCATGGCTTTGGACTGACTTACATATTGGTATTACAGGGTAAAAACCTTTTTTTTTTTTTCTCCCATACATCTTAATTGAGAAACAAGCCTGGGTTTCTTCTGTCTTTGAACATTAGGTGAATGAAGTTCCATCTATGTAAAAAGATGTCCATTTTATCCTAGAGTGAGAAAAAGAACATGTCAGCAAATGTGTTTTATGGGGAGATGATCTTTAATCTTGACCCCATTTCAATCTAACTTTGGAATCACAGCCCTCCTGGTGGTTCACCTGCAAGGCAGGATGTGAAAGCCACACACTTCCTAGTGACCTGGAAGCCAACACTTATGACCCAGAAGCCCCAATTCACCCCTAAGCCCCAAGTGTTGGAGTGTGGTCCTGGGCGATGTCAGCACATTCAGGTGCTGGCCTGAAAAGGCCTTGGACCCAGCTGCTTTATTACTGCCAACCCATGCTCACGGCTGAGTCCCGTTCAGTTCTGTCCTTTAATCTTGTGTCTCAGTCCTCAGTGACTTCATCATCCGTATCTCACAGGCCCGTCCCCAGGCTCCTCTTTTGTAGTACTTGGGCTGTACCCCTTGTCACTTACAGCCACTATGTCCCCAGTCTCTGGGCTCTGGGCACCAGAGCACTTCATAGATGAGGGCATGGGCTCTGGGGATGTGCTGCCAGGGTTCAAAGCACTTCCTCCTCAATAGCTAAGTGACATTGGGTAAACTCTTCAGCCTATCTGTGACTCAATGTCCTCACCTGAGAAATGGATTGTGCCCATTCCTTATGTCAAGTGTAATTCTTAAACAGAATAATATGTTAAGAATCTGAAACAAGTAGTGTTCCTAGAATTTGCTGACATGACTCATATCCTGGATTAAGAGTACACGGGATGGGGCTGACTCACTGATTAAGAGCATGAATTGCTCTATCAGAGGATCTCTGACCTCTGACCTCTGACCTCTGTGGGCACTTAGCATACACACATAACATAAATGTCTTTAAAAAGGAAGGAGAGACAGAGACAGGGACAGGGAGAGAGCATGCGTGGCTTCTGTGTGCTGCTGCTTTTGCTCACAGGGTCACCTCCCAGCTGTAAAGTGACGTTCAGGACTCATGTACCAGCTGCATGTCCCTACAGTATCTGCACATAATTCTTTGGTCAAGACTTCTGTCTCCTTCCCATATCCTGCTAAATATTTGTGACAGACACTGAGACAGGAAGGAATGAGGGATGCTTCTCTTAAGCTCATGTTTTCAAACTAGACAAGTGGCCCATGTACCTAGAATAAAAGGAGACTAAGAGATCCAGTCAAGAGACTTGAGGAGTCCTTCCTTCATTCCCTCACCTCCCTTTCATCATCCATTTAGAAGGAAGGAACCAACACGATCCCTCCCCTAGAGCCTGGCTGCGTGCAAGAAACACTTGTGCGTACAAAGTAGAGTCAGACGTCTAAGCCTAGGTATGAACTTCTCTGATGTCTGTGGAGGTGTGCTCCTCAGCTAAACTGTTGAGTCCCAGCATGACAGACAGTGGATAAATAAACTGTGACCAGACAGAAGCAAGGCAGGAAAGGTTGGCCTCGACTGAGGTGCTTACGGGTGTGCCCCTTGTTTGTAAGCTGTGGAACCCCCTTGGGCCGTCTGTGGTTCAGAGGTCTTACTTCTCAGTCCTCCGTGCCTCGAGTAGTACTTGGCTTGTGGGATTGAGCTGTTTCTGCTCTGCTGTCCTGGTATCATGCCTCCCACGGGGAGATTCCTTCGAATGCTCCAGATTCCATCCAGGGCCACTGTGAATGTGTTAGAAGCAAGACAATAATAGTGAGTAGTGTATTCTCCTCCTAACACAAAGTGCTTCAAAAGGGTTTTCCTGGTGATTGGGCTTCCAATTAATTGGGTAGAATACACTTGACCAAATTCATCAAGCCACATGAGGTGTTTGCCATCTCTTTAATCTTTGATACACTTCATGCATTCAGTGATGAAATTAAACCACTGTGTTCTCTTATGTTTGAGTCTCCGCAAAGACATGAAAGGTTGTTATGGTAACATATATTGCAAAACAAAAAGATCAAGAATAAATAAGACAAATTCTACATATTGTTCAGTTTTCCATATCTCATTCTAATTTAATTCCTTCATTAAGTGGGAATATTTTCACAGATTAAAAAAACATTCAGAAGACTCTAGACTCTCCTAAAAGCTACCAGTCGGGTGTGGCTTAATGTCCCCATGAAAACTCCGTGACAGACTTGGTGTACCCTACTGTTGCAGTGCTGAACACCTGGAAAATGGTGTCTGCACTGTGCTCTGCAGATGGCAGGGCTGGGATCCTGAAAAGGATGCCTGCATAGCAGCACACGTCTAAGCGTGGCTAATGCTTTGTCCTTTGATCCCCACCATGTCCTAAAACCATCTGCTTAGCTACTTCTTTAACTTCTGTGCTGTCTAATTTTATGTCAATGTGACACAAGCAACTCATTTTCGAAGAGGACCTTCAACTGAGAAAATGTCACCACTAGATTGGCCTGTGGGCTAAGCCTGGGGGAGGGGACATTTTTGTGATTGATGATAGATGAGAGAGAGCCTGGCTCACTATGGGTAGTATCAAGCTTGAGCAGGTAGCCCTGGGGTATATAAGAAAGCATGTTGAGCAAGCCAGGAAGCAGCAACCCTCCTCAGCCTCTGCATCACCTCTTGCCTTGACTTCCCTTAGCAATGAAGTGTTACCTGGAGTTATAAGTTGAAAAAAAACCCTCTCCTCCCCCAGTTGCTTTGGTCATGGGGTTTATCACAGGAATAGCAACGTCAACTAAGACAAATTTAACCACAAAGGGAAGCACAATCCACGCTGAGTTAATGAACTCAGGTAAGCTGCTATGGCTTGTTATGATTCTGAGCACGTATGAGCATTTTATTGCTGACTATTCTCTTCAGAGTCAGCAGCAGTCTCACTAATGCTCTCATGACACTTGGTACCTCCCTAGAAGATTCCACAGCAAGCAATGCCCGGGGGGGGGGGACACAGTCTCTGAACTCAGAGGAGAGTGGGGGCTTCAGTCCCAGCTCTCCCAGCACCGACGGAGAGAGCCTGGATAAGTCGTGTTAATGTGCTGGGTTTGTTTCCTCAGATTTGAAATGGGGATAATACCGCCTTGTCGGATTTTTCTTGGATGTGGACCAGATGCATATAGAGGACTTTGTGTTTAACAAATGGTTGCTGTTGTTTTAGCAAGGACAGTGCTTTTACTGTCAAAGGGTGACCTCAGAGTCTGTCTGCAGAGGTTCAGCTCCAAGGGTTTGCCAATCTGAGTGTTACCCTAGCCTCTCTTGCACCAACTGGAAGGAGAGTGGCTGAAGCTGCCTATCAAGATGAGAGTCAGCCTTTTTCTAGGTCCTTAAGGACAGACTTCACAGTCTCTTTCTGTCAAGATCTTATGAAATCAAAGCCATTCTTTGAATCTAACCTAAATCTTCCCCTCCATTGAAGCCAATCTCCTCCTCTGTCCTGTCTAAAGAGAGAAAGGCTCCTCTCAGCCACTGAGAATAGGTTCTCAAAGGCAGGGGACCATAAATATTTGCCCTAGAAGATCTAGTAGGTAGAAAGCAGTTTACAATCTAGAGCAGGACTCTGCAGACCAGCCACCACATTGAATTGGATATGAAAGTCTTGTGAGGGCCAACTCTGGTCGTGCTCTTCCTGACACAATCACAGGAGTGCTAAAGGTTACAACTGAACAGAGAAAACATTCAAAATATATGTGCAACTGCTAAGGAGTGTTAAAAACCTCAAAGCAAAACACACTGTGCATAAGAAGACGATTGAAAGAAAAACTAGTAATAACACTGTTTTTATTCAATGTGAGACTTTGGTTGAAGAAGTTACCAGAGCTGAGATACTCGAGTAGAACAAAAGATACTCTGGAGTCCTTTGATACACTGCTCTATTGTGGGGGAGTGATGCCCCAAGCTCCAGAGATGTGCCTTTTAGAAGGTAGCAGGAAGACAGACAGGGGTGGTACCAGCAAAGCCTCAGAGCCTGCATACCTGGTCAGGAAGGGAAGAGAGCACCAGGCTCCAAAGATGCAGATCTTGTCCTAGAACATTCTAGAGATTCTTTTCTCTCCTCATACCTTTGACCGTTTATATTCAAGGACCTTTTTCCGTCGGTTTTGTTTCTAAATTAAAAAAATACAAAACCACCCCTTAGAGATTCTAGCCACTGCCTCAGATTGATCGATCTCACAGGGAAGTTAATCTTATCTTTAAAAATATGTGTTTGTTCTGGTTGGCTGTCTGTGGGCTGAGCGGTGAATGAAAGGCCCTGAAAGGCCAGTTTCAAGCCCTGCCTCCCATGCTTCCCTGTATAAACATGCTCCAAGATTTGACAAGGGGAAGAAAAACTTCAAGAGATTTTAACCCCTGTACAGTGACTCCTAGGCCCTTGCCCTGCCTGCTGGGAGGCCTAGCTTAGGCATTATACATTATACATTATACATTATACATTATACATTATACATTATACATTATACATTATACCTTATGCATTGTAGATACACAGATCTGATAGTACTTGGGGTCTGGAGGGTCAAACCTAGGACCTTGTTGCATTCTAGACAAGTGCTCTATGACTGGACTGTATCCCCAGTCCCTTTCGGGTTTTTTAAGACAGGGACTAACATAACGCAGGCCGGCCTAAAACCCTCAGAGATGTAGTCAAGGATGACTTTGAACTCCTGATTATTGCCGCTTCCACTCAAGCATTTGGATTACAGGTATGGGTCTGATTTTTTAATGTTGACAACTGGTTCTGATAAAGTATACAGTATAGAGGAAATGTACGGATTTGAAGGGTAAAGTTGGCGTGTGGCCAGTGGTTTGGGAGTTTGATCTAAACTAAGCTTTATTAGATGTAGGCTATGACTGCCTGGAGAGGCAGAAGATTTTAGAGTGGCCTCTGATGCAGGGGGAGGAGTAAGTTGGCGAGGTGGGGTGGGGTCAGCTGAGAGGAGCTAATTTTTTCCTACTTCTGATCCTGAGTGACTAAGGGACATCCAGGAGAGAGTCTGCCTAGAGACACAAATATCAGGAGTGTGCTAGTAAGATCACAGTGGAGGAGCTAGTGGGGCAAGATTAGAAGATGGTAGATATCATCCTGGCAAACCTGAGTGCTGGGCAAAGGGAGGTAACAATAGTTCTTAAGGAACAAAAGAAAAGGGTGTTCCAGGAAGCAAGCCAGGACAGCTTAGTGTCATAGAGTCCAGGGAAGAACCATCGGGCACTTTAAATATCGAACTCTCGAGCCAGTGAGCAGTGGCACAAACCCCACGGGGCTTGACTGGGTGTCACCAGAACATCCTAAGTCCAAAGTAAGTGGCTTTGGAATCAGACTTGAATTTGAGGTCTGATTCTGCCATTTATTGCATAACCTTAGACAACCTAGAAACCTCTCAGAGCCCCAGTGAGCAGGAGACTATGACTTAGTCTATTGTTTGTTTATATCAGCTTTTCTGTAGTCCAGGCTAGCCTTGAACTTACGATAGAGCCAAGGATGACCTTCAACCCCTGATCCTCCTGCCTCTACCTCCCAAGTGATGGGATTTAGTTTAAAACAATAAAAAGACACTATAGAGGTTTGAGTGTGGCGATGACCTGATTAGTCCTGTACACCATTCTGGTTTCTGTGTAGAGAAGGGACTTAGGAGACTACAGTGAAGCAGCTGCAAGCCCTGCTGCTCTTGAGAGAGGAGAAGGATGAGGTGGTCACGGGTGCAGCTGGGGAAACTTAGGGCTCTTCCACATATGGAGTCAGCAAGTTTAGCCATGGACTGGAATGGAGCTTGAGGACCTGCCTTCTAAATGCTGCCCTAATCAAGTAAATGGAATGTGTGCTACTTCTTGATGTGGGGAAGAGCCTTGATGTGTGGGTAGAAAAATATATCTGGGTGCAGAATTAGAGCTCTCTTCAGGCTGTATTAACTTGGGGGTTGTGCAGTCATCAGACATCCATTTAGAAGGCAGCTACGCTCACCACTATACTGCCAGTGAACCAGACATCCAGCTGGAAAGTCAAGTAGGCTCAGAGGTTTGAGGAGGGAAAACGGAAGCTAGGCGTTTTGGAGTGGTTATCATTATAGGGCCATATGTAACAGTTGGATGTAGTGGTGCATGCTTTGATCCCAGCATTTGGAAGGCAAAGGCACGTAGATCTCTGAGTTTGAGGCCAGCCTAGGCTACGTATAGAGACCCTGACTCAAAAACAGGGGGGTGAGTTATCCATATTTTTGAGGCCAAGTGGAGGTAGAGAAGTAAGGGAGAAAGGGGGGACAAAAAGATCGAGCTGAGCCAGGGGAATGAAGACGGATGCTCTCCGGGCCATATTGAGGCTTTGAGAACAGAAAAAAAAAAAAAAAAGGAGTAGATATCCATGCCAGGTACCACTGAAGGGATGGATATGGGGAAGAAATCACAGGTTTGGGCCTTCAAACAAACTTTTTGGTTTTGTAGGGACCAAAGTGTACTTACAACAGGGAAGAGTGAGGAACAAAAGACAAATAGACATGGAAGTAACCTCCATGTGCACTCACTCTTAGCATCTATAGATAGCTACTGTGACACACTTAAATAAATGCTGCATGTAGAGTCCGGGTTGTGTGTGGGAATGTGTGTCTTTTGAAAGGAGAAGTTCCAGCTGTTTTCTGCACACCCCACTAGAAGGTCAATGGCTAGTTAGGGGTTGCCCGCACGAAGGTCAATAACCAGTTAGGGGCTACCCACACTGCAGTAACCAAGAGTCTATCATTCTCTCTGGGTACTCGGTCCTGATTCTGGAGGAGCCCTTTAAAGCACAACTTTGTATCATCTAATTTCTACTTTGAGACTTTTTCTAGGTGAAATAGTGTCTTTGTGCGCCCTCTGGTGGATATCATAAAAATGCAGCCCTAGTAGCTACGTGCTAAGTGAGTATTTGAAAATACTTACAGAAACAAATGTTTCTTTCCTATTCTCTTAGGTTGTCTCACATTAAAATGCACCCAGCAAGAATGATACAACATTCATTTCCTCCTCAGAGAATAGCAAATATGTTATTTAGTTTCTGTGTGGTCCTTCAAAACAATGAAGCTAAGTCTAAACTATTATAACTTGGACAAAAGTTCCTTAACCACCAAAAATATATTACACATAGGCCATTCTACACCTATTCACAGAATGTAGAGTCTTTCTTGAAGATGCTTCATGTCATTGGCGATACATTAAGACCCAAAAGTAAGTAACCATGGCTGATTAGAAATGTGAAGTGGGCTAGAGTCGGGATGATATGCCTTAAGGTTGTCAGCATCTCTTATTGAACCCCACCTTCCCAGAACAGTCCTCTCCAGAAATTGCCAGTTCTCTGAACATGGTACTCACTGTTCTCTCATTTATTTTATTTTTTTATTAGTATTGTATGTGTGCATGATGGTGGGGGGTTATGTGCTGTAGCGTGCATGTGAAGGGCACAGTACAGCTTTGTGGAGTTGATTCTCTCTTTCCGAGTTTATATGATGTGATGATTAGCTCTAACTCAACTCTACACAACCGAGAATCACCCAGGAAGAGTCTCATTGAGGGACTGTCAACATCAGGTTGACCTGTGGGCATGTTGGTGGGGGATTGTCTTGACTATGCTAATTGATATGCAAAGACCTAGCCACCACAGATTGGGCAGCATGTTCCCCTGGGCTTGGGGTCCTAAACTGAATTAGAATACAGAGGGTAAGCTGAGCAGTGGGCATGCATTTTCTCTCTCTGCTCTTGACTGTGGGTGTATCTAGCTGCTTCACGTTCCCGCCTTGACAACCCTGCCATGATGGAGTGTGACCTGGAATTATGACTCAAGTAAACTTTCTCTACTGAAGTTGCTTTTTTCAGGGTGCTATACACCAGCAGCATGAAGGAAATTTAGGATTCGTAGGTTCTAGGGATTGAACTCAGGGGAAGTGGCTTTCTTTCACAGCAGGTACTTTACCTCAGGAGCCATCCTGGTGATCTGCTTATTTCTTTAGAAAATTCAAGACCCATGAGCATTATAATAAAGACCTGATTATATTCTCCACCAGTGATCAGCTGCTGAAGAGGAATCAGAGGTACATGGGGCCAGTCATCCCAGATTTGTGTCTAAGCATGGGCATCACATCAGCCATCTTGAGAGCTATCCATATCCAGTTGTGTCACTCATGGGCTGTGTTTTGATAAAATGAGGTCTTTGGGTGATCTGACATGGTTTAGTGACTCACATTCTGTTGTGACAGTAGTTGCCAGGAGGGGCTCTGCACAAGGAGCACCAATCACCTGGGAACTTGGTAGTCTAGGCATCCAGGTACAATGTACCATTTGGGAACCCCTGCCATTGAGCAAATCTACATTGATGAGTTCAAAGATGTTACTGTGTGTCCCAAGCATATGAAAATATTCTTCTTACAATTAAACAGAAAGAAGTATCCAAAGCATGGGCAGCAATGCATGTGTGGAAGATTTAAGTTCATTTTCCTCTACATGTGGAGGTATATTTGGACATAGGCCAAAAAGCATTCTAAGATTTCCCAGGAACTTACTTCTCTTGCTGGTTATTGTTTCGTTACAAATAAAATAACCAGCCTGTCGTCAGACAGACCATTTCATATTCATTTAGCGAACGTACTTCCTTGAGGCATAATTACCTGCAGGTGGGCTTTTCACATGGCATTCATCCCTCTTGATAGAAAGTTCTTCTTCCAAAACCTCCTTGATTCTCTTATGGGGCTCACAGTATAGAAACGTCTTCCCTGGAAAGACATTCACAACGGATTTATTGCCAACTATGCCCAGCCTTCCAGCAGTCATTCATTCCTATATGAATAACTTTTTAAAAGATGGCAAGTCATTCCTTAGAACCAATAGACTGCTTGCCCTGCAGGCTCTATTTTGGGATTATTTCTGTCATTATGACTTCTAGTTTGGAGAACTTTGTCCTTTCCTGTAATTCCTGAGTGTGTGAGGCAAGATTCAGGATTCAAGTAAGGTGAGGAAATATATGAAATGTTTTCGCTGCCTTAGTGAGCTTTCCCTTATCAACGAGGAGGGGTTCCAGGCTTGTAGTTTGCTTTGCTTTGTGGCAAGGTCTCCTTGTGTCTCCCAGGCAGCTGTAGAACCTGCTGAGATTATAGGCATGCATCATCATGCCCAGCAATAAATTCTGGTTAAAGACCTACTCTGTACCTGACGTTTCGCTTAGGGATGAACACAAAGTAAAGGGTAAGACAGATTGTTGCCTGAATCTTACAGTCTAGATGTAGAATGCAGTGTGTGTGTGTGTGTGTGTGTGTGTGTGTGTGTGTGTGATGCATATATGCTCCAGTATGCCTGTGGAGAGGAGAGAACACTCAGTTTCAGTCCTCATCTTCCACTCCTTTGAGACAGGGTCTCTTCTCTCTCTTTGTTGTTTGCCATTGCATATTGCCAGGCTGCATGTTCTGAAAAGTTCCAGGAACTCTCGTGGGCTAGCCTCCCATCTCACCACTGGTGCATGGAACTACAGATGGATGCTACTGTGTCTAGCTGGATTTGAACTCAGGCCCTCAGGCTTACACAGCAAGTGCTTTAGGTCAGCCTCCCTAGCCTTACTTCAGCATCTTTAGGGTTTGCAGCCAACCACGGGACTGACCATAGGGTCCCCGATGGAAGAGATGGAGAAGGGGCTGAGGGGATTTGCAGCCTTGTCGGGAGAGCAACAGTGTCAACCGGCCAGACCCCCCCACCCCCAGAGCTCCAAGAGACTGGACCACCAACCAAAGATTACACATGGAGGGACCCATGGCTCCGGCCATGTATGTGGCAGAGGATGGCCTTGTTGGACATCAGTGGGAGGAGCAGCCCTTGGTCCTGTGGGAGTTCCATGCCCCAGTGTAGGGGAATGCCAGGGTGGGAAGGTGGGAGGGGGGTTGGGTAGGGGAGCACCCTCATAGAGGCAGGGGAAGGGGGAATGGGATAGGGGGTTTCCGGAGAGGGGAGAACTGGAGAGGGGATAGCATTTGAAATGTAAATAAAGAAAATATACAGTTGATCCCAACTGATGATTCATGAATTAAAAATGCTCGCTGCTCCTTCAGAATACTGGTATTCTGTTTCTAGCACCTACAGGGTGGCTCACAACAGCCTGAAACTCCAGCTCTAGGGAATCCAATGCCCTCTTCTGGCCTCTGTGGCCAGCCATGTACAAGGACACATGAACACACACAGATACATGGACATGCACACACACACACTAATAAATCTTAAAATAAGAGAGTAAACCCATAGAAGTTAGCCATGGGGAAGACTTAGGACCTTTTCCTGGCCTCCAAGGCTGGCCCCATCTCTCCCTGTTTGCTCCAGCCCAGGACTGACATTTGTTCTCAGTGCCATCCATGCTGAGTTCTTTCTGTTCTTCCCAGAGAACAGAACCCTAAGAGGACAGAAATGCTGTGTGCTTTCTGGCCTGGGCTACATCTTCAGATTCATCTTGCTGTAGGCTTTGCCATGTTCTGTCTCCACCCCTGGCCCTCCCTCCCCTCTGATCTCACCTTCCATGACCAGCTTCTCTTCGGAGCTGCTGCCTAAGTAACTGCCACTCAAATTATAAGTGCCAGCTTTATTGTGTATCAGTTCCTCAGGGAAGCTTCCTGGTTCTACAACCTACAGCTGCCTTTTTTTTTTGCCTCCAAATGTTTCTTTCATCTTTTGTTTCATGTATTGCCCCTTCATTTGCATATCTGCATACAATTGTTGTGTAACCAATGATTTAGCATCTGTCTTTTTAAAACCACCATCAATTCATAAGGGCAGAAGTCTTTCTGTCCCACTGATTGGATGTTGAATGTGACATAAGAGATGGAAAGCAGATGTATGCTCGGGTACCGCCCTACTACAGATGGATGTGTCTGTCAACACTTGAGAACAACGGGTGCCCATCACAATTCAGAGAGAATGCAAGAAAATCTGTTATATATTTGAGATTTGATGTTAATCTCACAAAGATATGGCAGACATCTTCTCTTATTCCAAGTTCACCAACAAGCAGCAGGAGTGTACTTATCCTGACTGCAGACTGACTCAAACAAGACAAGAGCCTCAGACATGACCCTGGTCCACTTCCAATGGTAAGGACTCAGACATGTCCCTAGACTCAGAAAAGGTACAACCAGGCACTTTGAGGTTTTCGTTCTTGTTTCCGAGGTTGGAAGTCATGTGAGAAAGAACCAGCATTGCCTGAGCCTAAGTGCTTTAGGCTTTCTCTGTAGAATGACAACCTTCATGGCAAGGAAGAAGGCAAAGGTTATACCGGGTCACAGAGAAGAGCTGCCCGCTCAAATTGCAGGTCTCTTGACTGACCGCAGTTTGGCAACAAGAGGATTTGCAGAGGAAACTGCTGAAGGAGATTTGTGAGGCCTTGGAAATAGAGAATGACAAAAAGCTAGAGAGGGGGAAGTCCTCTGTTAAGAAAAAGCAAGGGAAGGAGGGCGGGGACTGGAGACAGAGAAAAGAAAAAGACAACGGAAGGGGAAAGCCACACACTGTGCCTTTGCGCATGCGCTGTGCTTAAGTGTTGGTCAGCAGGGAGTTGTGCGCAGGGACAAAACGCAGAACTGTTGAGAACTGGGCCGCTCTGGGGTTTGTTTTACAATAAGATTTTGCCAGGTTTCTAACAGCACTTGGTGCTGATTTTTATAATGCACCTGACCATTTTCCCTTTTTTCACAGTTGCCTGTGGGCTAATATAATTATTTATGTTTTATAATAAGAAAAGCCTGGTGTGGTGGCCGATTGATCCCTGGAGCTCCCTGGCCAGACAGCCAGTCATCCAGCCAGTCTAGCCTATCTAGCACGAAAATGTCAGGATCAGTGGTACACACTTTCTCAATGAATCTGAGGAATGAGAGCTGGGATTGACCTCTGGCCTTTATACATGTGCGCGCCCACACACACAAACACACGGGGTGGGGGAGAGAGAGGGAGGGGAAGGGGGGAGGGGGAGGGGGGAGGGGGGAAAGAGGGAGGAGAGGGAGGGGGAGGGAAGGAGAGAGGGAGGGAATAAGTTGATCCGGGTGAATATAATGACTTGTATTTAGGAGCAAACACTCTCCTAGAGCGCCCAAGCAGCGGGAGCCTCCAGATGCTCCAGCTAGTCCCCAGAGAGGCAACCAAGGAGGCTCTGAGCAGCCCTGGAAGCTGCTTGCATTCCTCCTTGATCCTGTATTTTCATCCATCATCCCTCACCAGGTGCTAAAGGATCAGGTACAGGAGGCTGCAACCCTCTTAGAAATACAGTTACAACTGCCTCAAGACAGTCTTTACTGATTTGAATATTGTTTGCCTATTCCATGGGTAGAGGACATAAGAAAGACTGCAGTGTGAAATTCTAACCCAGGTAGTGATTTGTGGGCTTTGACTGCCAGAGATGAGAGTTGAAGGTATTTTGCCAGCCCTGGCTGACTTCATCTCCTTCCCTCTGCTCCTTGGTTTCCTGATCTGGGAAATGAAGGATGCCTGGGGAGAGGTGAGTAGTTCCTACCCTGCTTCTCAGACAAGTACGAGGGAGAGGGAGTGAACCTAGGTCCTGGAGCATGCTAGACAAGTGGTATGCCACCAAGCTCTATCCCCAACATCATTATACACATTCCTCTGGGTAATGAATTCATGGTCCCTTTGAAAAGCAATGCTGTTAAGGACCAACTCAGTTGAGGATGATATCCAGTCCTTGGACTCAGGAATTCTTGGTGACGGGAAGATAGCCCTCTCCTACATAGCCCTTGGCCTGAGGAGATCGTGAGGGCCTAACCTGCTGCCTATCCCCACTCACTGAGGCCTGCCTCTATGACTGTCCCTGCTGTCACAGTAGCTTTCTGCGAGTGTCCTTATCTCCAAACAGCGGCTCTCCATCCCTCCCCCAGAAACTTTAAGTGCTACAGGTAATTCCACTTTGGGGCCCCCACCCTCTGGCCCTGTTGTCACTGGTCCCACCACTGCCAAGGTCTGAAGCTGGAGCTGAACTCACATTGTTGGCGAGACTCTTGGGGCCACCAGGCTCAGCACGCGCTCGGCACCCCATCCCTGCGGGCCTAGGCTGTTCCCCATCGCGGCCCGCCTCCGAGGTTGTCCCTGCCGTCACCACCAGCGCCTCCTGCCGCCTCATGCCACCGGGGTCTCCACGGCCTATGGCTACCAGGCCTCTCAACTCCGCCACCGGCTGCTCTGGAACGCAAGGCGTCTGAGGTTGTCATAGTGACCGCCGATGCTCCGGGCCTCCAGGGCTCTGCCAACTTCCCCCAGGACCCTGGTGCGCGCAGGCGACAGCCTATGTGCTAGTAGGAGCAGCGATTCCTTAGATTCAGACCCACGGAAAGGACCCAGCTTTCTCAAGAGAGATAGTGTGGCTGGGAATCTGAGAGTCACAAAGATTTGGGAAAGTGCCCTAGGCCACACAACTGGGATGTGACTCAGCAAAGGCTCCAAAGCCTCAAAGAGTTGATCACCACCTCCGGGTGAGTGTTGGGATGAGCCTCCCAAACAGGACCAGCAATTCTCCACTGGTCACCCGTTCAGTACAGTGCTTTACCGTCACATCTGGACTTGGACATGATTCCCAGCTATTCATGTTGAAAATTCACAAGTTTGGGACTGTAAGTTGCTAACTAGCTGTAGTTAGTTTACAAGGATTTTTGTACTCAGTCTATGACAGCTGACAAAAATTTTTCAGGTGACAAACCCACAAAATTGGAAACGTGAGTCAGAAAATCGAGAGTTTGTTTGAAGCAGTGGTTACCTCCGTTTCTCTTTTTTGCAGTCATTAAAAGTGGCATTGATTTTACAAAAGTTAAATGTGCATTATCTTAGAAAGTTAAATAATTCTACAGGGCTTTTAACAAATTTTGGAGACAGGCCCCCCAATATGTCTACTGTATCCTAGTACCAACTGGTTTTTTTTTTTTTTTTTTTTTTTTTTGATAATTTCATGTTTGCAACCATTTAACCACATAAGTGGGGTTGAATTGTCTAGAAACTGACCTAAGCAAATATAAGCACCTGATATAATACAAAGGTGTGTGTGTGTATATGGGTGACTGAGAGAGAAGGAACTATTAAGTGGTTCCATCTGGCAAAAACTTGAACCTTGACTCCTAGTGTACAGTAAACACAAACAACAGTATTTTACTTAGGTTTCCATTGCTGTGAGACACCATGCCCAAGTCATCATATAAAGAAAAACATTTCATGGAGGCTGGCTTACAGATTCAGAGAGTCTATTATCATCATAGCAGGAAGCATGGCAGCATATAGGCATGGTGCTGGAGAAAGAACTGAAAGTTCTACACCTTGACCCAAAGGCAATCAGGAGAAGACTATCTTCCAGGCAGCTGGAGGAGGGTCTCTTCTTCAATGGGTAGAGCCTGAGCATAGGAGGAAACATCCAAAGCCCACCCCTACAGTGACACACTTCTTCCAACAACGCCATATTTCCTAACAGTACCACTCCCTATGGGCCAAGCATGTTCAAACCACCACAAGCAGATTAAGATGGATCATGGTCATAAAGGTGAAACATCAAGGCTTCTAGGTGCTAACTATTGAACATGTTCATGACCCTGAAGTTGGGAACAACTTCTTATGCAAGTAACAAAAGACATTAACCATAAGAAAATGATAAGCTAAAGAACATAAAAATTAAGAGAGTCTTTTGAGTGAAATCAGCTATAAGAGTGTGGGGAGTCAGGTCACAGACTGGGAGAACATTTTCTCAAGACACACTGGCCAACAAATAATCAGGACCCAGATTACATAAAGAACTCCTATAGATCAGTGTGAATAGGGTATACAACTCAGTAAGAGCATGGAGAAAATAGAGAAATGGATACATGACAAAAGAGGAGACTGAACAGCTGACAAACACATGAGACATTGTCCCTAACCATTACTCATCAGACCAAGAACATGAGACATTGTCCCAAACCATTACTTGTCAGGCCAAGCACATATGGCATTGTCCCTAATCATTACACCAACAACCAAAGTCAGCACATGAGACATTGTCCCTAATCATTACTCATCAGGTCAAGCAATGCAATCTTCAAGGCGCTGTTACTTCCCACATGCTAGAGTGGTTGGTTGCTAAACCAACAACCAATAAACAGTCTCAGCATCAGTAGCAAGGGTTGGAAGAAGCATAGCAACTGGGTTTTCCTTCTTACTGTTGAACCTCACCTAAGCTGGCCATAGAGGTTTAGATAGGAGGATTGTTTCTGTCCAGCTGGGACAACATAGTGAGAGCTTATCAGGAACAGAAGTGTAAATGTTAACCAGTTTGAAGAGCTGGTGGTTTTTTGTTTGTTTGTTTTTGCTTTTACTAAAGAGTGTAAGGACTTCACAGTCCTAATAGGAGACACGTACTGAACTGTGGAATAGATAAACCCAGAAAGTGTCCCAGAATGGTCCCAACAGCACCTTTCACCAGAGCCCCAAAGGCTCATAGAAAAATTAGAACTAAGATGTATCTATTATTGTTTCTTAGAATATCACAATGAAAAGCAGCAAACTCTTTATTTTTATTTTTTTTTCAGCAAACTCTTTAGTAGAAATGTGGGAGACCCTCAGATGTGATGTTGTACATAGTAAATTATTCCATGATGTGACAGAAATTAAGCAATGATGAAGTCAGAGTAGTGGGCAGCTTTTGGGATGAGCTGTGGCTAGCTTTATAGCTGAGGGTGTGCAAGGCAGGCTTCGGGGACCTCAACTGTATTTTGCACCTTGATTTGAGGGTAGCTACACTATTTGTCCATTTTGTATAGTTCACAAAGGTTTCTAATTTTTTTGTATGTTATAGCTCTACAAGTTAAAAATCAAGCATATTTTAGTTAGTCTGAAATTTTAATAATAAAAACAATGTGGTTTATTTGATCAAATAATAAAGAATTGCAGAGTTTTTGTTTCTTCTTCTCACCAACAGCAAAAACTTGGAGCTTATTTACTCTTTGGTTGCAGTGACTGTATTAATTTAGGTACTTTATTTTCTTCTCTCTTCTGTGGCTTTGCCTTTTAAATTTTTCTTTTTTTAACTTTTATTTATTTACTCTCCATTAGTTTAAATTCAGGATGGGTACAGCATCACACGGATTCTGTGTCCAATGGCCTTTGCAGGAAGGTTGTTTCAGAATTTGGCACAAACCATACCATTGTTTCCATGGGCCCGAGTTACTTTTCCCCAGATCACTCCGGTTTTGTTTGGTTTGCCTCCAGGAGTCACTGTATGTTTTTTGCTTTGTACACATAAGCACATCTCTTGCCTAAGTAGAACCCAGTTTCATCTTGGACATAAACACCTTCAGTTTTAAGAAGAGCCACACAGCTCTCTTTGGTTCCGGAGACCTCACTTGTAGCCAGCAAAAGTGGCCTTGCACCACAACCTTCCAGACATACTTGCTTTTAGAAGTCGTTCCCAGCAGGCCTCCACAAGCTCCAAGATGGCGGAAAGAGTGCCTTTAAAATTTTTTTCAATCACCATATGTGAATGCCACTTGAAATTCTTTTATATATAAATTATTGGCTAAATCTATAAGATATTATTTTAGCTGTTTGTATTTTTATTCTGGAAAACCAACCAAACAAAAACCAAACAAACAAACAAAAAAACCCAACCAACCAAACAAAACAAAACCAGGGTAGTTGATGTTTCCTCTTTGTAATTAAATGAAAAAGACCAAAATGTCCACCAGGTGGAGGCAAAACCAAAGACCTAATTGAATAAAACACACATAGATACGCACAGACTCACGGACAGACAAATATACATACAAACAAATGCATACACGTGTACCCAGTGTGAAAACATGAAGTTTTCAGCAAAAGAAACAAAAAGCTATTGCACTATCAAAATTACTATATTAAACCGATGATCTAATAGTATTTTAGTGAAAATATAGGTGGACATATTAATATTGTATTTTTAAGGAGAAAAATGAACTTTTTATTCATTTTTTGTGATTTTCACATTATGCATCCCAGTCTCACTCATGCCCCTAGCCCCTCATATCCAACTTTCACCCTTGCAACCTCCCCCACAAATAAAAAAAACCCAAGCAACAGCAACAACAAAAACCAAAGCATAGAAAACATCTCATTGCAGAAACTGTAGTATGTCATAGAGTGTTCCACCATATACCCCTCTGTCCACACATCTTCACTTGTAAATGTTCACTGCATGAGTCATTGGTCTGGTTCTAGAGCTCTGGCTTCTGTGACACCATCATATTGGATCTTCAGTGGGACTCCTCCCAGTTATCCTGTTGTTGCCCTGTGTCATGGAGATCCTGCAGCTTTGGAACAGCAGGACCGGCCCCTTCATGGATCTCAACCATTTGGAGATGATATAGATTTTGGAGTGTGACATCTCAGAGCCCTGGATCTGGGCCTGGGTGGTAGCAGAGCTAGTCAGCCCACCAGCTTTCTCTTGTCTGCACCACCTGGGCAAGCTCTCCAGCCAATGCCACCATCATCAGGAGGCAGGGGCAGCTCTCCTGCTCTGGTGCCTTCAGGGCCAGCTCAATGTATCCACAGATCCAGAGCCATCTTCACCTTGTTGCCCAGTCAAAGTACAGGGCCCACTCTCCCAAGTGCTCCTGCTAATGAGGGGCAGGGCCAGATCTCCAGACTACTGAGGGTTAACAGTGAGGTGTGAAAGTGGGGTAGGGTGGGAACGTAGGTGGTGAAGAAGGGAGGGCACCCCCTGCATCCATGCCACCTCACTGCAGACAAGTGATAGGGGCAACTCTCCTTCATTCTCACCCTCAGGGATAGCTCACTTTCACCTTTCAACCAGGTGAGCTGCAGGGTTCACTCTCCTGAATGCGGCAGACAGCAAGGGACAGGCCAACTCTTGTGAGCTTATGACCCTGGGGGCAACTTTCCCAAGTGGCGGAGGTGGTGGGAGCAGGAAGTATCACCTCTGTGCCTAGTGGCAGGGTTAGCTCTCCCACACTCATGCCCTCAGGACTGGCTCCACTGTACTGCGAAGGTAATGCACAGGGCCAGCTCTCCTCTGTGCTGCATCCAGTGAGGGGCAGGGCCAGTTCTACATAGCCCCTGGACATCTATGTGGTCCCTGGTGGCTATCCTGGTCAGGGGCAACCTCACATTTTCTAGTGGTAATATGGGCCATGGACATTGACACTGACCCCAGTGGGTAGCTACTGACTCAGACATGGCCCTCAGCATCACCTTGGGCTAGGGCCTCACCATGGTCTCAGGAAGCAGGGCTGGCCACTCACAACAGGCTACTCCTCTCCACCCTTGAGTCTCCATCTCTCTTCACAATGCTCAAGCTGCTCCACTTCCCTTTCTCCCATCTGACCACCACATACTCACACATTGTGGTGACTTCCATTGCAGGAGGGTCACATGGTTGGCAGAGCCTTAAGTGACATCCTCCATCCACATTGTATGGAGTGTCAGCTAGCAGGTATCTATGGCCTGGATTTGATTTAATTTGACTTGATTTGACTTTTATGTGTCCTAGGCATAAAACAGCTTTGTCCACCAAGCCAGGC
This sequence comes from Mastomys natalensis, assembly GCA_021653895.1. Classification (NCBI taxonomy): domain Eukaryota; kingdom Metazoa; phylum Chordata; class Mammalia; order Rodentia; family Muridae; genus Mastomys; species Mastomys natalensis. Next base: position 2,005,130 of record JAJTUV010000150.1, read on the forward strand.
ATCAAGTGAAGATGAACAAGGGACTGCCATCTGCTCTGCCCCTGCCTGACAATAACACCAACAGCAGCGCGTCCCTTTGCCCATTGCCAGGGAGTTAACATTGTAAGCTTCGTTCTTTAGATTTAGGACAGTTTTCAGAATTCTTACCTGTCTGTCTAGGTTTTGAATAATGAGTAAATAACAGGGTGCTCAGTGTTGTGTTTCTTCAGAGAAATGGATTCTTGTATTCACACCAGCATCTCCTCACAATCCCTACAGCCTTAAATTCTTTTCAAAGCCAGCCAATCCTTCTTCTATAGTAAGTAACCATCATTTCAAATTTATTGAATGTTTCCAAGTAGATTAAATTTAGGGGCAATTGGCTTTATTTCCTTGTCTGTCAGTTAATGAAGCTCCTAATAAAGGCTTGCTTGCTTGGGGTTTTAAAACTCCAGTGACTTGGTAACACACTACTTTTTGATAACTTGCAATATCTCAAAGGATCCTCAAGAAAATATACTTCCTAAAATTTGGGCATGAGGTCATCACGTGTTCCTATTTGCTATAAGAAAATAAAACGATAAAATTAGTTATCCTTGGATATCTACCTTCAAAATATCCTCACTGAAACTGAATGTAGGCCCAGACCTGTAATTACAGAACTCTGTAGGCTGAAGCAGGAGACCATAAAGTCAAGCAAACCTGGTCTATAGCAAGAGTCTGTTTTGCAAGACCATTAAAAGAAATCAATGTAACTGTAATAAACTTTCTGTGCAAGAGCAGCAATTTGCTCAAAGACTATGGAAGCAAAAGATTTTTGAGAATCATGTCTGCTTAAATCTCACCATAGTCAATAGGTAGAAAGTTCCAACCAGCCACGAGATGACTTGTCCAGCCGTTCTGCAATCTGATCATTGTCCATGTCACTAAACAAATCTGGGATTTGTCTTTCTGTCTATAAATGAGTTCTTTCTCCCCAGAAGAACAATCATTTCAAGAAAAAAAGTCAACTAGTTACCTGTATCTGGATGTATGTCAGCTTTATTCTGTTGCCACTACCACCCACTAGTAACCCACTGTCCCCCACCTCTACTTCACACTTAATCTTGAATCCAAGTAGTGGAAGTCACCAGCCATCTTTCCTTGCAGAGACTTTTGCGTACTTGTATTTTTATTCTCCAAAGTGAGATTTGCTGCTTATTGTGCAATTGTACTTGTGTGAGGTTGTTGAAATGAGTAAGCTCACTGGTGTGGAGTAGAAATGTGTTTTCCAGGGTGGGACACAGAAGGGAACGAGGAGGCAGTGTTCACTGGGCATCCTGTCTCAGTTATGAACATGTCTAAGTTCTACATGTCTGCTGGGCGGCACTGTGCCTGTGGGTTCACTCTTCTCTGCACTTACAATTTTAAGAGGGGAAGACTTATGATAAATGTTCTTCCCACTACAACAACAAAAGGGGAAATTTTTACATAGGAGAAATAGCATGGAATTTTATGTGGGAGGGGAGATCAAAATAACAACTGTGGCTACGTAAAATGCAAATATCACACGTGAATATGTGGCCTACTGGTATACATAGCTGAGTGTAAATCATCACATTTAAGACAATATGTCTTCCTGAAATGCTGGGCTGAGAGAGATGGCCCAGGCACTAAGAATGCATACTGCTCTTGCTGAGTACCCGAGTTCCGTTCCCACCACTCACATCAGTCAGCAGGTCACACAACTGCCCTTAACTCCAGGGGATCTGACACAGTCTTCTGGTTTCTTCTGGCCTCTTTGGGCACTTAATCTCATGTGCATATACCCTCACACACACAATTAAAAAATCAAATCTTAAAATATACACACTAAACATGTGAAAACAAGCAGTTTCTCCCAGTACTTTCTGCCTCAACCTGCCATAAGATGATATGGAAGGAAATGGGTTCTGTTTTCTGTATTGGCAGACTAACAAAAAATACACAGTTATCATTGGCTAATATTCTCTCTTTCTTTTTTGAAAGGGCAAGTCTGTGTAAAATCCGTTGCAACTTTATTCAGTAATCCAATACAATTTACATTTCTATTGGTGCAAACAATTGAAAATCAGGATGTGGCTATGATCTCCACTGAATCATAGAAATTAGAATTTTCTAAAAATAAACTCATTTGACCTAAGGGATGAATTTCCTAAAGACCAAAATTAGGAGTAGGGAATGGTTTCTTCCAAACAATACCTAGTATTGAGCAGGTCTCTTTTTCTAACGGTATGTTTTAGCTCACTATTTGAATGTATTTAAATGAATCTATCAATTAAATAAAAGAAATTTAAAATAGGATCAATGATTATTTAATTTTTAAGTATATTATGGTTGTCCAGATTTCATTTTTGTTGCTATGACAAAATGTCCTGACAAAAAGAATGGTCTCTCTTTTTTTTTTTTTAATTTTAATTTATGTGTGTTTGTATGTGACCTCATTCATGCAGGTTAGTTTGGATATCTTCCTCGGACATGCTCTACCTTATTTTTTGAGGCAGAACCTCTTACTTAACCTGAAAATAGCCTTTTCTACTAGACTGAGGTGGGGAGCTCCATGCATCCTGCTGTCTCTGCCTTACTAATTGGGATTAGAGTTCTAAGTCCCCACGCCACCTTACCTGGTTATGCAGGTTCTGGGAATCGAAACTCAGCTCTTTTCATTTGCACGGATGCACTCTGCCCTCTGAACCACCTCCCCAGACCCTTTTCTCTTTTATTATTAAAACTCTCCTGTGTTAGGGTGGCTGTGTGTGAAAATGAAGCTCATGGCAGGTCAAAAGGTCCTGAACTCAATTTAATTCTCTAGCATTTCCTGTCTCAGCTACAGTGGATCTCATAGAGATGAAATGCTGAACACAACAAAGGACGTAGCAGCCTGCTTTCCAACTGTGAGAGCTATTTCTTTCATACGCTAATTTTGGAGCATACAAATCTTGCTATAGTGAGACCCACTGTATCATTAAACCCACAGTAAGAGCTACTAAATGAACCTGAGTTTTGAATGGATAAAATGATAAACCAGAAATGAATGCTTTGTGGATTTTTTTTCTCAGTATTAACAAGAATTCATACTAAAAACAGGAAAAATTTGGTAACAAATTTTGGGGGCTTCAGGAAGATGCACCCGGAATGAACCATAACCCATTCAAGACCTGGCATTTCTCCAGAGATATATTTTCTCTCAGAATCTCAGTTCTCTGCAGTCCTCGTAATTATTTCCTTATTTTTTTTATTTTGCTTATTGTTAATTTTTCTTACTCCTTAAATTTTTTTATTGACAAAACCTTTGATACATGGCTGGAGCCCCAAACTGGGGAGAAATTTCGTTCCTTAAGTCCAGTTGCTTGAATCATTTGAGAGAAGTTCTATGCTGCTAATTTTACTGGAAACATGTGAAGAAAACATGTGAAGAAAACATGTGAAGAAACATGTGAAGAAAAACTACAAAACTGTAGTCAGTCCTCAAGGATGCAGATGACTAGCATGGGAACAGCATGTCCTGGAGAGAGCATTGAAGTGCTGGAGAGAGCAACTACTGTGTGATGAATAAGGGCTTTATACCATTGCGTGTATGCCTCTTGACATTTCAGCAGAGGAGATACCACACTTTTATAGCTAAAGATCTGCATTCAGTTGTCTGAATAACAGCGTTCAGGACTTAACTTTGTTTAATGCTCCATTTACACGGCCTGCAAAGGCTTGAGGGCAGTGGTTCTCAACCTTCCTAATGCTGCAACCCTTTAATACAGTTCCTCATGCTGTGGTGACTCACAACCATAAAATTATCTTATTGCTACTTCATAAGTGTAACTTTGCCACTGTATGAACTGCAATACAAATATCTGATATGCAGGATATCTGGTATGACCCCCTATGGGTGAGAGCGACTGCCCTAGGGAGTATGTTAGGCACCTAGACCTGTCTGTTCCATGAAGTAGCCAGCACTCAATTTTGTGGCTGACAGGAACTGTAATGTGGCTAGTGTGAATCAAGATGTGTTACAAAACACACTATACTTGGAAAATGTACTATAAAAAGCAAAATGTCTCAATTTTAAAATAACATTCATCCACTCATTCACCTGTGTGCCTGCTATGTGCATGTGTGGGAGACATCGGGGTGGTGAACTGGGACTGGGGGACCACCTGAAAGAGAGAACTGGAGTATAAGGGCACTCAAAGAACGGACAGCAAGTCAAGAAATCTGATCAAGCTGTCAATTTTTTTGTTCTCATCAGGTTATATAGGCGTAGAAGCAGGATATGGGGAGGGGGGATGACATAGGGTCTCTTTGTTTCTGGGGAGCGCAGGTGTTCTGGGGGGGAGTGTGTGCAAATGTTCTCAAAAACAGGATATTTGCTGGATGAAAAGTTCAGCAAAAGAAACAGAGCAGAACAGGTTGCTAGGTACCTGTCCATAAGATCTATGATCATGCCGGGTAATGGTGGTGCATGCCTTTAATCCCAGCACTTGGGAGGCAGAGGCAGGTGGATTTCTGAGTTCGAGGCCAGCCTGGTCTACAAAGTGAGTTCCAAGACAGCCAGGACTATACAGAGAAACCCTGTTCTCAAAAAAAAAAAAAAAAAAAAAAAAAAAAAGATCTATGATCATTTGTTCTGATCTAAGCTAGTACTTTCCCACCAAGGCTACCTATCCACAAGATTAACTGGGTTAGTGCTTTCCCACAGAGGCCAAGACTTTGTGCCAGTAAGCACAAATGGCTGACAAAACAGTTAATGTTTAGGCAAGGTTGCTCCCAACAGAGGACAGCTTGTGGGAGTCGATTTTCTCCTGTCACTGTGTTTGTCCCAGGAATCAAACTTAGGTTCTCCGGTTTGGTGGCAAGCCCCTAATCAACTGAGCCATCTCTCCAACCCTCAGTTTTTAAAATATGCATCTCATGCTGAAATGAGCATTTTAGATGTATTGGTTTACATATATATATTTTCTTAAAAATTAATGTCACTTACCTTGGTTTGTTGTGGCTATTAGGAAAAACAAACTCTTAAAACTACTTATGTGATTTATGCAATGTTTCTATGTATATAGCATTGACTTAGGTACCTTACTTAGGTTCTAAGAAGTAAACACTTGAAGATTTCAAGGAAAGTTTCCAGGAATTAAAACCATCAATTGTCTACACTGGATCCTTTCTGTGTTTGGAACTCAATAGATCTCAAGTTGATTTAGAGAAAATGCTGTCTAACACGTGCATTAAGGAATCTTACAGGATTGTGCCATCCCCGAATTAGAGAAAAGGCATCTTAGAGGAGTTGAGGAATCATATTGCAGAATAGCTAGCTCCATAGTCCCTAGAGGCACTCCAGGCAGGTGAAGTTGACTTGTAATCTGTCAGTTTGTATATAAATCATCCATTCTCGTGTGTGTGTGTGTAATCAAGTAAATCTGAGATATGATTTTAATAAGAGAACTAAACCTCAGACAGCCTCTAAGCTTGCTTTTTTTTTTTTTTTTTTTTTAATTCTTTCAGTAGTGGGATGCCATCAAAGAGAAGTAACACTCTCAGGTCTCCAGAAAAAGTCTCCATAAATCACATCATTGTGATAGGCTGTTGGCCAGAAAGTCCTCTGGAGAAATGTCGGACTTTATAAAGGCAATGCCAACTAGTGGGCCTATATATTCTTTCCATTAAACAATAACACATTACTTCTTCCTCAAGCATATAAATCAAGATTATGATTTTTATTTAAGACTTTAAAACTTCTTTGGAATAATGCCCAAGATTAAAGAAAACTTTGCTTATAAACTGAGCCTGCATAAACTGGAAAGTACAAGTTATATAACACAAGTCAAAGTGAGGGCCTTTTGTGGACAGGATTTGTAAACATTAAAAGACAATTTAAGGAAGCAAAAAAGGCAGAACGGACATCTGGGAAAATGGACTTCTATATGCTTATTGTTGTCTGAAGAGTAGTCAGGTCAGCTCCCTATTAGGAATAAGGAAAGTGTAGAGGTAGTATCAGTTCATCATCCTTGGCTAGATAGCCAGTTTGGGTTACATGGAACCCTGTATTTAAAGGTCAAAATCAAACATTACACAGAAAGGTAACAAAAGCAGGGACACAGCCCATTTCCAAATAGGAATATAGGCAAGGGCTCATTGACTCTCAGGTAACTATGCAGCCTTGCTTAATGGTCTCCTGAGATGTGTGCAGACTCATTCTGTCACTTCTATCAACTATTCTTAGCATTTGTATTACTTTCTTGGATAGATTTAAAAGACAGCTGCCTTCCAGCTAAAGCCCTTGTACTAGAGATACTTAGGAACAGAGGCATATTTAATCCTGAAATTTTTTGAAATTATTGTAATTTCTAAGATGCCATGTAATCCAATTCTTTAGCTTTCAAGAGACAATCCAATATTGTTCTGATAAAAACTATCACATATACACATACATTTAATGGAAATTTATTTTATATATGTTGATGTCTCTTGCCTGCATGTCTGTGCATCACATGGTACATGCAATGCCTATGGAAACCAGAACAGGGCTTTGAATCCCCTGGAACTGGAGTTACAGATGGTTGTGAGTTTCCCTTTGGGTGCTAGAAATTGAATATGGGTCCTCTGGAAGAGCAGTCATCACTGCTTTTCTCTTTAGCTCCATATACATTTGATTAAACTATTATTTAAAGTAGAGGAGTTACATGGGCTGGCCCAAAACCAAAATGACGTAGGCATTTAAAAATATTGGCAAGAAAAACTGTTTTGGTGTGTTACTTTTTTTTTTCTTGCTGTGACTAAACACTTTAAACAAATGCTGTAAGGAAGAACTTATGGCTTAAGTGACAGTCATCATGGTGGGGAAGGAAGAGCATATGTGAGGTAGCTGGTCACTACCTAGTGAGGAAACAGAGACAAACACTGGTTCTTGGCTTGCTTTCTCTTTATTTAATCTGGGACTTGAGTCCAGGTGATGGTGCCACCCACATCTGGATATACATCCTTTCTTCAGTTGAACTTTTTGAGAAACTCCCTTCCAGACATGCTAGAGGTGTATCTCCTAGGTGATTCTAAGTTGACAATGAGCCCTCAGTTTCTGGATTCAAGTTCTTATGTTCAGAAGACCCCCTCGGAAACACAGAGGGGCTAGGGAGTCCATCAAAAACTATGTTTCAGGCACCAAGAAGATAAAAGTTAATATAATTTGAACAAATGTGCCATAGATCTGGTGAAGTTATATGCAAGTTGCCTTCTGCATTGTCAAAACTTGTATTCTATTTGTAGTTACACTCTGTGTTACTATTCATATTATGAAGGTTTTTTTTATTTGCTTGTTTGCTTGCTTGCTTTTGTTTTTTCCATTTTAAGAAAGCCTGAGCCACTTGATGTTCTGGTCCCATATGACAATCATTCCTCACTGTTAGAATTCCTTGTCCTCTTTCCTTTGCCATGGCTTGTAGAAAATGAGGGCTGTGGGGGTAGTGCTGGGCATTTCCTGGAGCTCATGAGTAATGCCTAATCCAGCCGAGAGAAAGGTGAACACTTCGGAGGGCAGTTTTAATCTTTTGGACCGATGTACAGTTTTGTGCATGTCTAAATGGAGACACTGTCTGGCCATAACAGTAAAGGTCACATGGGTTGACCAGGGTGAGGTAGGACTGTCCACAGGATTATGAATGTGGTTGGGGAGGCAGTGTAAAACATTCAAGGATTAAACATCTCCCTAACTGCTTTTTCAGAATGGTCTACATCTTAAAAAAACAAAACAGCTAAAATTTCACTATTTTTTTTTTAACTTACAAAGATGTTAAGTCACTAATTTTTTTAGTGTTTCTTGTTTAGAATGAAAGCAACTGGAGATGCAGAGAAGACAGCTGAACTGCACCAGTATGCTGAAGATGAAAATTTGGAGTTAGCTTATAAAAATACAAGTCAGTATGCGAAACTGAACAAAGATCCAGGGTATGGGATATTTAAAAATACTTTTCTCTTGGAACAGCACCAAAAAATATCCTTAGTTTCTATATCACCCGTGTCCAGTAAAATTACTTCTGATAAAAATCACAAACTGCAGAAATCACCACAGATGCACCCAAATACCTTTCAAATACACGTGACATCAAGGTCAGGCAGTTCACTTGGAAGAAAACTGTGATGCATACAACAGAATTTCTGAAGTGAGACATCTGTTCTCTGTACATGGGAATATTTTACATCTCACACATGGGAGGCACTGGTACTTTAAAACTTAAGGAAACTACTAGAGTCAGTAAGACGGAGGTGAAGAGTTTGTACAGCCTTCCACGATTTCAAAGAGGTAGTGATAGATGCTTGTCCTCCTGGCGATATCAGAAGCAGTTTCTTGTGAGTTGTTCTTCAGCTCTGGTTTGATGTAACGATTCATCAGGAGGAGTTCCAGTGTGTCTCTGCTGTCTCTGTTCCCAGCAGCAAGGTGCAAAGGGGTCAAAAGGCCTTTTGTTTGGGCGTTGATGTCTGCATCGTGCTGAAGTAAGAAAGAGGCCACCCTGGTATTATTCCACTTACAAGCACTGTGCAGTGGTGTCCAGCCATCCACAGTCACTGCATGAACATCTGCCCCCTGAGCCACCAGCTCACGAACAACATCTAGATGTCCACCGTAGGCTGCTCGGTGGAGAGGGGTATACTCGTCTTCATCCCTAGTGTTCACTTCAGCGGCCTTCTCAGAGAGCAGTCTCTGCACTGTAGCAAGCTAATGGAAAGACAGAGAACTTTAAAATAAAGTCCAACTCAAAAAAGACAATGAAAAGATAAACCATCCAATAGCTTTAGACTTTAAGATTTGTTTTTAGGGAGGAGGGTAACTGATTAATAATGAGCAAGTTACAGCTCATTACCCTCAGGAGCAACTCAGGAATCTGATTCTGATTATCACCATAAGCTCTGACATTATCCTACTCTAACAAATGCCTACTGTCCCATTCCTGGACCCTAGATAAACAAAGGGCTTATCTGTATTTTATATTTTACCTCTAAAGCAAGCTCAATTTTCAGATTATATCAATATACATGGTGTAAGAACCAGAAAATAAAAATGAAACTCCTTTTAACAGTAGAATAAAGTGATGTTGAAGCAACCTAGAGACTAAAGAATTCATCCCCTCCTAGAGATGTGATCTTGTTGCTGGGCATCAAGTCTGGGTTTGGTCTATGGACCGGAGAGAATGCACTGTGCTCTGGGATTGAAAAGTTATTATAAATTGAAAAACCCTTTCAGTTTCAACTTACTAATACAGATATGTGAGAACTTAGAAAAATAAAATTAAGTATAAACAGTCAAGTGGGAAGAACAGATTTTTGATAGTGTTTTTTGATGACTCCGGTATATGTGCCTCCTCGAAGGACTTTGTGAGGCGTAAACAAGTGCAATAAGACACTTGGTGGAGTTGCATCTAAGTCAGTCTCCAGCTTACCTGTCCTTAGGAACACTGATGAGTAGAAAGATCCTAATAATTTAATTAGAGGGCTATTTATAATTACCCCCAGACATCTATAGCCAGCTTTTTTTTTTTTTGGTTTTTCGAGACAGGGTTTCTCTGTATAGCCCTGGATGTCCTGGAACTCACTTTGTAGACCAGGCTGGCCTCAAACTCAGAAATCCGCCTGCCTCTGCCTCCCAAGTGCTAGGATTAAAGGCGTGCGCCACTACCGTCCAGCTTATAGCCAGCTTATAATGTAATGTGCACTTTCATATACACTACTACATTTGACACCTATACACCTATAAATTAGACAAATATTAAGCTACCAAATTTCTTTAAAGACAAGAAATTAAAGGGTCAAAAATGGTGGAATGTGCCCAAAGGTAACGAAAAATAGAGGTTCAGGGGCAGGTCTTTGGGCTCCAAACTGAATGCTTTTCCAACTATGTAATGGTTTCTTTTTTTTTACCCGATTTTTTTCAGCAGCCCAAAGAAGCAATTTGCTTGGATCTTTTTCCAGTTTTTTTTCTTGCAATTGATACCACTCTTCGTTTTTTTCCTCTTGCTCCTCATCTTCATCAGAATTGCCTACCCAGAGACTCTGAGTACCAGTGGGAATCAGGTGTCCGTGGGTTTTCAACAACTCAAGCTGGTTAAACTGTTCAGAAAAGTCCACAGAGTTTCCCAGGTCTGGTTTTTCATCATCCTTTACTTTTTCTTTTTCCATTTTTACTACTCTTTTAAATAAAAAGCATTTCAAGTACTAGGGTGCAATCTTTAAAGAGATGAATTATGTCTGCATTGTTTGATTCTTCCCAACCTGAAAACACAAACAAAACAGTTGTCAGCACAGCAGTAACTAGATATCAACAGCACAGATACCAACCTTATAAACAAGCCGGATAAATTCTATGTCATAAAGGCTTTGGTATTTTCTCATAATATCCACTAAAATTACTAAATACAGGACTTCAGAGATTTCTGCTATCTATGATCATTTATAGTCTTTGGCTTTTAAAAAATGTTTTCTTTTACAAAGTAAATGGCTACAGCTACCTTAATTTGAATCTATTAACTTAGGTATGTTAAGAATGGTTACAACCACTTTAATTTGAATCTATTAATTTAGGTATGTTAAGACTGATAGAGTTCACGCAGTGAGTATACAGGAGGAGCATAATTTACCCAGTCCTAAAAGATTAGTCTTCTGCTAAACTGCCATATTAATTTATAAAATGACATCAGCTTCAAGAGTTACCAGTCTTTAAAAAAATGAGCTACTTTGAAAACCATCAATCTTTAACTATATTTGTTGAACTTGGCAGTTTTTCGTTGCTATTGTCAAATGTTACCACTTTCCTTCTGTTGATCCCATTAGATTCTAATGTTTATTATTTCAGGTCCTATGTCTTATATTGTTCTGCCATTAACCTTTTAAGGATAGGGCCATCTTTAACACAGATTATTGTGCTATTTGTATATAACCTGCATTAAGAACTATTTGTATCACTGAACTTAAGACCTATCATTTAATTTTGCTCTGAATGGCCTCTAAAAGGAACTTAGTTATATACTCCTCATAGTTTTGTTCTACTTAATTGCACATGTTTAATATTCTGTTGTCCTATTAAGCTTTATCACTAGTGACAGGAGCACCAGAATTATGACCAGTAACTTCTTAGGGCCTATAAATTCCACTAATGGCTTTGTAAGGTTTTGGCTGGATTGTCTTTTTTTTTTTTTTTTTTTTTTTAAGAGCTATCAGAACTGCTATTTCCTTGACGTTTTCAATTTTTCCTTTCACCTCAAACTTACTTTCTAAAAAGCTACCATACGTCAATTCATTAAACGCTTAACAGATGTCAATAATCAAAACACAGCACGGATCTAAGCCCTCCTTCCCACACCTGAAAACTCCTTCATATTAATTCTGAACTTATCGTTTCAGATGTAAGCTATGTATAAAATTGTCTTGATATGTTTAATTCAAAAATCAAACCCAAATGTATCTCGACTCTGGGTATTAAAGCTCGATGCATACTACTATGGGGGAATAGGATGTGTTTCCTAACTTAAAGGGAACACTCCATTTTAGACCGATACCAACTGTTCCAATTCTCATCTCAGAGGGTGGAGCTCCACGTCCCATTTCAGAGGCCCGCGCTAGGGTTCTGACAGATTAAGACATGTTGTGGTACCTCAGGACCTTCTGGGGTCCTGAGGAGCCTAATCTAATTCAAGGTTCCAAATTATTTTTACTTCACTCTCTTCAAGGTTCTCTGAGCACACAAAGCAAGGCAGACGTGGTGAGCCGGGGATTCTGGGGCGATTGTCAAGGGAAACAGGGAAGAAAGGTCTTTGGTCTAGCCGGTGAGGCCTTCCAAATCCCAAGGCGAAGAAACTGCCATGGTGCTACCTGCGAGGTGGCCGGCCGCCCACAGCTGCCCGCCCCACCGCTCCGGACACGCGCCTCACCTTCTACACAGAGCACCTCACCGAGAACTTCGTTTCCGGGTTCGCCCCTTCGCTGCCTAGGATTGGCTCTTGTGAGGGGACGGAGCCATCCTGTAGCCAATGACAATTTAGAAACTCGGAGACGTCATGTCATCAATGGATCTCGCGAGAAGTACGAATGCCGCTCTCCCGCGCCTAGTTCAGGTTTCTGGTGGCTGTTTTCATCTCATTCCGGCGACTCCCGCCCCTTTGTCCTGAGGTAGAGATGGGCTGTGGCCTCGCTGGTCGGCTCTGACAGGTCCAGGTTGGGGTAATTTAGGCCTTGCTACGGTCTTGTAGCGTGCGGGTCCCGGGCGGAAGCCCCGAGTGTGTGGGGCCGTCGGGGAAGACGGGCCGGGTGGGCTGGGAGGGATGCAGGCTCTGCGTTCCGCCACGGAGTCCAGCGAGTGGAAGATCGTCTGTAGTGGCAGCGCCGCCTTCGCAAAGTGACCACCCTGACCTGTCTGTCACCGTGGATCCGAGAGGTGTTCCACGTAGACCACCTGTTTGGTTATTTATTCTGCCTTTAAATGTGGGCTGCCTCATAAAGCCATGTTAGTGTTAAGAATATGGGGTGGCTGGCCTCAGATTCAAAGTCCTGCGCGGTGCAGCTTAAATTTATGCACGTAAAAAGTCATGTTTGATTCTTCCTGTCCAGGGATTTACTACACACCAATCTCATGAGGAAAACAGTAGAGAAATAGTCGTGATAGTGCAAGTAGGACTTCACTTAAGTATGTAACTTTCTGTTCTTAGGTCATGAAACAATTATAGTAAGTGTTGAAGACGAACATAGGAGTTTCTCAAAATTGCCAGTGCTTGTTCAAGAAGTCTACTCTACAACTGAACTCACGTTGGTGAAATATGTGCAACCTTTATAATATGTGCATTTTGGTATTTATTTTTAGAGTTTGGAATCGGGTGGCTTTTCTGACATACCTGAACACAGAAACAGAGCCCCAGGGTACTTGGAGAAGAACCTGGTGCCAAAGGAACTCTACCATAAAAATGAGCCCCACAGATCCACTGTAAGCCTGACATTTTAACTGTGATGACCTTAAGAGAAAAATGACATTTTAATAAAAACAGCAACAGAATTTGATAGTGGACAGAGTATCCCTAAAAACATGTCTGTCATGCTTAATTAAAAGCACATACTGTATGCTTATTAGCAAAAAAAAAAATAAGGTGGAACAATAGATGAATGTGTTGCAGTAATTTATTACATGACCATGCAGGGAAGCTCATGCCCTTGGGCTTTGTCTTAAAGTGCCGAGTCTATAGTCTTTTAGAGTAAGTTGCCCTAGTTGAAGTGAATTTGAACAAAATGGAAAGAAATAGGACTATAGAAGTTAGGTGGGAGAAGAAAATCCTTGAACGTGAATGGAGTCTCCCACTCTGGTTTCAAGCTCTTGGTCAAAACTAGTTGTATAGTGTTAGGAAGATCAGCAGTTCTCTGGGCTTGCCTGGTTTTATTTTTCATTTGCATAACTAGACTAGTAATATTCCTTTCCAGTTAATTTTGAGGTCTAAATGGGAGTGGAAGGGTATAGCTGTGGGAGCTGAGAAGTTTGTGGTACAGCCAGGGCTTCGTGCATACAACTGTGGAAGTCTGTGAGTTGTGGAGTTATGTACAAAATTGAATTAATTATATTTGAGTGAAAATAGCCTCACTGTAGCCTTGTTTCTGCTACTAGCTGTGTGATGAATGAGTTGCTTTCTCTGTGTCTGGCCTTATTTTTTAGAGATAGTGACCATCTATGGGGCCTGAGATATAAAGTGTCTTAAAGAACTAAACTTAATGCTAAGTTTAAGTGAGTGTTAATAACTGTTAAGCTGCTGATTTACCTGAAAGTACCTTTGTTTGGATTTAAACAATTCTGTTTTGTTATTTGGCCAAATTTATTATTGAAAACTGTGTAAAGAGCAGAGTCAGGCAGATGTCATCAGAGTTTGGGATGTGAACAGCTAGTATATTAGAATAAAATCTATTCTTACAGTTAGAGGAAGATTTTGTATGACTTTCCTGGAAAAGTGTACAGTCAGATACTTAACATGGGAGCAAACAAAGCCTTCTGGATTTTTGTGAAGCTATCTAGAGAATAGACTTGACTGCATAAAACTGGTCATAAGGTGGCTATGTATTTCAGATCAGACAGGGAACACTTACAAGTGTCACTCAACATTTGCTCTGTATTGAACTTGTGATTAGAAGCTGTGATGCTAAAGATCTGTTGAGTACTGCAAACTTTCTTGCCAAGTCTGAGGCTAGAAAAATGATTTTGCTTTTTAGTTTATAGTTTATTTTATGCTCAGGTCTCCATTTGTTTGAATACCCTTTTAATAGATTGCATTGAATTTTTTTCTCTTCTTTATACAGCGATGATGAAGACACATTTAAAATCCTGGTTGCCACTGATATTCATCTTGGATTTATGGAGAAAGATGCAGTTAGAGGAAATGATACATTTGTGACATTTGATGAAATTTTAAGACTTGCCCTGGAAAATGAAGTGAGTTTGGGTTACATTGTGCATGCTCTAATGTACTTCCTTGGTAACAGGCTCTTTTCCGTTAAGTTAGAGTTAATTATATAAACTCATGCATTCACATTTCTTGGCTAAATACCAATACACTAAAAGGTAAAATTAAAATCTGGTTAAAATTTTGAGTTCTTTGTGTTTTTACAATCGGGGCAGAAACTGCTGTGACAAATAACCTTCAAATTTAGAAACACAGGGTGTTTAATGATGTACCAACCTGTTATGATTTCTACCTGAAATAAAAAGATGGCTGTTAGTTTTCAAAGAACATATATCCAACCAGAATGTGAGACAATTCCCAAGCAGTCAAGTACAAGGTCACAGTTGTACCTGGGACACTATTTCCTGGGACTTTGGAGGTAGAGGAGATTGGTGTTTATATGAGACCAGTCCAGGAGGTGTCATTTAACACGTGTTGAAGGAGAAACAGCCTTTAGCTGTGGGTGACACAGAGAATATACGGTCAGTGTGAGGCAGAGTTGAAGGCCCAGGTATAAGACAACAGGAGACTATGTTAGGGACTGGTTTGGCTTGTCTTGTGGGCCATGTGTGTGCTGAAAAAGGGCTGAGAATATAGCTCAGTTGGTAGACTACTTGCGTGCCAGGTACAAGGCCCTGGGATGAATCCACAGCACTATATAAGACTTGGGTGCAGTGGCACACCTGTAATCCCAACACCAAGGAGATAGAGGCTGGAAGTTCAAGGTCATCCTCAGTTACCATAGTGACTTCGAGGCGACCTTGAACTACATGGATAAGATCCCATATTTTAAAAAAAAAAAAAAAAATGCCAAAAGCCTAGAACTGAGAGGGTTTGAGAAGTATTAATGTGCAGTCACCAGACTCAGTTTGTGCTCAGTGCAGAGGAAAGTCTAGCAGCCTAGTATTGTAGCAGGAGTTGGAGACTATTTTAATGCTTTTAAAACTGGCGGTATTGGGTGTAGAAAAGAATGACATGAGAGATGTTACAGAAAGTGTGCATATGTTAGTTTTTAGGATTTGAAAGTGAGGCATGTTGAACGTGGGTGCCTGATGGTGGCATTGGTTTAAAACATCTGATTGAAGGAGAATCTGTCTGGGAAGGTGTTGAACTCTAACTTAGCCAGAATGGATTGCAGTGGGGAATGTCCCATCAGGTAGGTGAGTGTCTGCAGAGCCCAGGAGGGAGCAGGAGAATAAACATAGGAGCCCTGCCTACTCAGCGGTTTCCCTTCAGCTCTTCTACAGCTCTAGCCCTCCTCACTGTCTTGGTCAGGCCTATAACAGAAGCCCAACAGCTCCTGCCTCACTTGTCCCTCTTAGTCTTTCTGCTTCCTACTTTGCCTTCTGTGTGTGTTCAGTGTCACAGCCAATGCCAACTGTTGACACTGTAAGTCAGATCGGCCATGCTCACACTCTTCTCGGCAGCTGTTTTGGAATCTAGAGTCAAATGCATACAAGGCCATACCTTAACCTTGGTCCTTCACAATGTTACCTGTTCCTCCCAGGGCCCAGGGTCACTTGTTGCCCTGCCTGTTCCCTGGTGGGTTCTTCTCTGTGACCTTGCAGGTCAGCCTTTCTGATTTACCATCTGACTTTAGGCAGGGTGACTTCTCACTTCAGTTTATTTTTCTGAGGGGTAGGATAGGGAGTTATTGAGGTGATCCTATAGCCCATGCTGTCTTCAAACTTAAATGTATATAAGGACAACCTTAAAATCCTGGTCCTCCACCTCTTAAACACTGGGTTATAGACATCTGACACCCTGCACAGCCGTAGTTTAGCTTTTTGAAGAGATTTTTTCCCCCATACCTCCAAGCACTCTGTGATATGACCCTGCTTTTCTTCTCATAGCTTCATTGAAATTGGTATATTAAGTTGTTTATCTAGTAATTATCTGTGTTCCCCTATGGACAGTAAAATCTTTCTGTTGCTTAGTAATGTATTGTGTGATGCCTAAGAAAACTTAGCTCTGTACCAGGCACCCACTTAATAGCTGTTGATTTTTTCCCTTAAAATTCCCACGGGCTACTAGCAGCCTGCATTCTCCCCAGAGTGATGTTTCTGCTGTGAGATAAGAAAGAGTGGGTGCTGGCTGTTGGTGGCACACACCTTTCACCCAGCACTCGATAGGCAGAAGCAGGCAGATCTCCATGCATTCAGCTAACTGCTTGCTCTCTTGCTCTAACGGAGCACTGTTCTCTATGTGTAATGGGAGTGAGAGATAGTTACAAGGAGTAAAGCCATTTTCCTACACAGCCTCAGATTCCACTGAAGCAAGATGATTGTGATGCCACCTTTCAGTATCCTTCTAGCCCTCTACGGCTTGACGTGCTCTCAGTTTCAGTCTAAGCTCGTTATTCTTCTGGAAGCAATAAGAAATTAATTTAATTTTCATCTAAATGAAGCTTAAGGCTTTGGTCTTTCCCAGTGGATTTAAACTGTAACTTGCACCTTGAAAAGGATATAGGCAGCTGTAGGAAGCTTAGAAATTGGTTGAATATGCTGGTTTTATGTTCTGTCAGGATAGATTCTTTCCCTTAGTAGAGTAAAACTTAATGCCAAAGGAGGCCTGGTTTCCTGCCATGGAACCCTGAGCATGCTCTTTTGTAAGTCTTGGGTTTGGGAACACCTCCCCCTGAGCCTGGCTGTTTTTTTTTTTTTTTTTTTTGAGCCTGGCTGTTATTGATTCGTCCATTTCTACTCCATGTTTTCCATGTTTCCTGATTCCCTTCTCTGCACACCCATGCTGGGTCTTTCAAGTGTCTTTTATATGTGTCCTTTAGCATTTTTTATTTACTATATTTACTTTGTTTTTGAAATCTAAATTCTTGACTTTTAAGTTCTCTTGTATATAGACCCTTGCAATCTAGCTATTTTTATTTTATTACTTTGTTCCTTGATTTTTTTTTTTACCTGTCTGATACAGGGTTTTTCTCTATAGCCATGGCTGTCCTGGATCTCACTCTGTAGACGAGGCTAGCCTTGTCTCTAGTCTGCCTGCACACATTGCATATTGGTATGTGAGTGCATGTGTTCATGTGTGCATGTGAGGCTAGAGGTCTATATTGGATATTTTCAACTTCTTTCTACCATATTTTTTGAAAGAGTCTCTTATTGAACCTGGAGAACTTACTATTACAGTTCCTTTGACTAGTAAAGCAATAGAGATCTATGTTTCAATGTCTTCTGAATAATTAAAACCTAATCATCTTGGCTCTTTTTCATCTATCTTCATTCATTTGTGCTGTGATTAAGCCTAGGGTCTACCATGGGTATCATACGTGGCAGGCTAAACTATACCAGTAGTCTACCCCTTCTCCTCTTTAAAGTTGAGCAGTATCCTCACCTCACTGTGTTGCTAAGGCTGGGCTAGAGAGATGGCTCAGCCTTAAGAGCACTCACTGACTACTCTTCCAAAGGTCCTGAGTTCAATTCCCAGCAACCACATGGTAGCTCACAACCATCTCTAATGGGATCTGATGCCTTCTTCTGGTGTGTCTGAAGACAGCTACAGTGTACACACATAAAATCTTGAAAGAAAGAAAAAGAAAGAAGAAAGAAAGAAAGAAAGAAAGAAAGAAAGAAAGAAAGAAAGAAAGAAAGAAAGAAAGAAGGTTTAAGTGATCATATGAGGCTGGGAAACCTTTTTTTTTTCTATCTTGTCTATATTTTAAACAATTTTTGCCTTAAACTTACTAATTTTAACACTGTTTTCTATTGATTAGGTGGATTTTATTCTGTTAGGTGGTGATCTTTTCCATGAAAACAAGCCCTCGAGGAAAACCCTGCACAGCTGCTTGGAGCTACTGAGGAAGTACTGTATGGGTGACCGCCCTGTGCAGTTTGAGATCATCAGTGACCAGTCAGTCAACTTTGGTTTTAGTAAGTAAGTACACTTACATATGAGGGACGGTTTTCTTGGGTGTGATGTTTGTGTTGTTGCTGGCAAAATACCCTTACAAAGCAACTTTAAAAGAAAAATGTTTGTTTAGCATATAATTCCATGTTATAGTCCATCATTTTGGGAAAGCCAGCATAGAAACTTCCAGCAGCTAGTTTTATCCACAGTCAAAAGCAGAGAGAGAGAGAGAATGCAAACATGCATGCTTACTGCTTAGCTAGCTTTCTGTCGTCTCATACAGTCCTGGATTAAAACTTAGGGAATGGTGCTGCTCACAGTGGGCTGTGGCTTCCCTGTCAGTTACTGTAAACAAGACCATTTCCCACAGACGTGCTCACAGGCACTCCTTCACTGAGACTCTTCCCAGGCGATTCTAGATTATGTCATGTGATAAAGCCAACACATTATCTACCTACTAGTTCTTTTGCCTTCGTTCTGGGCAATTTTGCAATAGTTCAGTTCTTTGAATTTTCTGTATATCATTTTGTTAATTTATATTTCTGAACTAATGTTGGTATTAAGTGTATTCCTAAATCTCTTACTCTCTTTTGTATCTTCTGTTTGGTTTTTTTGTTATTGTTGTTTTTGTTTTCTATTTTAAAACTTGGTGTTTTTTATCTTTTTTGACATTAATTGTGCAAGTTACCTTTATATTCTAGCTACTAAGCCATTTTGTAGACAGATATGTTTCCTCTAGTCAGTTGCCTTAGCTACGTTTATAGTTTGGTGTTGTTGCCAGATGGAGTTTTGATGTAGTCAGAATACAGGATTCTTTTTGTTTAGGATCATTGCTCTTGGTCTTATACTATGTAAGATTTTCTTTAAATAAATCATCCATGTTGGGGATGAGCCCAGGGCTTTGTGTATATGAAGCATCTACTCTCCCAGTGCCTTTGTTTTCTTTTTAAAAATGTAAGGACACCATGTTACATTTGAGTGAAGTGTGTTCTCAGTCTTACGTGCTCTCATTATGTTTCTTTTTCTTGTCTTTGATGACTCTGGTACTGGTCATGTTTGTGGTCCTGTTGACCTTGGTATTAGGCTAAGATGTCTTCGGTGCAAACAGTGCAAAGCTGTTTTTCTGTCCTGTCCATTGTTCTTGGTTAGAAGTGAGTCTTTTAAGTCCAGCCTACACTCAATGGGAGAGGATTATAGTCCACCCCTGTCTGGGGTGGGGGCGAAAGCCTTGAACCCCAGCACTCGGGAGGCAGAGGCAGTCGGATCTCTGTGAGTTCAAGTTCAGCCTAGTTTGTAGAGAGGATTCCAGGATAGCCAGTGTTGTTATACAGAGAAACCCTGTCTCAAACAAACACATCACCACTGGAGGGGGAAGATCAAAGTATCCATGGCTAGTTGTTAAACTTCCTGTCACTGAGCTCCTTCCTAACCCCTTCTGTTTTTCACAGCATCTTTCTATATTATTTCTGTTGGCCTTAAACTCGCAACCTCTTGCCTCAGTGCCTTTGCCAGCTATGGTTATAGGTGTGCACTCCCATGCCTGCCTACCTTCTCTCTGAAGTAGCTTTCTTCCGGCATATGTGAGTGATGAGGTTTATTCTTTTTATTGCTGTTGAATCTGTTGTCAGTTTAGTTGCTGGAAAGCCAATAGAGCATAATGCTTAGGAACACTGGATACATGGGTTGCCTGGGTGTGGTTATTGCATGCCAGCCATCTCACCATCTTGGAGGCATAGGTAGGAGGCTAGTGTGGGCATGCATCAAGTTCAAGGTCTGTCTGGCCTATGTAGGAGAGCCTGTCTCCCCAGCTTCCAAAAGAGCATGGATTCTGGATGGTGTCAGTTCAAATCCTGGCTATGTCATTTACTGGTCACATGACTAAGTCATTCACTTAGTCATTCTCTCAGTTCCATTGTTTTTTAAAGGGACAGAATTGTGCCAGGTACATGATTATGGAGATTTGATTTAGCGAGAAAACTACTTAGACTATTTTGACCTGAAGAGCTCGTGCAGGTGACTCAGGCACTCTGGATGCTCTTGAGCCTTTAACTGTAGGTTGAACTCTGCTTACCTGCTTGGGTTTCAGCATACACTTGGCTTTTCATTCGCTCATATAGTGGTGCTGGGGTTGATCCAAGGCTTCACACGCCAGGCTCACTGACCGCTGAGCTGTGTCCCCAGCCCTTCATCCTGTATTTTAATCTTAAGGATTGCTTTTCAGCAGTTTCAGAAGTTTTGTTTGTTTGGTTGTTTTTTGAGAAGGGGTCTCCCTATGTATTTTTGGCTGGCCTGGATCTTACTGTGTAGACCAGGCTGGACCTGAACCCCTAGGGATCCTACTTCCTCTGCTTCCCAAGTGCAGGAATTCAACGTGTGTGCCCTGTCCCTGGCTTAATCTCAGGACATTCTTATCCATTAATTTTTAAAGACAATAGTTTTCTTTTTTTTCCTGAATGTTTTTATCTTTTAATCTTTTTAATTTAAATTATTTTATTTACTTATATTCCAGTCATTGCCCTCCCCCCGTCCCAGTTCCTCATCCCATTCCCCCTCCCCTTTGCCTGCAAGTGGGTGCTTCCCCTCACCAGCCCTCTCCCTTCCCTGGGGCCTCAAGTATCTCAAGGATTAGGTGCATCTTCTCCCACTGAGGCCAGACCAGGCAGACCTCTGCTACATATGTGCCAGGGGCCTCGGACTGGCCCATGTATGCTCCTGGTCGGTGGCTTAGTCTATGAGAATTCCCTGGGGTCTGGTTAGATGAGACTGCTCGCCTTCCTATGGGGTCGCTCTCCCTTTCAGCTTCTTTAATTCTTCCCCTAATTCAACCATAGATATCCCTGACTTCAGTCCAGTGGTTGGGTGTAAATATCTGCTTCAGTCTCTATCAGCTGCTGGTAGGGCTTCTCTAAGGACATCCGTGCCAGGCTCCCGTCTGTAAGCACATCATAGCATCAGTAATAGAGTCAGGCCTTGGTGCACCCCCATGAGATGGATCCCAAGTTGGGCAGGTAACTGGACCTCCTTTCCTAAGTCTCGTCTCCATTTTTGTCCCTGCAGTTCTTTTAGACAGGAACAATTTTGGGTCAGGAATTTTGACTGTGGGTTAGTAACGCTGTCCCTCCACTTGAGGCCCTATCTATCTACTGGAGGCGTTCACTTTCCCCAATGTTGGGCATTTTGACTAAGGCCATCTTTTAAGATAAAAAAGACGAGGGACTCTCTTTTTTGATATGAACACCATCTTCACTTTCATCTCTCTGGATTGCATTCTGGTTAATTTCTCCTTCTGGTCATATAGGAAAAATGGATAAACACAGAAGGGAAATTTTGAAAGAAGACTGGATTGGCAAAGATCAAGTAGCCTGATCAGATTATATGTAATTTAAAATGTAGTTCATGAATTGGCAGAGAGGTGGAAGAGACCAGGAACTCCAAAAAGAGCCTCATCTCACAGGCCATTAATCTTTGATGGGGGTGGTCACTCACACCTTGGGGAAAATAGCTATTATTCATTGAGAGTTCTATAAGAACTGATTGAATATTAAAGAAAATCTGTGTATAGGGGCTTTGTAAACACATCTGTCTCCTTCCTTGCAGTAAAGAGTGTACTTTTACGAAGGTTTTATTAACTTCCCAGTTACCAGCTATCCACAATTCATACAAACTATTTGTGGTTTGAATTTATTTGAGATGTCATGTACAAAACCCAGGAGCTAGGAAAAAAAAAGATTGATACATTTGTCTTTTTAAAAATAAATATATTTATGGCAAAGGAATCCTGGAACAAACCTAAACATCATAGTTTACTAAGGAAGAGTACATGCAGCTCAGCACAAATTGAGGCTGAATTTCCAGTGACTGTTTCCTTCAAGTTGATCCATGAGTTTATAAAACATAAGTGAAGAATGTACGTAGTGTACAGAAATGGAGATAGCACTAATAGCTATCAAGAGCAGCTGCGTCTTTGTAAGGCATCAGATGAGTTGAGACTGAAGTGTTTTTCTCATAGACACTGGTATAGATAGACATTTCTCAGTGCACATTACAGTTACCTAAGACTCTCAGGTGTTTGTGTCTAGTCTCCATGCCAACTGGTGAGTTTCTTAGAGCGTGACTTGGGCATTGGTATTTCTTAAAAGATTACTAACTAATTAGAGTTTGTAGTGAGAATTCAGAACCACTGGTGTAGGCTTAAAGGGTGATAATAACCATGCTGCTGAGGTTGGGAGAAATGACCTCTGGTACACATTCAGTATGGCCTCACTTGAAAAACAGTACCAGGAAGAGTCCAATGGTAGGGACCCACTTAAGCTCTGGACAGTGTCCTTACACTAGAACTCAGGCAGCTGACGAAAAGCTCAGAGGAGCTCTCTGTGGAAAGATTTCAAAATAGATTAAGCAGGGCAGAAAGCTGTATTGTTGAACATATGTAAGAAAAGAAGAAAAAAGTGTGCTTTTTTTTTTTATATATGCATAGATAAGTTTTTGGACAGACATAATAGAAATCGCTCATCACAGAGAAAAGGAACCTGATGGCTAGGGGAAGGAATATGCAAGGACTAAACTGTGTATGGAGGGATAGTCAGTGGACCTGATGATGGGCTATAAAGCTTGGTGTTTTGGGTTCCAACATGCACAGATCCTTTTTTCCCCTCCCCTGAACCCTTATCCAGAGGGTAAAAAATTTGAGAGACCTATTAACTTGCCAGTTATCAGTTGTCTACTGTTTTATATAATTCATATGCTTTAAGATACTTTCAAACTTTTTAATTTAACTGAGTTTATTTCCAGCACTGAGCTGGGGTTGTCTGCAGATATGGGTTTGTAGCTGCCTAGTGCATTACCTCTTGGAAGAAAAGTTTTGGGGAAACAGCTTTTATCCCTTACAGAAACTTTTACTCTTTGTTTTCTTTTAAGGTTTCCATGGGTGAACTACCAGGATGGCAATCTCAACATTTCCATTCCAGTGTTCAGTATCCACGGCAACCATGACGATCCCACAGGGTAATTACAATTCTGTTGGAATCTTAAAAATGACGTTGAATTCATCAGGGCAAGGCACTGATCTTTTTTCTAGTAATTAGCAGTCAAATTGAGCCATGAATTCAAATTAATTTATTTTTATTTGTGATTTTATATTTCTTTGTTGGTTTGTTTATTTTTTTTGTTTTGTTTTTGGTTTTTTTTTTTTTTTTTTTTTTTTGGTTTTTTGAGACAGGGTTTCTCTGTGTAGCCCGGGCTGTCCTGGAACTCACTCTGTAGACCAGGCTGGCCTTGAACTCAGAAATCCACCTGCCTCTGCCTCCCAAGTGCTGGGATTAAAGGTGTGTGCCACCACTGCCTGGCGGTTTGTTTATTTTTTAATATGGAATAAGAATTCTTACGTGAGAGAGCCATGCCATTTTTTTTTTCTTTGCAATACTGAGGGTAGAGAGGAGGTCTGACACTTGCCAGGCAACAACTCTACCATCTGGTTTCCCATTTTATTTTGAGACAAGATCTCATTAAGTTGCCCAGGTTGGCCTTGAGCTTGTGATTCTGCGTCAGCCTAGAAGAACCTGCAATTACAGCCCCTGATACAAGGCCTACTGGGGCCTTGCTTTTGGTTCAGTGGAATTTGCTAACAGTGAGTTGCTAGGAGTAGAGCGAGTGCCCATATAGTGACATAGTGCTCCTCAGCTTACTTGAGCTCCTGGATTCTCACTGTAAAAAGGAACCTTTTTTTTTTTTTTTTTTTTTGTTTTAGTATTTTAAACCTAGATTCAGTTATTTCATTCCCTGTTTGATATGGAAGCAAGACTGGCAGTCCTAATAGAAAGTATGTTTGCATCCTCTCCTGACACTGTAGGTCATTAGTTTAGTTTATGGTCATGTATCCCCCAAACAAACAAAAAACATTTTATAAGAGACCTACTTTATATAGCAAAGTACTTAATTCATAGCTGATTTCATATATTTTTTAGTGGCCGGGGCGTCACGTTAGTGATGAGGTACTAGCTTTACTTCTTCTACATGCTTTCAGCTGCTGCAGGTGATGTGTAGTTAGAAGAAGGTAGCAGCCTCTTCAACAGTGGGATTTAGTTTTGAGAAGACACTGTCATAATTTGTTTTTGTAATTACAAATTGAATGTCTTTAATCCAAAATTATTAAGCCCAAGTGCTGCAAAATCTTAAAGTTGAGCCTCAGAAGTTTTTGGTTATAGATCCTGTTTGTTTTGGGTTTTCCCCTTGGGATTCTCACCAGGTAAGATCTGCACAGACGTTCTAAAGTCAAGGAAACCCAAATTCTGAAAACACTTTGATCCTAAGTTTCATAAGACATACTTGTATGCGGGGTGTGCTTTTGATGTGGGCTGTGCTGCTCACGCAGACCACTCATTTCCACAGACACACTCATGCTCTTTGAAACTTTGACACAGGCAGATGCCCTCTGTGCCCTGGATGTTTTAAGCTGTGCTGGGTTTGTGAATCACTTTGGACGGTCAATGTCTGTGGAGAAGGTTGACATTAGTCCAGTTCTGCTGCAGAAAGGAAGCACAAAACTCGCTCTATATGGCTTAGGTAGGTGATTGACTTAGGTCACATGTCATTCCATTGTCCATGTCAGTGGAGAATTGTGTGTACGGTTGGCAAATACAGTGTTAGAGATAATTGGAACCTAAGGGCTTCTAGAGGGGAAAAGTTGGACAAATTTGATTATTTCTTATTGATTTCTATAAAAGATGGTGGACTCTTCTTAGTATTTCTAAGGACTGATATAGCTCTTCATACTTAATGGCAGTTTAAGTAGAAAAAAAAACAAGCCAAAAACAAACTTTTCTTCGTTTCTATTTAGTGTTTTGGACCTTTTATTTAGAGTCACATTTACAAAGCTGGATGAATTAATTTTGCTACTTACCTGTTTCAGTGTGACCAGAAGAAAATTATTTATGTATCTGCTGCATTAGTGGCTCACATTATGTACCTGTTCTACAACTCACATCTTATTATTAAAGCAGATTCAGAAATGTGCTTTATCCTGGGTGTGTTACTATGTTCTTGTAATCTCAGCACTGTGGAAGTGAAGAGGGGGGAGTCCTTGGGGCTCACTGGGCAGCAGTGTAGTGAAATCAGGAAACTAAGCCAATGGGAGGTTCTGTCTTCAAAACAAGGTGGATGGCACCTGAAGAACGATGCTCAAGGTTGACCTCTGGTTTTTACCTACATCTCCTGCTTCCCGACATTACACTGCATTCATTTCACTGTTTTCCATTTCTTTTTTGTTTTTTGTTTTCTTCGAGACAGGGTCTCACTGTGTAGCTCTAGCTGTCCTAAACTATGTAAACCAGGCTGGCCTCAGATCCACCTTCCTCTGCCTCCTGAGTGTGAAAGGCATGCGCCGCTATGCCTGGCTTCTGGTTTATTTCTTTATTGTTCTGTAGGGAAGCTTTTGGTTTTTTGTTAGACCTTATTGTACACGAATGAAAAACTAAGTAACTAAGTATTATTCTTAAAGAATGCATTTTTAAAATTCTGTATATTTTGTATCTCAAGTAATTTTGAGGCTAGAAATAATGTATAAAGCATTATTATGTGAGGGGTTACTGGTCCCCTCACATCCACAATCTGCTGTCTCCACATACTCATCTCCAAGGAAGCCTCTGCCATTGCGGGATGCCCTTTCCTCGGCCTGT
Source organism: Mastomys natalensis (assembly GCA_021653895.1). Classification (NCBI taxonomy): domain Eukaryota; kingdom Metazoa; phylum Chordata; class Mammalia; order Rodentia; family Muridae; genus Mastomys; species Mastomys natalensis. The sequence continues at coordinate 2,031,108 of JAJTUV010000150.1, forward strand.
GCCTTCAGGTTTTACCAACACTTGGAGTGCTTCAGCTTGTAGGCTTCCCCACCAGCACTCTGGGCCTGTGTGCTGGGCGAGGCCTGTCCCACATCCACCTCACAGTTCACACAGTACATCTAGACATCTCTATGTGTCCAGTCACTGGCGTTTCTTTGTGGTCAGCATATGAAGTGGCAAACTGTCTCCAGCTCCAATTTAGTACTATTTTGTTACATGTTTTCTTAGTATCTTCTTCTAGACCTAGGCAAACCTCCTAGTATAGGAAGAATTATTTAAAACCATTAAATTACTAAAAAGCGTAAACTCAGTATATATAATAGTATAATCCTTTAAATACAATTTTAAAATCTCATCCTTTTTAAACATCCATTATTTCTGTGCATGTTATTGGCATATCATCATTGAAAAGCACAGTTACTTAACATTCATGGTGAGAGGATGAGGGGTGATGTTACTAGACATTCTAATGGGGTGTAAGCATAGGGAATTCCTTTATTTCTCCTTACACATTATTCTGATTTCCAAATGGAAAGCGTTTTTTAAATGCAACTGAGTGCTGTTGTGCATAAACCTGGGATATTTGTTAATAGATAACACTTATACATGTGATTCCAGAATTCAGATATATAGCTGAACAAGAAGATACACTTTTGAGAATGTATTATTTAGGAGTAAAACCCTATTTACCTTTTAAATCCACAGTAGGAAAACAGTTTTAAAATAGTGTCACGTCCTCCACAGGGTCCATTCCAGATGAAAGGCTCTATCGGATGTTTGTCAATAAGAAAGTAACAATGTTGAGACCAAAGGAAGACGAGAATTCATGGTTTAACTTATTTGTGATTCATCAGAACAGGTAAAAATACTCTGAAAGTTTTTAAGTGAAGCACTAAGGTTTCCAAGACCTGTTTGTGTGTGCAGGCCTTTTGTAAAGGCCTGACTCCTTCACCATCACCAGGACTGGTTCAGGTGGGGCTGTCTGTTTTGTGTGACTTCAGGCTGTACCTAGTTCACAAGTATTAATACTTGTCAATGAATATTTGCCTGGAATGAGTTGAGACAGGTAAGTAACCAAATTGACAGCAATGGAGCAGAGTAGAATGTCGCCATCCCATCTCCTCATGTCCCTTAGAAACATCAACCATTCCGTGTCCTTCACTGTGTGACTGTGTTATCCACAGGAGATACTTAGTATAGTAGGAATCGCCTGTGTGTATGTTGTAGACAGCAAGTGTTTTAATATTACATTACTGAATTCCATCCTTCCCAGTGCTTAGAAGTGTTACTGATTTTTACTTATCTGCAGTTGTACTTTTCTGTCAGTGAACATTTTATTTCCAATTTTTTGCTCTTAAAAATTTTGATGCAATGATCACTTCCACATATCTGCATGCGTTGTGTGTGTGTGTGTGTGTGTGTGTGTGCCCCGCGCGCGCGCGCGCGTGTGTGCGTGGCGCGTGCGCGCTCACGCTCACGTGTGAATGCCTTTCCAGAAACAGGTAGATGAGCTGTCTTTTGCTAGTAGCTGTAGCTCATTTATTTTCTTGGTAGAGTCCATGGTGGACTGAGACGAGGAGAACCCAGAATAAGCATGATGTCTCCTGTAATCCCCACAGGGGAAGGAGTGAGATGAGGTGCTTGGAGCAATTGCAGGAAGCTGGCAGGAGAGAGACAGCTGGGAAGTCCTGAAGAAGAAACCAAGGGATTTGGGCCTGACTGTGGTGTATTTGAGTGCAGATTAGGCTAAATACTGGGTCAGTACAAGTCTTCAGGAAGCAGACTTAATGAGTCTGAAACTGTGTCTCAGTGTGTTTTGGTATGTATGAATTCCATGAACCTTTACACCACTGCTGGCCACTGACTTCTTTTTCTGCCTCACCTGCACCACACAGGGAAAGGTGGATGGAAAACCCATTATTCCAAAAGGTTGATCCATAATGGAAGGTGGGAAGCCCTGCTGCCAGTGTTGATGTGTGCGTCTCACTGCAGAAGATGGTGGTACTCGTGTCTTGCTCCTCAAGGCAGTTCCCATTTTATATTTTGAAACTGATATTTGGGGAAGATGCTTGAATACTTGCTTCCCATTGTACTTTTGCGGACTAACTTGAGCCTGCTGAGTGTTGAGTGTTTGTGTCCAGCAGTTAGCACTGTGGTATAAGACTTGTGCTGTTTGTTGGCTCTTTCCATATTAGTCGTTGGTATTCCTTGCAGGAAAGACCAGACCTTCCTCATTTATTCACCTCTTTATATATTATATCATTAAGGACTTGGGAGATGGAAAGGAGGGAGAGAAAGCGAGTATTTGTGTGTTTGTGTTTATCTGTTTCTTTGTTGAGCATGGCCTTCGATCCTAGACCTCACAAGATGCTGCAGTCCAAGCTTGTGTTTTCCACTTCTCCAATGAGTTCTGATTGCTTCTATTGGTAGTACTTAGAACTAACACATGTGAGCTCTAGGTGTGCTTGTTGGTGCTGGGTCTCTCAGCCATATCAGTGAACAGAGTTAATGTATAATAACACCTATAAACACACCTAAATGTCCCAGCTGTATGTATGTGCTCAAAAAACAACCATAAATTCATGCTGATTCTAATCTAATCCAGATCTACAATGTGAGTGTGTGTGTGTGTCCCTTGCACATGCTAGTAGGCAAGTGTTCTGCCACTGAGCTGCATTCATAGTCCACTTGTTACTAGTGTTTATATAAAGTGCACAGAAAACCTTTGCTATTCCTCACCTACATCTCTGTGAGTACAGTGTGTGGATTTCAGTTCCTGGCCTTCCACATCTGGTCAGGATGCCAGGTTCAAAGCTGTTCTGTTCCATTCCTCCCTCCCTTTTCACCACCATGTGTGTGATTCTTACAGATGGATTAATTTCTTTCCCTTCTCATTCTTACACACATCTGCTGTTATTATATCTGTAAGAGTTTTGGAAAACAGGATTGCTCAGTTGGGTGTGTGTCCGTCAGCCTTTTCATTTTACTGTATTTCTATATCTTTACAATGACCAACTTGGCTCTTGCTGCAGAAGGAGGGAGACTGAAGTAACTAGAGACTGTTTTGCAGTCTTGCAGCAGGCTGCCAGCATCCTTATCTTTTTCTTCCAGAAAAGATTGTGTGCTCCATGAAGGCACAGTGGCATTGTGCTGTGTTTGAGTGTGTCCTGCTTTTCCTCACACCCCACATGCTTGACTGACACACGACCTAAGAAGCATACAGGCCTGCTGCTCCCCTGAACTCACTGTCCACCGTCCCTGAACGGTTCAGTTTAGCTACATGTCTTGCTGTTCTGTGAACCCACAGAGCTTGTTCCCAATGTAGTCCAGGCTTGTCCTTCCCTGCAGGGCTCCGTGTCCTCTCATGGATCCCTCCTCGAGGGCCTGCCAATTCAGAGCCCAGCTTTCAGTTGAAGTCATTGGGTTTCAGTGTGCTAAAAACTCTAAAGTGGCCATTTTATTCCTATTTATAATCAATAAAAGAAACAGATGTTAAAGTCATTGGAAACATTTAGGAGTTTGTTAGTTTATCATGATGTTTAGATTTAACCCATTTTTTCTCCTTTTTGGGGTATGTAATCAGGTTCACTTATAGATTTGAGGTGGACAGAGCTCTTGTTTTCCTGACTTGACCAGAGTACAGTACTCTGTATAAACTCTGCGGGCTCCTTACAGTGTAGACCTGGAGGCCTCCTGCTTCCTGTCACGCCTCTGACTTGATTGTGTTCTGCAAGTTTGTAAGGTTGTGCTTTGGAATTCGATACAATCACCAACCCTTAGGCAGTTTCTGACAAGAATGGAGAAAAAAGATTTGTGTAGATTTATGGTGGAATTTTCCCTTGCTGCTATGAACTTATGTTCTACTTTTAAATCTTGGTGTAGGAGTAAACACGGAAATACCAACTTCATCCCAGAGCAGTTTTTGGATGACTTCATTGACCTTGTTATCTGGGGCCATGAACATGAGTGTAAAATTGGCCCAACCAAAAATGAGCAGCAGCTCTTCTATGTGTCTCAGCCTGGGAGCTCGGTGGTGACGTCCCTTTCTCCTGGAGAGGCTGCGAAGAAGTGAGTCTTTGAATATTCTAAGTCGTTTTTTCAGAAACCCTTGCTGTGTCTGATCGTCCCACACTGGTGCTGTTGGCAGCAGAGGACAGCTTGTTAAGATTTTAGATTTCATTTATCACTGTGTGCGCAAGTATGTGTGAGGGTGCACACATGCTGTGGCTTGCAGGCAAGTGCTTAACCCGCCGAGCCATCCCATCTGCCCTGTGGTCAGTTTGTGTATGAGGGTTGGTTGTTGGAGTTGCTCTGTTTTCAGGTTTGTTTGTTTGTTTTCTTTCATTTTAATTGTCTCATTTATTCCTAGGCAAATAAAAAATGAAAATGAAACAAATGTCGCTTTAAGAGAGGAGTACAGATATCTGTAGTTCACTTTGAAATACATCCAAAAAATAAAGTGGAGGTTAATAGGGAAGGGTGCATAGGTGGTCGAGTAGATAATTTCATAAATACCCCACAGTAGCATCTGGGGATTGAGTAAAATGGGCTCCCTACCAAAGGTCTAACTTTGCTGTGCATCCATTTTTTTCCCCACAATGAAAAGGTTTTCTATAAATTCATGATCTTGAATAGTTTCTGTTTAGCTTGTCTGGACATAGTCTTGCTCAGTTACTAAGGGAGAACAGGGCTGAATTAGTTAATTGCCAAAGTCCTTTCTAGCCCCTGGATTCTCTGATTCCCTCTTCCTCTGTGACAGGGACGCAAGTGACTATCACAGAGAGCAGTCATGTAAACCACATTGTCCCCGTCTACTAACAAAGCGTAGCTGCAGCCACGTGGGGTCAGACTTCCCAGGTCAGCCTTGGCTCACTCAGGACACTCCTAGAGTTGATGTTCTGCTCTTGCTCCTCTCAGCCTTCACTTCTGCTGCCTTGCAGGGTCACTGTCCTATTTCCACTCAGGTGTGATTAGATTTAGATTTAGACAGCTTAAATGGCAGTTGGCAAGATCCCTTAGAGGTGTCATGGCACTAAAGGTCTGACTTGACTCTCTTCTTTTTGGTAGGTTGTAGGGCCATGGCTGTATTGCCGTGCTCAAGCCTTCTTACTGAGAGAGCGTTTGGTGGTTGTTGGTGATTTTGCTGCCTTTTAGGAAAATTCAAGACTAACATTTAAAAATAAATTTCAGATTACCTACTATGTGAACATTTACAAATTTTACGAATATTAGCAGATTCCCATAGTAACTTAGTTGAGCCTTTTCTGTTATAAATGTACTGTTGTAGCATATCTAATTTCTTTTGTGTCCATGTTGGGAGATGGCTTTTAAGATGGTCTCACCATGTAGCCTAGGCTGGCCTTGAACTGAGAGTTCTCTTTCCTTTGTCCCAGTGTGCTAGGATCAGAGAGTGTGCTACCATGCCGAGCTTTCTAATTCAGTCTAAGTTGTTGACATTTTGTGAACTGGGATTCAGCAGAAGGTCTTACCTGGTGGATCTGCTTAGGTCCTAATGGTCATGGTACCAACAGGTACAAAGAGCACGGCAATGGACATGTGCTGAAGTCAGGCTGCTTTTCTCTGTCTGTCATGATCTAGATAGAACTTACTATTATACTGTAGTCAGGGTTGTCCCCTTTTGAAACTGTATTTGCTCAGATAGGAGAGATAGAGGAAATGATGGAGGAGTTCATTTTCTTCTTAGGGAGAATGTTTGCTGTTTTTCACTATTAATTAAAATTAAATTGACAGAAACATCTATTTTTAATAGTATTGCTTTATAAGCAAATATCTTATAAGAACTAAGAAAAAATGGAGCCTTTTATTTACGACAGGGTCCCAGCTAGCCTCTAACTTGTTATCCTCCTGCCTCAGTCTCCTGGGTGTTAGGAATCACAGGCATGTGCCTCCAAGCCTTGTTGATATCTTTGAATGTGTTTGTTCATCTTCCTGAGGATGCCTGCTTTGTGTCTGAGCTCTTGGTTCCTCTGTGCAGACATGTAGGCTTGCTGCGCATTAAAGGGAGAAAGATGAACATGCAGAAGCTGCCTCTCCGCACAGTGCGACAGTTCTTTATGGAAGACGTGGTTCTGGCTAACCACCCAAACCTGTTCAACCCTGACAATCCAAAGGTGACCCAGGCCATCCAGAGCTTCTGTTTGGAGAAGGTAACTGTTTCCAAAAGCAGCCGTGAGGTCTGCTTTGTTTGAAAAGTCATTGCCCTCGGTTACACGGCTGAGCAATGTAGAAGGGAGTTATCTGTGTTTATTGCTCAGGAAGCTGCAGCCTCACTGGTACTCAGGACATGAATTCATCTTTCATTTATTTCTTTAAATCGAATTCTTTACTGATTAAATTTGTTTTTTGACAATTTCATACATGTATACAATGTCCCCTTCTCTTCCTTCTTCCCTTGACGCCCATACGAAGTCTTTTCTACATTCATGTCTTTGTTTTGTGACTCATTGAGTTTAAACAGGGCCATCTGTGTGCCCCTGGGTTTGGAACCGATTGGTGCCTGGTCTTGTGCCAGACCGATGCAACCTCGTGAGTTTATGACTGCAGTGGTTATGTCCTGCCGGGGTGAGGCTTCACGACCATTCTTCTCTTCTGGCTCTTCCGTTCTCCTGACCCACCTTTCTCAGTGTTCCCTGAGCCTGAGAAGGGAACGTGTACTTGGACTTTGAGGACTGAGTGTCAACTGCAAAGACTTTTCTTACATAGAAGAATGCTAGAATGCTAGATATAGAGAAGTCATCATGAAGATGTATTTATTTTATGTATATGAGTACACTATAGCTGTCTCCAGACACACCAGAAGAGGGCATCAGATCCCACTAGAGATGGTTGTAAGTCACCATGTAGTTGCTGAGAGTTGAACTCAGGACCTCTGGAAGAGCAGTCGATGCTCTTAACACTGAGCCATCTCTCCAGAACTTCTTTTAAAGAGCACACACATCCAATTTCCTCACTTTGATCTGCGATTGATAATGGCTCACCTTCCTTGTTAAAGCAGACGCTGACTTTGGAGAAGGGAGGACACTGTGGTCCTGCACCTCTAGTTTCTATTACACATTCCTTCCACCCTAAAAACTATTCCAAATAAATCTTAGCCTCCTTTTCTTGTGTGGATTGCTGCCACCCCTCAGCCTCTGCGGAGGTTCTGGGTCTCCTGCTGAAGTCAGGCTGCACATTTTTATTATAAAGGCTGCAACTTGATAGCCGTAATTGCTGACATTACTTAGTCCACACTCTCTGCCAGCTTTGGCTTTACATCTTATTCTCATGTAAAGTAGGAAGTGGGGATGATAATGGTGATCGCTGAGGCGTACTGACTGCTTTTGTGAGCTCTGTCCCACGTTATTATTTAATCCATTCGCAGCACCTGTATGTGGACAGGTTCTACCTCCCACTCTCTCTGTCTTCCACTGTTCCCACCTCCTCTCTCCTCCTCATTGTTACTGTTTCTAGGATTCTACAGATCCTAGAAATCCAGGGTTTTACAGATGCTACACAATTTCTCTACCATTGAGTGCCTTAGCCTCCTAATCCATGTTCTCCACCACAAGCTTGACCTTAGATTATACAACTGGCCATTGTCACAGCTGAAGGAGTGACATGTGGTTTGCATAACTGAAAAGCTTTTGTGTGTGCATATTCCACGGTGACTGGTGTCAGAGACTCAGGCTTACTAGGGTTATAGGCTTGTCTCTGTTTTTATGGCCACCCCCCTTCTACCAGCTCTCTGTTTTCCCTGTTACTCTTTCACTATCAGGAAGATGTCAGCTGTGGCCCAGGTGCGTACATTGTCTTTGCAACTGAAATAACTGTTACCCCACTAGCTCCAAATATCCCTGAATAGTTTTATTGGTGTCACATTCCCTGAAGTCAGACAGGTAGGAAATCCCTCTGTTTGTATGATGTATCCACAGCAACCAGCCCAAGGTTTCTCAGCCTTGGCACAGCTGGCATTTTGACTAGGTAATTCTCTGCTGTGGGAGCACTGGGTTTCTGTGCCTTACAGGATCTGCCACTAAACGCCAGCAGTTCCCTGTCTTAGTCAGCGTATACTATTGCTGTGATGGTCGCTGCAACCAAAGCAGCTTAGGGAGGAAAGGGTTGGTTATTTGGCTTACATATCCTCAATCACAGTCTTTTTGGGAAGCTAACACAGGAACTCAAATCAGTCAGGAACCTGGAGGCAGGATCAGAGGCCGTGGAGGAGGCTTGCTTTCCATGGCTTGGAAAGTCTGCTTTCTTAGAGAACCCAGGACCACTAGCCTAGGGATGGCACTGCCCACGGTGGGCTGGGCCCTCCTCAGCAGTCACTGAGAAAATGCCCTTTAGCCCAGATCTAATGGATGCATTTTCTCATTTGAAGTTCCCTCCTCTCAGATGACTCAACTGTGTCAAGCTGATGTAAAAAATAGCCAGCACAATCCCTTCCCCTACAGTCACAATAAACAGACTGCGAAATGTTCCAAGGATTTGAAATCACCTCTGCTTGAGCTCTGTTGCGGTCCCTGTACCTAAATTCTGGTCTTCTTTCTTTCTTTCTTTTCTTTTCTTTTTTTTCTTTTTTTTTGAGGCAGGTTTTTGACATGAGGCTCTCACTAGCCTGGAACTTGAGTTTGCTATGAACCTCCTGCCTGTACTTCCCAAGTGCCTGAATTACTGGCATGCCCCACCCTTAAAAGAGTCATAAGAATCCAGACAGGAAGAGTGGTTATTGGCAACAGTGATTTAAGCTGTGCGTAATTTGGTCATTTCTGATATCTCTTTTATATGGTCCTTAATTATATTGTTATCTTTGTTCCTATCAGGGCAAGATTCACTTGTTAAGTTTTTTGTATTTTAAACTTTTTTTTGGTTTTTGAAACAGAGTCTTGTTCTATTGCTAAGTTGGCCTGGAGCTCTCTGGAGCCTCAAACGCCAGCCTCCTCTCTGCCTCTGGAATGTTCCAAGCATGCAGGCCACTGTGCCCAGCTTCCCACCTTTCTGTTTAGCACTGTGCTACTGCCTGGAGATAGGTGCTGTGTGCATGCTGGTTGACTGAGAGCTGACTGAGCAGATCTCCTTAAAGCTCGTTCCCGTCCAGGAGCATAGTCACTAGCACAGGTGGCTGTCACTGTAATACACTCAGAGTTCACTTTCTTGATTGTGCTAACCACATTCAAGTACCCGCTGTCCACATGTGCTTCATGGCAGTAGCACCAGATACTGCACAGGTAAATAGTATTTCTGAGGAGCAGGCATGGCACCGCATTCCCATAATCCCAGTATTTGGCAGGTGGAGGCAGGCAGATCAGGGCAGCATTATAAAATCACGCACTTGGAAAAGACCTCAGATTGGCAAACAGCTGCAGCCATTAGGAAGATGTGTTGGAAGTAAAATCTACCTTCTTGGACCTTAAGCTCTCTCAGGAGCAATGTAGGATAAGTCCTTTGGTTTTGGGATCTCTCTGAGATTTTATACGCTTGATCTGGTATAGCATTAAGTATTGGAAACACTTATATTGTTTAATTGAGCTTTTCCAAGGTAAACAATCCAAGATCCTATAGATTCCTGCAGAATTTACATGACACCACTGAAAAGCTCAGTTTATTTGGTTTAAAGTTAGGTGGGGTAATCCATGTTGAAACTTGAGTAGGAAATTGGAACAGAGTCAGTATAGTAGACTTTCTTGTGAAGGAGTTACAATAGGGATGGACAAATTACTGAGAGTGTTTGTAAAATAAACTGTTAAGGGATGAGCTTGGTGGGGGCAAACTTAAAGAATACAGTCAGCAAGATGGGGACCAGGGTGGCTGAGGAGCTGTGTGGAATTCTGCAATAATATAAACTGTGTCAGCCAGTTTACACAAAGTTTAATACTTTGGCATTTTTATTCTGAGATTGAAGAAATGCTGGACAATGCTGAGCGGGAACGGCTCGGGAATCCTCAGCAGCCAGAGAAGCCTCTGATCCGACTACGGGTGAGTGCTGTGTGCATTAACCAACCCTTCCTAGTCTATGAGAACGTGCACTCTCACATGCTTTCCTGAAAATTAGTGAGGCAAGTGCTTAGAGTAGTGGGAAGAGGCAAAAACGGGAAGCCGGAAGCCGTGGGCTTGGACTAATCTCAGGTGAACTTTATTGATTCGGTAGTGTATTCATACTTCTGTTGTTTCCTAAATAATTTGTTTCTGATCTGTCCTTGCTCTGCCTTCCCCTCTGGGCACCTTGGCCTTGCTGAAGCCCCTGGGAGGAATTGCATGTATTCTCACTCTCCATGAATCTGCTCCAGCGCCCCCTGCAGTCCTGTGCTGTGAGATGGAGCCTATGGCTCTCCTGCCATGCTGATTCACTCCTGTTGTCCTTTCTGTTCTCAGTACAAATTCCTGAACATACTGTGTGCGGTTGGCTATTTTGGTTACTGTGAGTCAGCCTGTCCTTCCCACTCTGGTAGAAACAGGGTAGAGTGTGTTCATTTGCCCCACTGCTTCTCCCTTTCCACCAGCCCTGCTGTGTTTCTTATCTTTCATGTCCTAAGACAGACATAGCCTGCCATCACTGTCATCAAGCTCTGATGGAGCAGGTGACCTATAATTTTGAGTTCACTTCAGTTTTTGCCACTGAATTCCTCTCAGTTACTCTCTGAGCTCTCTCCAGCTTCTCCTGTCTCTTAGCCATCTTTTTAGTCTAAGCATATGGCTTTAACAGCATCTGGTAGTAGTGAGTCCTGATTTTTTTTTTATTTTTTTGTAAGTCCTGTGCTCAGGAAGTATGGCCGTAAGCCAGCAGCCTTGGCATCACCAGGGTTTAAAATGTGGAATTCCAGGTCTCACATTGGCCCTGTTGCCTTCTGACAAGGTCTCCAAGAGATTTGTGTGCACATTACCGTTTGAGAAGTCCTAGGATATACCTGAGGGGCTGAGAACTTGATAATGCTCAGTCCAGGAGGTTGGTGCTTGGTGGTCAGAGCAGTCAGTCTCACAGTGTAGAGACCAAGAACTCAGCGATTGCACAGTTCAGGAGGCTGGTCCCTCAGCAGTCCCAATCTGGAGAGCCACTGGGTCCCCAGTCAGTGGACAAAGCCTGGAAATGCTTGTTGTAATATAAGTGAAGGAGGCCGCAGCAGCAGCAGCAGGATAAAGCAGCTCAGCAGCAAGAGGGAAGGGCAAGTGAGGAAACCATGGCTCGTCTTCCTGCCCTGTTTGTCTGCACTCTTACTGTGAGATGCTGCCCAAGATTAGGGGTGGATTTTCCTACAACAGTTAAGGCAATCAAGACAACTAATGGTTTAAGAGGGTTAGAGTCTGCTGGTGGAGCAGAGGCAGCAGGTGATAGGTACAGTGGTTGGTGTAGAAGCTGAGGGCTCACATTTTTAGCCATAAGCATGAAGTAGAGCATGCACGTAAGCAGTAGTTGATGCTTTTTACTTCAAAGCCCACCTATGGGAAAGCCATACCCCCTAAGCCTGAAGCTATGGGGGTCTCATTCAAACCACCCTAAGTAGCCATTTCTCAGAACCCACAGACATGACATTCTTCACTGTCTGGATTTTCCTGGCACTGTCTTTGTCCAGTCTAGAGCTGTCTCCCTGGGACCCAGGTGAATAAGCTGACGTATGTATGGAGTATGGTGTTTTATTTTATTAAGGGTTTATTCCTCTATTTTGAAAGTTGAGAAAGTGACTTAAAAGTCCCACCTTGTTTCCAGCTAGTACCATGCTGTGTGCTAGGCTATTAGGGAAGGCAATTTATTCATTCCATCCTGGGATGGCATTGCCTTGTTCTATTGAACAGGAAGTGTGTTTTATGTAAACATCACCTGATTATTATTCTGTCAATAGGACAGATGGTTTAACATCACCATGGTCAGTACACACAGAACATGAGTTTAGAAGTGTAAGAATATTGAGCTTTTAGATGGATATAAATAGTATACATATCAGACTATAGATGCCAAAAAAAAAAAAAAATGTGTATATCTCAAAAATTGGCACACTGTTTCCTGGCTTAATGGTTTATTCTGTCTTTCCAGGTGGACTACAGTGGAGGCTTTGAACCTTTCAGTGTTCTTCGTTTTAGCCAGAAGTTTGTGGATCGGGTTGCTAACCCAAAAGATGTCATCCACTTTTTCAGGCACAGGGAACAAAAGGGAAAAACAGGTAAACTGGTTATTTTAGAAAGTTAAAGAATTTAACTGGCAATATATATAAGCCAGTGTTTGGTAAGATAAATACAAAATAGAAGATTTTAGTATTTGTAATGTAGACAAAAAAAAAAAAAAAAAAGGTAAGTGAATATTTTATCTTCTGAACATTTGGGATATTTTCTTGTTTACTTGCTTTTAGAGGCAAAGTCTTGCTATGTAGCTCAGTCTGGCCTCACACTGTGGATATTTGTTCAGTGTCCTGATGCTAGAACTGCAGGCTTGTACCGTCCCACTCAGCTGCACTCTGTTTTTTAAAGTTGTGACTATCAATGAAGGCTTGGGGCAAGGCTTTTGCTTTGAGCTACAGTGCTCACAGCTTGAGACACCTGTTGTTCACTACCCACGCTAATTTCCTACCACAGAAGAACAGTCAGAGTGTATGCTTTCACCTTTTGCAGTATTAAATATTTTGACTTAGTGTATACAGTGCTTTAGACTTCAGAGTTTTAAAGTCAAAAGTGTCTTGTAGTTTGGTATTTTGATGATTGAATAATTCATTTCTAGCTAAATTTTATAAACACCTAGTGCCCTGTTAACTATTAAACAAAGTCATCAACTAAAGTAATGTTTTTTCATAAGAAATATCCATCATGTTTATTTGAGAGTACCCTTCCCTTTATAGCTAGTAAGAGACTTTTCAGCGATGGTAGACATTAAGAATGATGGGGTTGAGAGAGATGGCTCAGTGGTAATGAGCACTGCCTGCTCTTCCAGAGGACCCAGGTTTCGTTCCCAGCACCCACGTGGTGGTTCACAGTGTCTGTAACTCCAATTCCAGGACATCTAATGCTTTCCTCTAACTTCTAGGCACTGCTTATACATGGTACATAGATATACATTCAGGTAAACATTCATACACATTAGATGAAAATAAAATAGAATTTAAAAAAGTAAAGAATGCTATGAATTTAACCTGATGGTTCGGATACTGAAGGATAGAGAACAGAAAGCCATGTGCAAGACCCTTGTTTTGGCTGTGAGTTTTAGTCAGTTACTTCTTAACTCTGTTTGAGTTTTATCTCCAGCAGATTTTGGCCTGGCAATAACGTTTTTATTAAAACTCAAGTTGTTTGGTGGAAATGATATCACCTATATGTGCTTTAACTGAAAGTTTCTTATTTTGGTCACTCTTATACTTTACTATGTGTGTGATATTGTATAAATTAATACCACTTCCACTGTTAAAATTTCTCATTTATAAAGCCAAAAGTGTTGTGTAAATGGCCTTAACTTGGTGTTTGGCAAATGCGGAGTAGTCTTGGTATTTGTAAAGTAATACTAAAGCTTCTGCCTTGGAACTCATAATGGTATTTGTCTACCTGACGAGAGATAGATACACTGAACTCGACGGTGTCTCTACCATCTAGTCATTTTCTAGACTTTCTCTCACGGAAAATGGTTTTCCGTTTTCCTCCTTGGGTTTATCATCTCTATTCTGCGTTCTGTGTTCAGACCATAGCTGCCTTTGATGGCTGCATGTGGAGTCTTCCTTCTTGGTGTGCCTTGTTCTCTGTAGCACTTACCACCTTACACTGCCATCGTTTGCTCTCGTGGGCAGGGAATCCTTCCCTTTCACATTGTGTTCATGGCACCATTTTCAATTAGCCGATGACGGTGTCAGCAGAGCTAATACTGGGCCTGTTTGCTGACCTCCTGCCCAGTGGGCATTGTTAAGCTACCCTGCACAGGGAGTCAGCAGAAGTCCATTAAGTATATTTCCTGTTAGTGTTCTCACAGAATGCTGACAGGTGCTCATAGTTGAGACTTAATACAGTCTGTCTGTAAAAGGCATTGCCAGTAAAACTGGCTTCCTTTATTTTGAACTGGAGGTGTGTGCTGGTGACGTCAGCAGCACTTTTTGGTACTGCTGTGATTAGTCCTGGGACCTGGAAGTTCTGCCCACCACCTTTCTATCATTAGTGCAGATGGCCACATAGTGGAAGGTGTCAGTAATGCTGTTACTGTGAGTGTGTTTTAACTCTGATACTTTCTGAAAGGAAGGGTCTGGGGACAGTCTTAGCAGAACAGTGGCAAGAGCCATGGTCCTTTAAGATGAGGAAAGCTAATGTGGACTGTGTGGAAAAAGAAGCAAATCAAAAATAACCCAGGGACATTAGCAAATACAGCTTTCTTTTTTCCTTAAAATTTATGTGGAACCACTGAGGAGTTGGTGAGAGTTTGACTATTTTAATGTGTTGTAGAAGCTGCTGTTTTTTGCTGGTCTCCTTTCTGTAGGAGAAGAGATCAACTTTGGGATGCTCATCACAAAACCTGCTTCAGAAGGAACAACACTTAGAGTAGAAGACCTCGTAAAGCAATATTTCCAAACTGCAGAGAAGGTAATTCCTTAGAACTCACTGTCTTAGTTAGTTTCATTGGAGTGAAGAGACACCATGACCAGGGCAACTCTTAAAAAGGAAAATGTTTAATTGGTACTGGCTTACAGTTTCAGAGGTTTAGTCTGTTATCACCATGGTGGAAAGCATGGCAGAATGCAGGCAAACTTGTTGCTGGAGGAACCAAGAGCTCTTGATCTACAGGCAGCAGAAGGGGCTTGTCTTCTACACTGGGTGGAGCTTGAGCATAGGAGCCCTCAAAACCCACAGCGATGCACTTCCTCCAATAGTGCCACTCCCTGTGGTCCAGGCATTCACACACATGAGTCTGTGGGTGCCATACCTATCCATACACCACACTCATGGTTTTTTAGGAATGGGTAACACAGCCGATTTTAGTGTAGACTGTGTATAATTCACAAGTAAATGACTCTTTAGTGCATCTGTGAAGTAACCAGTATGAAGTAGTTTGTATCAAAGTATTCGGTGAACATTGTTAATATAATTAACAGGAGTCATTGTTACCTTTATATTCCTCTTCTATTGCTGCTGTAAAAGTCTTGATCTTATCTTATGTTTGAATGTAGCCTTTTTTTTTTTTTTTAAATTTAGTTACTTTACCGATACAGCCATATGATACTGAAGCTGCTTGGACTTCTCTAGTTGTATTATTTATTTTTAAAAACAGAAATTTGTTTCCTGGCAGTTGTATAGGTCAGAAATAGCACTGGTCTTTCTGGGCTGAAATCAAGGTATCAGCAGGTCCATATTCCTCTCTGGAAGTTGTAAGGGAGTGTGTATTTCTTAACCCTCCCCAGCTCCTAGTGCTCCTTATGTACCTTGGCTTAGTCTCTTGTCCATGTGCACAGCCAGCAGTATTGAATCTCTGACCATTTCCCAAGTTATGTCTTCCCCTGCCTCTCCCTTGTTCTTTCTGGAACCCTGTGATTCTATGGGGCTGCCTGGAGAGCCCTTGACAAGCCGTGCAATTTATAGCTGCATGATGAATACCCTTAATATCATCTGTGACTCCTTCACCATATAACATAGTCAGAGGTCCCAGAGTGAGGTGGGGACGTCTTTACAGCCATCATCTTGCCTATCCCAATGGTTTATCCTCATCTCTAGTAGTCATTGGTGGCCTCTCTGGCATTGTCAGCCATTTAGGTCTCTGTAGCTAGCTGTACCTGTCTTTGACTCCCCTCCCATTTTTTTCTGGCCCTTTTAATATTTAGCCATTGGCCTAAGTGCTGCCTGCTGACCCCATACCCCTCAGCTTATCTTTTTCCCATTGTAGATTGTGGTTCATTCATGGGTAGTTACTGGATGAAGAACAGATAATACTTGTGCATCAAACAGCTTGTGTTGTCTTACACAGAAAGTCCAGCTCTCACTGCTGACAGAAAGAGGGATGGGTGAAGCAGTTCAAGAGTTTGTGGACAAGGAAGAGAAAGATGCCATCGAGGAGTTAGTGAAGTACCAGCTGGAGAAAACACAGCGGTTTCTTAAGGAGCGCCATATCGATGCTCTGGAAGACAAGATTGATGAGGAGGTGAGCTGCTGACTGACGGCCTTTAAGAGCCGTGCTAAGGTTTGGTTTTGGTTTGGATCCACCACTGGTTAAGTCCCTGATTTGTTTGGTTTCCTCATCTATAAAGTTAAGGGGATAAAGTGATGAATATATGAGGCAGTGTCTAGGCAGAAGCCAGTAGAGTGTGAGATGTGACTGGTGCTGTGTAAAGGTAGGTTCTGTCCTAGAGAGAGTGTCTTTCAGAGCTCCCAGGAAGCCTATAGTGTAGAATTGCTTCTCTTTCACTTTCTCATTAATTTTGACTGAGCTTTTGATCTCACCTAGGGCATGCTTCCCCTCTGCCTACCAAGGGGCAACAGAGGAAAACTTCCATTGAATTACATTGCAATTTACATATCAAAAAGCAAATCAGAGGGTTTAAATATAGAAAAAATATTTGTAAGTGTACAGAAGAAAAGGCTAACATTTCCAATATAATATTAAAAGGCTCATAGAAAGCTTTAGAAAATATTAAACATTTCAGTAGAGCCATGAACAAAAGACATGAAAAGGGAGTTCACAAGAAGTATGCATGGCTAATAAGCTTGAGAAGGTGATATTTAACCACAGTTAACCAGGGACATTAAATTAATTGTAAATGGATTTTGTTTGTCAAATTTACCTTCAGAAAACTGGCTGTAAGTGCACTCTTGGAGGTGTACTGAATCGGCTTCCTAATCGCAGCAAGGCTTGGCCCTGGGCCTGTCCTCAGGAAATAGTAAAGCAGACATTAGTACACGGCAGAACAGTGCAGTGCTCAGTGGGGGATACTAGGAAACTTTGAACACTGTCACATAATCCAGAAGTCTAAATGCTTCTATGAAGTATTATGTATTAATGAGCTGTTAGGTGTTATGGTTTTGGCCAGCTGCAGTGGCATGTGCATGGCTTCAGAACTGAGAAGGTGGGTGTAGGAGGATTGGGAGTTCAAGGTCATCCTCACTACATAGTGAGTTTTAGCTCAGCCTGGGCTCCAGGAGACCCTGTCTTAAACACAGACTACGTGTTTGGAAGCCGTGGAAAGGTATTTTCAGTGTAATGTTACAGGCAGACAGGACTGTAAGGACGCACAGACGCACGCACTGACTTAGTAACTGAGTCTCATAACGCGCATAAGTGTGAATAGAGACTTTGAGATTCTAGACACACGGGCAAGCATCTTGGTTATAGATCTGTATTCCATGAAGTTACCTTCTCTGTAGAACAAAACACTATTTAATAGATGCAGTTCCTTGCCTCTCATCTCAGTGTGTTTAGCATGGCCCTCTTAAAGCCTGCTGTGTTATGTGTAAATAAGTCATTCAGTGCCAAGTGCTATTCAAGTCAGAGTAGGTCTGTGTACTCAGTGCCACTCACTGTATGAGTCCAGATGTATTGAGTCAGTTTGGTTTCTCTTTACACTGATTGCTGAGCTGCACAGTGTGTGTCTGTGTCTTTGTGTCTCTGTATCATGGAAGCCAAGAGCATGGCCTCTAGACTATACTGTCCGCTCAAAATCAGAAACCTTAGCTATGTACTGATTCTTGAATTCTTTAAGTCCCAGTACTCTATCTGTAAAATGGAGTGTGTAATAAAATCTCCACGGTTGTGAGGATTAAAACAGTGTCTATCAGTTTGCCTCCTACCTGATGTAATTTTCTTGCTCCACATGCTGTTTTCACATGTGTGAAAAGCAGTATTTTTGGTGGTACCCAAAGCAAATTGGTCTTACTCTGTCAACCTTTTTTTTTCTTTTTTCTGAGACAGGATCTCTCTATGTAACCTTGGCTAGTCACTACTTGATATGTAGACCAGGTTGGTCTACTACTCACAGGGATCCACCTGCTTCTGTCTCCTGAGTGCTGGGATTAAAGATGTACCACCATGCCTGGCTCCCATACTGGCTTTTGACCCATGGTTCCACTGCTTTTGTCAAGGTTTCCAGTGACTCCTTTTGCCAGCACCCCTGTCAGGGACCTGCTTTGACTGCTGCCAAACTTCTTGAGTCATTTTTAATCTTACAGGTCTTACAGGACTCCCACACATTGGGCATACTTTCCTCCCTCCTTGGTGGAGTATTCCTGGTATTTCCTGGCAACTTTCTTTTCTCCATCTTCTCAGGTGGACTTCCCATAGCTTACTTAGTCCTTGGACCCATTTATCTGCATCCCCACTTTCTAATGCAGCTTCATGGCTTTAGGAAGTGTCTCCTAAGCCTTTCTTTCTCAGCTCCAGACTTGCATAGCGTATAGCCTGTTCCTTGTGTATGAAGAACAGATCTCCCAAGCAAGATGCCCATTCTCTGCCCTGCTCTTCCAGTAGAGTTCTATGGACACTTTAGTCTTTGAGTTGCACAGACTGAAAACCACCAAGTTGTTGATGACTCTGTTCTTTGTCACCTGTGTTTTGATGGGGCTCTGCTATTAGAATATATAGTGTCTGACTTTCTTTGTCGTGGTCTAGGTCCGACGTTTCAGAGAAAGCAGACAGAGAAATACCAACGAAGAAGATGATGAAGTTCGAGAGGTAATTTACAGCTGCAGTGTACTGTGTCTGTAGGTTGGTCTGAGAACCAGAAGTGCCAGTGGGTTTAGTTGGACAGATTGCCCAAGGGTATGTTGTGTCTAGGAGTGAATCCTCTGGCTACTATTGGCTGATGTGACCTGAGTTCAAATCAGCAACAAGTATGTGACTGTCATTTGCTTTTATCCCTTCTGCTCTTGTTAAAATGTATTTGTACATGTGATGGGCACAGATTCAAAGAAAATCCTCATTATTGAAAATAACATGTAGAGATATTTGAGATATTTCTGAGTTAAAATGTTGGAATCCTTCTAAATCTCCTGAAGTGTCAAGAAAGGTAGATTTGAAACTGCTTACTGAAGTTCCAGGCTTCTGACTGTTTTCTGGTGCTTGGTCACCTCATGATTGAAATGTGCATGTTTGTTTTCTGGTTGTGTGTTCTCTGCGTTTTGATTACTAAAACTGTTTCACACATTACTGACTCCTGAGGCTTTGTCTGAATTGCTTTCAGTCGGTGGTTTTTATGGTTGTTGTGTGGGAGGTTTATGGTCACGTGTGGTCTTTGACCACAGAGTTTCTTCCTTAGTCTCATTAGTCTCCTTAAACGGATAAGAGCTGTGGCTGAGGGCATACCTCAGTGGTCAGATGCCTACCCAGCTGTGTGAGGCTGTGGGATTCATCCCTATCACCACCAAAAAAAAGAAGGAATTGTGAATATTTTATATGGCAATGTAACATTTCAAGTGGGAGCCCTTCAAAGCTTAAAAGTGAGCTATATTTTTAAAACATTTGCAGGTAACAGGATTTCCTGGACTTTTTTTAGTCTATTTTCTCTTGCTGTATCAAAGTGCCCAAGACCATGTACAGATTTATAAAGCATAGGAAAATGTTTGAGCTCACAGTACCAGAGGCTGGGAAGGCCAGAGAACATGGTGCCAGCATCTAATTAGAGTCTTCCTGGAAGGCTCTGACTTGTCAAATCACATGACACAGTAGGGAGTGAGTGTGTTAGCTTTCTTTCAGAACAGAGCCATTGTCTGCGTAACTCATGAGTCCATTGATTCTGTGAGCAGATTAATCCACTCATGAGGCCTGACCTCATGCAGTGACCACTCCATACTATTGATAAGTGTGGCTTTCTACATAAAGTTTACAGCATGTGAAGTCTGGAAAATATATGACATCATAGCAGTAAGCAGTTCCAGAATGCTTTGGGTACTGACAGGGTTTTCAGCCTCAGAATCCTACTCGACTTGAGTAATAGAGTTGACATTTCCCAAGATATAATTCACAGCTTTGTCAGAATTTCTGAGCTCAGAATATGAATCCTATTACTGTGTATTAGTTATTTTAACAGACAAATTAAAAAAGACATACCATAGAGCTAGCTACTTGTTCATATGGGAAAAACTCAAATTTTTTTTTTTTTTTAGGTACGAGTTGACTTGGAAACATAGGACCAGGACTAGACAGTAAAGATCGGGTTTTATAGGCTACCATGATCTTCATCCTATGCACTGCTGTCTCTTGTGGTCCTATAAAAACTTAGCACTATTCTTAGTCTGGCACACACTCCTTGTTTTTCTGGCTTATAAATTCTTGGGTCCTTTCTGAATTTAGACGGGGTTGGTACACCCTTTCAAAATGTGATGCCAATCCTAACCCAGACTGAAGGGGGATTCACAGAATGGGAGGAAGGGTTTATGAATCATACACACAAGGAATTGATGTCTACATGGCATTAAAAAGGGCTTCTTAAATTCAACAATAATAGCAACTTAAAATGGACAAGAGCCTTGGCTAGCCATTTTTTCTCTTTCAAAGGTGTTCAAGTGCTCCATCAGCACTTGAGGATTCTAAGTATTCACAATGCAGAGAGCCTTGACGCCACCCACATTGGAGAAGCAAGAGTGAGACCAGGGAGAGTGAGAATGTGAGCAGAACAGAACAGGGTGAGGACTGGCACCTGTGTGCAGCCTGTAGCTCCATACCTCCTGTACAAGGAGGACCTGATGCCCTGGGGTGGACAGCAATATGGCCACCCTGAGAAAGGTAAAACACAGGCTTAAGTATACTGCCAAGGGGATTGGAGGTGGAGCCTCAAGTGAACACTCATCTGCCAGTGCTCGCAGAGTATGATTAACAGTAGCCAAATTAGACACAGCAGGTTTCTATCAATAGGGCACTGGATGAGCAAAATGTGGTATCATCCTGCAAGGAAATGCTAGCACATCATTACAGTCTGACACATGTTCCAGTGTGCGTGGAGTCTGAGCACACACTGAGTGGGAAAGAGCCAGATTCCAGTGGACTAACGTGATGTTTCAGCTGTATGTGGTACTGTGTTAGTCAGTCATAGGGATGGAGCAGAACTGGGGTTCCCAGGGACTTGGGGGTAGAGAATGGATAGAGTTTCAGTTTAACATGAAGAATAAGTCTATAGTCAGTAACTTAAAGCTGTTGTGCAGAAATGGTGAGTTGGAACACTTTGATTATAATATTTGAGAAAAATGAAAATAAAGATGGTATTTAGACAAACAAAGATAGATCATTTGGAAATGATGGTTTATCACTTACAAATAGCATCACAGTGGGGCACAGGGGTTTAAGTGCTGTTGCCCATTGCTGCTGCTATAGCGGTGCTGTGCTAGCTTGCCTTCCAGTCACTGGTGTCTATGAGTGCCTGTTTCCATCATCCCTCATTTTGTTCCACTACTAGAAGTTTGATCTTTGTGGCTCTCAAGGAATTTTCTCTTGATGCTGTGTTTGATACATGCTTCTTTTTTTGAACAGTGAATGTGTGTTCCCTACACCCTGCTCCTGGAACTGAGGACTGAACCCAGGTCCTTGCACTTGCTAGGCAAGTGCTGTACCACTGAGCTAAATCCCCTGTCTCTTTGAGCAGTTTTTTAATGTATATAAAACATTCATGTGAAGTACCTACTTATAGTGGGGTAGAGGGTAACTCCTGCTTCTCTGTGTGCGCTCTCTTCCTCCTCCTTCTGTTTCTCCTCTCCTCCTCTTCCTCTTTCCATCTGCCTTCAAATTTTATTATGTAGAATTATCCACCTATTCCTGAAACCTGTTGCTTAAATAAGGAGTGGTGGGAAGTTAAGGCCTTTGGCATCTAGGGAGGGGAAATACAGGGACTCTTCTTTGTGTTCTGTTCGAGGTAGGTGTATTAATATGTATGGGTCCCTAACCTGCAGTCACTCTGCAGACCCTGTTACTTGCATGCCAGCCTTCCAGGTACTCCTGGGCTCTGCTGTATTCAGGAATATTGGCCTGTTGTTTCCTGTGTATGTTCAGTGCTGTGTGCCTTGGGCTGGCTTTGGGGGGGACTGGGCACTTCTGTGCTGCAGTACTGCTGCAATAGCAGTGGTGGGCACTTCTTCTGTGCTGCAGCACTGCTGCAATAGCAGTGGTGGGCACTTCTGTGCTGCAGCACTGCTGCAATAGCAGTGGGCTCGGCTCTTTGGAAATGTGGTTCAGCTCAACTCTAAAGCTTTCTTGATGTCTGGATGGTGTTTGGGGATTTTTGCTGGTTTGTTTTGTTGTTTTGTTTTTAGCTTTGTGTGTATAGGTGTTTTGCCTGCATGTATGTCTGAGCCACATGCTTGCCTAGTATCCAAACAAGCCTGAAGAGGGAGTTGAACTTCCTGAAAATGGAGCTGCTGATGGTTGTGAGCTGCCTGTGGTTGCTAAGAATCTAACAACAGCTAGTGCTCTTAGCCTTGGGCCATCTTGCCAGCTCCTGGGTTGTATATTTAAGCAATTTTCTTAAAATATTCTTGGGTGATTAGACTGTTGATGGCATCTGTTTTCAGAACCTGCATTACAACTCATTTATTTATTCTAACATTTTACTTGCATATGTGTGTATGTGTTCATGTGTAGACATGTGTGCAGAGGACAGTCTTGAATGTTTTTCCTAGGTGCTGCTACTTTGTATGTGTTTGTTTGTGCATGTGGGTCCAGAGATCAATGTGGGGTGTCTTCCTCTGTGGCTTTCTACCTTATTTTTTGAGACAGGGTTTCTTACTGAACCTGGAGCTTACTACTGACTAGGCTAAGCTGGTGGGGCTAATATGCTCCAGAGATTGTCTGCCTCTTCCCTAGTGCTGTGATACTAGACATAGGCAGTGGTGCCCAGATGTTTAATGTGGGTTCTGGAGGCATCTCCCTAACCACTACCTCCCTCATCCGCCTCCCCAGACAGCATGTCTTGCTGGCCTAAAACTTACCAAGTAGTTCAGGCTGGCCAGAGCCTAGTGATCCTCCCTTCTTGGGCTCCCTAGTGTTGTCATTGTAAGTTGGGATCACTGTACATGGCTTTCACATGGGTGCTAGGCTTGAACTCACATCCTTATGCTTCTAAAGCAAGCATTTTGTCTACTGAGTTCTCTCCTCAACTTTTTCCTAGCTTTGCTGGAAACTGAATTAACCTACCTCCTTCGTACCTCAGATCTTGCAACTTCAACCCTCACCCCACTCCTCTCCTGTCTACTTTCTACCCCCCCCGCCCCCCCCCCGCCCCTGTCTCATTAACTGCTGTCCCCTATCTCTTGATGACAGTGGTGTTCTGCTAGAGTGTGAGGATTCCCTGGTCTCCTACTATTAGACTCATTACTTGGTGTTTTAGCCGGATGTGAGCTGTGGGGCTGAGCCTCAGCACTTGTAACTCCTCCCTGCCCAGCTTTCCCAGGTGCCCGTATTTACTTTTCAAAGGCAGTGTGTAGGGATTGGAATTGTTTTCTAGTTTTATTAAAACCTGTTTGGAGTTTGTTCTCTCTGTTATATTTTGACAAATCTCGGTGAAGAGGTCAGGGCACAATTGCTTTCATTCTATTTTTAATAAAAAAAAAAAAAAAATCTGTTCATTTAGAGTTACAATGTTTGGCTAAATCTCAAATTTGTTTTTTCTAAATGATTTACAAAATGAAAAAAGTAGATATTCTTGGTTCTAAGATTCTTTCTCAGTCTCCTTCTCCTTTTTCTCTTTCTCTTCCTCTTCTTCTTCTTCCTCTTCCTTCTCCTCCTCTTCAAGATTAATTTATTTATTTTATGTGAATACACTGCAGACACACCAGAAGAGGGCGTCAGATCCCATTTCAGATGGTTGTGAGCCACCATGTGGTTGCTGGGAATTGAACTCAGGACCTCTGGAGGCACAGTCAATGGTCTTTACCACTGAGCCAACTCTCCAGCCCCTTTCTCAGTCTTTTTATAACAATTATATAAAGATATATATGGACAAGCTAACAATTTATTATACCATGTGTTTCGGAGTAATAAAAACTTCTTTTTAATTAAGAGCGCATTCTCAAAAAGAAGCTCCTGACTGTCCTGCAAACATTGTGCAGGTGTGATCTTCAGCATCTTCTTTGGTTCTAGAAGTGCTGAGTACAACTGAGTTTCTTGGAGACCCTTGTAAGAGGTCTCCTGGAGGTCACATCTCATACAGGTAAGGTAGTTGAACTTGATTGGTAGAACACTCCCCTTCCACGTTTGTATAGCACACTTAGTGTGCATGACAGTGTTAGTAGGCTGATGTGACAGGATGAGTGGTGGGTAAGATGCTGTCTCTACTGATGCTGTCTCTGCTGCACAGGCCATGAGCAGAGCCCGGGCCCTCAGATCACAGTCAGAGAACTCCACCTCAGCCTTTAGTGCTGATGACCTGAGTTTTGATACAACGGAGCAGACAGCAAATGACTCTGATGACAGCCTGTCAGCAATGCCTAGCAGAGGCCGAGGCCGAGGCAGAGGGCGAAGAGGAGGCAGAGGGCAGAGCACTGCACCCAGAGGAGGCTCTCAGAGAGGCCGAGGTCAGCACCCATCTTTGCCTTTCAACACCGCAGACTTTCAAGCTACAAGAGAAATGCCAAGTCGTGCCCTTTGGTCAGAATTGAATTGGGTGGTTTTGTTTCTAAAACTTGTTATTTTTGTGATGTGTAACAGATGTCTATAGTAGAACTTGGATGATTGTAGCTGGGTGCGTGCAGCCATTGGGTTGCTTTAGTTGTTTTTAAGTTATAATTAAGGGCTTCACTGTATACTTCTCCTCTATATATTCTCTTATGTATGGAGGAGTAATGAATGACAAATGTGAATGAAGGAAATGGCTAGCAAATCACAATTCCAGATCAGAGAAATATTACTACTATCAGGAGACAAAGTGCTTACATGTTATAGTTCTCTGAGCTTGTTTAAGAGTGAAAAAGACGCTAAACAACTTACCTTCTAAAGGCTGTCACTGCACTGCTGTCATCTCTGGTACTGTAGTCCTGGCATAGTCCAGATGACAGGGGATGGCCATCCAGTGACTTCCTAGTATAGTCCATAAGTCTATCACTAGGAACAGTTCTTCACTGAATATTTGTTCATGGGGGTGAGGCTGGATACATGGCTCAGGGGTTGAAAGCACTAGCTGTTCTTCTAAATGACCTGGGTTCAATTCCCAGCACCTACGTGGCAGTTCAGTACTGTATGTAACTTCAGTTCCAGTTCTATGCACCCTTTGGCTCTACAGGATCCTGCATATGTGTGAGGCCATAAACTTACATAAGCACATATACACATAAAAATAAAAAAATTAGAATATTTTATCCACAGGAACATGAGCTGGTAGCATGAACTGTGACTTAATAGAAGAGCTCTGAAGAGCCAGGCATGGTGGTGCACAGATTTCTGTGAGTCTGGTCTATACAGTAAGTTCCAGGGCTACATAGTGAGACCCTGTTTCGAAAAACACAAACCAAAAAAAGAGTGCTGAAGAATCAGTCTGTGGATGTTTTTATCATCTTGACATTTACAGCTTGTGTCCTTAAGCTGTAACTGAGGACCAGTGTGACTAAGGACAGTCTGAAATCTGACCCTCAGACTGTTTTGTGTGTGCTGCTGGCTTTCTGTGCTTGGTTCGTTGTGAGCTCTCCCTTCTGCATTGTGCCGAGGGAAGTTGCTGACCACTGTGATTCCTCTTGCAGACACTGGGCTGGAAATCACTACTCGAGGCAGGAGCTCGAAGGCCACCTCATCAACATCTAGAAACATGTCCATTCTAGACGGTGAGTACATAGCTGTAGCTTATACATTCCAGCCCTGGAGGACAGAAGGCGCCTCCTCAGTAACTGCAGTTCTTAGGGCTGGAGAGGCAGCTTTGCAGTAGAGGGATTGCCTTGCAGAGTGTAACTTCCCTTCCCTTCTGACAGATCCCTAATACAGAGAGAATGAAGGCGGAGGGGGAGGGTGTGGCATTGAGAGTAAGAGAAGGTTGTACCTGATAGCGTACTGGAAACTTCCTCAGTGTGCATGGGGGACTCAGCTGAGCTAAGTAATCCCATGGATAAAACAAGTGGATCTCAATTCCTGGTGCATCAGGAGGCACCTACAAGAGCTATTACTATTAAAAAAAAAAAAAAAAAAAACAAACCAAAACACAGTGAACTACAAAAAGAGATAGAAAAAGAGAGTGCTGAAGTATGTATGCTTCCCTGCCAAAGCACCAGTGTGTTCAGCACGCCACTAGGCTGGCTGTGGCTAAACCAGTGCCTCAGCCCAGCCTGCCCCTTCTCATTCAGGGCTAATGGTTTTGTGTGAAGCATTCTTTGATACCAGTGTGTATACTTACCTTAATTTAAACCTTAATTAAAGGGACTCTCCCTGTTTCCATTGTTGTTAAGTTGTCAACTGTTTCCTTTCCTAAAGTAAAACCTCTTTTTCCCTCAGTTTACTATCTGTAGTCTTGTACCTACGGTGCTGTTGTTTGTTGTTGTTATCCTGTTTAGGACTCATTGGGCTGTGTAGAGGTGTGTGCATTGGTATTTTATTCTCTGCTGTGTCTTGAACTCTCGTCTGAGTGTCGACGTGTTGCCCCATCCTCTTGTCACCTCCTCACTCCCATTCATCTTCCTTTGATCCCTAAACGTGGACTGAGTCTTTCAGTGTGGATACACAAAACGTTTTTTACTATAGTAAGTTTCATAAGGTTTTCTTTTTTCTATTTTTATCCTTTCATAGTTTTTTAATTATTTCTTTTATTTATTGAGTTACAATAATTGCACCATTTCACCCTTCCTTTCCTCTCTCCAAACTCTCCCCTGCCTCTCTCCATTCTTTCTAATATTGTTTTCATTAATTGTTACAAGCATATATATATATATGGTGTTTTCAACCTGGAAGTGCTGTCTATCAGCACCCCAAAAAGGTGCAGCATTGAAACTGTACTTCTAGATGTCACTGTAGGGAGAGCAGGGGACAGGTAAACAAAATTAGTCGAGCTCCACACAAGTTTATTTACTGTTGGGAAAGGAAGAAATCACAGGTGTAGCCAACAGCTGCTGTAACTAGGAATTGACAGCCAGACTGTTTCCACTAAAGTTACTCAGCAGAGGATGGTGACTGAGCAGAGAAAATACACCTTATGGCCACTGCCTGCCGTGTGACTTACCTGAGTCACTCCATTCATTTTCATGCTAATACTCAGTGTGTGAGTGCCTGCTGCTTGCCAGACACTTGCCAAAGCAATTTGCATTAAGCACCTCTTTATCTTTTCAACAGTTTTCTGTGTGAAATATTGGCACTGTTTTACAGCTGAGGAAAGTGAGACTTGAATAAGCCAAGCAAATTGGCAGTGGCTGCTAGCTAGAAAGTCAGAACGGGTCCAGTTCCAAAAGCAGACCTCTGACCTACCAAAGCTTGTGGTCGTCTTGACAAAAGTGTCTTCTGATAAAAGTTACCTGCTTTCATAAGCACTCCTTTGTCATTGCTGTCCACTAGGGAACAAAAGAAAGTTTTCTTGATTACCAGGACCTCAGGATTTGGGGACCATAGGTAAGTGCTGACAGCATTCTCTGAAAGCACTGCACTCTCTGGCTTTCTGTCCATGTGACCTGCTTCTCCATTGTAGAAAGTAGGGTGAGGCCTGTGAGTGAGAGGGCAGACGAGACCTGGGCTACATAGAGACCTCTCAGACATCACAAGGTCCGACTCAGAACCCTGAGTGGGGAAGCGTGAGCGGTGATAAGGTTGGGCAGCGTAGAAAGATTGCTGAAGTCCCGACTAGGGGACATTGAGAGTCTGAGGGACACCTTGGCTATTTAAATGTCTCCCTTTGCCCAGTTTAGAGTGGAGGTTGTCTTGGAGAAGTTATGTCTGATGCCAGCAAATGACCACACATTAGAGAAAGCAAACGCCAACTAGGTGTTTGCATCTATTGCACAGTTTGATATCAAATGACAGGAAAGAGGTGGAGTTAGCAAAACCTGAAGCAAAATGCGAGGATTTACAGAAAGCTTTATCAAGGAGTCAAGGATACCTGATTTGCAGAATTCCCCTCTGGTGTGTTCTCATGTCCCAGTGTGGCTACAAGGGAGAGGAGTGATGACTGGTGAAGCCTCAGGAAGCCTTCTGGTCACCTCGGAAGGGTGGGAGGGCTACTGTAGTTTACTTGGACTTCATCTTTCAGGCCTGTTTTATAAATATTTTAATGTGAGTGTACTTATGAATTCTGCTTGTTACTATATTTGAACAGCTGGGAAACCGTGAGACTGTGGACTTCAAGTGCATATAGTCTCACATCCTTTCAAATTCCAGAATATATAAATGGTTTTCCAATTGATCATTCCAGATTTTTGCAGGTAGGAATTTAAAATCCTTGAGCTGAGGAAGTGAATATATTTTGTAGTTACTTTAAGAACTATGTAACAGGCATTTTATCTTTTTCATACTAGCTTTCAGATCTACCCGACAGCAGCCTTCCAGAAATGCAGCCACTAAGAATTACTCAGAGGTAAGAAAATGGATTTTGATTTGATGTTAATAATGTGCTTTCTGTGTTAGGACTTCCTAATAGGGATGTGGTGTGGACATCAGCACTGATGAGAACTTGATGACTATTTAACTCTTAAAGCCAACAACAAAGCTCACCGGTTCACCCTGCAAGTGCATTTGTTTCATGTGTCTGGTAGCATTTTAAAGGACAGCAGTGCTGACCTAAAGGCCTGACTTGTAAAGCCTGACACAGAAGGTGTATCCCTCACGTGGTGCGAGGCATGCTCCTCACATGGAGGTGCTCCTTCATACTGCTGTGGACTAAAGACTGAGAAGACCAGAGGCTCGGGATACTTGTCCTGTTACGGATTTAGCATGGGCCTTTCTGCCACACGGGGTTCTGCAAGCAAATCCAGGATAGGTTTGACCTGCTGTCTCACTGTTATAATCCATGAATCTTAAGCCCCAGGCCAGGACTCTTCTTCCTGTGCCAGGCAGCCGTGCTTGGTGAAGGTACATCCTGTGCACTGCAGGAAGTGTAGCAGAGCCCGTGACCTCGAATGATGCTCTTTTGGAATTTTGTCCTTGGCTTCATCCTCATGTACACTTTAGTAGGTGAAAACATAGTACGTACCTGTCAAGGGTCAAAATAACACAAAACACAGAGCATGGCGGAATCCTGTATGTCTTTGTTGGCTCTTAACACACTAAATATCTACCCATCTGCCGTTTTCTATGTAGTCCAATGCCTTATTTAAAATTGGAGCTGATTTTTTAAAAAAATAATGGAACAAATAGGTAGTTTTGGTAGTATAGATCAATAATTTTCACACTCAGTGGGCAGAAGCCTAAAGATTACAAGTTGGAATGTAGCCTGGGTTACTCAAGAAAAGAAAAACCTGAAGTTGAAACACTGACAGTCTGTCATCTTATCAGCTTGGTAATGGCCAGGAGAGACGTAGAATAACATTTGTAAAGGAAGAGGGACCTTGGTGTGGCCGTCAGGCTGGGTTTACCTTCTTCCCTGAGATCTGAAGATCAAACCCAGACCTCACTGCTAGACAGGTTCTCTACCACTGAGCCACATGCACTTGAGAATTTGTGTTAATCACAAGTGTTCATGTGGTTTGCTGGACACATGCCTGCATGTCTATCTTGATATTCTGTTATTTAATTCATCTGAACCTGTTGCTTTGTTTCCTCCCTTCTGTAGACCATTGAGGTGGATGAATCCGATGAAGATGACATTTTTCCTACTAGTTCCAGGGCTGATCAAAGGTAGGCCAGGGACATCCTTTGAAAACAAAAATTATAATCATGCAGAATTCTATGGCAATACATCTTTCTGTGCTAGAGAGGATAAATAGAATTCTTTTTATCTAGCAATTATGTAGAGAAATGAAAAACAGATATGATTCAACATTGCTGAATATATTTCCTCTGAAACACAGTATGTGATTCATGTCCTCTTATCTTTATTACCCAGTTCCCTTCTTCATGAAAGATTGTCTCCCCAGTAATAGAAAATGCTTTTCTTAATTCTGGATTCCAGATTTATTTTTCACTGTACATTTTTCTCTGCCTTATATACACAGTGCTTTACCAAATAGGAGAAGCAGTTGATAGGAACTTTGGAGTACTTATGTGTCTGACTGGACTTCCTCTGGAGTACTTATGTGTCTGTCTGGACTTCCTCTGGAGTACTTATGTGTCTGACTGGACTTCCCCTGGAGTACTTATGTGTCTAAATGGACTTCCTCTAGAGTACTTATGTGTCTAAATGGACTTCCTCTGGAGTACTTATGTGTCTGTCTGGACTTCCTCTGGAGTACTTATGTGTCTGTCTGGACTTCCTCTGGAGTACTTATGTGTCTGTCTGGACTTCCTCTGGAGTACTTATGTGTCTAACTGGACTTCCTCTGGAGTACTTATGTGTCTAACTGGACTTCCTCTGGAGTACTTATGTGTCTGACTGGACTTCCTCTGGAGTACTTATGTGTCTGACTGGACTTCCTCTGGAGTACTTATGTATCTGACTGGACTTCCTCTGGAGTACTTATGTGTCTGTCTGGACTTCCTCTGGAGTACTATGTGTCTGTCTGGACTTCCTCTGGAGTACTATTTGTCTGTCTGGACTTCCTCTGGAGTACTATGTGTCTGTCTGAACTTCCTCTGGAGTACTTATGTGTCTGTCTGGAATTCCTCTGGAGTACTTATGTATCTGACTGGACTTCCTCTGGAGTACTTATGTGTCTGTCTGGACTTCCTCTGGAGTACTTATGTGTCTGTCTGGACTTCCTCTGGAGTACTTATGTGTCTGTCTGATTTTCTCTGGAGTACTTATATGTCTGTCTGGACTTCCTCTGTTACTTTGGTGGCTAATGTAAACTTACTTTAGAGTACTTATGTGGCTGGCCAGACCTATTCTGGAGTACTTAGTGGACTTACTCTGGAGAACTTACATGGTTGACATAGACTACTTATTCAATTCTGGAGTAATTAATTGACTTTATTTAAAATCACTGTTTTCTTTTATGTATTAACATTTTGGGCAAATACTGTTTACTTTAAACTTAATGAAAATTTCTACTTAAGAACATAATGGAGGGGCTGGGAAGATGGTGCAGTATTTGCGTGTACTTGGTGTTCCTGTGGATAAACTAGGGTTTGGTTACTAGTTACCCACATGATGGCTCACAGCCATTTGTAATTTTAGATCCATCTGGCCTCCGGGCATTGTGTATACCTTGTCACATACATACTTACTTGTAGACAAAACACTCATATACATAAAATAAAAATTTTTTTGAGAAGAAAATAATCTATAGCTCCCTTTTGTTTTTTAACACATTTGGTTTTTACATTCTATTAGGTCTAGTGGTATATACCAGATTTTGATAAGGCTCCAGACTTAGGTGACTTAAATTGTCCTATAAGGGGTTGACCACATACAGCTACATTAAGGATGAATAAATTAGCTCATAATTGTGAGTGAAATGTGATTCGAGCTCTTGATTGCGAGTGCTCATGGGAAAGAGCAAATGTGGGATATGGCAGGAGTTACTCTTGAGAGTGCCGAGCTTGTCCCCACTCCTCTGAGCAGCTACAGTGTGGAAGGAAAGCACTGCAGTGTTGCAGCAGTGGAGGGATGCTGGTCCTATAGTAGGGGCAGGAGTCAGCACTCGGGTGCTGCTAACAAATCAGGCCATGGCCTAGTGCTCAAGCACAGTAGCACATAACTCTTTAAAAACAAACATTTCCCCATCTGACAGATGAGGACATTTAGGTGCAGAGGGAATAGCATAGATAGGAAATGGCTTTGGGTTTGTTTGTTTGTTTTATTAGAAAATGTTTACTATAAAACCATTCAATAACTGAGAAACTGACAGTACAGCTCTTAGGGCTCCTCAGAGAAACAGCCCATAGGATGCACACACACAGTGTGTATGTAATATATTATCTCTTGGTGCACAGAGATACGCGAAATTATTATATGTATTAAAGGGAGCTGTGTAGTGTACTCAGTGGTTACTATGGGATTGAATGCTTGTGCCATGTTCTCATTCATTATCTTTGTTTTTTCTTTCTTCCTCAGGTGGTCGGGCACAACATCTAGCAAACGGATGTCCCAGAGCCAGACAGCTAAAGGGGTGGATTTTGAATCAGATGAGGTGATTGGCTGTTTCTTACCTTAACTGTCTATGAAATATAAATGAGGCCACTGGCTAGGCACTGTAAGTTATGTTTTTAGGCTCCCTGATAACCTTGCTGTGACCTGCAATGCTAAAAGTTCGTGAGTGCCCTCAGTGTAGTTGCCTAGAAAGGCCTGTGGGTTTTTAAAGCACGCTGTTCACTCTGCTCTCACTTCTCCCATTAATGGGATCAAATCTGGGGTTTTAAAAAAAATTTTTAACTTAGCTCCTGTTGTTGATGTTTGGAGAGTGGGGTAACGCTGGTTTGGAAGCTTTTAGGGTTAACTTGATGAAGTGTCCCTGCACTCTGGACAGAAGACTGCCTCGGCACAGGTGCTCCATGAGGACAGTGGAGGTCTGCGCTGAACTGTCAGGGTCTCCAGCTCACGGGGAGTGGGAGGAAGTGTAGTCAGGACTCTTCTCTCTGTGTTCCTCTGTTGTATAAGAAGCAGGATCAGAGCTGTGAGTCACAGGACCTGGTCTTTCCTGTTCCCTCGTGGTTGCCACTTGAACCTCTGCAGGCACCATAGAAGATTGTTAAGCCTGTCTTCGTTTTCATTTAGTTTTTATTTTTAAACAATTATGTTGTAGCCAGAACACATAACATAAAAATCACATCCAAACTATTTATAAATGTAGCTTAGTAGCATTAAATATATTCTTGTTGTAAAACAGACCTTAAGTGAGGTAACCCAGACCCAGACAACATGGTATGTACTTACTTATAAGTGGATATTAGCTGCAAAATAAAGGATAACCATGCTACAATCCACAGACCCAGAGAGGCTAAGTAATAAGGAAAGCTTAAGGGGGGACACAAGGGTCTTTCTGGAAGGGGAAATAGAATAGATTTTGTGGGTGGATTGGGGGTCAAGTGGGATGGGGGAATGGAGGAAGAGAATGCTGGGGGATGTTTCAAAAGTGCGTAGACACCTAGTGCAGTGGAAACTACAAGGGTGGCAGTAGTGGAGAGTCCTAGTAATGGGGACACAGAGCCTGAGACAGCCATCCTCTGTAACCAGGCAAGGTCTGCAGGGATTGGAACACCAACCTAGCCACAAAACCTCTGACCTACAGTTTGTCCTGCCTGCACGATATGCTGGGACCAGAGCCTGTCGTAATCGTCAGCAGCAGGTGCAGGTCAAACAGCCAAACATTAGGCAGAGCTCAGGAGTCCTGCGGAGGGGAAGGAAGAATTGGGGGACCCAGAGGGATCAAGGCTCACAGAGTCAGCTGACTCAAGTAGGCTCACAGAGATCAGGGAGCCTCTATGGGTCTGACCTAGGCTCTCAGCATGTATGTTATGACTGTAGCTTGGTGTTCTTGTGGGACTCCTGACCGTGGGAGCAGGGACCGCCTCTGACTCCTTTGCCTGCCTTTGGAACCCTGACTGGGTTGCCTTTCGTGAGAACGTGTGCCTGGTTTTACTGTAGCTTATTATGCCATATTTGGTGATGTCCCTGGAAGACCTGCTCTTGGAAGAGTGAATCTGGGAGAAAGGGGAGGTGGAAGCTGGGAGGAGGTGAGGGATGTAATATATGAGAGAGAGAAACACACACACACACACACACTCACACACTTGAAGGGCTTTTGTTTTGCAGAACCAAAAGTGTGTCCCTTAAATACAACCCAGTGTACATACCTCATCCCCAGTCCCTGACACTTACCACTGTGCTCTCTTTTCTGTGACTTTCTTTACTATGTGCCCCTGTGTAATGGAATTTCCATTGAATTTTGTGTGATTGGTATACCCCACTTGCAAAGTGCCCTTAGCGCTCCTCCTGCTGTATGTGCCTCAACTTTCTGTTTTGAGCATCTGCTGTTGCTGCCATGTTCCCTTATGTCTTAGCTGTGGGTTTGCAATTGCTTGCCAGGCTTGCTGCACCTCAGGCTGTGATTTCAGTCTGTCTGTTGAGTGGTGGCATGTGTTGCTGCCAGTAGGGAAATAGGCACACATCTGGATGTCCATGGATGGTTGAGTTTAAAATGAGTATACCAACAAGTGAGAGGGTGGCTTGCTGGATAAAGTCCTGCTACATAAGCCCTGAGACCTGAAGTTTGATAATCACATAGAAGCTGGACATGAACATGTGGATTCCGGAGCTTAGAAGCAAATGCACTTGAACAAAAAAAAAAAAATGGATACACACAGAAGAAAAGAAAATGTATGTATGCTGTTTTGCATTTAACTAGAGAAGAACTGAAGGCATGTTATCAGTTTTGCTTTGTATGTCTTTAATAAGGCCCACCTTTGACAGTAAACAAAACGGATCAGCAAAACAATTGAATTTGTGCTTCTCGGGCATCCATTTCTCACTAGTAAACTTCAGAAAACATGGATTTGTTAAAGTCATAAGTCAAGTCTAATACTTATGATCTTAATGGTAACAATTTTATAAACGTATTTATCTTTCAAATATATAAAGTACAATCCATCCAGTGCTATCTGTCATCAGGTTATACAAGCAGGCTTTTTATAATGAGGCTGTCGTTTTTGCTTTATGACTGGGATTTGAACCCTGGGCCTGGCAGCTAGGCCAGCTCTCAACCACTGAGCTCTAGCTCCAGCCTTTTCCTCTTTCCCTTGAGACAGGGCTCACACAGCTACGGAGGCTTTGGCTCATTCTGTAGCTCACACAGGCCTTGAACTTGTGGTCTTTCCTCCTGAGCCTCCCTAGAAGTTGGGGCGACATGCCTGTGATTCCAGACCTAGCTAGTTGTTTTCATTGTCATTAAATTCCTAGTTAATGTCTGATGTTCCTATCTCCTCTTACCACACTTGTAGTCTACATCTCATCAACTGGGGACACCTGAATTACCCATCTACTGTTTTCTGCAAAAGCTGAAAGACAGCTTTGCTCAGCTTTCTCCTCCACCCGCCGGAAGCAGTCTACTCTGTCATGGAATGGGTGACAGGAAACAAGAATCACAGTCCTTGGGACTTTTCCCTGTGACTTTCTTGTCTGTTGACTGGCTCTCCACGGGGGCAGACAGGGTGTAAGTCTAAGTGAGGTGCTCAGTGGCTGCTGCACACAAAGGTAGGATGGAGAAATGGACACCACGTTGTCCTGACAGAGCACACAACTATGCATGTGAGGTAAGTGCACAGTAGTCGTAATAGTAATAATAATAATGTGAATGAGAAAACTTCACGAACAGAAGAGAAATGACTTGAGTATTTTCTGTCCTGGCTTTCCTTCACCTCATGTGCTTTTATTAAGGTTTGTGACTGGGAAAAACGTGTGTACTGTGTGTTATAGATATGTGCAGTCACACAAGACCCGGCAGATGTTTACTCTAATGCACAAGGCTGACTTGGGCCTTTACACTTCACAGTTAACGGCATAGGTGTGATAAACGTGACCTCCCTGATACCATTTTACTAGTAAGAGTTTCCTTCTTGGCTCAAAGAGGTTGTGCGGTCACTGACACAGCATAACATTTGTGTCGTTTCAGGACGATGACGACGACCCTTTCATGAGCAGTAGCTGCCCAAGAAGAAACCGAAGATAATGCTTTTAATAGAACCTAGAAACTGTCACGATGCAGGAAGAAGTCAAAGCACCACATGCTGACTCTACAGCTGAAGCTGTTTTAACGGTGCCGCTGACTAAGGATTCTGAAAAGTCTGGGTTTACATTTTAAAGTACTGCTTCCTGAACAGTGACTCCCTTAAGCCATTTCCTAGCCCAGTGATAAGGAGATTGCTGCTTCTCCTTAGCCTTTAACCTGGTTGTTGTTACCATGATCTGGGGCTGCTCTGCCATATTGAGAATGTTAACTTCCTGACATAACTGTGTTTCCTGCTTGTAAGAACTTTGCTAAAATTCCATTCTTGAATGAAGATTAGAGAAAACCCCTCCATTATTAATTTCTGCTTCGTGATCAGAGACTGTCAGCCTCCTGTGCCACAGCTAGCAGAGTTGATGGGCAAGTTTATAGACTTGGCTGGTACGTGCTGTGATCATTTCCTGTAGTGTGTGGAGCCGCCTGAGATCCCTGACTGTAACCAGGTGTGTGCATTTCAGAGCTTGCTAGAGGACCGTCTGCTAGGACCAGAAGGACCTTGTATTTCAGTAGTGAGTATAAGGTTTTTGCTGAGAACGTCTTGGTTGTTTTGGTT
The DNA here is from genome assembly GCA_021653895.1 of Mastomys natalensis. Taxonomy (NCBI): domain Eukaryota; kingdom Metazoa; phylum Chordata; class Mammalia; order Rodentia; family Muridae; genus Mastomys; species Mastomys natalensis. The sequence goes on from JAJTUV010000150.1 coordinate 2,067,301, forward strand.
TTGGTTTTTATTCTTGTTGTAGCAGAGATTCAGAGCAGTAATCATTTCCTTGGTCACTCTGTCATTAATGACAAGCTCCTTTTCTCTCTCATAAACTTGTCAGGGAGAAAAGGTTAATAGGGTTTTTCTGTTTTCTTAAAAAATACTGAAAAGCTTTTTTTAAGCAAAGCAGCCAGCTGACCTTGTGGTTAGTTCAGGCTGACAGACAGACTGCAATACAGCTTCTGCCCTGCCCGGTGTCCGTGTCAGGCTCCTTGGCCAGCAGCACTGTACCATAGCTTTGATTGCTATAGACTTATCTGAATAGATGATCCCAAAACTGACTGAAGCAGCAAGTTTATATTTTCTTACTTGTTTTAGGGAGGAAATAAAAATGTTATCCCTTCAGAGTTGAGTTAAATAAATTCATTCCCTCTTCCAGATTCTAAAACCCTCTCCTGTCTTTTAATTGTATAAGGCAAGTGTGTTCAGACACTGAGAAAATCTGGATCCCTCTAGCACAACAGCATGATGTTCTTCACAGATGTAGACACCAGTGCTTGAGCTAAACAGTGTCCATGACCATCAGATTAATCCTGTCTGGAACTCGCCAACTTTTTGGAGCCCAGCACCTGACATGTCTTGGAAGTGGTCTGAGTAAGAATTACAATCCAATACGAATGAGCTGCTTAGAGCTTTGTAACTGATGTGAGCACAGGATTGTCAGCAAGGGAGCATTGACAGTAGAAGGCCTGGTCCTGTGAGATCCCTCCAGGCGGTTCTCCCCACCCCTCATCTTTATCACATTAAATCTGAAGTGTTCCCGGGGTTTGAATGGAGATGAAGTGTGGGGCTCTGTGGGTGGAGGCTAGTGGGAGGTGGTACTCCCTGATACACTGAGCTGTGGCCAGCATCAGGTCTGCCTTGTCTTGTGTGCCAGTGAGACGTTCCTAGGTGAGCAGACAGTGAGGATTTGGACACTAAAGTCCCTGACAGGCTTCTGGAAAGGCTAGTGAGGCTGTTCCTCCATTAGAAACCCTCAGCTGGAGTATGGAATGATACTGATAGCTGCTAGGGGAAGTGAGTCCCTGGCGGTGTGTAAATCTACTATGTGAGTAGCCTGAGACATACCCTAGCTGTATGGGAAGTACAAAGGGAAATGCTGTTGATTGAAGGTCATTGTGTAACCAACTACCACAAAGCCTAGAATTCATTTAGATACAGCAAAAATCTGGCATTGGTTCTTTGGTGACAGTTTTCAGGCCTGTGGGTGTTAGCTGGATGGAGTCTTTGGACCTGGAACAAGTTCTTTAGTGACAGGTTTCTGAGAGGGAGTGCCACAGGTTCAGAAAATAAAGAAGATAGGAACACTGGGCTGGAGAAGTCTTGCAAAGGTATGTCTTTATGCCAAGCAAGTTTTTTTCAGACGTACAACATCTTAGATACAGTGTGTTGTGGGAAAATAGGACATAAGCAGAAAGCTACCATTCAGTGGGATGAAGTCAGCGGGAAGCTAATCAAGCTATGTTGCACAAGGGAACCATGGGTTATCTCAAGGGCATCATAGACGGAGCACACCGTGGCCTTGGAACTGATAAAATTCAGTCTCTTCAGAGAGAAAAGATGAATTCTCAGGAGCCAAAATTTTAATTCTCAAGGCTCTAGCCTAGCACAGACTGCCAGTGTGCCTTGGGTGAGGACACAGAGCTGGGCGCTCTGTCCTCTCATGGGCAGCTTGAGAACGCCTTGGATGGCCTGGCTCCCAGCAGCCTTCCAGATGACTTTAGGGATGTGACAGATCCACGATGAACCAAAGACTCCATCTCTTCCTGGCACTGCATCCTGTGAGTACACGTGGAGAGTGCACTGTACCTCTAGCTGCTTACAAGTCAAGCCTTGAAACAGGCAAAGTTTAATTTAGGAACATGTGAAACTTACAAACCTTTAAAATTGCTGATCTCAATAACTGTAGAAAAGCCATGCCTTAAACTGTGCAGGGAGGCCTCTTGGACAGGAGCCAGTGGGAGGAGCTCGACACTGAGGAGCAGCGTGGCTGAAGTTCAGAGCCTACTCTCTGGCTGCAGGGAGCAGCGTGACAGTTCTGCTGCTGGAGGCACTTAGAGTGTCACAGCGGCAAATCTCTGTACCCACAAAGCTGTAATTATCCTCAATCATACGTGCAGGCTGCGTATTTCACCTATCCCTACCCATTACATAGAGTGGCTCATTTGATATGTTTTACATGTAAAGATTCAAGAAGAATCAACAGTTGATGCCTTCATAAAGGAAAAAAATCTTTTACTAGAAAAATTAAGTGAAAGTGGTCTCCTGGCATAAAGTGATATTTCTCCCAAACTGAGCAGGTGTCCTTTTTTGTATCTGTCAGATATTTGATTCCCACTAGTATTTTGAGGGTTTTAAGAGCCGACATTAGAATATTACAAAAAATTATATAATAAATACTTGTTTTTGTTGAATTTTGAATGTGGTGTCTTGGTTTGAACAGCAGGTTTCTTGGACCTGATCACACCACACTTTTCGTTCGTTGTTTGTAAAGTTGGGCACACGATTGGCTGTGGCCATTAGAGTGTCCTTCAGATCACTAGCTCTCCTTTCAGGTCTCATTAAGTTCTCCAGAGTCCAGAGTGAAGTCAGAGCCAAGTGTATGTGTTTGGCTGCACCCTCTCTTCAGCTGCAAGCTGTCAGCAGTTAGCTACTTTGTTCTCTGATCCTTTTCACGTGACAACTGATACACTGTGCTGGATTAGAACCCACCCCTCCAGCCAAGTGTTCTAGAGGCCTTCCCAGCTACATGCCCAGCTTGGTGCCCTGTTTCTTCCACATCTGCCTAGTTTAATAAGGACTAGCCGCACTGTTTCCCAACAGATGGTTTAAATGCCGCTGGTGAGTTTGTGTCAGACGTGCAGTACCTGGATGTCAGAAGTGAAGGCAGTTTTTAAAGGGCTCTAGGCCTTGTACAGTTGAGTAGTTGGCACTGGGACATTGAGTCTCACGTGGGGTATTCCAGACCACACTTGCTTCTGCCAGCTGCTCTGCAGTCCTAGTGACTGCTCAAGTTGCTTTGTCACAAGGCCTGTGTAGTTTCAAGATTGTTACAGCGTATTTAAAGGGACGTCTTTCCTACACCACTAACTTGAAAATGCCCTCTGCTAATATATTGGAAGTGATGTAGCAGATATCTGACTTCGAGCATATTCTTCTAGAGCCAGGAAATATATAAATAAATATGGACATAGCTGATATGGTGAGACTCACAGCTGTGCTTTTCTTGGACATGACCTAGGAAGTGAAGGTATATATGTTACAGTAAGTGCTTGTCTGAAATTAATCAAATTAGTCTGTCTCTTACCCCTGAAAGCTCCAGTGGCTTCTCAATTGGTCCCTAAGCTTTTTATTGATGTTTTGATTCCAGATGATAGTTTATGTCAAATATATATATTTAAATATATATTTATATAGCCATATATATAATTTACTTCTGTTTTATATGAATTGGTGTTCTGCCAGCATGTATGTCCATGTGGTGTGTCAGATCCTTTGGAACTGGAATTACAAGACTGTTGTGAGCTGCCTTGTGGGTGCAGGAAATTGAACTCAGTTCTTTGGAAGAATAGCCAGCATTATTACCTGCGGGGCCATCTCTCCAGGCCCCCAGACGGTAGTTTTAAAACATTATTACTTGGTTTTGTTGGGGTTGGAGCTCAGGGAGCCTCGCATGTTAAGCATGTTAAGCACAGACGCTACCACTGAGTGATAATTCAGCCCCTAAAAGTTTTGAAATATTTATTTTATAGAAAGTTGGTAAGAATAATGGGTTTAATCCCTCATTTAAATGTAATGTAAAAATTTTCTATTTTAGTATATGTATATATTTACATGATATATATATTTACATGTTTCTATGTACATGTATACATTTAATGTATATGTGTATATTACAGATATATCTATGACCTATCTACACATGTACTCATACATAGGCACTTGTATGACTTCTCTCTGATCGTTGCAGGGTAGATCGCAGCCCTGTACTTCCTTCCCTCCACATGGATAATCTCAGGATTTCTCTTCTTCTGACCTTGGCATAGTGGGTCTGCAGTGTACAGACTGTTTGAAAGCAGCTGTTCCAGTGACTTCCTCACAGCATAGTTTTCCCTCTAGGTTTTAATTTTATTTTTTGTATATGTAAAACATTAACATATTTCTTAAATTCTGAACCATTCAGTGTGTACTCAAATCTTCCAAACCTTCCTGCCCACCTACTGCCATTACCAGCTCCATTATAATTTGCCTTTTCTATACTCTTTTTGCCAAAATAATTAGAATTATTTTATCATTTGCCCTTTTGTACACAAAAGATTTTTGCTATAACTGAGCCTGTTTTGTCTGAGTATTATGCCCTGGAAATTGCTTCATATTTTATACAATCTCCCTCACTTTTGTAGCTTTGAATATACATTTGAATTTAAACACCAGTAGTTTATTTTATTATCCTGGGTTTGTACCTTTTGATAGTTCTGATTCTTAGAATTACGAATGCTAGTGTTGTGTTTGTGTGTTCACGGTTTTGGAGTTACTTCTTTAGAGAAAATGTTTAGAAGTACAAGTTCTTATTAGAAGATGCAGATGTTGTGTTCTCAGTGTTGCCACGTTGCCATTCAGAAGCTGCAGGTCAGTGTGAGGCTGTGTGCCCATCGCCTGCCACGCCTTGCTGCTGCTCTTGGTTCTGAGCCAGCACCGTTAGCTCCTCAGAGCAGCCACGTCTGCATTTCTCACGAGTAGGCATGCTAAATGTGTCAGGGACCATTTCTATTTCTATGGGGATTGCTCAGTCACATATTTTGTCCATTGGGAGGGAAATCTTAGTTACAAAAATGTAATTTTTATATAAAAATGTGCTGATATTGTTAATCTTATGATTTTCCTTTTTTTTTTTTTTTTTTAAATGGCAGTGGTCCAAGTCCTTTTGATGATGTTTTTTAAATTTTCCCACACCGAGTTTACCAATTAGAGAGGTAGATCTTTTAATTACCTTTGTTGATCCTTTATGTAAGACCATGACCTCAGGGTACTCCAAAGGAGTGACGTGTCATTTCTGTCTTTGTGCAGTGCTGGCCCTGGGCAGTGTGCAAGGCAGCTGCTCTATCCCCGAGCTCCCTACTCTACTCCCTTTATAATGTATTGGGGTTCTCTCTTGTTTTGTTTGTTTTAGACCACAGGGTACGAGCTTCATCAGACATCTCATGCAGGAAGCTGCATCTTGTTCTCTGTGGTTGGTCCTGCCCACTGCCTCCCAGCAGATTTCCCCAGTGGTCCAGTCCTTCCCTAGTTAGTGCCTGAAAGCCTTCTTACCACGTGTGTTCCATCGCCCTATTTCTCTTCCCTGAAGTGCTCTTTCTCGCTTCTCTGGTATTCTTTCCAGTTTCTTCATCTACACACATGCATACACATGGATGTACACATACACATGCACACACACCTTTAAATATAGCTTCCAAATAAAAGAGAAAATGGACCTGTCTTTCTAGTCTTGTTTCACTTAACAGTGATTTCCAGTTACACCAATTTTTCTGTAAATGTCATAATCTCACTTTTCTTTACAGCTGATAAAATTCCATTATGTATATGAGTATTTTTTCTTATCCATTTATCTGCTGATGGCCATCTAGGCTAATTTCGTTTTCTGGCTACTCTGACTAATGGACCGATGAGCATGAATGTTCAGGACTCTGCAGAAGTTCTGCTTTTGTTGTGAGAAGCCTGCACTGATTGCTACAGCGCACCAGTTCATAGAGCCTGTAGCAGAGTGAGGGCTCTTCCTTTCCCACACACCCATCAACGCGTGTTAGCATTTGCTTTCTTGGCGTTAGCCACTCTGACCTTGTGAGATTGAGTCAGAGCAGTTCTAGTGTGCATTTCCCTGATGGCTAAGGGTGCCAAACACTTTATAAATTTATTTATTGAGCATTTCTGTTTCCTTTAGTTGAGAACTGACTATCGATTCATTAACCCAATTATTGACTGGATGTTTTGGGATTGGGGGAGTTTAATTTTCACACCGTTTTGTAGGTGTCAATCCCCTGTCCGGTGTGTTTGGCAAGATTTTGTTCTCCCTCCATCAGCTGCCTCTCATCCTGGTGATTGTTTTCTTTGATGTGCAGCTTTTCCATTTTCATGTTCTTGGGAATGTTTTTGATGCTACTAGAGTCCTTTCAGAAAGTCCTTGCCTATGCCTTTATACACAAAGGTCAAAGGACAACATTCATAAACTGGTTCTCTCCTGCTATGAGAGTCCTGAACGTTGAGCACAGGTTGCCGGTCTTGTTTTCTGGTGACCCATCCAGCAGCCATTAATGATTTGTGTTCAATGCTGTCAGAGTCATCTTTTGTTCCTACATCTTTACAACGTAATTCCATATTTGGATTTTTTTTCAGCTTATTAACAATTACCGTTCTTACATCCCGTTTAAGGAGTCCTGCCATAAGGTCATGGTTCTTTTGTATGCCTCTGGGAGTCTTATCTAAAGTTTGCCTTTTACCCTTTATTGTTTTACTGGTAGTTGATTTTTATATGTGGTGTGAGGTAGGGATCAAGTTTGATTTGTTCTACACAGAGATGACTAGCCCATCTACTGAGATGGCCTCTCTTTGCTGTGTAGTGCTGGACTGTCTTGGCTATTATTGAGTTCCTACATGCACACCAATAATGTTTTAAAACTCTATTCCTTCCTCCAGGCCTATTTGAAATTAATTACTGTAGTTTTATAATTGTTTAACTGAGAGACTGCTCTTTGCTTCTTTTGTTTTTATTCTTAAAGGCCGCCTTGGGACTTCTTGGCTCTTTAGATTTTCAAATACATTTAATAATTACATGTACTACTGTGACCTAATGCAAGGTTTTAACAAAAATCTTAATGTGTTTCAGTTTTATTAAGGTTTATAGCTATTGCCAATTGGAGTTGGTTTAATTTAAACCTTGGTCTTGTTCCCAGGGTTTACTAGACACTTCCTTTGACAGAGAAGATAATTGTGTTCCTAGGGCCAAAGCTTGTAGTGAGGGCTTAGCAGCATTCTGTCCTGACTGGACTCTTTCCACTTCCCAGACCACTGACAGGCTAATGTTCATTTGCTCACTTGCAACACAGCCCAGTTGAGAGAACTATGTAGTTTCTCACTGCCACCCTCTTCTGCCTTCCCTCCCCCACCTGTGTGAAACATTGCATCCTCTGTACCCACCCCCAGCTGTGTAAAGCAGCATCCCCCCCCCCCCCCCCCCCCCCCCCCCGCCACCTGTGTGAAGCATTGCATCCTCCCCTCCCCCAAGCTGTGTGAAGCTTTGTGTCCTTCCCTCCCTCCTAGATCCTGGATTAGGCATAAACCACACCCCAAAACCCATTTTCACAGAGTGAGTGATCCTTTGTCAGGCAGGGAAGAAACGTAAAGTGGCTGATTTCTGACTCAGGCAGAAACCAGCAGCAAATGGCCTTGCAGGTGTGATTTTTAAGAGGGAAAAGGGGGAGGTCTGTGTTAGGTCTTACTAGAATAGGCTAGGATGCAATGGTTTGTTTTGATTAGTCATGTTAATTAGGGTAGCCTAAAGGGGGCTTTTTGGTTGCTGGACTTGATACTTAATACCTTGATAGCTGGACCTTGGCAACTAGCCTTAGGAGTGAGTCTGGCATGAGAAAGTGTCCAAGTAAGGGAGTAGATCTTGGTGGCTAGCTTTAGGGATGCAAGCCATGGTTTATAAGAGAAGGAGGAAGGACAAGGCCTGCCGGCACCATGTTTGCCATGCTTGGGCCTGCTTGAGCCCTTCCATCCTCCCCCTTTTCTCTTGAGCCCCTGATGTAGCAATTACTTTTCTCATCTCTGATCAATTGTCTGGCACAAGGGACCTTGATCATGATTAAGACCTTGGTCATTGATTAAGAGCATATGCAGTCCATCATGGCAGAGGAAGCATGGGACAAGAGCTCGAGGCAGATGGTCACCTTGCACCTGTAGTCTGGACTCAGAGAGATACATGCTGCTGCTCAGCTAGCGGTTTCCACAACCCCATCCTCGTGTGAAACAGTCTCGCAGTGCAGCCTACGCTAGCCTTAAGCTAAACCTCCTCTGGGCTTGGCTTTGTGAGTCCCAGAGGTTACAGATATACACCACCGCAGCAGCCCCTCCCACATGGCCACACCTCCCCAATTCCACTGAGGCTTGAAACATAACTTATCATGACTCCCAACTGAAAACGTTAGCCTCAAGTCGTGAAGTTAAGTCCTGAACAAAAACGATGAAGAAAAGAAAGTCAGAGCTCCTATGAGCACAAATCATGTGTAAAGGCAGAGCCTGGCCGGTGTGAGGTGAGTGAGGAGCGCTGCTTTTTGGAGAGAAGCATGTCAGATGGCACAGGCCTCATTGAACACTGAGCTGGAACCGTGGGTGGCCTCTTCACCAAGGGCTCATGACTGTTCAAGGTGAAAGAAGCTTCCAGTTGATGTAAAGTCTATAATTGGTGAGGTCTGGGGAAGTCTTGAGAGAGCTTAATGTACCCATTGACTAAAAACTTATGTAATGGCGATTTTCCACGGGATGTTTCTGTAATTTATTTTTCTACCCAAATGACACTTATTGTCTTTTCCATAAATACTAAAATGTGGGATATTCTACAAAATCTAAGAACTAGAGGTATGCAGGACACTGAAGAACCAGCCTGCCGCCGCCATCTTATAGTAAAGACAAACTAGGTTCATTCCTGTTTATGATTAAACCTCTGTTTCTCAGGGCTGTGCCCACCTGTGGCATTAACTACAAATGGCTCTGTACTACCTGTTCCAGGAAACTGACAACAGTGTCTTTGTTTCAAAAAGATGTTTTTAACCATTTTGCAATCCTACCTTCTGTTTCAAAAGGTTATTTTGGTGACCTGTTGCTATGACTACCTTGTTATGCCCATCTTGCAACCATGTCTTTGTTTCAGGAGGTTGTTGGGACTAACTTGTTATGCTTATGATTCTGCTCCCATAACCACACTAATTTTGCCCGCCAAATTTCACATTTGGAAATCCCTAACCCTGAGCTATAAAGCCTTGCCTTCTTCACATCCGGTGCTGACCTCTTGAACCTTGCCTTAGGGGAGGCAACCATGTACACAAATAAAAGAGCTTGCTTTAGTTAGTTACTTGCTTTAATTAATTCGGCCATGATGATTTGGGTCACTGGTCTCTCTTCTCCTGTCTCTGGGATTAACAGTGCCTGTGTGTGTTTGTGGACAGCTGTCTCCTTCCTTTAGGACAAACTCTTGGATATGAAGTGTTGGTCTTGGTGTAAGATTGTATCAAAGACTTAGTAACAAATCATTACATTGTTTGGCTGAATAGCAAAAGGGCATGAAGGTAAAATGGTGGACTGGAAATGCAGGTAGCTAATCAGGCTAGGACGTTGTCAGCAGTAAAATTCAACTTTAACACGTCGCTTTGCTGGTCTATCAACATCCTACCACTGACAAAATATGAGACATCAAATTAAGAAGAGAAGTTTATTTTGGCTCAGTTTCGGAAGCTGGAACCCGTGGCTCACTGGCTCCATAGGTTTTAGGCCTCTATAGACACAGGACATCATGGAGCTATGTGTGATGGGAAGAAACTCACTTCATAGTGACAGGAAAGGCTGAGAACAAAACATACCCTTCAAGGCACGCCCTTCATGTCCTGCCTCTAACCAGGTCCCGCCTTCTAGAGTTCCTGCTATCTTCCTATAAAGATGTGAAGCCACGAGTGGTTAATTCATTGAAGATGGATGCCTTCCGGTCCTGGAAGCTCAAAGACTTCACCTTGGGACACTTGATGCATTGGAACCAAGCCTTCAACACAGGAGCTTCTTGGAGACATTTCAAATCCAAACCATAATATGAATATATAGCTTTGTCTTTCATTATTGAATACCAGCTGTGTACCAGGCACTAGGAAAATACCCAACAGTGTAAAGAAGAGGCCTTAGCTTTTAGTCTAACGTAATTTTTAAAAAGCTTTCCTGGGTTCTTCTGAGCCCCACCTGCCCCAGATCTCCACAAAGCCCAGTAAGGTGGGTATATTTTTATTGACTAAGGGGAAGCAGGTCTCCAAAACTGACTGGGATGAATCACACCACTCTAATTGCCAGAAGGTGAATGTCCAGGTCTCCCTAAGAAGCCATTTCACCATTAGCTTATTGGTGAGGAAGGGTTTTAGAGCCTAGAGTCCATGCAAGCATCCTTTTACAATGCATTTCACTCCATCAGGTAATGATGAAGTACCGGGTGGGCTGCGGTGAATGGGATGTTCTCTCCTCCCCTCCACTGCTGGTGGGAGGATAAAAGGATATAACCTTTCTACCAAGCAGTCTAACAAATTACCATAAGCCTCAGAATATTTCATCTCTATTATCTGGAACTCTGTGCCTTGGACTCTATCCTAGCCTCTAATCTGGACCAGTGGAAAGCAAATGAATGAAACTGGAAGGTAAATGTATGTCTCCATATAAAGTCTAGAGACACTATAAAAAGATTACCAAGCATTATTTATTACACTGAGAACTATATTATGCTATGGTATTCTGCAAGATAAAATACTATCCAGCCATAATTCCTTTCAAGTTTTATCTTTGAATTAAAATTTTTAAGAACAAAGAATGCTGAAAAACATTAAGAATAATATAATCCTGACATGAAACTGATAAAATTACATTTTCATTATATAGATAAACATTAACACCAAAATATTAATGATAAAATGGTGGTGATTTTCAGCAACAAAATTGTGTGCACCTGAGTGCAGTTGCCTGAGGAGGACACAAGAGGGCACCACCATCCTGGAGCTGGAGTTACAGCAAAGTGGTTGCTGGGAAGTCAACTTGGTTCTCAAGTGCAGCCATCCCTCCAGCCCTGAGATGATTTTCTTTATGTTCTTTGGTTTTTCTCAGAATATTTTGTTGTTGTTGTTTTCATGAATACCATTTATATCCAGGAGAAAGGCTTTTAATACTCAGACAACAGTAGCTTATGGAGAGGATTTTAGTTTATCCAGTGCTTCCTGGAGAAAAAAGTCTGTTCTGAAGAGGCTTCGTTCTCAGAGTGGGAGTGAAGCTTTGCTGGGTTTCTCTGAACACTTTGCTTTTCTTTTAACAGAGCCTATTAATATTTCTCATATTCTTCCATTAAGTGTTTAGTAGGAACTGACTCTGCCAGGCACACGCCAAGCTAAGATATAAAAGGCAAGAGCAGGAGCCTGCCCTTAAGAAAACTGAGAGAAGTCACCTAGAGTCAGCTAGTACAGTACGCCATATATGCTGGTGCAGACAAGAAAGCCAGGTGAATCCAGCCAGGGATCCAGGGGGAGAGGGCAGGATGAATCCAGCCAGGGATCCAGGGGGAGAGGGCAGGATGAATCCAGCCAGGGATCCAGGAGGAGAGGGCAGGGTGAATCCAGCCAGGGATCCAGGGGGAGAGGGCAGGATGAATCCAGCCAGGGATCCAGGAGGAGAGGGCAGGATGAATCCAGCCAGGGATCCAGGGGGAGAGGGCAGGATGAATCCAGCCAGGGATCCAGGGGGAGAGGGCAGGATGAATCCAGCCAGGGATCCAGGGGGAGAGGGCAGGATGAATCCAGCCAGGGATCCAGGAGGAGAGGGCAGGATGAATCCAGTCAGGGATCCAGGAGGAGAGGGCAGGATGAATCCAGTCAGGGATCCAGGAGGAGAGGGCAGGATGAATCCAGCCAGGGATCCAGGAGGAGAGGGCAGGATGAATCCAGCCAGGGATCCAGGGGGAGAGGGCAGGATGAATCCAGCCAGGGATCCAGGGGGAGAGGGCGGGGTGAATCCAGCCAGGGATCCAGAAGCTTTGCAGAACTCATTTGCTGTTCAGAATTTTTATTTAGGAATTAAGCCACTAGATGTCATATAAATGATATGGTTGTTTTTCTCACATGATTTAAATTATATTTTTATTACTCTACCCTTAACCAAAACCTCTCAAAATGTCAGGTGAATTTTTGGAATAGTCTAACTAGTAGGCCAAAATCTGACTCACATTCTGATTTGTGTGTTTACTGCAAGATGAGTCTTTCTTAACTCCAAAGCATGGTCATCAGGCCTCCCACAACACAGTGGCCATTCTCTGTCCCACTGCCTGCAAGCGAGACTCTCAAATATGATTGCTAGAATTTGTCTTTATCATAGCACGAATCTTATAAAATAGAAGTCTATGAAATGGAAATGGAAAAATGATAACTTTCCTTTCTGGAGCTCAGAATTAATGCTTCCCAAAAGGTGTTCTTAAAAATCTTATTAAAGCATTTTTTCAACCGCATATGTCAAATAACAGCTATAGCTTCATCCTGAGACGGTGACCGCACATCTGTCTGTTGGTGCTTCTAGAAGCATCCTTTTAAAAGATTTTATCTTTTAAATTGTTTGTTCAGTGTATGTATGTGTATCTCTGTGTGCCTGTGCAGAGGTGTGCATGTCTTCCTCTCTCCGTTCCTGTCTCTGTCTCTCTGTGTGTGCGTGTGTGCGCTCCAGTGCATGTGTTTGTACAATCCACTGTACATGTGAAGATCAGAGGGAAAACTCGTAGGAATCAGAACTCATGGTTGAACTTAGGTAGGTTTTGGGATAGAGAGGAAGCAAGTTTACCTACAAAGCCATCTCCGGCCCCACCTAGAAACATTTTTAATAAAATCTTGATTCAGTATTTTTTAAAAACACTTTAATCACCCATTCTTTCTTTATAAGATGCCATATTGCTCAAGTAGCTTAAAAATTCTGGGAAATTATCCTCTTTGAAGTTCTGAGGGTCTTATTTGAAACAAAGCATACAGCAGGAGTAACAGAAGTAGAAAATAGCTCAATGGCAGTTAGCATAAAATTAGTGTTGATGCTGAGAAAATGAGTCAGCATGGAACTGTAACTCCCTAAACAGCAGTTCAGTGGCCTGCCTTGCAAGGACTGTGTCTTTGCTCCATCCAAGATGGAGTGAAGAAATGTCCAAGTGCTTAGCTAACAGCAGAGTCCAAAGTAGTCATTCCTAGAAGATGGGGGTGTATGTGCTTTTTAACTTTCATGTGTGCAAGCATGTGTATGTGTATGATTTATGTGTGAGGTACATGTATAGGGTGCACGTGTGTGTAAAGTGTACATGTTTATGGTATATGCATGCATGCGTGTACACATGGAGCCAAACCAGGAAGCCCGATACCCTCCTCTGCCACTCTCCCCTCCCCCTTATTCCTTTGAAGCAGTGTCATTCACTGAACCTGGAACTCAAGGTTAGTTTCTTGTTTTTTGTTTGGCTAAGCTGGCAGCCAGTAATTCTCAGCAATTCTCCTGTCTCCACCGCAACCCCTCATTCTGTGGTGACAGTCCTTCATAGAAATACACATGGCTTTTATGGGAGTTTGGCTATTGTTCTGGTTCTCCTGCATATGCATCATGTACTCTTAACTGCTGAGCCCTAATGTCCAGGATCCTACATGATGGATGAAGTACCACAAAAGTGATCGTTTCACCCTGGTACCTACCCTGCCTGCCTCAGGACACACCCTCTGCCTGGGTTCTGTGCTACATGTACGAGATGGAGTTAGGAGTAAGACAATTTCTGACCTGGGAGAACTAACAGTTCTGTGGGAAAAACAGTTGTTTCTGGCCCTCGAATGACAGGGACAGTGGTCATAGGGTAGACATAGCATTTTTCAAGTACATTAAGAAACAGGTGAGATGCAGGTGACCTCAGATTCACACTAGGTTAGATGGGAGATGGGACAGTTATTAGAAAGTAAGGGAGAGATGAGAGAGAAGAGTGTAGTTTGCAGCCTCCTAGGTGAAAATGGCCAGTCAGCTATCAACGTGAAATACAAGTTTGGGCCTTGCAGAGAGGCGGCCATTGAGATGCAGGTCTCCAGTCTGGTGAGTGTCGGAATGTTAAACTAATAGAGGTGGCTGGGGTCACCCAAAAGTACATTTGAACCAAGAGAAGCAGATCATGGAGGATGGCACCCTGGAAACTCCCTGCCTATGCTGTGGGTACATCTTTTGCCATTTTACTGATTACATAGTATGGTGTGAGTTGGCTCAAGACTCATGCCACCATTTATAAAATGTGTACATAAAAACAGCTGATGCGATAGCTAAGTGGGTAAAGATGCTTGTGCAGCCGCGGTGACTCGAGGTCTGTCCCCCGGGACCCGAGTAAAGGTGAAAGGATGGAACCAATGTTTCAGAGTTGTACTTTAGCCTGTACACATGCACTGGCACCCTGAACACACACCGACACACATCACACATACACCCACAAAATTTATATATTATGGTACAGATTAATGCTGAGTGTGGGGACACATGCATATGATTCTAAAACTCAGGAGGCAGAGGCAGCACCACACATGTGAGACCAGTCGTGTGTGTAGAGCAAGCTCCATGCTGACTGAGACTACAGCGTGAGACCCACCCCAAGTACAATGTTCTAACCACATCAGGTTCAGTTTGGATTCACAAACTATAAATGGGCTTTGGGTACACTTCCTGTTCCTTATGCTAAGCATTCTTATGCTCTGGCTCCAGTGTCTTGCTTAGCTTATTCGTGGGATTTGTTTTGGTTTGTTTGTGTTTTTGTCATTTTGACAATTTCATCACGTAGTTGGTTTCAGGCTTATTTGGTTCCTGTGTTCAAGAGATTCACCTGGTGAGAATGGATTGTTGGTTTGACCGATGGAGAGATTGCACAGGGAATTACATACGACCTTTGAGGGTATCGTGGCCTTTTCAGAGACACTGACATGATCTGGGGCTGACAGGGCATAGGCCTGCCTTTGCATGTGGGCACACTTGTCATCTGCAGGGCCCCCGTGTGTCAAGAAGAGGGTGGCAGCCAGCGTTGCAGCAGCTTTCTTCTGAGTGCCTCTGCTCACGCGGCCACAATGAGGTGCTGACGATCCAGCTTTCTTTCAGCCTTTCATTGCAGCTCAATAGCATCTCTCCAAACAGTCCCAGGCCTTTCAGCTTCATGCTGAGCTCATCATGGTTTTGATATTTGGAGGCTTCCAGCTTGTGATTAAGAGCTATCCAGTTCTTGTTTCTCATTGCAGACTCTTAGCTCAACCTGTGAGCCAATAAACCCCTGTGTGGTTTGGGAAGGCTCTTCTTCAGAATTTGAATATTAGTCCCTTTTGGTAAAGCTTAGGATAAAGGGTGTGGCTTAGAGTGAGGCATGGGCTAGAGAAGGTGGTCACTAGGCAGGCTTTGAAGTATCAAAACCCATGGACTTCTCAGGTTGTTCTCTGCCGTTGTTGTACATCAATATTGAGCTCATAATTCCTTGCTCACCATCATGGACTCTAAACTCTGAATAAAACATCACATTATACTTTTTTTAAAATTTTTACATCAGTTGCCTTGGTTTCTTTATTTTTCACGCAATAAGTAACTACTCACTCTCTCTCTCTCTCTCTCTTTCTCTCTCTCTCTCTCTCTACATCACCTCTCTTGTTGTTTTGTACTCTTAATTCATCTTATACAAACCAAGTGATTCACCAAGTGAGCAAACCTGCATTTCCTCTTCCTCCACCTTGTGTGGATGAACGGATGGGGTGTTGGTGAAGTCTGAGGTTGTATCGTTAGTTAAAGTGTTGATTTTGAAATATGTTGTGTGAATTGATGTTGTCATCTTGGGATTTGTGTGTCTATAACTTCGATGCTTAACAAACCCATAGAAAGCCATTTATAAGGAAATTGAATGGAATTGCATAGGGTTCACGGTAATCAGGGTAGGGAGCATGGTGCTGGGGAAGTAGCTGAGAGCTCTGCTCCAGATCTGCCGGCAGCAGGAGGAGAGGGCCGCATGGCCTGACATAGGCTTTTGAAACCCTAAAGCCCACCCTCAGTGACATACTTCCCCCAATAAGGCCCCACCTCCTAATGCCTCTCAAGTAGTGGCACTCCCTCATGACCAAGCATTCAAATAGTTGAGCCTATGGGGCTATTCCTATTCAAACCACCACTGTGTGATTCTCAGAAAACTCTGTTTTAAATTTTTTGCTATTTTCGCTTTCTACATTTATTTTATTTATTGTTATAATTTAGAAACATTTCTTTGAACCCTTGTGTGATATTCTATAAGTTTTTGTCTCATTTTGTTGAAATATACTTACAAAGTGATGGACTATGATTAAGACCACTTGAAATAAACCCTAGGTTCTGTACTTGGGCATGCTTAATTGTGTAATTATCGCTAGAGACGTAGAATCTAAGAGCTATTTGCACATTCTGAGTGCACATATCCTCAGTTTTATTCAGAAAAGGAGTTGGCTCCTTCAGTTATAACAGCTCCTGCCTCTCCATCTTCTCAGTGTGATCGTAGATAGATAAAGAAGCTGCGGAAGAAAGAAGGGATAACTCAGCCCTAGTATGGGATTTGGCCAAGGGATGTCCTTGCTTTGTTAAAGGCCAGATAGTGTTCAAGTTCAGGGTAAAATGTGTTGCTATGCTGGAGATCCTGGCATGCTCAGAGACTCGGCCTAGCTGTGTGCAGACTTTCTACTTAAGAGGAAATGGTTGGAACTTCATGCCTGTTCTTGGGCATGCTTAATATGACCTATCTCTCTAAAGCACAAGAGTGTAGTTTCTACCTACCAGCACCAAAAGTGACTTACCCAGGAGCCTTCTGCTGCTCAAACCCACCTTGGCTAATTATTTATTACTTATTCTGTCTGATGCTTTCCCTTACGATCAATCACACAATGCCCCTATTCTAGCCTGCTAAACTTGTAAGACCTTCCAGGTCTATCTGCAGAACTGAACAAGACCCCTCCACTCACCATTGTTAGGATGTATACAGCAGACCACCTTGGCAGGTCTGACCAAGGTATGCTGCAGAGAGCAGAGATCACACCATGCAACACATCTAGCAAAAGAGATTTATTGGAGGGGAGTACAAGGCTATCTCTGAGTGGGGATATGAGAGAGAGAGGAGAGAGAGACAGAGACACAGAGAGATAGCAAGAGTGAAAGAACACGAGAGTGAGTTAAGAGAGAGGGCTGTGATGGTGGGACCTGTGAAAGGGCACACATAGCACTTGGTGACTGGTGATACTGTCACTGCAGGCACTGAGTTGCTGAAGGCAGGGTGGGGTTAACATTCCTCCTTTTTGTTTATTATAAGAGGTGAGGAAATAGGAAGGGGTGATGGTTAGGCAGGAATGGGGGTGCTGTGCTCTTTAGACCTCTTCCTGCTGTCTTGGGGTTTCAACCTCTCTGGGGACCCAAGAAAGCTAGGATGCTGGCCAAGTCCTGGACGAGCAGACTTTGTGGGACCATCTGGTGCCAGGGACATTCAGGCAGCAGTTGGAGCAGTTGGAGCAGTTTGGGAGGCTGGACCACCTGGGGCTAGCCTCTTTGAAGCTATAGATTTGAGGGAACGCCTGGAACTGGTAGGTTTCTGAAATAGATGTTTATCAGGGGCAGAAGATAACATTAAGGGGTTTGGGAGGGATTTTTTTCTTAGGTGTATATTTGAAATTTTTAGGCCCTTGGTTCTAGTAGCTTGGGTAGCAGAGTCCCAAGACCAGTGAAGGGGAGGAGATATGTTAGCATTACCACTGTTTGTAATAGGTACTGAAGTCCACATTGCAGAAAAGGCAACAAACTTACACTTTTGAGTCATTGTAGAAGCTGAGGGGGGGGAGCACAAAATGATTCTATGTGAAAAGCATGAACACTCTTCCTTCTTTCTGGAAGGACAAGGGAAGACATAAGTTAGACAGATGTTTTTATCACAACGAGAAGCACTTTTAAGTCTATCCTTAGACGCAACCAAAGGAAATGTAAAATCTTGAGCTTGTGACTATGTTACTAGTAGTCAGTGCTTACCAGAGCTAGATTAATAGCTTATCAGAACTCCACTGATCAATGTTAAAATTCTGAACTTTTGAGGTCTTAATATAACAGTAGCACAGTGAGGGGAAAAGATCTGAAAGTTTTTTGTTTTCATTTTTATATACCTTAAGACAATTTTTATACCTTTACAAATTGCATTTACATATCTTAAAACATCATCTTGGACTCTCACAATGTAAGCTGTCTTATCAGACCTTACACAAACTTTATACCTTTTCTTTCTATGCAATCATTTACAGGAGCTACAGGTGGTTGCTTACTGAGAGCCATCATTATAAACTGAGTTTCTTTAAATAAAGGAATAGTGAAAAGTTACATTGAAATCTGCTTTGTGAGTTTATTTCTTTTTAGAGTCTGGTAGCAAGATAAACTGTGTCTAGACCTCATGTTAGCTTAGGGAAGTGAGGCCTAAGGTAAACTGTGTCTAGACCTCATGCTAGCTTAGGGAAGTGAGGCCTAAGACCTGGTTTTTACACATGAAGAGAACTGAGAAGGCAGAAGCCTTGGCTGCCGCTGTCCACTGACAAGGCTCTCACTAGCCTAGTTGTCTACACAATCAGAGATTTGAGAAGGATGAATTTTACCCCGGTAAGCAGGAAGTACAGACTAAGCAGCTCTTGAATCTATTAAAAATGGCAGGTTCACCAGCTACCTGGACAATCAGTTACCCTTGGTTCCTCCATGGTCATTTGGGGCAGGCCTCATGTTCCAGGGCAGCATCAGTCTCTGGCCACAGGCTCCGAACACCTGACAGATTTTCCTGTGGAGTAGGAACTTTGGGAGGACTGGCCTACTGGCAAAGTGGGGCAGTCAACTCCCCAGTGTCCTATTAGTCCACAATTTGGACAGCGTCCTGGTAGCTGGTGAGGTGAAGGGCAGTTTCTCATCCAGCAGTCAGCTTTGCCACATTTAAAGGAAACTCCAGGTGGAGGTTCTTCTATGCTCATGATCTTCTTTAGAGAAGATTAGGGGTGCTGTCAGTAGCTGGCATGTCTCTATATCATGAAAACGTTATTAAACATTTTAAATACTATATTCACCAGATCTCCCAAAGAATTTGAGGACCATCGGTCTATCAAGTACATATAAACTGGTCAAACTTTACTTGTTTCTAGTTATTTTTTTTTTTAGGCTTAAATTTGAAGACATATATGAGAGCTAAATAAAGCCTGTCCCTGTAATTAATTACACTAGTACTTAGCATGGCTACGAGTAGAGTTCTGAACACATTAAAGAATTTGATCGTCTATAAAGTGACTATTAACTTGCATGTCTTAATCATCTTTAACAGTTTTCAATAAGTTTGTAAGCTTTTAAATTAGGTTTTTGTATATAGATTAGGATTTTGCAGCTTTATTTCTGTTTGGTTTAACTTTAAAAAAATCAAACATATCTTATTGATCAAATATCCGTTATTTATCAAACATATGTTGTTTTGAGAAGCTTGGCGTTGAACAGTTAGCAAAGATGTAAGAATTTAGGTGTGAACCTTTAATCAGCTTTTTTTAATCTGAATAGACTTTTACAACCTTAAATTTTTATCACTATATAGAGTATATCGTAAACCAGACTTGAATCATATATATTGTATGATATAACCTTAAATTTTTATTGTCATACAAAAATCTATACCAATTCAAAATATTTGAGACGTTACTTCCTTAGTCTAAAACAGGAGATACAATGATAACCAGAGCTCATTCAGACTAAGAAGTTTTACCATTGTTACTTTATGCCATGTGGTCATCTAAACTCGGTGAAGTCACATGGCATTTACTCTTTAACTTTAGCAAAGATGGTTGCCAGCCATGTGGCTGCTTACTTCCTGATGAGGTCACCAGCCAAGATGGAGGAGAGCCGCAAGGTTGCTATTTAAAA
This sequence comes from Mastomys natalensis, assembly GCA_021653895.1. Lineage (NCBI taxonomy): Eukaryota > Metazoa > Chordata > Mammalia > Rodentia > Muridae > Mastomys > Mastomys natalensis. The sequence goes on from JAJTUV010000150.1 coordinate 2,087,095, forward strand.
ACGTCTGATTTCCGTGTGTGTGTGTGTGTGTGTGTGTGTGTGTGGTGTGAGTGTGTGTGTGTGTGTGTGTGTGTGTATTACATATACACACAGAGTTGGGTCCAAGTTATGTATACAAACATACACATATCCCAAAGAACTGTTGAGTTACACACACACACACACACACACACACACACACGCACACAGATATTTAATTATAAGCCTTTTGTTATAAGTTTAAAGACAAATTTTGTTACATAGATTATAGATTTTAAACCATACCCAGTGAACAATTTGCAAACTGTGAGATAAGGGTTAAGAGGTTTTTTTGTTTTGTTTTTGTTTTTTTTTTAGCAGAGTGCAAAGAAATCATAGATATAAATGATGTTTAAGAGTGGGCAGTAGAACCTTAGAGGTAAGAGACTTCCGGAATTGTGTAGCAGAGCACGGTTAGATAAAGATATTTAGGGATCCATTTTCTAGCAGTAGAGTTGTTGGAATTTAAAAATCAAGTTCCTCAATTTCCTTGGCCATTGATGTGCACTGAGGCCAAGCTTTGTATAAAATCTGAGTTGGGAAGGAAGCTGAAAGCCAGAACACCTTGTGGGTGTGTTCCTCTGAGCTCCAAGAGGGGGCAGAGAGCTAAAGCTGCAGGAGTGCAGGCAGCTCCTAGAGGAAAGCCAGGAGAGCATAGCCCCAGAAGGGCACAGGGAGAGACAGAGCAAGTGGCTCTGAGTAAGAGAAGGCAAGGAAAAGAGAAAGAATCCCAGGCTGCCACAGGCAGGGCTGCAGTTCCTGAGAGACTCAGGCAGGTATAGCAGGAGAACAGATAGCAGGAGAAAATGGAGATAGCCATGTGGATTTGGTAGCCAGAGGCACAGCAGACTGCAGAAGCCAGAGAAACACATAAAGTGCCCACGTTGAGAGCACACCGGGCCAGAGGGAAGCAACAGCCGAAGAATCGGATTCCAGATTTTGGAATCAAATTTGCAAACAAATGGTCTGTACATACTTTAGTACAGTTAGATTAGCAGCTTGGTTCAGAGCGTGCAAAGCAGGGGAAAAGAGGCGTATGCTGGGTGTATACACAGTGCGGCTGGCCTGCTCCTTTGCTTTTCCCGGATAGTGCTATGTGGACGTGGACTCCCAATTTGCAACAATCTTACAGATTCATCAACTAAGTTAAAGACAGGACATTTGCAAAATCTGTGAAGGGCATGGTGGGGAGGCACACAAAAACAACAGGGATTGGAGCCAGGAAAAAAAAGAAATAGAAAATGGGGAATTCTTTTCTCTTCCCTGATCATTTGGTCGGCAGCATTTGGGTTGATTATCTAAGGGGTTGCTCACCAGGGTCAGATGCCACACTAGATGCCCTTAAGTCTGGCATTAGGTAGGGTGGTCGGAGGTTCTGCAAGAAGCATCCTACAGGGCAGCCAGGAGGTGGATAATGCAGTTCCCATGGAAGAACTGAGGCTTGTCTATCAAGACAGGTATATACACACATAAAAGGAGGTCTATGAGAGGGACTGAGGGGCAGGTGACAAACAAGAAGGAGACCAAAGTATGTGTGACATGAAAGCGGCAAGAACTATTTCACCAGAGGAAGGGGACCAGGATGAGGGTGAATAAGAATAAAATACATATGCATGATACATATTCGTGAGACTTTCATAAAGAAACCCACTACTGTGTATGCTAACTATAAATTTTTTAAATAAAATTTAAAAATTCTCACTGGAGAAGCGGGTGGGTTGCTGAGAGGCAGCGTTGAGAGACCCATGGTGGCAAAGCTACTGTCTCCAGAGCAGTGGACTGCTTCGTGGATGTGTCAAGAAGTGTTTGAAGGCTGTCAATAAAACAATAGGCCTTTACTAAACCCTCCGGCGAGTCTTAAGGTCTAGCTGGAGAGCAAACATTCAGGTCTATTTCAGGATTTGCCGCATCCCCAGATCCACCCGGACCAGGAGCCACCTTACTATCGGGGATGTGCGGAGGCTACAGTTCAGATGGAAACCAATGTGGGATCCTGGGACCCGGCCTTACAGTGTGACTCCACATAGTCCCCAAGGCTGTTTGCACCTGTCTGCTGGCTTGCTGTACAGAAAGCTGGTGAGCGTGCGGAGGGGGCTGTCGGAGTCTCGGCTGCAGCCGAGTAGCAGAGCTGAGGAGCCGGTGCGAGCTGCACGGGAACTGCGGTGCTGCGAGAGGGGAGCGGGGCTGCTGGAGCCGAGCGCGTCACGGGAGCGAAGAGACGCTGCACGGCCCTATAGGCGGAGGCGCTCTGGCTCCTGCGGGAGCAGAGGTATAAAAGTGCTGTGAGCATCGAGTGAGCGCCACCGAGGACCGAGGTGGGTGGCAGTCGGGCACGGTCAGGGTCCCTTGGCATTCCGGAGTTTTCTTTGCGGTCCCGACACCCCCCGGAGGATCTCGGTTGCCTCCCGAGTCCGGACCTGGGCTGTCCAGGTTCCCTCGGAGGTCGGGGCTCCCTCTGTGCTCCGTGCCCCTCGAGCCCAGGTTCCCTCTGTGGTGCGGACTCCTCTAGCCCGGTGCGCTCAGCGCCCCGCACCCAGCCTCCGTGCACCGAGCCCGGAAGGGAGTCCAGCCCTTGTGCCCAGAGCTGCAGTGGCTGGACATGACGGTCCCTCCAGTCTGCTTCTCTTTCTTCTGTCCTCGGTGCGAGCCACTGAGCAACCGCAGGTCGTCCCTGAGCATCCCAGCATGGAGGCAGCCCTGACCGGGCCCAACGCCTCACACTTCTGGGCCAACTACACTTTCTCTGACTGGCAGAACTTCGTGGGCAGGAGACGCTACGGGGCCGAGTCCCAGAACCCTACGGTGAAAGCCCTGCTCATCGTGGCCTACTCCTTCATCATCATCTTCTCGCTCTTCGGCAATGTCCTGGTCTGTCATGTCATCTTCAAGAACCAGCGCATGCACTCAGCCACCAGCCTCTTCATCGTCAACCTGGCAGTGGCAGACATCATGATCACATTGCTCAACACGCCCTTCACTTTGGTAAGGAAAGGTCCTCCCGGGTTCAGTCTCTTTTCCTGAGCATCTTTCTATCCTCTCTCCTCCCGACATCCCGTCTCTTCCAGGTCCTCCCCACCTCCAGGCTCTCCCACCCTCCTCCTTCGCCTGCTCTGTTCAGCCCCTTCAGCCTTAGTTTGTGTTCCTGTCTTAATCCTTGGGTCTCCTTTCTCTTCTGTCACTAACCAATATTCCTTCCATCTCTGCCTCCCCCTTGCTCTTTCTTTTCCCCTTCATTTCCAAGCCAGAGTTTCTGCAGCTGGTAGAGTCAAGTGCCTGCAATTGGCTCTAACGGACTGACCATTCTCTGTTTATCCTCCTTGGTCACAGGCGTTTGGAAGTAGCAAACAGTACAACAGGACCCTGAAATGTTAGCAGAGGCTACTATCCTGACTCTCTCTTCAGCCTGTGAAAAACCCACCTCCCACCCTTAGGGTGCTGCTGCTGGGTCATTTGAGGCAGCAACTGCTAGTTGTCAATGGAGTCTGAAATGTCTTTCTCTTTGCTAGTGGGTTAAGCTGTGTCCCCTCTGTGGCTTGATAGGGAACCCCAGTGTGAGGCTTGTGCTGTGAGGGCTGGGACATTTGTGCAGGGGATGCAAGTGACTCCCCCTCTGGGCCTCTGCCATGTGGTGTTACTGATGTTGCTTCTGTCCCTCAGTGACCAGAGAGCTCACGGATGCTTTGAAACAGTGAAGGTACGGCTGAGCAATCCCAGTGACAGACAGCTCATCTCTACAGTGGAGTCATGTCCTTTTCAACTTATGTAATAATTTGTTATTAATGTTATTAGCCAAGCAGAATCTATCTATCTACCATCTATCTATCTATCTATCTATCTATCTATCTATCTATCTATCTATCATCTATCTATCTATCTATCTATCCATCCATCATCCACCTCTCACGCACAAGCAATTGACAGACAACAAAAAGATGGATCACTGTTAAGTCCCTTGGCCCATGTGAGGTCCTTTTAAATCTTCCATCTTCAAAGGATTCTCATTCTCCTGTTCTTCCTTATAAGAACATACTCACATTTTGCAGATAAGGAAACCAAGGCATAGAGACCCTGTCCTTACCCAAGGCCACCTGAGAACTTGCTCTTTTCACGGGTGTGTCCACTAAGCTCCCAGAGGGATTGCGGATACTCTTGACCCAAGTTCTGCTTCCACTGCTCCAAGACACCAACTTGTCCTATTGTCTTTCAGCTTATACTAACCTATCAGTGGTCGTTCAGGTCCTTAGGCACCGGCCAAGACACAAGAGCTTCCCAGAAGTCCCCTGTGCCTCCTGGATGCTTAGAAAAACTGCATCATGGCTCTCCATAGCTTCTCCCTTGGCTTTTCATCAGAGGATAGGCGAGCTGGGGTGGGTCTTGGCTGTGAGCTGCAAGGCTCCAGAGTCTGATCCTGTCACTGTTCACAGCCAGGCTGCAGGGTCAGATAAGCAGTAGACACAAGAAGGGACAAAGAAGCTGAGACAACTGAGAGCTGAATGCTCCAGGGATCTCCTGTGAGAAGGGACTTTCTGCCCTTCCTCCAGGACAAACTATAACAGCTGGGCTTTGAACCCCACCCATGGCAACGTCCCAGTCCAAGCTCCTTTAGATCTAATCTATCTATATCTATCTATCTATCTATCTATCTATCTATCTATATCTATCTATCTATTATATCTTGCATCTATCTATCTATAATCTATCTATCTATCTATCTAACCAACTACTATCTATCTACCTATACTATCACCATCCAAGGTGTTGCCCTGTGCACACAGGTTGAGAACTGGGTCTTCAAATCCCTCAGTCTGCTCACCACAGCCTTCCCACTGTGGCAAGGCACTGGCCTTTGGCTGCTCGGTGACAGTAACCTCCTCCTGGACCCCTCTTCCTAGCCACTGTGCCCACTGTAGTCAACATGAAGACTGGCCCTGATCATTGAGACAATAACAAACACTTGCTGATGGTTCTGATGACAGAGGCAGGCAGACAGTGTGGTGAAGCCTGAAGGAGGCGGGCCTTATTCCAACCCACCAGGGCAGCAAAGGAGACTAAAAGGATGTGCCATTGCAACGGCTCTGCAAGAGCTAGGTCTCCACAGCACAGAGGGAGCAGGCAGAGCAAAAGAGGACCACTGAAGTTCACCTCATGTTGAGGGAGCACGGAGTGGCTGGGAGAACCTGGGGTTGGTCAGAAAGAGAGGCTGGGCCAGTTTCAGGACTGGGACCTCCTGCAGCCTCTGTCTGGGTGAGTCTCATTGCTAGCAGCAGTGTTCCACCTGAACAGCCTGAGAGCAAGATCCAGAGAGAAGAGGGGGCTTCTGGAGATGGTGATGGCCCAGCTTCTGGGAGGTTTGCTCACTTCCTGATCATAGGTGGGAGGCAGACAGGTTGAAGATGCCCTGCTTTTAGCCTCAATGGTCCTCCCAGTCCCAGGACAAAGCCCTGGATCATCTTCTCCCTGTGGAGATGTAGCCAGAGTCGACCCAACTTTCCTGTATACACACTCTGCAAACACCCCACTCCTTGGTTTCCAACAGACCCTGATCCAGGGTTGATGGCTATTATCCCAGTCTCCACACAGGTGAGCTCCTGCTCATCTTAAACTCCCCTTTGTGCAGTCATAATGGCAGTGTAGAGGCTAAGTATGGCATGTTGTACCTGCCCTACACTTGTTTTCTATCATGCATGATTTTTACAACCACGTGTGAAATGGCAAGCCTGCTTCACACGTGCAGGGTGGAGGCTCAGAAACCCTAAAGTGGGAATATGTGGGCTGTGCTGAGGAAAGTGTGCTCCACACTTCAGCACAGAATAGTTCTTGGCTGGGAAGGCTGGGAAGCCTGAGTGGATGTTCTTCAGATACCAATGAGAGGCATAACTGTGTGTCAGTCAAGGCTAGTCCATTCTCTGATCCGTCTTTCACCTTCCCATCCACTAAGACGACAGTAGGAAATGGCAGAATCTCTGCTGTAAATCCAGGTAGTAAGAGTACTTCTGTCCAGCTGAATTGCTGTTTCCATCTCTGCTGTCAATCTCGTCCTTTGTCCATTTCACTCCCGCCTGATAGCCCATCCTCCCTGGATCAGACATGCCTTGGTCAGAATTGATGCTCCATGTCTCCTGGGCGTAAGACATTCCTCACAGGAGCTGCTCCAGGCCTGTGGTAAGCACCCAGCCCTACATGGTGCTGTGGAAGGACCTTGTCTTCCCCAAGGGTCCCATGTCTTCTCACTGTAACTTTCACCTTCCCAGATTCTACTGTTCCAGTTGATCAGGTGCAATACTGGCATATAGACATGGGGCTGGGGTGTAGTTCAGTGGTAGATCCTTACACAGTATGTATGGGCTCTGAGTTGGAACACACACACACAACACACACACACACACACACACACACACACTCTTCTAAGCACAGTGGACATGTTTCCCCACAAGGCCATGTTCCATTCAGTCAAGAAAGAATTTTATTACACTTAAAAATGCCAGCTTCCCATTTCTAAAAATCGCCTTTTAACAATTTGCTAGGCAATTTCTCCCATCTTTACAGATTTTATAATAAGCCTTTCAGGTAGAGATTTTGAAGCCAGTTTCTGAAAATGGGAAAACTGAGGTTAAAGGAGTTTATTGGCTAAGGCTGCACGGCAATAAATTGAGGTAGAAATGCCAAACCCAGAGTCCGTGTTCGTCCCAAGCTCTCCTGATACCTGATGGCCCAGGGCCATGACTGAATGAACAAAAATGGGTTATGCTGGGAAAAGCCATGTGGTCTATGGCACAGTAGCTGGAAGATTTCTTGGCTGGGAGAGCTGAGAGGTCTCTTGAAGAGATGTTCTTCAAAGACCACTGAGCAGTGAACTGGTACCGGTCAAGGCCTATTGATTCTGTCTGTCCCCAATGTCTGTATTTTACCCACAGGTCCGCTTTGTGAACAGCACATGGGTGTTTGGGAAGGGCATGTGTCATGTCAGTCGCTTTGCCCAGTACTGTTCTCTACATGTCTCAGCACTGACCCTGACAGCTATCGCTGTGGACCGTCACCAGGTGAGTGCACCTGTCCCCAGCATCACCCTCCCCTCTCTGTCTGTGCCTGCCTGGTGGGAATACTACCACCATGGTCTGTAGGGAATACTCTCAGGACAGTGGCTTATTCAGCCCCACTGCCAGCGTGTGTGCTTGTCTCCTTGTTGATCAATTTGGGCAAGGACATGAGGAATGTCAAACCCTTTGGTAGTTGCAAACAACTTGGTTGTTGACGGGAAGGCTCTCGGCTGGTTCCCATCTCTGAATGTAATGAATTACTTTGGGGGTAGAAAAGCAAACACAGAAAATTACAGATGGAAACGAAGAAGCAAGTAACTGCAGGTCAGAGAAGGCTTCCGGTGGGACATGGAGAGTCTCTGGCCCAGACAGTGTAGGAGGAACACAAGCCAGTGTACCGATAACAGGAGCAGGTGGGGTTGGTAGCACCGGAGTAAGCATATGGGGTGGTACCCCATGGGTGGTAGGCACTCAAAGAGATCCTAAGGTCATCCCTTTTGGAAGGGGCCAACTCTGGGCTAGGTATATTCCACACACAAACTACACAATCCATAAGCACATATTTCTGAGTATTCAGTGGTTCTCAACCTTCCTAATGTGTGGCCCTTTAATGTAGGTTCTCATGTTGTGGTGACCCCCAACCATAAAATTATTTCATAACTATGATTTTGCCAATGAGCAGTGTCTCAGTTTCTATGGCCATCAGAATCATGTGTTTTCTGGTGGTCATGCCCCACAGGTTGAGAACCACTGGATTAGACCATGTTAAAAATTAAGAAACAGGCTCAGAAATGCACACACTTTCCCATGATCATGTGGCCAAGAATCGCCACATTTGGTCTAACATCTATCTGGCTCCAAGATCATGCTCTTATCACTTGACTGTTCTGCTCTGTGATGATTTAAACAGACCCACAAAGCAAGTATCCTCAAGATAAAGAGAATCTAGTTTGCCCTGAGATGACCCACGAAGCATGAGATGGCGCAATAGAGAACTAGCTCCAAAGACCCACACTCAAAGACCCCATTCAATGTGAGGAATGACCTTCTAGTAAAAATAAATGTTCAAAGTGGACAGAACTCCCTAGGACACAGTGTCCCATGTCACCAGCCACATCTAAGTGCATCTGGTGACAACTTGAAAAGAGTGTTCTTGAAGGAACTTGCACATCAGTTGAGGGATGGACTGCCCAAATTTGAGATCACTATATTCCCTGATCATGTTAGAATCAGGTCTTCCTATAGTGAAGGTGTGCCACGGGCAGCGGAGGAAAGTTTGCACACAACTATTCCTTACCTCTTGTTAGTCTCCACCAAATCAATCAGAGATCTGGGGTACCTCTGCCCCAGAAACTAGACTCACAAATGGAAAGGCTTTTAAGTTTCCACCATTATTTAAGCTTTTTAGAAGAGTTGATTGGCTGGAACACAATATCAATTCCAAGACACATTTTGGCCCCAAGTCTGTGATACTGGTTCCCTTTTAAGTGTGTGGAAATCACTGTGGGTTGGAATCTAGTAGTGGCTTTAGTGGGTGAAATCAAATCATCTTCTTGCAGTGGGTGACAAGAGATTGCTTCTTATGGTCAGAACCTTCTCTACTGTTCAGGGTCTGGAACCAGAGAAAGATGGTCAGGCCTTGAGGAGGTGGGGCTGAGCTTGAGTCCCCTTCTGTCACCTTTGTACCCTCCTCCTCACTCCACCCTGCTCTTCTGACTTGCAAGAGGCCTTGGGACTACCAGGAGCCACAGAGTCCACATGACACCCTCTTCCATCCCTGGAGTTGAGCTGTGGTCAGAGTGACCGACCTCCCTTTAACTCTCCGGCTACCTAGTGCCATGCAGGCACCACTAAGGAATGTAAAGGGCGGTCACCCTTTGATAAGTAAGACCTGGATTCTTACCTGCTTTCACCTTCAGCTGTGAGACCTCTCACATGTTTTCTAGGTCATCATGCATCCCTTGAAGCCTCGGATCTCCATCACCAAGGGTGTCATCTATATTGCTGTCATCTGGGTCATGGCTACCTTCTTCTCTCTGCCACATGCCATCTGCCAAAAACTGTTTACCTTCAAGTACAGGTGAGATGTGTTAGTTGGAGTAGCCTGGGGCTCAAGGGAGAGTGTACCATGCTGGCCTTCTTCAGAATAGACCCGGCCCACAGTCACTGGGACTAAACGGGAGCCCCCTCTGGATATGACTCTTGCTGTCAGGTGCACCTGCCTCATAAGCTGTTCTTACCAGTTCTCATCCTGTCATCTTGGCCCATGCTGAGTCTCTGCATCCCCTTTTCAACCCGACCTTGCTTTCTAATCTGTTTCCAAGGACAAGACAGTAGTTACCAGGTTCTGCCACCAGGAGGCATATGCTCACACAGATGCCCACTCAGCCCTGTTTAAGCAAGAATTCCCGTCTCACAGAACTTAGAAAGAAAATAGTCATGAGTATATGCTTCTGTGGCAGGATTCCCTATCTCCCCCACTACCCAGTTTGGTCCTTAACATATGCTCTTACCAAATGAGAAACTCCTTTCAAACACTCAATTAAAAACAGCAACGAAAACCACAATCTACTTCATAACAGCCTGTCTCCATGGCAGACTGCACAGGAGGCAGAGCTATCTCATTTTGAACTCATGATCTCTCTGAGTCGGTCCCTAACTCCACAGCTTTCCACTGGGAAGCAGCTGCCTCCCTCCTTCTGTTTCTTTCCAGAATGTGTAAGGAAATTAGTGAGGCCTTGACACCGCTAGAAGCACGTGTACTTTACCACCTGCTCTCCTGACCTCCCATCTATTCTAATGGTCGTTCTTTGGGGTGAGAACTGACCACGAAGAAAGAGCTGGTTTCCTGAACAGAAACATTGCTGCTTCATTCCTTCACTGATCCATTCATTCATCATCCATTCATTCATTTGTTCATTGAATATCTATGGACTCACGATGTCACTATGTCCAAGGGATAATGCCAGGTTCAGGGCACACAGAGTCTGGAGTCTTCCTGACATCTATAAAATGTTCTATGGAGAGACTGAAGCATGATGGATGATTAGGCCACAGTAACAAGAAGACTGTGGCAGATTGCCCAAGCTTAAGTAGGGAGGCCAGCATTCCTCCATAGGAAGTGGTAGTACTGACTCCCCCACCCATAGCAGCCATCTTCCTTTTTCCCTCTCTCTCGGCTCAGTGAGGACATTGTACGTTCCCTCTGCCTGCCGGACTTCCCAGAGCCAGCTGACCTCTTCTGGAAGTACCTGGACCTGGCCACCTTCATCCTCCTCTACCTGCTTCCCCTCTTCATCATCTCAGTGGCCTATGCTCGTGTGGCCAAGAAGCTGTGGCTCTGTAACACCATCGGTGATGTGACCACAGAGCAGTACCTCGCCCTGCGACGCAAGAAGAAGACCACCGTGAAGATGCTGGTGCTTGTGGTAGTCCTCTTTGCCCTCTGCTGGTTCCCCCTCAACTGCTATGTCCTCCTCCTGTCCAGCAAGGCCATCCACACCAACAATGCCCTCTACTTTGCCTTCCACTGGTTTGCCATGAGCAGCACTTGTTATAACCCCTTCATCTACTGCTGGCTCAATGAGAACTTTAGGGTGGAGCTAAAGGCATTGCTGAGCATGTGCCAAAGGCCACCCAAGCCTCAGGAAGACAGGCTGCCCTCCCCAGTTCCTTCCTTCAGGGTGGCATGGACAGAGAAGAGCCATGGTCGGAGGGCTCCACTAGCTAATCACCACCTGCCCTCTTCCCAGATCCAGACTGGGAAGATAGATCTGTCCTCTGTGGAACCCACTGTGGCCATGAGTTAGAGAAAGCTGGAAGCCGTGGGGGAGGGTTCTGTCCTCATATTGACCAGATGCTCGCAGAGTCAGAAAGTTCCACAGAAGCAGTGAAATGCTTGGGTTCCTAGGAACCTGTCCAGCCCCATCTGAGTTGCAAACCTTCTAGAAGATGCCATGAGGTGTTATGTGTAGATCTTTGAGCAAGCACTCTAGAAGCCACCTCAGCTCCAACAGAGGCTGGTCCAGTCAACCACCTCCAATTGTCTAGCATCTGTCACCTTGCCCTTCCTACTGCTGAGCACCTACAGGGGAACCTGAGTCATGTGCTCAGAAAAGAACTTCACTGCCAGGGAGGACAGGCACAAAAGCTTTCTGAAGTCATTGGAGCAACTGTAATCACACAGCTTCAATGGCCTTGGGTCTATTCATGACCAGACAGGACCCATTTTAGTTTCTTAAAGAGAAATTAGCATTGCCATTTTGAAAAGTTCAGGAAAGTGAAGAAATGAATTCAGCCCATCAATTTGTAAACAAAAAAAGCAATGCCTGTTAATATGCTGTGAATTTATCTGCCTTCTTTGTGTGTGTATGTGTGTATGTATGTGTGTGTGTACACTTGTACTTTTAAAATCCTGAACTACACATGTCCATTTAGATTGTAATAATTAGCAAGAAACTGGGATATATCAAAGTACTATTGACTTCTTCCATGATGAATAGGGTCCCTCAACAGACAGAAGAGAAGAAAGGAGAAGAGAGCAAGGTGAGGGTTGACTCCATCTTGTAACTAGCGATGGGTGAGGCCTGGCCCTCTCCTAGGTGGTTACCATCAAGATGAGCAGTACACAAGGGAACTGGGAGGTAGGATTCCTTCCCCCAACCCCCAGAAACAAGAAGAGATGAATCACTGTTCTTTTTTAATGGACAATGAGAGACTTGCTTTCCAATAAGCTGGAAATAATTGTGCTTCGACACCTCATCTGCCCGAGCTGTCTAGACAGGGCATTTTTCTATGTTGTCTGAGTGATGAAATTTTTTTTTCACACCAGTTCCTGAGAGAAGATTTCCCTGTCTACATCACTTGAGAAATTCATGTGTCATATTTTTTCAAAACTTACTGGCTTCTTAAAGCAACTTTAATCCTTAAGGACCCTTTTGTCAGAGAAATCTCATTCCAGGTAGCCAGCGATTTCATCATCTTCCGTATGGTTATGATGACTCTCAGTGTCACCCTTTGACAGATGTGTCAGGCAGAACGAACTCTAATCCCCATGACCAGAGCGGTGACTGCTGCTGTGTTAACTTCGGACTCCCATCTCCTCACAGAGCTGTCACAGAGACAATGCATCTCTGTGGAGCTGAGAGGGAAACTGAGGCTTGAGGGAAGAGAGGCTCATCTAAGACTCATTTGCTAACTGAAGCACAATTTGGTTAAGTCTGATTCTCTGTAACAAACCTGGGGGTTTCTTAAACTAGTCTATTCATGGGAGTGTTTGAAAATTTCCAAGATTAAAAAAAAAAAAAGTCATCAACAGAACAGCAGATTTTTTTTAAGGAAAACTGTCTTGGAGAGGGTAGAAGGAGATTTCCAAATATAAAGTGAGTTTTTGAGGTCACCGCTTCTGCATCTGTCCTGATCTCTGTAATGTCAGCTGGTACCTGTGAGCCGCATCTTTCGTGTGGCCGAGGAGAGTCAAGGTACTAACCTGAGGACAGGAAGCAGCAACACAGTGTGGAAAGAGCTTCAGTCACACCTCCCTGAGGTAGCTGGAGACAGCACCCTGTCACAGAGTCAGCCCTTTGTCGGTCCCTTCCCCATGCTCCCTGTATTCATCTGAGCAGATGTAACTGGTAACAGTGACTGTGGTCTTTGTGAAGCCCGAGTTTTTCCAATATGCTATAAAGTGTGCTTTATTGTAAATCACTGTAGGCACAATAAAACCTCTCCTCTGTGTGCAGGCTGTACTTCTTGGACTGGTGACCATGTCACAGATGGTAACCTTTAAAACAGGATTGATATGGATTATCTGAGGAGTGCATGGAGATTCTCCATGCTAAGCCCAGGATTTTATCTTATGAAAGCCTGGGCACAGTGAAGGTGAAGAGAGCATGACGAGACCTCTGACTCCTCATCAGGAGCTGCCATGTCCCCTCCTTGGTGGTGATATACCCGTGATGTTTGCTTGAACCCTGAGCTACACTTATCCCTGGTGATTTGGGAGGAAGCAAAGCTATTGCTGGAGCCTGGATCCTCTCAGTAGCAGTACTCAGTAGACACAGCTTCCCGACGTGTGCTGTGATTGATGTCGTGCCTAGGCCTGGAGTGCCACCATAGTGGATAACCTGATGCCATTTCATGCAATTGCTAAAGTCAGTTTTAAAGACAGATGTAAATGAGGGTGATGTGATGAGCCAGAAGGAAATTTGAAAGAAACACAAGAGATGAGAGACGGGAACTCAGATTTGTGGATGTTTCCTCATGTCGAAGATACCCGAGCCTTCAAGCTTATGGCCTCACCCTCCCTACCTTCTCTGGAGTGGGCATCAGTATTTCTCAGAAGAGGAAACTGAGGCTCAGCAAACTTAGATCAATTTCTGAAAATCACATTCTAAACTGAAAAATATTACCCAGGAGGTCAAGTTCTATGAAAACATAAAAAACAATCTTGTTTTTATTTTAATCCCATATTCTCCAAATTTTCTTGATGGAAAGGTTTTATTTGGGTGATAAAATATGTTAGCAACCCTAAAAACTAGGGCTTGATTTACATATTTTGCAAAATGCTTGAGTGAGTGGATACCTGTTTAGAGTGTGCCGTAGACCAAGGACTGCAGTTACTCTAGTCCTGACCCTGTGGCCTACCCACCACCAAACCCACCAACAAAGGGCCCAAACAGAAAGCCAATAAAAACAAGGAGCCAGAGGCCCAGGCCTCCACCTTTCTACCCTGTTCTTTACAATCAGGTTACACCTACATCTGGATCATTACAACATATACGTCAATCACATTGTTTCTCACAAGGCCCAGGGCTCTATCAGAAGAGGACTCTGAAAAGAGTGTGAGAGCCAGAGATGGTACATTGAAACATCTGATGGGCAGTGGTGGCGCACGCCTTCAATCCCAGCACTTGGGAGGCAGAGGCAGGTGGATTTCTGAGTTTGAGGCCAGCCTGGTCTACAGAATGAGTTTCAGGACAGCCAGAGCTACACAGAGAAACCCTGTCTCGAAAAACAACAAGAAAAGAAACAGTGTTTCCCACAGCAGGACAGTTATAGAACTCCTCACAGTGGTTCTAACAGTATGCACAAGACCTGTGCAGGATGGAGCCTGACAGAATCCCTGTATGGAGTCGGAAGGAAGTCAGGAAGTTCCACTCCTAGCTAAGGAGCCACTGGCAACTGATATCTGGTAAGGGAGAGTGAGAATTGTTGTTTTTTTAAGAGAATGACCGTGGTTGGTCGAGTGGTTGGTCGACCATGCTCCCTTCAGGGGAGATATATGTACTTCCCAGGACTATATGGGAAACATGGATTGGATTTGATGACTTTTTTTTTTAAGTTAAAGGGAGGTATAGGAAGATTTGAAATTCTCAAAGAATTAGTAAGACTATTTTAAATAGGCAAGTAGAGCTCATTGCCATAACAACAAGGACAGGACAATTATTTTTTTTTTCTTCTCAAAATTAATTCTCCTTGCCTGGGGTTGAAGCTTGTCTCTTCTCCCTCTTGAGTGCCTCCTTGCTACCTTCTCCAGGGTGGGCCCAGCCGCTTCCTAGTGTCCTCTGTCTTGATCCCCCCCGACACACACACACACAAGAGAAGGTGCTTAGGAGCTCGTATATTTTTCTGAAAATGTGCTTAAGTTCATATTTAATCAGTAGTGTGTCTGAATTTAGGTAATGGGTTAAAATCATTTTCTCTTGCAATTTTAAAAGCATTTGAATTAGTTTTAAATTACTGCTATAACAAATTACCACAGTCTTCGTGGCTTAAACAACAAAATTGCTCATCTTCTGGTTGTGCAGGGCTTCACAGTGGCAGTCTGACACACATCAGGGAGGGGCTTTCTTTCAGCTTGTCCGCGTGAGGCCTCCTGGTCTTTGTAGCTTCCAGAGGCCACAGGCCTTCCTTGGCTTATTGCCTCCCCCTCACTCCAGGCTGAAGCCAGCAGCATTGTATCTGAGTTTCTCCCAGGACCACATTCCCCTTGGGCCCTTTATGAGATCCTGCCTTACCATCTTTTCAGGATTGTGTAGTTATATTCTACCCACTTAGGTAATCCAGGATGCTCAGAATCTTCAATCCGTTTGCAAAGATAACTCACCTCATCCTGAGCATACGTACAGGGCTTGGACATTGAAGGGTGGGCATTTGGGGGGATGGCTATTGTTCTGCCTACAAGGCTCCATTGTCTCCTGTTCCAAAACCTCATACTTTCTTTTCTCTCTATGCCACTCAAGAATGGATGTTAGAGACAGTTTCTGTGGCTCCCCAAGGATGTGTTGTGTACGCTCTCTGTTTTCAAGAAAGGAGGGACTTCAGGGGCTTCCACCTGGCATAAGCTGCTTTCATGCTTGTAATCTGCCAACTGTTCAGTATCCCGACTATGCTTGGCAGCTCAGAAACCAGTCACAGAACCAACTCATGGGCACACAGTGAATGCACGGGAACCCAGCTTGCCTGATCCCATAATCTCAAAAGTCCAGTCGGTTGGAGGAAATGCTGCTTAGCGTTTCCACCATGAGTGCCAACGCCTCCCTATCCAGCAGTGCTGTCCTGATCCTCAATGCCCTCAAAATCCATGAAAGAAGGCAAACTCCAGACCCATTTTCTTGAAAGTGTATAGCCTGCTTTCACCTGGGGACAAATTTGTTTTTTTATAGCTTGAGTACATTGTCCCCCAAAGACTGACGTGTGGTGGAAGCTTGGCTCTAAGCAGCAGTGTCTCCAGGTGACGAGACCATGAGGGCCCAGATCTTATGAAGGATTAACCCATCAGTGTACTCCTAAGTGAGCCGACTACAGGGAGGCGGTAGACACTGCAGAGGTGGGGCCAAGTTGGACAAAGAATGTCACTAGGGGCACAGTCATGAAGAGTGTGAGCTGTGTCCAGGCCTTTGCACTTGCTCTTGGCCTCCTCGATGCCATGAGGTGAGCAGCTCTCTCTGCCATGAGATCCTGGTTCTGCCCACTACAGGTCCGAAAACAACAGAACCGAGTAGCATGGGGGTGGGGATGGGAGGTGGGGATGGGTTGTAAAACACTGCAAACATGGGTCAAAATATTTTCTTCTTAAATTATTTTTCATGGGTGCTTTATCACACCAAGGGAAAGCTGTAACAATGCTTTTCAAGGTTGAAATCTAAAAGCAATTTGCCATAAGAATCAGACAGATTTTGGGGATTAATTGGGATGAGGTTGAATGTTTTATAAACAGAGTCTCCTTGAAGGGGAGTGCTCGGTTACTGTGTTGATGTGCTAGAAGCAAACCCTGCTGGCCATCACTCAGCACTTGGAGAGTAAGTCTCTGTCACAGTTGCCATGGGTGAGGCAGCTTCCTCCAACCCAGGGTCCATGGGAAGAGCTCTTTGACCTGAACACAGCTGTGCCTTCATAAAGCTTGCTCTGCCCTCTAAATTTCATAACTGCCTTCCATTCCAGAACATGTTGACACACATATCACTGACTGTAAAGGAGTCTAGAACACAGGGTGGTTTTTTTGTTGTTTTTGTTTTTTGTTTTGTTCTCACCTCTATAGTATAAAAAAGCAGTGAGACTGGCTATCAGATAAATCAGTCTGATATATTTGACATTACAGAGATTAATAGAAAATAACTTCTTTGGAAGCTTGAGACTTACTAGGCATAGCGAAATACAGCTGGAATTCCAGCATTTGGGAAGGTGACGTACAAAGGTTGTGAATTCAAGGCAAACCTGGGCTACAAAGAGACTTCAGGGCTAGCCCAGGGAATCTAGCTCCTCAAGGAGCAGTGGCAATTTAACATGCTATGGTTTGCGTCAGTGCCCTCCAGAGGCTCATGTGTCAGAGTTGATTTCAGTGGCTCCAGTGCTCTCTGGAGATGGAAACCTTTAGGAGGTGGGGCCTAATGGAAGGAACTTAGGTCATTAGAGACAGGGGCACCAGTTCCTTCTCTTGGATTTTGCTCTTTCTCCTTCTCTTTCTCTTTTCTTCCTTTTCTTTCTTTCTTTCTTTCTTTCTTTCTTTCTTTCTTTCTTTCTTTCTTTCTTTTCTTTCTTTCTTCCTTCCTTCCTTCCTTCCTTCTTTTTTTGGGGGAAGGGGGAGTTAGTTTTAGTTTTTTAAGACAGGGTTTCTCTATGTAGCCTTAGCTGCCCTGGAACTCAGACCAGGCTGGCCTTGAACTTATAGAGATCTTCCTGCCTATGCCTCCCAAGTGCCAGGATTAAAGACATGTGCCACCACCACCGCCACCACCTGACTTCTTGTATATTCTTGTCTTTGTTCTAGAATTATCTATTTTCATAAGAGGAGTGGCTTCATTGATTATAAAAATTGTAAGCATCAATTATTGGAATGCTAGGTGTGCCCTTTCCCCCTGGAATGTCATTGCTTCTAGGGCCTTTCAGGTGTCAGAGCACATAGCTGTGTTTCTGCATCCATGCCTGGTACTGGGTTACACATGAGCTCATCCTGAGGTTCTCAGTTCTGACCCACTACCAAGCGATCATTCCAGCAGTGGCTTTTGCAAAGCAGAGATACTGATTTTTTTTTTATTGGAAATTTTTTATTGTAAATTTTTTATACATTTCAGATGTTCTCTCCTTACCCCATTTCCCCCCCTCCCTCCCAGGAACTCACTATCCCTTCCCCCCTCCTCCTATCTCCATGTTGGTGTACCCCCTTCCACCCTCCCCTGTACCTCACCTCCCCACCCTCGAGTATCCCCCCCCACAACGTCCAGTCTTCATGGGACCAAGGATCTCTTCTCCCACTTATATATAGCTCCCTTGCATATATAGCTGGAGCCATGGGTCCCTCCCTAAGCGCTCCCAGGCTGGTGGCTTAGACCCTGGGGGCTCTGGTTGGTTGGGATTGTTGCTTTCCTCATGGTGTCTCGAATCCTCTCAACTCCTTCAGTCTTCACTCTAACTCCTCTATTGGGAACCCCATGATCAGTTTAATGGTTAGCTGTGGGCTTCTGCCTCTGAGTATGTCCGACTCTTGCAGACTTCTAAGGAGACAGCTATATCAGGCTCCTGTCAGCATGTACATCCTGACATCCACATCAACCTCTACCTTTGGTGACTGCACATAGGATGGATATCCAGGTGGAATGGTCTGTCTCTTCTTCAGTTTCTGTCCTGCACTGTGTCTCCATATTTGCACCCTTGAGTATTTGGTTACTCCTTCTAAGAAGGACTGAAGCCTCCCCCCCCCCACTTGGTCATCATTCTTCATGAGCTTTTTGTGGTCTGTGAGTTGTATCTTGGGTATTTCAGGCTTCTGGGCTAAAATCCAATAATCAGTGAGTGAATACCATGTATGTTCTTTTGTGATTGGGTTACTTCACTCAGGATGATATTTTCTAGTTCCATCCATTTATATATGCATTTATCAAATTCATTGTTTTTAATAGCTGAGTAATATTCCATTGTATAAATGTACCACATTTTTTGTATCCATTCCTCTGTTGAAGGGCATCTGGGTTCTTTCCAGTTTCTGGCTATTATAAATAATGCTGCTATGAACATAGTGGAGCATATGTCCTTGTTATGTGTTAGAGCATCTTCTGGATATATACCCAGGAGTGGTATAGCTGGGTCCTCAGGTAGTGATATGTCCAATTTTCTGAGGAACCGCCAGACTGATTTCCATAGTGGTTGCACCATCTTGCAATCCCACCAACAATGGAGGAGTGTTCCTCTTTCTCCACATCCTCGTCAGCATCTGCTATCACCTGAGTTTTTTATTTTAGCCATTCTGACTGTTGTGAAGTGGAATCTCAGGGTTGTTTTGATTTGCATTTCCCTGATGACCAAGGATGCTGAACATTTCTTTAGGTGCTTCTCGGCCATTCGCATTTCCTCAGTTGAGAATTCTTTGTTTAGCTCCTTACTCCATTTTTTAATAGGGTTATTTGGTTGCCTAGAGTCTAATTTCTTGAGTTCTTTATATATATTGGATATTAGTCCTCTATCGGATGTGGGATTGGTAAAGATCTTTTCCCAATCTGTTGGTTGCCGTTTTGTCCTATTGACAGTGTCCTTTGCCTTACAGAAACTTTGCAATTTTAATGAGGTCCCATTTGTCAATTCTTGATCTTAGAACTTAGGCCATTGGTGTTCTGTTCAGGAACTTTTCCCCTGTGCCTAGGTATTCCAGGGTCTTCCCCACCTTCTCTTCCTATTTAGTTTCAGTGTGTCTGGTTTTATGTGAAGGTCCTTTATCCACTTGGACTTGAGCTTTGTACAAGGAGATAGGAATGGATCGATTTGCATTTTTCTGCATGCTGTCCTCCAGTTGAACCAGCACCATTTGTTGAAAATGCTGTCCTTGTTCCACTGGATGGTTTTAGCTCCTTTGTCAAAGATTAAATGACCATAGTTGTGTGGGTTCATTTCTGGGTCTTCAACTCTATTCCACTGATCTTCCTGCCTGTCTCTGTACCAATACCAGGCCGTTTTTTATCACTACTGCTCTGTAGTAAAGCTTGAGGTCAGTGATGGCGATTCCTCCAGAAGTTCTTTATTGTTGAGAATGGTTTTCGCTATCCTGGGTTTTTTGTTGTTCCAAATAAATTTCAGAATTTCTCTTTCTAGTTCTGTAAAGAATTGAGTTGGTATTTTAATGGGGATTGCATTGAATCTGTAGATTGCTTTTGGCAAGATGGCCATTTTTACTATATTAATCCTGCCAATCCATGAGCATGGGAGATCTTTCCATTTCCTGAGATCTTCTTCAATTTCTTTCTTCAGAGACTTGAAGTTCTTGTCATACAGATCTTTCACTTGCTTGGTTAGATTCACCCCGAGGTATTTTATATTATGTGTGACTATTGTGAAGGGTGTCATTTCCCTTATTTCTTTTTCAGCCTGTTTATCTTTCATGTAGAGGAAGGCTACTGATTTGTTCGAGTTGATTTTATAACCTGCCACCTCGCTGAAGTTGTTTATCAGGTTTAGGAGTTCTCTGGTGGAGTTTTTGGGGTCACTTAAGTATACTATCATATCATCTGCAAATAGTGATATTTTGCCTTCTTCCTTTCCTATTTGTATTCCTTTGATTTCTTTTTGTTGTCTGATTGCTCTGGCTAGGACTTCCAGTACTATATTGAATAGGTAGGGAGAGAGTGGGCAGCCTTGTCTAGTCCCTGATTTTAGTGGGAATGCTTCAAGTTTCTCTCCATTAAGTTTGATGTTAGCTACTGGTTTGCTGTATATTGCTTTTACTATGTTTAGGTATGGTCCTTGAATTCCTGTTCTTTCCAAGACTTTTACCATGAAGGGATGTTGAATTTTGTCAAATGCTTTCTCAGCATCTAATGAGATGATCATGTGGTTTTTTTCTTTGAGTTTGTTTATGTAGTGGATTACATTGATGGATTTCCGAATATTGAACCATCCCTGCATTCCTGGGATAAAGCCCACTTGATCATGATGAATGATTGTTTTGATGTGTTCTTGGATTCGGTTTGCTAGAATTTTATTGAGTATTTTTGCATTGATATTCATAAGAGAGATTGGTCTGAAGTTCTCTTTCTTTGTTGGGTCTTTGTGAGGTTTAGGTATGAGTGTGATTGTAGCTTCATAGAACGAATTGGGTAGTGTTCCTTCTGTTTCTATTTTGTGGAATAGTTTGAAGAGAATTGGTATTAGGTCTTCCTTGAAGGTCTGATAGAATTCTGCACTAAAACCATCTGGTCCTGGGCTTTTTTTGGTGGCGAGACTTTTAATGACTGCTGCTATTTCTTTAGGGGTTATGGGACTGTTTAGATGGTTTCTTTGCTCCTCATTTAACTTTGGTACCTGGTATCTGTCTAGAAAATTGTCCATTTCATCCAGATTTTCCAGTTTTGTTGAGTATAGGCCTTTGTAGTAGGATCTGATGATTTTTTGAATTTCCTCAGTTTCTGTTGTTATGTCTCCCTTTTCAGATCTGATTTTATTAATTTGGGTACTGTCTCTGTGCCCTCTGGTTAATCTGGCTAAGGGTTTATCTATCTTGTTGATTTTCTCAAAGAACCAACTCCTGGTTTTGTTGATATTTTGTATAGTTCTTTCTGTTTCTACTCGGTTGATTTCAGCCCTGAGTTTGATTATTTCCTGACGCCTACTCCTCTTGGGTGTATTTGCTTCTTTTTGTTCTAGAGCTTTCAGGTGTGCTGTCAAGTTGTTAATGTGTGCTCTCTCCAATTTCTTTTTGTAGGCACTTAGAGCTATGAGTTTTCCTCTTAGCACTGCTTTCATGGAGTCCCACAAGTTCTGGTATGATGTTTCTTCATTTTCATTAAATTCTAGAAAGTCTTTAATTTCTTTCTTTATTTCTTCTTTGACAAAGTCATCATTGAGTAGAGCATTGTTCAGTTTCCACATGGATGTGGGTTTTCCCTTGGTTCTGTCATTATTAAAGACCAGCCTTAGTCCGTGGTGATCTGATAGGATGCAGGGGATTATTTCAATCTTTTTGTATCTGTTGAGGATTGTTTTGTGACCAATTATATGGTCTATTTTGGAGAAGGTACCATGAGGTGCTGAGAAAAAGGTATATTCTTTTACTTTAGGATGAAATGTTCTATAGATATCTGTTAAATCCATTTGGTCCATAACTTCTGCTAATTTCAATGTGTCTTTGTTTAGTTTCTGTTTCCACGATCTGTCCATTGGAGAGAGCGGGGTGTTAAAATCCCCCACTATTATTGTGTGAGGGGCAATGTGTGCTTTGAGCTTTAGTAAAGTTTCTTTTATGTATGTAGGTGCCCTTGCATTTGGAGCATAGATGTTCAGAATTGAGAGTTCATCTTGGTAGATTTTTCCTTTAATGAGTATGAAGTGTCCTTCCTTATCTTTTTTGATTACTTTTGGTTGAAAGTCGATTTTATTTGATATTAGAATGGCTACTCCAGCTTGTTTCTTGGGACCATTTGCTTGGAAAATTGTTTTCCAGCCTTTTACTCTGAGGTAATGTCTGTCTTTGTCACTGAGGTGCGTTTCTTGTATGCAACAAAATTCTGGGTCCTGTTTATGTATCCAGTCTGATAGTCTACGTCTTTTTATTGGAGAATTGAGTCCATTGATGTTAAGGGATATTAAGGAAAAATGATTGTTGCTTCCTGTTATTTTTGTTATTAGTGGTGGAATTATGTTTGTGTAGCTACCTTTTTTGGGGGGGTTGTTGGAAGATTACTTCCATGCTTCTTCTCTGTTGTAGTTTCCTTCCTTGTGTTGGCGTTTTCCATCAATTATCCTTTGAAGTGCTGGGTTTGTGGGAAGTATTGTGCAAATATTGGTTTTGTCATGGAATATCTTGGTTTCTCCATCTATAGTGATTGAGAGTTTTGCTGGGTATAGCAGTCTGGGCTGGCAGTTGTGTTCCCTTAGGGTCTGTATAATAGAAGACCAGGATCTTCTGGCTTTTATAGTCTCCGGTGAAAAGTCTGGTGTAATTCTTATTGGTCTGCCTTTATATGTTACTTGACCTTTTTCCCTTACTGCTTTTAGTATTTTTTCTTTGTTTTGTGCATTTGGTGTTTTGATTATTGTGTGACGGGAGGTATTTCTTTTCTGGCCTAGTCTGTTTGGTGTTCTGTAGGCTTCTTGTATGTTTATGAGTGTCTCGTTCTTTAGGTTGGGGAAATTTTCCTCTATAATTTTGTTGAAGATATTTACTGGCCCTTTAGATTGGGAATCTTCACTCTCATCTATACCTATTATCCTTAGGTTTGGTCTCCTGATTGCATCTTGGATTTCCTGGATGTTCTGTGTTAGGAGCTTTTTGCATTTTGCATTTTCTTTGACTGTTGTGTCGAGGTTTTCCATGGTATCTTCTGTGCATGAGATTCTCTCTTCTTCTCTTGTATTTCTGTTGGTGATGCTTGCATCTATGACTCCTGATCTCTTTCTACGTTTTCTATCTCCAGAGTAGTCTCCCTTTGAGATTTCTTTATTGTTTCTATTTCCAGTTTTAGATCCTGGATGGTTTTGTTCAATTCCTTCACCTGTTTGATTGTGTTTTCTTGAAATTCTTTAAAGGATTTTTGTGTTTCCTCTTTAAGGGCTTCTACCTGTTTACCTGTGTTCTCTTTCAATTCTTTCAAGGATTTTTGTGTTTCCTCTTTGTGGCTTCTACCTGTTTACCTGTGTTCTCCTGTATTTCTTATAATGGAGTTACTTATGTCCTTCTTAAAATCCTCCATCATCATCATGAGAAGTGATTTTAATTCTGAGTCCTGTTTTTCCTGTGTGATGGAGTATCCAGGGCTTGCTATGGTGGGAGAACTGGGTTCTGATGATGTCAGGTAACTTTGGTTTCTGTTGCTTGTGTTCTTGCGCTTGACTTTCGCCATCTGGTTGGCTCTAGTGTTACCTGTGCTCACTGTGTCTGACTGGAGTCTGTCTTTCCAGTTATCTTGCTTGTGTCAGATCTCCTCGGATTCCAGATGTCTCTGTGTTCCTGTGATCCTAAGCTCCCTCTGCTCTGGATGCAGTAGGTCTTTTAGGATGTCTCAGGATCAGATGTTTCCACAGGCGCAGACCCGCTAAGTGTCCTCTGCTCCTCTGCTCTGGGTGCAGTGTGTCCCTCTAGGATGTCTCAGGATCCAGTGTTTCCACAGGAGCAGACCAGCTGCAGGTCTGCCCCAGGCCAAAGGACCAGGCTCCCGGCGCAAGGGAAGTTATAGTCCGGAGGGGCGGGCTTTGGGTGCCTGCTAGTTCCTTAAGCCCCACCTGGCTCCCAGTTGTAACTCTGAGCTTTGGGGTATTGGGCAAGGTGTCTTACCCTCTGCTCTAGGTGCAGTGAGTCCCTCTAGGATGTCTCAGGATCCGGTGTGTTTCCACAGGAGCAGACCAGCTGCAGGTCCGCCCCAAGTCAAAGGACCAGGCTCCGAGAGAGATACTGATTTTTAACAAAGTTTGGTTTACCAAATTTTTTTTTACTACATAGTACTTTTTATGTTGTAAGTGCTGTTACTATTTTTATTAAGTCAATAGAGTTATGAGGCAAATAGAGTTTCAAATGTTTACATTCAAAAACCAAAATGCAAAGTGTAAGAATTGCAGCCTGACCTTCGTCCTCAGCCAGGTCTCTGTGCTGTCTTAACTGACACATGCAGGCGCAGCCTCCCGCCCTCTGGATCATGTTGTAATCGGTTTCTACTCTGACATCTGTCAATACACTCTTGACTGTTCCTACTTGGATCCCTAATCAGGGATGAGTCAACGAGAGAAAGGGGAGAGAGGACTCTTACGGAGTGACCTCATCTCTCTGGTGTGGACAGGCAGTTATTTTGTAAATACGTGGGTGGCTCTGTGGAGACTCCTCATGGCCTCTTTTGACCACAGGAACAACAGATAGGTTTGAGTCCCTGAAACATTCTGTCCTTAGCTTCTTGTTCACTAAGGATGCTTTTCATACATTCCCCGTGCAAAAAGTGGGTGAGCCACTAGGTTTCCCCAACCCCGCTCTGTCTTTACCCACATGTAATCCATGTTTACTGATGGTTATCACTTGGCCACTCTTCACTCAGATAATTCCAACAGAGCAGCTTTCTCTTGCTACATCACCAAAGCAGTGACGAGTTTACCCTACCTGCTATGATTGCCCTGAGCAGAATCAGACTCGTGCTCACAGTGGTCCAGTGGTGGGATTTCTTGCCTTGTTTCTGCTGTGTGGTAGAAAGGACTCTTTCTTCCATCACTGAGTCTGATCTTGTTCTAGACAACTTCTCTCACACTAAGAGTCTCCCCTTCACTTACTGTGGCTACTGAATTATGTTAAATGACCTTTGCCAGTGACCACACAGTTTGGTTTACTCCTCTATTTTATGGACATGGCATACTGTAAGATCCTGACCCTTGGTCAGTGGTATGTACGTTGAGATGCCCCTGAGTGAGACACCGAGATGCAGATCAATGCAAAAGCAAGAGGTTTCTTTTCCCACGTGTAGGGGTCACCTTCAATTAGTCCCTCAAGGGAGGTGACTAGAAGGCGAACCCCGAATGGGTATTACAAGCAGTTTTTATACTTTTTAGGGGCATAGGTTACATCAGCAAGGTTACAGTTCAAACTTATTGGCTAAGGTTGTTATTGGCTAGCAAGCATGACACTCATTTGAACTCTACCTGGGACTTTCCAGAGGGTCAGGACACACAGAGAATTTTTTACTCATCAATGTTCCTGTGGGAGGAGAGTGGAACCTGGCCTAGCCCCGACTCGAGGCAGGAAGTTACAACTTGGGTGTAAGGCTGGTGAAAGCCCCAAGATCCCTTAATTATCACATTCACGGAGCTGTATTATACAGATCTATGGGTGGGCACATGGCCACAGGACTGAACCTTGTAGAACATATCTAGTTCTTTTCTTCTTTATGTGCACTGGTGTTTTGACTGCATGTATGTCTGTGTGAGGGAGTCAGATCCCTTGGAACTGGAGTTACAGACAGTTGTGAGCTGCTATGTGGATGCTGGGAATTGAACCGGGTCCTCTGGAAGAGTAGCTGTTAGATGTTAATAGACAGCCCCTTTTATAACTGTAGGGAGGAGCATACCTGGCCATTGCCAGGTAACTATGGAGGTGGAGTTTGACAGAATGCTAACAGTAGCCAGTGCTCTTAACCACTGAGCCATCTCTCCAGCACCCTATACCTAGTTCTTGGTTGGCTGTTCTTTTATTTTTTTCTTTAAAAAAATATAATTAATGAATACAATATCATTAATAATTATTGTTATCTATAGTCAGTACCAGAAACAGGCTTCTTCAGTGGAGTTATGTTGCCTTCGGACATTGAGGTTTCTTTGCTCAAAACTGTCAGCTTCCAGCCTCTACTTTGCTGAGTCCGGTCCCTGGAGGTTTCTACTGTTGGAATATTTTGATGGTAAGCCAGGATTTGGGTAAGATTTATACTCTGATGTTGGAGCTCAGCCTTTCTGCAGTCTTCTAGTATTTGGAATTTCCCTTTCAAATGCCTGTACTGATTGAATACATCTCTTTCTTCTGGTATTACTTTTCTTTTTAATTGGCCTGCTGGGGATAGGTGCTGTACCCTAACTTGTTAGGGCTTCCTGAGCCCAGGCTCCTACCCTAATGATTCCATCAGCACCCCAGATTCAGCCGGCCAAGTGCTGGAAGCACAGTCCTGCCCTGCCACACCCAGACCAACAGTTCTCTCCGGTCACTCAGTCTGGTTGTTTACGTCATTGCTCCTTTAGAGGAATAGGCTGACCTCTCAAAGCCACCACTGGGTCCCACCCTTTACCACTTGAGATTTTAAAATAATTTCTATTTTGCTGCAGAGAGTCACCATTTGCTAATAAATACATTTTCCTTTAAACTGTTTGAGTACAATAGTGGCTGGATTTTTTCCCTCCTCCTCTTCCTCCTCCTCCTCCCCCTCCTCTTCCTCCTTCTTCTTCTTGGCATAGCTAGGTCTATCTCAGGGTGGCTTCTGTTGCCTGGCCTTCCTCTAGAGCTGTGGTTCTCAACCTTCCTAATGCTGTGATCTTTTAATACAGTTCCTCATGTTGTGATGCTCCCCCACCAACCATAAAATTATTTTTGTTGCTGTTTCAAAACTGTAATTTTGCTTCAGTTATAAATGGTAATGTGGGGGGAGGGGGTTGGGGGTGGGGACATCCTTGTGGAGACACGGGGCGGGGAGGAGGTACGAGATATGGAACAGCTGGAGGGTGGACAGGGCGGGAAATAAAATCTGGAGTGTAAAAAAAAGATTAAATAAAAAAAGAAGGACTATAAAAACATCTGAACATCTGATAAGCAGGATGGTCTCAGGAGGCTCCATTGGATCACCAGACAGGTCACACCGGACCTGCAGGTCAAGAACCACCTCTTTAGTGGCATCCACTGTAATCAGATTAGCTCTCTCTGCTGGCCAATACGTTAGAAGAATTCCTCCGACCCAGCCCTTCTGTTATTCATCCATCTGAATGAATTTTTGAGATTGCTTTCAGCTTAGGCTGCACGTACTGACAATCACTGTGAATTTGGCGCATATCTAACCGTGAGGCTGGTTTAGATTTTAAATTTCTCGTAGGCTACCTTATTTCCATGCTTGAATCAAGATGTTCCAGGAGCTCCCTCCTTCCCTCTTCATTCCAGCCAGATTTAATAACTCCCCCAGGGCCACATCAGTTCCTCAGGCTAGGAAGAATCAGCAGCTACTCCCCCATGCCCACATCCCTTCTCCAAGGCAGCCATTATGAACCTGGTCCCCTATGTGTTCTGCTCTTACAGAGGAACATATACCACCATACCATGCATTTCAAACATACACACACACACCACACACACACACACACACACATAGTGGTGTGAGGCTTCCTTTTAGCATCTTTAAAGTGCTGGAATCAAGCACACAGCCCTTCAGTATTTCTTAAATCCAATTTCTCTTATACATTTAACCATTTAAGAAAAGGTGTACAATTTGATCAACTTAAAACCTTCTTCAAGAGTCGCTCTGGGGTCTGGGCTGGAGCACTGAGCAGATCCCAGGCAGCAACTCTGCACACAATCTCACAAATCCCAAAGGAAGCGGGCCTCCTAGGAGCTCTAACCTGGGCAGTATCTTAGGTAAGGAGACAGCAACACCCACTCCAAACAGGGAGTAACTGGGACCCACTGGGACCCAGGAATTCACTCCTGGCCCTGAGCACTGGTTCCTTCCAGTCTGGGCCCGAGCGCTCAGCAGATCTTGGGCCCCAGCACTAACCCCAGTAGTAACACCCACCCCACACAGTTCGGACACAACCAAGATAATAGGAAAGACAGGCTCCAGTCAGAGACAGGGCAGGTAGCACTAAGGTGATCCAGATGGCGAAAGGCAAGCCCAAGAACATAAGCATCAACAACCCAGGATACTTGGCATCATTAGAACCTAGTTCTCCCACACTAGAAAGTCCTGAATTCCCCATATCACCAGGAAAGCAAGATTCAGATTTAAAATCACTTCTAATGATGATGATAGAGGACTTTAAGAAGGACATAAATGACACTCTCAAAGAATTTGAGAACACAGGTAAACAGATAGAAGCCCTTAAAGAGGAAACACAAAAATCCCTTAAAGAATTACAAAAATGGCCGGCCAGCGGTGCCGCACCACTGCAGTCGCCACGCTCTGGAGTCCGAGGCGGCCGACTGTCTCTCCCAACCAAATTTGAATCCTGCCTGTGCTAGCTCACAGGGAAAAAACAAAACAAAACAAAAAACAAAAACAAACAAAACAATAACAACAAAAAAACTTTGCAGGGCAGTGGTGGCACATGCCTTTAATCCCTGCACTTGGGAGGCAGACGCAGGCAGATTTCTGAGTTCGAGGCCAGCCTGGTCTACAGAGTGAGTTCCAGGACAGCCAGGGCTACATGGAGAAACTCTGCCTCAAAAAACCAAAAAAAAAAAAAAAAAAAAAACCAAAAAAAAAAAAAAAAAAAAAACCCAAAAAACAAAAACCCCCAAAAAAGAAAAAAAAGAATTACAAGAGAACACAACCAAACATGTGAAGGAATTGAACAAAATCATCTAGGACATAAAAATGGACATAGAAACAATAAAGCAATCTGAAAGGGAGAATACCCTGGAGATAGAAAACCTAGGAAAAAGTCAGGAGTCATAGATGCAAGCATCATCAACAGAATACAAGAGATAGAAGAGAGAATCTCAGGTGCAGAAGATACCATAGAAATTATTGACACAACTGTCAAAGAAAATGCAAAATGCAAAAAGTTCTTAACACAAAACATCCAGGAAATCCAGGAAACAACGAGAAGAGGAAACCTAAGGATAATAGGTATAGATGAGAGTGAAGATTCCCAACTTAAAGGGCCAATAAATATCTTCAACAAAATTATAGAAGAAAACTTCCCTAACCTCAAGAACGAGATGCCCATAAACATACAAGAAGCCTACAGAACGCCAAATAGACTAGACCAGAAAAGAAATACCTCCCGTCACATAATAATCAAAACACCAAATGCACAAAACAAAGAAAGAATATTAAATGCAGTAAGGGAAAAAGGCCAAGTAACATATAAAAGCAGACCTATTAGAATTACACCAGACTTCTCATCAGATTCTATAAAAGCGAGAAGATCCTGGACAGATGTCATACAGACCCTAAGAGAACACAAATGCCATCCCAGGCTACTATACCCAGCAAAACTCTCAATTACCATAGATGGAGAAACCAAGATATTCCATGAGAAAACCAAATTTGCACAATATCTTTCCACAAACCCAGCATTACAAAGGATATTAGCGGGAAAGCTCCAATACAAGGAGAGAAATTATACCCTAGAAAGAGCAAGAAAATAATCTTCTTCCAACAAATCCAAAAGAAGATAGCCACACAAAGATAATTCCACCTCTAATAACAAAAATAACAGGAAGCAACAATCACTGTTCCTTAATCTCTTAACATCAATAGACTCAGTTCCCCAATAAAAAGACATAGGCTAATGGACTGGATACATAAACAGGACCCAGCATTTTGCTGCATACAGGAAACCCACCTCAGTGACAAAGACAGACACTACCTTAGAGTAAAAGGCTGGAAAACAATTTTTCAAGCAAATGGTCCTAAGAAACAAGCTGAAGTAGCCATTCTAAAACCTCCAGCCTGAGAACACAAAGGGAGGGACTCATGGCTCCACCTGTATAGGTAGTTGAGGGTGGCCTTGTCAGGCATCAGTGGAAGTGGAGGGCCTTTGTGCCTGAAAGTTTGGATTCCCTAGTGCTGGGGAATTAGCAGGGAGGATGGTGGGAGCACACCCTCATAGAAACTCTCAGAATTATATGGATTAGACATGACAGAGGCAGGCTGCCAGAAGACTAGATTCCAGAATTCAAACAAAAAATTATCTTGATACTAAAGTTTGTTTTGAGAATTGTATATTGTAGAATACACAGCCTTGGTGTATCTACTCATCAAGCAAGCTGAGCAGACCTGTTCAAACCTCTGATGTCCTGGAATTTCAACTGGATGCAGTGAAGACACAGACATCAGAGGCTTATCAATTTACTCTTGCCCCTGCCCCTTTTCTAATATCTCAATGCCCGTAACCAGCTTGAAGAAGTTAATGAAGAGTCGGTGCCCCTATTCCCTGGGCTTGGGGACTGAGGTGGTTAATATTGGGCTGTCTTTCTAGGGAAAAGTAGTGGTTTTGTTGGAACAGGGAGGAATAGCTAGGATTTATTGCATAGCCATACACTATTGGTAGAAATCTATATAATTGTTATTAAGCTGAAGTTATAATTTCTTAAATGGTACAAAATTACTTGATTTCAAATTTAGGTTTTCATTGGTACAAGTTTCTTATTGATATAGAAGTGAGATTAATATTGTTACTCTCATAGGCATTGTGCCTATATAACACATTTAGGAATACAAGGCTTAGGCCCAGTCCTTCTTTAACTCTTTTAACTGATTCAAGATGGTTAGCCTGTGAGTTAAGGTCCTATAGCAAATTCATGGCTCTGAGTTTATTGTTAAGGTGTTTTTTATATTTTATTTAGAAATAGCTGAGAGGAGTTAACAGACAACAGTCTAGATTGCCTTACATGGATAGTTGGTTTTCAAAACGTCAGAATGTTACAAAAATTTCTGTATTAAGGTTCATTTTGATTAGAGACCTGTCTGCTCCTGACAGCTTCCTGTATTGGATTCTAAGAAGAAATTGAGAATCTTTGGAGTTACTCCAGTTGTGGTGAGACAGACACTAAGCAAGAATTGCCTCTTTTCATCTACAGACAAATTACTATCCAGAAAAGGACACACTTGCGGAATAGTCAACAAAGACAGAGTAATCAGCCCTTAAAAATTCTGCATCACTAGGTCTGTCAGATGATCCTGGGTCAGAAGGCTGAAGATCAGATGCTCCAACGTTTTGTAGTATAGGAACTGTCCAGGTGTTCAGAGGTCTCTATAAATTGGCTAAGTTTTAGAAGCTATGCTTTGTGCTTCCCATAATTTCAGTTAATTCAGTTATTCTGGATTTATGACGGGGTTGAAGACTTATAGTCTCATAGCTAATCCCAGTGATTTACTTTGAGAGAAAAGATTTGAGAGGATTGTTTTCAGCTGACATTCATTCTAAAGCCAAGAAAAAAAGCCAGGCTCAGAACTAAGTCTTTTAGTTAGGAGAGATGACAGAGGTTCTGGTTAGTCAACAAAATGTTGGACTGTGTATTAGGTCTGTCTTGTACCTTACTGATACAAAGTATAGTTATGCTCTAACTGTATTTTGAGAGAAAAGTTTTATTTTAACAGGAAGGGTGATATGTAGGAGGAGCTAAGGTGGGAGGAGTAAGGAGAGGAGGAGGAGAAGGAGAGGAGGAGCTAGGAGATGAGAGAGGTGGGGAGGGACATGGAGGCGGATGTTCATGTGTTTGTAGCAGTCGAAGATAGTTGGTATATCTAGGTTGGGTATTGGGTTACACTTCTGATTGTATGGGCATCTTGTTATTGAGCATTACCAAACTTATAAAGCCTTTGATTAACATTTAAAAAAAATAGTTACTAATAAAAAAAAAAAAAGGATGAGGAGGGAGGGTGATGGAATACATGTGACAGGAAATCAGATGAGGAAACTAGCTGGAGGAAGAAAGGGAAGGGAAGGGGTACAGGGAAACAAATCAGAACTCTAATGACACATGTATGAGGATGCTGTAATAAAACCCAGTACTTTGTATGTTAACTTAAAATACTAATAAAGAAAATAAAAAACAAGAAGAAGGAGGGGGGATAGGATAGGGAGTTTCTGGGGGAGGGATGGGGAAAGGGGATGACATCTGAAATGTAAATAAATAAAATATCCAAAAAAAAGTTTTTAAAAAAGGTACAAAAGGAAACCCTAAAAAAAGAAAAAAGAAAAAAAGAATCACTCTGAACTGAAATCCAAGCAGAAAAGATGAATATTTCAAACATGCTGGTAATTCCGAGGCAAAGCTTAATTTTGTTTATTTGTTATTATTATTGCTACTGGATAAATTGATTTTGGGGAGTGGAATTTCTTAGTTCCATTAATAAAAGAATTTAGAAACAGACTGGAAGGAAGCAGGAGGACAACTTACTAAAGAAAACTTATTCTTTAAAAAAATACATAAACAGGGAGTCAAGCCGTAAGTGAGAGCAGCTCTCCTGAGAAGGAAGACAGAGAAAAGAGAAAGCCATGCCATTTATAAGCTGCCAACAGGCTGGACAGACAGTTATACAGTGGAAATTGGGGAGAGGGGTCAAGTTTCAGGAAAAAGGCCAGTGTGTCCAGGAAAGCATACCAGGCATGCCCAAGATTTGGTCAGTGACCAAAATAAGAGAAACAAAAGAGGGTGGGGAGCAATGCTTTTCTGAGTAAGTCTGGTAAGCAAGCAGTCCAGAGTGAAGTACATCATTCCCCAAAGGTACAATCGGTCCTTCCCCTCCGTATCATGTTGCTGAGTGAACAACTTTTGTGCGGAGCGGACTCTTGGCCACATGGTGGACAGATCTTGCTAGATTAACAACACCTCTCCTTAAAGACTTATTTTATGTGTATAAGTGTTTTGTTTGCATGTATGTATGTTCGTGTGCTATGTGTGTGCCTGGTGCCCATAGAAGTCAGAAGTGGGTACTGGATTCTATGGGACTGGAGTTACCTATGGTTGTGAGCTACCATCTGGGTGCTCGGAACTGAACCCAAGTCCTCTGCAAGAGCAGCATGCCCTCTTAAACCACAGTCTAACTCCTAGACTAACTCTTAAAAGGAGGAGACAATAGCATGTCATGTTTCCAGTAGCTTAGAATGTAGGGTCTCTCCCCACGGTCAGAGGTAGAATTTAGATTCTACTTTTTGACCAGGAGGTCAAAAGAAACCGTGGTCTCTTAATAGGCTACAGCAAACCCCAGATACCTCTGCCTTTTCAGAGTGCAATTAAAATCCTAAGAAGGAGCAAAGCTGATGTTTATGATTCTAGTGTGATTAGGGAAACAGAAGATAAAATCCTAAACTAAATGGCCTCCAAGTCTATTGTAACATTCCCACTCGGGCTGAGACACTGAAGTCATTCGGAACCAGACCTGGAACATGCAGGCCCAGAGCAAGGAGGGAAGCAGCCTTACTCCTGCAGGCCTCAGGATGAGATTTTTGGGGTTTGGACACATTCTTGTGTCCAAGCTCACTCTTGCTCCAGACTGACTTGTCCAGTCATGGCTTTCTGGCTCCACGTCTCCCCTTTTTCTTTCATAGAGGAGGGATGTCATTACAGTCATCAACCTCTATATATTGGGAGTGGTTTGGTATTGAATCAGAACTCAATTGACAGTGATTTTTGCAATGCCATTTTTCTGACATTTTAGAAGTTGGATGAGGCAGGGTGCCAGGAAAAGTATGGCCCAGTGTCCAGTATGGGGTCAAGGAGGGGAAGAAGCCAAGCTACCAGAGGATCTGAGGGCTAGGGCTGTTGGGAGCACAGCATGCCTGGAGATCTTGCTAGAGATCTTGGGCATTTGTATGCCTTGTTCTGCCAGCCCAGATTCATTGACACAGAAACAGCATTCCTCCCCCAACACAATGCAAGCCCCTCCCTCTTCAGCAGTTAAGTCTAATTGTTAAGTCAAGAACTACCCCCTCTTCCCACTCCCATCCATAGCTAGGAAGATGATCTGTCACTGGAGGGACTCAAGTAGTAGAAGCCATAGCCTGGTCAAGTTTATCCTGGAAGTTACTGGCCAGGTGGAGTGTTTGGACAAAGGCTGCTCCAGTGGTTCCCATGGTGCTCAGCGAGACTGTGAGAAAATGAGCAAAGGGGTGAAGACCTCCCTTTTCTTTTGGTTGCTTTCCAGCTATAGTACAAGTTCTTTGGGCTTATAGAGATAAGCCTGGGCAACAATCATTATGGGGTGCAGAAACCTTGAAAAGGTTGTAGGAATTGGTAGTGTTATTGTACCAGAGAAGGGTATGGGGTGGGCTAGCACACACTGGCTTGGTGACAGTGATGTTCCAGGCACATTAGGATAGAACCTTGAAGAGGTCCTAAGAGGCAAAAGGAGAAGGATAGATTGAAGAGAGATATGCTTTGTAACTTTCATGTGGTAAGGGCCCACGGAGTTCCTGAAGAGAGATGTTAATAAGAACAGCTGTCAACTGTGGCCGGGAGAGGAGAGTGCAGAAAAAGCATTGAGAAGAGTTAGGATGGGTGGTAGGGAAAGGAGGTTGGCTGTATATTGGATGTATAGTAGTCAGGAGAGGGTGACCTGGACCTCCTTCTGGGCTCAATCCTCTTCTTGAAGAACGAGTGGGTAAAGACTGACTTGGAGCCAGGGATAAGCTGGCAGAAAATGTGTAGGTTAGCTATTGGGCATTTGGCATAGCCATTACGGTAGAGCTTACCCACAACTTCCATTCCCCATCCTTTGTCCCAGGGATTGATGACAGAAAGTTGAAAATGAGTTTTAAGTTTGGTGAACATGGTGCCACCATGACTGGTAGATTCGACTCAACATTCCTTGTCTGCAATTCCCAGGAATGGAGGCCACCTGGAGTAAAGCAAGCAGAGGAAAGGGTTGGGGATAGTGGAGATGGAATCAGAGTGAAGGGAGATCTCAATCTCCCTTTCAGCATCCTTCCAGTGGGCAATCCTGGGCTCCTTCCTAGCAAAGAAATCTCTAACTGGTAGGTAATAGAGGGTTAGGAAGAGGCTGGGTGGAAACAGAATTAGAAAGCATAGAGGAAAGGGAAACCTGTGGAAGTCACATGGCTTGGGCAATGTCCACCAGGTCATGAGCAGGACATCTCCTTCCATAAGATCTTGTTATTCTGCTGTGGGTGGTGCCTCTTCTGTCTCCTCAGTCTTCAATCTGTCATCGAAAGGCAAGCCATCTTCTTGGTCAGTGGGGTGGTATCAGACCCTTCTAGCAAGGATCCAAATAGGCCTAGGCTGGTCCTGTGGAAAAATACAAGTAAACCCCCTTCTGGTTGTAAGGAGGGGGTCTGGTCCCTTCCAAATCCCATCTGAGGGAGGGTGCTATCATAGTGGATGGGGAGTTACTCCGGGTATGTGTCAATGGAGGGAGATAGGAGGGTGTTTGGAACTCTTGTAAATGGTAAATATATTTACGGTGGTCACACATGGGAATGGACGAAGTCCTAAGTACAAAATCAGGGGATGGCACTATGCAGAGCTCTCCTCTCTGTTGTCAGGACAGCAAGATGCTTTAACAGCTTCCTATAAGGGCAAACATCCTCCTACCACTCAGTCCAGCAATTGGACTCCCTGGCATTTAATCAGAGGATTTACATTTTGTTTCTACAGAAACATGCAAATGAATGCTTATGAACATGTATTTATAATTGGCAACGACGGGAAGCAAGCAGGAGGTCTTTCATGGGGTGAATAGTGGAGAAATGGGGTATACCCATGTGCAACGGTGGAATATTATTTAGTGCTGAAAAGAAATGGGGCTGAGAGGAAAGGGGAGCTGCTTTTGATGAGGATGGAGATGTAATATTTAAAATAACACTTTATTTTAGTTCCTTAATTTTTTTTCCAAGTAAACTCAACAGGAAGCAATGAATTGAAATTACAGCAAGAAGCAATTGTGTTCTTCAGAAAGGAGATCTTTTTAGAACAGTGCGAGAGAGAAGGCTGGAACTGCTTCCTCAGGGAGGCTGAAAAGACATGGAACGGGCTGGAGAGGTGACCCAGTGCTTGGGAATACTGGCTGCTCTTGCAGAGGCTACGGGCTCAGTTTCCAGCGCCCATGTGGCAGCTCACAACCAATAACTGTACTTCTAGAGGACATTGATATCCATGCATCATGCACACACATGGTATTCATAAATACACCCAGGCCACACATAAAATAAAATAAGAATTTTTAAAAAGCGGAAAAGGCATGGAGGAAAACTTAACGCACAGTGTTGCATGAAAGGAAGAAACCTGGAAAAGCCAAACAGTGTGATGTCAATGATTTGACATTCTGAAATAGATCTAGCTACAGAGACTGTAAACAGATCAGTGGTTTATATGCATTGTTCGATAGGAAGGGATGAAAGGAAACAGGACTTTAGGGCAGTGAAACTACTCCATATGATAACAGTAAACATATGTTACATACATTGGTTCAAACCCATAGAACATAGAATACCAAGAGTAAAATGTAATGAAAGCTAGGGTCTTAAGGAGGGGGTGACACGTCTATGCAGGCTCATCAACTCAACCAAAAGAACTGTGTAGACCGGGGTGCTGACGGTGGTGGAGTTTGTATGTGTGGGTACAGTTGGTGCATGAAGGATCTTTATATTTTCCACCAATTTTGCTATAATCTAAAATTACTCTGGAAAAGAGCATCTAAAAACCTACTAACTTAAGCTTGCTAATGTCTCTTCCTCAACGTCCTCAGTTTGTTTTTGTTTGTTTTTTATTTTGTTTTCACTCTGTTTTTCAAACTTTCTTCACTTCCCACTTTTGTTGGTTAAATGGTCTTTGTAAGTCATTTGGTGATGTTCACGTAGCCTGCTCCAGCTGACACAACACCAAACAGCTCAAGCAATAGGCGTTTGCTTTCTCGTGGTTCTGGAGGGCAGAAGTTCCAGTGGAAACTGTCAGAGCTGATGTCTGGTGAGGCCTCCTGGCTTTCAGTATTTGCATCCTCACATGATCTTTCTTAACTGAGACTGCATCTCTTCCTATGAGGATAGTGGCCCTTCCTATTTACGGCTTACCTCCTGACTTCATTCAAAATAACTATGACCCTAAAGCCTCATTAACCAATAGTCACCCTGGAAGTGAGGACTCCAACAAATGAAGCTGTGAGTGTCACAACTCACCTGAAAGCGATGTGCTTATAAATGATCTGTTGAAGGTTTCCCTTCTGTTCAGCACGTTTCCATCACGTGCTTTGAAATTTTGTGCAAATGGCTTCTATGCTTCCAAGAGGAAGCCAGTGTGTGGCTGGCCGGTGATTAGAAGCCTGACTTAGTGGAGAATGCCACTAAGGTCTCTAACTTGTAATCTTGACAAAGTATTCAATCTTGGCAGAATGAAAAGTCATGAGAGGTTTGATGGGACCTAGCTTCAATGCACATTTTACCGGGGAAAAAAAAAATAATCAAAAAGAAATAGAAAAAGTTAAGTTGCATACAGGAAGTATGCCTTCTTAGGAAGTATGAGTTGGAGGCCAACCAGGGCGCAGCGTGTGTGGAGGATTGTCAATGGCTTGGGCTTGGCATTCACAAATGTCAAGGATCTACTGTCTCATGTCAGAGAGACAGGGCAATTTGTTTTTCCTTCCTTTGAAGGTAAAATCATGAAAAATTCATAATGAAAATTCATTTGTGAAGAGTTGGCTCGAGATTCACCCCAGCACTAGAAATTATCTGAAGGGACATGGAATGAGATGTTACCTTCAAACTTCAGCATGTGGGAAAAAAAATACAGGAATACAAAAATCCTATACCCAGGGAGCCAGCCACCAGGAAAGCATGCCAGACGGCTTTTCATGAATTCTCTCTGAGGAAAAATGATTCTTTGTGCCCTACCCCCAGCCTTGAGCAGGCCTGAAAGACCTTGTTTACCAAAATAGATCAAATAATAGGACCTAGGTGGAGTTACCCACCTTGGCTACACGGATAATCCGCTACAGGAACTTAGAATAAACTGCCTGCTGAGCTTGCCTTGAGACACCTCTGGCAGTGACTAAGGATGGGTTTCCCCACCCATCTCTGGCTGAAACAAGAAGGGGTTTGGTGGGGCTTTCCTTTTAAATTAGAAAAGCTGAATATTAAACTTCAAGCCTTGAGCAGAGAACTTTGTCTTGGCTTCATGTTTCTCTCACCTTTCCGTCCCTCTTTTTCATTTCCAGCCCCCCTTTCAGGTGAACCCAGTTGGTCCATGGCCGCAGGCGGCTACAGTTTTTGAGTAATGAATAACTTTTATTTTGTTACTCAAAAATATGCTTTATTTATACCAATTGTACATTTATCTTGGAGGTAAACAATGAGTTTCTGTTGTCCAGGGGCTGAGAGGAAAGGGGAGCTGCTTTTGATGAGGATGGAGATGTAATGTTTAAAATAACACTTTATTTCCGTTCCTTAATTTTTTTCCAAGTAAACTCAACAGGAAGCAATGAATTGAAATTACAGCAAGAAGCGATTGTGTTCTTCAGAAAGGAGATCTTTTTAGAACAGTGCGAGAGAGAAGGCTGGAACTGCTTCCTCGGGGAGGCTGAGCACTCTCTGTCCTTGGAGGAGCCCTCTCTGTCCTTGGAGGTGCTCTTCAGGGAAGGAGGATTCAGTGGAGGGGCAAAGGCCGGTTTCTTCCTGTGTCTCGGAAGCCAGGAGAGGCAGTAGGATGCAGGGGTGGGTATCCAGGCTCTGGTAGGGCCAATCAATAGGAGGCTCAATTCCATCTCAGCCTGTTCCAGCCTATATGCAACCAAATGGTGGTCTCTGAGCCTCAGTGTCATTATCTGCAGTCCAGGGTTGCTGAAAGATCAAATAGAGCAGATGAAGTGCTTGCATTATGGCAGTCGTAGTTCTATAAACTGCAGCCTTATTGATAGAAGACCGTAGACTTTGTTCAGAAAAGAAAGTGAGTAAACACTGAAGCCAGCGATACCTAGCACTGTGCTACAAGCTCCCCCACCCCCCACCCCCCACTCCTCCTCTATACTGGTTATTTGGCTTCATTATTGTGACCAAACACCAGACAAGAAGCAGCTTAATGAAGAAAGAGTTTATTTGGGCTCATGACTTTAGGGGACAGAGTCCATATTGGTGAAGGAGGCACAGTGCAGGAGTAGAGCATTCAATAGCAGCAGATGGTTCAGATGGCTGGTTACATCCTATCAGCAGCAGTCAGGAAGAAGAGTGCAGACAGAAAATAGGTGGCGTGGCTATAAGTCACACCCACGATACATTTCCTCCAACTTGGCCCCACCTCCAAAAGGTTCCACAAACTTTCTAAAACAGCATCACCAGCTGGGAGACAAGAATTTCACACTTAAAACACAATGGTTTTTCACAAGCCTGAGTGGCTTCTTTCTTCTCAGGCATCATGCTCTTTGTGTGGGAATTCTTGGAGCTTTTGTTCCAGCCTGTGACTTGTGGGTTTAGAGAGAGGCCAAGCAAATTTGTGGTTAAGTCCTCACCTGCAGAGCATGCTATGTTTTCAAGAAGCTTAGACCCTGACCCAAGATGCAGTGGGCATAGGTGGACACCGTCCTTAGCTTGATGGCTAGTAATGCTAAGTTCAAATCTCACCTCTTGGCCACATGCTGAGGAGCCAAGACCAGTTTTGATAAAATCCTTCCCAAGTCAGAAGCAAAAGCTTCCATGTAGGAGTCTTACTCACCCCTTTCTACCTCCCATTCTGGCCAAGGTCTGCCAAGAATCCCATCCTGAGTAGTGTGTACTTCTAACTGCAGAAGAGGAGAGTTTCTGCACAGTGCTATGTGTTAGGACTTTAGTATTTGGCTGAGTCTCTAGCCCGAGGCTCTTACTAATACATTGGTTCCCATTCAGACAATCAAGAATCCAGCACTGGTTCCTATGCTCCACTGCGACTCTACTGTGGGGAGGCTGGTAGTGTAAAGAGGCACTTGCACAAATCTGAGCATCAGTATCTCCCCAGTTTGTACCCACGGAATCTCATTTATTTCACCTGGTACCCAATGGTGCCCAAACTTGCCTTCCATTGGCTCACCAGGCTGCATTGAGCTTGCCCAAAGCCAGACCCCACAGGCCCTTCTTGGATCTCCTGGACCTTCTGGACTGTTCCTGTTCCAACAAGAGTCTTTTGCATGCCCCTTACCTTTGATTCCGCTACGCAGATCGTTGACTTGAAATCTCCTAAGTGTTCTGGACTTTCCCTCCCAGGCAACCCATGGATTTCTTTCCTCCTTACCACCGAATTTTTAAGGCTTGGTCAGGATCACATCCTCACAGTGCAGGCTAGAAATGGTTTTTGTTACTATTCTTGCTGTATTCCAAATACATAACAGAGAGCAACTTAAGAAAGGCTTTAGTTTAGCTCATGGTTTGAGGGAGCAGTCCACACGATGGGGGAAGTGTGTAGCTAGAGCCACTCTTGGTTGGCAGCAGGAATGTGGGCTACTCACATATCTGAGCAGGTCCAGAGTAAAGACGGGAGTCCTAGAGGAGTCATCTGGATTTCTCCTTTACCTGTTAATTATATATATTTGGCCTTTTGAAGCAGGGTCTGACTGGATCTGGGCCTGGTGGTAGCTGAGTTGGCAGCCTGTCCAGCTTTCCCACGCCTATGCCACCAGATTTGCCCAGGCAAGAGGTGAGGTTATCTCTCTTGTCTGCGGCAGCTGGGAAGTGGCTCTCCTGTGCTCCCACAATCTGGGCCAGCTCTCCCACTCTCCCACCCTCAGGGCCAACTCTCCTGCTCTCCCACCCTCAGGGCCAGCTCTCCCTGCACTCTCTCCCCACCCTCAGGGCCAGCTCTTGCACACTGCCCAGGTAAGAGCAGGGCCAGCTCCTCCATACTCATGCCTGCTGGACCAGCTCACCTGCATCCTTGCCACCAGGGCCAGCTCTACTCTGCTGCCCAGGCAAGGTGCAGGCCTGCTCTCCCGAGAACTGCAGCTGGCATGGGGTGTGGGCAGCTCTGTGTAGCCCTCAGAGGTCAACATGGCCCCAGGTGTAGCATAGACCAGAGATGTCCATATGGTCTTTGGTGGTAATATGAGCCATGGACATCAGCACAGTCCTCTGCTGCTGCAGGGTCACAGACCCAGACATGGTCTTCTCTCATTTTTATTCATTCCAAGATCCATGTCATGGCACAGTGCTGCCCACATTTGAGACAGTCACTTTCTTCTGCAAACACCCACAAAGACACATCCAGAGATTCAAATCACTAATGCATCAGTCCATTTTCTGGAAAGCAGACAAAAAGCACAGGAAGACTTTGTAGGAGGAACAGTTCCTTCCTGAGACATGCCCCTGCCTGTGAAGTTCATCCATTCATCTGGCCAGTAAATCATTTCTTCTTAGGTGCATGGCTGATGGGCAGGAAGAAGTTAATCTTCCATGCAGCGGGCAGCCTCTATTCTTCAGCAGAGCACAGAGTGCACCTGGGAGAGAGTGGTGCTTGTGTGGAGCAATTATCCTGTTTGTGCAGGAAATAGGGAAGACAGAAGGCACCAGGCAGAAATTGCAGTTTGAGTACTGAGCACGTGGTAGTCAGCCATTTAGCTATTAATTCATTAAACACAGGTACTTACATTGGCCAAGGATGGTGGCAGGAAAAGGCAATAAAACCGACAAGGAGCAATCGTTTTCCTCAAAGAGCTGATAATTCATTGTGGGAAGTTAAGAGATATGAGTACTTGTTATGAATGTGACAAGCATGAAGAGGAGAGAGGGTTATCCTGTCCTGGCAGTGGAAGGTCTCTGAGGCCTGTAGGCCTGGTTTGGTACCTTGTACCCTTCTGTAAAGCATCAGTCAGCTTACTGCAACTGAGCTACCTGGAGGGGGATCACCCTGATTTCAGACACTAGATGTCAGTTCTAGTGACCCCAGTCTGCCTGCCTGTACCCATGACTGCCTGCCTGGCCACAGTTTCAGGGTCAGACAGCTTGATAAAAAATATTACAGAGAACTCAAGAAGGGCCTCCAGTTACTAGGGAGGGGACTTCTGCCCTTAGACCAAGCAGAGAGGGAACACCCAGAACCCCCTCTGACTGACGATCTAAATTCTTGCTTAGGTTACGAAGCTAAGCACTGTAAGGGAATATAAATAAAAATATCTTTCTGGGTTCCTCGAGGGACAAGCCTGACTACATAGGGGTTGATGTCAAAAGTATCCCCTCTCCAGGAAGACATAGGGATGGGTATGGCTCTCATGCCTCTCTGAACAACGACAGAAGGACCAGAGCCATTACAAGGTCCCCTTTAATTCCTGGAGATCAGGCCTCTATCCCTGCCTTTGCAAGATTAGAATCACCATGGTCCTTCTATACTTAGAGAAGGGAGATGTCAGGAGCAGCCTTGCTTATACAGTGAAGTCCTAAAATCAGCAATAAGGACTAAGTCAGCCATACATGTTTGCTAACACAAAGTCTTGGTCTCTGTGGAAAAACACTGAACAATAGTATAAGCATATTGTAAACAGGCAGCTTTGGTGGAAATTTACCAGCCTGGATAAGAACTAATAGTCATAGACCTTGTGGATAGGTAGCCTTAGTGGATAGTACCAACTTAGATAAGGACAAGTGAATCATAGGCAGAGTCTATAGTGACCTGTCCCCTGAACCTTCACCCAGCCAATTCCCTGTTCTGGAAGAAGCTGCACTCCCCCTGAGAACATCTACGCTCCTGCTCATTCCCTTCCCCACATCCTGCCTTTTTGTGTATATAACCCCTGTGTGAAAGAGTAAAAATAATGGTTTGATCAGCCTATAGACAAGCCATGGTTCTTTGATTTGCCTGTTTTCCCATCCTCTCTTTCAGGTGGTCCCCCGGACCCTGTTCACCGCCCTGCTGGATGGGACATGTGCGTATGTGTGATTTGTGCGGAGGTATATGTATGTGATTACATTGTGTGTGCGTAGGTCAGAAGACAACTTCAGTGCTGTTCCTCGGGAGCCATCCACCTTGTTCTCTCTTTCATTGTTAGTTAGTTAGTTAGTTAGTTAGTAGTAGTTAGTTAGTAGAGACAGAGTCTTACTGGCCTGGAACTTTCTCTCTTGGCTAGACTTGTCATGCACCCCAGGGATTTACCTGTCTGCCTCCCCAGTGCACTACCATCCCAGCCTTTAAAATGGGGGTTCTGGGGATTAAACTCAGGTTCTCACCCTTGGAAGGTAAACATTTTACTGACTGAGTTATCTCCTCAGTCCATTACATGGCTCTATTATAACAGGCATGCACTGTATGAGGTTGAAGAAAGACACATAGCTTCTGTGTACTTCCCTTGGTTGTCACCCTCCTGGCTACATCAACCTACTCACAGGCCAAAAAGCTCCACTGAGCTGCAGTATGCAAACCAGCCATCAGGACTTCAGTCTGCTTGTTCAGTAGGCATGATGGCTTAAACCATTGGATTTACCTCTGAGTCCCTGCAGGCCCCTTCCTCCTTTGAGCCTCTGGCTGGGCCTTCTCAAGCCCCATCCTAACACTAGCTTGGGAGCTACCACTAATCACTTTAAAGCATGAAGAAAGCATTCATCAGGAAATTCCAAGAGTTTTTAGGACCTCTATGGCAGGCTCTAGGCTAAGGAGGAAACATATTTCATTCAGCACATCTTTAAAACAGCAGGCTGCATTTTGAAAGTTGACAACCATGCCAATCACCAGCTTCCCTGTGACATTGGGAGGCTCTGTCACCTCTGAATTGAGCCATCTTTTCTTTCTCTGTACAATGCAGGAAGTGTCATTTCTACCGTTAAGGCCATTAAAACCCAGGCAAGTTGAAATGAACCTATTGAGTCAGTGAGGAGATGGATGAGCATTACAGACCAAGGTCAGCAAGGTCACAGAGCAGACTGCCTGGAGCATAGTCATTTGGGAGCAGAAAAGGCCAAAAATTGGGATTCTTGGTTCAAAATTCAATGGCCACCTACCTGAGACACTTTTGTCAGGTCGCTCAACCATTCTGGACCGTGATTTCTTTTTTTTTTTTTTTTTTGGTTTTTTGAGACAGGGTTTCTCTGTGTAGCCCGGCTGTCCTGGAACTCACTCTGTAGACCAGGCTGGCCTCGAACTCAGAAATCTGCCTGCCTCTGCCTCCCAAGTGCTGGGATTAAAGGCGTGTGCCACCACTGCCGGCCTGGACTGTGATTTCTTATCTATAGACTGAAGAACTGAGACCTGGAAGCCAGAGGCCAACACTGCTTACTGGCCAGTATGATATTATTCTGAGAGACCAAGAAAACCCAGAGAAGTTGGGTTGATCTGGAAATTTAAGCTCTCAGTTTATCGGAGCTACTGTTGGCTGATTTGCTGCTGTTCAATTGATTGGTACTTTCTATAAGTCTACCATCCTTACCATTAAATGCCTTCCCTGCCTCTGGGGAAGAGAAGCACACACACATGGGCACCCTGCACACTCTCTAAAGTAAAGCTCTGTCACATAGGGATCTTGGAACTACACGTTCCCCAATCACGTTAGCTCGGTAGCTCTCCATTCACTAATGGAGGCCACAACACTAATCTCTGAGGGCCGTGGGTACAATGCATGCTAATGTGTGTTGATATTTTGCAGACAGAGGTTAATTTACATAAATCTGCTTCTGAGCGCAGCTGGCTCTGCAAAATGGGAAAGAGTGTTGTCCCCTTCTCTGCTCACCTCTCAGGCCACCGAGTGATTTTTGCAGAGCAAGTGATTCACATTCTACCAAGGCCAGACAGCTCTTGCTGCTGTTATGTAATTACCTTGCTTTGTTATTTCCTTTGTTCTCTGTTACTGTGTGGACCTCCAGAGAGGAAATCATTTGCCTGACAGGTTGAATTTAAAACACGGTAAGTGCCAACAAGTCGGGGATTACTGGAAGAGCAAAGAGGTTGTTTTGTGGTTAAGGAACCATAGAAAATTATGCAAGGAAGAATGGCCCTATCCCCACCACTAAGAGTCCACCATAGAGATCCAGAAGGGCTTAGTGTCTGGGCTAGATTGTCAGTCACACCCCTACTTACAGCACTAGCAAGGAAGAAATCCAGGAAGACAGAAATCAGAGTTCCCTTACAGCACCCCTGGCTGGTGAACCAAGGCCATGAGGACATGAGGTCCTTTCTTCTAAGCTGCCTGGCTAATTTCAATCATTATTATGATGACTCTAGAACCTGGTGGCCCTACATTCTTGTCAGAGACCCTGAACCCGAAGATCAGCTAAACCACATTTTGATTTCTGACCCAGAGAAGATGTGTAATAATGAAGGCCTTAAGTCACTTAAAAGTTGCTGATACTTTGTTACCCAGTGTTATCTATTGTTTGACTGTGTCCCCCCA
Organism: Mastomys natalensis; assembly: GCA_021653895.1. Classification (NCBI taxonomy): domain Eukaryota; kingdom Metazoa; phylum Chordata; class Mammalia; order Rodentia; family Muridae; genus Mastomys; species Mastomys natalensis. The sequence goes on from JAJTUV010000150.1 coordinate 2,132,090, forward strand.
TCCCCCGGCAAACCACAAGAAATCTGCAGCAACCTAACAGGAAGCCAAGCATAGCTCTGTACTTCCAGTCCCAGGCTGATGATGACTTGGTCAGTGATGTTGGCTTCCTTACTCTTTGTTCCCATTCAGTCCCCCACCCAGTGAGCCAGGTCAATCATAGAAGACACTCTACAGTTCATCACCCTGCCTTCGGCTTCCCCAGCAAACTCTAATCTGAGCATGCTAACATGGTCCCCACAACTGCTTCTTCTTTAAATGATGAGTCTTTCCACTTCTACCTGACTCTGAATCTCTGCCAATTGGCACAGAATGGTGGCTGGTGGCCTCACCATGGCAACATCTGAGCAAACAGCCTACTTGCTATCATTTTTCCCTGGGGTTGGGGATGTCTTCTGATTCTTCCCACAGAGTTGGGTAGCTTCTTGCTGGTCATTTTAGAAGGACAGAGCCCTATGAGCTTTCATAGAGAGAAGGGAAGGGAGCTGTGAACATGGGTTCAGAGTGAAACTATGACACTGTCATGTGCCAGGCAGTGACAGACACACTAGGCTGTAAGCAGAGTACTGTCTGTGACCACCTTTCTAAGAAACAGCCCCAGAGAAGAAATTAACATCTCTGATTGCTCATGGAGAGATAGATGAGTCGGCTCCTCCAGGGGGGGTGAAGTTCTACCGCAGATGCTGCTGGCATCATGGGCAGCTTAGAGTGGAACTTTACTCCCTCTGTCATTTCCTCCCAACATTCTGCTCTCTCAAGGCTCCTGCTCCCATCAAATTTCCTAGCAGAGCCACAGGTGGTAAAGCCAGTTGTCAAGCCATATGTGACAAGCATAACCCCAAAATGCTCAACCAGGTCATGAGAGAGGGGTTACCCTAAGGGAGGCTCAGGCAGGGGCATCAGTGCTTAGGGAGAGAGGACTATAAAGGGGTTAGCATACACTCAAGGTCTGGAAAATAAGCTTCATTCTGTTCCACAGACAAACCAGATCAGCGCCCGATTAATTAACAAATATCTCTCATCTCTCATCTGGTGTGACTTTGGGGTGTGTATCTGTTACTGTTCTGTTGCTGGGACAAAATGTCTGACAAAAGCAAGTTAAAGAGGGAGGGTCCATGATAGCTCATGATTCGAGGGTGCAATCATGGCAGGGGAAGGTGTGAGGCACGAGGAGGTGCTTGGTTACATGGGGGTTCCCTTCAGGCCTTCTGGGTAGCAGGAACATGAACCACAAGGGGACAAGAATGAAACCCAAATTAGGTACTGGTACTGGGCCAAATCTTTGAGAGTCTGACACCAGTTTTTTTTTTTTTTAAGCCATATTTAAGCACAGCACAATTCTGGAAGAAAGTTTTCTCATAAGTTACCTCAGTCCCACGAGTACAGCAAAGCTTAAGACATGTTTATAATGAAGCTCTTTACAGAGTATATATGGCTTCTTTCATAAAGATGGGTTCTGTTGACTCAGAAACAGTGCTCATGATAGAGGGCTAGGGAGGATGACCTAAGATATCACAGAAGTCACTTAGGCTGTTGTAAAGTACAAGTGCCATCTCCCATAGGGTTAGGTTCTATGGCCTAGAAGCAATGCTCAAGATTTAGGAGGAAAAAGTCAGAGATAAACATAGTATTCTGGGGGATATGGGTAGAGCCTGGCTCAACAGAGAGCAAAGAGTTACCAAGTTGTAAACTACATTTTACCCCAAGCATTCCAGGAGAACAGCTAAATAGCGTCTCCTTTTGGAGAGAGAAGTAGCATGTTTATGTCTTCCTGGCTTCTTCCGTGTTTATCTGTGTGCACAAGGACCTTTTGCCTTCTGCATGGTCACTGCATGGTCACATCACATCACAGTCAGGAAGCGGAGAGTTGACTGCAACTCCATTTCTCCTTTTTATTCTTTAGTCTGGGACCACACTTTGGATGGTGACATCGACATTCAGGGTAGCTCATAGGCATGCCCAGAGGTGTGTCTCAGGTGATTCTAGATACTGTCAAGTTGATATTAACATCACAGGGAGTAAAGACAGACTTAGTTCTTCATCACCACCCAGGGGAGGCAAGAAGACAAGGATAAGGTGTTTAGCAGAGTCCGTCTACCTGGCTGACGAAGTGACTTCATTGTAGGCAAGATGGTGAGGAGGGTGTGTTCTTGGGACAGTGGTCCTGTTGAAGAGGAAGTGGCATGGTGCCCCCTCTTCCTGATATGCTCTTAGCATTATTTGTGGGATAAAAAGAGGAGCACCTGCCCCTTATTGCATGGGCCAGTGGCTCTGACCTGTGCACTGTCTGGTTTCCTTGTCCCCTTGTCACCTCCTTTCCTCTCTGCAGTCTTGACAGAAGTATTCTGGATGGTGTGCCGTTTTCTAAAGCAGAAGGTGCACAGAGCAGCAGAAATGCTAAGCAGGAAAGTCCTCAATATGGAGTAGACATCCCACAAAATGTGGTAGGCTCAGGATGCAGAATCCAAGACATGGTGTGGGAAGAAATGGCTTCAACCTTTCCTTAGCAGTGCTGTGAGATTGTTGGTAAAGCTCTATGTGTAGAAGATGTCTCCTGCTGCTAGCGTTTTGAGAGCAGATAGAAGAGAGGTACTGTGGACGTCTTCTTCCCCACATCTTTGTAGTAGGGACCCACAATCTGTCACCAGCGTCTCTATACTCCACTTGACTTCCTGTTCCTTATGTCTCTCCACTGAAAGAACTCAGAGAAAATGCAGAAGACAAGGCAACTCTGTTGCAGAATAGAGCAGACTTCCAAGGGGAGAGAGTGGATAGTAGCCAAAGAGACTACTGTCCCATGGCTTTCCTGAAGGGCTTTGTCCCGGTGGTTGACAGTCTAGATTGAGTCTTATATAAAGAAACATTATATCTTGTTCTTTTTAACAAAGCCTCCTGCTAGCAGGCATGTCCAACCTGTACCTTATGGGCCTCATGTATCCAGAGACAGTTATGAATGTAGTCCAACACAAACTCTTAAACTTACTTAAAACACGATGATGTTTATTAGTCTTTTATTTTGTAACCTGATCGAGTGGCTTTTAAAAAAATAGTTTGTTTTTATTTTTAACTATATGTATGTAGTTTTGTACATGTGAGTGCAGTATCTGAGACAGCCAGAGGAAGGCATTGCTGGAAGTTGCCTGAGGTGATGCTGGGAACCAAACACGGTACTCTGCCTGAGGGTGAATTTTGTAGGTGACAGTGTTGTGTAATGTTGAGACAAGAGGTTAACCACAGCTATGTGCAGGGCTTCTGGAGCCAGCTTTAGAGAGTTTTCCATTAGTGACTTTTAGGGCCATTCAGTGTGTCACACCTCTTTCTAGGGCCAGAGATAAGACTCAAGATCCATTCCTCTGACTAGCAATTATGATTTTTTTTTCTGCTCCGTTCCTTTGAGCATAAGGGTGTGATCCACCCCAGGACCCTCCAAGCCTGCTAACATCTAACCAACCACCGGACACTCCCACTTTCTTTCCACTTGATCAGATTCAGTGTTTCAGCACCCAGAGCTCTGTCTGATAACAATTCATGTTGCATGCCCTTTGCTACTGAAAGAGTTGCTGATTAAAACTGTTACACTAAAAACAGATATGTTGGGAAATAATCTCAGCTTCCCCAAGCTGGAAAATGGGTTTTGAACTTAGAGATCACTTACTAATGAATGAGTGAACCCATTGCACCTTAGAACTTCCTGTGCTGTTGTGATATTCTGAGGGGTTGGAGGGAAGGAGGTTACACAAAGGATTAGCTGAACCAAGCTATTTGAGCAATGAGCCCCTTCAGAGCCCCGGCTTCCTGCAGCTTTTTGCTATAAGCACAGGATTCTAGCTTAGGAAAAATTGCTCCTTCCTCCCAAAGCTCACCACTGAATGGAAGTAATCACAGCCTGCTAAGTACTAGCTCTTCCTGCATGAAGCAGTCAGAGGGCCTGAGCCCATCAGCTTCTCAATCAGCAGCTGTTACAGAATCCTCTGACACAGCCTTCATTGCTGTGGGCAGATGCAGAGCTCAGAGGGGCTGCAAGAACGCAAGCTTCTTTACTTTGCTGTTGTTGCTGCCAACTTTTAGGATCTGCATAACGTGTTCTTACCCTGAAAAGAATCCTCTGGGGTTTTTGAGTCTCATCCTTGGGTGGAGTTTGGTCCTCTAGAAAGTTTATCCTCCCATATGGCTGAGGAAAGATAAGCAGTCTGGGCTGTGAACTTGGACAGCTAGTCATGAGGAGCAGCTGCCCAGAACCTACAGTGTGGCCAGAAAGCCTCTGAGGTCTCAGAGGTTTGAGCATCTAATCTCAGCAGATGGCCAAAGCTTGGTGCTAATTGAGCCAGCAGTTTATATCTGAAGCAGTTCATTGTGAGCCTGTATTTAAATAGTTTCTGTCTTTGTCTCCAAAGAAGAAGCATGATAACCCCACTAACCTGCGCTCAGTCTTGGACTCTTCTGCCTGCCTTCTGTTCTCTTGCTTCGTCCCCACTAGAACTCCTAATCTGCCCCAAGAACACACTCTAGAAAACCAAATCATTTCTCCAGGGTGTCTTTACCATATCTATTTCCTCTTCTCCTTCCCAGAGTCCCTTGTAATCCCTTTACTAACAGATATCTTATCTATAGGGTTTTTTTGTTTGTTTTTGGTTTTGTGGGTTTTTTTTTTTTTTTTTTTTTTTTTTTTTTTTTTGAGACAGGATTTCTCTGTGTAGCCCTGGCTATCCTGAAACTCACTCTGTAGACCAGGCTGGCCTCAAACTCAGAAATCTGCCTGCCTCTGTCTCCCAAGTGCTGGGATTAAAGGCGTGCACCACCACTGCCCAGCCTATAGTTCTTGAAGTTTCTTTTTAATTGTTTTCTTACATTGTTACACTATTTTTATTAAATTTTATTATCAAATTTCAAGGACAGGAATCCTGTCTGTTTCCTCAATAAGCCGTTTAAGGAGACAAGCTGTAGTGAAAAAGAGATGTACTCAATGTGGAAGGAGGGCAGAGGGGTCTAGCAACGCCTCTGGACCAAGTCCACCCTTGGAAGGAGTCGCACCCATACTTGTGTCAGCTGCAGTCCTCCTGAAGGTGGTTCTCAGCTGCAGTCCTCCCCGAAGGTGGTTCTCAGCTGCAGTCCTCCCGAAGGTGGTTCTCAGCTGCAGTCCTCCCGAAGGTGGTTCTCAGCTGCAGTCCTCCCCAAAGGTGGTTCTCAGCTGCAGTCCTCCGAAGGTGGTTCTCAGCTGCAGTCCTCCCCGAAGGTGGTTCTCAGCTGCAGTCCTCCCTGAAGGTGGTTCTCAGCTGCAGTCCTCCCCGAAGGTGGTTGGCTGAGCCGTTAGAACTGTGTGACATCTCTTTCCAGGAAATGACACAGTCCTCCTCTGGCTGGCACCAGGCTCCAGCCTGTTCCTTCTCCCCGCTTGATATTCCTAGGGAAATTCCATCTTATTGAGTAGTCTGAAAGACAAAGATAGGCACAGTGTGTCTTTAGAATTTCTTCATTCCTGACACACATGTAGCAAGAACTAGAAAAGTAGCTGTAAGCTTCCTTAGTTTTGAGTGAGTTGTGTGGATGGGTGATGAGCATATGTATGTGGGTATGTATACTGTGAGAAAATATGGAGGCCAGAAAAGGGTTTTGGATTCCTCTGAGCTAGAGCCAAAGATGCAAGGAGGGCTCCTGGCTTGTTATGTAGGTGACAGAATATGGACTCTGGTCATCACGATTGTGCGAAGAGTGCTCTTGACCATTGGGTCATCTCTCCAGCCCTACCCTAGTTTTTAAATCTACAATTCCAAATCGGACCAAGTGGTTAAAAAAAAAAACGGACCCAAACTGCCTCATTTCCAGCACCCCTGCCAATAGCACAGACTTCAGGGCAGACTGAAAGCCTTCCTTCTCTGCCTTTGATTCTCTGCCAAAGAGCAAGTTGTAATAGCTGCAGCCTTCATACATGAATATCATGAATAACTGGCTTTTCCTGGGACTCATTTGAGTGGTCTTTGTTTACCTCCACATTCTTATTAAGTCAAGTCGGTCAGTGGACAGCCCCATCTTCACATCTAGAACTTTCCAGCAGCATATAGAGAAGCATTCATGGAACCAAACCAGCTATACACAACACACCCAGCCCTCATTCTTAAATGTAGACAGATAACCAAAGTCACTAGACTTGGAAAAACAGCTGTGCACAGAAAACAACAGAGCAACCCTGGGGGATGTTCATCTTTCAGAGACCAGGGACAAGCTTTTGAAAAAAAATTTTAATTAGATCTTCAGTGAGACTTAAGAAGACATTACAGCCACAAAACCCAGAACAGCAGGCTGTGAAAAACAAGGGACTAGGAAACATCTCCTGGAAATAATTAAAAATGGATTGCTGAAATTAAAAAGATTGGAAGATGAATTCAAGAAACTATCAGAACACAGTGGTTAAAACTTAACTTTGTGTGGATCAATGGTTAGGGGTGAATACCTCTCAGCCATGGTCTTGGAGTAGAAGGCAGTGCTGGCTGGAACTATGAGCTGCGTGTCAGAAGTCTTGGGCTCATGTGCATTAGTGCTTACCAAAACAATCTGAGACTCAACAGTCCTCTTTTATAAAACCTCCCACATATCTATCCCAAAGTGAAAAGGAGCAGGAATCGTCGCTAGCCACATGGGGTCTCCCAGCTTTACCACCTCAGCTCTACCCTTGCTTCCTTATTGACTGCAGTCCTGCCTCACTCCACTGTGGGCCAGGGTGTACAAACACTGGTTTGGGGGTCAGCTGGGGATGGGGGTCAGCTGGGGATGGGGGTCAGCTGGGGATGGAAATCAGCTAGAGCTAGGGGGATCAGCTGGCAATGGGGGTGGTCAGCTGGAGATGGGGGTTGGTTGTAGCTAGGATGAGAAGTCAGCTTGAGATGGGAGTTGCCTAAACTGGGTGTGTAGGCTAAGGATGTGGAGTCAGGTGGAGCTTTGGGGTCTGCTGGAGCTCGGAATTAGATTTTGCTGGCTTCAAACACATTTTGGCCATGTTCTAGTCTGAAAAGGCATCAGGGCTTTCAGGAGACTGAACTGAAATACCTGTCATGTCGCACACTTAGAGCCCTTCCTGCGCATCCAGTGCTTGATGGATTCTGACTAGTTAACAGAACTAGTTCTGTTTTCTTCACCTCCGTTTTAACTCTCCTTTGGTGAGTTTTACACTTATAATTAAAAACACTTTAAAATCATTAAGCTCTTGACGTATGAGCAAGACACCCTCAGATTCCCCAAGGTCCTCCATTCTGATGAGAAAGATGGGAGTGGGAATATTCCTGTATTATTATATGTTGGCTAGCTTCAAACTTACAGCAATCCTTCTGTCTCAGACTCCACAGTATGCGTCACCATGTCTGGCTTCCTGTAGGTAATTTTGAAGATGTATGTATTGGTTCATTTATAAGCCATGGGCAGCTCTGTTCTTTGTGGTCTCTGTGCCTCAATGGGCTTTGAGAACATTCTTTTTCTGTTCTCCACTGAAACTCAATGCTTGCTTCTGTGAGACCCTCTCAGGACCCATCGAGCTGGCCCTTGTCTTCTAGATATCCAAAACACAAGTTTGTCCCCATTATTGCTGACCACTGTCCCCTACTCCAGATTCTGAGCTCCACATTTGGTTTTAGGATTCTAGCACTCTTCTGGGGACACATCTGTTTCATGAATAAACAAGTACAAGAAGAATACATGCTGAGTTTATTGGTGAACAGACTTTGTGTCGAGTGAGAATCAGCATTCCTGAGAAAGCACCTGCTGTGTTCCCCTTGTCACAAAAGATGTGGCAGGGAAGTCACCATGTAGCATTGGGGAGGGTCACCTTCTGGTCTGGAAGGTTCCTAGCACACAGATCAGTGCTGTGAATCTACTCATAGGAAATACTTGAAGTCAGTGGCCCTTCTACAACTTAATGCTGTGCTTCTGTCTCCTGCAGTTGGATGTGACTCCCTCTGGGATCTAACAGGTGGGACCCCTGGATTTCCTTCCTTTCTTTGTTTGTAAATTAAATCATCTGGTCCAATACCTCATTCCTCTCAGTGGGAAAGAAAAATCAAAACAGTCGTACATGAAGATCAGAAGATTGTCAAGAGTTACAAAGCAAATGGAAAGGCCTTGGAGATTTAGCTCAGTGGTAAAGCATGTGTAAGACTCTAGCAAGCATAAGACTCTAGGTTCAGTCCTCAACATGGGGTGGAGGGCTATAGGTGGCAATATCAGAAAGTAGAAAAACCAGCTTAGAAGTCAAGGGTCCAAAATTCAAAGACTAGCACATCATGGCTGTGAAGTAAAAGGAAGAGGGGCCTGGGGTATGGCTCAGTTGTTAGGGTGCTTGCCTAGCATGCTAGCTCCCTAGCACAGCCTGAAACCAGGGGTGGTGGCATATGTGCATAACCCCAGCAATTGGAAGGTGGACGCAAGAAGATGAGAAGTTTAAGGTCATCTTTGAGTTCCAGGGCCAACCTGGGATACATGAGAGTCTTTCTCAAGAAAAGAGAAGGGGAGAAAAGAAGGGAAGGGGGATAGATACACACATGTGCACGCGCTTGCGCGTGCGCGCGCATGCGCACGCGCGCGCGCACACACACACACACACACACACACACAGAGAAGGCGGGGGGGAAAAACATTCCAAACAGCCAATAAATATTAGCAATTCTCATATCCCTTAGTAATCAAGGAAATTAAAATCTTAATGAGGATAAGGCAGCTCTCTCATGATACATCTTGGGTTGGTGACCATGGGACTAGACCAGAATGACACATGGAGAGGAAGGTTCCCTGGCCATTTATTGAAGGTACCATGATAGGACAGGTCGCTTGGCTGTCAACATTGTCTCTGACATAAAAGAGATGGCTGTGGACAGAAGAAGTGCCCATTCCTAAAGGCAGGAGAAATGAGGCACCTTAGACTGCTGGGTACCAGCTGCCATCCAGACCAGTGGAGACGGAGCCTGGAGTGGAGGGGATGGGAGGGGACCCTGGGTGGCATGGGAAATTCAGAGCCTGCCCCCAACATGAATAGCCTGAGGAAGGAGAGGGCCATGGCCCAGAAGGATCAGGAAATGTGGGTAGGAGAAGGAGGGGGCTCAGGAACAGAGCAACAGGCATAGAGAGGTGAGGGTGTAAGAGAGCTGCCTGGCTGAGGCAGAGCTGGCAAAATGGAGGGCCACTTCCACATTGGGGTTGCCGTGGGTGGGCTCAAACCACTTCTGCAGATACCGTCCACTATTCCTGTGCTCAGGACTGGCCTTGAATGTGTTGTTCCAGATCTTCTCACACAGGTCCTCAGGGGTGGGGGAGTAATATGAGAAAGGGAGACAGGGTACATATACTGGGCAGCGGTCCTTCCCTGTGGGGACTGAGAATGGGCTCCTAACTTCCATTGTCCCTTTCCTTCTGAGCCTCATGCATCCTGACCCAGGCTGAGGGCCCACAAGGACCCAGTTAGTCCACTCACCCTGACTCCAGTCCCAGCCGTTGAGCCAGTTGGATTTACAAGTGCAAGATGAGTGGCAGGCTTTCCAGCATTCCTCACAATCCTCCCTGCACAGTGGCACACCCCAAACCCCGCTGTTCTTCCTGCCTGTTTGGGACCACCTGGGTGCAGGAAGAGAGGGGCAGATTTTAATTCTTTACAGTGTCTGTAAGTATTATTTCTTCTCTCTGTGTGCATGTATTTCCATTCCATAAATGCAGGCGACTATGTGTGCGTGTGCACAAGCGCACGTGCCCATGCCTCTACAGAGCCCAGAGAACAACCTCAATGTTCTTCAGGCACCATCCACATTGGTTTAGATTCTCTCATTGGCCTAGAGCTGACCAAGCAGGCTAGGCTGGCTGGCTAGCAGGCTCTAGGGACCCACCTATCTCTGCCTCTGCAGTGCTGGGATTACAGCTGCACACCTCCACAGCTGGCTTTTTTTATGAGGATTGAACTCAGGTCCTCATGCTTCTTTGATAAGCACTTTACTGACTGAGCCAACTCTCAGCCCAGGTATTGGTATCATATCATCATCATCATCATCACTCTCATCATCATCAGATAAATGATCATCCCTCTTCATCCCTGTCTCTGCTCCTATCCCTAGAGGGACATCATCTCCTTTTCCAACTTGCCTCCTGTAGATGCCAGCCTAGGATTGAACAGAAGGGTGTTGCATGGGTCTGCCTCCTGTTTCCTCACTGGCTGGATCCAAGGCCCCAGGTTGTGGGAACACTCAAGGAAACAGAGGGCCTGGATGAAGTGCTTTCGACAGTCCTGGGTCATCAGTCCACAGTGCTCCACGCTGAAGTTCAAGAGCCAGGGTTCATCAAAGTGGGCTCCCAGCTTGTGGAGCATGTGCAGCAGGCATTGTCCTTCCAGGGTATGCACTGAGGTGGGGGCAGAAGCAACAGGCAGTGGGTAAGAGGCTGGGGTTGAGTGTCTTGGGCAGAAGGATATCAGGAGAGGGAACATGTGAGCACCTCTGTAGAGGGGGGACTCTAGCATCTGTCAACATGCATCTGAAGAGTGGGGCGCACCTGACCCGCCCTTCTGTCTTCCTGCCACAAAATATAGCTTCCTGGTGTCAGCTCCAGGGGGCCAATAAATCCAGGAAGGCAAATAGAAAGAAGATTCAGGAAGCTGGGTCATTATAATGGGTGGGAGGGACTTGTAGTTGGAATGCTCCTTCTCCCTCAGCCTTTAGGAGACTGACAAGGAGACAAATTAAGGCCTGTCTCATCAGCCCATGTTGGCAGGAAGGCTTGCTCTGACCCATGGTTAACTAACATAGCCACCACATATAACAGCACCACCGCTGTTTCCAAAGCGGCCAGAGCACCTCAGCAGTAAAACCCTACATGGATCCCTAACTAAGGAACTGAATGGTCAGGAGTGATGGGGTGTGGAGACCACCTTGCCTGTATTCCTTCTCTAATAATTTCTAAGAAGCTTCCTCAGCCCCTGGACCAGCTCTGCTCTCTGCACCTCCCAGTAGAGCTTGTCTTCTAGGTCAGGCTCTTGCTTGTGGCACTTGGAATTCATGCAGACATTGAGCAGCTTGTCCCCGACAAAGGTGGGAAGGGCTGTCCACAACCCCAAGAGGATCTGCCACCATTGTGCCATGACCTGCTGCAGAGAGGAGCCCATGATAGAAAGAACAAATATTCTCAAAGACAAAGAAGGTAAGACCCACCCCACTCTTGTCAATCATCAGGCATTGAAGAGGGAGTAGGGGCTCCTGAGCTCCTTGGGTTGCTGAAACACTGGCTGCTCCTAGAACCTTCTGTGTAGAGCCGCATCACAGAATGTAGAATAAGACTTGAATCTGACACCCTACTACAAACCATTGCAAAAAAATGTAGAAACCAAACTGAGCAACAGGGGGAAAGAGAAGAAAAAGAAAAATAAAAATCAACCAAACAAACAGCAGCTCTGAAGAGGAGAGCAGGTAGGGATGGTTCTAAGCTGTTCACTCAGATGCAGCTTTGCTAGCTCAGTAGTATATGCACTGGGAGTTTAGAGGTTTGGTCCCAGCCCACAGTCAGTCTCGTGGCCAAGTAACCAATTCCCAGTAAGCAATTCTCCTTATGGCCAAAGGACATGGTGGGGTGGGGTGGCCAAGGCCAGCTTTATCTATCAAGTGCCAACCCTAATTCTATTCCCTAAGAAGGGTTCACACCAGGCCCATGGTTCCCAGAGTAGCTCATCCCTATCCCTTCAACCAATGAGCTTTCTTTAGCTCATTTCAACTACCCTCAGTCTATCCCAGTAACACCATAAGTGTCAGGCTGTAATAGACAATGCTAAGACCCCTGCTGGCCTCTCAGAGCTGGGAGCACATTAGGCATGAGGAGCTGAGGAACTTTCAACCTTTAAGCCCTCACCCTAGCACAAAACATGGAGGCTGGCTTGTACCTTGGTGTTTGCTGATACATCTCCAGTTCTCTTCTGGGTTGTACTGGCAATGGGTAGGGGGTGGAGAGATTGGACAGAGAGACACCAACCCCACCCCTCCACCCCCCCGCCACGGCCCCCTTGACTAGAGCAAGGGCACGCCCTGCTTCAGGAGGGCTTCAGTCTGTCTTCACTGCCAGGACTTCATGGCTCCTATGTCTCCTAGGCCTGTTGGGAGCCTGCCCTACACACAGGCAGTTTAGCCTGAGTAGTCTACCTCAGGATGTCTGAGATAGAGATTAGAGACCCAGACTCTACTGCAGGACCCACCCTGAATTCTAAACCTAAGGCTGTTCTCCCACAGAGCCAGCTCCAAGTTTGCACAAAGAATAACTATTCTCAAAAAACAGGAAGGTAAGATGAAGACAGGAAAGATACCAACCCTCTCAGCGTTGTTTTCAGACGTACGTTCAAGACAGGGCCCTCCGCTTGCTCTTCCTGGCCCCAGAGAGGTGAGCAGGCTGAGGGAGCTCCACCCACTGGCCTTTTATCACCCTTGAGCTTCTATGAGCTATAGGTGCAGAGAGCAGCAAGACCGGAGCAGCTTCCGTGTGTGTGTGTGTGTGTGTGTGTGTGTGTGTGTGTGTGTGTGTGTGTGACAGAGAGACAGACAGAGAGACACAGAGACAGAGAGGAGAGAGAGAGAGAGAGAGAGAGAGAGAGAGAGAGAGAGAGAGACAAGAGACAGAGAGAGACAGAGAGAAGGAGAAAACAAGAACTTGCAGTATCAGAGATTCCTGCAGTGGGTGGTAAGTTCAACTCTCAGCACTACTTCTTAACCTGTGAGAATTTGGGAATAACTTAGATTCTATCATTTGTTGCTCTGTAATGGGAGCTGTTGGCAAGGACTGTTGGCAAGGGAAAGAGAGATCATGCAAAGGTCATGCATGGCACAAGGATGTCTTAATGGTTCGTTCATCTTTTGTTCTCGGAAGCTCTCTTCCTCTCCGATTCCACGGGTCCCTTCCTCTGCTCAGCCCCCTGGGGCCCTAACAGCATCCTCCCACAGTATCCAGAGCCAGCTTAGCAGCACACAGGTGCACAGACCAGCAGCTTGGAGAGCCAAGGATTTAAGCAACAATCAAAGCTGAAACAAGAGCTGCCCCTCAGCGCCAGCAGGGGCAACCTGCATTTGCACCCGGTGCCTGGTCTGACCACTGTTCCAAAGGTCCCGTTGGAGGCGATGCCCGTAACTTTGCTTGTCTTTTATGTTCTGTCTCCAAAGGAGAAGTAGCCCAAATCACTGACATTTCATACAAAAAAAAAAGTAAATAAATAAAACACTCCTTGTGTTTTCCACTGAGGAAGACAAAATACAGCACATGATTTTCAGCTGCTAGTCAATGTACAAAGCGTATTAATCATGTGCAGGGAAAATGGCAGTTTCCACACGTGGGTACAGAGTACTGAACATCCACAAGGATTAGTCATGGGGCTGGAGGCTACTGCACGGGTATACAGTCTGACTTACTGCCTGCAAGAATTCCCCAAATGAGCACCCTCTTTCAGATGGAGGAGAAACTGAGAGGTCGATAGCGCTGGAATCTGAACTAGGCTTGTTTGACTCCATAGTTAATGCTTATGGACCAGGTGTATGTGGGGGCTTACGGTACTGTTTGTATTCTGTCTAAACTCCACCTCCACAGCTATCTGGCAACAGCCAAGTATGCTCCTCCCCACAGTTACCTGGCAACAGCCAGGTAGGCCTGCTCACTATAAAAGGGAGCTGCTTGCCCCCTCCTCTCTCTCTTGCTCCCTTGATCTCTCACCTGCAGGTTCTCTGCCCCCTCCCCCCTTCCCTTCCCCTCACTCCACGTGGTCATGGCCAGCCTCTACCTCTCTGCGCTCTCTCTCTTCTCTCTCTCTCTCTCTCTCTCTCTCTCTCTCTCTCTTCTCTCTCTCTCTGCCTCTACTAACCTCCTGGCTCCCCTCCCCATGCCCTGAATAAACTATTCTATGCTATACCGTCATGTGGCTGGTCCCTCAGGGGAAGAGAGGCCTCGGCATGAGCCCACTGAGACATCCCCTTCCATCATTGGTTTCCATCCTTTCATTGGTGCCGTGACTCCCTCGGACATCTGCAGGTTTGCTACCAAACGATATCCTATCACTAACCTAGCCTAGAACTGGTAAGCTTCCTCATCCTCCACTGGCCAGAGTAACCATCCATGTGGTCCCAAGAAAGATTTCTTGAGCTCAGAGCTAACCCTGTAACCCTGTGCTTCCCTGACTCTCGTTCTAGGACTGATCCCTTGGGTGAGACACTTCCCCTCTCCTCTCGAGACTGAGTACCCCAGACCAGGCCTGGACTGACTGTTCTCTCTGCCTCAGGAGCACCGGCTCCCAACTGTAGTCCCCAGTGTGTCTCTTCCATGGGTCAGCCTTTCGCGCACTTCTCCTCCTCCTCCCCCGTCATCTGTGGCCGCCTGGATCCACTTAGTCCCGTTGGTTGCCTGGAAAGCAGCGGTCTGAGACCCTGTTTGCTCCCTTCCTCCCTTCGCCTCCTCAGTTATTTGCGGCCATTTAGTTGGTTTGCCTGAAGCAATGGATTCGACACCCTGCTTGCTTCCTTCCCTTCTGTGGTTCTTAGCTCTGCTCTGGGTCTTCTTTCATCCTGCCAGGGACCCTCTCTGAGACTTGCTTCCCCATATTTGCAACCACCCACGCAAAGTGCTTGGCTGCCCAAGCATTCGAGGGAGACTTTCCCTCTCTCCCTCCCTGCCCGGGACCTATAAAGTGAGTGCTAGCGGTGCTTTCTTCCACAAAAACCACTAACATGAACGTTGGTGTGATATGGGACAGATAGATTGCCCGCTCTAGACTAGCTGCCAGAGACTCTGGGCAGCGACTTCGTGCAGCTAGTAGGAAGTCCTGCCCTGTTGCTGCCGCCCACAGACCTGGCTCACAGCTCCAACCTGCCAGCTGTACCGTATGCCACTGTATCCAGCTTTCTTATTCTAGTCCTAGCCAAATGTTTCTTTTCTAATACAAAATGTCCTTTTCTCTACCTATACAACCTGCCAAAGTTACTTAAGACTCTTTCCTATTCTGCCTCAATAGATTTTTACTACTGCTATTAAATTCTATTCAGTTACAACCAATCCTTATGGTTCTCAATCTTGTCAGAGTCTGTTAATAGTATTTTTTTAAGTTTATGGCTGACAGATTTCCCAAAGCCTCTAACAATTGACCCAAGATGGTTTCAGAAGACTTGGACACCGGACTCCTAGAAGATACAGCCTAGATTGTATGTGAACAAACACAGTGGACTAAACTGGATACTCTGAGTCAAATGACTTAGCTAAGTCAAACCAAGGTAAGTCATTTCTCATGTCACGCGTATCCATTCCACAGAGAAAAAAACCCTACATCTTCTGTGCTTGGAAGCCAAACTGACTTCACCCAAGAGACTATGGAGACCATGGGAACTCCTGGCTAGTGGATTCTGTCAGTTTTTAAAATAATATATAACTGGTAGATTATTGTTTACTCTTTCTCAGACTTCTGACTACATTGACAGCTAAACTTTCACAGATTATCTGTTACCTCATTACTTAAACTCAGTTGCCATCAATTAAATGCTTCATATTTCCTCTTCTTACTATCCTACTGACCTAATATTATCTAAGTTCCTATAAACTTGCCTAACCCTAATAAAACACTCCACTATACGATCCAACAAAGGTTCATCTTACAGACTGCTCATGTTGTTAACTCATGCTGTTATCTGTTTTGTAAACTTATAAGCTACAGGAAACCCACTCAGATCTACCTCTCATGGACCAAATAGATGACATCCAGATAAGTACATCTGCCTAAAGTTCCCACTTACTACCTATTACAAAGAATGGGATCCCTCTGGGTTTCAAGTGTACATTTTAGAAAATTTTCTTTTTCCCAAGTGTACCTAATCTTATTCCCTACATCTTGTCAAGTCCAGGTACATCTAGAACAGCTCCAGAGAAGCAACCTCCAGATGCTCCAAATCTCTTGTCACACACACAGCTGCTTCTACTGGACCTGTTCCTTCTGGCCTATCCTCAGATGGCTTCATAGACCCTGGACAGCAGACAACAGCCAACTCTCCTAAGACTAGACAAACATCCTCCATACCCATTCTTCTAGGTTCCCCTAAAGACACGTCGCCCCCAATGCCAGCAGGAAGTAGCCAGATATCACCCTATTCCTGTTTCGCCGTCACCTCTTTCTAATTTTTCTTTTTTTAATTAAACCAAAAAGGGGGAATGTTAGTATTTTGTCTAAACTCCACCTCCACGGTTATCTGGCAACAGTCAGGTATGCTCCTCCCCACAGTTACCTGGAAACAGCCAGGTAGGCCTGGCCTACTCTAAAAGGGGGCTGCTTACCCCCTCCCCTCTTTCTTGCTCCCTTGATCTCTCGCCTGCAGGTTCTCTCTGCCCCCTCCCCCTTTTCTTCCCCCTCTCTCCACGTTGTCATGGCCAGCCTCTACTCCTCTACTTCTCTCTCTCTCTCTCTCTCTCTCTCTCTCTCTCTCTCTCTCTCTTTCTCTGCCTCTACTAACCTCCTGGCTCCCCTCCCCATGCCCTGAATAAACTCTATTCTATGCTATACCGTCGTGTGGCTGGTCCCTCAGGGGAAGAGATGCTTCGGCATGGGCCTGCTGAGACATCCCCTTCCACCATTGGTTTCCATCTTTTCAGATACCTCCAGGAGTGAGGGGTAGGAACTGTCCAGATCTTTAAAAAGAAGTTAAACGTCACAGTCAGACTGTGTTTGGTGGGGTGGGGAGTTGGGGGCACATGTGCTCGCTTTTGGGGGGAGGGGACACAGCAGTGATGGTTATCAGCCCAACTTCCATGGACTGTCTTCAACAGAGCTGATACTCCCTTCCTGAAGTCAGACACCAAATGGCATCTCTGCACAGAGGATGTCTCTTTGTATCAGTGTCCACAGGGACAGCAGAGGCAGGTACTCACGGCTCTTCTGTATAGACACCCAGGGAGCAACAAGTCTTGACAAGTAAGCGATTTGGAACATTAAGTTTAAAATGACTGAGGCTGTGGCAAGAGCGAAAATCCAGAAATGAGTCACATGAATCATCACTGGAATGGAAAAATGTCCTCCACAAGGAGGGCGAGGGACAAGGAGGACCGTGTTAGCCACCTCCAGGACAAAGCTGTAGGAAATGAGTCAAAATTGCAGCCAGCATGGATGCAGGTGGAGCGGGGGAGGGGCGATTGCAGAGGCTGCCATTCAGAGAGCCTCCAGGCCAGACATCTGTCCCTAGAGAAGCAGTGTGCGGCCCTTGAGCAGAGCTCATTTTGCCTTATTGTGTCCGAGTGTTCCAGAGAAATTTGTTTTCTGACTGAAGGCTGCTAAATCAGGGCTGACCGTGGATAGAACCACTCGAAGCAGCTGAAAACAACAACAGATTAAAGACCAGGGGAAGAGGTACAGCCAGTTTAAGGCATTGGGGGGGGGGGGGGAGGCGGGCAGTAAGTGGAATGACCTGAAGTCACAGGGATGCTGGATAGTGATGACTGTCCTGTCTTCCCACCGTTTGGGTTATCAGGTCACTCAAAGCAGTGCATTTGCTAGGACGTCCCAGGGTCTCTGAAGTCAGATGCCAGTGGCAAAGTCCAGTAGGAACTAAGGTCTCTTATTCTGAAGCATCCTCCTTACCCTCCCCTCCCCCACTGGCCTGAATAATTAAAGCTCCTTTGCAAGTTTGTAGCTCCTGGCAGAGGGGTCCCATGCCTCTCACTCTTGGTTTATTCATGGAAATGTGAGGTGTTGTTGAGTTAACCTCCTGTTTCTTCCTGCAGCTGGAGTCATGCTCAGATACTCCAACCTGGCTCCCTGGTTCCCTTCAAGGCAATACCCATGCAACAGTCAAGATGGTAAAACTCCCTAGGGCGTTACTATAAAATCTTCCAAATATAGGGAACGTTGAGAGAACTTCAGAGTGGACACTCATCTCCAATTTGATTGTATATGTTCCATTTTCCTTTTATGAGGGAGGGTGTTAGTCTGAGGCAATTGTCCATTTCTCGCTTGAGGGATCTGTCCCATGAGCAGCTCAAGGAGGGAAATCACGTATTTCCAAGTAATTCAGGCACATCCTTAGCCAGAGTCCAGTATCTGTCACTCCAGAATGATCCTTTAAAAACATAAAAATGGTTGCCAGATATTCACATTTAAAATCTTTGTATACATTAAGGTAGGTGTTTATGCTTTGTGGCCTCCTTTAAAAAAATTTTTTTTAATTTTATGTACATTGCTGTTACAAAGTTCACACAGACACAAGCCTGAGCCAGAATGGATAGTCCAGGATGAGCTGCCTTTAGAAAGCTGCAGCACTGATCCAGACAGCTCCCTGGTTTACTCTGACCAAGCCCACCCCTCTTCTGCTCTCTCCCTTCTTCCCCATCGGCCTCTCAGACATCCTGCTCCCATCTTTTGAATTATCTCTTGTCTTTTCCCATCCTCTTTCTTTTTTTCTTATTTAATTCAAACCATGAGAGAACTGATTTCGAAAGGACAACATAAACTCCACTTGAATCCATTTAAGGACCAGGCCTGATTTCAAAAAGAAGGCCACAGGCACCAGCTCCAGGAACAGACCACGAAATCTAGAACAAATTCATAAAAAAACCCCTCCCAAAGAACAGCCTGGGGGTAAACACAAGAATGGGAAAACATCCCAGGATGGGCATTCTGAGCTGGGCACCCCTATCTTATCTTATGGTTAAACATTTATGACATAGGAATGCAGACTGCTGACCACCTGTGAGCCCCTAGCGCCCACCAGTGAAATTTTAGATTACCTAAACCATCCAGAGAATTCCCCTGGTTCCCTAAAAGAGGGTCTGCTGCGTGCCTTTGTTTGGGGTCACCATTTCAAAAATGGTTGACCCCCTGCAGGCTGGTTGTTTCTGCTCTTTGTCTTTGCATACTGAATCTGGGTCTTCCTTCTGCGATTTTCAGACCCTTACATTTACTTAAAGGCAAACATTTACTTAAATAACATGTTTTGCAGTACCAAGGATTGGGTTGGGAGCCTCGCACACACTCCCGCTCCCGCACTGAGCAAGCTTCGCTGTGGCCTCTTTGTCCTCCCTCTTGCTTCTCTGCTCTCTCTTCCTCCCCTTCCTTCTCTGCTCCCATCCTTATCTCTCCCTCACCACTCTGATTCATCACAACTGCCCTCCTCCCCCCAATTTCCCTCTGGCAATTTTCCTCCCTCGCCTCAGCTCATTCTCTGACGGTGCCTGAGATTTCTGGGTGTCAATGCTGGGCCTCTCATCACCACTTGAAAAGGCCTGCTTTTTAGGTCTAATCACAAAACGGAAATGAGTGTGAAGCCTACCAGGTACTGGAGAGCATCCAAGTACAGGGACGACAGATAGAAAACATCAAAGTTCTAATGGAAAGACCGACTAAAAATTAGACACATGGACTGTCTCTTCCTTCCATTCACAGCCAGCTATGCTGGTTCTCCACAGGGTATGACAGTAAGGTTTATCCAGCGTTGCAAGATGCAGTCTGCCCCTGTAGCCTGCCCTTGAACTACCCTTTGACCCCACATCTCTCACATGTCCTTGGACCATTTTTCTCTCTTAGCCATGTTTCTAAAGCCCTGTGTCTGTTCACCATGGTTCCTCTATCAGGGCCTCTCAGATTCTTCCTAACCATCCCATGTGATCCACTCTTGTTGAAATTGCCAGCCACCTCCATGTGTTAGATCCAATGGGCAAGGCCTGAGAGCTCACTTGGCCTTTCTGTAGCTTTTGACTAAGGTAATCCCCCTGCCTCCATCTGATTCTTGGACTCTCCATTCTTCTTGTCTTTGCTCAAGTCTCAGTGTTTCCTTCCTTGAGTAACTCTATTTCTCCCATGAACCTGCTCTTGAGCCCTGTCCCAGGGCCTCTTCCTTTGTCTCTGGGCCTCTGACCTCCAGCATGGCTTCCTTGATTGTCTGTGGGTCCCTAGAGACCACTCTCCATTCCTGACCTCCAGTGACTCTTCTCCCAGCTTCTCACACCCGCCACACTCCGTTCCCTCTCTGTTCTGCTTTCTCGTGCTAATTAATGGGACCCCTTCCCTCTAGTCCCCTGGGCCAGAACTCTATAGTTACTATAGATTCCTCTCCTTCTCCCACTGTATGCAAGTGCTTTAACATACATACAAGGCTCTTTGTGGTCTAGACACTGGTTACTATGGAAACCTCCCCTCCCTTCCCATCTTCATCCTATGTTCTTATCATGCTGCTGTCTGAATGAGCCACTGGTCTTGCCTTTGCAGCCGCAGGGCTGTCTGTCTGGAAGACTCACCCTGCTTCTTCACCAGCTGTTTGCCCTGCAGGGCTCCATTCCAGTGCCATTCTCTTAGAAGACCTGTCTTTGTCCTTCCCTGGCGCAGACCTCCTCCATGGCACCCTGGACATTCAGAACTTTGTTTTAACATTGCATTTGTTATGTAATAGTGTGTTTTTAGCATATTTATAATACTATTCTTCACTCTGAGTCCCTTGACAGGGAGTACTTTGTCCTGTCCTTCTGTTCCCAGCCTCTAGCATAGTTTGTGCTACATGAAGGGTCTTTAAATGTTTGAACAAATGAGTTAATGCAAAGTGCTTGGTGTGACAATCCACAGGGCTTCAGCCCTAGTCTGCAGCCAGTGTTCTTTCCACATAGGTTAATTTTCAGCAAAGGTTCTGCTCTTGTATCAAAACTAAAGTGTCTTTGGACAAGGCAGTAACCCATCAGTGGCACTTTTGAAACATTGTTCCAAGTTCCATCCTTGAGCCTTTCCCAAAGACTTTCAGACATTCCTAAACATGGAAAGTTAGACTGGGAGAATTTCCAATGGTTGCAACATATACAGCCCTGTTTAGGCTTGGCTTCCCAGAGTCTAGCTCTTAGCACCCCCAACCCTCTCTCTACTCACCCTCCCCAGGGACATGGTGATAGCTTTAGGACCAAAGTCACAGCCGTGTCTTTCTGTTGTCAGAATGAAGGATCCCACACTCTAGCTAAGTGGACTGTCTTCAATGCCTGCAGCCCCCTTTGTTTTCATTGCATTGAGTCTTCACTCATGTGATTCCCTTTCAGGTGGGAAATTCCACCCTCGTCCTGGATGTACTCACAACAATCTTTTCAGCTGATTCCTCATTGCCAGGATTCAATTGGAGAGACTTGTATCTGAGTTAGATGTCCCTCCTGGAACTCCTGTGGCCCACAGTGTTATGTTATCATGAACCTACACTGCTCTTGTATAGGCACAGATGGACATGTTCTCCTCGAGGCTCTGGTCTCCTGGGCAGTAGACAGCTTGCCTAGCAGCTTCACATGTGGGAACACAGTAGTATTTGTCAGCTGAACAAGAGATTGTTTTTTTTGTTTTGTTTTGTTTTTTTAAAAAGAAGAGTGGGACTTAAATCATTATTTACAGGACATGACAGGGTACGAAATTCCACATAGAAATAAACTCAGAGGACAGCTTCATAGAGTATGTACAGTTTATAATTGTTCAAGTATAGTTTCTTTTGTAAAAAGTGCTATAATAACAAACCACATTTAAAAAGAGTTCTTACTTAGTGAAACAGTAAGATAAATGTATGAGAACACAGAATAGCACAAGCACATAGCTAACAACTTTGTGCCTTGGCTGGATATTAGAAGTTAAAGGTCCTGGGAGCTCCATCCTGAACTTGGAGGACAAACCTTCACAGTAGTTTCTGACACCACATTTTGATCTTCCTCTTCCTCCACTGAGAATTACTTCTCAATTAACTTTAATAAAGCCTTGTATACAGACTCGTTTTCATGACTCTGTAGTGCCTCAATTTTATCCAAGCCTCCACATTCTTCAATCATTATACTAAGTTTTTCTGTCTCACCTAGCTTCTCGGCAGCCGGAAAGATATTTGAAATGGCATCAAGAATAACCTGAATAATCTTGATATCTTTTGCATCAAGAGGTTCATCAAAGGTTCTATTATCCCACAATGAAGAGATACACAATCTGTTCAACAGTCCCACTATACCAGTATAACCACTGGTATAGTTGGTTATAGCCATGCGGCCTCCTTCTGTGTCTTAACTTTGCCTTAGAGAGGACACCAACAAGAAACGGGACTAGGCCATGATTCACAACTTGCTGTATCTGGTCCTGGCGTCCGGCTGTAATGTTCGACATTGTCCATGTGGCCTCCTTCTGAATATTAGTTTTGGGTTTTTAGCAGGCTGGGAAAGACTGCAAGTGCTCCTGCATCTATCACTTTCTGAGTCTGTCCATCTGTTCCAGTGACAATATTCCCTATGGCTCTCAGTGCGGGATCACATGGGCAATTCAGTAGCTCCCAGAAGCTTCACAAGTTGGGAAACAACTCCTTCTTCACCATCTCAATACGCCATTTGGACCATCAGTTAGGTAGAAATAGCCCAGCAGGAATCTGCTAATACTTCTGGTCATTGTGGTGCAGGAGAGAACTAAAGTAGGAAGAATCTGCTCAACAGCATCTAAGGGGGCGTAGTTGCGGGATTTTGTTTCGACAAAGGTTTGAGAGTGTCCAGGTAAGATTGCGTAAGTAACCACATGCCAAGATGACAGATCAGGAACTGCAAGAAGTGCCAACAGTGGGTCAATTGCACCATGTTTGATAACCAAGTCTCAAAAAACTGAACCATCACCTGCAAATGTTTCCAAGCTTGCTTGCTGATGTGAGCATGGGGAGATGCCAAGAGAGAGATATCCTGGGATAGCACCTCTGTCTACCACAGCTTTGGTCTGTCCAGATGTTCCAGAAGCAATGTTGGTGTGCACCAAGCAGATTCAAACTTATGGGACTACATCAGTTTTGCCCAAAAAGGACACAATTTTGGGATCAAACCAGCCCGGATGATGTTGTCTATAAGAGGCTGTTTCTCTCTAGAAAGCAGTTTCCGAGCAGCTTGAGTAGCTTGAGAGCTGGCTTTCCAAATTGTTGCTGTTTATGCCTTTAACAGTGTCCTCAACAGACCAATGTACAGTACCCCGATTGTTTCGGTTTCCTATTGGGAGAAGTAGCAGCATCAGGAAATGAGCTGACATGTTCTCCTTTTCAGCATCTGGTCATCTTTTTTAAGCTTTCCTAAGTTCCACATTAACTTCAATTTGGCAGTGGCGCATTTCTGTACTGTCTTTCCTGTTGTTCTTGAATCTCTTAAGCCGGGCAGCTGGTGAATTAGCATTCTTGTTGGTGGACATGGTTGCAGGAACAAGGAGGAAAGCTGCACAGCTGGCTCAGATTTCCATGAAAGTCGGTGCGGGGCTCTCAAGCTGCGGGTTGGGGCTGTGGAAACGTCCACTACCCCTCAGCCCTCAGACTTTGTCAAGAGATTATTTTTGTACAAAAGATCTTATTCTTTTTTTTTTTTTTTTTTTTTTAACCAAGAAGCTATCAGCAAAAAATTCTCAGAAAGTCAAATTTTTGTATTTGGCAACAGTAAGTGGTGTATATGTGTGTGGTGTGTGTGTGTGTGTGTGTGTGTGTGTGTTGAGAACATGTAGACTTCATGCTTTTTTGTTTTAAGTGCTTTTCTGTCTGTCCCTGCCCTCTCAGCATACCATGAACCCGTCCCTGGAAGGAGCTCTCAGGTTCATCTTCCTGACAACTCATCAAATGCGAACCGTGTCTCATTTTTTTCTCTTAGGCACATACCTGATTTTAAGTTTGAAAAATGAAGTTAGTTTATATTTCATGGGTAACAAAAAGTAAATAACCTTTCAGGGACAGTGTTGTCCCTGTCTTCAGACACACCAGAAGAGGGCATTGGATCCCATTACAGATGGTTGTGAGCCACCATGTGGTTGCTGGGAATTGAACTCAGGACCTCTGGAAGAACAGTCAGTGCTCTAAACCACTAAGCCATTTCTCCAACCCTTGTTTTATTCTTCTTCCTTCTTTTTTTTTTTTTTTTTTTTGGTTTTTCGAGACAGGGTTTCTCTGTTTAGCCCTGGCTGTCCTGGAACTCACTCTGTAGACCAGGCTGGCCTCGAACTCAGAAATCCATTGCCTCTGCCTCCCAAGTCTGGGATTAAAGGCGTGGCCACCACCGCCAGGCTTGTTTTATTCTTTATGTCTCTGCTATACATTGAAAATGACTGGGAAATTTCACAATGTATTTTGTATATTTAAAGGAATAAAATGGTAAAGAATAATCATTAAATTTGCATTCGTTTGTTTGTGTGTGTGTTTGGTGTGTGTATGCGCCTGCACACATGCTGCAGCCTGAGTGTGGAGGTCAGAGGACAACTTGCAGGGAGTTGGTTCTTGCTTTCCATCATGCAGCTTCCAGGGATTGAACTCAGCTCATCAGGTTTGGTGGGAAGCAAAGGTGATGGATAGCGGGAGGTGAACTCCCCCAGAGACTGTGGAAAAATGACCCTGTAGTGTGATCATTAAGTAGTTTCCATTCCTAGAACAATGAGTCTTACGATCCTCAATCCTGCAGTGGCCTCTTTCAACACTCGAAACTCTTGAACAGCTTTTTGTTTTTATGAGACTTACAGTGCCATGAAATATGGATGGTAATGAATATTCAATGACTCCAGTTTACAGAGCTAGACTTTTCACTTGCTGAGTGGCCCCTTATATTTGAGTTGAGAATTTTGTGTTTCTGCTCATGCCAGTGGGATGTCTGGTTACCAAGGATACAGGGCATAAGAGGATCCACTGAGTCATCTCGCTGAACTGCTCTTGAAGACAAAGCATGGCACATATCCATAGCTATGTGGGAAGTCTTTCACCTTTCAAATTCCCAGGCATGATGGTCTGTTTTTAAATCTGGAATTTGTTTGATGAAACCATCTCTACAAATGGGTGAATATGTCTTTTAGAAGGAATAGGGCTGTGGTTGTCCAAAGACCTTTGCCTTACCCAAGTCAGGCACAAAGGGAAGATAACTGAGATGTCTTAAGTCTATATCTGTCCAATTCTATACCAAACCTTGGACATGTCTCATGTCCTTGCCCATCTGCTTGCTGGAGCTAAAGATAAGGTCATACATGAATGATATGTGATGTGTATAACCTGGTATTGATTAGAAGAATGATTGATGGATAAATGGGCATGTAAACAATCCTGCACAGGGATCAGAAGCTTATGTTATAAATGACCTTGGAGAGGTGAAGTAAATTTATTAGTTTTGTGTCCTTATCATCAAACTTTAGTAAAAGTGACTTTGTGTTACCATAGTATTTAATCTATCAGATGTCAGAGGAAATGGTGATTGCCACTCAAACATTTGTATCTTTTTCTGAGGAAGGGGTCAGTATATTTCCAGATGTGTACCTGGTAACTATGTCATGCTAACTGAAAATATTTTGTGTTTAGTTTTATTTGGATATTAAGTATGGCCTAAGGGAAGTATACTCTGATAATTTATGATTCTATTTGCCTAGACTTTTGTTCCATTTTAAAATAAAACAGTATTGTAGATGTTACAGTGAGACATTTTGTGTGTTGTTAAATCATGGACGATGGAATGACTATTTGATCCAAATCTATCTGTAAAATTCAGGTTCTCCAAATTTTGCATTAAATGAGGCAGAGCAAAGTGCATTGAGTTCTCCCTTAGCATTTAAAACTTATGATTATTCTTTTATTTTGGCGATTACATCATTCTCATCATCCTCTTACTTCCTCCAAACCCTTCCATATATACCTTCTTGCTCTTTTAAAATTCATAGTCTCCTTTTTCTTTTTCTTTTCTTTTTTAAAGATTTATTTATTTTATGTATATGAGTACATCATTGCTCCTTCAGACACACCAGAAGAGGGCATCAGATTCCATTACAGATGGTTGTGAGCCACCATGTGGTTGCTGGAAATTGAACTCAGGACCTTTGGAGTAGTCGAGTAGTCAGTGCTCTTAACTGCTGAGCCATCTTTCCAGTGCCATAGTCTCTTTTTTTTCATTAATTATTGTTATATGCATACATATTTATACATATATCTGCATCTGTATAGATAGATAGCTATAGATATTCCTACATACATAAGTATAACTTGCTCAGTCTGTATAATGTTACCTGTGTGTTTGTTTTTAGGGTTGGCCATTTGGTATTAGATAACCAATTGCTATGCTCTTTCCTGTGATACAGTCTCATAGCAAACTCCTTGGGTTCCTGTTTTATCTTCTACAATGATCCCTGAGCCGTACGTGTAGCAGGTACATTATAGATATAGCCAATGTGACTGGGCTTCACAACTCTGCATTCTGGTTGGTTGTGGTTTTCTGTAATGGTCTCTGTTGGGAAGAGAAGTTTCTTTAATGTGGGATGAGGATTGCATTGACCTGTGGTTATAAGGACAAATATTCCTAATGTAATTAGGGATTATACTGGTTTAAAAAATAGTAATTATAAATTCTCATCTAAGATCCATGACTTCATCAGCCTTGGGTAGATGGCTGGCTTCCTAGTAGTACCAGGCAAAACTTCCCTCCCGTTGAGTGGTTCTTAATTAAGTCCAACTAGAGAGCTGTTGGTTACCACCAACATATATGTGCCACATTACCGTGGTTTATAAGTGTTACAGCTGTAAGGACTGTTGATTGCTTCCCTCCTTTGTAATCTTGCATGGAAACTTCTGATATTTTGAAAGTTAGTCTCCAGGGAGGAGGCTTTCAGGTAATTTCTGACTGAGGGTCCCTTGGCACTGTGTCTGACGTGCATGTTGTCATTAAGAGGACTTCTCTTCCACGTCTGAGAAGCCACTAAGGGCAGCAGCAACAGCCTGTTATGTTTGTGGAGTCTCTTGGATGACCCTGAACAACTCAAAAGAGGTCTTCTCATGTCTGGTGTTGGGATTTTTGTTAGATGGGTCTTGCCTCTGAGTGAAAACATTGTTAGTTCAGATGGAAACGTTTCACTTACTCTATATATGTGTATTTATACACTGACATGCATGTATTAGAGATATTTTTAGGTAGTTAGTAGTATAATTTCTTAGGATTTTCTTAGACTTCCTTACAATTATTTCATCCCCTTCCCTCCTTCTGGATTTATTTCCACCACCTCCTGAATTAGAGCCTAGCTGATTTTCTAAACTCATCAAACGCAATGTAGCAAACTGAGAATTCACAAGAAAGCAGAATTCAAAAGAAATCTAAAAATCCAAGGTAGAAGTTCTTGGATAGCCAGGAAGACTGGGATAAAGCACCAAATAGTCTCAAATTATTGAAAGGGTTCTCATCAGTACCAGGCTAGCAAATGCAGCTTTACCAAGTTTACTACCGATGCACACAGCTCCTGAACAAGAGGAAACCCAATTTCTGGTCACATTTATAATATCTGATATTTTGCAGCAAGGAGTAGAATGGAGCGGTTCATCCCTGCTACTGCATCATGCATTTCCTGCACCGAATATCTTATAATTCTTCTGTTCGAATATTCTTTCTGTTCTCTATTAAGAGTAAGATCAGCTTGAAGAAAGTTCTTGCATATATCCACCGAGGTACATGAAGCAAGAGTTCTGCTCATGAGTGTACCAAGGGAAACTAAGCACCTGATGTATGTTGTATGCAGGCCCACACCATCCCTAGGCCACCCTTATCAGTGCCCTCTGACAGGTATTACCTGCCATGATCTTTCAGAAACTGTTTGTCAATGCTGGTACTAGACCAAAGATGCCACCCTCATCTGGCCAGCTCATAAAGCTTATTAAACCTTGGGTTGAGCATCCAGTTCAGTGGCAGAGTACATGAGGTCCTAGGTTCAGTGCTTAGAAAAGTCTTATAAATCTACCAAGAGCTAATTACTGTTATGTGGTGGGCTCTGGGCCAAGTATGCCATATAGGCTGTCATCCTAACTCCAGAAGCTACCACCTAAATCCAGTCAAAAGGAAACTTGGGTTTAAGTGCATGTGGTCTTGCTCCTCTTCTTTATATACTCACTGGAGAATATTTACTGAAGATCAAGTCACCAAAGTATTAGTTTCTCTTCGTGACTCAAAGGCTTGGGAAATTCCTGTCCTTACTGTCTCCTGAGGATCCAGAGTGTGAGACTTGACGTTCACAGACTCTGAAGGTTCCTGCAGGAAAGAAGGTTGCTATCTGAGGTGGAAATCATCCTTGATTGCTCTTCTACTTTATTCTTTTAAGCCAGGTCTCTCAATCAAACCCAGAGCTCATGGATATATGGTTAGCTTTTCTGGGCAGTGTGCTCTGGAGATCCCCTGCCTCCTCTTCCTGAGGCTGGGATTGCAGACTGACCTAGATGTGGTTTTTGTGGGCTCCTAGGGATCTGAATTTGGGTTCTCACGCTTACGTGGCAAGCTCTTTTTTCTTTTTAAATTTTTTTTATTGGATATTTTATTTACATTTCAGATGTAATCTCCTTTCCTCCCCCCCTAGGAACCCCTATCCCATCCCCCCTCCTGCTTCTATGAGAGTATGCCCCCACCCACTCTCCCACTCTCACCTCCCCACCCACGATTTCCCCTACACTGGGGCACCAAGGACTTCCTCACCCACTTATGCCTGACAATGTCATCCTCCCTACATATACAGCCAGAGCCATGGGCCCCTCCCTAAGTGCTCCCAGGCTGGTGGTTTAGGCCCTGGGAGCTCTGGTTGGTTGGTATTGTTGTTCTCCCCATGGGGTCCGCAAACCCTTTCAGCTCCTTTAGTCTTCTCTCATCCTCCTCCATTGGGAACCCCATGATCAGCTCAATGGTTAGCTGTGAGCTTCCACCTCTGTATATTTCAGGCTCTGGCAGACCTCTAAGGACACAGCTATGAACAAGCTCCTCATCCCAAAATTAAATTTTGATTTAATAAAGTCATATGCAAGCTGACATTCTGCCCAGAGGGGCTTTGCTTTGTCTGTAGGCTTCATGTGGGTTTTCAGTGAAAAGCATTTCTTGATCAATTTCAGAACAGCCAGGTAATCTTTCAATCATTTTGAATATTTTTCAATTAAAATTAAACATTAAAATTTTTACCCTCTCCTTATCTCTTGTCCAGTATATTTTGAAGTTGTTTTTGAGGGTAAAGTTTAGTAGTTATTCTGGTGACTTCAAGTTAACACCTTATATTTCTAATAATTTAGTTGAGGTGATAACAATTAATTTTACCAGCATATGAAATTCTGTTGCTTGGTGCTGGTGAATGGTAGATTTCTGTTGGTAGAGCAGTTATTTGGCACAGAGAAAGCCTGGCTTTCATCCCTGCAGCATGCAGACTGAGTATGATAGTACAAGCCCGTAAATCCCAGCATTCAGGAGATGCAGAAGGAACTCAAGAGCATTCTTTGTTACGTAGCAAGTTCAAGGCCAGCTTAGGACACATGAAGTCCTATCTCAGAACAAACCAAAAACCACCAACAAACTTTCTGCTTGAGCCCAGCCCTGCATCTGCCTTCCTGTTGTCATGAATCACATCTTCATGTGGTATATGCCCATTGACATACATTTATAATTTTTCTTTTGTATCTTGAATCATCTAGGAAAAGAGAAACTACAAACCCAAAATACAATAACCCCAGCTCTCATATTTATCTGCCTACCTGCCATAACCTTTGTTATTCCCTTGCATTGTTTTGAGTTATTCTCTAATTTTCTTTCCACTCATCCTGGAAGACACTCTTTAGCATCTTTAGTAAGGCAGACCTACTAGAGTTGAACTCTGGGTTTTTGTCTTTCTGAAAATCCCTTAATTTTTCCTTAAGGTTTGAAGAATGCTTTTTGAAAAATGAAGAATTGTTGCTTGTACATTGTTGTATGTATGTGGGTGTGTTTATGTGTGTGCATGTGAGTGTGACTGTGTGTACATGTTTCATGTTCATGTACACTGTATGGTGCATGTGTTTGCAGTGGCCAGGGGTTGACTTTGGAGAGCTCTCTCTATTGTTCTTCTTTGTAGTTTTTGAGACTTGATCTCTCTCACTGAATCTGGAGGTCACTAAGCCCCAGGATCCTCCTGTCTCCACCCATCAATGTTGGGGCTAGCTCATGAGCTATCATGCCTACCCTTTACACTGGCATTGAAGATCCAAACTCTGGTCTTCGTGTTCACACAGCAGGTACTTCATAGTGCCCAGCTCCATGGTTATCTTTTTCTTATCTCTTAATGCTTTAAGTAAACCGTTCACTGTCTGCTGTCCACTATTTCTGATGAGAAATTATTGCTAATTTTATTGAGGACAGTTTGTACATGACCAGTGGCTCTCCCCTTTAACTTCCAAGACTGTCCCTTTGTTCTCGGACACTTTGACTACAGTGCATCTCCATGTAGAGGGAGTTGAACATCCTCGGTGATGAACTGAACTTGGATGTGTGGTTTCCTGTTTTTAATCATATGCATGAAGTCTGGTCTGTGATTTCTTCAAATATTTTTTCTTCCACTTTCTCTCTCTTTCTAGAAAGCTTGTGGAAGTTCAGTGGGTACCCCAGGCTCTGTACAGTTGTATTTTTTTATTACTTTCTACTGAATAATTTTAATAAAACTTTTTTCAAGGTACTGGCTTGCCTCTGAAACCTGCTGACCTTGTTAGCTTTTGTTATTACACTTTTTAGCTCCCTCCAATGGTCCACTACATGCTGACCCTCACATAGGGGTGTCAGTGTCCAGTCTTTGTTTTAGTCTTCTGTAGTTTACTTGAGTCACTGGAGCAGATTTAAGCAGACCCATTGAAGCTGCCGTCTGGTAGCCTAGCATCTGTGCTCCCCTGGGATGTTCTTCAACTTCTTTATTTTATTTGAATTAATCACATTTTTCTTTTTCTGAGCATGCTCACAAGCTCATAGAATTTTTTTCCCATACATATACCTCTGTCTGAGTCTCCCCTCTCCCTTACTTACTCAGTCTTGCTTGCTGTAAACTGCTGGCATCCATTTGCTTTTTGACTTTTCCAAACAATATTGCAAGTGTCCCTTTTCAGATTCCTTTGTGTGTAGCAATGCATGTCTCCCTCTCATTATCTTGTCAGCTTCGAAGTAACCTGAGAAACACTTCCTTAAATGCCTCAGACTGAAAATAAATCAAAACAGACTCTGTGGAATTTTCAGTTTTTGCCGATTTTCAGTCTAAACTAAAGCATTCAGTGTTTAGACTAGTCGTCTGGTAATTTTGTCCTCACCCTACCTCTATGCAAAACTTCACAGGTAAGTCAGGATGTAGTCACTGGCTCATTCCTGGTCTTTCTTTTATATTTATTGATTAAAAGTTCATTAAATTTAATTTAATGTGTGTGTGTGTGTGTGTGGTGTGTGTGTGTGTGTGTGTCTAGATCAGATGAGGGCATGGGATCTCCTGGGTTGGAGTTACAGGCAGTTGTGAGCCACCCAATGTGGGCAGTAGGAACTGAATTTTGGTTCTCAAGAAGAGAATCAAGCATGCCTAACAGCTGACTGTCTCCCCAGCCCCATTTTTGGTCTTTGTGAGAATAGACTGAAGCTCAACAGACATGGAGCTCTCACAATTCCTGGGATTCCCAGAAATCATTCAGGGATCCTATTTCCTCCTGGAGCTTCCCCCTTAACCTCTTACTATGCAGCTTTTGTTGTGTTTGCTGCTTGCTCTTAAATACTTCCCAAGAGGCCTCGGCCCAGAAAGAATTAAAGTGTGATAAACAAAGGAAACATCAGACAACAAAACAAACAATCATCAGAGACCTGCTTCAAAGGTCAAAGTGCATAATACTTCATAGAGCCCAATGTTGCTATGATTAGCAAGCAGGGAGCTTAGGAGCAGGAGCCGTCACCAAGCTGGAGGGACTTGAAATGGTAAGAGGCTAAGCCAAAATGCCACTCAGTCTCTACCAACACCAGCAGCTTCTCATGGAGCATCCCCTTTGTTGTTAGTTGTCTTTAAAATTGGATGTCCAGGTTTCCAAATGGCTTATTGTGAACATGCTTGCAAGCCTAAGGCTTGTTTCAGAGTAATACTAGATCCTGGGTGTGCCTACTCTGACACTTTTCATGATGTCCATTCTTCAAATTCCTCAAGAGTCTGGAGTCTGTGATTGCATTCATCACATTGAGTTATGGGAAGGTCCTTCAAGTCTATGGAAGGATTTTATGAACCTTTAGTGTTTTAGTGTATGAAAGCTACTCCACAAAGCACCTGGCATATAATAAACCCTATATGTGGTGGTGGAATAAGAATGGCCCACATAGACTTATATATTTGAATGCTTCATTACCAGGGAGTGGCACTACTTGAGAAGGATTAGGAGGTGTGGCCTGGTTGGGGTAAGTGTAGTCTTGTTGGAGGAAGTTGTCACTAGAAGTGGCCTTTGAGGTTTTCAAGGGCCCAAGCCAGGCCCAGAGTTTCTCTCTTCCTGCTACTTGTGGGTCCAGATGTGGCACTGTCAGCTACCTCTCCAGCATCATGTCTGCTTGTGTTCCACCGTGATAGTAATAGACTAAACTTTAAGCAAGCCCTAATTAAATGCTTCCTTTTAAAAGAGATGCTGTGATCATAGTGTCTCTTCAGAGCAATAGAACAGTGACTAAGATAATATATTAACTCTTGTTACAATCATTTTTGTTGCTACTTTGTAAATAAGTCATGTACTTTGTTTATTCTTCAAAACTAGACTTTCCCTTACCTGCTTCTCTGTAAATCTGTGTAGTTTTCTATCCTTTGATACTTTAATTGCTTGTATGACACATATATCCATTTAAAATCCTGCCACCATCAAAGCCAGCTCTCAGGAGATGGGGGTACCTTGTCTACAGAGTTTGTCTTGCCCTTGTTAAGATACAGATTCATGGGCTCTGCTCCTTGGGCTCTGCTCCAGTTATTACCTTGTCATGGGGACAAACACAGTCTGCATCCCTCCTCCCAATGGATAGTCTCTTAAGTGTTTGAAAAAATAATCTGGTATTCTAATAGTCCATCAAAACCATGCTTCCTTGATAAAAAGCCAGCTGTCCCCTCTTCACTTCCTTTGACCTTTATTTTTCAGACTGCAATATAAGAAAGTAGGCTAGCCAGGTGTCCCCTCCCTTCTCTGTCTTCCTGTCTTTTCCTTTGATGAGTTCTGGTTGCTTTTCGTGTCTACCTGCTCCCTGCTTTGGGCTTAGTGAAGTCCTTCCTCAGAGGCTTCTTCTCCTCAGTGCCCTTCATGCAGAAGAACTGTTCTATTCTTTCAGATCCTACTCCTTGCTGTGATTGTTTGGCTATAGGGATGAGTTGTGACCAATCAGGACCCATGGGAACCTGCCATGGATCTTCAACATGAGATCAAAAATGAGTCTGTAGCTGCAGACAACCAAGCTCTGACATTATATAGCATCACAAACTGATGACACTGCCTGACACTGTTTGACATTACCTGGACTGCCTGGTACTGACTGACTGACAATGAGTAGCACTGCCTGACTGATCCTGCCTGGCACTGCCTGGACACTGAACTGATAGACACGATGTTATACTGACACCGACTGTCTGACTGACAAATGATCTGAGACATGACTGACTGGCTGACATTATCTTTTGCAAAACTATGTTTGTGTCTGCCAAGTGTCAAAAGAAAATATGACAGGAGGGAGAATGCAATGAGAAAAATCATCTCCTTTGGTATGGGACAGGAAAAGTGAGTCGGACAACATTTGGCTCCTGGGTGTCACTTCTCAACACCCAGCAGCACCTCAGGTCTCCCAACCTTTGATTTTCTTTCTCTCCATGGTAGTACAATTGTCTTGGAATTTGGAGTGCAGGCCACCACTGGTGAGAGGACTGCGAGCTCCGCTCCACTAAGTGTCTGTCTAAGTGGCCCAGCATGAAATCATTTGCACCCAGAAGGGCAGGATGACTGTTGGCTAAAACTGTTGCTCTGTCAAGCTAAGGAAATCAAGAGAGAGAATCAAGATAAAGAGGAGAAAGTGATGGCGCTTGTCTGAACTCAAAGTAGAATTTCTAGCTGGAGAAAGATTTCCTGTAGTGTATTGAACTCATTACTATACATGGTGCTCTGGGCAAAGCCTCCCACAATCTTTCCTCTGCAGCATTTCTGTAGCTTAACTGCCTCTTTAGTTTTGGAATCAAACTCAAGGAAACAAAATTCTGCAAGATTGCCACCTTAATCACAAAATAAAATGGCTGAAGGCTTTGTTCAATGTTTCAATGAAGAAATGCTTAAGAAAATACTTGTTGCCGGCTTTTGGCCACTCCTTTATCCCAGCCTTGTGAGCAGAGGCAGCGATTCTGGTTGAGCACTGTTCCTTACTGAGTGAGTTCCAGAGCCAGGGAAGAGAAACCCTGTCTTAAAGAAATCTTGTTGACCTCTCTTCTCCCTGTTCCATTTCCCCCTTTTTAAAGCTTCTTTAAATTTTTCCATTCTGAGGATTACAGACTAAGAGACACAACCCTAGTAGACTTTTGGCTTTTCTATCTTTTCTTCCCTGCTTATATTTTTTAATATAATTTCTTGCCAGTTCTGAGTGTAAGGCAGCAGAGCCACGTCAGTTTCTCTGGTTTTGCGCATTCTGCTCCCTATATCTGAATAGTAATAGGATCTAGGATTGGCAACACCCCCCTCCGCCCCAAGTGTGGGCACTAGAAGCCTCTGATCATTTTGTGCTCTGTAGGCTCAGGCCACTTTGCGTGGTCCAGGTCTCTACTGACTTCAGGTTATTGGAACGGCTCCTGCTCCATCGCTTCTGGGACACATTTTCCTTTAGAAACTCCCTCATTCACAGTTTATGAACTGAACATTTCCCGCTGAGTCAGTGTGAGGGTAACTTAGAACCCAGACCCTTTTTGATGTTGTGACCACCCTCCTAAGCTAGGTTTTGTGATAATCAAATGAGTACGCTTCCCTTAGCAAGGAAGCTTCACTCAATAACAGATTGAATTGAGCAGTCTTTTTTCATTCGATCAAAGCGTGTGGCTTATGTTCGCCCTGGACGCGACCAGCGAGCACCCGATTTAAGCAGAGTCGGCAGAGTACCAGCAACACCCATTAGAGTGAGGTGATATGGGTTCACTGTGTCACAGATGACGCAGGATCACTGTGTTGAGGCAGAATTGCACATGCAAACTGCAGTGGCCACTCTGAGTAGGAAAGCAGACATGAGCAAAAGCACAGGGTACGGGAAACAGCGCATCTAGGACAGTGAGCTCATTTTTACAGGGATGTGGAGCCCGCACTGTGTGGAAGAGGGGAAGTGCAGAGAGCAAGCTACTCCATTACCTCAATTCACCAGCACAGAGCACTGTAGTTTTCTAGGGTGTGTGAACTGATCCTGGAATTGTAGATTTTACAGAGACATAGGGGACAAAATAAGTAACAAGAAGGCCGGATGCACTTGCTATAAGAGAAAGCATTTAATTGGGGCTTCCACTCTCTAGGAGCTGCTTTGTTTTTACATGAAATCCCAGATGAAGCCCTAAGCTTAGTGTATACAGAGATGCTCTGGGTGGGTCAAGATGGAAGTCCCAGGCTCTACTCCTCCTGGCAGCAATGAGCAATGTGCCTTTCCCCCTTACATTACACAACACCATAGCAGTAGCACACAGCTTAATCGCTAGTACAAAGGATGTGACATGAACTTTTGGGTTAGACAGGCATTCCAGCCTAATTTGTGGTGGCTTAATTATATTTACGGAGTGACTTATTTATAAATACTTCCCAGGATACTATGCTGTCTGCTGTGTTTAAAATTGGTCTCGGTGGTTTATCAGCTATAGCATTTAAATCCTTTCCCTTCATTCCCTCTTCTTTACTGTGGTGGTTTGAATGAGAATGTACCACATAGGCTCATATTTTTGAATGCTTAGTCACCAAAGAATGCCATTTTTTGTAAGGATTATAAAGATTAAGAGGTGTGGTCTTGGAGGAAGTATACCACTGGGGATGGGACTTTGAGGTTTAAAAAGCCCATGCCAAGCCTAGACTACCTAACTCTCTCTCTCTCTCTCTCTCTCTCTCTCTCTCTCTCCCCTCTCTCTCTCTCTGGATTGTTCTTAGCTACTGCTCCAGTGCCTGCCTGCATGCCACCATGCTTCCTATCATGATAACAATGGAATAAACCTCTGAAACTGTAAGAAGCCCCAGTTAAATGCTTTCTCTTAAATACTTGCCTTGGTTACTCTGTCTTATAATAGCATTAGAGCTGCGACTAAGACATTTACCCTCCCCCTTTCCTTCCTTCCCTCTCTTTCCCCCATGTTGCAGTTGCTCTGCCTGGGGATATATATCCCGAGGCTCTTGGTCCTCCATAAGGTTATTCAGTGGGGCTATGTTTACTCCTCTATTTCTTACGCTAATCTTCACACTACAGCTTACTTTAGAATAAAACTATATTTTAAAAACCTGTCTAGTGCACAGAGGAGAAGAAGAACAGAAATAGGAGAGAGTGGGAGGTTAGAGAAGAAGAAAGAGGAGGAGGAAAATGGGGGGAGGATTAGAACAATTTTGAACACATCTCTTTTTTCCAAGCCCATGTATTGAAGTCTTGCTTCTCATTTCCTGTCAGCCTTAGCTGTTTGCCTTTTCCCGTTTCCTCTCAAGGCTGTGCATGCAGCACCCCACCCTGCCCCACCCTTGCCAGTTTTCTTTCTTTGTGTTTCTTGGTTCTCTCACTCAGCATCACCTCCATTTCTGCAAACTCTAGTTTCTCCCTTAGCACTGGTTCAACTCTGCCTATCCTTACAAAAGCTACTCCCAGAGACAGAAAATAAAAGGAATTATATTCCCTGAACATCCAATTTCCCACAGTTCTTGTAGGATTCCACTTTTATCTCTTCCAGCAAAATTGGTTTCTTCCCTGCCAAGAGAGATTGGGTATAGCTGACTTCAAGAATGGCCACTAATAAGTACGGGAAGGAATGAATGACTTCAACGGTTTCCATTAGAGACAGCTCTAGGAGGTTTGAATCCTGTCATTAGAGCCAGCAAAGAACATTGTCCATATTCACATGTTCTCTGTGGCCAGCGCTTCCTCATTATGGAGACAGTGCAGTGGCAAAGAATGGGGCTTTTACTCCACAGACCTGTATCCAAGTCTCGGCCCTCACTCACAGTAGCCATGGGATGTCAGGCAGCTTGCAGAAGTCCCTATGCCTACACTCTCCTAGCTGAGAAAAGAGTGCAAAAACAGGGCCTGTCTGCCTATAGTCTTACAATATGGAGGTGAAATGATGTACAATAAGGCACCACTTAACACATGAAAAGGCTTAGTAAGTGTTATCAATGACCATCATTTGTTCAAATGGAACTCTGAATATGGATGAATGAAGCTCAGGGAATTATAAACGGAACACTTGTCTGGTTTATGTAGGCGGGAGAAGGGATCAGCTAAAAGCTACGGCTTTTGTGAATTCTTTAACTCTCACCAGCAACAGATTATAGGGACATCCTTGGGCCTTCCCTAGCTTCTCTCTAGAGACAATAGTGCTGACTGTAGAATGGAGGAGAGGATAGATGGATGGAGGGGCTCACAAAGAAAGGATTAGTGAGTGGATGAATAATGAGACAGACTATTACAGGTGCTGGGACGAGCTAAGCAGTCACATCCCTTCCCACGGTTTCATCTTACTTCACCCAAAGATGCACCACGAAGGTCTATGGGTCCTATACCAACCTTTGGGCTTCTTTGCCCACATACCCAAAATGTGGTTCCTCATCTGGGCTGTGCCTTCAGGGATGCTCTGTGAGTTTTTACTAAAGCCATGTGTCCATGCAGGTCCCGCAGTAGAAACACAGAGAAGCTTCCCACGATGGCAGGCCCCAATAACATGAGAAAGTCCGGGGTTCCAAGAGCTTTTATTGGCATGGCGTGTGATAGATGGTCTAGATGTGCATCCCCCTCCCCCACCTCCCAGCCCCCACCCCCCACTCCCCACCCCCACTTAAGCCAGGGGGAGCTGGCTTAAATAGGGAGGGAAAGGGGGAGATCAGTTAATTGCTATGCCCTCTGGCCTTTAGGTAACTCATTAATATGGAAATCTCTAGAGCTGAAGCCTGTAGTCATGCCTTCTACCTGTAGCCCTACATGACTGCAAGGCGCAGATCAAATGGAGATCTTAGACTGTGTGTCAGGAGCCTCGAATCTGGGAGCGTGGTGAGATATGTGCCATCCCTACACAGGCAATGGACACCTGTTGGGTCTCTGGCTATCTCAAAGCCAGCGCTCTACTGGAGACCAAGTCATCCTTTCATGGTCCTATATGTCCACAAGCCTTGCTCCACAGCTGGCCTCAGGTTTCCACAAAAGCATAGCAGGCACCCAACCTCCCCAACATAGAGAGGCAGACCTGGCACTGTCCTAGGAATAAGCAGAGATGACAGTGCTTGGCTCTGCTTCCTAGAAAACCTGGAAAACTGCTATAAATTAGAATGTTCATGGATTGGGGGCTTGATTTTCTTGGTGGACACTCTGGAAGTTCTGTTGCAAATGGTAGATCATCTCCAGTGAGGACAGAGTGTGGGAAGACCTCCTAAGCTCTACTATTGGCTTTCACCCTGATATAAGCTCTGTCTGTTGTGGCACACTCATTGAGAGTGACAGTGATGCACAGAGCTGCTCGTCTGTCTCTCTGATAGACCAACTGTGGAAGGAAGCTATGACCCAGTCTGACAGCCTGCAGCAGGAAGGCAGAGGTAAGGTGGGCAGAAAACATGGTGAATTTGAGTTGGAACAGCTATAGCAAGTTATCACTACACTCAAATGCCTTTTCTCACTAACTTGTCAGCTACCGGGAACAAGTGACAACATGTCCAGGACGAACAGATAAAGGGGTCAAGGACTAAACATGGAGGTGTGGTGTCAGCCACCAAGTGCCTTGCTGTTGTGTGACTTCAACGGCTCTTGATTATAACTCTGCACATGGTAAGTAAGATATAGAATGAAGAATTACTGGCATGACTGACAAGTCCAGTCTGACACACTGACTCCAACTAAAGGAAGCAAACACTGGAACAGTGTAAAGTCTGACCTTCAGTTCACAATTCAGCTCTGAGAGGCGCCAATCTGAGCTGTGCTGGTACCACAGACTGGATTTGAATTGTATTTCTGTTACATGTAGTATTGTAAAGTTTATTAGATCTCTCTGAGCTTGGTGTCCTCAATTATAATATTTGGTTAATTATACAGGCCTTAAAAGTTCACTTAATAACCTTAAGGGCATGGGAGTTGATTTAGCAAGCAAAGACATTTGCCATCAGTCTTTTTTTTTTTTTTTTTTTTTTTTTTTTTTTTTTTTTTTGGCTTTTTCGAGACAGGGTTTCTCTGTGTAGTCTGGGCTGTCCTGGAACTCGCTCAGTAGACCAGGCTGGCCTCGAACTCAGAAATCCGCCTGCCTCTGCCTCCCAAGTGCTGGGATTAAAGGCGTGTGCCACCACCGCCCGGCGCCATCAGTCTTGATACCCTGAGTTGGATCCCCAGAGCCTATGTGAAGAGGAAATGTATCTTCTGAAGGTTACCCTTGGACTTCCACATGTGTGCTGTAGTATGCATGCCCTTACACACACACACATACACACACACAGAAGCATATAGACACACACTCAAAGATATACACAGAGACACGTACTCAAAGACACACACACCTAAGCACACACACAGATGCACAGTCAAACAGACCTATAGTAGTCATGCACACACACAAACATGGGATTACCCACATACATACACACATATACAGACACAGACAGATGCACAAAGACATATACCTGCATACAGACATGGATACATACAAAGACATAGACACACACAAATACACAAGCATACACACACATACATACATACATACATACACACATAGACACACACAAGCACACAAAGACATATACATACAACAGACAGACAGACAGACACATAGACATAGACACACACAGACACACATATAGGCACAGGCTCATATACACAGACATACACAAACATACACACACCTGAACTTTAGAAAACAATTCCTCCTCCTCTCCTCCTCCTCCTCCTCTCCTCCTCCTCCTCCTCCTCCTCTCCTTTCCATCCTTTTCCCAACTCCTCAAAGCTCCTCTAACTCTCTGGAGAGTCTCAAGAGGAGGACACTCTTGTTTCATGATCACTCTGAAAGGGTAAACGAGGGGGGGGGGAAATGAATCTATGAATCTATCTGGCATTTGTTCTAGGGTGTCTTGTCTTGATTCCTTTTGTATATACATACATATATAGTATAATATATATATATATATATATATATATATATATATATATATATATAATATATATATATTATACATTTAGGATGCTGACTGTTAGTCACAGTTTCCTGTAGAGGGCACGAGCTTGCAGATATTGCAAGAGAAACCAGATTTATTAAACACACAGGCTTTTTTTCTTTAACAGAAGAAATTAACATGTGTTTTCCATCTAGAAGGCTGGGAGTGGATGTATTAACACTTTGGGAATTTGTTCTTCTGTAAAGCCATCGAATCCCCCAGAATCCTGAGCACTGTTCTCAGTCAACAGAACCCATTCTTGTAGAAAAGGTCACAGGTGCTTTCCGAAAGAGATGTGCTTTTCAAGGAAGTTTCAGTGCAGCCATGCTTGAAGCTCTGTTGTGATAATTGTCACAAGGAAACTTATCCTTTGCTGCTTAAATGTGTAAGAAATAAATAGCTTGGTGTCAGACTCTAGAAGTTTTGAGCTAGCCCTGGCTAAGTCTTGCTGAACCTCGCATGGATCATTTCACTGCTGGCTGTGAAGCTTGCAGGGACCCCCACAGTTCCCATTTTCATTCTTCACTCCACCCAGCAGAATATTCTCCATGTATCTTTAGTGTTTTTATAATCTGTCGCTGTGAAGAAGATTGAATGAGGAAGCCGGCCCTGCAGATTCGGTGATTCTCTGTAACATTTTGGTCATTGATCTTAGCACCATCTCTAATGTCTTCCTCTTTCTTAGCAAAAGGCAGCACAAAGTGTCAATGACAGGTCACAGGGTGAGAGTTGGTGTGGGGGAATGAAGCACTTCAATGCCTTCTCTACATGGAGTTATAAAAAATACAGGCATCAAAGAGCAGCCAATTTTACTCTATGTGGTCTTTTTCTTTATGTGTGTTCAGAATACCTAAAACCACTCATCACTGATGGATTATCTCAATGAATGCATGTAGCGATGGGCTATCCAGCCGGCGGGTGGGGGGAGCATGTGGAACCGGAAGTTATATGTTTAAATTCTATCCGTGGGCTTGTCCTTCGGTGTCTGACCATTGACCAATAACCCTTCTGGGCTTTGCCTGGTGCTGTAGACAGACCTCTTTCTCATTAATAAAAGAATTCAAAACCAGACTCAGATGAAAACCCCAAAACAATTTGATCAAAATTTGAGAGAAAGACAATAGCAAAGCCAAGCTAAAAAGTCCCTGAAGCTGCTAGATCTCTGGAGATGGAGGACAATGCCTTTAGGTTAGGCATGGAGGGCAGAGAGACACTGAGGGAGTCCAGTGTGTCTAGGACAGCATGCCTTGACTTACAGCCAGTATCCAAAAAAGAGAAAGTAAAGGGAAACCAACTTAGCATGGAGCTGAAGACTACATCCAGAGAGCACCTCATTCTTGGCTCTTGGTTAAATGACAAAAGACTGTACCATGGAATAACCTGTAAATAGAGAAAGTTTGCTAATAATAGGAAAGTGTGCCTAAGAGCGAGAGTGGGCTAGAGAGCTGAGGAAAGAGCATAGTATTCAGCTATGCAGAGAATATAGCTCTTGATGGGACTTATACCTGGTACCTGCCTCTCCTATGATCTCAGAGGGCTTTTCTCCTATGCACTTCCAGTTTTCTGGTCTCTTTCATCTGTTAATTTTGTGTAGCTTTCTTTTCTTTCAGCTGCCCTTTAGAAATAGATTGAGGTCTATGCCTGGCTCCAGGGCCTGTGTGGTGCTTCTCAAAAGGAAGCTGTGCCTGGTGGTTCTTCCAGTGTTCTGTGTCCTCAGGGTCAGCAGGACAGGTCAGCCTGCATCAGCCCACGTTCTGCTAACATCAACAACTCCTGGTTTGCTGCCTCCCAGGAGGTGTGAACTTTGTGTAGAGCTCTCTAGAAGCTATTTTGAGATTTTTATTTGCTTCCCAGTTGGATGATCTCAAGAACCCCTAAATGAGACTGGGAGCCTCAGTGTACCTCATTGCCGATTCTCAGCAAGTTAAAACCATCTCTTGGCTTCTGAGTACATGGAAGCAGACCCCTGTGTTTCTATGGCTCTGCAAGATTGGATGCAAGATCAGGATGAATATGATCATAAGTGAAATTTCTGAGGTCTGAGATTCCCCCTATGGCTTATTTCTTGTGCCTTATTATGAAGTTGGTACTAAAAGAACACTTGTGCTATAGAAGTCCTGGGCTAGTGGAAATGGGCTATCCTCTTGAAATGAGTGTAGCTGCATTCTATCAGTTTTATTTTTTGAAAGCATTGTATTAGAAGTAATTTCACATCAGACACAGACAAGCAACTTGGAAATGTATACATTTCACTGCTAATAATTGGGAGCTACTATTGGAAGCATAGCACAAAGATCTTGAGCCCACAGATCTCCAGAGAAACCATGAATGTTAAGCACAGAGGATTGTCTTTCCAATGGGAAAGATGAAAAACCTGTTCTTCCATCTGGAAAGTTGAGAATTGGAAATGATTAACTGCCTGCTGATGTGCATTATCTCTTGGTCCAGGCCATATCAAGCTTCTACACCCAGGACCAGAGACGATTAATAGCCCAAATGACCTCTATGCTATCTGTATGACCCAGGCCAGACCCTTAAGTG
Organism: Mastomys natalensis; assembly: GCA_021653895.1. Taxonomy (NCBI): domain Eukaryota; kingdom Metazoa; phylum Chordata; class Mammalia; order Rodentia; family Muridae; genus Mastomys; species Mastomys natalensis. The sequence continues at coordinate 2,174,740 of JAJTUV010000150.1, forward strand.
CTCAAGCTAGTACAGGTAGCATCTCTCTAGAACCCATCTTCTTGAAGAAATGCACTGCCCTGAGTTGAGTTTCAATGTAATTATGCTTTGTTGTGCACCAGGGATTGTATTATGCCTGGAACTTTTTCCCCCAGTTGTACTGATCTTAAATACATTGGGAATAAACCACCTGTCATTAGACTTGCCAAAGCCTAATCCAGGATGACAAAGTCAATCTGCACTGAGTTTTCATTCTTATCTCTTGTAGGGTTCGCTTTACTGTCTGACACCCGCAGGGACACCTTTACAGTTTATTAAACATTAACTTTAAGTCTAGTATTTTGCTAGAAATGTCATAAATATTATTAAATTTAATAGTTAATACACCTATAACAACATTAATTACCTATCTTTAGATGTAACCTAATTGACATTAGATGAGACAGATTTAAGTAGCCAGGATCACACAACTGATAAATTGTAAAATGAAATTAACATCAAGTTCTATCCAAATTCAAATCTTGCTTTAAGCACTATGCAGTGTTTAAATTGTTAGCATTATTAGCCAAAGCACGTCTTTGAACTCCTGGGATCTCAAAAATAGAGAACTTACAAGAACGGCTTACAAGAACAGAGAGAAACAAAGAAGCAGACTTCCTATGGTGTTTTGTATCCCAGGCATCTCAGGATTCCAAAGGCTGAGATGCTGCTCCTGGTAAGGAGCTGTGGCTTTTTCTGCTCTTACCCTAGGAAGCCTCTCCACAAGCCTAGGGAGGCAGGTGGGTATGAAGGCCAGGAAGCAGCCATGTATATTTGTGTGTTGGGGGTAGTGGTGCAGGTTTTGCTGGGTTGGTAGGGGTGGTGTGAGGTAGTATAAGGAGCTAGCCTGCAGCTAGATTGAAAACCACTATAATGTGGACCTAGTGGCCTCTGGATATCTGACTGCTCAGAGAGGGGGATACACAAGAAACCCTGAGGACTCTAAGTTTTTGCAGCAAACTAACTTGTAATAGAAAGGAGGGTTGCTGCCTGAGCCACTGCCCAATGAACACACACAGCTGGCAAGACACTGGGTTGGACTAAAGACCGTGGAGACAGCTAGTTTGTGGGACTGCGTAAAGGTATCTTGGTTCTTGGCTGGGCATGGGGCTGGAACCCCAAGACTCCAAGGGAGAAATGGCAGGAGTTCGGCCACGTCCCCAGAACTCAGGGTCCTGGCAAGCAGTCTAGTCTCCATGGACCTACATTGTTCAGTCATGTAGCCATTACAGCCCCTCCCAAAGTGCACAGGCAGAGGGTGTGACTACAGGCCTCAGGCCCTAGAGATTTACATACTAATAAAGGTCAGAGGGTGGAGCCAATTAAGCATTCCCCCCCAGAACCTCCCCCTTTCTCCCTCCCTACTTAACTCAGGTCTGCCTGAGTTTGGGGGGTACATCCAGATCCATCCACCATCTGCCATGAAAATAAGCCCTTTTGGAACCAAGGACTTCCTCATATCATTGGGGCCTGCCATCGCCAAAGCCTCCAGCCTTTGGAACTTCAGACTTTCTCCACCACCTCCCAACCCCGTGGGCAGCCTCCACTTCGCCAGTCCCAGGCTGGTGCTGCATGGGCCCCCATTTTCCCACACTAGTTCTTGGAGTTTGAACATTTTTCTACTGGGAAAGAAAGGCAAGACTATGTTTCATTCAACTAAAACTATGCCTCTACTGGGAATCACGAGCAATATATTTCTGAATCATGAGCCCAACACTGAATCAGACACTTCCTGTATCATAATTTCTCATTACCTCTCACTGAAGTGCTTGTTAATATTCTTGTTAATTCTTTTTTCCCCACTTTAAAGGAACCATACTTGGTTTATGTAGTGCCAGGAATGAACCCAGGACTTCAGCATGCTAGGCAAGCAATCTACCAACCAAGGTGGGACAGGGGAGAGATGCCAGTCCTAGAAGAGTTCTGAACATCTAGGCTCCTGTTGTGTGGTGTGTGTGGTGTGTGTTTTCATTCAAATAGAGTTTCATGTGGTCTAGGATGGCTTTGAACTTACTGTGCAGCCCTTGAACTACTAATCTTCCTGATTCTACCTCCCAAGTGTCAGCCAGGATTGCAGGTGTGGCCACCCTGGCAGCTCAGGGTCTTTTAAGGGGCAGTAGGGAGGTTCCTGTTTTACATGAGTAAGTCTGGAAAACATTTTCCCTTCAGTATGCAGGAGTTGTGAACCAGAGCTGCCCTGAAAGGCAGAACTGAGCCCTGTCATGTTACAGCTGGGAAGATTACAGACAACAGAGATTTCCAAGGAGCAGGTAGCTCAATCCAGTGTTACGGTTTAGTGGAGTGCTTTCTGGCTTCCTGCTCAAAAGTAAGATTCTGTGTGCTTCATGAACAACTATGTCCTCATTGTCTGAAACATCCACTGCATGGCTCTCAGTTCCCTTTCCTGTTTGGGCATCTTATTGCTACAGTAAATACCTGGATAAAAGCAACCCAGAAGAGAAGGGTTTAATTTTTGCTTGCATTCCTAGGCTACAATCCATCATAGCAGGAAGTTCGCAGTGGCAGGAGAGACAGGTCACATTCCATCTACAGTCAAGAGCAGAGAACCATGCATTCATGAATGTCTACTGGTGCTCATCTGGCTTTACAGTGCGTTCATGTATAGTAGCACGCATCCGGCTTTATTCTTTTCGTTCCACCCAGGGCCCAGCTCATGAAGCAGTGTTGACCACACTCAGAGAGGGCCTTCCTAACTCAATCAAACCAAGTAAGAAAATCCTTCACAGACATGCCCAGGGACCAACCTCACTAAAAACAAATCCCTCACTGAGACTCCCTTCCCAGGTAATTCTACACTGTGGCCAGTTGACGATTCATATTGACCATCACAAGAACCATGTCATTCAACTGACCCTCACTACTCCTGGACTTGACTTGTCCTGTCTGTGGAGTCCCTTCCTAGCCCAGTGCTGGCCTACCTCTGAATCCCTAGGTCCCTTAGCACTGAATATTTCTGAAACTGACTCTTTCAAGCACTTCATCTCTGTGCTTGACCCCATAGGAAAGTTCATAATAGTATAAATTAAACTAAATTAGGAACTAGGTTCTTCTTTGAGAATTTATTCTTTGAGAATTTTACACATCTATACACTATATTTTGATCACATTCACCTCCCATTACTCTTTCTAACTCTCAGATCCACCCCAACCCTCTCCCAACTGTATATCCTCCTTAAAATATCTTCTTCATTTTATGTGTATGCCTTGCCTGTATGTTGTACATACACCACCTGAATACCTGGTGCCCATAGAACCCAAAAGCAGATGTCAGATTCCCTGAACTGGAGTTACAGATGGTTGTAAGCCACCATCAGTTCCACTGGGAACTGAACTTGGGTCTCCAGAAGAGTGTTCAGTGTTCTAAACTGTTGAGCCATCTTTCCAGCCCTCCTCTTTTTAAAAAATTCACCAAGACTGCAAGAGACTCCCCACTCTCCCCACATCACACAGCACGGTAGGGTGAACACACCCAAGATGAATGACCTCAACGTACTGCTGTGCTGCACAGGCTAGGTAGAGCATGGTCCAGAAGGAGTTTGATCAGACACCACAGCAGTGAGGGTGGAGCAGAAGGCACCCCCAGAGGTCTGGGTACCACTAAGATGGGCAATAAGTAGTGGAGAGATGGAAGAGAAAGAGAAGCAGAGCAGTGTGTGCACTAGGAAGAGAGGTGGGACTGAAGACTTAAAAGTAGTGAGGAGTAGCCTGATGTGAGTAGCCTGGGTAGCCATCTGAGGCCCTGGTGAGGTTCTGGCCTGTGCTGCCATCCAAGGCCATATCTGGGTCCTTGGCCCTGCAGCAGCAGAGATCTGTGTGTTGATGTCTGTGGACCATGTTGCCACCAAAGACCACATGGATGTCCCTGGTCTAAGCTACCACCTGGAGCCATGTTGATGTCCTAAGGCTGTGCAGAGTTGGCCCTGCCCCTCACAGCTGCAGCCTCAGGATAGGTGGCCCGACCCTTGACTGGATGGTTTAAGTTTGTGGCTCCAAGGGCACGAGAGCTGGAGAACTGGTGAGCTGACCAATTCAGCTTTCACCCAGGCCCAGATCCATGACTTTGAGTTGACCTATCCCAACATCTGCATCTATGAACTGCTGGAGTGTGTGAAGGGGTACAAGATCTCCATGACACAGAGCAACAACAGGATATACAAGAGAAGTCCCAGTGAGGATCCAGCATTGATAGTGTAGCAGAAGCCAGAGTTCTTGAACCAGACCAATAACTCACTGCAATGAACATTTGCAAGTAAAGATGTTTGGGCAAAAGGGTATACTATGGGACAATCATGACAAACCACAGTTTCCACAGTCAGATTTTGTTTTAATTAATTAATTAATTAATTTAAAAATTTTGTTTTCTTTTGGGGGAGAGGTGGCAAAGGTGTAGGGTGAATATGGAACCATGGGAAGATGGGTGGGATTGGGGTGCATGGTCCCTGAGCCTTTGGGGGTGTTTGATGTAGATGAGGGACTAGACTCTGAAATTTTCCTGCCTGACCAGAGAAACTTCTTGGTAGCAAGAACTCTCCACTCATCCCACTTCTTGTCTTAGTTCTAGCTGTAGCTAGTTAGGATTCCTACTTCCTTCTGCCAAAGAGGGTGGCACAGCTCCCACCAGATCCTACAAGGTGCTCAGGGTGGGAGACATGTTTGTCTGGCTCACAATTTTCTCAAGTCCTGGCTCAGAAGTGAGAGCATGGAATGCAACTTAATGTATAATTGCAGAATGAACTAGTGTACCCAGATTTTACTTCTGCACTTATCCACACAAGATGGCTGTCCCCAGGTAAGGGGGCAGGGTTGACCAGTGTCCCATCTCCTGTCTCTTCTCTTGTCAATTATAATTAATCATCCTTATAAGAGCTCTTGTTTTATAAGTGCTTTTATTACTAGTTTGTATATCTGTGTATATAGTGTATGCACATGCCCATATGTGTGGTGTGCATGTGTGCATGCATTCATGTGTCCTGAGGATGACCTTGGTTATCTCCTTGTCACTTTCCACATTATGTATTGGGCAGGGTCTCTCACTCAGCTCTTCATTTGAGCTGGTCTGATTAGCTTCCTTGCTCTGGGTAATTCCTTGTCCCCACCCCAACCACTGGGTTAGGCTGCTACCACGTTCCTCACTCCCCCACCCCACCCCAGACTTTCTGATTCTCAATCTATGAAGCAGGCACTTTACCTGCCAAGCTATCTCCTTGGTCCTTTCTACACTTAGAACTAAGTCTCTCTTGTTTTGTCAATAGAGTGATTCCAAAAACACTTGATCAATGTTATAGCTGTGTAAAGCTTATTCTAAAGCCAAATACTTGGGAAGTCATATGCCATCAGCCTTGTGTGGTCCCACACTTTCTCATTCATGCCAGGCAAATGCATCGTCTTGAGTTCCAGCTGCTCAGAACCATGCTGCTCTTGGCTTCTCCTCAGCGTGAGTCTTCCTCATTTTTGCTTTCCTTGACTTTTAAACATTCTGTCTTTTTATCTTGTTGAGTTAAACACGTGACCTCCTTATTAAATGACTAGATGCTTTCAAGGTTTCAGTACTACTTGTTGAATAAAAAACCCACTTGTCTCATAGAGTCTTCTGATTTCAACTGGAGCTTGGACCAGTTGGTCAAAGGCTTCCCATGAAACTGCTTCTAATTGGTCTTCTCATTGCTTTCTCGGAACAATTCTATTTTTTTTCCTTAAATTCTTTTCTAGATTCATTTTTCAATTTCCAAGTAAATCCTCAATTTGTTTTGTTTTGTTTTGCGAAGACCCTGGGAGCTCATCACTGACTCCTGAAAGTCCTCACACAAGCCCTTGTCTTACTGACGTGTTGTGGATCTGGCTTCAGAGAAGAGCTATGCACATGTTGAAGAGTGGGTACACATGGGAGCCTAAGCTCAGGTTCACCTAGCTCTTCACAGAACATTCTGGAACATGATGTACTTATAACCACTCCTCTGTTCTGAGTGGGCTTCTGAGAAAGACATTAGAGAAGGGAGGAGGACAAAACACCAGGAAGCCTTGTGAATGGAGTGCTCACCTGAACAGGTGCAAGTTTCTCTGGGGAACTGGGAAGATCTGGGACCTGTGTTCTGCCTGAGTGTGATGCAGGCTTCCTTGCTCCATTGGCTCTCTTTGTTCTGTCAGTTGTAGCTTTCATCGGTGTGGAGGGACTTAGATGCTCTACTGTCTCCTTCATATCTCTAAGCACTTGTCAGGAGAGTCTGAGCACAAAAGGTAGCAGCTCAGTGCCTTCTCTCGGCACTTCCAAGGAACTGCTGCACTGCGCTGCGCTGCGTTGCGCTGTCGGTAGCTGTGCTGTACTGTGCTGTCTGTAGCTGTCTGTAGCTGTCTATAGCTGTCTGTAGCTGTGCTGTGGTCTGTAACTGTCTGTAGCTAGACTCTGTTACTGCTCTTCAATGTTCCACCAGCCTCGAGCATGCTCTTTGGGGGTTGGTTCACTCTCTATGAGCCTTATTTTACTTTTTATGGAAGCTCTTGTTTTTCCTCGTGGAAGGAGTGGAATAATGAAAATTTACATAGCTGCATCTGTATGTGTATTTTTCATTTATTTTTATAGACGTGTATGTGCACATGTGTGCTATACACATATGGGACAGGTAAGCTCATCCATATGCAGGGTAAGGTCAGAGGTTACTGCTGAATGTCTCTCAGTGACTATTCATCTTATCTTTTACACATGGCCTCTTACTGAACAGGATCTTATCACTTGGCCAGATTGGCTTGCCAGTGAGTCACCACCCATGCTTATAAAGGAAGTGCAGTCCTCACTGAGCCCCCATTTGTGTAGCTTCTGAAAGAAGTATTTTATATCAAAGTATGAATCTTCTTTCCTTCTTTCTTTCTTTCTCTCTCTCTCTCTCTCTCTCTCTCTCTCTCTTTCTCTCTCTCTCTTTCTCCTTTCTTCTCTTCCTTTCTTCCTTCCTTCCTTCCTTCCTTCCTTCCTTCTTCCTTTCTTCCTTCCTTCCTTCCTTTCTTCCTTTTTTTGAAATCACCTTCATTGTAGGCTCTTTTTGTTAACTAGAACACTTTCCTGGGGCAGATGCTGAGGCCCTATTTGGCCTGTTATGTCTTCTCTCTATAGTTACTTTCTTATACATATATTCTTGACAGTTTTCCTTAACACTATTATCTAGTGTAGCTATTAGATTTTTATAGCAGAAATTACACTTCTAATTCCTAAGTAATTACCTTCTGAATATGCTATTTTTAATTCAGCCTGCTCATGTTCCACAGACAAAAATCTTTCACTTCAGATTTCTGAGTTATTAATAAGAATGGTTTTAAGTTTTTCCCTCTCATCCAAGCTCTGTTTCTTCTGATAATAGATTTTCTTTTTAAAATTTTGTTTCAAACTTTGAAGAGTTGTTTTGTTTTGGTGTGTATGCATGTGTTTGGGTTGTGTGTGTGTGTGTGTTTACACATGTGTGCATTTGCCACTTATGGGTACACATAGAAATTAAAAGACAACTTCAAATGTCATTTCTCATCTACCTTAGTTTTGAAACAAGATCTCTTGTTGGCCTGACACTCATGTAGACCATGATGGCTCGCCAGCAAACCCCAGAAATCTGTCTATCTCTGTGTCACCATGCCTTTCTATTTTGGCATGGGTTCAGAGTATCAGCCTCAGTTCCTAATGCTTGCAGCCACCTCTCCAGCCCCTTCAATTTATTCTTTGTTTTCTTGTCTTGGTCCTTCAAAATGCTTATGATCCTTGTGTATTAAGGAAATAAGGAGAAGGTTATTTGGGGGACAATTGGCACATTTGTCCCCCACTATTTCTCCAGCAAGGTGCTTGCCCCCCTGCACAAGGCTGGCTGGGAGCTGTTTGCATGTACAGAGTATGTTAGGTGAAAGGTGATATATGGCATATATGAGGATCAGACAGGATCATCAATATTCTTCAATACTATCTGACAGGAGGTTTATTGTGATCAGCAGCAAAGCTCAAAACTGAGATCCATGCCTGCTGGGAGCTGATTTGTCCCTACAAATCTAGAAAGCAGAAATGTGCTTGAGCGAGTGACTGGATTGTTCAGTGATTAGGGCCCACATCTGTCTCCTGATCTCTTTCCTGCTAATGAGTCCCCATGGGGGTTGGGGGAACAACTCTGCTGCCATACTCCCTGAAGTGTGTTCTATTGGTGGAGTCCTCTGTTCTGGGGCTTTCATTTGTTGGGAACTACTTTTTTTGTGTCTCCTGGAAATCTACTGAAATCCCTGTTTATTATTCATCTGGACCCACACTCCATGACTTTCTGAGTATTGTAAATTTATCCTGTTTGAAAAATTCCTTTCTGTTATTCCTGTGGGCTTAATTGAGAGCTGTTTGTTGTTCTGAACTGAAGGTGTAGATTTAATAAAACATACAGAACACCTCACGAGGTGTCCATAACATCACAACTATTCAGGAAACAGCTGCTGGCGTGAGATTTGTATTAAGCCTGAGCTGTCGGGACATTTTTACTTCTCCTGAGCCAGATTCATTTTCCTTTTAGCATTCTGTTGAGTCCAGTTCTGTCTCCGGAGCCACATGTGGTGGCTTCCCCTAATCACAGGGAGCCCTCGCTGTATCCAGGACCATCTTTCCTCTAGGATAACGATTCCCAGGGCTTGGAACCTTTATTCAGCAACATTCTGTGTCTCCTCTTCATGGTTGCATGTCCGTCTAGAGCAGTGGCTCTCAACCTTCCTAATGCTTCAGATCTTTAATACAGGCCCTCATGTTGTGATGACCCCAACCATAACATTATTGTGTTGCTACTTCAGAACTGTAACTTTGCTACTGTCAGGAACTGCAGTGTAAGTGTCTGAGATACAGGATGTCTGATATGCGAGCCCTGTGGGCGTTGTAACCCCCAGGTTGAGAAACATTGCTCTAGGTAGATTCTAACTTTTTAATTTTTTTTTTTTTTTTTTTTTTTTTTTTTTTGGTTTTTCAAGACAGGATTCTCTGTGTAGCCCTGCTGTCCTGGAACTCACTCTGTAGACCAGGCTGGCCTCGAAACTCAGAAATCCGCCTGCCTCTGCCTCCCAAGTACTGGGATTAAAGGCTGCGCCACCACGCCCGGCTTAAGTTTTTAATTTTTAAAAAGTATTGTTTTATGTGTAAACATTGGCCTACATGTACTTCTGTGTATTACACGCACGCGGTGCTCACAAAGCACAAAAGAAGGCGCCAGATCTTGACCCTCCCCTTGCTGTCTTTAGACCTGGGCTGAGATCCTCCAGGGAGGTGATGGAAATACCTAATCTTTCACTCTCTAGCCCGATAGCACATTCCACACAGTGTTCTGCTGCCCTACATAGACCATCACCTTTCTCCTCCTGCCTGGCCCCACCTGCTTTTCCATCTATATTCTGGTCGAGCCCCACTTTGAGACAAAAGCATCAAGGCATTCCTTGAGAAGAAACTTCTATCTCTGAGGTGACGTCTGTGGAAGCCGATGACTGGTCATGAACTTGGGCATAGAAGCCCCCATGTGGGTGCTGCAGATTGAATGGGGGTCCTCTGAAAGGGCAGCCCGTGCTCTTAATCACTGAGCATTGGGTTTCCAATTTCCAATCAGGTGTTAGTCTGACCCTGCAAGCCATCTGATAGGCATGGTGGAGACATTCACATTTTAGCTTCTCTGCAGCTTGGGGACATTGCTAGCTTCTGCCTTCTGATTGTTGTGGACCTCTGTCACTAGTCCATGGTTCACAGAGGATCAAATTCACACAAGTCTTCTCTGTAATGAGGTCCCAGGTCACAGTGCTGTGACTGTCTTGTCTGAGCACAAAGTGACAGCTGTGAGTGGACATGCAATGCAGCAAAGACAAAAGGTGTCCCTGTGGCGAGCCCATCTGCTCCTAGTTCTTCTAGAAGCATGGCGCATGGAAGAGATCACTTAGCACTTTCCAATTTATATTTCACACATGTGATCATCCCTTTGTTGAAGGCCACTGGGATCTAAAGCTGCATAGCAGTTGTTTGATATGATAATCCTTGCATGTAAGTGAAAGGATAAATACCCCTAAGGAGGAATCAAAACAAGAGCCCTGAAAATCTGGCACTCATAAATGGAAAAGTTACCTGAAAATCGTTTGATGCCCAAATTCCTAACCTACACAAATTCTAACAGCTGCTCTTCCTCTGTTGGAGAATTTTGTTTCTTGGCCAGAACCATTCTTCTCACATAGATGACTGCACGGTTCGGTAAGTAAATGATAAAATCTATGAAAAGGGTGAGCACATGAGTACTAAATTGCACCTGAAGGACATCTACCTAATTTTTGGAAAAGAACCAAATAGAATAGCCCCCTTTTGTTTGTCTGGAATTAATCCTGTTCTGTTTAGTACTCAAGAACCACCATACTCCCAGCCATATGTTAGAACAGTATCTTCTAGGTGTGACCCAAAGGAAGCTGCTTCCTTGTTTGAAGGCAGAGTCAAGTCTGATTTACCTGGTCTTTGAATGAAGAGATGGTCTCTGTCCCTTTGTTCTAGAAATTTCTAAACAGATTATGTGTCAAAGTAAAAATGTTTCAGGGGTATCTCAGGTAAGTAGGCATCATTCATTATATGACTAAGAAGTCGGATTTATGGTTGAAACCATGCTATTTTTATTACTTGCTTATATCATCGACAAATATTGATTTCTTTTTGCAACAAGTTTATGTACAAAGGATTATGTAGCCTTAGCTGATAAATTTTTTTCGAAGGTTTATCACTGGAATATTCAATGTGGACTTTGACATTCTCTGCCCTCTCATTGACTCACTCACTCAAGAGAGATTCACTAAGCATCTGCCATGAGTCATATAGAGGCCCTGCGGTTGTAGACGTGAAAGTGGCATGTCTCCAGCCAAATGAGCCAGTATAGGACATCATGAGTTGTTATCAGAGATATATGATGTATGCTGTGTGGGCACAATGCAGGAAGAAATATGATGTTCTTCCCGGTTGCAGGAAAGGGTTAGGAAAGACTTCTAGGTGAGGTCTCACCTGACTGTTGCTATGGAAAAGCCGTAGCTCACCAGGTAGACAAGGTACAATGTGCATCTCATGCTGGAGGTAGACTGCAAAGGGTGAGTGCAGACAGCCCCAGACATGAACTTGCACAGGCATAAGGTGTGGCAGAGAGCATCTGAACCATGAAGGACCTCGAAGGACAGGCTGAGAAACTCAAATTTCATCCTCTGTACAGGTGGCACCAGTAAATGTTATTAATCAGACTTAAAGAGGTTCAGTTTAGGTTTTTAAAAACTGATTGTGATCATTGTGTTAAAGAGCAAATTAGAAAGGGTAAGGCAGCATTTAAGGAGGAAGCAGGACGGAAGGAAGTATGCATTAGAGTTCAAATAAAAATTAATCATTGTTCCTAGGCTGCCTTAATAGTGTCCACAAACTGGTTGCTTAGAAACCACAGAAATCCATCATTTCTTCGTCTTTGATGTTCAAAGCCAAGGTGTTGCCAAGTCTGGATTCCCCAACCGTCCTTCTTATTCCTGATGTTTAGAAGCAGCCATCAGAATTAGTGGCCCTTGGCTTGCAATGGTGTCTCTGTTGTCACATGGGTGTTCTCCTGCATGTGTGTCTTTTTATGAGATCTTCCTCTCTTCATAAGGTTGCTAATCGTATCATATAAAGGCTCACACTTACAGCATTGTCTTTAATTGATAATATCTGCAAATACTGTTTCCAAATAACATGAAATGAATGGGAACCAGGAGTTTGGGGATCAAATTTAATTTGGATAATGGGCTTGTGGATACTTAGCTTGTGAGGGCTTGAGTGAAGCACTCATTGGAGTTGGACTTCAGCAGGTTATAAATCAAGATTGGACAAACCTAAAAATGGACGAGATTCTGAGCTGAGGAGCTCAGTTTGTGAACGTCGAGCTTGAGAGATCGGTGTGGTGCGTAGGGAGTGATGTCTGAGCTGAGGTAAGGAGCTCCATCAGTGCTCTTTTGAAGTGTTTCAGGAACCACTGGCTAAAATCTAAATTTGACGGTTCTTCAGAGAGACATATGGACTCCAAGAAGGAAAGAACAGCCTATGAAAAGCCCAGTCTAACCACATGGGTGTGTGGAAGGGGTCTGAGGTGAGGACCCTGATCAACAGTGGCCACAGAGTTCTGGTGTAGACAGTGGCTGTCAGTTATCTGAGACCCTTAAAACTAGAGCCTCTAGTTCCGTGGAGCCAGGGCAACGGTGCCACAGAGAGCAAGATCAACTGGCCCCACTGAGCACAGAAGAGCCATGAGAAGATGAACACAAGGGCAGTGTTTTAAGACTACATTTTAGAGTGACAAAAGCTATGTAAAGCAAGCACAGGGTTCAACTGTCCCATAGGGACCTGCTTGCCTCCCTCATGCAATCTGCCTGGTCTCCAAAGCAGCTGATTTTTCCCTTTTAACTGCTAAGTAGCGGATCCCACTTAGTTTTGTATTTTCAAATATTATTTTTTATGGGTGATGTTCATCGTCTAAGTGTTAAAAAACTTCATCTACAGTGTGTTATCAAGGACAAGACTTACACTGGCCAGTTTGTTACTTCTCATGTCTTTTATGCTACAGAAAAGTTAGAAGTAATTTTGGAGAAAAAAAAAAAACCAAAGAGATGTGAACAAAACAAAATTAAAAAAAGAAAGAAAGAATTTCAGAGATAGGCAGAGGCTAACCTGTTCCATGTACAGCAAACTTCAATGGACTTCTGGCCCATGCATCATTCATGTTTCCTTGTATTTAATGAGCCTTCTCCTTCGCTCCCATCATTTTTCTGTTCACTGGCAACATGAAATATCCATAACATATCATCTTAGTTTTACTTAATTATCCTTCATGCTATATATAATTATATTTAATTGTACACACACACAATACATATATATGTATAATTTATACATACATAAGATTATACTTCAATAATACACCTGGGAATGTTTGGGCAGCATTCCTTACATCAGAGACCCATTGAGTCTACTGTCCATATAGAGAGGTATCTGGGATTTGAAATGTGACTGATCCAAACTGAGATGTTCATTAAGTATAAAATTGATTTCAAATATTAGCATAAAATAATAAAAAATGCCTCCTTAATAATTCTGTATGGATTATATATTGATAGAATGACCAGCTCACTAATATATTCCAAATGGTACAATATAGCCTCTTGAGATCACAGATCCTAGAGCAGACCACATTCCTGATACTTTTTTTGGCTGGGGTAGGGAAGAGGAATTCAAGACAGGCTTTCTTCGTGTAGCCCTGGCTATCTCTGTAGACTAGGCTGGCCTTGAACTCAGAGATCTACCTGCCCCTGCCTCTTGAGTGTCTGGCTGCCTGTCACTTTCTTAAAACTCCATTCTAAAATCCTTTCCTTGTGCTCACAGGAACTTCTTACCCTTTACCAACAAAGCTGCTTTCTGCAGCAGATGCAGACAGCTACTGTCAAAATGTAGACTGGAACACACCCAGCCGATAGACCTACAGTGTGATCCCTACATGTAAGGCTCAGGGGCTATCATGGAAGCAGGCAGAAAGATTATAGGAACCCAAGGACTACTTTGAGAGTGTCTTCTATATCTGACATAGAAGTTGCCCCCATGAAATCTCAAGAATGTGGTCATTTAAAGAAGACCTGCATAATGACATCACTGTTTGACATGTCAACACAGATAGGAAAGCTCTCATAGGCCCAGATGAAGAGCAATTAATGGTGCTAAGAGAGGGAGAGTAAGTCTTCTTCAGGGAAGAGCTCCTGATAGATTTTTCAATCCCAAATAGTCAACCCTAAACACACACACATGAGCAATACATACATGCACACACAGGCACGCATGCATACACACGTATGCGCGTGCACACACACATATGCACACACACCTACTACAATAATAACTAAAGAGGAGAAGTTATGAATTTGAAAGGGATCAAGGGGATCCTAGTTGGCTAGGAGAAGAGGGTAGAAATAATGTGAATGTAGTGCTCGTGTAGGAAACTAAAAAATAGTTAATTTGAAAATTAAAAGGTTACCTGGGAATGACTGATGATCCCAAGTCTAAAAGCTTTTGTTACAAAACTTCCAGAAGAAAATACAGGAGAAAAACTTGAACTGCCGATATTTGCTCCCATGAGTATTTTGTTACCCCTTCTAAGAAGGGCCAAAGCACCCACACTTTGGTCTTCTTTGTTCATAAGCTTCATGTGATCTGTGAGTTGTATCTTGGATATTGCGAGCTTTTGGGCTAATATCCAATTATCAGTGAGTGCATACCATGTGTGTTCTTTTGTGATTGGGTTATGTGTGTGTGGGAAATCGTGGGTGGGGAGGTGAGAGTGGGAGGGTGGGGGGGGCATATCCTCATAGAAGCAGGAGGGGGGGATGGCATAGGGGGTTCCTGGGGGGGAATGGGGAAAGGGGATTACATCTGAAATGTAAAGAAAATATCCAATAAAAAAATTAAAAAAAAACTGTACTAAGATGTCACTTCATGCAAGCTGGTGAGTATGCTTGCTATGATGGCACATGCTTTAATCTCAGCACTTAAGAGGCAGAGGCAGGAGGATCTCTGTGAGTTTGAGATGAGACCAGCATAGTCTCCATAATAATACCCTGTCTTAAAAATTTATGAGCAATACTATGGGTTGTCCAGGAGGTGAAAAAACTGCAAGTCTCATTACAAGCCAGAATTTAAATTAATATGACAACTATTAATATAAATTTTTATATATAATTTATTTTATTTATAATATATAATTTTAATATAGTCTAAATTATAATCAGAGATGCCAAGAGAAGAAATGCATAGACTGCTCTAGATGGTGAAGACAAGAAGAGTTTTGGAAAAACACAAAAGATGTAACAGCAATATGAAAGTAAAAATGTAAATCTTTAAAAAGAATGTAAGATATAACCTAAATTATAATTTTGTTTATGTTTATTAGCTGTTTTCTTGATGTTGGGTTGTAAGAATAACATAATCACAATGTAATTCTGCTGTTGAAGGATTCTGTATTGGCAATTTTTTTTCTCAACTTGGACACTAGCTTTAAAATGTTACAGTACCTGTCAATGTGCAGAAGCCAATTTTGATGAAAGCTAATTTCTACATACCTTTTTTCGTACATATATTGTAAGAAAGCTACATGTATTACATTATATATGTTTCTTATAAAATTAAACACACATGATATGAATGAGAAATTCTAATAGTCAAAGAAATAAGTAATGATGAACACAGGAAGATCTGCTACAGGTCTTCAGGGTAGCTTTATTTATGATAGCAAAAGCCCAGGACCACCCCTAAGTGAAGCTATGTGCAAACTGTGATATTTGCACACCACAGAATACTTCTCAACTGTAAAAAAAAAAAGACAAACCTGAGTGACAAGGTCAAGCTGTTCACCTGCGTGGTTGTCCAAGTCACCTCTTCACATACCGGATGAGAGCTCTGGAATCACCTCCCTGAAGTGATTCACTAAACACCGCCTCCGTGTGATCTGGGGAAACAGATGCCAAGGGGGAAACACATAGCCTGCTCCAGGTGGTGGAAACAGGAAGACTTTTGGAAAAAACACAAAAGAAATAACAGCAACATGAAAGCAAAAATGTGAATCTTTTAAAAGAATGTAAGAGCCCAAACCAGATTTTTGAAAAGCAAAGCAAACAAAAAACCAGGAAAGATGAACTAATACTAGACCCCTCCCGTTTCTCACTTGGGGAACATACTAAACATCCTACATCTTATTCTTTTTGAAAAGTTCTTGTTCTAGAAGCCATATTGATCAGCACTGTACCTTCCCTGGTCATATTTTAGGAGGAATTCTTTATCTGGGAGATAAAATTGGCAAGGCCAAGTATGTTGGGGCAGGGTGTATACATATCGTCCATCCCAGCACCGACACTTGTCTTAAAATAACGAGCCCTGCAGATGGGAAGTGTGCTACACTGCTGTGAGCAGTATGGTGTTACAAACAAAACTCATGCCAGGGAGAAATGGATATTTAGGAAAAGTGTTTCATTCCTGTGAATTCACCTGAGGTCAAATTAATTATGTGGCCGTGGACTTCACGGTAATGTGTTTCCCAGTGGGTAAGAAAGCCCAGCATGCTTTGATTAAGCAGATGAATGAAAGCAAAGATTTGGTGTCTGGAGTAATGATTAACAGTTCTATGGTCACCTGGTGTCTAAGGGACAGCTACACTGTAAACAATCTCCCCCTGTAAAACCCTGAATGGAACTTCCCCCTGGAGTTGATCTTGTCTGAAATAGACAGGATTCTTGCTTTTCAGTGATGTGTTGTATTTCTGGCATCTGAGGTAAGAAGGTTGCTCCTTTAAGTGACGTGGTGTCCACACACACTTGGTGAGCCTGACTCAAGTCAGTGCTGTATGTAAACTACTGCTCAGGACGGTATTCATTTGAGGGGGGCTTAGTTCACATCTGTGTTAGGAATCATAAAAAAGACCTTTTTAAAATTGTATAGAGTTTTTTCCATCAAGTTCTGTGCATTAAGAGTAAAATTATTCCTACTGTATAAAAACAATTGGAAAAGTAAAATAAGCCGGTTGGCGTTGGCACATGTCTTTAATCCCAGTACCTGAGAGGCAGAGGCAGACAGATCTCTGAGGGTTTGAGGCCAGTCTGGTTTACAGAGCAAGTTCCAGGACAACCACAGCTACACAGAGAAACCCTGTCTTGAAAACTAAAAAAGATAAAGAAAAGAAAAAAGAGAAGAAAAAGCAATGCTAAATAGAACTTTGTCAGTTGACTGCAACAGTTCATCAAAACTATTGTACAGTGAGATTTTTCCTTTAAGTTCATGTACTTCCTCACAGATAGGCTCGGCTATCTGAACACTTGGTCTTCAGCTAGTGGCTCTGTTTGGGAAGGTCGTGGAGCCAGTAGGGGAGTTGCCTCACTGTAGGAGTGGGTTTTAGGGGGTAGGCCTTGAGACTCAATAGTCCAACCTGGCCCCCTGTACACTCTGTCCTTCCTGGTGCCAGCCTCTGCTCTCACCACCATGCCTTCCCTGGATTGATGGATATTACTCATCTGGAACTGTAGGTCCAAACCCTTCTCCTCTCTTAAGTTACTTTTGTCAGGATGTTTTATCACAGCAACAGTTAAAATGACTAAGACAGGACATTGGTGCTAAGAAGTGTAGCTGTTACTAATGATTAACCTGATGATGCTCTTAAGCCTTTAGAACTGGTTTGTGGGAGAGATGTGGAAAGTTTTAGGAACTTTGAGTTTAAAAAATAGTCCTTGGATGCTGTGGACAGCTGAATGGACCATTCTGATGGATAATATGGAAGACCAGAAGGCAGAGAAATATGCAGACTATGGAGGCTGGCTCATTAGTGCTTGGAGAGGATCAAAGACTGACTCTATTTGGCAGTGGGCTGGAAGCCATTTACACTATAGTCTGGCAAAGAATCTGGCTGCATTCGCCCTCTGATTTGAACCTGAGTGATGCTGAACTCAGAGTAAAGGCTTAATTTGTTTCCTGAAGGAAGTGTGAAGATGGCTGCGGCATGCATGATGCTCTTAGCTCTGTTGTGAGAGGGAACAGCACGTGGAGCAAAAGGAACAAAAAGCTGTGAGATTTGGTGAGGAAAGTGTGCAGTTGAGGTTAAATTTAAAGGCAAAGGGAGAGTCTATACTCAGAATGCAAGAGAGAGCATTTCCCCAGGGTTAGTACACAGAAGCTAACACCAGTATGGTCCAAAGGGGCCAGGCTACTCCCAAGCTGGCAACAGAACTTGACAAGCATTTTCCATGTGATGCTAGTGATGAAGACGTGACAGATGCAAGACTGAGGGAGTCATGGAAAGCAGCTGAAGCCAGGGAACCCTGAGGAGGGTGGAAGCCCCAAGAAGCCATGTGTGATGCTGTTGAAGATAAAACTTAAGTTGCTATGGAGAGCTCCTAACAGAGTAGAGCTGTAGCTTTGTTAAGACTTAGAGGGTTTCTTCCACAAAGCATGGAATTGCTAAATCTGATCATGCTGAAGTGGGAAAGTCTCTGTGGCAAAGAGTGCCATAGGGAACAGGGAACACAAAGACTGACTTTAAAAAAATTTCAAAATATTCACAAACTCAATAAATTAATTTGGGCAATCTACAGAGAAATCTCAACATCTATATAACTTTTTAAAAGTTTTGGGCCTTGCTAATTAATATGCAGAAAAGGAGAGAGTATAATAATCTCATGGTGAAAGCAATTCAAAAGCATGTTCCCAGGAGAGTGGTCTTGGACCTTAAGGTCTGGGTTGAGGGGCATCTGGCTCTGTACAGCTCTGGCTTTTCTACGGGCTTCTCAAAGGGGAGTTTATGGCTTTGCTTGTAGCTGTGTGCACACGGCTCTCACTCCTGGCTAACCACTTGTCTGCATAGCTGTTTTACTAGACCACAAACGTAGGGACCGTGAGCAGTACCCCTCTGCCTCTACTGCCTGCCGTCTTCACCACTCATGGTAATGCTTGCCATGTTAAATGTCTTTTGTTCAGAAAAGCCCAATGTTCAGTTCCTAGCACATTAACGTGGGCTTGGATAGCTTGAGCTCACGAATTATAAATTGTGGATGAGCTCAATTCAGGAGTCTCAGATCAAGGAGCATCTGGGAAGTTGATGATTGTATAGCATGAATGAACAAGATGCTGCTATTGGCCAGCTGAACTCTCTGATGCACGGGATGCTGCTATTGGCCAGTTGAATATTCCAGTGCCCTCCAAAGAGTGTTTTCTCCTGATGGAAGAGATTTCAGGGAGAGGCAACATGAGGCAGCTGCTCAGGCACAGGGAAACATTTGAATGAGACATTAAGACCTTGAATCTTATTAGGAAATGTGTCCACTTTAGTCCACGGGTCTGAGGCAGAGCTGATATCAGTTTGGGAAGAAAAATGATACAGATCAAGACTGGAGTTCTGAATTAATGAAGACTTTGTCCTATGTGACTTACTGAAGAAATTGACCAGTTTGCCCCCCATATGGATTTGTCCTAAAAATCTGATTTCATTTTCAATGCAGGAATTTTAGGAGGACTTTGGGTGGAGGACAAGGAAGAATAACATACTTGCTGGTCAGTTGTACCTTGCAGGGAGGAGAAAATGAGGAGTAGACTCTTGAGAATTTTGCACATGTATGAATGAAAAACAGAGAAAGGAAGAATGACTATATCTAAGCATCTCTCCCAACTAAAGTAGACATGTGCAGAAGGCAGGGATACCAGCCACCAGGAGGAAATTGGCACATATGTGATCACTCAGGCCTCAGACAGATCTAGAGCCACACAAGATTCATGGTAGCAAAGACTAATCAGGGATCTGAGATTATTGAGATAAAGAGAAACAAAGACTGTGGTAGGCCACTAACTCAACAGACCTTTATGGAACGTATCAGTACTGGCTGAAGAACATTGTCTGGGTGACCTGGGTTCAAATCTTAGCTTTGCTACCTACTGGGAGCATGGCCTTGGGCAAGCCTCTGAAACTCTCTATGTCTTTGGTTCCCCTTTTTATAAACTGGGTCTAATATTCAGTGATCTTTAGAAAGGCATGGTTAATCTTCATTGTTAGCTTGGCTGAGTTTAGAATCGCCATGGAAACACACTTTGGGGTGTGTGCATGATGTTGTTAATAGGAAGGTTTGAATGAGGAGAACTAACCCTGAATGTAAGCAGCAGCATCCAATGGCTGGGCAAGCTACCATCCCCCCAGGGCAAGTTGCTTGTCCTGGTGCTGGATAACTCAGGGCTTGGCTCTCAAGCTTTGAAGATTCCCAGACCTTTTAGTTGACCAACCTTGAAGTTCAGTCTTGTTTAGAGCATAACAAATCCTTTCCTTGCTCTGGTTTCCTGTCTTTTTGCCCCAAATGCCTTTTGTGGTTTCCATGGAGATGAAAGCTTCTGGCTGGGCCCATCCCTGAAGCAACTTTAAGGAGATTAACAGGCTCCCTTGGTCTATTCTGTTCATTTCTCACTTTTGGTTCAATGAAAAGCTCACCATTCCAGCTCTTCATTTTCCTGGTAAGAGGGTAGGGACTTGTCTCACTAAGTTGGGAGGCAACATAGCAGGAGTATATTTGATTTGTGGACCATGGCTCTGCAGTATGTCAATATATATTGGCTGGCTTGGAGCAAAACACATGGAAGTGGTTATGGCTCATGTAGACATGGCTGATGGATGGAAACACTGGCTCTTCAGGCTCCTTTGCTGCTGCTGACCCTGGGGACCCAGGTAGGCTGTTATTTCAGCTCTGTGACAGCCATCTTGGTTCACTGTGTCCTAATACTGACTCTGGTCACTACTTGTCCTTCTGGAGGTTGACTCTGTGTGTCCAAAGCCACAGTTCTGTCCAGGTAGGGAGGCATTGGCAGCAGGCTTAGAGGCTGAGGAAAAGGGGGTTGGAAAAACAAATTTGGCTTCTATAATGCCTTGTCTAGCCAGGAAAAGAGCAGGAGCCTGTGCCACAGCTGTGTTTCGCTCTCCTTTTAATATCATTTAATTAACTATTTATTATTGTGCATACATGCATGATAGGGCAGGGCACACTTGCTATGGCCCTTGTATGAGCTCAGAGGACAATGCTCTCCTCTATCTTTATGACGGTTTGGGGGCTCAAACTCAAGTGGTCTGGCTTGCACAGCAGGTATGTTATCTGTGGAGCCTTCTTGCTAGCTCTTTAAAACCGTTTTACTCGAAAAAAAAACCAAAACAAACAAGCAAAAAAAATCAATACAATTAAGATTCCACTTGCACACTCCTTGTCCACTGCCACAGAACAAATGGCCCTATGGTGCATAAACTGAAATTTTTTACTTGTTAAGTCACAGTTACTGGGTTAGGACTCTAGATGCAGCTGTATTGGGTGAAAATGGCTCAAGGTCTCTCACAAGATTGCAACCAGAATAGGACTGGGTACTGTGTCTTCATCTCAAGGCTCAAGTTTGGCTCCAGACTTGGGCTCTTGCTGGCTGTTGTGTACTGGCTCCCATGTGTGAGTCTCTAGATTGTCTTAATCACAGCAAGCAGCGGCCAGTTACAGAATGGGCAAAGGAGGCAGTGGCAGAGGGAGAGGGAGTCTAGGTGGGTCATTACACCAGGGTGTGGCTGCCAGGGATCCAGGATCATTTAGAAGCCACCTCTCACTTGGTTTAATACATATACCTTGAGATATACAGATCTCAAATTCTCAGGTAGGGGACCTTTGACCACTAAACACCACAAAATGTCACTCGAAATGAGATCTAGATTTCCATGTCTAGGTTTTCTTAGCCTGGCTGTCCCCTTGTGGTCCCCACCATTCCTCTCTTATGCACTGACAACCCCTTCTTCTCTCCTTCCTTCCCCCTTTTGTACCCCTCTCTTCCTCTCTCCCTCCCTGGTCCTTCTGATAGCAGTTAGTAGGGACAGAGAAGGCCACTTTCAGATCATGTATTATAAAGTCACACTTGTACTCCACATTGTAGGTAGGGACAGTCGTGTGCGTGCTATTACCAGCCCTGTAGAGTAGGATGAATTCAGCCAGTATTAGACCTGCTGGGTCTGGGAACAACTGGTCCTTTCTGGAGCTATGGTTCATTCATTTACACATGTGTAAATATGCTACTCAGGAAAGTGTTTTGATTTCAAACTACCTTCCCAATACTTCCCAGCCTGAACCCATACTTCAGACCCAGCTGGGAATATATCCTTTCCCAAACATGCCAGTGAGGTGGTCACCAACTATACCTTGTTTATTGCCTTCCAGGTGCCTCATGTCCTCTCTGCCCCTTCCTTCCTCTAAAGCTCAGCATAAGGTCAGTGATGCCACCTCTAACCACATTCCCATTAAAGTGTTGTCTCGTTGGTTTGTTCTGAGACTTACTCTGCAGCCCAGGATGTCCTCTGACCTGCAACCTTCCTGCATCAGCCTCTCAGATGCTGGGATGACAGGCATGCATCACCTGACCTGGCTCCTGGCAGCTTTTACCCCAATTTAAACATGGAGTACTATCCACCTTTGTGTCCCTTTTGTCCTGTGTCTGTGATATAAGATACACTGTGCTTAGATTTCGTGGCAGCACCCAATTATAATTAGGTAATAGTTTGGTGATTACAGTTACTGTTTCTTTCACCTTTTGTCTAATTCTTGTCTTGGACATTCTCAGTCCCTAATACATGTCGGGCATTCTATGCAATGCTGTTGTGAGCCAGGTCCATGAGTCTCCTCTCCATAACCAGAAGACACCACAAACATTATATGTGTGACATCCCATGGCCTGGATACTGAATCAGAAAGAGGACAGGCATGGGGACCTGGTGGACTCTACAAACCCGAATTTAAATCATAGCAACATATTCACGTTGGTGTCACAGCCTACAGCTGGGGGAAACTGGCTGTGTGGCACAAGGGCTCCCTCTTGACTCTCTGCAACTTTTCAGAATGTTTAGAATTGTCCCAAGTAAAAGGCTGCTTGTTTGTGTGTGTGGTATATGCGTATGTCCATGTCTGTGTATTGTGCATGTGGATGTGGAGGCCATGGGCTGACATCAAGTTATCTTCCCTTTGTGGTTCTCTACCTTATGTTTTTGAAACCAGATTTTCACACTGACTCTGGAACTCGTTGATTGGCTACTGGGTGCCAGTGCACTGGGGTTACAGGTGCTTACACAGGGCTCTTCTGTGGGTTCTGGTGATGCCCTCAGGCCCACCTCCGCTGCACATAATCTTCCCATGGAGCCATGTCTTCAGCCCTGTTTGTTTGGTTTTATTGTTGGTTGTGAGCCTAGCTTTAAGGGCTGAGCCATTGCTCTGGTCCTGTTTGGCTTTATTTTTAAAGTGTTTGTGATGCACCCTGATGTGAACAGAGATCCTGACACTCCCCTAAATTTGAGAACTGCAGTGAGGTCCAGGGAATAGCAGCCATATGGACTCAGAGAGATCAGAACTCTGGGCCGGGTAGAACTAGGCTTGACACTTAAAGCTCTGGTTATCTGTTCTTACAATGTATGGAAGGCAAATCACTGGGGCCTGGATTTATAAGAGTTGGTTGGAACATCAGGACCCTGAAGTCATAGCCAAGCTGAAGAGATGACTCAGCGTTTAAGAGCTCCTGCTGCTCTTGAGGAGGACCCCAGTTCTAGTCTCAGCACTCACTGATGACAGTTCACAACTGTCTGTAACTCCAAATCCACAAGTGTGAGCACCTGCAGGCCTCTGTATACACATGTGCAATCACACACACATAATTAAAAGGGAGGAAAAAAACAACAACCCTAAAGTACATCCTTAGGTACCCAGGGCATTGTAAATGCTGAATTAATTATAACAACCATTGTTATTATTATCTTCCCTTTGAGCTCCAAAGAGTACATACAATCCTTCTTGCATATATGGCTAGACCCACTGTTATACAGAGGTGCTAAGGATATAGAAAGGAGAAAGAAAGTTTAAAGCACCCTGTATGTTCTAGGTGACACTCTAGCTTCCTTTCTGTCACTGATAAATCTCCCTGGCCAGAAACAACATGGGGAGAAAGGTTTGTTTGGCCTATAATTCCAGGGTACAAGGCCACCACTGAGGAAAGTCAAGGCAGGAACTTGCAGGCAGACCTGCTTGTAATTCTGTGCAACATTATCTCTAACAGGAAACTCACTTCACAGCCGAGGAAGAGCAGCAGGAACCAGGGAGGTGCTGCTGTCTGGCCTGTAGGTAGGCTTGCATCATTTAGCTTTCTTAAACCATCCAGGACCTAAGGAATGCAGCTCCTCAGGGTTGGCTGGGAACTCCCACACTGATCTCTCACAGGCATGCCAGACATAGGCTGTTGTGTTTAATAAAAAAGAAAAAGAAAGCAGGGATATGTTTGGAGAGGCACAGTATGGTGGTGGGGGGCGGGGGGGGGCAGGGGGTGCCTCTGCGGGCCCATGCTGAGGCATCTCTTCCCCCTGAGGTATCAGCCTCATGACAATATAGTATAGAATAGCGTTTATTTAGGACATGGGGAGGGGAGTTGAGGGGGTAGTAGAGACAGAGAAAGGCAGAGAGAGGGGGGGGGGAAGGGGAGGGAGAGGGAGGGGAGGGGGAGGGGGATAGAGGCCAGCCATGAGCCTATGGAGAGAGAGGGGGAGGGGAATAGTGAGAGAAGGGACAGAGGGGCAAGAGAGCAAGAGAAGACAGTGAGGAGGGGGCAAGCAGCCCCTTTTATAGTGAGTCAGGCATACCTGGCTATTGCCAGGTAACTGTAGGGTAAAGCCTAAAAGAAATACTAACATAGGCCAATCTGATCTAGGTTAATAGTTGAGTTCAAATTCTCTTCCTAGGTAATCCTAGGTTGTGTCAAATTGACAGACTTAGCCAGGCTATGGGATAACAGAGTACACCATCTAACTTAGCCTAGCAGAACATAAGTGCTTCTAAAATGCTCATTAGTACTGAAAATATAACTCCTTCTACTGACCAGGTTACACCCTGAGCAAGGTTTAATCAAGGGGTAAGACATCCTCTGCTTTCTCCCTCTCAGGGTGTCTAGAACCTCTGCATACTGGGCTAGAAGGATGAAACAGTTGCCAGCAGATTCCTGAATGAGCAGGATCCTGGTCCAGCTAGGAGTGAGTTTGGGATGGGTGATGATTTTAGTGTTATGGCTTTTTAGACAAGGCCTTCTCTGACGATCTTCAATGCATAGCTCTCTGAGACGGTTTTAGCTTGTGCACATACCTTTATGCTGGATGGGTTTCTACACATACACTTTATTGGGGTGAACCAAGGTTTATAAAGTTTTGGGGAAGGGGTGAGAATATCAGTGTGGGATGAAGAGACTAAGGCTATGGAGATCCTCATTAGCGTGGGAAGGCATTCCATGAATCTCAGGTGCAGAACTATGTGTGACATTCCTCAGGTAGTTGATGTGGGGTCTGGGATCCCCCAGAGAAGAGTCAGATGTGTTGTGTTAGAATCACGGCTCACATATGTACAGACTACACCAGGCCGATACAGTTCCATGTGGGAGGTTTATTGTGGAGGAAGAGGGCAAAGGTGGTGATGAAGACGAAGGGGAAACAGAAAGAGAGGGTGGAGGTCAGAAGGGTCTACCTTTGGGTTGTGATGTAACCATTTGCAGGAAAATGTGGGAGGTGAGCCAGGTGGATTCTGGGAATGTATAGTGGTTACTATGGCAATGGATGCTCCGGGTCCCTGTTGCCTACCTGTGATGTCACTGGGTTTGGAGAGGATCTGCCACACCAGTTCCTGATACCAACAAGGTGATATCAGATTTCAACTCTAGCAGCAGGGCTTCCCAACAGCTCCCTCTTTTAGGTGTGATCAAAATTTCCTCTGGGAAAAAGCCTGCAGGTGCCCCAGCCTCTTGGCTCTGCTGCTATTTAAGCCTCTTGTGCTGAGAGAACCTGTGGGCCTTCAAGGCTAACCAGAACCTTGCCTTTTCTAAGAAGCCAGTCCTTTCTACCTCCAGGGTCTTTGAATATTTTCTCCTCAGGAAAAGAATGTATGAGTTAGCATAGACTCGTCAGCCAGTGGGATGGTAGGCAGATGAGGTATGGCCTTTATGATGGACATTTTCAATCTTGACATAATGTTGGACTCACTTAGGCAGCTGTGAAAACTCCCTACATTCAAACTCAACCCTGTGAAATCAGAGCCACTAAATCACACTCTTGAGGATTTTCAGGAAGTTCCTCTTAGCATCTTTTATGTGCAACCAGGGTTACCAGTCACCTCTCTAAGGATAGCCTTGTGCTGTCTGCTCAGCAAAACAGCCATCCTGAGCGCCATCCCTGATACTCGCTGCAGCCTCCCATGCTGACTGCTGCAGTGTGTGCCTTGGTCATAACCAGCTCTCACTCAGCTCCCACATTTGTCCAACTGGGCTGATTTCCCCTATAGTCCTGGCTTGACCTCTTACCCCTTCCACTCTCTCCACGGCCTTCTTCTCCATCTTGCCTTGATCCTCCTAACAACATGCCTGGCTTTATATGAACACAGCTCTTGGGTTAGTTCAGGAAATTCACTTCTGTCTTAGGGTTTCCATTGCTACGATGAGACTCCATGACCTATAAAGGACAATATTTAATTGGGCCTGGCTTATACTTTCAGAGGTTCAGTCCAGGAAGTCACGCAGGGAGCATGGCAGTGTGAAGGCAGAGATGGCGCTGGAGAAGGAGCTGAGAGTTCTGCTTCTTGAGCCAAAGGCAGCCAGGAGAAGACTGGCTTCCAGGCTTCTAGGAGGAGGGTCTCAAAGCCCACTCCCACAGTGACACACTTCCTCCACCAAGGCTACACCTCCTAATAGTGCTACTTCCTGGGCCAAGCATATTCAAACCACCACATCTTCCTTAGGAGATTTCAAACATTAAAGTCAGGGCTGTAGTCGGTTTCCAGGAGGGAGTAGCATGTTGTTGAGCACATGGTAGATAGAAACTTAACATCTTTATATAAAATGAACATGCCTACAAAACCCCTATAAAACTAGAAGACACTGTAAAATCATGCAGACTTATGAGTTAATATTGTATTTGGAAGGAGATATTTAAGTGACCTACACAAAGTGCCTCAAATGATAGGGAAAACATGAAATTATCTGGAGAATGTAGTCTTGTTGGGTTAACTGGATCCCCAGTCCTGCAGCATCTACAGCACTGTCCCTACCGTTCACCTGGATGACCATGAGACTGAAAACTCTCCAGGCTGTCACAGATGAGTGTGCAGTGACTGGCTTCATAGACAGCTATTAATTGCAATCTGTGCTTAGGAAATGATGATTTTCAGCAGTGGTTTGCCTGAGGCCAGTTATCATAAGTCTTTTATGTCAGTGTGACCTACCAGAAAATAAAGGTACGTGAGTCACTCACAGCACTAATGAAGTGATTTTCAGGACTCCATCGGCCAGCTGTTTTAGCAACGGGGACCTCAGGCCAGGTCAGGGGTTGACTTCCTCTGTGAAAGGTGCAGGTGGCTGGGGTTGGCCCTCCTTCCTGTTCCATCCTGCCAGGATCTTCTGAGAAGATGAAAAGGGACTGTTGTTCTAGATTTGTGTTGGGCAGGTGGCTTGACCTGTCACTCAAAAGAATGGGAGGCACATGCATAGTGTCCTACTGTCAAAAGAATGATTCAGTGCAGATAGAACACACAAGCCAAAGCTGCTTTGGATGGCTTTCTTGCTTATCCCCTTCCTCTAACCTGAGCTAGTTTTCTAGCTGTGCTCTCAGTAGGAATTGTACTACTACCAACAGTCTCCCTTTTATCCCATTTTCTATGTTACAGATGCTCCCTCACTTGTATAACAAGATCCAGTGATACTCAACCATCACCAAATGGTTATCCTATGCTCTGGACCATTGCTATCAGATGGACCCTCCTCCGAGGCACTCTGAATACTGCCCCTCCACTGCCAAACTTTTGTCAGCTTGAAGCACCTAAGAGTGTTCATCACCCCTGAAGCCCCTAGCAGGAGTTAGGCTAACCTCTGAGAGTGGGGAACAAGAGACCAGGCGTTAGGCAGACTCCCTACCAGACAGATACACAGGGAGAAGGGCCATGGCTAGGTAATAAAGGTAGCAAATTTCCAAGATGGCCAGCCTCTTCCTTACCCTCCTGACTTGAGACCAAAGCCTGGCAGCTTTTACAATGCTTTGTAGGCTTTTGTCTCCACCAGCAGCCCTCACCTCCATGGACCAGCTCAACAAGTTCAGCCTGCTCAGGACATGTCACAGAACAGTTCCAGGCCAATCCAGCTTCCAGCATCCTTCAAACTGACCAGTCCTAAAGTAGGCAAGAGAAACTCTTCAGAGGCTTAAAGTCCCCAGCTCTCAAGAAGAGACTGGGTTTCTGCTCTCCAAGTGCCTGTTGCAAAGCAGAGGGTGTTTCTCTGTGCGTCTGCTGCACGTGTGCGTTTCCTCTCCCCAATAAAGCCGTCCTGAACTGCTGACTCTGCTTGCCGTGCTTGAGAGTTCTCCACTGCCATCTGTGGCGCTCTAGACTTTTCCTGACTTTTAATTCTTTAACTGGCAGAGGATATGAACATGAGCAAGATGCCCAGACTATATCAACAGTATGTATTTCATGTCTGGAGCAACTGATTACACTGTGAGATACCATACTCATGGCTGGGATGCTGGTGGATGAGGTCCTAGAGAGCTGGCTGTCCTTATGGGACAACTGGACAGCATCCCCTGTATCTTCTAATTGTGGTTGAAATGAAGTGACAGTTGCCAGCTTAATCAGTAGAAAGTGACTGCACAGTACCTCTGTGAAATTCACGCACATGTATACCATTCTTTCATGGGGACATTGGATTTTATTGAGTCACTTTTATGGGTAAAAAGTTGAACAAAGGGATAGACAGTAGCCCTTAAAATTGTCCTCCTAGCTCCTAAAAACACCTGCCCATGTATGGTGACATTCCTCAGTCTCCCTTCCCATCACACAAAGCCTTGGGGAGCAGACAGACACAGTTATTTTTCTCTTTGGCATATCTAGTTTTGGGCAGATAAAGGAACACTGGAATAAGACCTGCTCCAATGTCTGCAGATCTCCAAGATACTAATTTAAAATAATGAGCATATCAGGCATGTTAGCTTCCTGTCACTGTGACAAAATGTCATAGATAATAATTTCTTAAGGAAAAAAATCTATTTGGACTCATAGTTTCAAAGGATCCAATCTGTGGTTGATCGGCTGTCTAGCTTTGGGCCTGTGTAAGGCAGAGCATCACCACAGTGAGCATGATGGGAGCAAAGCTGTTCTTTATGGCAGCGAGGAAACAAATGGAAAGAAAAGGCCACTGTCACAAAGCCTGGAAGCCCTGCATGAACCATAAACGACCAAATCTATTCATGAGGCCAGTGCCCTCACGACCCAAACACTTCCCAAAGATCTTGCCTCTAAACCTTACTACCCTACCGTGCCATGCCTCAGTGGAAGTGTTAAGATACTGATGGGTACCCATAAATGAGTACCATGGTCCAAATGTTTCTCTCCATCCCAAATCCATATGGAGAAAGTTTATCAGTAATGTAGTGATACATAGATTTCGGGACATTTAAAATCTAAACCATAACACTGGAGTAACATATTTTTAGGTGAAATTCCCTGAGCTTCCTTAGATTCTCCTACTTCCTAGGTAAAATACCTGTCCTAACCAAACATGGGTTTAAGTTTTAATTGTGTATGCATAGACACATAGGTCAAAGGAAGTGTTGGATCTCTGGAGCTAGAGTTACAGGTGGTTGTAAGCTGTCCATAGTAGGTCATACTAGTCTCTGCAAGAGCAGTATGCACTCTTACCCAATGAATCATCTCTCCATCCCTCAAAGTACATTTTAAACAGTTAAGGTGAAAAAGAAAATGCCAAGTGTTAGTTGGTACAATCTCTCTGCCAACCTCATCTAAAGCTAAACACATGTGGTCTGGGACCAGAAATTTTACTCCTACACATATGGTAGGAATTGGATGCCTGTTCACCACATGGCATGTTCTAGAATGTTGAAAGCAGTACTATTTTCAGTATCCCCAAACTGGGAACTACCCGAAGGTGCATCAGGAATGGAATATATGACTCGTGGTGTAAGTTATATGTGCAGCGCCTGCAATGTGAGTTTCTAACCAGAAGTGGAAATGAGTCAAGTTTGGCTACATACAGCAACACAGATGGACGTCCCACCAGAACATGAACCCAGGCAGGTAGACACCAGAGGGCAGGCAGTGCTTGAGAACAAAGTGGGAACACTGGAACAAGGATGGTGATTATGCTGGAGGTGGGGGCAACTGGAATGGGGCCGGGATGTTTCCTGTGGGAGGGAAGGCCTGTTCTGGCCATGACAGTTGGTTATAAGGTTGTGTTTGTAGACGCTGAATCAAAATGACCATGTGTGACTTTTTTTTTTTCTCTAAGTGTACTATATTTTGAAAAGAAATATTTTTTAAAACAAGGCTCATCAAATGAAAAGGGGTGGGGGGGAGTGTTGAAGCCACACCATGCTGTGTAGTTTCATAAAACTCCATTCAGAAATTATTTATGAAGGCTGTATCATGTCTAAGACCTCAGAAATTCAAAGATGAGCAAGACAGAGCATCCCTAAGTTTAAGCAATCAATAATGCAGTCAGAGACAAAGCAAGATATCTGAAAACCTGTATACATGAACAGTGGCTGTGACTTGATGTGTAAGCCATTCAGCAAGGCAGAGTGTGGGAAGGGAATAACAGTAACCAGAGGCCATGAGCAGCACTAAGAGTTTAAGCATCCACATTACTGCCCTAATACTATATATCCCCACTTTACAAAGGAAGATGCTGAGGCCAGGATGCTTGGCATCACCTTGTCCTCGGTGTCTTGCTGTTGTATAATGAACACTTCCTATCTGTGTGTCACAGTAGCTTCTGTAGACTGGTCCCTGGACTTCTTGCCTAGGATGTGCAGACATTGCTTTCTCTGCTGGGACCTTTCTTCTTCTAAGCCTGTGTCCTTCCATTCATTGTTTCCTCTGCTCTGATGCTTCCCGTGGACCCTTCATGATAGACACACTGAACTACAATATCTCAAATGTAAGTTCAGTGAGGGCAGGGACCAGGTCGGTGGCTATTTGCCTCTGTTGTCCCATAGCATCACATAGGAGACATATAAAATACCAACTTAGTAAATCTTCTAAAATGACTACCATGAACAATTACTATGCTGTCCAGCAGAACAAAATTCCAAGCAAGAAGTATATATAAATGATGCAACCATTTACTATAGTTCCAGTTAACTTAGTACAGTTGCTTCCTGTTCTTCAAAGCTAGGCAGAGCTCTTTTTTTTAATTCACACTCAGCCTTTGTATTAAAATACATATAAGATATTTTTAAACACCCAGGGGTACAATTCAGTGCCGTCTCCAGCCTGTTTCTTCTTCTCTATTCTTACTAGAGTAGGAAAGAAGGCTTTGAGTTGTTGCCTGCTTAAAGATTTTTAAGATGAAGACGACCTTGGTTGCGCTGCCAACCTCTTTGTTTCTTCATTTCCTAGAGGGCACAATGGGGTGGTGGGGGCAGGAGGGAGCAGCCAGGGGAGGAAGAAAGACTGAAGCTCACTCAGGCTTGTGTGACTGCAAGTGTGCTACGTAACTGTGCTTTTCCAATTATTGCTTTTCCCAGAAATGTGCTGGGGTACCATACCAGAAAATTTCCTCTCCCATCTGATTGTTCAAAATGCCCAGAGAAACAGAATCTTCTCCCAGTGCTTGCATAGGTAGGCTTCAGACTCCACACTCTAGAGCAGCCATTCTTGACCTGTGGGTTGCAGCCCCTTTTGGATCAAATGACGTTTTCACAGGGGTCCATATCATATATCCTGCATACCATATAGTTATATTATGATTCATAACAGTAGCAAAAGTACAGTTATGAAGTAGCAATGAAATAATTTTATGATGGGGGTCACCACAACGTGAGGTACTGTGTTAAAGGGCTGCAGCATTAGGAAGGCCGAGAACCACTGCTCCAGAGATTCCTTTTCACTTAGTGCCATCTGAGAATCTCATACATGTGTGTAATGCGTTCTTAATCAGGTGCACCCACCCTTTATTCTCTGGTTCCTTGCACATCCCCACCACTTTCCCTTCCAATTTACAGCTTTCTGTTCTGTTTGTCTGTTTGCTTGTTTTTAACCCAGCAACCCAAGTGCACAGGTGCAGGACCGTCTGTTGTAGCATGAATGGTCTCTCCTGTCCTGAATCTATGAAGAAAACGTACTGCCCCGATCCCCAGCAGCCATAGATCACCAATAAAGCCTCAGATGGGAGAGCTCTTCCCTCGTCCACGTAAGACTTCGGCTGCCTTGGTACGGTGCAGGTCTTGCATGTTGAGTCACCGTCATGACGAGCTCATATGCACAACAGCCCTACATGTTGGGCAGATGCTGTTTCACTGTCTCTGGCTCCTAATGTCTTTTTATTCTCTTCAGTGATAACCTCTGAGCCTTGGGAAGAGAGTTTGTAATACAGATGTCCCATTTAAAGCTGAATACCCCACAACTTCTTATTCTCTGCCTGTGGGTCAGTTGTGGGTGTCTGTATTAATCTCTAGCTACTGTAAAAGGGGCTTCTAGGGTATAGGGACAGTTTATTGTTATATCCATTTAGTGGAATCACAATAATGGGTTCTACCTTAGGGCTGATGACATAGCCAGCTAGAGGCATTTGGTCCAGTTAGTGGCAGCAAGCATGAGTTTTGTCTTGTGTAACAGGCTTTAAATCCAATCAGAAAGCTGTTGGTTACTCCCATACTCGGCCAAACAATAAGAACCACACAGAGACAAAAAGTAGTGGCTGCACATTTAGTTCTGAGTCTGAACTAAGTTCTTCTTCCTTCTCCTCTTCTTCTTCCTCCTCCTCCTCTTCCTCCTACCTTGTGAATTGGTTCTAATGCTATTTGTGTCATTTGGCTCCAAAACTCCCATGAGAATTCACAGGTCTGCATGTGAGATGCTGAGGGTCCCTGCCTCCCAGTTGGCTTTGATTGGTGAAGTAAAGTTGTCTGTATCTAATAGCTGGGCAGGGAAACAGAGGCAGGACTTTAGATTTCCCAGGCAAGGGAGCAGGAGAGAGAGGAGTTTTTAGAATCACCATGATGGGGAAGCAGAAAGATCAGACTTGAGGGAGCAAGGAGAGAAAGCATCTAGCCATGTAAGAGTCAGAGAAGCAGCCCCAGGGGCCACTCCCCCAGTTGGGTCTGGGGTAGCAAGAGTGGCCAGCCTTTGAGCTTCTTTGGGCATATTAAACATAAGGCTGTGTGTTTGTGTTTCTCATTTGTAAATCCAGAGCATTTTGGTGGGCAGTAGCAAGAATCTCACGCTGCCGGCAGGGAGTTCAGAGCAGATTAACAATATTACCACTTCACTTCTCTTCCTCCTCCTCCTCTTCTTCCTCCTTCTTCTCCTTCTTTTCCTCCTCCTCCTCTCTCATCTTTCTCGTGATCATGGATTTGTTTGTGGTATCCTAATGCTATGCTTGTCACTTTTTTTTTTTTGCATGTAACATCAGTGTTTGGTGGTAAGTCCATCTTTTAGGAAAACAAGAATCCTTATAGTACCTACCCTTAATATGTATGAGTCCTGAAGTGAAAGTTTCTAACTGGAAACAAGAAACTGTGTTTTATCTCTTCCTCCAGTTTATTCCCAGAGAATCGGTTCACAGGAGTGTTGCCAAAACAGTATGAAGGGGTGTCATATGCCCTAGTGCCCTAGTGCCCTAGCTCTGCCCTGCTGAGAGTAGCAGCCACAGTCCTCTTCCAAACATTATCCACAGATGACAAAGACTGAGTTGTCAGCCTCTAGGTGTTTACTGATCTCTGAAGACAAGCTCTCTTTAGGATACTTCATGCCTGTTGAAGGCTCCAGAGTCTCTGCCCAGGGCTTCTGCAAGACCCTTCTGAATATTCAAAGCTCTGGAGACTAGAACCTCTCTCAGTTCCAGCGACCACTCAACATCTGCCCTGTGGAGATGGCGTAAAAAAAAAAAAAAGTCCTCCACTTCTGGATTTTGCTCCTTAGGCATTGACCTGGGAGGACCCCCAGCTCTAGAATGAGAGATGGACACAGTGTATCAGTGGGGACTGCAGACACTTTACAGGTGGCCAATATGTTTCTGAGAGAGAATAGTGTAACAGTATCTTACCAGGAAATCTTCCACACGCTGCCTCCTCAGAAATCACACTTGGACACAGGAAAAAAACAAAAATTTCCCAAAGATTAAAACAAAATGCCCCCATTTTCTCTCAAAGAAAGCAGCTCTGGGTTTCTTTCAAGTAACCCTTGCTTTCTTTGTTCTCTTCCCCAAGAGAGTGCCAGTGTCCCAGGTGACTGGCTTTCTTTTTGGAAGGGTGTCACTCCCAGAAGTCATAGCAAGTTGGTGGTTTTGGCAACTTCTGAATATTGCCACTGTGAGCCCCAGTGACAGGAATTTAACTTCTGGGGTCTTTCACATCTGGCAACTGTTTATCATTTACCTTGCAGTTTATGACTCCGTGAGCCATGCAGTTCCCAGGGGCAGAGATTCTTGTTCAGTTTTTTCATGGTTCTCTCCTTGGTAACCTTAAGGCTAGGCTCATAGACGGTGCTCAATAAGTAATACAACAGAGCCAAGCACAGATCTGTGACACTGTAGGACTTCACTGATCTGTGAAACAGCGTCAAACACTCACAAGCATGGACCTAATCTTAGCTGTCTTGTTACTGGCGGAGAGCAAAGGAGCCAAGGAATATGTAGGTAGCTCATAAGATGCTGCTAGTCAGCCGGCGGTGGTGGCACACGCTTTATCCAGCACTTGGAGCAGAGCAGGCAGATTCTGAGTTCGAGGCAGCCTGGTCTACAGAGTGAGTTCCAGACAGCCAGGCTAACAGAGAAACCTGTCTCGAAAACAAAAAAAAAAAAAAAAAAAAAAAAAAAAAAGATGCTGCTAGTCAAATCAAGACCAAGAAATTGTCTAGAAATGGCAATTGTTTAGCAAGTAATTGCAAAGGGAAAGGTACTCCCAATGCAAATGTTACTACGCTGAAGGGAAACATATCCACCAGTCATCATCCAGCAAGGAACATGGCAAAGTCGCATTGCACAACAGTCCTCACTCAAGAGAGTGATTGGGACAAACACTGGAGGGCGGCTGCCTCTGCTTGGGAGAGAGAAGCAGCAAGGAACCGAGCAGGAGGCAGGCTTTGTATGGGACTTCTTGGGGACAGAGTTTTCCAGGGTGGGGATTGGTGAGCTTTCAAGTCCTGAGCTTGAGCTTAGCGGGAGTTTGAGCTGAGAAATCGGTGGGTTTTCATGTCCTAAGCTTGGCTGTGTACCTTATAGACAAAGGAAACATTTCTAGATCAAACAAGAAATGAGCCATAAAAATGAGCGCAGCTTGGGCTAGGGAAGGGGGGGAAAGTGTTTGCTGTGTGGTTATGAAGGCCTCAGTTTGACCTGTAATCCCTGTACGGGGAGTAGAGGACAGATGGATCCTGGACCAGCCAGTTTGGTCCAAGTTGAAAGCGCTGGGTTCAGTGAGAGATCCTGTGTTTAAATCAATCAATCAATCAATCAATCAATCAATCAATCAATGGTGCAAATGTATAAATTGACAATATGACTCTACAGGAGTTTTCTAGTGTGCAAAGGTATCTGGCAGTTGGGAGCCAAGGAATATCACAAAGTCAGACCACACAACAAACCTCACACAAGATTTACTGAGGAGAACAGAGAGGCTGCTGTCTCTGAATGGGAAGAGACTGCAGAGGGCTGGGAAAGAGGGGAGGAGCTTTTATAGGGGTTTGGAGCATGCTCAGTGAGCTAATAGAAAGTATGGGGTTGGTGGGGCAGAGTCACAGGGGTGAGGATTTCCAAGTTGTGAAGCCGGGGTCAGACTAAGGTCAGGGTAGTTTTCCCTGGCCCTAGTCTCTGGCTTGGGTCAAGTCAGGGTCAGGGTCCGGGTGCTCTTTTCTTGGTCTCTTTCCCCTACATTCCTCCTCTTTTTGTTTACTGTTGATAGTCAGGAGTTGGGAAAGAGGACTATGTTGTCATTAGACTATTTCCTCCTGTATGGGGGCATTGAAGTCCACGAGGCAAGCTTGATTGTCACTGTCAGGACATAATGGGGTTGGATGATATTGTAGGACTCTGATCCCATAGTTATGAGCTAATAATCTCATAATAAGAACTGATTAAAGGTCTGGTTAAAAATCTGTTGAAATTGTTGTTGAGGAAATCTAGGTAAGAAGTTTTTAAGACAGGTATAATTAGTAGAGTTAGGAAACGGAGAAAGGGCTTTAAGAAAAGGCAGTCTCCCATTCCTTATTGGACTATCAATGATCGCATTGAGCTATTCCTTAAGGTTTTGCAAATCTGTCTAGAGTTTGTCTTTAATGATACACGATTGGCTGTCACAGAAGCAACGTTCCTCCCTGGAGAAGAGGCAAAGGCCATCCTCCTCTGCTGTTAATTAGATCTAATCCTTGCCAATGTGTCACACTACAGCAGCCAGTGAGTCATTTGTTCCTGGAGGCTTGAGGATGGTCTGAGCCATGAGTTGCAGGTCCTAGATGAGCTGAGAGGAAAACTGGTAGTGGATATTAGGGAAGTAGTCAGTCTCACTATTCCAGGGCAACAGCAGCGGTTATACCCAAGACTACAAGAAGAGGTAGGACTTGAACCATTCGTTTGTCATGCCATGTCCTTATAAACCGTGATGGGGACTGGCAAGAGTTCCTCCCCAAGTACCACCCTAATTTTAGGAAAAACAACAGTAGGACACAAATCTTTGGCCACCCAGAGGGTAGACAGCAATAAACTTGAGTGGTGCAGAAGTCCAGGCATTGTGAACATCTGGACATAGTGCCTGCTCAAGCCAAGGTAACAGTACAGTCTGAGGACTCCAGGTGCCCATAAAGTGTGTCCCTGGGAGCTAAAGCAGTGTTGGATACCAAACAGAAAAATGTGGGACAGAAAGGGGGTTGTAGTGACTCAGAGAGGTAAGGTGAGACGTCTAATAGACCAATGGGTGAGGTACAAATGGGGGTCATGAGTTTGACCTGGGAGAGACAATAACCTGTACTCTACAAAGCAGCCAGACACAGTGTTAGTTAGTAGCTGATATGCAGAGTTAAGGTCTGGAACAGGAGAGGAAGTGCCATGAGAACAGAGGTGGGATCAATCAGTGTTCAGAGGGGAGATGGTGGGGACGTGAGAGCCTTCGATGACTGTCAGATGACTTCTATATTTTCTACACCTAGATGTTGGGAGAGTGGGGTGTATAGTCTTTGTATTTTGATTGTGCCACTGGAGTCTGCTAAACATAAGGTCGTATGTAAGACAATTTGCCAGTGATCCTCCTCCCATTGTGTCTCATGGGTCTTGAATGAGACATGGAAGGACCCTCCTATATTTAAAGATAGAGGGAATCAGGGCAGCCTATTTGTCCCATGTATTTCAGGACCAATGTGGGAAACCACCATAAGTTTGACACTTCTTACAGTAACCTTCCTTTGATGACAGAAAAAACAGGCATGGGAAAGCCCTGGAGAAGGAGAGACGATAACAGAGTTATAGGAACTGGATCAGCCTCGGATAGCCTGCTGTAGAGCAAATTCCCAACTCTATAAGGATGAGCTGTGTTAGAGGGGGTCTTGGATGTTAAACATCCATATGTAAGAGCTACCCTGGATACTTGGAAATAGGAAGAAACAGAGGAGGGAGGGAACAAGTTTAGTATAAAGATTTCAGATCACTGTTTGTGTAGTGGCAGAGGATGTTACGGTATAAGAGAATTTAAAATGGAACATGCCAGTTTTGGTCATTGGGCTGTACTGACGCCAAGCAGCTTTTAGTAACAGAATGAGGCTTCAGTAAAGTCTGAGTCCATGGATTTAGAAGGAAAAGGTCATAAAACAGACTCTGCTGAAGGGAGTTTTAGAAGCTACAACTGGGAGTTGAGAGTCTAGAAAGAAGCCTAGGAGGGTACGAAGAAGCCGTGAAACGTTCAGGAAGGAGCTGAGAGACAGGAAGGCGAAGGTGGCAGAGGCCCAGAAGGGCCAAGGAAGCTGCAAGAAGAGAACCTGTAGCTTGACCAGAAACCTCTCTGGCTGCCTGAACTTCAGGTAGACCATCTGCCATGGACCTCCCCACTTTCTCAGTGCCTCCTCCTGACACTATCTCAACCTCCTGTCCTCATCACCATGTTCCAGCACCCAACTCAGGTGGTGTCTCTCCTGCTCATCATAGGCCACCCCAGCCAGAATACCAGAGAGGAAAGAGATATCAAGGAAAAAACATCCATCCAACAAAGACAAACTCAGAAATCAGCACTATACCTATAATCACCCCAAATCCCCAAAATACAAGGAAGAGAGTACAAACAACAGCAGCCAAGGCAATGTCACCACTGGAATCCAACCTATTATAGCAAGCCCTGAACAGTCCAACCAGCTAGATCACAGAAAGCCAAGAAGAAAAAAAAAAACCAAATAGTTGAAGAAAATGAAAAAAGTTGTTCAAGACCAACGGAAGTAGAAGCAATAAAGAAAACACAAATTGAGGAAATCCTGGAAATAAAAAATCTAGGTAAGAGAACAGGAACTACAGAGACATGCTTCACTAACAAGATAGGAGAGATGCAAGAGAAATCTCAGGTGTTTGAAGATACAGTAGAAGAAACTGATACATCATTCAAAGAAAATGTTACATCTAAAAAATTCCTAATACTAAACATCCAGGAAATATGAGATACTATGAAAAGACCAAACCTAAAAATAATAAGAATAGAAGAGAATTTTCCTAACCTAAAGAAGGAGACACCTATAAAGGTACAAAAACCATATAGAACACCAAATAATTGGACCAGAAAAAAAAAGTCCCTCACATAATAACCAAAACATAAAACATATTGAACAAAGAAAGACTATTAAAAGCTGCAAGGGCAAATACCAAGTAAACATATAAGACAGACCTATTCAAATTACATGCAACTTTTCAATGAAGACTCTAAAAGCCAGAAGGGCCTGGACAGACTATACTTAGCAAAACTTTAAATCACCATAGATGGAGAAAATAAAATATTCCATGATAAAGTCAAATTTAAATAATATCTGCAAATACAGCCCTACAGAAGGTACTAGAAAGAAAACTCCAACCCAAGGAGGTTAACTACTCCATGAAAACACAGGAAATGAATAGTCTCACACAAGCAAAACCACAAAAAGGGAAACACACACACATAAACACACATACACACACATACACACAGTCACAAATACATACCACCACCAATAACAATAACAACATAATAGAAATTAACAATCGTTGGTCATTAATATCGCTCAATATCAAAGGTCTCAATTCCCCAATACGAAGGCATAGAGTAACAGAATGGCTGTAAAAACAGGATCCATTCTTCTGCTGTATTCAAGAAAGATACCTCAACATCAAAGATAGACATTATCTCAGAGGCTTGATAAGATTTTCTAAGCAAATGGACCTAAGAAACAAGCTGATGTAGCCATTTCTAACAACTGCAAAATACATGTCAAACCAAAATTAATCAAAAGAGATAGGAGCACATATTTCATTCTCATCAAAGGAAAAATCCACCAAGATGATGTGTCAATATTTAACATCTATGGTTCCAAACACAGAGCACCCACATTTGTAAAAGAAGCATTGCTAAAGCTTAAATTATACATCAACTCTCATACACTGATAGTAGGAGACTTCAACACCCCACTCTACCAATGGACAGGTCATTAAGACAAAAACTAAACAGAGAAATACTAGAGCTAACATAAAATGAGTGGACCTAACAGATATCTATAAAACATGTCACCCAAACACAAAAGAATACACCTTCTTCTCGTTACCTCACTGAACCTTTCCAAGATTGACAATACACTCGGTCACAAAGAAAGTCTCAATGGATACCAGAAAATTGAAGTAACTTCCTGTATCCTATCAGACCACCGTGGACTAAAGCTGAGCTTCAACAACAAAAGCAACAGAAAGCCTACAAACTCATGGAAACGGAATAACTATCTATTAATGAAAACTTGGTCAAGACCAAAATAAAGACATGAAAGACTTTTGCTGGCGATCAGTGCTACGCAGGGTTCTGAGATCGAGGATGGGTGTGTGGGCATAGGCGGGAATGAGATGCTGACCATCATTGCTGCTCAAGCAAGTGGCTCTGAACAGCTGAAGCTGTCTTTATTTCTACAGGCACAAGCCTGCTCGCCTGAGCAGTGGTATTTTTTTTTTTTAAAGAAATCATAACATCAGCATTACAAAAGTCCCATCTTTGCAAAAGCCTCATATGTTCCCCAAATAGTTTCTCTTCTTCCTTTTCCTCCTATTGGTCAATCACTCCCTAACATTACTTTACAGTACAAAGCACAATTTCAGCAAACCAACAATAAATGTCTAGCCAGGCATGTCCTGTGGACACAAGCATACCCAGCTGGCAGCAAATGCAGTTACACTTTTATGCAAGGTGAGAGATGGATTAACCATTTGTGAATATAAATCCATTCCTCTCTATCTTTGAAATTACAATCTAAAGTTATTCTTTTCCTCCAGTCATCAAATAACACCCCTCTGTCACAATACTTTTTAAATTGCAGTGCCCTGTTCATTGTATCAAGCAAACTTTCCTGATATGCACCCATCAGTTCCTGATACCATCTTTCCAAGAACCATTTACGTCTCTGCTGATCAGACACGGCTTCCCCAGAACAGTTATGCAAGCAGGACCTACTGTTCTCCAAAACTGTTACAGGCTTACTCAGTGTGACTGTAGCTGTTTTCTCTAAGGACACCATTACATATCCCAAAATACCCAGGATTAATGGGCACATCTAGAGGCTCAATAGAGGTAGAGAGGGGAGAAGAGGGTTTTACCTCTCCAAAGAGTTTTGAGAAAAACATAGAATCATCCACAGGACTTTCAGCCTGCGTGATCCCAGCCTTGCCTGTGACCAAGAAAGTGAAACTAAGTCCGAGCGGTTGCGGCGCATGCCTTTAATCCCAGCACTTGGAAGGCAGAGGCAGGCGGATTTCTGAGTTCGAGGCCAGCCTGGTCTACAGAGTGAGTTCCAGATGGCCAGAGCTACACAGAGAAACCCTGTCTCAAAAAAACAAAAAAAAAAAAAAGTGTTAAAAGAAAAGAAAGTGAAACTGAAACTAAATATTATGAGCATAAACAGTATAGCAAAAGCTAAGAGAACTTGTAGCACACCGACCTAGGTAACAAGCATAGAGGCCACCAAAATTCAACCCAGGTACTTGCCAAGTGGGAAGGAGTTTGCATGGGCCTTGCCACATGGAGTCTCATCAGCAAAGCACACATATGCCATTCCCAGCAGATGCCACATGGCTACTGCCAGACTTTCTAGAATTCAATAAAAATGAAGGCATAATTTACCCTAACTGATGGGGTGCAATCAAAGTGGTACTCAGAGGAAAGATCACAGCATCAAGTGCCTTCATAAACAAACAAACACAAACCTGGAACATGTCATATTAGCAACTGGTACTCAAGACCCCTTACTAGCAGCTGTTGCTTGTCTTCGGCTACTTGGTGAGTTCTTCTTTCTTCCATCTTTTTCTACCTTTTTCTCTCACCCCTTCAACTCCCTAACACTAGATAGGAGAGAAAAATGATAGAGAGGAAAGGAAAGAAGGTCCCTGAATAAAGTCAGGGGCTGGGAAGGGGGCAACATTATTGTTAGACTACTTCCTGCTGATTAGGGGTGTCAAGTTCCTTGGGACAAGTTTGATCTTCATAGTCAGGATATCGAATTTCTCCTTTTGTTGTTGTTGTTTCTTATTTGTACCAACTACTTAACAAACCATGCCTAATAGCAACAAACAACAAACAACAACCCACACCTCTCAGGGCCCTAGCATTTATAAACCCTCTGAAAAGTCCCCAGAATTCCAAACATCACATAATTGTAGAAACTACACGCAGCTGGCAAAATCGTGCCCCTGCTAGAGCACGAGACAAATCATAGTCAGCTGCTGTGGACAGTCTGAAGCAGCCCCATCTCGCACACCTGGAATTAAAACAAAAGCATATCCCCATACTATTTTTGTGTTTTTCAAAGAAACCAAAACCCTACTAAATTTCCCTCCTTCTGTTTTAAGCCTTTATTGTGTTGTGTTTAGCAGGAAATTATAAACAGAACATTTGCAATGTAATAATCACTTTTTGGGATCAGTGCTAAGGTTTTTGGAGACCTCTTCTGCTCAATTCTAATCTTTGTTTCAATGGTATCCACAGCTTTTCATTTCCTGTGGGACTATAAACAAATCTTCATCCCCAACACCAAACTTTTGCAGGCTTCCATTCTGATGTTCACCCATCCTTATGGAATATAGACTGACTTAATTCCACAGTTCTTTCTATAGCCCAGTGTCTCTCCTAGGAGAGTCAAATCAGCTACCTGATTCAGATCAGAGGTTTGGTTTGAAGCAGCCGAGTCTCTTGACTAGTTGTAAGGTACAGGTAAGAGCTGTTAGTTCATCGTGGTGATTACTGGTTCTGAACTAGGAGGCCCATGAAGCTTATAGAAAGGCATGCAATGGGTGCAAGGAGGAATTCATCTGACAGACCAAGGGCTGCCTCATTTGGGGATAAGAAAGAAGGGAGAAAGAGGGGGTCTAAGAATGTATGAAGACAGCCACCCCTAGGAAGATAGACTTTTATTCTTGTTGTTGGTGACTGTGAGTGACTGGATTAAGTGTTTTCTATTTAGAGTGATGTCTTTGTGAGTTGAAGTAATATCTAATCCCAGATAAGTTACCTGAGGAGTGGACAGCTGGACCTTAGAGGGTAAAACCCTATATTCCCAGTCAGAAAATTTAGAGGAGTAGAGGGGTCAGTCTGGCTAATTTGTAGGAATGAACTACAGAGATGAAGATCATCTATGTATTGTGTAAACTTGGATTTAAGAAGAGACAAAGAGAGAATAAGTCTGAGGCCAGACCCTGACCAAATAGTTGTGAACTGTCCCAAAACCCCTAAGGTAGGCTGGTGTAGATGAGTTGGCTAGAAAGATGGGTCAAAGATGGGAAAGTCAGTCCAAGTAAAGCAAAGATATTTTGTGACTGGGGATCGAAAGGGTGGGAACCTGTGAGGTCTAAGACAGAAGCATGAGTAGTCCCTGAGGGAGGCGGAGAAAGGGGAGTATAGGAATTGGGTACTATGGGGTGGAAAGGAACCACTGCAGAGTTAAACAATGGAAGTCCTGAACCAGCAGTAGGTTCCACTGGGTGTTTGAATGGCAGATATAGAGGGGTTAAAGGGAGACAACATGGGTTGAAGAGGCCTTTTCTTAAGAGGTTAGAGGTAAGATGCTTAAGTGCCCTGAGACTTTGAAGAGAGAGTGGGTACTGAGCCTGGTGATATAATTGGTAGAGTTTTGTAGCTGAATGGTGAGAAGGGGATGATGTTTGGCTATAGAAGGGTTTTGGGATATCCCACTCCCAGGGTGGAAAGGTGTTTCAGACCACATGGTTTGGAAGAGAAGGAGGGAAAAGGCTGGAGAGCCTTGCTCAAGCAGATTTGGGGAGTAGAGGAAATAGAGGCTTCCACTTTGGCTAAGAGGATGCTCCCAAGCTAGAGGACAGGACAGGTTGGCACCACTAGGAAGGGGTGGGTGGGTAAGGTGAATACCCACAAAAGATATAACTAAGTGATGAGTTTGTTGATGTTGATAAG
Source organism: Mastomys natalensis (assembly GCA_021653895.1). NCBI lineage: Eukaryota > Metazoa > Chordata > Mammalia > Rodentia > Muridae > Mastomys > Mastomys natalensis. The sequence goes on from JAJTUV010000150.1 coordinate 2,218,011, forward strand.
GCTGTTTCCCTACTCTGATAATAGGGGAACAAGGTGAGATGGCTCCTCAAACTCTATCAGGACTGAGTAGGTGACCTTGGTGTTCAAAGGAAGGGTATGGGTCTCTCTGATACTGTGATAACCATCCAGGTCTCCCTGTCAGAGATGGAGGTGGTTGGGCCAAGGGAGCTGGGGTCCTCCCAGTCATCCATGGCCAGGCCTCAGAGGTCAGCTACAGGGTGATTTGGGCCTGATGTCCCTATAAAGGACATGAGACACAGGGTCAGGCCAGTCTCTCTTGATAATATCTTGGACATAGTTCGAGTGGTTTACAAGGGCCAGGCAGGCCAGCATGCTGTGACCCTCCTGACTACATCTGAAGCAAAGAACTAGAGGTTCTCAGGCTTTGGGAGCCTGGGAAGTAAGGCACTCTAGGAACTGGTATGTGTTTTTGTATTTGTCCAGGATGACCTCTTGGAATTTTTATAATTTACCACTTCAAGGGCAGCTTTGTGGAGATGAACCAGGAGGCAAGAGATACATTGATATCTATCTAAAATGCCCTCATGGGATATTGTAGTTCCATTTGGCATCCTGGTTGGCACCTTGGCCCTGACTGGGTGGGCAGCATTAGTTTGGTGGATTTCATTTGCATGTGTCCTGCCTGTACCCAGATTCACCTGTGCTCTTTGGGAGAAGGTTCTTAGTGAGAATTATATAAATGTCATGAAAGATGAGGCTGTAAGATTGATTAGTATACTGGAATTCTTTACTGAAGGTGGAGGAATTAGTGGTATGATATACTGTTTCTAAATCTTAATTTTTAGTAAGCCTTGTTTGTATGATTTTCTCTCATTTGTTATTCTCAGGACAAGAGTCACCGCACAAAAATCCATCCTAATCTAAAATATCTCGAAACCCTGTTGTTGCCTCCTTGGGTAGCTTACACCATGTGCTCGCCTTTAATCAAGATGTAGTGAAATTACATGACATTACACCCTCTCTAACCCTAACAAAGATGGCTGCTAGCCATGTGGCTGCCTCCATCCTGATAGGAGACAGCAACTAAGATTGTAGCAAGCCACATGTTGCTTATATCCCAAAATTGTGTCACCTCCCATGGTTCCTTTAAGATAACCTATGTATAGATTTTTAACTATCAACCCCATGTTATGATTTTTACATTAACTCTTTTGTTGCGGATTTTTTACCATACCCAAATCTTACAAATCTTTATGTACAGAAAGTTTACATAATAGTCTTACGAATCTTGAAATAAGATTCATACCTTAACAAACGTTTTACAGGGTTAAACCAAAACCAAAAGAGTATGAAATGAGTAGCAATAGTCCCCATTAGGAATAGTCTTCTGTTTGTCTCTCCCTTCTCTGTCATATAGTCAGGTGGCCTGCCTGACACGGGAGTGAGACGTTGGAGGAAACCCTTAAACAAGCACGCTTGAGTCTAGAGGAAGGGAAGCCATAACACAGTTCCACAGCCAACTTTTCAGTGACGTGGAGCAACATGAAACAACATTTTAATATTACTCATCCTAAAAGATACCCTAATTTTTGTAAAACTGAGTCCAGTAAGTTGAGAACAGAGAGGGCTTAGAGATAAGACATTTTTTGAGCCCTACGTATAGAGGATGTTGTAGGAGAGAGCCAAGAGAAGCACCAGCCACCAAGGGTACTGTACGCCTACTCTTGGCTTTCCCTCTCACCTTCTCTGTCCAGCTCCTGGCTCCTACATCAGCAACAAGGGGTACTGAGGCCAGATTTGGTTTCGAAAGCAAATAAATTTGAGCCCCTTCAGGTCAAGTGTCATTTCTGGAGAGGCTGGAGGTTTTCTAAGAGGCATCCCAAGGGGGGATGAGAGGATATGGATGGGGGGAGTGGGAGTGGGAGAAGGTCACAGCAGCCTGTAGTCAATTGCATCCCTAGACTCGGGAAGGATTGAATGAGACCAAGCCATTTAGCAGGTCATCACCACACTCAACAGGGTCAGGGTTGTACCAGGGCTTTTGAATGATACCAGAAGGCTTGGCAGAAGACAATGAAAAGTGAGCCCAGGAATGAAGTCTCATCCACAGTAAAGGGACAGGGAACGGGGTTGCATAGAATCATAAAAGCCATGAGGGCACAGAAAAAGCTGTGGGAGCACAGGCATTAAAAGGGAAGGGGAAATAAAGGGTCAGAATAGCCCAGTCAACTGAAGGAAGCTGTAGGATTTTGGCTCCTAGAGTCAGTGGGGAACTGGGGTGGTAAAGAAGGCCAGCTGTAGCCTTCAATACTAGGTTGGGGATACCTTCACCTGCAAGAGGACCAGAGGGGTCCTGGACATTCAGTGGTCACTTCCTCAGACACAGAAAAGCCTTTACACTGACTGAAAGGGGAACATACCAAATTACTGCTGAACAGACCTGGAGATAAAAGAAAGTGAACCAACCACATTGACTATCTTCAAACCCAAGAGTTAATGCCTTTCTGTCACTCACGGTCTAAATCATTACTTAGAATGAATTTACTTTAAAGTAGTCTATCACTTAGAATTATTGTTCTTAGATAGAAGTAGGGTTGTGAGTGGTGAAAGTTTATGAAGCTCCAGGTAGGGTCAAACTGAGGCACAACTGTAATATTCTAGCTGACTGCAGCTGACCACCGCTAAGTTCTTGATCAAGCAAAGTCTAGTGTGGGACTGCAAGGCTCAGCAGATAGGACTATGACTAGGGTCTCACCACCACAGGCTTTATGCTCCTGCATACAAAACAGTGCTTCTGAGTATTAGGAGCCGTTACTGAGAGAGAAAGAGCTGGGGAGTGGGCTAAAAACACAATGTTTTGGTCTTAAACTACCCACATTCTTTGTGCTCTTATTTGATTGGCCACCATGGATCACACAGGGAGCACACAGTGCAGGCTACATGGAAGTAGAGGATAAGGAGATGCTGCTCTTCTGTGCTGTGCACACAGGGCCTGGCTGGGAGCCATGCTAGGATACATTCTGGCCATGTATACTCTGACCTCGCCTCTGCCTTCACAGAAATGTCAACCTCCCAGGCCAGTTCTCTCTCTGGAGGATGAGTGGGTGGATGCCTACTCTTCTTGTTGATGAGACTCAAATGAACTAAAGGTACTTGCAACGTGTTGAGAACTCTAAGCATCAGTTGTTAATTTTCAGAAGTATTGGAAGCCCTTCAGAATTGGATAGACAAGGACTCTTGGGTTTCTAAACAGAGGAAAAGCAAAGCACAAAACACCCTCAGGAAATAGTTCTGGAAGTTAAGATTAAAGCAGGTCCATTTTCCACTTGGCGCTCAGTCTAACACAGGGCCACATTAGTGTGTGTGTGTGTGTGTGTGTGTGTGTGTGTGTGTGTGTGTGTGTGATATTGAGGTTATACTCAGGGCTTTATTCATGTAGGTAAGTACTCCATTACTGAGTCACATCACCCAGCCCTTTTAAACTTTTTTTATTTATTTGAGAGAGAGTCTCACTAAGTTACTGAATTTATAATCCTCCTACCTTAGCCTTCTGAGTAGCTAGTAGGGCAGACTGTACCACCAAGCCTTGGCTTGTTCTATTGTTCATGAATTGCTGATTTATTGTTGCTTATACTGAAGGTTCAGGGACAGTCAACAGAAGTGAATCATGCAAGGGGGATGAAATGCCTTTCTGTTAGCTGAGATTGGAAAACATGGCATTGGGGTGAACAATAGTGGATTTCTCAATGCTGAATCTAGAATTCAATGGAATGTGTCTCATATCCTTTTAGTCTATGTGATGAGAGAAATGGATGCAGAAAAGAGACATGACAAATCACTTCTCAGTTCCGTGCTGTTGTCTATTCAATGTATGGACAGAGAAAGAAGGCCTGCATGTACAGGTGTGTATAATCTCAACTCAAGAGCACCTTATAGTCTGTGTGTTATCCCATTGCTATCAATGTATCCCAAACCTGTTAAGTCCAGTGAGACACCATTAACTGACAACACTCCTGGACAGAAACATGGATAACCCTTTTGGAGTGTAAATTACCCTAAAATGCTAATTAAGACAGGACAGTCATTAGCTCTATAGAAATGTGCACACTCACGGCAGAATTATACAATTTCAGAGGTGATATGAACGGCCTGGAGTCCATCTCTGCAGAGCTGTAAGAATCCCTTTAGAAGATGGAACACCGATGTTCTGTAAACTTCAGACAGCATTCTACTAGCATTTCAGGGGATTCTTGAAGCATCCTAGGGAAAGCACTTGCACAATAAGGTGAAAATAAAGGAACCTTCTAAACAAAGAGCCAAGGGGCCAGGTCTGACAGCTCAGTTGAAAAGTTACAGTGGTCATGAGGTCAATGGTGGACGCCTTTGTTTCTCTCTTTGACATTTAAAAATTTCTGAGCTATTTTTATATTCAAAGGGAAAGAAGAGAAAGGTAAATGTAAATACCTGGTGTGACTTCTGAGCTGTTATCATTGCTGGGCTGGCATTGTCTATATGGGGAGGGAAGATCTGCCTCCCTTCCTGTCTTGCCCCTTTAAAAGGCTGCCTCTCCAGGCCACTGTGTAGTGGATGCTGGGCTGGATACTTGATTTTGACCATGTAGAGGATTAGGGGTGCTCTGGATTCCCATCTGCATCCCTCACATGAGCCTCAGCTTGCTTTTAGACTTGTACTGGCTACCGTTTTCATCACTGTGACCACGTTCCTGACAAGAAACAGCTTAAAGGAAAAATGGCTTAGTTACAGCTTTATCTAGGTCACTGTGTGGGGAAGGCCTGTGCCAGGTGGCTTCATGATGGAGGGACACGAGGCTGCTCATGGCACAGGTCAGGAGGCAGAGAGTGGACTAGAGCTAGAGCCAGCATTACAACATCAGGGCTGATCCCCAGAGTTCCATGTCCTTGAACAACTCCGAATACAACTCTCCCAAGCTCTGGGTCCCAAGTATGAAGTTACAAAAAATGACAAAAGAGGTTTCTCAGTGTGCAACAACCAAATTCAGCTAAAACTCAGAATGAGTCTGGGTGTCCTGAGAGTGCTCACCTATGTCCTAATTTGTGACTTTAGCAAACTTGATTCTGGACAGACAACACTTAGACTGCACTGCACACACCATCACACCATGCATGCACACACCATCACACCATGCATTGCACATACCATACACTGCACACACCATCACACCATGCACTACATACACCATGTACTGCACACACCATCACACTATGAATTGCATACAGCATGCACTGCACACACCATTATGTCATGCACTGTATACATGATGCACTGCACACACCATCACACCATGCACTGCACACACCATCACACTATGAATTGCATACAGCATGCACTGCACACACCATTATGTCATGCACTGCATACATGATGCACTGCACACACCATCACATCATGCATGCACACACCATCACACCATGCATTGCACATACCATCACACCATGCACTGCACATACATCACACCATGCACTGCAGATACCATTCATTGCACACACCATCACTCTATGCACTGTGCACACTATCATGTCATGCACTGCATACATGATGCACTGCACACACCATCATGCCATGCAGTACCACCTCAGCTCAGACTTAAGATAATCATGTGCAGCCGGGCGGTGGTGGCGCACGCCTTTAATCCCAGCACTTGGAGGCAGAGGCAGGCGGATCTCTGAGTTCGAGGCCAGCCTGGTCTACGGAGTAAGTTCCAGGACAGCCAGGGCTATACAGAGAAACCCTGTCTCGAAAAAACCAAAAAAAAAAAAAAAAAAAAAAAAAGATAATCATGTTGCAAACTGCAGTATTTTTGCTGAATGCTTCACATTTTCTGTTGTTATAGAAACATATGGTTTAATTATGGGAAATAGACTTTTAATATTTTTCTATTATCATTCCTCAGCATGTAAGGATCTAAGCAGTATATCTTGGCTGTGGGACTGCATAAGGGTATTCTGGTTCTTGGCTGGGCATGGGCCTAGAACCCCGAGACTCCAAGGGAGAAACGGCAGGAGTTCGGCTACGTCCCCAGAACTCAGGGTCCTGAAAAGCAGTCTAATCTCCATAGACCTACATTATTCAGTCACGAAGGTCATTACAGCCCCTCCCAAAGTGCACAGGGTGTAACTACAGGCCTCAGGCCCTAGGGATTTACATACTAATGAAGGTCAGAGGGCGGAGCCAATTAAGCATTCCTCCCCTCCCCAGAACCTCCCTCTTTCTCCCTCCCTACTTAAAACTCAGGTCTGCCCTGAGTTTGGGGGGGTACACCCAGATCCATCCAACATCCGCCATGACAATAAACCCTTTTGGAACCAAGGACTTCCTCGTGTCATTGGGGCCTGCCGGGCCTGCCGCCGCCGCCAAAGCCTCCAGCCACTGGAACCAGGGACCTTCCTCCGGTAGGAGACACAGGCTGCCTGGAAGCCTCCAGGCAGCCTCCACCACGCAGGTCCCGGCTGCTGCCAACCTGGGCCCGGGCCTGCTGCGGGCTGCTGCTGCGTGGGCCCAGGACTCCACCGCTGCGCCCCCATTTTTTCCCACACTTGGCCTTGCATTAAGACAAACAAGTGGATTGGAGAGATAGTTCAGTGATTAAGAGCCCTGGCTGTTTTTCCAGAGGACCTGAGTTCAATTCCCCACACTCTCATGGTAACTTACACCTGCCTGTAACTCCAGTCCTAGGGAAGTTAGACACACATGTGGGCAAAATACTAATGTACATAAAATAGAAATAAATTATTTCTAAAAACAGACAAATAAGCACATCCATTGTGTTTGTACATAAATTTCCTTTCATTTTCAATATATGGTAAAATTACATGTACACCACAGAAATGTTAAAAAATATTTTTTTTTTTTTGCAATTTGTTACCAGCAAATGTTTGCTTTGTATACCAATTTATATACCTATGTACTTGGAATTGTATTAAAATTTCTTGGATGAAAAGAGGTTCAAGTTGAAAAAGTTTAAGAAGTCTGAGCCCAAGATTTCCACAGCCTCGCAAAGCTGTGCACAGGGTCAAAGGTTAACATGAGCCCCTACAGGACAGGAAGCACTGGAGGTCCCTGGCACAGAACAGTGGATTCTGTTCCAGCCTGCTCCTGATGACAGGAAGAAAACTGGGACCCCTCTGGGGCCACACAGCGGTTCTGAGAACCAAGATAACAGCAAAGATTTGTCAAATATGGTCAGCTCTTTTTGTTCCAGACAATTCCAGCCTCTGTCAAAATTGTTTCTAGGGGTTTCCTTCATTTTATAGCAGTGTATGGCTTAAAATGGGAAGACAAATAAATGCTGCCCAGGTTCTGCTATAGAACTACCTGAATTTATTTTCCTATCCTGGTGATAGGGACATAAAAAACTGCTATCTACAGATAGTCTGGGCTTTGGAGCCCTATAAAACACAGCAGACCTCTAGCATTTGATTTCCTTGCGGGCTGATTCAACAGGTTCTGCTAACTGTATGCCTGAGTGTCTGGTACAATCTTCCTGAAGCCACACAGTTTGCCCTAAGGAGATATGCTGGAATTTGTCATGAGCTTTGACCTTTTGTTTGTCTGGAGAAGTCTTTAGATCTTTTGTTTTGGAAAGATCAGGTAGGGGTTCTCGGGTCAGCATCACTGACCTTACTACATGATCCCAGGATTGGCTGATAGACGATGAAGAGTCCTTTATATTTGACCAGGCTCTTTCCTCTTGTTGCTGTCAATAGTCTCTCTTTATAAAAATGTGTTAGTTATCATGTCTGCAGTATTTTCTTTCCCTGAAACCCATTTGGGTCTTTTTGATTTTCAGTACTTCTGACTTACAGCTCCCCCTAGATTTAGGAGCGTGCTGGCCATCATTTCTCTAAGTAAACTCTGCACCTGCTTCTTCCTTTCTCCCCCCGCCGCACCCCGACCTCCACAGCAGATGCGGATGCTACCTGTGGTCACACACCATCCTTTCCTGGAGGCTTCTTGCAACTGTGTTCATTTCGGCTTTTTCCTCTTTCTTTTCTCTCTTCCGACTGGATACTGTCACATGACCCATCTTCACTTTCTCCCTCCGCTTCACCAAGTACATTATTGAAATTAAATACTGTACTTTTCCGTTTTATGACTGTCCTGGCTAGTTTTATGTTGACTTGACACAAGCTAGAGTCACTAAAAGGAGGGACTGTCCATTGAGAAAATGCCTCCATAAGACCAGGCTGTAGGCAAGCCTTTTAGGCATTTTCTTAATTAGTGATAGATGGGGGTGGGCCCAGCCTATTGTGGGTGGTTCTATTCTTGAGCTCGCAGTCCTGGGTTCTATAAGAAAGCAGGCTGAGCAAGCTAGTAAGCAGCACTGGTTTACAGTAAGCCAGGAAGTCTGGGCATTAGCTGCTGACCTCCAGATTCCTGTCCTGCTTGGTTCTTATTCTGACTTCCTTCAGTGACGAACAGTGATTTGGAAACCTAAGTCAAACAAACCCTTTCCTCCTCAAGTTGCTTTTGGTCATGGTGTTTTAGCACAGCAATAGAAACCCTAGCTAAGATAATGCCACATATTTATTCTTCAGGTCCAGAATCTGTTTAACCCTTTGTTGAACTTTATTTTTGCTCAAACATTGCTTACCTGATGGTGTTGCTCCATCTACCTATGTACCTATCAATATTTCCACAGCCTTTCATTTGAAGGCACATAGTTTTGGAGAGTTGACAAAATATGTTGGACTGTGGGGATCAGCCCTGAGGTTGCACAGCCTGTCCTGGCCCCTGGCCACTTCTACTTCCGATCTGTGGCATGAGCTTGCACCACTACCTGTGTTCTCTTGCAGCTTGCTGGGCTGCCTGAAAGCGATTGTTCTCAATGTGTTGTCTGTCATCCACTAGCTCTCCATTCTTATTCTTTGAGTGTTACTGGTCATGGTATTGGGTTACTTTGGTAGTGTCATATCTGTTGATGGTTCACGTTCCTGGGAAGTCGTGTTACTGTCTACACAGTTGAAGAATATAGAAATACTTCTCTCTCTCCTCTCTCTCTCTCTCTCTCTCTCTCTCTCTCTCTCTCTTCTCTTTCTCATTTACTTGTTTTTTGTATGTGAGTACAATGTATCTGCCTTCAGACACACCAGAAGAGGGCATCAGATCCCATTACAGATGGCTGTGAGCCACCATGTGGTTGCTGAGAACTGAACTCAGATCCTCTGGAAGAGTTAAGAGTGCTCTTAACTGCAGAACCATCTTTCCATCCCCTCTTTTTACTCTTTACTGTCTTCAATAGCGGAACACACCAATCATCTCAGCTAAGTAACCATTCTGAGACTCTTTCCAACCTTTTTAATGGATGCGCCTGATCCACACTGAATGTTTTTCTTGGAAGGAAATTATGTTTGTGTGTCCCTTGATCCCACAAAACCAAACAAAGTACAGAGAGCCTCTCATTTGGTTCTCTCAGGATGATGGCTTTGAAATGCTCAATTTTGTGACCGATTCCCTGACTTCAGCCACTCTAAGATGCACTCAGTATGACAGGGTACATTTGAGGAGATGGCCTGGAAATAACTCCAGCAGCCAAATGTCCATTTATTATAAGATGGAATTTACTAGAATGTCTTACAACTGACAGGACTGGGTAGTTCAACAACAGCTATCTAAAACTCTGGAGAGACTGGTGGTAACCCAGCAACTGCTCAGTCCACAAAGCTAAAGGCCATCATAGTCCTAATCTGGTGGGGAAGGCCTGGAGGAGTCCAGGAGAACAGCTGTCCTTCAGTTCACATGGGAAGGCTGAAGAAGCCGGAGTCTAATGTCACCACAGGGTAAGATGCACTCACCAGTAAGAAGCAAGGGCAAGCAGCATGGATTATCCCTGAGACTTCTTGTTTATAGGCTGCCTCCCATCTCCCAGAGATGCTGCCCAGTCTAGTCTTCTCCCCTCACTGACTCTTTCCTGAAAAGAAGCATCTCTCTTGGTTGATTCTATACCCCGCCCCCAGTTGACCGTCATGATTAACCATCACTGAAGGGAAGGAGAAGTGTGCTGGATACTTAGGGTATCTGTCGATAGGCCATTTTTGAGTGGGAAAACACAGGTAAGCTCTCCCACCCACCATATCAGGCTTTTTTTTTTCCTGGTAGATTCTGGGAAGTAATTCAGATCTGCAGCCTCATATCCTTGCTTCTAGGGTCTCAGTCCCAGGTAATCTGGGTGAAGTGAGAGGGAGTAGGTGAGGGCAGCGTGATGCATGGCTGAAGGAGCTGGACACTCACTACAGAAGACACTTCAGGCCAAGAGTGTCTCTGCCGTACAAAACCACACCACCTTAGTGACCATGTGGCTGCAGTGAAAAGATCCCTCTGACTCACTGCAAGAGATCTGGTGTCAAATTTTGCTGTTGCTGCAACGGTATGCCAGAGCATCTCTGCTGGTCTCTGCAGATTCCAGATTCTGCAGAGCTATTAATAGCCATGGGCAGTTGTCACGTGGAGACCGGGTTCAGGAAGTAAAACCACCCATTCTACCATTTTTTACCAAAGCTGCCTTTTAAGTCATTCTCTCTATATATAACACTTACAATGAAAACACTCACAGGAGATTCGTGTTGACCATCTGTGACCCGAGTTTCTTTTATCACTTCTGAGAGTAATAGGATTTACAACACAAGTACTTCATGCCCTAGCCTCTCTGCTGTACGTGGGTTAGTCGATGGATCATTCTCGGTATACCTGGACCAGACCCCCACTCTACTTACTGAGTGACTTTAGCGTCCTTTAACGGCAGAAGATCAGAGAATGTAAGTTAATCTAGGCCTAACCCTGCCCTCTTCCCGACACATGGAGATACATAGGCTCTGTACCTATGCAGTCTGGGCCTACGACAGCCAGCCTTCCATTAGCTGAGCCCATTCCGCCTCTACCCCTATGGTCAGTTCCACTTTTCTGTCTCACACAAGTAAAAATGTCAGTCCCCAGGAGTGTTTCTTTAAAGATGGGATCCTGGGCTAATTAAGCTATCAATCTGGCCCTTGCCTTTTAATTTCCCCAGAAACCCATTATTGTCTTGAAGACAGGACCTTGGAGAACCAGAGTGATGCACACAGGAATGTGGCTCCAAGCACTGGTCTTTTGGGGCCAGGCAAAACCTAGTACCTTGCCACCCAGCAAGGCACTAGGAAAAGGTGAATTCTTTGCCCAACAACTTCTTGCTTTTTTATTTTTGTTTAAATAAGATTAGATTAGAATTGTATTTTTAAAACTTCTTGTTGACTCCTTGCGAGTTTTACATTATACACCTCAGTCCCACTCACCTCCCCATCCCTCATATCAACATTTTGCCTTTGCAACCTCCCCCCAAAATAAACAGAGAGAGAGAGAGAGAGAGAGAGAGAGAGAGAGGGAGAGAGAGAAATGGAGAGGGAGAAAGAGAGAGGGGGGAGAAGGAGAGAGGGAGAAAGGGAGAGAAGGAGAGAGGGAGAAAGAGGGAGAGAGGGAGAGAGGGAGAAAGAGGGAGAGAGGGAGAGAGGGAGAAAGAGGGAGAGAGGGAGAAAGAGGGAGAGAGGGAGAACAAGGGAGAGAGAGAGAGGGAGAAAGAGGGAGAGAGGGAGAGAGGGAGAGAGGGAGAGAGGGAGGAGGAGAGAGAGAGGGAGAGAGGGAGAGAGAGAAGCATAAAAAACAACTCATTGTAGAAGCTGTAGTGTGTCACACAGTGTGTCCCACAGTATACTCCTCTGTCCACACATCTTCACTTGTAAATGTTCACTGCAATGAGTCATTGGTCTGGCTCCAGATTTCTGGCTTCTGTGATGCCATCAATATTAGGTCCTGATTTGGACTCCTTCCACTTATCCTGCTGTAGCCCTGTGTTATGGGGATGCTGCAGCTTTGGAACAGCAGGACTGTCCCTTTCACAAGTCCCAACCATTCCTAGATGATATAGATTTTGAGGTGGGCCATCTCAGAGTCCTGGATCTGGGCCTGGGTGACAGCAGAGCTGGTCAGTCTGCCAGCTCTTTCATATCTGCACTACTAGGGTGAGCTCTCTGGCACTGCTCCAGCTAGGCCACCCAATGCCTCCATTGGCAGAATGCAGGGTCAACCCTCCTGCTCTCATGACCCCTGGGCTGGCTCACTCACACCCATGACTCCAAAGCCAGCTCCACTGTGCTGCCCAGTTAAGGCACTGAGACTTACTCTCCCAAGAGCTGCAGCCAGCAAGGGGCAGGGCCAGTTCTCCTGAGTTCTACAGTCTGTGAAGGGCAGGGATAGTTCTCCTGCCTTCACGGCCTTAGGGCCAGCTCTCCCAATCAGCACAGGTGGCAAGGTTGAATAGAGGAGGAGTATCACTTTTCCACCCATGCCCACCTCATGGCAGAGGGGTGGAAGGGCTAGAGTTGTTTTTCTAAATTGAAGCTATTCCTTTCTATGAAAAGGAATCTCCTACCATTGGCACATACATATTTTGTTGTTGTTATGTGATGGTGTTTTCTTGTATCTCTTTGCTTACCTACTTTGTTCAGGTTGCTAACCAGCAAACATTTATTTTTCACAGCTCAGATGCTGGAAATTCCAAAATCAAAGCACCAGGAGACCCTGTGTGGTGCCTGCCGAGGACCCAATTTCTGCCTTGTGGATGGCCATTTTCTTGCTTATAATCACATGGACGAGAGGGAGAGATAACTGTTTTATTCATCTTTATATTCCTATATGATAACACTGTCCTTGGGACACTGTAACATTTAGACACTGTTTAATGAAGAAATGATTATGTATGTGGGAGTAAACAGGAGAATGGACGAGTGAGTCAGAAATGCTGCTGAAGATGCAGTGATAATCTGTGATGGATGTGGATGACATCTTGGGTCAAAGGACTGAAAGGAGAGAGAAAGAAATGAACTATAAAGATCTCATCCCAATAAATACAGAGATACCAGTGTCTCTAAGCTACCAGATAATGAAACAGTGCCCTAGATTGTTTTGAGAGCTTAGTCATTCAGTCAATATAGGTCTGTTGTGGTGGCTCACCAAGATGTGAACCCATGTCTGATTGGCTTCCATAGTAACAGAATCAATCAGTGAATCAACCAGGAGTTACTGAGCATCATTTGGGAACTCAGCCTAGCATTGCAGCTGAGCTCATCAGAGAAGTAGAGCAGTCGGCAGAGGGTGCAGGTGTCATTCAAAGATGAAGGTGACCCAGGGTGCAGCATTGATGTGGTACAGATGTGGCTACTTCCCTGTGACAAATTTACTCCGCAAGAGGCCAAAGTTGAGTGTGATTCAGATGGGTAGACAGCCTTCTCAACTGCCACCCACCTCGCAGCACAGCAATTGCTGGCTGGCTTATTGTGTCTATCTTAACAGAACCCTGTGAGCTTCTGAATACTGTTGGACGAATCTGAAGCATCTGTAGTCAGTTAAGCATTCGTGGAAGGTTTGCTTAAAAACTGAATTTATATAGAGAGCATACTTTTACTTAAATTGTGGTGTAAGTATGAGTCTGCTGAGGATGGTGAACCTGTGGAAGTTCATGGGAGACGAAGCCTCATTTCCCTCTGTCCCCTTTACCATGTAAGATGTTTTAATCACACAGCACAGTTGCTTTCCAGTCTTTGTCATCAGCTCTTTCAAAGATGGGACAGAACGGAGTGTTCTGCAACAAATGGTGAATGTAGCATAGTCATAGCTAAAGCGTCAGATTAAACAGTAGCAATAAACAGTAGGCAGCTCTGAAGAGGCTATGGAAACTCTCAGCAGTAAAGGAGGGCCTTGTCACTGCTGCTGACCACTAGGGTGTTTGGCCACTTCCTGTGGTCATACCAGCCATCGAGGCAGCTCTTGTGCCATTAGTTTTAGGGTACATGGCCCTTGCTAAGGGTACTATAAAGACCCAGCACATGCTGGGGATTAACTATACCCCGAGGCAGCTGAGAATGGTTCTTCCAGCCTCCTCACCCATCAGAAGTATATGCAGAGTGGTGAAACATGCTTTTTCCAGGGCTCACTACAGAGGCTTCCGTCATGAGTCAGAGGATGAGCCTGAAACCTTCCTCTCCAACACTCTGGGCAGGCCAAGCAGTCAGGAGCAAGGATTCTTAGTCAGGACAGTGAGCCTTTGCATCATTTGCACTTCGCTTCCATCCTCTCAATGGAAAGTGGGGACAAGACACCTTCATGGGCAGGTGGTGGCCACCCAAAGCCTGTGCCTCACCATGGTGGAGTGGGACTCACACTTGACTCCAGGACTTCTCCCAAAGCTGCCCTGGAGTCTTCAGCGTGAGCCTCTCCCAGGTCTCCAGCTGCCACAAGCCATGTCGGGTGCCATAGGCATCTGGCCTTTCTAGGATTGGAAAGATGTCCATGGGTAGATGAGCAGACAGTGGCTCAGTGATATCATTTGTGGGGCCTGTTCCCTGTGCTGGGCTGGCCTTCTAGGTGGGTGTGGTGGGAGACTCTTAGGTCACTCGGGTGCTGCCCTCTAGAGGGATCAGCTAGACTTGTGGGGCCTCTGTTGATTCTCACAAGAGTGAACTGTCAGAGAAGCTCAGCCTTACTCCTGGATTACAATCTAGCTTCCTGACTGATCTCTTCTGTTTCCTCCCTTCCTCTCTTCCTTCCTCCTTTTATTTTTTTCCTTTTTACCTCTCTTCTTTCCTCTCCAATCTTTGCCTTCCTCCTCCTTCCTTCCCATCCTCCTTTATCTCCTCTTATGACCCCTCAGTCCAGGACCACTGTACCCTGGTAGAAAATGTCCTTTAATGTGTGCATAGAGAATTCTGACATTCTCTCCCTTCCAAAGCAGTTTAGACTTAAGTTATTCAGGGCCAATCAAGGCAAGTGTCTGGGGTACCCACTTAGGACAGAGTACAGAAAAACCATGTGACCAGGAAGCAGGGAAGTCACATGGTCTCTGTCCCTGAGCAGAGCAGAAGCAACAAAGAATAGAGAGAGCTTCAGAGCTCCATTTATTTTGGTATTCTCTGAATTTCCTTTTGACTTTTAAACAAATTATTATTATTGCAGTGAATATGTCATGTTGCCTCATCCTTCTAAATTAAAAATAAAGTAAGATTATCTGGGCAGCCACCGCTTGGCCAAGTCACCAGGCAGGGAAGGATGCCAGGGGCCGTAGGCTTGGATCCTGCATGATAAAGCCAGGAGCATCATCCAGGCAGTATTGTGCAAGTCCTGGAGGGTGGGCTTTCCCCTCCCCCACCCCTTCACCCTTCTATCTCAGGCTGGAGGAGGTTCTGCCCATCTGGTTTACTCTCTGGGGTTCTCTGAGTCAAGAATATTCTCCTGGGTCAGTTTGACAATACCCACACCACCCTCACCCATCTGCCCAATCTTTGCTTCCACCTGTGCAGGGCTGGGAGCTAGAGCCCTGAATACAACAGGGCTGTGGGTTTCTAAGGAGTAAAGGTCCCTCTTAGCAACTGCCCCTTCCAGGGTTCTTCCTGAAGATGGACTTTCCCACCCTTCAAATGCCTTTCTTTGCGTTTACAGTTACTTCTGAGGTCAACAGGAAGCCACTTTCTGGGGATGCAGCTCAGTGCAGTGCTTGTCTAGCATGTGCAATACCCTAAATCTGCTGCTTAGCATTGCATAAACCCGGAGTGCTGCTCCATGCCAGGAATCCCAGTGTAGTTCAAGGTCATCTTTAGCTGCACAGTAAGTTTGAAACCAGTCTGAACTAGCTGATGCCCTTTCTCTAAACAAACAAACAAACAAACAAACAAACATATGGCTCCTATCTGTGAGCTCCCAATAACCACCCTGAAAAACCGAGACAGGGTAATTCCCAAGGCCAGCTCAGGTATTAGAGAGAAGACCCAAACCAGATTTTCTAGTGTCACAACCCAAACTGAGCCCGTTTCTGCCACATATGAGGCATTTTCCATTGTGCTCCCCTAACTTGAGATCTTCTAGTCAAATCAAATATTTTCTACAGCAGCTCCTGAGTGCTTGGTGAGTGCTGGCTCTGGGCTTACCGTCTCCATTTAATCGACTTGAATTATCAATCATACCCTTAATTCTTGTGAGACTTAGGAAGAAAGTGGAGTCTATGAGAGTCAGGAGCTAAGGTTACCCTGCAGTCACAGGCAGCCTATCATGAGAACACATTCCTAGGGTGCTTCACCCCAAAACGAGGAGAATACACTTACTGGATAGCAGAGACTGGGAGACCTGATATGCGTGTTTAAATGCCTGGCACATTAGCACTCAGGAAATGCTTTCCTTTCTTCCCTCTGTCCTAAGATACAAGAGACCCACAAGCACAGACTAGTGCACTACAGAGACTTTGTTCAAGCTGCTCACTGGGAAAACTACTTCTCCCTGTAATTATAGATGAAAACCAGATATTCGCCTTCCTTGGCCTTCTTCTTACTTAAAAAAAGCAGTATATATGTGCATGCATGTGAACACACCACAGCTCTCAGACGTTTCGGAAGTCACATCTTGTCTTCCATCTTGAGGTAGGGTCTCCTGTTCTGTGTCTGGGCTGCATGCTCCCAGCTGGTTGGCTGAGTCTCATCTCTCATCTTGCCTTAGGAGTGCTGGGATCACATATTCATGCTACCAGATCTAGCTTTTCACATGGATCCCAGGAAATGGACTCCGGTGGCCAGGCTTTTGTAGCTGAGTCATCTCCCCAGCCTTCTTACTTTCTCTGCCATTGTTCCTAGGAAACACTATGAGCCAGAGGCTTGGTACAGGAAGGGTTTGAAAAAATCTGTAAAATGAATGTTAATCTCATCTTTGAAAAGAGTTTAAAGTACTGAAGGCTTTTCCTCATGGGCTCTTGATGTCTAGGAGAAACCAAGTATCCTGCCTCTCCACACCAACCCAGTCACTGCCCCTGGGTAACTGAGTCAGGAGCTCAGCAAAGTGCTCTGCAGATGAGCTGGGGGCCATGTGGGAGATGAACCAGTTGGTATCAACTACAGGCCCAGAAGCAGGCCCAGTGTACTAGGAAGATGTGAGAGGGGAGTGTACGTGGAACTTCAAAAAATGTAATATGAAAGATGCAAAACACCTCAGCATTTTTATACTGAATGTCATGCTGAGCTACTCTGAGTTATTAAGATGGTTGGGAATGATGGCTAACATTCATTTTTCCCATTTCAAGTCTGGATAAACAATTTTAAAAATCACATAAATGTCTTCCATTGTATCCTACCTGACAAGTTGTCCAAACCTGATGTTTACATGTGGTGCTCTCTCTCTCTCTCTCTCTCTCTCTCTCTCTCTCTCTCTCTCTCTCTCTCTCTCTCTCTCTCTTCTTCTCCTGCTTCCTCTTGCAGCAGCTAGAGTTTTGGGTATTTTTTTTTTCTAAAATGAAACTTCTTCTCTCCAGCGGTGCTGGTATTATAAAGTGCTTAGATGATGTGAGAAGAATCTCGAGGGCCTCTGTACTTAGCAATGTTTCCTTTGTAACAGGCACTTCTCATATTCAGAAAGAACAAATGAGATGAACGCTAAAATCTGAGGTTTCTTACCTCTGAAATTACCATCAGAATTTCCTCTTATGTTCCTGAAGTTTCCATGGAAGCCGGGGCTCTGTAAGACCATCTTCACTTAGAGGTAATGCAGATTTCATTTCTGGGGTTTGGGAGTGATTTTTGACAGCACTTTAGTTCTTCTTGTTTCTCATTTTTTTGTGTGTCTGAGAAAAGACACACGGAAACTTTAGCAATTGGCTCTTGAAAGGGATGCTTTGCTTGTCTTTCACTGACAGGCCAGCCTCCTCATCACCTGTCCCATCTCTGCAATGACACAAAGGGAACACTATAGAGCCTTCCTCTGCTTTGCTTTCATGAAGAGCCTGCCAGAACATGGGTGCTATCAGAGGGCATATGAAACAGATTGTGAACAATTTCTTAATCCTACAGTTTAGCTGCTATCACCCAGTTTCATCTGGAAAACCCCAGAGCTCTGGGCCCAGGTCAGGCAACTAGCAGTTCCTTTCCCTGCTAGACCCCCGGGTGACAGGAGGGAGTATCATGGAACAAATCTTTCTTGGATGGAGACATACTCAAAACAAGCATCTGCTGTCTTATTTTAAGAGTCAGCACTCTGCTGTGGTTTGAAGAGAACTGTCCCCCACTTGCTCCCCAGCCGGTGAGGTGTTTAGGAAGAGAAGCTTTACCTGAGGAAGTACAATCACGAAGGTTGCCCCTCCCATTCTCAGTTCTGTTGCCCTGCCCCTGCAGATCAGTTGGATCCCTTCTCCTGCCAAAGCACCTTCCCTGCCTGTTGCCATGACTTCACAATGGACTGCCTCCCTCTGGAACCGTAAGCCCAAGCAAACTCTTTCTTGCCCATGTTGCTTTTTGTCAGGGTGATTTTAATCACGGCAGCAGAAGAAACCTGAGCACTCAGCTGCACCTAACGTGGAATATTAAAACCTCAGAAGAGATCGAGCCTGGCCGCATGGGTCAGAGAGCGCAAGTGTGAGTGGGAAACTCTACTGCCAAGGAGAAGTACTGTGCAGTTTCAGAAAGGCTCTGGGTTAGCTTCTCAATCCCTAATGTAGGGGATAGAGGAAAGAGGGGTGTGGACTTGATGCCTTGTAGTAGAGATGAGTAATTGGTCTAGGAAAGTCCACGTCTGATCCCTGCTTCCCTCTGCACTAGCACTCTCAGGGTTCACAGTAATCAGGCAAGTAACCCTTGCAATGAACTAGATGCTGGAATATAGGGACAAGGAGCCAACCTGCATCCTGGGCTTATCTGGATATGAGAGGGACAGGCGTCAGCAGAGGTTAGTGGCAAAGTGGGGGCACTTCCCTCAGGGGTTGTTAGTTAGAGCTGATTGTTGAATAGAAAAGAGACGATAGCACAGTATCCAAGGCTGAAAGGCCATTAAGGAACAGAGCACATGGCTATTTCAGATGGGAGGGTGGGCCTGGGCCATAAGCCTGAAGACAAAAGCGCTGGAGCTGGCTAGCGATTAGTCAGCAGTTTCTCCAGCTTAGTCTCTTCCAGGTAACACTACCTGTCACTCTCACAGATGCACACTGTGAGACCCTGAGCTGAGGGCCTGGCTAAGCTCTGTCCAAACTCTTGATACAGAAGGCTGCAAGATAAGCAATGGAGTGCTTTGAGCTTTTATGTACACAGTTATTTGTTGTGGAGCAATAGAAGATGAACGCAACATCCAGATTCCTGGGGAACAGCTGACGAACCCTACTAAGACTTTACATGCTATAGTTTATTAGACCCACGAGATGCATTCATTTCTACTGTAGACGTGTTCTCCCCTCAAGCAGAGGTGAGCAGGCAGCTCATGTCCGTCAGCACATGGTCCAAACAGCTCCCCACCAGACTTTATTACCACCACCCTGTGGGCCTTTCATCAAGGACATTCTTCATTCACTGCCAGCTGGATATTAATTAGCAAGTATCCTGATGCCACCCATTAGGAAGCTCCCGAATGTCACCCATTCCCATACAGGGATGAACCTCAGTCACTCTAGGCTCATCCTCTGGCTCCATCTTCAGTGAGGCGACTCCTAAAGACAGCAAGACAACGACTCTCTTTGTTACTTAGAAAAGTTTTATTTAGGGAAACACCACAGCACAGAACGAAAGCACCATTTGCTGTTGTCTATAGACACAACCGACTTTAGAGGAATGTCTGTGTGTGTGGCTAAGCATCTCCCACGGAAGCACCGAGTTCCAAGCACCTCCCATGGAAGTACTGAGTTCTAAGCACCTGCCACGGACGCATCGAGTTCAGCAGTATCAGTAAGCGTTCAGACAGTTCTTGACACCATCATTTGGTCTCATCCGCTGGACTTTGTGGAGTGAAACTAACGATGAACTTAAATGTTTAAAGCCGTTCTTCACCGACTCAGTATTTTTACCAAATGATGCAGCAAATAAATAAGAAAATAAAAATAAATAAACATTAGTAATCATTAGAAATTTAACTTAGCCAGGCATATGCCACATGCTTTTAGTCCCAGCACCTAGGGATGCAGAGCCAAGTGGCTCTCTGAGTTTGAGGCCAGTCTGGTCTATGGGGTGAGTTCCAGAATAGCCAGGGTTACACAGAAACCTTGTCTCAAAACAACAAAAACAATAGAAGAATTCTGTAGCCAAGGCTACACAGAGAAACCCTGTCTCAAACACACACATATACACACACACATATACACCACCACCACCACCCCACCAGAGACTGAGAGAGATAGAGATAGAGAGAGAAAGTGGACCTGATTGTGTCTGTTTTTCTAGGGATCACTTGTCACACACTGCAGACTCCTACAATTTTCTCCTGTGGTTGAACAAGGAAAGAAGTACCTCAAGACACAAGTTAGTTTCAGGAACCTAAGAACAATTACTGATTAAAATCTACATGCTTCAGTGACAACTAACTTCACAGCTAAAAAGAGATCCAGAAACACAATACATCTAATTTAATGCAGGCAGGAAAACCAACTACGCATTAGCACCTATTATTCTCCACATTTGACACAACAGCATCTCTGTCAGTCTTCTAAGAGGGTTTCACTGTTCTTGCGAGAAATAAGACTGAAATACCCATGATTGCCCCGAAGGAGCTGTTCGTCTCCAGTGCTCAAGACAAAACATTAATTGGTAATTGCACATTTTAGCCCACGGCTCCTTTAAGAGGTTTACTCTGTACTGCTGAGACCGGGACCTTAAGACACCCACATCCTAGTCACTGCAAGAGAGCCTTGAACTTGTGCTGAACTCGGAAAGTGGTCCTGACTCATCCCACCTCAAAAGCTGACATTCCACAGTATTCACAAAAAGGCTGTGAACGCCCTCCTGCAGGCAGCATGGCCTTCTACACTCAGTGGAAGGAGCCCTCCCACTGCCCTCCTCCTGTGGATCCTAAATGCCAACAAACAGGACTCCCTGCTGTTTCCCCTGCTTGCTCACTCAACACGTTAGCAGAGTGCCTGGGGTGTCTGATTTAAGAGTTGGCGATACAGCAGCAAATCAAAGCTCCTGACCTTTGTAGATCTATTTGTGCTGCTCTGACACATACAGATTAAATCAAGCAGGATGCGTATCCTGAGAGGTGTATCCATCCATCTTTCACAGGGACAAAGTCACAGGGTCAGGGTCTTGGGTGGGAAAGGGTATGTCATAACAGGCCTTTCCACATGTTAAAACATACATGCAAACCAGACGCACAAAACCACGTAGGAGTGTCTAGCCCCTAACAATGCCACTGGGGAGCAGGGTGACATCCTGTAAGTGGTGTGCTGTCCCCTTCCTCCCTACACTCCAGAGATGCAGAACAGGGAAGCAAACAGAAAAGGGCTCCAAAGAAAACAAGACGAATGCTGACTGCCTAGTCACTTCTGGCCACAGGCTGCCCACCTCCCTCTGACTGACTCTGCTGAGTCTGACCCTAGAAAAGTGAATAATGCAAACATGACCCAACTAAACCAAGTCTGAGGCCAAAAGCAGGAGCCTTCTCAAGGGCCAGGTATACTCTGCTCTGCGTGTGGCTTACTTACACTTTGGCAAACACAAACTACAATAAAATATGTGTTTGTAGCTTTAAAATTAGCCCGATCCAGAGCTGGAGGGCATCTATGTGTCCCTTGGTAAGCTGCAAATGTGCCAGAACCCTGCTTCCAGAATGATCTGTGCTGCTTCCACTGCCACACTACTGTGTGGGTCTGGTTTGCAAGCCTCAGTAGTCCACTAAGAAACAAAGTCATTCACTAAGGCTGCAAACAGGGTTAGTGGCCCCAGGGTGGTCATTTAGGGTCTGTGTGTGTCTGTACGAAAAGGATGAGTGCTTACAAAGGAATTCCGATCATCACTAGAGAAGTGTTTCAAGTCACCAGGTCACCAGACGGAAGGGCTGACCTCCAGGCCAAACCGCACTGCTGGGCATTGGTATACCAGGCCCTTGGAGCACCACGGCCCCCACAGTCTTCCCCTTATGTACTGGAAGGGGAGTAGAGAGGTCAGCTAAGCCCAGCTGCTCAAAAACACAGGTCCTACTTTATCTAAACTTCAACTTAGAGAGCCTTTATGGCTGAAGTAGTCATACCAGGCCCCATAAACCACCATCTGTGGAACTCAGGGCAGGGGACCAGACAATCAATACGGCTCCTCCCAACACTACAGAGGGATTTCCACGTTCTGTGGTTTCTTATTCTCTCTTAGTGCTCACCTATGTCTTTACTACCTGTTGCTACACTCTGATGCCCTCAAAATACGACCTGCCTGCGCATCGGTCACAGCTGGTACCAAGAGTGATGTCTGGGATGCGGCAGGTCCTCCAGGAGCTCAGAGTGAGATCGCCCACCCCCAACCCAGCACAGAGCTCAGGGTGAGAATGGGAGGGCCGGATGAAACAGGCTGAGGCCCCTCAGCACATTCTGACCAAAGGGTGCACATGGTTAGTTCAGACCGTTCCTGGTCTTCTAAAATAAAACATCAATTTTTACTGCCTCCAAGTACATGCTACAGTATGCTACAAGAAAGACAAAGCGTAACCAGGAAGTGGGATGCCATTTGAGATGTAAACGAATGGAATGATTTAAAAAAAAAAAAAAAAAAAAAAAAAAAGACGAAGCTTTTTGAAAAGAAAAATCTATATGCTAAAAAAAATATTTTAAAGGTCATTTCGAAGTTACAAAAAAAAAGATAAACCAACACACACACACACACACTGTAGAGAACTGTAATGGAATGTCTCAGACATGGCAATATAAAAATATACAAAATCGGTTTCTTAGTTACATTCTCAGTCATACTATAACTCAACGGAAAGAAATACCATGGGACAGTGCCGTTTCGAGCACCCAGTACACTTCTGATACTAGCTTTCCAACTTGGAAAGTACAAGCAAAACCTGCTTTCTGTACACTCCCAAAGGCAGACAACCGCTTATGTAAC
Source organism: Mastomys natalensis (assembly GCA_021653895.1). Classification (NCBI taxonomy): domain Eukaryota; kingdom Metazoa; phylum Chordata; class Mammalia; order Rodentia; family Muridae; genus Mastomys; species Mastomys natalensis. The sequence continues at coordinate 2,240,864 of JAJTUV010000150.1, forward strand.
TTCTGACTTCACCAAAAAGTAGTTAGATTAGGTAAACAATTGCCCCTAAGATTGGCCCAAACTCAGAGGTTCCTGAGGACTTCCGTTTAAACATGATAAAATGTGAACATATAACACATTCATGTGGTCAGAATGTAATCGGGCTTTATCGAAGTCTAAGTCAGCACACGTTTCTAAGGCCAGGCCCAGGACTCATACCTGTAGCCCCGACACGTGGGACACTGAGTTGAGGGAAGACTGATGAGAGTCTGATGGTGGGCTGAGCTACGAGGGGGAGGGGACCATGTCACAAAACAAAACTGTTTACAAAGCAATGCCCGAGTCTGTTCTAACCTCCCAAATGTACAACTTACTCTGAAATCTTTATCAGGACTGGAATGTTCTTCTCAAATGACTTCAATTACATAAATGAATGTGCAATTCTAAAAGTTGGGCTTAAATTTAACCAATCTGATTTTAAACAAATGGCCAAGGTCACTGTTGTATCAGTTCTGTGTTCTGCTCTCACTGGACGAAGTGCCTCTTGCTGTGTTCTCTTTATGTGCTTCAGTAAAATCCTGTTCTCCTGTCTCAGATACCGTGACGTCTATCGATAACCTCTAAACTCAGGTTTCCTGCTGGGAAGGTTTCTGACGCCTTCCTTCCGAGAGTCACCATGGCATGACTCCTTTGCCTTAGCTGGGTTCAGTCCGCACAGGGTTCAGTTGGCACTGCCTCAGGCTGCTGTCCGTACAGAGGTCAAAGGGCAGCGAGCATGCTTACCAGACTGTGGCTGGTAAATAACAGGACAGCCATTACCAGCTGTGGCTGGTAAATAACAGGACAGCTTGCCTGTATGTACAGGAGCCCAGACACAGGTCACACCCAACTTAGGCCACTGTCACACGTAGGCTGACTTCCCTGGTAGGCCAGTGAATGCTTTTCTTATTCAACAGTCAGTAAGGGCACACAGAGGGTATTATTAAATTATATCCTGACATGTTTATTATTATCTCAAAAAACAAAGCATCCTCCAAAGTGCTTGCTCTCTAGAAGCTCCAGGTCTCCCAGCACTGCCAGTCCAGAATGGTGCTTCTCTGAGGCTCTAGAAGGCTCTGTGCTCTTGACAGCCCTTCAGGGAGGACTTTACACAAAGCACACTTACTCATTTCAATTTTGTCTTGTAAGATGTTCCTAATTTATTCTTCCATGATGCTGTTGGCCATTATGTCTATTAGAGACCGGTAGGACACACAACACACACTACATCAACACCAAAACATCTACAGCAAACTAGCTACAGATCCAAAAGGGTGCGTCAGCCACAGAGGTTCGTCAGCCACAGAAGTCACAGGCTTGAAAGTCAAGAATTAAACCATTAGCACGATGAGTTCAGAAGCCTCTGGCGAGAGTTCTTCTCCCCATCGTTTGCTGCAGTCTCGCTGTTCAGCTCCAAATCTGTCAAAATTAAAACCATTATTTATAAGGGAGGAATAGTAGGGAGCACTGGTATTAACCCACCGTGAGGGGACTTCTCATACACAGCCTTTCCCATGGCTGCTGCTTAGTCTAAGTCTGAACATTGGGTCGAGAAGTCAGAAACACCCTCTTTTAAGCAAGAGAGTCAGAGAGTGACTTGGGGAGGAGCAGCTCCTCTCTTGGTTACATACGAGGCCTGCTCACTGGAGGGGACTCACACAGACGGTAAGCATGGCCCAAAGCCCACAGCTCGAGAGATCCCAGGTTCCAGAGGAGAACCTGCTACTGTTAGTTTGCTAAATGGACATGTGGTCGAAGTTCCTTCTAAATACGGCTGTGCTCACAGCTCAGTGCTGCCCTCAGCCAGAGAACCCTCCTTCTGCACTGGGCGGCCGTCAGCGCAGACACTCACAACTGGTCCAGTTGCCGAGAGCAAGTGAAACGGCAGTTGAGAGCTCAGCCTTCAAGGGGACCTCCATTCCAACCCCCGGCCCCTAAGTCAAGGCTCAGGAAATGTCCATGAAGAGGAAATGATGTTAGAGCCAGGGGCCAGGGGGTCAAAGGCTGGCTTCTGAACACGACATGGCCTGGCTCATGGACTCATGAATACAGCTCAGCCACACAAGACAGAGCAGACATGATCAGCCAGCATCCCTACAGGCCGAACTCCGTGGGTCACAAAACATAGAGACTATATGAAGGTGGGAATGGGAAATATGGGGATGCACACATAGAGGGGAAGCTGGATATGATCAAGATACACTGTAAGCAAGAACGAAATTGCCAAAGAACAAATAACAGAAAAGGACAAAGAGACCAGAGGTACAGACAAGAAGACAAGACAAGACAAAGACGAGGGGTGCTAGAAACAGAGGCGGAGCATTAGACCACACACAAGACACAGAGCAACCAGACCAGGCTGAGAGGAAGACAGGGAGACGAGAACAGAGTCATTCTTCTTTGGAAATAGTTTAACACCAATCTGCTCCTGTATCCTTGCAATCTTGGGCTCCCCCAGGATAACACTGGAGCAAAGGTTCAAGTGACAGGCAGGGCAAAGGCTACTCAGACTGCTAAAAAGGTGTGCCTGTCCAGAGCGCCAACCCTACCTTTGAACTCCACTCTCTGGCTGCCCTGGTCCTCTCCCTTGCTCTGTAGGGACATAGGAATTTTCCCATCAATGATATCCATCTTAATCATGCCCAGGTTTGTCAGAAGTAACATGGGGTCGATGCCCTGCCCGTTGCTTTTAATGTTCTCCAGCACCTTAAGACACTTGTATGATTTGAGCTCACTTATATTCTCTTCCAGAAAAAGGTTGTAGAGGCTCAAGTCGTTATAGCCTTCAGACTTGAAATGTAGAACATCGAAGGTGGGCAAGATTTCATATACTTTGAGAACGTCTGTCTTCTGCCGGAACGGGATGAAGAAAGTGTAGATGACCACGGGAACCAGCAGAGCATACACTATGAGGTTTATGAAGCTGAGCAGCTGGAAGATGCCAACGGCGATGAGCTTGCACTGGAAGCGATCGGGAATGGTGCTGTCGTTTCTCAGGACGCCTGATTTGATGCTGCACAGAAACTCGTCCGAGAGTGAGGAGAGGCTGAAGTAATAGCTCAAGTAGATACAAGCCAGCAGTATAACTGCAAATGTCACCAGCCGGCAGCTAATATATTTTATGATTAAATGACTAGAGTTCTTCTTTGTCTTCAAGTACTGCTCCACAATTGGGTACTTGAAGTGGCTTTCAGATATCTCCCACAGACTAGAAAACAAAGCAAATAAAAATAATGATAAGACCCTTGCCAGTCTCCTCAAAAGTGAAAGGCATAGACATATTCAAACTGTCACACTGAAAATTTCAACACATATTAACTAGAACTTCATCTGAGTGCTAGGGAATTAAACCATGCTTAAAACCGTTTTCACTGGGCAGTGGATGGCGCACGCCTTTAATCCCAGCACTTGGGAGGCAGAGGCAGAAGGATCTCTGGGTTTGAGGCCAGCCTGGTCTACAGAGTGACTACAGAGGACAGCCCGAGCTACACAGAGGATCTCTGTCTCAGAAAACTAAGACAAACAAACAAACAAAACCCCTTTTTCCTTTAAATGTTTTAAATATTGAAAATTGCATGCAAGTGCTTTGCCTGCATGTGTGCGGTACCCTCAGAAGCCAGAAGAGGATGTCAGATCCTCTGAAACCAACACTCTGGCCTCTGCAAGGGCAGCAAGTGCCCTTAGCTGCTAAGTCATCTCTCCAGGCCCCTTTTAATATTTTAAAGACAGTCTGCTTGATTAAATGTGAGTTAATACTTAATAATCTTTAAGGTAATGCCTCGTACCCACGGTCCAATGTTTGTTAAATACATCTGTCAGATCCAGAAGAGCAGCTGGTGGTGTATTAATTGTTTTTAAACGGCAATCTCCCACTAAGCATGAAAAATAGTAAAGACATTTCCAACCGGTCTAGAACACACACGTCTACCAGTGAGGGTGGAGGACACTCAGAGACCCAAACGGCATAGTTCGGGTCCCTGATTCTCTCACAAGAGAGTATACAGAACAGTGTTTATCAATTATCTAGAAATAAAAGGGTGAAAGAAAGAGGCAAATAAATGCATTTAGTTAATAATGCTGCGCTCAAACTCAGGGGCTGGAACTGTGACAGCGAGTTTTATGTCAACTTTGACACAAGCTAGAGTCATTTTACAAGAGGGAACCTCAATTGAGAGAAGGCTCCCACCAGGCTGGCCTGTGGACAGACCTGTACTGTATGTTCTGGATTGATAACTGTTGTGAGAGACCCGGGTGACTGTGGGCAGTGCTATCCCTGGTCTGGCCATCCTCGGTGCCGTAAGGAAGCAGGCTGAACCACAGTTTAAGAGCAAGGCGGTAAGCGGCACTTCCCCAGGGCCTGGGCATCAGATCCCGCCTCCGGGTACCCGTCCTGCTTATCCTGTTCCCATTGCTGTGATAAAACTCCATGACCAAAAGCGCCCTGAAGGGGAAGGATTTATTTTAGCTAACAGTTCCCCATTATAGTTCATTATTGAAAGAAAACGGGGAAAGAAGATGCTGGCTTATTGTTTTTTAAACAATTCCCTACTAACATAAAAAAAAGAAATTTTCGGCCCACCTAGAACACATCACTTCTACCCAGGAGGACACTTGGTGGGCCCAAATGGCATAGTTAGTGTCGCTGGCTCTCATAGTTCTTGCCCTGGTTTCCTTCAATAATGGACTGTAATGGTGAACTGTTCAGCCAAAATAAATCTTTCCCCTTCGAGTTGCTTTCGGTCATGGAGTTTTACTACATAGCAGGTATTTTAGAAATAAGACAGCTGTTGCTACTATTGTTACTACTAGCAATGACAGGACCTGAGGAAGAATGTGAGAGAGAAGCAGACATTGGGTCCAGCTCTCTCATCCTTTTTACAGGCTTGGCTGTCTCAGAATCCTCTGTGCCCTCCTATTACACGACAGGTGAGACTCTGACCTGTCACCCCTGTGAGAACTGCTTTTCAAAGGGTGACATTGGACAGGGAAAGGACACTGACCTGAGGACACTGAGGTCAAATGAGGGAACAGGGTCCTGTCACTTGATGATTGATACCCTACTTAATCCCTTCCCACTCTCGGCCATCGGTACCCTGGGCCAGCATAGCAGGAAAAGAAGGGCAGGGAACTGATCCTAGGGTGGCCATGGGCAGCCCTCTGGAGCTGTTACCTCTGCCCCACATTCTCAGCCACTCCTGGGGGTCCAGGTCCGTCTCTCAGGTCCAAATCTCGAGCGCTCTTGGCAGCCTTGATGGCGCGGTTGTAGACTTTGTCAAGTTCCTCCATGATAAACTTCAGATCTGAGCAGAGGTGTGGAGCCGCCGCGAAGCGCCAGAACAGCGCGGGCAGGTACAGGAGTATGGCAAACACAGCAGGATGTAGGGGAAGAACTGAAAAGCAAGAGCCGGTCATGGTGAGCACCCCTCTCAGAACAGCAAGGACAAGCCACCATCAGCTTCCTTGGAAACTTCCTAACTCTGCCAGGAACTGCTCTTGTCCTCATTTCAGGGACAAATGAGCATTCCCATGTCACTTGTGGACACCTGTCTGTTGATTAATGCTTGTGTAGATATCTGACCCAGAGTTGGCCCCTTTCCATTCAATAGACATTAACTGGGAGGAAGTGGTGACTACACGGAGACGAATGGTATTTCCTTCTAATCACAGAAAAAGAAAATAAGTACACTCTCCTGTCCTGCAGAATGGTTCCTCATCAGAGCCCTAATTAAGGAACAGGTAGTGTCATAGAGGCCTGCGCTGGTTTTTTCCTCTCATTTGTTCCGATTTAAAGCTCTAGTTTTTTGTTTTGCTTTTCTTTGTTTTGCAGTCTTTGGAAACTGGGAAAATGCCAAAGAAACATTATGACCAATCCTGGCTTCCATGGTCTGGTAATTATCCTGTAAAGCAGCTGAATAGGCATCTAAAAGCTGCAGGATATGGAGAGAGGGAGGGACCCTCACCGCTGACCGTCGCTCTACAGTTGGATAGTGTCCTGTGCAGACAGACACCTCAGCACAGTCACAATCACAGTGAGGTAGCAGGATTGGTGGACACACAGAGCAGGCCAGAGGGGACTCGGATGTCAGGCAGTGAAGGGCTATCTGGAACTAGTTCAACTAGAAGATCACAGCACGGAGCTCCACTGAAGCCCCGCCCTGTGGTTTGGGCAGTGAGGTTATGGAGCCTCTGATACTCAGTTTCCCTCTTTGAAGTGGTCATGTGATATAGGCATCAGGAAGATGAAACTGGATCCTCTGGAAAAGAAGCTAAACATGGCTGCTGCCTGGCCTGTCAAAAGCACTGGAGATCACCAGGAAATACCAACAACAGGGCCTCCTACTTTCAGTCCTTCTTTCTACCCATAGGCCTGTGAGGACCACTCCTGTCTGGACAAGGAGGGGAAGCTGGGAGTGGCTTCTGGCTCCAGATCACACTATGACCCCCAACCTACAACTCTCCACGCCCTACGAAGCATTTCATGGCACTGCCCTAGTTTTACACTTCACTGTAGTGATACCAGGTCATTCTGACTGGACACAATCTCTCTTTGAACACACACAGGAGCAGGCAGGACTTGCGCCAGCCCTGAACTATGCCTGCAGTCGGAGGCTGAGGCTCATTCCTAGCCCTCTGCCCACTTTCCACTGGGAACACCTTACACTTCCACAGCGTACGTGTAACTGACGAATTACTATAAAGTATAAAATCTCAGGCTTTGGCTTAGATCTCTTGAGTTTTTCCATGGCACTTCTCCTTCTTGCTCTAAGACCCAGCCCCAGGTACCCATTACCCTGCAGCTGCTGTGGCTTCATGGTTCCCTTGGTTTTGTCAAAACTCCTTGGGCTGTGCTGAGTTTTCAAGGAAATAATGTTTCGCTTTTTTCTGTCTTTAAATGCATGAAGCAACACATACAGGCTTACAAAAGAAATGGGTTGTGCTGATACAGTTATCGAGGTATGAAAAACTCAACTTGCATGTGCTTTTGTTAGTAACCCTGAAACAGGGGCGAATGGTTTGGTAGCTATTACAGTTCTAAGGCAGAGATAAGAGAACCACACCCCATTCAGAGAGAGTGTGACTTCCCTGGGTAGAAACCCTTGCCCAATGTCTCTTACACGAGAGTTTCATGGTTAACCTTGAGAAGTCAATGGACACAGGGAATCATCTGTTCACAGACATCCTAAGCCCCTATGAGCTCTTCCTGAGAACTTCCGATGCAGAAGAAACAGAGAAGGAAACCTAAATGGCCCCAAATTCTGCATCAACCTCCACTTGGTTGTACTTTGGGGTGCACAAAGACGGTCTTTCAAAGTTAGCCTGATCTGCACGGCACTGACACACAGTGGTGCACACTGCAGGCTGGACATCGCTGAACTACACGAGGGGTGCTTTAGTTCACAGCTGGCTGTGTTCATTCCATCTCTGTCTGTCTAGTCACTGACTATCATAAGAATGAACTGAAGCCCATGCAGTTTCCAGCACTGAGACAGCCAAACACTTTCTCTGGAAACCATAGGTGGCAGAAGTCTCAGTCAGTCAGCAGTCGTCCCTCCCCTCCTCCTCCCCCCCTTCTAAAAGGATTTGTTTATTTATTAGTATACAGCATCCTGCCTGCATGTATGCATGTAGGCCAGAAGAGGGCAGCAGATCTCATTAAGATGGTTGTGAGCCACCATGTGGTTGCTGGGAATTGAACTCAGGACCTCTGGAAGAGCAGCCAGTGCTCTTAACCTCTAAGCCATCTCTCTGGCCCCGTGGCAGAAATATTTCTAACTTGGTCTTCTGAAATACTTTTATGAGTGATGCTTGTTTTGAGGTTATTGAATAATGGGACTTACCTGGAGTTTCCCCTAAAGTAACAAGCGATAGTCTGTTTAACACTCCCCAGGAGTGTGGCGTCTAGCTCTAGCCCAGGGGCAGCAGAGTACAGTTCACTGTGATTAGAAAATGAATGTTTAAAGGTGTTACATGGAGAGTGTTAGCGTTTTCCTAAATGTCCTTGTACCCTGGTTACCTCTGCAGGAATGCATAGGAATGCCTTGTTTGCTGGTTTCCCTAGACTTAAATTCTCTGACCCCCATCAAAAATACAGAAACCGTTCTGCATGCTTCAACAAGGTAGTCAACTCAATTCAACTGAAATACAAACCCAAAAAGCATTAAATTACAGCCTTCACAATCCTTTCACCAAATTAAGAATAGCCAAGGTGTCTGAGGGGAAAGGTTTGCCATCAGTGCTGCCTGCTCTATGCCGGACCTGGGGTGCACATCACGCAAGGCTCTGACTGCACCCCTCAGTACAATGTCCCAGGTGGCCAGCAATGCGCTCTTCCCAAGACAATGAGACCCTTCATGGAAAGCCAAGCAGCTGTTCATCTGCACCTTGGAGCCTTCGTACTTTAAGGCTGTGGCTACATGACCTCTGTGTGAAAGGAGATGGAGGTGATCCAGAACAACCTCCCTCTGTGGTCCAACTCTTTCCTCATCTAAGACAAAGATCCAGGCAAGCAGCTAAACAACACTCCCCAAGGGATAAGACCCTTGCCTTACAGCACCAAATGTGGCTGAGGATGTGGACTCAGAAATACTCCTGGGCACCTGCTCTGTGCCAGGCAGTGCACAGGATCCCCCCCCCACACACACACACACACAATGGTTCAAGTAGCAGCACCTTCCCAAAGACCACGCAGCCTAACAATCAGAAATCAGAGCACGTGGTGCACAGACATGCACGAAGGCAAAACACACATAAAGTAAATAAATTAAAAACAAACAAACAAACCCTCAAGAAACTTGAGTCTGAAAGTGTTTGAAATATGGCCTCAGCAAATACAGTTAGGTCTCATGAGGTCATATAACATAGGAACGGCCCAAAAACGGATGGCAGGTAAAGACAGAGCACAGGAGGGAGCCTGGTGAGATGAAGGCAGAGATTGAGGCCGCTGCTACCATCCCTTCTATCTCTGTCAGCACCTCCCCTTAGCGTCAGTCTATGGATCAAGGAGAGAATAAATCCCTGCTGTGGAGTTTGTTCTGATCTGGGATAGTTTTTAACAGAGGCTCTGAGGAACACAAAATGTTAGTCAGCAACAGAACTATAAAGGACCCCGGCTCTTTCACACAGCAGGAAAACACTGGTCGAGAATATGATCAAAAACAGCTTGGCAAAACAACAAAGCCCTACAGAGGATGCACAGAGGCAGATCTAAGGTGAGAGGCTGGCACAGATGCCTCCAGTCAAGAAGAGCCCGGTGGAGATACAGAGTAACAGGTCAGAGGAAAGGAGGAGTCTGGCTTGTGGTTCAGGTCCTAGAAGTACACAGACAGCTGTAGCCCCGCGGACTACAGCAGAGATCACCCTGGAGAACGGGAGGAGCCGGAGAGAGGACGCGCTGGGGCCCTGCGATACATCAGGGTCAGACAGAGAACGATACTGGAAGGGTCAGGAAGGTCAGGAAGTAGGAAGTAGGCAAAACAAAAGCATCTCATATTGAAAGAGGAGGGTACGAAGGATGTCGGTCCTGCTGTGGGATGCTCGGATAAAAACTCACTTGGAGTCAGTTTCCAAATATGGGGAAAGAATAGCGGCCATGAGCCCTGAGCAGCTTTCAGAAGGCAGAAGGAAAGATGCCACGGAGAAAAGACAATCAGGCTTTGTGCCTGCTGCCATCTGAGCCACAGGTAGCACCTCAGAGCCCTGGAGAAGACAGCAAGCAGGGTGTCTGCACGCAAGAAGGAAAGGACAGAGCCAGGAGAACATCATGCAAGAGCTGAAGCTCTGCCTGGGTCTGAACGTTCCCCGGCGGTACTCTGTCCTCGGCGGAGAGCACTTCAGGATTGTAGACCAGACAAAGTTTTCCAGTGAAACGTCCAGACGTCGGGAGCCACATTGTTACCACTGCAACCATTCCCTTTGGCCGCCAGACTGTGAGAACAATGTGTAGATTAACGGGTAAATGGTTACTGGTACAGAACTATATTTGAAGAGAGGCTGGCTTTGGCTTGGCAATATGTGGTGTCACAACTGTGACACCAACCTGACCTGATTTTTGCTTTCTGAGGAGTGCTGAGATCCTCAGACCAGTGGGATTTCTCTATTATTCCTGAAGCTGCTAGAGTCCTCGTCATGGCTAGCTTTGTCAACTTGACACAACCTCGAATCGTCTAGGAAGTCTCAGTGAGGGACCATGTACATTGATTCAACCTGAGGGCGTGGCTATGGGGAACCCTGGTGGGGCTGGGGGCGTGGTTCCTAAACTGGGTGGAGAAATCAAGCTGGGCACAAGAAGCAATGACCACGTGTGTATTCGTTCCTCTCTTCCTGTCCGTGGATGTGATGTGGCCGGCTATTTCAGGTTCTGTTGCCTTGACTTCCCATAGTGACAGACTATAACCTAGAGCTATAACCTGAAGCTGACATAAGCCACTTCTCCTATAAGCTGAATTTGTCAAGGTGTTTTATCACAGCAACGAAATGAAACCAAGACAGACACAGAATTGTAGGTCTGAGTATACATCTCCACAATGGCACACTAATGCACAGGCTCACACTATCTGAGGAACAGCACTCTACTCTGGTGCCCACACAGACCCGTGTTTGTAAATATTCCAGGTAATGTCAGAGGCTTCCAGTCAATCCTTCCAACTAAGTCTCTATGACTCCGCTTTAGAGAAATATTTGCCCGCATTGTTAAGTATTTTCTATTCTTTCCATTTTTCTTGTAAGCGCTCTGTTTCAGAGAAACCTGACTAATCTTTGCTGACATGCTGAACGAGACTAGAGACAGAGTTCAAGCAGTCTTAGAGCGCCCCTGTGGTCTCCTGGATGCATTCACATGCCCAGCAAAAAAAAAAAAAAAAAAAGACCTGCTCTTAGAGCCACAGGAAGCCGTCAGGGGGAATCTGAGTCTTCCGGCTTTAACTGGCATTGAATTGAGACATGCTTACATACATCCTGTACCCCTAGTCCTTGAGAACCAAGCCTGGTGGACACACAAGCTAGGTAGCCGCCAAGAGCTGAGGAACAGGAGTTTAGTGGACACGGAGCTTTGTTTGGGAGGTCAGAGCTCAGTGGGTGGATATGCACAGAACTGTAAGCTGAACAATGGAATTAGCATGATTAGTCACTGGATACATCTGCCACAGTGACCCACTTTAAAAAAGTAACTTAAAAGGCTGTTCTGAATAAAGGGGGTTTGTAACCTGAAAATTCTCCCATTTCTTCTATTTAAAACTATATAGGAGCATCCTATTACATGTTAACCTGTAAACACTATAAAGTATGTTTACTTTTTTTAAGTTTTAAATATATTTCTGTATTTTATCTTTAAGATGTGAAAAAACAGAAAAGCATTCAATGTGGGAATACAGCAGCTATGATTACCGATCTGTGCCCAATTCAAAACCATAGCTTTGTTCCTGTTTAGCATGGGCTATTTCCCTAGTTAGGGAAAAATCTTGGAAAAATATGTATTAGACGTACTTTATTTTTAATATGTCTATGTGTGAGAGTGTGTGTACCAGTATGTGTGGGTGCTACAAAGGTCAAAAGATGGGTCAGATCCCCTAGAACAGAAGCTATAGGCAGCTGTGAGCTGCCTGGCATGGGTGCAAAATCTAAGAGCCTCAGAGACTAAGGTCCTCTGGAGAGCAGAGCGCACATGCTCTTAAACAGTAAGCCATCTTGATTCTAAGCCCTGCTCATTTCTGGGACTGTCAGAATCAAATCCCACACACTCAAAGGCTGTGGACAATGAGTCTTTTCTCTGACTGTTCTATAGGACAAGATGCTCCCTCCAAAGGCCCTGGGGAGACTGCCTCTCACAGGCCATATTCCCCACAAGTGTTCCTACATTGTCTCTCCTCTGTGTCTATGTTCAATTTTTCTCCTCATAGGAGGACACCAACCAACTCCAGATTGGTCCTCATAACTCACTGACTGTATCTATAACAGATCTGTTCAATTGAAGTCATACTCTTAAGGTACGCAGGGTTAAGATGGGAACATAAGCTTTTGGGTGACAAAATTCAACCCATGACACCATACCCATGTCCTTCCTCTTGGTCTCTGCCCCCAGCATACCCCAGGAAGCATTTGGCTCATGCTACTGTACTGACAAGCTGATACATACAGGACAACCTGCTCTTTACTCTACAGGACAGCTTTCTGTTTGCCTCTCCACCTCAGCCCTGTCTTCTGTGGGTCTCTCTTGTCCCACCAACTCTCCACTCCAGTGCCCCTTAGATCCTGTCCTAATTAGCTTTGATTGTCAGCTTGATAGAGCCTCTAGTCACCTGACTGGGGGGAGCCCCAAATGAACTGCCTAGCTTAGAGTGGCCTGGGGTGTGTTTGTGGGCGGCTGCCGGGATTATTAATTGATGTAAGAGGGACCACCCTATTTCGGGCAACACCACTCCCTGTGCAGCTGGTGCTAGGTTGTGCAAGCAAGCGTTAAGCATGAGCCTGAGCGTGAACCAGAGAGCAAGCCAGCAAGCAGTGTTCCTTCATGGTTCCTGCCTTAACTCCCTGCTCTCACTTCCTCAGTGGCAGATTACAACCTGGACATGAACCACATAAATCCTTTCCTCTCCATGTTGCTTTTCCTCAGTATTTTATCACAAGGACAGAAAGGAACTAAACAGACACCATCCCTTCTACATCCTCGGTCTCACAGCTTACACACACCCTGACACGCCAATGCACTGTGAGCACCGTATCTTCTGTCTACTCACTGCATCCTAGGAGCCCAGGAACAGCTCTGGCTAAGAGATGAGCAGAGCCATCCACTTCTCCTCAGATCTCCTGCAGCCAATGACAATCCTGTGTCACACCCTGGCTCTGATCCTCCCCTCAGTCTCCCATGTCCAATGAGCATAGGGGTCTGAGCTCCACCCACACTTGTGGGCTAATGCCAAGAATGTGGTTTTTCTCAGGATCTTGCAAATTCTGGCCTGGCCTGGAGCCCTGAGTGGGCACCGCCAGAGTAGAGTGCTGTCCCTCAGATAGTGTGAGCCCGTGCATCAGTGTGCCATTGTGGAGATGGCTACTCAGACCTGCAATTCCACATCTGTTTTAGTTCATTTCTGTTGCTGTGATAAAATACCTTGACAAATTCAACTTATAGAAGTGGCTTACGTCAGCGCCCCAGACACCTGGAATGGGCACTCTGCCCTAGCATACCCAGGCATGCTACCCCAATGGTTGGTCAGCTGCTACCACAACACAGTCAAGCATGAACACAGTGCCTGTCTCCATGGAGTAGCTTCAACAGTGACTGTGTGACTTTACTGACTGGCTGTCCACAGAAGTTTGCTGACCCTTGGCATAGGCTCCTGATGTCCCCTACAAGATCCTACAGTGTCACCTTGTATCAGCTGTGTGATACCAAGCCCTTCTTGCTGTTTGCTCTTTCCCTTCTCAAAGCACCTGCTTCCTTCCTCTTCTGTCCTGACCAGAACCTTCCCTGAGCCTGGTTAGTAGTCTCCGTGCCTCTCCTCTCTGACTCACTAGATTCTCCCCATGTCCCCTCTCTTCCTTCCCAACCTAAACTCTCCTTAGTGTCTGGCTAAGGCTCTCCCTGCTCCCCTCCTGCAGCCCAGAACCCACCTCTGTACCTGGCTAGGCTTCCCCTGCCTTTCCTCCCAGCACTAACAAACCAACAAGTAGGTTCTGAGGACCAGCTCTTAGAAGCAAGCCTCGTTGCGCAGGACCATGCATTTTGCCATATGGCTGTCTAGCAGTCAGAGATCCTGCTCTCCATAACCTTGCCTCCATTCCAGTCTGTCAGGCCATCCGGTCTAACAGGACAAAGCATCTCCAGAGGAGTGCCTCACCCCACTACTCCCTAGGCCAGTGGTTTTCAACCTTCCTAATGCTGTGACCCTTTAATACAGTTCCTCATGCCATGGTGACCTCCAACCATAAAATTATTTTGTTGCTACTTCATAACTGTAATTTGGCTACTGTTACAAATCGTAATGTAAATATTTGATATGCAGGATATCTGATATGCAACTCCCCAAGAGGTTGCAACCCCCTGGTTGAGAAGTGCTGCCCTGGGCAGTCTGCTGTGCTTGTTGGTTCAGCATCTTTAGTGTCTTTCGCACCCTCTCATCCACTTTGGTCTCAGGACTCTGTTACACAATCTTCCTGGACACGACCGACCGTCCCTCCTGCTCCCACCCAGCTGTGTACAAGGAAGGCGCGTTTTCTGTGAAGAACCGAGCCAGGTTTTTGGTTTATGTCATCACTTCTTCTATACACTCACTCCTCACACAACCACCTGGCTGTTACTTCTCCACTAATGTGGCAGGAACACCAAGGAATAACAGATCAGTAAGCTTGGCTCCACCCAGAAAACGGCAGGAGGACGGGAGAGCTCACAGCTCAGTCCCTGGGTTTCTGGGAAAACCACATTTTATCTTTTCTGACTCACTTTCTAATTATTTTCTTGCATGTTCATTTCACCACCAGGGAACTCTGAGAATCTGAGACGCCATCTGTGGCCCACTGGTGCCAAGCACATGTCCTAGAATGAGGGCCCTCAATCAACATCAGCTAAAGGGAACTCCATGCCACTGTCTGCAGCTTGAAAACCTCCTTTTGATTTCTCTAGTTCCCTGAGACATCCTCCATATATCTCAGAGTCCCTTGCTATTAGCGATGGGTCTGATCAAGACCTCCTATGAGTCTGTTTCTTTTTGTGAGTTTTCTCTGGGTCGTCCTGTATTTGTGGTATGTCTGGTGAATGGCAAACACCCTGCATAAATAGACAGAGCACACAGGTGATGCTCTGGATGATGTCCCCTCCCTCCAGGAGGACTCAGCCTCACTTCTGGCAAGCATGTAACACAGAGACATCATCAGTGCCCAAGTGGTCTCATTCCGTAGGCACTGAAATGACTCAGACCAGTACTCTAATCCCTGGGAGGGAGCCCCTCACTCCCAGCCAAGCCTGAGTGTTGACCAGGCAGGTTTCTTCAATTTCTGTTCCCAGTCCTGTGAGCCTGGTAAGAGCTGGGACACTTCGAACCACCATAGCCAATAAGCTCAGCACCAGAATGAGCCTGTGGCTCCTCACAGCAGGTCGCCTGAGGGAGTCTGCAGACCTGGGTTCTGTTTGTATAGCCTCAGAATACTCTAAGACCCCAGGCCTTGTCTTTCAAGGCTCCTATAGTGCTTCCTGTGAAAAACATCTGGAAGAATGTCTCCAGGGTTGTCCTAGCTCCCGTAGCCTCCCTGCCAACCCTTACCTTAAGTAATCCCTGCTACAGTCTGAGGCTCAGCCAATGCCACCTCAGACTGGCTACAACTTGGCATTTCCACAATGACATTTTAACACGGACTTAAACTACAGCAGCATGGACTGAGATTTACAAAGCTTCTTATCTTCTGCAAGCGTGCCCACCTGTGCTGAAGGTCCTTACAAGATAATGTGCTGACACGAGGCCAACAAGAACCCGCCCAGCACTTAGACTGCAAATCAAAGGGAAAAGGCCAACCCAGTCATCATGTGGTACCTCCATACCAAATGTGCAACACACAGGTGTGGGGGAAAGCAGGGCTGGGCCAGCATGAGTCAGAGCATGAAGAAGGGGTCTTGTAAGAGAAGAATGCTGACTGGGTGTCCAGACGCAGTTACAGTAGCAGAGGATCTTTGGTCAGCTCTGGCACTGCAGAAGATACTTGCCTGTGTTTTCTTCAGTAGATTAGAGCATCAGAAGATACAAATGTTCTAGTTGGTTTTTATGAAGGGCAAAAGAACCAGTGGCTGAAGGACAGGCTAAAACAGTCTTGTCTCTGTGTGTGCAGAGAAGACCGAAGGTGTCTATCACTCACAAGGAAGACCTGAGATGTCACATCATTGCTCACAGACGTCACATCACTACTCCCTGACAAGACTGAAGGTATCCAGTGATCACTTAAGAGTGTTCCTCTGTCACGACTGCTGGCTCTGGCTGCAGTTCCTTACTCTCCAGTGTCTGTATACCCCACAACCAACACTCCCCGACCTGCACCTCTTCTCTCTAACCTGAACCGCCTGGCTGCTAATGCCTCTTGCGTAGTATCTCTCCTTCCATTCAGTACATCCACTTACCAGAAACTCAACCAAGAGCTATGCAGCCAGGATTCCCAGCCGGGTTCTGGTACTCCAGCAACACTGAGGCCAGAAGCAACCCAACTATGTTAGTCTTTACATTTTCAAAGTGCTCCCGTGTGGCATAAAAGACTCTAGCCAACATTCTGCAGGCGAATTAAAGAAGACAAAGACGTACAAGGTGCTTCTCATTGAAGAGCTAAAACTCAGGGAGCATCTATTTCTTATCTGCTCCACATCCATGTCGGATGCAGTCACTGCTGAGGCTCCGCCTGTTTGGCTGACCACACACTCTTGCACAGCTGGCACAGCCTTCCCAGGCTTCCACTTCTCTAGCTATAGAGCAAGGATGGCAGGTATGACAGCATCTCATTACCTTGTGCAGCCACAGAGGGAGGTTTCCGGACTCACTCTGCAGGGAGCTCTTCTGCTGCACTGCGGCCCAGCAGTATGAATCCACAAAGGCAGCCTGTCGCCAGGAGAAAGAACTCGGGGAGAAGCAGCTTATCTGGGTACCTGGGAAGCAAAGCAGACAGTTCCAAATGAATGAAGTATGGCCGGCCGCATGCCTCTCCTGACATATCCCCATTGACTTAAGTGCTGTCCGGGATGGAAGCTTCCTGCACCGAGTTGCAACATCACACAACTGAATACAAGCATCAAAGCATTTTGACAGTAAAAGGCTTCTGGATATTCAAAGATCAAAAATTCAAACTCAAATGTGCAATGAATCCAAGGTTTGCTGGAAGTGCTCATCCATGTAGTATTGCACAAAGACTAGGAGCCTCCTTACAGGAGATGGGGTTGTGTGGAGATGAGGACAGAAGACCTGGGTCCCACTCAGGGGTCGGCTGTAATGTGATCCTCTGGGAAGGGACTGTGGAATGTGACCTCTTGGGATGGTTTGTATATGCTTGGCCCAGGGAGTGGCACTCTACTAAAAGGTGTGGCCCTGTTGCAGTTGGTGTGGCCTTGTTGGATTAGGTGTGTTACCATGGGTATGACCTTTAAGACCCTCATCCTAACTCCCTGGAAGTGAGTCTTCCACTAGCAGCTCTCAGATGAAGATGTAGAACTCTCAGCTGCTCCTGCACCATGCCTGCCTGGATGCTGCCATGTTCCCGCCTTGATGATACTGGACTGAACCTCTGAACCTGTAAGCTCGCCCCGATGTTGCCCTTAAAGCATTGCCTTGGTCATGTGTCTAAGTAAGACACTTCTCTACAGCAAAGTGATAATGGCATCCTCTGCACACACAGGTGTTGTGTGTGCGGGCTCTGAGCAGCAGTCACTCAACCCATGTGGCCTTAGGGTCCGGCAGAGCTGTGCCCCTTGTCCTCATCAAGTGTTTACTGGGGAGGGGACGTGTCACAGGCATAGGAACCAGCTGCTGCTCAGTTCCCACTGCCTTTCCCTCTCCCTCCAGTCCCCTACAGATGATTGAGGCACGCTCTCTTCCACAGCCACACAGGGTGAGGAGTGCTGAGTGCCTGGGCTCTGCTGCTATATTTAAACCTCACTCTGCCGCTCTGTTGGGTGCCTCGTTGCTGGTAAATCACTTAACCTTCCAAAGCCTGGGTCTCTAATGGGGATGACATTAATATCAACACTGCTGTTGCAGGGATGGGGAGGGAGGGAAGCAGCAAAGTGGTTACTATAGTGCCCGGTTCTCATTGGTGGCTCTGGGCACCTGGAAGCCATGAGCTGACTTTTCCTGCATTGCTTTAAAGCACACCACCATTGGCTCTTCTACTCTACAAAGAGGGGACAGAGACAGCGAGCTGGATCCCTCTCAGCCGTAGAATAGAACAGGCCTCCAAGGGTCACCCTCCCTGGGGAAGGAATGTCACCCTCCCTGGGGGAGGGATGATCCATACACTTGTATGGAGAAAAGGAAGTGGTCTGTGGTGTCAGGAGGGTAGACTTCAGAGGAGGTGGTGGGGTGCATGGTAAAGGCATGGGTACCCCTTCTTCTTCAGCAGATGACTTGACATCCAGATATCAAGAAAGAACACAGTGAGGCTTGGGAGAGATCATCCTGATGTCACCAGCTGTTGCAAAGCATCTTAGGATAGGGACAGTTCTTGCCATTAAGTGAGGGTGTTATGTATGAGTTAGGATGGGTAAGACATTTTTAGATGCTCCGGACTCCTTTAAACCCATTAAACTCAAGATCCTGCATTTTAAAAAAACAGGGTGCATGGGTCTCCTCACACTCTTCCTGCGTCAGTGTGACCCTGCTAACACCTCCGGCATCATTACCTACCAAAGTGTAAGTGTGCAGTTGCGATGACACGTGGGATAAGTAGTCCTTAGGTAACTTACTGATAAGCTATGTGCTTGGGAACATCTGGCCAAATACTCATAAAAATAGACAGAAGCCTGCCTGGCTCAGAACACTCCTGGATACCACCCTCAGAACACTCATGTGCAGCATTCATGCATTCTCCCTGAAGGAGTGTTCAAGCTCTCTTTCAGGGTTCGGGGACCTGCCTTCTGCAGTAGCAGAAACTCTTGGCAAAGAAAAATACCTCAACATTCTATAGCAAACATTTTTCATAAGAGAATGGAGAAAATAGAGAGCTAGAGATTGAGGACGTGCAGAGGTCTGGCAGAAACATCCCTAGAGTGGAGAGACAGAAGGCCACTGGCACTAGCTGGACACCACCAGTTCCTTCAAGTGCCACCTACTCAAGACTCTGTCATCTGGGGAGAAACAGCCCTTTTCCTTTACTATAGAGGGAACGAAAGCTCAAAGTGGTCCAGCCATCCTCCAGCCATCCTCCAGCCATCCCCACCCTCTCTACACATGCCTCTGGACTCAGTGACTCCAGCAAGCCACCCCGAGAGGAGTCTCCACTAGGGTCTGTTAGAGCAGGATGGCCTCAGCAGGTAGATCCACCCAAGTGGCCGGAAGTGGAGAGCTTTCTGGCAATAGTTGAGAACATTCTAGCAAATTAAACAGATCAACCCCACCCCACCCCCAGGACTTGGTGTTCTTTGCCTAGAAATGGGAAACTAACTCAAAGAAGCCAAAAGCCATGCTAGGGCAGACACACGCCTAAGAGAAAAAAGCAGGAATAAAGAGGGGCGACCATGAAAGCAGCACTGAATAGGCCCCTGGTTATACAGCCTACATCTTCCCCAGGTGGCAGTCTGACATCAGGGTGCTCAGCCACTGCTGAGGCTGAGAAGCCTGGGGCCTCAAAACTTGACAAAAGAACCCCACAGGACCCTCTAGCAAGTCCACAACTCTGTGTCGGTTGAAGGAGGGTCTCCAGTGTCCTGTCTACCACTATACATGTGCATGTCATGATCTGAATTTCAGAATGTTCCTACAGGCTCATGTATCGAACACTTAGTCTCCAGTTGGTGATACTATTTTGGAAAGTTCAGGAAATGCGATTATGTGAGGTCTTGTGGAAAAGTAGGTCACTGGGGCATGCCTTTGTAGGATGTAACTGGTCCTGTCCCTTCCAGTCTCATTACACTTCCTTCCCCCATGTTCCACGGCCCAGAGGTCCTCGACAAGCAGCCACAAACTGTGCTAATTCAACTATGGGCCCAACTACGCCATGTTCCCTCAAGTTGTTCTGAGAAATTTGGGTCACTAATTCTTTTGTTTGACAAATAATTAGTACAGCACACACAAGTTCAGGTTTATGCCAAGAAGAACAAAAAACACTCTTTCTGGTTGGCTGAAATGTAGAGACAGCTGTGGACTCCACACCCATGTAGCTGGCAAAATATGGTAAGATCTTGAAGAGAAAACATATGCTTGCTGGGGCTCCCGAAGGAAGTCTCATCAGCTAAGCAGATAACCTGAGGCACCGAGGTCTCCCTTCACCCTGCAAGTGCCTCCACCTCAGATCAGCGCAGAGTGTGATTATCCTTCTACTTGAGGAACAGCCCAATGGCCACTCCCACTGCCTAGATCCACATCCGATGCCACCACAAGCAGCAGCAGCACAAAGCTTAGGAGAAAAGAGAGCAATGAGGCCCAAGACAGGCCCAGGGCAGGGGACAAGAGGAGCCAGCCATGGTTTCTCAAGGACATTAATGCATTTGGGGCTGTCTCCATCTTCCAGCTGAAGGAGGGGCTCTGGCCTATTTCTGCTACTGCCCGACTCTTTCTTTAGCTCATACACAATACTGACCCAGAACAGGGCAGGAGAGCAAGGCAAGATGAGGAGCGAGGCTGGAGTGGGTCCGTGCCTTCTGACTGACACAGCTCCTCCTGGCTCCCGAGGAGGTCCGTTTGCTATGCTGCTTGGGGAGGTGTGGGAAGCAGGCATCCGAGGAGCTAATGAAAAGCCTCAAAACCACAAATTAACAAAATAAAACCATCAACAGAGAAATCTAGTCAGCTAACAAGGAGCACTTCAGAGAACTTCGAAACATGCGTGGGATTCGGGAAAGTGTCCCACAGCAGACTACAGGGGGCAGCAGAGGGCCAGGGAGGGACATGGTTCTTGCTGTTAGCTTTTGCCCCTATTCACCCATGAGCAAAGGGAGGCACTTCTGACTAGGGAGAGGCCGGAACTCAGACTCCCCTTTTTACCAAAGAAAGAAGAAAGAGAAGGCAAAGTTAGTGGATAAAACTGGGTCTGAGATTGAAGGCTTGGACAGAGTTTGAGGGGAAGACATGCTGGGGCTATTGTTCTGAGAGGCTCAAGGAAAGCAGTGGAGCTGTGCTTATAATGCTCACTGCTATTTTCTGCACAGTTTTAAAGTCAACAAAATGTTTTCATTTCACAAAACAAAGAAATTATAATTCATTTACTGTAAATTACACACACACACCTATCTCATATAAAGAACCCAAGCAGATCATAAAACAACCTTCAAAGCACTACACTTGAAAGAACCAGCTACCTTTTAAGGATGCTGGAAAAAAATTGAAAACCATTCTTGTAAAGTCTCAAGTTTAATGACAATCATCCTAAAGACAACAATGAAGACAATATAGGAAGGAGAAGGGTGACCAGCGCCTGTACCACACAAGCCTCAGGAGACAGGGCAGGCCAGAACGTGTTGCAAGCAACTTAGCATGTGTGCACAATGGAGAACCAGAAAGAACCCACAGTAACATTTCCTTCCAAACAGATGCCAGACTCCCTCCTGCACTTCTCCAGCCTCAGCTTCAAACAAGACATTCTGTAATTAAATTCTGGTAGACCCAATTTGCCCAAAACTGCCTTCCCTTTCCCTGTGGGAACTGACTTCAAAGCATGCACAGATTTCATACTGGTGAGAAAATATAAGCACTTTTTGTAGCCCAGACTTGGAACTGAAGTGATTTTTGTAGCAGTTAGGCCAGGCTAACTCACAAGGGCGCCTCTGTACCAGCCTGGCTGTAAGCACACACCTCTGTAACACCTGCTGTTGGCTAAGACAGGCACAGGCGTTATCTACAGGAGCCTCCAACACACCCCAGAAACCTTAGCAACAAGAGTTAAATAAATGCTCAGCAGTCGGGGATGATGAGTGCCTTCAAGTCCCACGACTGGACACGTCAACCAGGACAGCTCTTCTCTACAAGGAGAAAGCAATACCTGTCCATACCAGAGGCAGGAACCGGGAGGTACAGCCCACACCAGAGAAACAAAAAAGTGGCAAGTGTGGTCAGGGAAGAGGGTGTGACAACATACCCGACAACAGGGACCTCAAGTCCAGGAGTACATCCAGAACCGACAGTAAGGAACTAGGTGGTGTGTGAGGTTTCATTCCTGTGCCAGAAGTTACGTCCAAAGAAAACTTGTACAAACCTAACAGAAGCCACAGATCTCCAACCCTTTCTGTCAGGAAGTACTGAGTATCTTCTAAGAACAAGGGCATTTTCTTAACCCAATGTAGTCACCAAGGTAAAGAATCATATCAAGAACTTGATACAATATGCTATCTGTTCAAATTGAGTTTCCCTTACCAAATAACAACAAAACAAAAAACAAACAAAAAACCTGCTTCCATCCCTGTTATCTTTAACTACCATTGGCACAGCCTAGAAATCACCTAAGTTTAAACTGAGATTGCCCAGATCATTTTAGCCTGTGGGCATGTCTTGGGGGGCAGGTTGTTTCATTTGAGGATGTAGGAGGGCCCAGTCCACCGTGGGTAGTTCCATTCCCTACATGTGGTATAGGTTGCATACAGGTTGTAGAGAGAAGCTAGCTAGCTATGTGTGGCCTGCGGTTCCTCCAAGGTTTCCTCCTTTAACATGTAACGAGTTCCTGCCCTGACTTCCCTCAGTGACAACTTTGCATCTCTGTCAGTCCTACTCCTAACAACAAGTGCTAAGCATGGGCTCTACATCCAAAGCAAGGTGCACCTTGATTTGTGCTTGCCTGGTCTTTTCCATGTTTTGGACTTCTGCACCTAGGGTAGAATACAGGGAAGGCCTGGGCTTCTTCCTTAGGGTGCCAGTTTGAGAAGCATATAGGATGACAGCTTCCTGTTACTGGAGATGTCAGTCACCTGTGTAACCTTACTGGGTGCTATCTGGCTCTCACGATTGCAGAAGTGACTTCTCCCCTGTGAACTTAGTTAAGGGATCTGGGGGAAACCCATGGAGACTGTAAACATTGCATCATGTACACACTGCAATCCTCTTCAGCTTGCTTCATTCATTACTATGAGCTGGAAACACACGTCATTCACACTGGGAGGTGGGGTCAAATAAGAACCAGTGTGACTCCATATCACACTGGTATCCCCACCACTCCCCCAATACAACTGTAATGGCCTGAGCCTAAAATGGTTTCCACAGACTCACTTTGGATGCTTACTCCCCAACTGCTGATGTATTTGGGGTGGTAGAATCTCTGGGGGTGGACAACTCACAAGTCCTGAGGGCCAGGCTTTTGGAGGCCACAGCCAAGGGCCACCCTCTGTTCCCTTGTCTACCATGGTAAGCAGCCATAGCCACAGGCTCCCACCACAATAGGCTCCGATGGACTGAGGTCCCTCTGAAACCAACAGCCAAAACAAATCTTTCATCCTTTCAGTCATTTCTGTCAGGCAATTTGGTCACAGAAATATAAAGTAACCAATCCACACTACATTCAATCAAAGAAACCTGTGAATTACTGCCGTTATTTCTGTCTTACAAAGGAGGCACAGAGCATTTAAATAATAGTCCAATCAATACTTAGCAATCAATACTAGGTTATGATTCAAGTATGTATGTAACACACACACACACACACACACACACACACACACACACGTATTCCAATACCACAGCATCCTAAGACTAAGTGACTGGAGAGGAGAAACAGACAGACAGACTGGATCATGTCTGTATAATTAGACTCCATGGAATGCAAGGTTAGCCAATATACACAGAACACACAAAACAGCCAGAATCAACCCCCAAGAAAGCCAATGCTGAGCTGAGATGCAAGTTCATAAAAAGTTATCATTTAAACCACTCAGCTAGGCTGGGTAGCTGGCTCAGTGGTAAGAGTGCTTGCTGAGCAAGCATGAGGACCTGTGTTCAAATTTCCAATACCCACATAAAAAGCTGGACATGATCACGTGGGCCTATAACCCCAGTACTGGGTGGGGGCAGCAGGAGGAGCACGAAAGCTCCAGGGAATAAAGAAGAGAGTGATAGGGCTTGCCCCATCTCAAGGGAATAGAAAGTGATAGAGCCAAATACTACACACCTTTTGTGTATACTCAGAAGTGTACACACACACACACACACACACACACACACACAAAGAAAAGGCAGCTAGGGTTATTACTTCTCAGCCAGCATGGGACAAGATGTTGGCTTCTTGAGTCTCATGTTGTATTTTTTTTTCAGTGTACACATGATTAGTATTCCTCACCTACTTACTAGTTTTATCTTCTAAAAGTTCTCCAACAAATCCACTGCCATCAAGGCAGTTCCTGAGAAATATGGACTTTATAACTTAAAAATGCCCCAACCAGAAGCAAGACACAGCTTAGCTAACGCCATTATTTCTCCCTCAAAGATCCCAACTAAAAGCTAACTCTGATAATTCCCAATACAAAGAAACCTAGTGTGGATAAGCCCTTGGGCATCTCCACTCCATACTGAAAAAGATTCTGACTATGATAAGTGAAAGGAACCTACGGTGACTGTCACCATTATGAGGACAGTGTCATGAGACTCCTGCAAAGCCAAGGACATTCTACACAGATCACGTGGGTTTCACAGGACAGATTCAGAGAAATTCAGAGTGGCAAGTGCTCTTCTCAAGGATCCCCGTACAGAAAGGGGACTCGAAAGCTTTTCATCCAAGTAGTGTGACCCATCCCAAGATCTTGTGCCAGCACTACCCAAGCCAGAGCCTGGGGTTCGTGCCCTCTGAGGGTTGACTCTTCCTGTGTCTTCATGAGACATTCTTATAGTGCAGCCCAGGTGATGCATGTCCAAAAATGAGAACAGCAACAAACCAAAGTAACAAATATCTAAGCACCCAGAGCGTACACAAACCACAGCTCTCGTTATGACATATCAGGGAGGGTCTCTCCTAACTAATATTAGTTCAGTGTCCTCACAGAGTAAAACTGATCTTACGAGAGGTGCCTTCTGGTCCCATGTGACCCAACCAGCTGTTTCTTGCTGTGGGCAATAAATACTTAATGGTGTTCCCTTGGTTCCTAAAAAGGAATTGACTTTCTGCTCCCCTGGTCACTCCCTTGTGTGCACAGAGAGCAAATGGAGTGTTCAGGGGAGGAATGAAGTTCTGGGAGGGGGAAGAAGGTTGGGAGCGATAGTCCTTAAGCTCTCCTCCCTCCAAGGACACTGGAGAGAGGAGCAGGCCTAGCTGCCAATCCTTCCACCCAGTCTCATCTCAACAGTCAGGGTGTCCCACTCAAGGCCTGAGTCTGAGGGACTTGAGGAAGTGGCACTTCCTTCAAAGTTGAGTGAGGCACTCAACATTTCTACCAAGAACCTTCATCTGTGTGCTCTTCATCTCCCTCCCTTCACAGCTGGCTGGCTCCACCCACTGCCAAGCCAGAGCCAGGCTTCTTGTTCAAACACTGAACTGATATTACTGCCTTTAGGTTTGCAAATGACTGCCTGGGGCAGACAGAGCGGAGGCTGGCCTCCCAAACAGAGCACAGCCTAGGAGAAGCTGCTCTGATTTCGGGTGGGGTGGGGGGGTTGAGGAGGGCTTAAATGCAGAACGAAAAGAAGGCTCAAAGTGAAAGTCAGTTCTCTCTCTCTCTCTCCCCTCTCTCTCTCTCTCTCTTCTCTCTCTCTCTCTCTCTCTCCTTTTAGCTTTAAAATTAAAAGTTTGCTGGGCAGTAGTGACACATACCTTTAATCCTAGCACTCAAGAGGCAGAAGTAGATAGATGATTGTGAGTCTGAAGCTAGCCTGAGCTGGGCAGTGGTGGCGCACGCACGCCTTTAATCCCAGCACTTGGGAGGCAGAGGCAGGCAGATTTCTGAGTTCGAGGCCAGCCTGGTCTACAGAGTGAGTTCCAGGACAGCCAGGGCTACACAGAGAAACCCTGTCTCGAAAAACCAAAAACAACAACAAAAAAAGAAGCTAGCCTGGTCTACAGAGCAAGTTCCAGGGCAGCCAGGGCTCCACGGAGAAACCCTGTTTCAAAAACAAAAAACGAAAAAAAAAAAAAACCCAAAAAACAAAACAAAACAAAAGCTGAGGTGGTTATTGTGTCCCACACCTGTAATCTCAGCACCAGAGCAGAACAGGCAACAGGCAAGAGGCTAGGGAATTTGAGGCTGACCTACATGAAGCTGTGTCTCAAAAAAGCCAGAAAGGGGGTGGAGGTGGGGGCAGAGACAGACAGACAGACAGACAGACAGACAGACGGGGTGGGGATCACTGATTTCCAAAGGATGGGAAAGACTTTCACAAGGCAAGGATAACAAGCAGAGAGTCTCTGTCTCTACAGGCCAGAAAGTAATGCCATCAGACAGAAGGGAGAGGCTAGACCTCAGCACTGCCAAGAGTGACAGCTGGGACACCTCAGTGAAATAGTGTAAACAGGAACTACAAACCTAGAAATGGCACTTCAGTTTTACAAACAACAAACTAAAATTAGACAGTGTTAGGCCAGTTAGATAGACGGCTCAGAGGGCAAAAGCATTTGCTACACACACCAAATGACCAAGACTGGATTCCCAAGATCCCAGATCCCATGGTGGAAGGAAATACCCGACTCCTAGAGTGTCCACTAGTATGAAAAAGGGACGTGTGCTCCACACACACACATATACTTTTTTAATGTAAACTTTTAAATCTAAGATAAAAAGGTGCAGAACCAAAGAGCCCTGAGCCTGCTGCTGACAGGGAGCATTCTGAGGGCTCCAGAGTGACTGTCCTCAAAGAGTGGCCTGGCAACGTCAGAAGGGACCAGAGGCCCTTTCCAGATGGAGGTCCCTGTAGCACCACATGGCTCTATGGCTTTCTACTCTACTTTCGCGGGATTTATACAAATGGAAGACAATGCCATTCAAAGCTTTTTTAAAAAATGTTTTAGATATCACATATTTAATGTGAAGCAATGTTTTAATATTATTTCAGATAAATACTTTTTAAATTTCAAAGCTTTAATTTCTTTTAAAATGACAACAGCAATAGATCATAAACAAAAGCTGTTCTAGAATCCCACCAAAATCCTGAGTGTAAAGCATGTGTGAGAGCGGAGGCTCCGAGAGCCATGGCTCCGGAGAACGGCTTGCACAAGGTCAGCACATGTGAGGCTGCCCTGAGCTGATGCATCATGACACAGCAGCTAAATGTCGTGAGGAGCAGTCACGCTGAGAAAGGCCTACCCCCAACTAACACAATGAGGACCAGGGAGGCGCTCAATGGTAAAGGCACATGAGGTGGACAGAAAGGGGAAACAGATGGAGACAGGAAAACTGCCCAGCTCGCAGGCCCAGGTAGAGCCTAGAGTAGGAGAAGCCTGTCTGAACAGATGTACACATACATGTTCTCCCTCCCTCCCTCCCAACACACACACACACCACACACACACACACACAGCAAGAGAACATTTCCAAGGCACATTAAATGAACAATTTGCAACATAGTGCATATGTTACATCTTTAATACTTTTCATTTATTTATTTACCTTGTGTATATTTTCATGTGTGGGGGGGGGTCAGAGAATTTGAGGGACTCAGTTCTCTCCTTCCACCATGAAGGTCCAGGGGATTGAACTCTGGCTTTCAGGTTTGGCAGCAAGCTTCCTTACCCCTTGAGCTGCCTTTCTGGCTCTATTTACATTTTATAATAATGTTAAAATGCTATCAGAGTACACACACACACACACACGGTGAGGAGAATGTTAGTTTTCCCCTTTATGGCTGGATCATTAACAAACACACCCCGATGCGTACAGACACACAGCCTTTGGCAAACCAATTTAACCTTGATGCTGTATAGCTATTTCCTCTGGACTGAACCCTTTCCTGCTAGAGGGAAATTGGGAGGCAAGGGAGACTGACAAAAAAGTTACACGAATGCCAGCTCTGAGAGCTCTGAGCAGTGGACATCACAGGGGAGACTTCTTAGAACTCCTACATGCTGAGCTGTAGTTGTAAGAATTATGTAGTTCAAATAAACAAAAAATATTAAAGATTTAAATAATATGCATTGTGTTGCAAATTGTTCATTTACTTAGCTATTGTTCTACTACTGTGAGGAGACAGCGTGACCAAAGCCAACTTTTGTAAAAGCAAGCATTAATGGGGGCTTGCTGGCAGTTTCATAGTCCACGGACTATCGTGGCAGGAAACATGGGCTTGGTGCTGAAGCAGTAGCTGAGAGCTTTACTTCATGATTGGCAGGCAGCAGGAAGAGGCGTGACTGGGCCTGATTGGGGGGGGGGGGGGTGATGTTTCAAAGCCCACCCCCAGTGACACACCTCCTAATCCAACCCAAACAATTCCATCAACTGGGGACCAGGGAGCTGTTGTCATTCACACCACTACAGACCAAGAATGAAGACTCTATCCCCTGTGCAGGGTTCAGCCCTGTTTCCGGAGGAAACAAGTCTGTTACATCTCCCTAGGTCAAGTTGAAAAATCCATCCAGAAGGGCCATGCCACAGTGGTAGGCTTGCCTGCTGGGTCTGACACCAGGACACAGTGGGACAGTCACACTGCGCTGGCAACTGCCTGCCTTGACAGCTGCAGCCCCAGGCCACATCTGACTGCACATGCAGAATCTGCACCGTTTGCCAAGATGGAACCTAGGACCTCCCACCCACCCACCCAAGTACAGCCCCTTCCACAGTGTGCTGGACCTTCCGTGTTGATCATTAATTAAGAAAATGTTCTACAGCCTGGCCCACAGCCTGATCTTATGGAGGCATTTTCTCAACTGAGGCTCCCTCCTCTCCAGTGACTGTACCCTATATCCAGGTGATATAGAACTATCCAGGATATCTAGCTTCCCAGTAAGTGACAGTGGGAAATTAATCTAAAACAGTCTTGGTATCTTACTGAAAGACCAAAACAGGTCAAGTGGTAAATGTGAAATAAAGTCACTGAAGACTGTTAGGAAAAATAAATGGCCACCTGCTACATGGGTGAGATAGTAGTCTAGTAAAAATGGAGCTGAAAAAAAAAATAGGTTTTTTTTGGTTGGTGGTTTGGTTGGTTGGTTGGTTGGTTGGTTTTGAGACAGGGTTTCTCTGTGTAGCTTGGCTGTCCTGAAACCAGGCTCTATAGATCAGGCTGGCCTCAAATTCACGGAGATGAGATTAAAGGCATGCAATAGACTTCTTTTTTAAGATTTATCTAAGAGTGTGTGTGAGGGGCGCTTGTGCTTCCACACTCATAGGGAGGTCAGAGTACAAACACATCAACATGATAAACCTCCCAAACCCCAGAGTAGAATTTGCAGGAATCAAGTCTAGGCAGGCCCGGAGGCATCCTTCCTTATACTTGGCTGAAATATAAACTTAGGAGTGCAAAGTCATTCTGGGAAATGAGTTCATCTTTCTGGAAACTGATATTGTTCTCATCTTCCCCACCCCACCCCCAGTGCAGGAAGAAAGGGAACATTTGCAGAGATTATGACAAGCAAAATGTCGTGCCAGAGTTGAAATTTGGAAAGAATTTTAGTGTCTGTCATGGGGGACTGCTCAACTGACTTACAGTTAACTAAGCTCTAAGGTGTTTGTCATTCTGCCATTAAGAAGCCAGTTGAAATGGTTCAGTAGTAAAAGCACTGGCTCCCCAAAACTAATGACTCAAGTTTGTGCCCTAGGACCCAGACCCACATGAAGGAAGCTATCCTTTGCGAGCTATCCTCCTATCAACACACATGCATATGTGGCACGCACGCACGCACACCCCACACACGCAGATACACAGACACGGAAAATAAACGGCCACAAAACAACAATAATTTAAAAACCGAGTGAGGTGACACGTGTCATGATACAAAAAGAGCCAAAATGTTCCAAATAGAGAAACTGGATTACTGTGCTACAGCTGGGCCTGTTTAATATAACGTACACGTGTGGATGCAGAGAGAGAAGAGGGCAAGCTATCCACTACGCTCTGCTGTGCACACAGTCACCGAGGCCTGAGTTTACTGCTTATACTTTAAAAACACCAACAAGGTCAAATACCTGTGTAAGAGGGTCTCTCTGGACTCCACACCTGGCTCTTTGATTCTGAGTGTGACTTGAGGGTATGCTGTTACGGGGAAGCTAAATATTAGTCTATGCTTATACATGCAGTATCAGTTATTTGTAGCAACTTAAGGGAGAGGCTGGTATTTTTGGGGGGGTAAGGAGGGCTCAATAGTACCCTCCCGGTAGGGAAGGTGTGGCAATAGGCATCTCCACAACAGTAGCAGCTACTGGCTACATCTCTGATAATCAAAGCCGAGAGGAGAGAGGTAGAGAAAAACCCCAAGGTTCTCACTAAGACATGCCCAGCACTGCAGATGAACAGCAAGGTGAGGGATGGAGAAGCAGCCGGCACACCCTCCTCTGACCCCAGGGGCACGATGACATTTCACCTGTCTTCTGCACAGCGGGGAAAGAGGTCTCAGAACTAACCACAGCAGTTGCCCAACTGAGTTCTTAGTTCTTATATTCAGTCCAACAAGTTGTAGTTCGCTGACTAAAGTCTTCAAGATGTGAGCAAGGACTTGGAAGTTCAGAGCAGCTCCTTCCAGAGGTTTGCATCTGTACGGGTCGCCACTGTAGGATCAGTTAGAACCAGTGAGCAGCCCCAGACCCAGGGGTCTGCAATGGCTACCCAAACCACCTTGACCTCGGCACGCTCTCTCAGCTTCTCTAGCCTACCTCACTCCTGAGAACCTTCAAGTCATAGATAGAGCAAGGCCCAGAGAGTGACAGTGCTGCTCCCACTGTGGACTTCAGCAGCCCAAACAGCAACCCCATCGTGTGCCAGTGTGAGCTGCTTCAGGGGGGCGCAGGGGTGACAACACAGAGTGGTGATTTTAATCAAGGTTTTCAGTGACACTCTTTACCATTAAAGGGGACACGGGCAGCGATGAACAAGTTCTAATTGTAATTAAATTTAAAAGTTCTAATTTTATATCCATCTCCCCCCCCCCCCCATGCAGATTGCAAAGTACAGAGAGCGGTCCCTCCTACCTCCACACAGATGGTCAGCCCCAACAGTGATGCTGCTGAGCTCTGGCAGCAAGTCTCCTGCCTCTCAACTCCAACTCCCCCTGCCTCATACACTGGGAATCTTTTTTCAAAGCTCAGTCCAGTCAACTGTGCCCTGAACCCCTCACTG
Organism: Mastomys natalensis; assembly: GCA_021653895.1. Classification (NCBI taxonomy): domain Eukaryota; kingdom Metazoa; phylum Chordata; class Mammalia; order Rodentia; family Muridae; genus Mastomys; species Mastomys natalensis. Next base: position 2,271,724 of record JAJTUV010000150.1, read on the forward strand.
CTCCTGCAAGTGGAGGGACCCTCCTGCCTCACCCCAGCCTTTGATGTACACCCTGGCATCACACAGAGTCCATCTAATAAAATACTGTTTTTTAAGGGTGTTCCACATCCAACTATTCTGCTGGGCCATACCTGAAAGGCAGACTCTAAATTCCGCATGTCTCTACACTCTGCTGTCCAGCACTGACAGGCTGCACCCCTGGCTCAGGAAACACCTGAGCGTACCCAGGTGGATCGATCACCTTTCATTCACTCCAAAAACAAAAACGTTTGAAAAACTGGCTTTGATGTACTGTGCAACAGGGATGCACAATAAAAGGCTAAGCACCTAGCAGTAGAGACAGCCATATGGACAGGCTATGAAATGAGAGTATCCCAGACAGCAGAGAGGGAAGGGTCACAGGGCCATGCTTGGAGCTGTCAGATCCTGCCCCACCCACACTCCAAGGCTGTCCTCCCTGGCAGTGCGGTGGCCAATTTAAATGGCTCCACTACCTCTGGTTGTCTTACTTAAGGTTTCTGTAATAAACACCATGACCAAAAGCAAGTTGGGAAAGACAGGTTATTTCAGCCTATAGCTCTCACTGAGGGACGTCAAGGCAGAAAATCAGGGTAGGAACCTGGGAGCAGGAGCTGGTGCAGAGGCCATGGAGAAGTGCTGCTTTCTGGCCTGCTCCTCATGGCCTCCTCAGCCTGCTTCCTTACACACCCCGACTACCTAGCCAGAGGCATCACTGTCCAGTGACCTGAGTCCTGCTACACCAATTATAGTCAGGGCATTTTTTCAATTGAGGTTTCCTCTTCAAGTTTTCATAAAACTGGCCAGTACCCTCAAGTTATATTCTCTCTCTCTCTCCTCTCTCTCTCTCTCTCTCTTTCTCTCTCTCTCTTTCTCTGTGTGTGTCTTCTGTCTCTCTGTCTCTCTCTCTCTCTCCCTCTCTCTCTCTCTTGTGTTGTGTGTGTCTCTGTCTCTCTGTGTGTCTCTGTGTCTCTGTGTCTCTGTGTCTCTGTCTCTCTCTCTCCTCTCTTTGCCCTCAATGTCACACAATTAAACTTCAAAAATCAGTCACTGACCATGAGAAGTGAGTGACCCTAGATCTTCTGCCACCTTCATCCCACACACCATCTTCCCCTTGAAACTCTTGAGCCCTCCAGAAGACAAGGGCATCTGCCTGAGAGTTCACCTAAGAGCCAGTCAGCCTGGTGCTCAGAGTGCCCGCAGCTGCCTCATCCTGGAATCACATAGGCAGAAGGAAGTCACCAGTTAGCAGACAGTATCTATCTGCATGGTAAAGTCTCACAGGTAGAGAGAGGACCATGCCTCATTATTGTTCCTACCCCCACAGATGCACAGCAAGGCTGGCACACAGAAGCAGAGCCTTGCTGGCTGAACCCACTTTCTATGCCTCACCCAATGCCTCCGGCACAGCACATCATCTGGACCTGCACACCGGGTGCCTCAGGAGCCCGTCTAGCTGACTTCACAGACAGTGATCAGCTCTTCGCTGTTGGCCCTCTGCCGCACCAGGTGTCCAAGACTTGCTCCTTCAGCACAGGGACATTTATTCTAGGAGTCTTGATGCCTGGCACCTGGTTCTGCCCACAGTTAGAAGGCAGACACTACCATCGGGACCCAGACGACTTTGTGGTTTTCCTTTCAGGATGATCCCTGCTCAAGAACCAGGAAAACAGAAAACTCACTTTGTGCCATTACTTCAGCAACTTTCTGCATCTCCGACCAACTCAGCCATACATGGCACAGACTCCTCACGCCATGCCCTTTCCTAACCAAGCTTCCCTCAACTCCAGGTCCCATCAGCCTGCTCATTCGTGAGTACTCTCTTCTCTCCACAGCCTGTTAAAATCCAGGTGCCAAGTAGCTTCCTGTTGCCCCCTCATCTCTCAGAAGGATCCCTCATCTTCCTTCCTCCACTCACCCCTCATCCATACAGAAGACCTGTCAACTGAAAGACCCAGTGCAGGGCATTCACTAACCCAGGCCCACCTCTCCCCTGCTACATCCAGAAGCTATGTGCCCTCACTATTAGTCACTGAATGCTGTTGTCAGCCTGTCCGTCCGTCAATAGCTTCCCAATCTCAGGTGAGTGAGCATGTACCTTTCTTTACTAATCTGACCCAGGCCCATATACCCTCAGCTTCCCGGAGAAAGCCCTCTACTCTTGGCTGACACAGTGCTTTGAGCTTCCTTTCTGGGAACATGGAAATGTCACCTCAAAATCTTGGCAACAGTCTCATCTGGGGTTACCCACACCTGACACCGGTGTTCTGTGAGGTCCTGCCTCACCTGCAAATGCTGTTGGCCCTCCTAGACTACTTAGCTGCAATTCACACCCTCACTCAGGTTATGAGAATTAGGATAAATAAGACCACTCACTCTGCCTCATGATCTTGCACACATCACTAGACACTGCACATCATTATTAGGACGAAATGAGCGCTTATCTGAAGGGGATTGGATCGTTTCTTCATCTTTCATTCATTGTAAAGCTTAGGTCGAGGACCCCTCCTGCCTCCAAGGCAGTTACTCCCAGCACACATAACCCTAAGACAAAACTCAAGTTTCATTTAAACGCAAGACAGTGAAACAGCACCCTGTACATGGAACGCTTGTCTTTACATCCTCCCTGGAACCACTCAGGAAATTATGGGTGACTGTACAATTATTGGAGAGAGGAGTAGGGAAGAGCAGTTTCTTGGCACATCTAGCGGCAACAGGCTGAACGCAAACTCCAAGCCGCAATAATGGGGCGCAGGAGACAAAGGAACTGGAAGGGGCATGCTAGGAGAGTCAACAGAGGTACCCAGGTTACACATGGGGCAAATAAGGCTTCAAACTCAAAATCCCGTACCACCAGGGTGGCTACACTAGGAGGGGCGTGCGGAAATGCGGGCGTGCGAGGAGACTTCTCAGCAACCAACCTCAGACAATGCCAGCCAAGCCCAATGCCCTGCTCCCCCGGCCTCACCGATGGAGATCTCCTGAGCGAAGGCCAGCGAGATGAGCAGCAGAGGTAGACCCACGGCAATGCACGTGACCATCTTGTCCACTGCCAGCTCCAGCCGCAGTCCCTTGAACTTGGGCTCGGTGGGTTCCTTCAGCAAGAAGTCCGAGAACACGTACTCCGTGGCCAGGTGGGCGATGGCCATGGTCACGGCGCGCCGGGTGCCGCCTGACCAGCAGGCGCGGGTGCTGAGAGCAGCCGAGGCGAGACGCCGAGTCCCGCGCGGTCACCGACCCGGAGCGCGGCTTCCGCTTTCCCTTCCCGGGCTCCCGGGCGGGCCCAGCATTGCACCGCCTTGGCAGTCGCTGCGCCTACCCGGCAGGGACCGCACGGAGCTGCAGCTACCTGGGATCTCCCCAAGCAACGCAGGGCGCACGAGCCCCGGAGCTCCAGCGGCAGCGATCACAGCCGTGCTCAGTCCCCGCGGGTCCCCGGCGCGCGCGACACTAGGACTCTGGCCCTCTGAGCGCGCAGGGGCAACAACGCGCCCGGAACAAAGCTCTTCGCCACAGCAGTCCGTGCCCGCCCTGCGCGCTAGGCTACGGGAACCGAGCTCTTCCGGAACCTACGCGAGGGAAATCGGGTTTCCAGGGGCAAGCAGTTTCCGGAAACGCGCTGACGCGAGCGGGGTGGGCGCGGCTGCACCGCGACCCTAGAACCCGGACTGGTTAAGGATAGCCCCACCCTGTCTCCCAGGATGGTCTCGCCCCTCCCATCCCTGTGCTCTTCACACATAGGATTTAAAAAAAAAAAAAAAAAAAAAAAAAGGTGTTTGAGTTTTGTGGGTTTGCACTTCTTTCTGCTGACAGCCTCCTCCCCTGAGCGCGAGCTAGCCCCTTTCTAAGCCTCGCCCACCATTGTGTGCAATCCGAGTTCTGTTTAAAAACAAAAACAAAAAAACCCAAAACAGCCATTCAAGAGCAGCGGGTGGCAGAAAAAGAAAAAGGTCGAAGTAAGCTTGCTGTGAAACCGAAACTTTTTGTGCCTTTCCAGAGTCCTGTAGGGGACAGCAGTGTGTGACTGGTCCCTTGCCCAGCCCTTTGCCCTTTCTTCTATGTTCCTGTCCAAAGTAGTAGTCAGGCTCCCTGAGGCTTACCAACTGATGCGTGTGTGGTGTTGGTGAGCTACCATGAGCTCCTTCTGAATACCTCACTTACAGTAGACAATGAAGCATTTGAGAAATGTTCTAACCACTTGCTGCAAATGGCCTTGGAAGGTGAAGGTGTCAAGCATAGTCGCCTTCTCTGGGCTGTGTACATCAGCGGGGTCTAAAGAGGTAACTTCAAGGCCCACTTACCTGTCGACTGGACTAGTTCTCTAAAGACCATCAGAGACCTTCACAGCCTTGCTCTGGCAAAGCCCCACAGTTAGCCCTTATCGCAAACCTCAACTACTGTCTTCTACGTTTCCTAAACCATAGCTGTTGGCTCTGGCACCCAAGGTAGAAGCCAGGTACCCCATTTTTAGAATTTCCATCACTCTTGACAGCTGCACCAACCAATTCTAAACTGGTGTGCTTCTCTTTTCTAAATATGGCAGACTTGACAGCTCTCCACCTGCACAGCCAGCAACCAGCACCAAATTTACCCCACCATCATTTAACTGCTTACAGGAAGGCATCCTCCAGGCCCTCTAAACCATTCTCCAAATGGCTCTGAAGTGCTTGAATTAATTTTACTCAAACTGTTGATAAATGAATCTCTTTCATCTTGAGTGGTTTTTAAGTGGCCCTGTTCCCACTCCTGTCTGTGGCATGGGATTGGGATGGAGCAGGGTCTTGCGGCCTGGGGGGATGAATCTGTTTGGGGCAGGCAGAACTGTGCTGAGTGTTTTCTAGGAACCAGTAAGTCACACACACAGTTTCCCTTCTCTTTCTGACAAGATCAACTCATCCAAGAGGAGAAATGTCCCCTTTGGGAAGGCTCTCAGGACCCCTCCCCTAGTTGGGATGACTCAGGCACTCTCTTGACGCCCCTGACTCTAACACCCTGCTCACTCTGGGCCAGTGAGAGTGGATTGCATATCTGCTCAGTAATCACATATGAACTTCCAAGATTCTCGGTTGGGCAGTTTTATAAACTTCTCCCATCCTGGTAGTTTTGCGCATTCATTAAGACATCAATTGAAGATTGATGAACTTAAGAGACAAAAAAGAGAAGCTGTTGGGAACTGAGAAGAAGAGACACCTGGCACTGGTGTGGGGTCAAAGATGGAAGGTGGGGCCCAGAGCATAGTCTGAACTTCTATCAGTGGACAGAAGGGAGTGGTGGAGGAAAGTGCTCTTGAGGGTTATGCTTTAAAGTACTTGCTCTTCAGCAGTGTGTGGAGGGGATTGGAAGAAGAGCTGAGATGAGGCTCCCAAGGTGTGCATGAGATGGAAAGAAAGCCTGAGACCGATGGTAGAAAAAAATGGCACCCCAGGGCACGAGAGCTGAGGGAACTGTTATGCCCAGGTCTTGGGGTCTTCAAGAGATCTCAAAGAATTGCCATACCCAATGTAGAGAAACATAAGAGCCTTCAATTCAAACCCAGGTTTGGATCACAAACTGCACGGAGCAAAGTTGCGGTCCAGCGTCTAGGGGTTTAGGGAATTTATACAAGCAGGCTTAGGGGCTTCAGGTTACATGGTGGATAAGGAAAGCTATAATTTCACCTGTCTGGGTGGTAGACAGGGTCAGCAGACAGGGTCAAGAAATTGGGGAGGGTGTTATTTTGGCTTTTATGGTGTTATCAGGGTTAAATGTTTCTTCAAACCGGTCACAGCTGCCTGGGAACACTTACTTGGCTTGATTTCTCTCTAAGGCTGTGTGGTTTTTTGCTTTTCCCAAGGTCATAATTCACCTGTGTTGGGGAGTGCTTGGCCATCCATCAGAGAGGGTGCCAGCTTCGGGAGGCTGAAAGCTTCATCTGCTTATCTGTTCCCAGGCTGATATTGTCGTTCCCAGGAAGGTGTGGTGGTGTTCATACTTAGGGAGTTACTATTGGAATGAGGATTTGTGGGCCTTCGGTGTTGGGTCGGTCAGGTGTCTTTTGGGAGAGTCAAGTGATGGAAAGGAACAGGGGCAGCTTCTGTGTGTGCAGGGAAGAGGGGGAAGTTCTGAGGCCTGCGCTAGCCACTCGGCTTCCTCAGAACCATCTTCCTTTTTTTTTTTTATGCATTTATTTACTTATTTATTTATTTAAATCAAATCATAATTTTTACTTATTCATACAGGGGTTATAAACACACAAAGACAGGATGTGGGGAAGGGAATGACACCGGAGCATAGGTGTTCAGGGGGAGTACAGATATCTTTCAGAACAGGGTATTGGCTGGGTGAAGGTTCAGGAGACAGGTCACTATGACTCTGCCTATGATTCACTTGTCCTTATCTAAGTTGGTACTAGCCGCCAAGGCTACCTATTTACAAGGTCTATGACTACTCAGGCTACCTGTTTACAATAGCTTATAGCCATTTGTTTCAGTGTTTTTCCACAGAGACCCAAGACTTTGTGTTAGCATGTACATATGTCCGGCCTATTGCTGATTTTAGGCCTATGGCTGATTTTAGGCCTTCAGTGTATAAGCAGGGCTGCCCCTGACATCTCCTCCCTTCTCTAAGTATAGAAGGGCTGTGGCAATTCTAATCTTGTGAAGGAGGGGTAGAGGCCTGATCTCCAATAATTGAAGGGGACCTTGTAATGGCTCCGGTCCTCCTGTCGTCCAGTGAGGCATGAGGGCCATACCCATCCTATGTCTTTTTCCTGGAGAGGGGATGCTTTTGACATCAACCCTATGCAGTCAAGCTTGTCCCTCAGGGAACTCAAAGAGATATTTTTAACTTTTATTTATATTCCCTTGCAGTGCTTAGCCTCGCAGCCTAAGCAAGAATTCAGATCATCAGTCAGAGGGGGTTCTGGGTGGCCCCTCTCTGCTTGGTCTAGGGGCAGAAGTCCCCTCATTTAGGTTGGGTGGAAATGGGTTTTGGGAACACCCTGGATAGAGTAACAACTTCATCTTGAGTCTTGTGGTCCTTCATAGCTAACTTATGATAATGTATCTGAATAGGTTTTGCTACCAAATTATCTATCTGTTGTTTCACAAAGTTAGTCAGCCTATTTAAGGCCCAGGGACCAAAAGAAATAAGCAAAATTAACCCAATTAATGGTCTCAAAGTGGGAGGAAGTAGGGTTGACAACCATAGAGAGGTTGAAAACCAATTCTTGTACCAGCTCTCATCTTTCTCTTTCTCTGTCTTTTCTCAGGGCCTTCTCAGATCTTTTTCATGCTCTCTTTAACCATCCCTGTCTTGTCTATGTAAAAGCAACATTCTTCTTTAAGGGCTGTACACAGTCACACAGTCTTTTCTATTGTAGAAGAGTAAATCAAGTCCAATAAAGCCCTTTGCAGTTTTTGGAGATCATTTCAGACAGAAAAACGAGGAATTTCTTCAGATTAGTGATGTCAGTCTCTAGCTGTTTGATGTTCTTGTCAATGGCCAATCAAAGGTCTGAGTAGTTAAGTCTGGAGGCCAGCATCAGGATTAGAACTTCTACCAGCAGACATCATGGGTGTTTCATTTTTACCTGGAAAGGAAAAAGAAGGGAATTCTCAGGGAGATTTCTCTTCCCTGGAGGCCAATTAGTTGGGCCTGGCTTTGTGGGGTATCTATTTATTTCATTAATCTTTCTGGCAACCATTTAGCTGTGCCTTCTGTGGTATCAAACAGGCATATCAATCCTCGGCCCCATATGAGAACTGGGTCCGGGCCATTCCATTTAGGGGTAAGAAGGTCCTTCCACACAGCTGTGGCATAGTTTTTATTGGTCTCAGCGATGCCAGAGGCAGTCAGCAGCAGATTTGCCATGAGCTTTCAGTTTTAGAGAGTTAAAAGTAAACAAGGCATGATGAGGAGTGTTTCAGGAGACTCCTTCTGGGGGGGGGGGTGTACCTGCCCGGAGCTGCCCCAGGTTTGGGGGCCACTATATCCCGGCCTGAGCTGCTGCTTTGGCCTGCGGGTCAGGGTTTAGCAAGAGAGAGAGTGGGGAATGGAAGGATGAGAGACTCGAGGAATGGAGACAAGACAGAGAGTCTGTTCAAGTCCTGTTCCCTTTTCATTGAAAGGAAATCAAGGATATATATATATATATAAGCATAAGCAGTGGAATGCAGCTGAAGTGTGTGCTCAGCTGTTGTAGGCTGTTGAAAACAAGTCTCTTGTCAGGGTATATGGCTTGAGATGGCTGCAAAGATAATAGCAGCTTTCTGCTCAGACTTGGCTCCCAACAGGGGGGTACAGTTCCCCCTCTTTTATTTTTAAAGCCAATTTTTCAGAGTTCTTGTAAAATCAGGTCAGAAGCACCAGCAGCGGCTCCTTCCACACTCAGAGAGTCATGAAGACACTATTTGAAGAAATATAAATCTACATTAATAATCTCTTTTATCAAAGGACTGTTATAGAACAGCCAGCAACTAATCAGTCTATATAATATATTGATTAATAATGACTTCTACTTTTTGTAAAATTACTCCTCTTTTGTCAATTAATTGTTGAGGGAAATTAGGATTTACGTCTCTCTTGAGAATATTAAACAGAGACTTAAATTCTTTTGTGGAGAGATTAAAATAAGATCTTAGCCAATTAGCATCTCCTAGAAACTTTTGAAAATAATTTGAAATAAGTAAACTATCTTTTTTTTTTTTTGCCAGACCCATTATCTGTTTGTTTTTATTGGATATTTTGCATATTTACCTTTCAATGTATCTCCTCTCCCATTCTCCCCAAAAGCCCCGTATCCCATACCCCCTCCTCCTATTTTTATGAGGGTGTGCTCCGAATTTCCTCCCAAACCCATCTCCTGCTCTCAGATTCCCCAACACTAGGGAATCCAAACTTTCGGAGACCATGGCCCTCCACTTCCACTGATGCCTGACAAGGCCACCCTCAGTTACCTATACAGATGGAGCCATGAGTCCCTCCCTTTGTGTTCTCAGGCTGGAGGTTTAGACCCTGGGAGCTCTGGTTGAATCTTTAGATACTCCTTCTAAAAAGGACCAAAGCACCCACACTTTGGTCTTCCTTCTTCTTCTTGAGTTTCATGTGGTCTATCCGTTGTGTCTTAGGTATTGTGAGTTTTGTGCTAATATCCACTTACCAGTGAGTGCATACCATTTTTCTTACTCCAAAAAAAAAAACATAAATAAATAAATAAAAAATCTCTGGCCTGGACCAACATTCCTGGGAGAAACCAGAAGGTGAAACCCATGAGCCTAGTGCCTAAGTTTGTTTCTTACTTGCTGTGCGACCAGGGATGTTTCACTAAAGATTCTCAAGCCTTGATCTGTCACCCAAATAAGGATGGTCAATAGATTCCCTCGAGATTGCCCTTAAAATCCAGTGGGATAGCAGAGGAGCGTAGTGGCGCACACTTGTCGTCCCAGCACTTGAGAGAGAAAGACTGGAGGGTCAGAGTTCAAGGTCATCCATGACTGCACACTGAATTCCAGGCAGCCTGTGCTACATAAGACCATCCAAATAAGGGGGTGCTGTTTTTTTTTAACAACCTCTCCTGAATTGTACACCCTTGGCATTAATAATCTCAGGACTCTAACAAGTCAAATGAAAGCATGGCCAATGTTGTGTTTTATTTTATTTTATTTTCCAAAGTAGACCTTAGGTTTTAGTGTAGAATTTGTCTCGGTGTGGAAAGCAGAGGTCTATGTGAGGGATGTTCCTACGCCAGCTTATTTTACTTTACTTTATTTTATTTTTGGGATGGGGTCTCTTGCTCTCTGAAACTGGAGCTCATCAGTTTGGTCAGCAAGACAAGCTGGCCACTGAGGGGCAGGTTCCTCTTGCCTCTGCCTCCCCAGCACTGCCAGCACGGCCACATGCCACCACACCTGGCTCCTTTTATTGCTGCTTGGGGATATGCACAGAGGCCCTCATATTTGTGTGGCAGTTGCTTTGCCAATTGAGCCATCTCCCCAACTCCAGATTTCCATTTGATTTTAGTTTATTTTCAGATTTTCAGAAAAGGTGGGCAAATGATTCAGAGTTCCCATATACCCACACTCCTCTATCCAAGTTCTCCTAGTGTCATCTTGCCATGAAATTGTGCATTGGTTCCAATAACAAACCACTACGGAAACACCTGTGCATTCGTGGGAGGCACATTTCCCATGTCCTTTGATTTTTGATGACATTGCCATGTGATAATTATAAGGAGCATTGGGGACATCAACTCTTCCCTGCTCTGATCTCTTCCAGGCTACAGAGTGTCCTATGGTGAGATGTGCCCTTACAGTCAGCCTCCCAAAACTCTGTTTTGCTTGCTTGACATGCTTAGCATCTGATTACAAGTTCTTTAGCAATGAGAACAGTCAAAGTCCAAATAGTCAGGCTCACCAAACTACCTGCGCTGTGTGCATATTCAAGTACTCACTGGCATAATATTTGCTGAGCAACTGCTGTGCACTGCACGACCGTCTGCTCTGTAGGTGCAGCAGCAAGCAGTACAGGTCAGAAGTTCTCACTTCCAGGGAACCTTCACACCAGCCAAGATTGAGACAAAACTCAAGCTATCAGATGAAAGGATCACATGCCATGATTAGTGCTAAGAGAGAGGTGTGGGATGCAGACAGGGAAAAGAGAACAGACTAAAGGGCACAGAGCGGAGCTTGTGCAAAGGCCGGAGTGAGGCAAGAACTCCCAGGAGTTCCTGGGCAGAAGAGAACCCAGGAAGCTAGAGAGGTGGGCATGGGCCTCACCAGTCTGGGTCTGGAGCCACTAAAAGTATAATGGGAAGATGTTACAGTACTCACAAGGAAGTGACCTGATCAGATTTGGGGAAGCAGAGCAGCAGACAGTTTTGTGGACAGTGGATGGAAGAAACAAGAATGGCTTTGTGCAGGAGCTGTCACATTGACCCTGTCAAACAGGACCTGTGGACCTGCAATCAAAGCCAAGGTTAGAGAAACCATCCTGAATGTATTAGCATATAGGTGAAGTTAAGACCCGTGGGTATGGATGCAATAAGGGCTGCAAGAGAACATGGCAAACTAGGCCACACCTTTCTTCTACAGCTCTGGAAAGTCAAGTTTGAATTCAATGTCAAGGTGTTGGTGAGGTCAGACATCTCAGGAGAGACCCTGCAAGGTGGTGCATCTGGGCCCTTTCCAGTTTCTCTGACTGTGCCTTGCATTTCTTGGCCCTTCCTCTACCCCCAAAGACAGGAGTGTAGTGTCTCACTTCAGTGATCTTTGTTAGGCTGGAACCCCTGCACAAGCTGAAAAACTGATTATAGCCTTCTTCCCTCAACCCCAACCTCCCTGCCCACTTGAAGAAAACTTCTTCAAGCTAACATGTCACCACTTCTTGTCTCTGCATTTCCCACAACCTACCCAAGAGAACCAACTGAGGGGCTCAGTTTTGACCATGTATGTACACGATCCCAGCTCCTACCGAAACACATCATCACCCCTCACCTAAACTCTATAAACCCCTTTGCTTTAGGCGGCATGTGCGATTTCACTGACCTCCACCTGTGAAATTGGTGAGAGCTGCCTCTTAATAAACCTGCCTTTCTCTACCTTTAATCTGGTCTAATCTGGCCCATATCTGTGTCACCCAAGGAGAGAAAATGCCTATCAGTCTTCTGTAGTCACACACACATCTACCTTGTACTTTATTATCTTATATTTAATTTTATTTTATTTTATTCACTTATTTTATTTTGAGACAGTCTCTCTGTGTAGTTCTGGCTGTTCTAGAACTCACTATATAGACCAAGCGGCCCTCAAACTCACAAAGATCCTCCTGCCTCTGACTCTCAGGTGCTTGGATTAAAGGTAAGAGCTACCATACCCTGTTTTTATCATTTTATATATTATCATTGTTTATCATTTTGTAGGGCTGGAGATTGAACTTGGGGCCTTGTACAGTCTAGGCAAGAGCTCTTCCATGGAGCCACATACCCAACAATTGCTTTTCTTTGATAAGGATACTTATGTTTACATTTAAAGATAATCCAAGATGAACTGTCCATTACGCCGGCTCTCAAATACACTTTCTAAGATCTCATTCAGAACTTCTGGATGAAGGTAGGAATCTTCAGGAGCCTTGCTGACTGTGAAAATAAGGGACGGTCAGTGAGAAGGCTCAGTGGAGGAGGGTGCTTGGTCAAAAGCCTGAAAACCTGAGTACAGCCCCGGAAGAAGGAAAGCTGGCAGGGGAGTCATACTGCAGTGCTGAGGGACTTAGAGACTTGTCCAGAAGGCTCAAGGCTGACATTTAAGATAAAGGTGAAGATGCCTCTGGGAAAGCTATTGTGAATAGTCTCATAATGACACCTGGTTGGGGCACAGGCCTCCGCTTCCTGACTGCTGGATGGCTTCAAGCCATTGATGTAGCATAAAGAGTACTTGGGAGTCAGACAGTTGAGGTGTGGGCAGCTCTTCACATTCTACACTAAAGGGAGACACTGGGTTATGAGTTGAGGAAGACTGCTCCTTGCTCTTCACTGTTAATGGTGGACATCCCTCAGTAGAGGACATGGCTGGTGACTTACCTCATAGAATGATATGGAAAGCAGAAACTGATGATGGGGGGTGGGACAGTCTTTGAGAAAGCAAACAGAGGCAAGGGAAAGAGCTGGCCCTGCCAGGAGCAAGGACATCTCCTCTACAGTGAGCAAAGGAAATGGTGGCTATCTCAGAAGAGTGAGGCTGATTACAGAAAGGACCACACGAGAGGAGTCATATTATAGTGTGTGTGGTGAGATATAATTCTGTCTTTAATACGTATAACTGACGTAGTCATGATGTACAAATATCTAAGATAGTTCTGTTTTAACCACTCCACACACACACCCTATAACAACAAGTAATTTTGAGTGCAAACAAACATATATAAATTGCCATGTGTGAAACTTTATTAAAAAGAAAAACAGCAAAATAAAACTACTTTGTGGTTTGTTTTCATTTAAAAAAAAAAAAAAACTAAGTGAAAAGGGGCAAAAAATGTTTACAACTAAACAATCTTTGACATACTGAAGATAAGTCATAGGTGCTTGCCATACTTCCTATGCAATTGTGCAGCCTATCATGTATGAACTCCACAGAGCAGGTAGTTCAATCAACCATTCAATCACATTGTCAGTAGTCAGCAGGCTGGAATTCAGAATCATTTGGGTACCCTGTTTGGCGATGCAGTCAAGCAAACTACAACCAACTATTAGCAGTTGCATCATTTTATCTAAGACTATGGCTTCTATCAATTTCCCTTCACCAGTAATAATGATGATAATAATAATAATCTTAAAAAAGCATGAAAGATCCCTTCACCAGAGTATTTATTAGGTCCTACTCGTTCACCTGGACATTCAAACCCATCGCAAAGGCAGTGGTCTAACATCATGTGTCTGGCAACAGCATCCAGGGCAGCTTGCCCTAAGCTAAGGTAGAATTCCCAGTCTATAATAAACAATGTTGCTTTTATCAATATTACATCTAATGTCTAGGAAGCCTAAAGAGAGGGTGCATTGTGTCCTTATAGGCTTAGCTTGGTTGTTTGACATTTTGTGTTTGTGTGTGAGTCTTGGCAGCTATATTACTAATTTCTAACACTGATTTAATGGTTTAAAAAATACCAGGACTACTCTTTTCTAGCTGCCCCCCTCCTCTCGAGGTCATGTCTTTAACAAGCATAGAATGCAGGATTTTAAAAGACCTTTCTCCTCCTAGTCAATCAGTTGCATTGATGTGTGCCTCCTGCCACCCCTCATATGATGAAATCATAACTTTCATAGAAGATGGAGATGTGGAAAAATGCCCCCTAATGAATGGAAAGTGAGATTCAAGGTTCCAGCAGAGACAGGGAGTCTCTAACGTACGAGGAGGAAGTCAAGCCTGCTTCTTGACTGATTCTAGCCCTCCTGCATCCTGAAATAAAAAATGCTCTAGTTGATTTTTGAAAGTACAGATGTTGCCAAGGAGACACATGGTAAAAATGTAACATGAAGTGAATTGTAAACATTCAAGTATTCCTACAGGTTGAATTAAAATCAGCAGCAATGAAATAAATAACCATATAGCTTTGGCTTGTATAACAAACAATGCATGGGCTCTCTACGTTAAAGGGGCAAAGGTCAGGAGAACTACTGGAAACCTCCGGAAGATTCAGGAGGTCCACTTCAATCAGCACATACAGACTTGGACATTTCCACAAACTCCTTGGAAACTTGTTCACTCTGGAACAACTGAAGGCGCAATCTCATGTGACAGTGTTTAGCACCAGTGCAACTCCAGATAGACAGATGTCCAAGGGACACTAATGTTTTCTAGAAACTATACATCTAGAAACCTTGAGCTAGCTGAGGCAGCATTGTTTGACTTAAATCAGTGAAAACATCTTTCAGAGAGTAACCCCTGAGTGAGTTGTTTACAAAACAGACTGAGGGTCAGCAGCTCTCAATCCAGTGCATTCTCCTTTGTCGTGTGTTTTATACCTGAGAATCATTCACAGCCAGTTAAAAAAAAATAAATAAATAAAAGCACATTGCTTTGGATGACATATTCCAGAGGCTCAGAAGCCTGATCTAGGATACAGCGTCCAAGTTCCTCGGTGAACAATGCATTGGTCCAGTTTCCCTGTTAGCTACTGTGCGTCCAGTTGTGGAACCTGACCCGATCCTGCTGAAGCAGGCCAGAGCATTCACAGAGCATCCGTGGGAAGCGCGCAGGACTGGACTTCCCTGTAAGCCATCTGCCTCCTTGAAGAGCGGAGCCTGAGGGCGAGAACCACAGTGGCCACCAGAAGGAGGAGTCCTAGGATGAAAAGGATGACCAAGGCTGCCTTGGCTCCTCTTGGACGCAGATTTTTGCCAAAGAAATAGAGGTCTTCCTTGCCAGGTTTTTCTGTGAGAAAGAAAAATGAGGCATCAGGTACCTGCCTCTCCCCGGAAGTAAAACACTGGGGCACAACCACAGGATTCAGAGATATCATTACCCTTGGAGGGCACTGTGACGGCATGGGATCCTGCTCCGGAAGGGAACTTGGTAGAATATGGAATCCTGTTGTCTGCACACACACAAAAAAAAGTTAACTGTGTCTAAAAGAAAACCGTCCATGGTACATGAAAGTCATCTTTTACCAGTAAGAACTTTACCCCTCAAATTCTGCCATCTTTCTTGTGCTCTTGCTGAGCTATTTCATACCAGTGTCAAGTACCAGCCCCTTCAGCTTCCCTATCTTTCTCATTCACTGAGATCCCTCTTTAGATCACAGCATCTTAAACTCATGACCCAGATTATCACACATGGCCTCCTCCTACTGCCTCTGGACCCTGTGCTTTGCACTCTATTTCTGTCCGTCTTTCGTTGTGGTCACATATCCACATATCTGTCTCTCTCACTTGACTCTGAGCCCATCGGGGTTTGTACCTGTGTTTTTCTCATGCCTCCTGATTTCCAGGTCTACAGGAAGATTGGTGCCATGAGCTGGCATCACTGACAAACAGTACCTATGTTCCTGAGGACAGTGTAGGTGGTCTCCATGCCAGCATGAATGTGGTCGGACACGTGGCAGTGAAGAAGCCACGTCCCCGGGTGATCAGCAAACAGCTCGATGGTTTGAAAGGTCCCAGGAAAGAGATCATACACATCTTCTCGGTAGGACTTATCTATCTGCGAAAGTCAAAAGATCCCGTCTGGGGCTACGTTTGCTCAGCATGGTAAGAAGGAAAAGAGTGAATAGACACAGTGAGCAAAGGAAGGAAATGGAAAGAGGCAAAACTCAATGAAAGCAATAGCAGAAACAGAAATGAGAGTAAGAACCGCACAGTAGAGAGAAAAAGTAAAGCTGTTTTTTTTTTTTTTTTTAAACAGGTCACTTTGGTAAATTTGTAGTGACCGGTGTCTACAATGGCTTCAAACCCTGCTATCCTGATACTCATAATCTCCATGTTTCCCCTCCTAAATTGTATAAGGTTAGCCTGTGCTTGGAATAAGGTATACAGTAGAGGAAGCATCCTTTGGATAGGAAAGCTATAAGGGACATACTTGATGTGTTAGTTCTTCTCTTATTCTCTTGTCTTTTAGATTAGTCAGTCTGTGTGAAGCTGGCTCCCTTATCATCATACTCACGAGATGAGGAAATTAAGCCTTCAGTCACAGACATCTAAGTCAGCCCAAATATGAATTCTGTGGTTCCAGTCAAACCATTGACAACTACAGGCCCAGGTATCTTGATTAGGCCTCATGAGAGACACTAACTCCAAGCCAACTAGCCCATTCCTCCAGACATTTGACCCAGATAGAACAAGATAGTATTTATTGTTTGGGTGCCACTGAGTTATAGAGTAATTTGTTTACGCAGCAATAAAGCAGTACTGCAAATCTCCAGACAGATTGACCAATGGGATGGGGAGGAGAGGTGGGAGTGACAGAGTTTGGAAAGACAGAAACCACAGATATGGGGAAGGAAGGTGAACACCACTAAGATCTGACTGTGAAAAGCAAATATCGCAAACAAATACCTCTGTGTTCACAGATTACAATTTATAGACTGTAAACAATTGGAAAGAATGCAACCATGAAAGACCATTCAAGAAGAAATAGGTGGGGACTGGAGAGATGCCACTTGTTCTTGGAGAAGACCTGGACTCAAGTTCCATCACATCCATGGTACTGTTCTAGCCATCTGTAACTCCAGTTCTAGGGGATCTGGTGCCCTTTTCTGACTCTGGGGCCACTAAACACACCCATATGTGTACAGACATACATACAGGCAAAAGCTCATACATGTATAATATCTATCTATCTATCTATCTATCTATCTGTCTGTCTGTCTGTCTGTCTGTCTATCTATCTATCTATCTATCTATCTATCTGCTTTTTGAGACAGTATCTCTTTATATAGTCCTGGCTGCCCTAGAACTCACTTTGTAGAATCAAAAATGGCCTTGAACTCACAGAAATCTTCCTGTTCTACCTCTGAAGTGTTGGGATTAAAGGTGCACACCACCACTCCTGGCCAATAAAACCAGCATTTGAAAAAGAAGTGGGCAGCATGAGTAGTATTGATTCTAAAAAATAAACACAAATCATATTAACCCTTTCCAAGAAGTCCAAATGGCTTCACTGGCAACTTCTATCACAAAAGAAGTAATAGCAATCCTAAACAGACTCTTCTAGAAACTGGAGGCCAAAGAAGGCTTTCAAAGTCCCTTTATGAACTGAATTTACTCTGATTGAAATAAAAAATGCTTCTTAGTGAAGAAGCTGACTTCGGGAGTAATCACTGAGTGTACAGTGGTTGTCGTCAGAGGCTGAAAGCGTAGGGGAGGCAGGAATGGAGAGAGTTGACCAACAAGTACAGCCAGAAGCAGGAAGCTCTGCTGCTGTCTTATTAGGCTGGCTGACTACAGATAATGACCAGGTACTGCATATTTAAAAAGCAAGGTGACAGGACTGTGATGTTTGAGGAGAGCCAGATGGTTCCACTCTGATTTGCATAGTATTTATGCAAATGATTTATTTGCATATTATTCAGTGTATACAAGAATGGGAATACCACACTATAGCCCAGAAATATGTATAAATTAGACTTTCATGTATCAGTTAAAATAAAGCACAGAAAGA
Source organism: Mastomys natalensis (assembly GCA_021653895.1). Classification (NCBI taxonomy): domain Eukaryota; kingdom Metazoa; phylum Chordata; class Mammalia; order Rodentia; family Muridae; genus Mastomys; species Mastomys natalensis. The sequence goes on from JAJTUV010000150.1 coordinate 2,289,366, forward strand.
CACAAAACTTACAAAGTGTGTGTAGAGATGGCAGGTGGAAACTCAGGACAATACTCAGTGTAAGAGATGACTAGTTCAGAGCAAACTGGCCAACGGGGGAAAAAGAGAAACAAAATCCCAAACACAAGTATGACCAGGAACATGAGAGCTCTAGCATGTTTCCGTGGGGAAGGAGAACATGTACTGTCTCATCAGCAACAGCTGGGCAGATATTTAACAACACGCGTTTACCACAGGGCTTAGCAAATCTGCATGTTTTGTCAAGAAAATAAAAACAGACCCATGAAAAGATATGTGCATCTGGTTATAATGACTTTGCCCCTCTTTGGAAACCTCTCGTGTTTCTGATTGGAAAAATTAACTGCACTGTGTCCATATGATGAACTACAACCCAGCCAGCCATTCAAGTGAAACAAACTTGTGACACATAGGAGATGTGTGCAACTGAGCTCCTCTGCTGGACTGGAGATATTGCAAGCTGCATGGCTTCTTTCTACATGATAGTCACAATATTGAATCTAGAGATCATCATAATAATTTATTATGTTTGTTTTTAGAATTTAGTATTTTAGTGTATGCTTTCACACACATATGGATGCCATAATGCTCATGTGGAGGTCAGAGGCCAACTCTAGGGATTTGCTTCTCCTTACACTGTCGGTCCTGGGGGTCAAACTCAGGTCATCAGCTTTGCAGGGCAGGTGCCTTTGCCTGATGGGCCGTTTTGCATGCAGGTCCAGGAAGAGGGATATTTTATTTGCAGTTTGGGAGGCTGGAAGTTCAAGATGAAGGAGCCTGACCTAGTAGGTGCTTTTTGCTGCACTGTCCCATGCCTAAAGGCACAAGGACACAATGTGGAGAGCTAGAGTTCAAGTTTGCAGCCTCAGTCATGTGATGGACATCTCTCTATTCTTGAGGACTCTATCCTGAAACTGATCACTTGTCATCAAGCCCCACCTGCCACATGCTAGGACTGGAGATCAAGTCTCCAACACGTGACTTTGGGAAACATTCAGACCACAGCAGAGACAGAAATAGAGCAGGAACTCGCCAAATGTTCAGCCTGGGTCACTGGAGTGACCTACGGGGGTGGGGGGTGTGAAGGAAAGTTGAGGCTGGGTGGGCAATGAGGGAGGTCCTCTGCTTGGATTGCTGGTTAGATCTCTGCTTGTGCTTACAAATATTCAGAATCTTACAATAAGTGGAATCTTGTGCAGTGTGAATTAAACCTTCATTTTAAATATGCATAACGTGTGATGAACTTTTTATAATTTTACTATTTAACATTTAAAATGTGTGTTGAAAAGGCCACATTCCGAAAACTACTGTTGGCTAACGTCAATGTGCTTTGAAACAGATGCTTCAGTAGACTGCTGTTGACCCCTGTATAACAGCATGGTCTGGTCCTGCTTCCTCACGTATCCGATTTGGCTGTATTCTCCACTTCCTTGTAAAGAGCACCAGAACCTGAGCTGACAGGCTGTTTAGACTTTATCCTTGAACATACATGAGGTGTGTTCTTTAAACAGCTCCGAGGGTGATTCTGCTCTGCAGTTGGCACTGCCCACATGGCAGACGGTCACCCATGGTGCATCCCAGCTCTCTAGGGCAAGAGTCAAAGCTGAAGCTGCCCAAGCTGGAGCTCAAAGATCTCCTGCACTAGATAGAGTTGTTTTGTTAACTAGTCAAGGAGAGGAAGAAAGATGTGGGAGGGCAGGGAAAGAAAGAAGGAAGTTATAGGAGGGAAGGGGAGGAGAGGGAACAGAAGAAAAGGGGGAATGGAAGGGGAAAGAAGGGAAAGGGAGGGGAGGAAAAGGAGAGAGGGGAAGGAGGGGAGGGAGAGGAGGGGAGGAAAGGAGCACGGGAATCCCCAAACACCATTGGGAGTTCATATACTCCAGGGTAGACACAATTATGACCAGACCACTGATGGCAAAACTCTCATCTGAAACTCAGAGAGGCTGGTGGGTTACAAGAAATGATACATACATTGAAAATACCCATGAGAAGAAGGTGTGGCCACCCTGTTCTGTTATCATAGGACTTACTGCCAACTAAGTCCCTTCCTGTCAGAGATGCATTGAGTGTTCCTTCAAAGTCCTGTCTGAGCACCTTCCCATACTTACTTTGAACAGAAAGCTCTCTGCATGGTAATGGATTGTGTGTATGTCCACTTCGCTTCCAATGCCCAGCAAATACCAGTTAGTCATTGAGTCTTCAGTCATTATGAGGCCAGGGAGGTTTCCAAAAATTTTTCCATTAATGGCTAAGAAGATGAAGACATAATACCCTCAGTCAGTGGAGGACAGGTACTGCTAACCCAGTGATAGTAATGGTTCAAGGTCTAGGCCACTAGTATTCTTATCTGCCTGAGAGATAGGTGCCAGCCACTCACCCTTGTCAATGGCCCCACTATTCTAGATCCAAAATTTAAATAACCAAGAACTCTTTGCATGTAGGGATGGGGAAAAAAACATCCAAGTTTGTCTTTCAGAGAGCTATATCTTAAGTAACAGTGTGCTTACTCATCTATTCCGAGTGCCTCTATATCTCGAGTAGACAGTGTGCTCTTGAGAAGTCATATTTAGATTTATTTCACTCTATACATGAGTAGACAAAGAGTATCTAGCACATGTATGTGTGTGTAAAGCATATGTATGTGTAATGGATAAACCAAATATGTATTTACGTATATATTATGTATATTTATATACATACATATGCTGAGTCTATTTGAATCTGTATCTGTTGAGTTCTTAATGTTTCACTTTCTAAGAACTAGAGTAAGCATAATTGAGTCTCAAATAATTGGATCAGAGCCATAGTGGCTAGGCTGGTTTGATCTGGAAAGGGCTTCTGAGGACTTCCTCCAGACATCCCTGGGGGAAGATGGGAGCTCAGAGGAGGGGCTAGGGTGCCATCCAGGGATGTCTCACCAACAGTCTTCTCCTTACCGTGCATTTTGTTGCTCTCTTCAAAGTCATCTGTGCGCTTGAAATCCCGTGGATCTTTATTGAGATACTTCTTGATATTGTCATCCAGATACCACGACTCATTCTCATTGAAGACCAGGAACAACAGAGCAAACTCGTAGTCAATATCGCTTCTTCTTCCCTTTTCGTTCAGCACCCCCTCTCTGCATGTGATCAGAGGTCCCATCAAACCACTGTATGTATCCTGGATAGAAAAAGTAACCAAGTTCAATGGATGACTTACTGTGACACCCCATCCCACCTGCCACCATCCTAATGTAGACACTCTCTTCTCTGGCCTGGCTCACTCCACTGTCAGTTGCAATTTGTATATCACAAGTACTCAATATGTTTGAGACGGATAATTGAATAAACAAGCTTTCCACACTTCCCATATACAGATGTACTTTTCCAAATGATCTGGTGCTTATTTCAAACTCTAGGACATTAATTCATAATATCTAATGTGCCACTAAGGGGAAGGAGGAAGATAATTCCTCATTTTAAAAACGATTACATTTTGCATAGGATATGATTCTGGTTTGGACTTTGGTTTATGATGCATGATTAAACATTACTGTCGTTTTGTGTACCACAGGCACATGACTCAAAGTCATCATTGAGTCTTTGCTTGTTATTTCTCAGACTATTTATGATCCAGAGATTCCATAGTTTTAGTTAAGTTTGGGATGTGCTTCTGGTCCTGAGCCCTGGATGTCCTTCAGCCTGAACAGAGGGGCCAGTGGGATGAGATGGCTCAGCCAGGAAAGGCACCTGCCACCGGGCCTAAGGACCCAAGTTTTATTGCTGGGACCCACATAGTGGAAGGCGAGAACTGACTTTGTTGCTGACCTCTGACCTTTACATGTGCGTTGTGGCATGCATTTGTGTTTAGGCACACATACATAAATGTAATTGAGAGGAAAAGATTTTCCAACTCCCAAAATCATGAACAAATTCTATTGTGGGACACCTGTTTCCTTCGACTGGCATATTCCCGTGTGATTCAAATTATCTTGAAGGTTTCATACATGGAAATGAAATAATTTCATTTTTACATTGCTATACCAGCAGTTAGCAAACTTAAAACAGTTATAAAGCATTGCATATACTCAGTTAGTGTTGCTGCTGCTGCTTTGTGGGTTGTGCTGTCTCTGTTACACCCATGGGTGGTGCTGCTGGATGCATGCAGCTGCATGTGGCCAGTGGACTACAGTGTGAGAGCCCTGTTCTAAGTCACATCCCTTTCACACATGCCCACCAGATAGAGGTAGTTTCAATAGTCACCTTGCAAACCCTGGCTCCTCTCTCCACCTTACCTTCGCAAAGTTTACTGTTGAATAGTACACCCATGGGATACAATTGGGATCAGAGGGCCCAGGACCTGATCTCTTCGGGACATTCCATCTGTACGTTTTTATTTCTCCTGAAATTAAAGAGAAAATTAAAATTGAATCTTAGATTTACCTGAAAAAGATACAAACAAGTCTTTAAATATTTTAGACAGTGAGATATTTTCTCATGTGCCAGATAAGTTCTTATAAAATTTATACCTTGATTCCTATAGTTTCCAACTGACAGAGCTTATCTCTGTGATCTCAGACTCCATCCTTCCCTTAGTTTGCCTGTTTTTATTGTCAATTAGCATTCGGGATGTAAAGATGTATTTCACAGTGCACTGTTTAATTCTGCTTGAATTTTGTGTCTTCTTTCCGCCTATCCTTCAGTACACTTTGTCCTCAAGGGTCTCAGTCTTAGCCTCTGGTACTATAGTGACTAATATTGCCAATTTGAGAGTACCTTGAATTACCTAGGAAACAGGTTGCCAGGAACACCTGTGAGGCATTATCTAGATTAGGTTAGCCTTTGAGCATGTCCATGAGGGAATACCTTGCTTAGGCTAACTGGGGTGGGGAAACCCACAGTGATTTATGGTAGCATTGTGTCATGGCCTGGGATCCTAGACAGATGGAAAAGGAGAAGGCAAGCTGAGAAGCAGCATTCCTTTCTCTCTGCTTCCTGACCATTGATGCAATGTGACCAGTCACCTCATGTTTTTGCTATGGTGACTTCCCAGAAATGACCTGGAACCTGGAACTGTGAGCCAAAATTCACCCTTCCTTAAGTAGCTTTTCCAAAATATTTTTTACCAAGAAACAGGAAAAGGGAGGCCAGAAGTGTAGGCATAATGTTTTTGTGCACCCTGTAAAGGTTATCCTTGTGTATTCACATGCTGATTCTCTGACCCCAAATCTTGCTTCAATCCTGAAACACATTGTAATGCTTATGTCAAGAATTTTCTGCCTCAAGTTTGTGTAAAAATGCTTATCATTTATTCTCTGCCTTGTCAATAAAACCAGATCAGCCAATGGCTGGGCAGACGACAGAATAGAATGGGACTTCACTAGCCAGGAGAGGGGATAAGAGAGGAGAGGAAGACAGATTGAGACATGAGGAGGAAGGAGAGGAGACATCATGAGAGTTCAGCTGAAGCATGGAATGCCCTAAATGCAGGTATTATGGGGATTTTGACTGAGAGGTAGCCAGATTAGCTTAGAGGATTAAAATAGATCACTAACTGTCCAGGTATTACAGTAAAACTTGATTAAATAAAACTTGGTCTCTCTGTTTTGTTATTTGGGAACTAGCTAGGATAAATAAAAAGCTGCTATATTAATTTACAGCATACATTTATGTTAAAATTAACATTACACAGCTGAGAGTTACCAGGGACCTTTGAGTACTCCCTCCTCAGTCCTCCTCCTTCCTCATTCCTCCTCCCTCCTCTGTCCTCCCTACAAATCAAGGAAGTCAGAATATTGTGAGGCTGTGATTTGAGCACCAATGTTTTGAAAGCTTCTCATGTGGTACTGTGCAATGCAGCTAGTATCAGAGTAAGAGAGACCTAATTGCAAATCTCTACACTATGGAATGGTTTGGAGGGGGGGGGGCGGTGAGGAGCAGCAAGCAGAGTCTTGCTATATAACCTATGCTATTCTCAAACTCACATTCCTCTTCCCTCAGCTTCCCACCTTCTCAGCATGTACTGCCGCATCTGGCTGAACTTTCCATTTAACTGACATTTGACAAAGTACTTAGATTCCTTGATTTATAATTTCCTTACCAGTAAACTAGGTTAGTCCCCATGTTTTAGGATTTTGTAAGGATTAATTGAATTGTATAAGTTATATGGAGACGGTACTACACTCCAGGTAGTCAATAAATGTTAACTTTTTGCTTGTGTTTTTGTTTTCAGAAGCAAAGTCTCCTTAGGTAGCACTGAATAGATAAAAATCAGGACACAGAAGGGAATGAAGCCCCCCAGTCACATGGTGTGACACGAACAACAAAACCCACTATACAGGCTACCTCTGTGGAGTCAATACTCTTGTTTTCTGAGAGATAATTCAAACAAGAGCCTCAACAGCTAAAGACCCATGCTTCAGAATGTCTTACACCCTGTGACCTTTGACTTTAGCTTTATCAGCACCCCTCCATAAACCCAGACAGCATACCACAAACCACCTTTCAGTTTCATCTACAAATCAAAACGAGAAATTCTTTACAACAAGTGAACTAAGCAAAACAGATCATTTTAAACGGAATCTTTAAACTTTGTTTAACCTTTGAATCTGGTTGAAAATTACATCATTGAACATCAGAAGCTACAAAACCATATATTTAGCTATGGTTAAGATACTTTGAGCTCAAGTCTATCTCTGGAGAAGCCCACCCCCAACTCCTTGGGTAAGTTCTGTCCTCTTCTTAACGAACTCCAATTTTGCTTCATGCTGATCATGAAATTCTTTTCTATTTAGAAGTCATGATCCCTGCTATACCACATACAAGCTTCTGGAAAGGACTCTTTGAGTGGCATAGTCAACAATGTTATTAGGGGTAAGAGGTCAATTGATAGGTTCATCTCCCATTATTGCTGACAGACTATATTGGCCTCAGACTTGAGCATGCTCACCTGACCCTCCAGAGTACTTATATTGTAGGCACACACCACCACACCCAGTTGGTTTTTTTATGCTTTAATAACAAATGTACACACCCCTATGAGTAGGCTCCATATCTTGCCTTGAGCCAATATATTCATATTAACTATCATGATAGCCACATTGCAGAAGAGCCAACTGAAAGTTTATTTAAGTCATTGGTTCCTTTGACCTATGCACATCCAATTCCTATCCAGTAAGAATAATAAACCTTTGCCTTAGCTTGTGTACAGAAAGTGAAACAGAAGTGATGCTTTGGTGTAACCTCGTTTTCTTTGCTGATGTAACAGTGGGTAGTAATCCAACTTTGGATGTGATTTCTATTACGTCTCCTTGAAGTCCCTTTGCCTTGTGCGTGACAAGACAACCAGCTGGTATTTAACTTCAGAAAGGCAAGTAGCTGCAGATGTGATGTTATTTAAACTAGAATAATCTGTTGTTTGCCCAGCGGCAACATAAAGATGTTCAGTAAATGTTTGTTGAATGGACAGCTGTGGAGGGCTGACTGAGAAGTCTCCCACGTGCTCCTGTAGCTAAACACTTGTTCCTCAATTGGAGACACTGTTTGAGGAGGTTACGGACCTCTTAGGAGGTGGAGCCATGCTGGAGAAGTCCGTCACTCAGGGTGGCCTTTCAGAGTTCCTAACGTCACCCGACTGCAGTCTGCTCTGTCTGGCTCTATTTGCATCTGAAGATGTGAGTTCTCAACTTCCCACTCCATTTGCTTGATGCCATGCCTCCTCCAGTGTTATATATCTTGCCCCTCTGGAACTGTGAGCCCCCAAAAAGCCTTCCTTCTGTAAGTTGCCCTGGGCATAGTGTTTTAGCACAGCAACAAAAAGTAATTAATACAATGGTTTGATTTTTTTTTTAATTGATAGGGTCTGTTTACTTTTCATTTCTAAAATGTACCTATTGTTACTGTATGTGTGTACCTGTGCCTGATGGGGTGTGTGTGAGAGTGCCGGTGGTGTGTGTCACAGTGTGTGCAGGGTCAGAAGAGAACACTCAGTAGTCAGCTCTCACCTTCCACTTTATTGAGGCTGTGGCTTTGTTGTCTTTGCTGTGGGACATACTTGAGGCTAGCTAGCCTATGAATTTCTGGCTGATTCTCCTGTCTCTGCCTCCCATATTACCCTGCGTAATGAAAAGACGATCAATGTCATATGTCACTGGGGCACTGCAAATTAAAGCAATGAGGTGATAACACCATATACTTGCTGGAATGACCAAAGTCTAAAATAGAAAATATTGGTGAGCATACAGCACAAGGAGGCCCTCTCACTCAAGGTGGGAACATAAAACAGCACAGCCACTTCTGAAGACACTGGCAGTTTCTTTAAAAACTCCCATATTCTCACCACACAATCCAGTGATTGGGTTCTCTAGTATGTACTCAAAGGAGTTGAATATTTATGACCATACAAAAACCTTCACGTGAATATTTAAAAAAAAAAAAAACTGGTCACTATTTAGAAATTATGATGTATAACCTATGTTACCATCAAAATTGTTCATCTTGTCTCCCTTCTCCCCCCTCAGCTCATCTTAGTCACTTCAGAGAAATATATGATGAAGAAGTCAGGGCCTGGAGTCAAATAAACAGGGTTTCCGTCATCATTCTCCAGAGCCCTGCCTAGTCATCTGCTGTTCTGTGCCTTCATCATTTGTTGAGTGACAGAACCAGACATATTTTATCAGCTCTAAGGGTAAAATTTCTATATCGAACATACCTGAAGTTAGACTGTATCACTAAATTTGTAACATGTTATAGTTCAATGGATGGTGAGTTTTCTTTTCTTGTTTTAGTAACAGATAACACAGCAATGGACACTACAATGAATGACTTCAGAACTGGTGAAATAGCATCCGCATTGTTGGATGGTTCGATGGATGCATTAAGGGGTTTTGGTTTTTTTTTCTTCTTTTAAAAAGATTTGTTTATTTATTTTACGTATATGAGTACATCCTTGCTCTCTTCAGATACACCAGAAGAGGGCATCAGACCCCATTGCAGATGGTTGCGAGCCACCATGTGATTGCTGGGAATTCAAATTCAGGACCTCTGGAAGAACAGTCAGTGATCTTAACCACTGAGCCATCTCTCCAGCCCTGGTTGTTTCTTTTTAATTTCAAATGTAGAACATGATCTCTGACACACGGTAGCACTAAGTGTGTGTTTGCCACAGATATTTCTGACTACACTGTGAGGTCTGTGACAGGGCCCTATTGCAAGTGCTGGGTCATTGGCTAGATAAGGAGTTCATATCCTGAGACTAGGCAAGATCCGCTCAGAGACCAGAAGAGGAGATCCTGGTGTCTCATCGGGATGTAGCAGACTTTGGTGTGACTTACCTGGCTTTGTGGCAGGCACTTCAAGGAGTTTCCCACTGTCTGAATCCTCTATACCCTGGGCTGCATGGAATAGGGTCGGCTGGCTTTGTTCTTAAAGATAATGAGAATGGAGTCCCCCACCTCAGCATGAATCATTGGTCCTAAAGGCAAAACACAACCAGTACATCACAAATAACATGTCATGCTTAGCTGACCTGCCTGAGTTCAAATTCTTCCTCCTTCCCCTAACAGAAGGCCTTGGGTAAGTCATGTAATCAGAATCTCAATTTTCTCATCTGCAAGATGGGTTCAATAAGACTATTCCCATAAGACTATGAAATAGAATTGTGTGTGTGTGTCTCTCTCTCTGTGCGTATATATGTGTGTATCATAGAGTTTATTTCTTTCCAACAAAACCAAGCATTCAGTAAATTCTTACTGTTAACAAGCAGCAGAGCTTCAGTTGTAATCTATGTTCAGTTGGATGGGAAGTGTCCCCCATAGCCTTGGGCATTTGAATGCTTGGTCTCCAGTTGGTAAGCACTATTTGGGAGGTGCAGGTGGTAGTCTTATTGATGAAGTACATCAGTAGGGATGGACTTTAAGATTAGGATCTTCACACTGTTTTCAGTTTGCGCTATTTTGTGCTTGGCCTAGAAGATGTGAGCTCTCAGCTTCCTGCTCTGGTTGCCATGCCCTGCAGCCTGCTGCTATGCCTCCCTGCCCTGATAGACTCTCAAAGCCCAGATAAACTCTTCCTTATATAAGTTGCCTTGGTCATGGTGGTTTTTTTCACAGCAACAGAAAAATAACTATTGCTAATACCTGTACTGAACCTTAAGGAACCTAAAATTGCATATGAACTGATAAATGGATTTGTTACTAATAATGAGGCTCCCATGGGATGATGGGTAGGCAGTAAAGCAGGTATGATATGCATGGACTCTGGGCTGGCTGTTACCTGATGAGCAGGTAACATCAGTCATCGCTAATGCATGTCCAGTGCTGACTCTCTTTATGTGGGTATTGTGATGGTGATTTAACTGCAACTTGACCCACCTGAGAAGAGTCTTAATGAGGGACTGCCTAGATCAGGCTGACCTGTGGTCCCACCTGTGGGGGATGGTCTTTATCACCTTAACTGATATAAGGAGACAGCCTGAAAGTTGACAGGTTTGGGGCCTTAGGCTGTCTGAGAGTAGAGGAAGCTAGCTGAGCACTAAGCATGAGTTCATTCCTCTCTGCTCTTGGCTGTGGATGTGATGTTACCAAGCTGTCTCAAGCTCAGGTTGCTGTGTCTTCTCCATTGTAAGAGGCTGTAGCCTGGAACTGTGAACTGATAAAGGCTTTCTCCTCTAGGCTGCTGTTGTCAGGGTGTTTTTGTTTGTTTGCTTGTTTTTTATCTCTGCAACCGAAATGAAACTATGTCAGATGCTTTGAGCATACACATGCTCACTTTCCTGTTGAGAGCAGCTAGCTTCTGTGTGTCCGCGCAGGTGAGCCCCCATCGGCTGGAGGGACGGAGTTGTACCAAGTGCCTCTTGCTTTGCAGTGCTAGGGAAACACCCCAACAAGATCGAATGTGGGGCTCACAATCATCTTCACCAGGCCCAGCTTTGTGGTGCAGACTCCCTTTGTAGAAGCATCACCCACCTGATCCCTGAGGGTCCCCCTTCAGCATTTGGTGTGTTCTACATTCATCCAGAGATAAGCCCTTAGATGGTAAGTGGTGAGTCACCACCCATTCGGTTGGCACTGAAACAAGCCCAGCTTTGATTTAGAGAGATATGGCTAAAGTCGTTAATACATTTACATTTTGTTGAACTATAGTTATCTTCAAAAGTAAAAAAGAAACTGCTATGTGTTTAAGCAGTAAGCGTGGACACAGTTCAGAGAGTTTGCACACATTAAATCATTACTGTTCACGACTCCACTGCACAAGCCTTGCTGTACTGGTTTAAAAAGAAAACGATTCCTTCCAGCTGACATGCTGTGTGATGGGACACATAGCAGTGGTGGACAGAGGTGGACCTGTGCGTGCCCGTGAGTTTCTGGGAGTCCAGGCCACACTAAGCTGCAGCTGATTAAAGGGGACTCACACCCCACTGGAGAGACTGGGGCTGCTAACTTGCAGTGTAAGTCACTCTTTCTCTGTTACTGATCAAGCTGGGCTCTTGGGGAACATGCCCCGCCCCTCAGCTAGCCCAACCTTTTCCTTTGGAGCTCTGTGCGCACTTAGAGCTCCAGTGTGTGACTCATGGATTGCTCATGTGGAGTGAAAGCAAGTTGGTGAGTCAACAGAACATGGCGGGGTCCGGGAGGGGAGCACCTAATCACTGGAGGCTGTTGGCTTGTGTAAACCACTCTTGCAAAGTTACCTGTGGTGTAAAAAGCATTTCTAAAATCCTTTAGGTTAGCCTTCTGTCTTAAAAATCTTTTCAAGTAGGCGGGTCTAGTGACTCCCAGGTGAGGAGGAAGTGAGGGAGGAAAGCAGGACGGGCGTTGTTCATAGCCAGTCGTACAACTGAGGCACCAGCCAGCCCAGAGTCCATGCATAGCATATGCCTGGTCAGGTCTGAGGCCCAGGGGTCAGGTCAGGACCTGTCACCCTCGGCACCCACCTCACACAAGGGGCCCCTTTTTGTTCTCTCTCAGTTTTACAGTGTGTTCTATGTCACTGTGCACACGTGAGCCAAGACCTTAAGGAGCTCTCACAGACACTCTGCCTGACATACTGAGTCATCAAACTTTTTAAAAGGAAAATTTCTCAGCTCAATAGAGAGGCAGGAAGGAGTGTGAAACACCAGGTAGACTACCCTGATGACAAGGATCCTGTGGTGTGTGTGAGAGGTGGGGATAAGGCGGGAGGGAAGACAGAGATGCCCACACTTGGGGCTGACAGGCTGAAATCCACCATACCCAAGAGTTGAAGGTGCTCCTCTTGAGGTGGCCGAGCTTTAATCTCCACAAATTCTCCATTTGTGTATTCTCTATAAACCACCTTCCTGTACTGAGAGCCAATCCAGTTTCAGTGTGGTTCATAAATATATCTCCATGTCTGCAAAGAAGAGGCATTAGAAATCAAGGTTGTCGGAAGATGGGAAGACTGTGGGTGTTATCTGGGGGGATGCTCCCCGAGCTGGGACCAGGGTCTCCCTTAGGGAGTTGGCCTTTGCACCACCTCTGAGAGTAGGGATAGAAATCAGCACCTAAGAGCCCCTCGGGTCCTCATGAGAGGAACCCAGCTCAGACCCATGGCCACCCTTGGAAACCATTACTGTCACTTGCTGCAAGGCTCTAAACTGGGCTAACCTCAGAGAATCCTAGCAGAGGCTGTGCTTCTCTGGCTGGCACTAGTCGAACACACACACACACACACACACACACACACACACACACACACACCTTATGTTCTGAAATCCTCCAGGTTTCATGGCTGTCCTTCTATATCCTTGATAGGCACACCCCCCAACCCCCTGCCCCCATGACTGCCACCACTCACTGAAAGCCTGCAGGGTATACTGTGAGTGTAGTTGTGTGCAAATGAGTAATTCTTGCTATTTTCATGTTCTAGAGACCCACCCAAATCGTGAGTTGTACGTGTAGCTGTTCAAAGACATGCTAACAGATGTCTGTGTTGTGCTGACACTGACCTTCTCAGTTCTTCTCTTTTATTTTTCCCATAAACACATCCCAGCACTGCTGTGCTTGGGGACATGCGAGAGGGCTTCTGCACCCTTCTTCTTTCTAACAGAGGACATTGTAAGGCGCACAAATGTAAAAGCTATGGCATGAAACGGGCCAAGAACACTGGCTCACGACAGCAGAGCAGAATCAGGACTCCGATCTGCTTTAATGGATGTTTCGCCAGGCCGCTGATGTTTGCGAAGCTCTTCAGATATCTTCAGATTGTCACAGGAACCTCAAGTGTTTCTGAGGGATTTGGGGATGCTCTGGGGTGGTGTTCCCTCCTGTGTGTCCCCAGCACCTTCCTGGAAAGCTGGTCTTTCACGCCACTCTGTGCAAGTGGAGTGTGACAAACAGATTTTAACAAGTAGGCACACTTGTAAATGGTGATGTTGGTGAAAAGTGAGGAGCAGCTCTCTGTGTCTGTCACCAATGTAGGTCACAAAAGATGGAGAAGAAAACTCAGGAACAGCTGGGTGCAGTGGCGTGCATATAACCCCAGCTGCTTGGAAGGCTGACACAGGATGGCTAGTTCAAGACCCGACTGGGCTACACACTGAGATACTGTCTCCAAGAAAAAAAGAACAGATCACCTTCATTTCTAAAATAGGGTGAGTCTAATGTCCTTCCACCTCTCCCAAATTAACCACCTGTGTTCTAAGCACAGTTCTGCATGCCTCTCCGCACCATCTACATAACTTCCTTCCTTCTCTCCACTATGCAGACAGAGTGGTCTGCTCCAAGTCCAACCCTCTCTTCCTTGTGGGAAACCTCTGAGTGCTTCCCTGGCAGATCTTCTCAGTCTGTCTAAGACCCTGCATTTTCTGTTTTCCCTAACTTCTGAACCTGACTAGCTGTCACTGTAACTCCCAGACACAAGGGTCATTCTAAGTGTTTGCTCTCTTTAGCCTGGGGAGCCCTCAACCCATCTTATCTTTGGATATGTTCATCGCTCTGTGAAGAGCTACTTCCCCCTTCTTCACCATCTTATGCTCCACACCTTATCTCAAAGACTGCATCCTCCAGGTAGCTTCCATTAAGCATGCCCTTCCCCCACCACTCCCCGAGATAGGCTGTGAGTTATCACTGAACCTCCCCTCTGTTAAAGATTGCTTCCCTTCCTGCCAGATCCTCAGTACCCTTCCGGCACTTATTCAGTGTGGGAAAGCCCTGGTCTGTGCTCCGCACAGTCTCATCAGCAGTCTGTCCAGCGGACATTCAATAATACATACACACACCTCTGACCAGACTACACTCACTGCAAAGAGAGAGTCTACCTTATACATAATCTGTGGGTTTTAGCTGTGCCTGTGACCAGCACAGACCAGAACTGTGTTCTGTTTGCTATTTTCCAGCTCTCCTCCATGCAAACGGCGCACATCAATTGCTATATAAGAACTTTATCACATCTGATGCTGGGAAGATGCCGACTGACTGAGTCATGTGTGCCATGAGGCCACTATGACAAATTGTTTATAAAAGTCTAAGCAGATGCCGTGTGTAATTATTGCTCGTAGATGCTCATTATGGCGAGCCCTGGAATTACTAAATTATATATATATTGGTCTTCAAGTTCAAGAGTGTTAGCACCATAACTTCATTTTTCTTTAACAACTTGATCTACTTTTTCAGATTTACTTTTGTTGCACAAATCTGATGCTGACATTGTGCCAGTGGATCCGTGTGTTGCCTTTCAGGAATCCTGATGTCTTCCTGCCATACTCTAAAGAAATCTGGATATGGAGGTGGTGCTGGTCAAGGCAATAAGTGTCTCAGAGATGGTTTGTATCAGGAAGTGGGTCAAAGTAATAGCCTTGGGGCAAAACTGGATGCACAAGCCAGAGATGTGGTCTATACACCTGCAAGCTTCTCCAAAGACTGAAGCAGGGGGATTAGAAAGTGAATTCCTGCCTGGGCAACTTAATGAGATCCTGTTCTAAACAAACCCGGGTGCTATCAGTGGTAGAGTGCTTATTTAGATGTAGGAGTGTCGGTTTGACCCTCAGTACTGAAAAGCCATCAGGGGCACAGAAGCTGGCATGGAGACCTTCAACTCGCATCAGTGGAGAGACTGTGGATGTGCACCACGGGGCATGCACATGCTTTGTGTGGGGGTAGGGGTGGTGTCAGAGGACAACTTTGAGAGTTGGTTCTCTCCCTCCACTGTGGGACATAGAGATTGAACATGGGTTGGTAGGCATACGCAGCAAGCCCCCTTACCTACTGAGTCATTTCATCGTCCCTCTTCTGAATTCATATAAAGTTGACAAAACTATAAAATTTGGTACAATTCAAACATATGGCTGTGTCCTTATCCCATGCCACTTTGGTTGGCTTATGGTCACGGACCAGAACAGTGGGGAATTAATTCATTTTATCCCCCTTTCCTACCATCACCCTCCTGTTTTTCTGGGCTGTTTAGCCCAGAGCCCCAGAGCCAGAAGTACACACAGAAGCATAGTTTTTTTCTCCTCACTTATCTCTAAGGTGGCAGTGTTATAATAGCTCTTTCTTAAAACAATGGCTGACATGTAAGAGAAGGAGCTGATGTGCTGAGCTTATGGGATGCAGTGTGCAGAGGTGTCTGCACTGCACACATGAAGGAGCTGGGTGGTAAGGAGAGCTTGGTATAGAGCTAAGAGCAATGACAAGTACAAGTAAAAAGGACAGTGTGGAGTGTCGGAGAGAACATGGGTTTCCCCTGGGAAGATCCGTGTTCGGCTCTTGTTCTCCCGCAGGCTAGCCGAACGCCCTCACTCTTCCCATGGAGGCCGCATATACATACCAGGGCAGTTATATCCAAGCAGCAGGGAGTTGTAAAGCAGAAGGCCTTAACTTAGGGGAAGTTGGCAGACTGTGCCGGAACCTTCCTTGTGCCCCGGGAAACTTGGTTCTTGGACTCCAGTACTAGGACAGTAGAGGAAGGACCAGGACTCACAGAGCATTGTTTGGCTTGAGCATGGCCGATGCTTTAACGTGTGATCCTGGCTGGCATCATTTCAGTCTTTCAGATTTGCTGGGTAGCTTGGCTACCTGCTCTTCCCACCCTGACTCGGGAATCTCTCTCAAGGCAGTAGCCTCTCAGTTCATCCTTGGATGTCCCCACTGGGATCCATGTTTGCCAGCACCATTTCCCCTGCTCCCCTCCCGTGCACCACTGAGTCTACAGCAGCCCATCCTGTCACCCAGATCCACATACCTTCTCGGCCTCACCTGCTTCATTTTTCTTCCCAGCCCCACTGTTGTTGTGCGTTCCACTCTTCCTCTAACACTTCCATCTGCATTCTCATTTAAAAAGTTTGTCCATCCATCCATCCATCCATCTCTCCCTCCATCCATCCCTCCCTCCCTCCATCCATCCATCTCCTCAGTCACAGATTGGAGACTAGAGGTACGGGAATGCACTTTGGGGCCCTCAGGATAACCTCTGTCCTACTTCCAGGTGAGGAGACAGAAGCGTCTCTAATTTTTCTGTGCTCATAAGGAAAAGTCTCTGCCTGTGGAACTATGCACATAAAGCCCAGCCGCTTGGTTTCCACGGGTGCTAAGGCCCACAGAGCATGCGCATTCCCACCGAAGAGCCGTAGCTTCGCCCATGGTACCTTTCCCCTCCTGCGTCCAAGTGCTGCTTTTCGAACTCCCAGTTTTTGTTAGGGGCATAATCCCATTCTACCTCTTCAGCGGCGATGAAAAAGGTTCTTAGCATCCCGTAGGGCGGCTCAGAAGGGTCCCTGTTGCCACAGCTGCTGACCTCATAGATCTGACCCATCCCACTCGTGAAGTGGTGCAAGGTGGAACAGAACACCTTGAAAATACCTGAGGAGAAAAGGCTTGTCATTGTGATCACGACTTGATATTTCTGGCAGTGGTGATCTTACTACACGTATATATTTTATTCCAACGTCAGTAACCAATAAGATGGACTTTTAAAATACCGATCTCCTGGTAGGTATAAAGCAGAGCTTATGAGGAATAAGTTACTTTTTTGTTTTTGACTCTAATAATTTTGGAGGGAAAAATACTACATAAAATTCATTTGTAGTAGAGGGAAAAAAAATCAAAATATTGTGACCAAGAAAGGACTTCCGTGGATCATCCCTGCTGACACATCCCTGCTTAGAATCAGTCACTCCTGGAAAATTACTGATCCTAACGACTCTCTCAGCCCTGCCCAGTTTACAGGGAACTAATTACCTGTGAGATGAAAGACCTAGACAACGTTCAAATTAGGTCACGGTTAGGGATTCTGCCCTGAAGGATTTTGCAAATTATAAAGCAGTATGTATGAGAGGCAAATCTATTACATCACTACAGCCTCAAGCCAGGGAAGGCTCCTGAGTATCATAATCTAGATGGAAAGAAACAAAAAGATCAACTGCCTTTCTCCTGGAGTATCAACAATGACATCTGACAGAAAAGTATGCAACTTAAAAACTGAATTTCTAGATGTATTGGCATTTTTCACCAGACAATTATGTGAACTGAAATCATCGAGGATATTAACTGTCAATGGAATTATTGGATCAGTCTCCCTGTTTTCTGACAGACTGTTCCTAGAGACATGTGATTAACGAGCTTGTCTATAACTACCCATAGGTGCAGGGAGAGCCACTTTTATTCACTTTAGCTGTTGTCGAGATATTGACACCATTTCTGGATGAGCAAAGCTGGTTAGTTCAGTATGTCCATTGAGCCCACTTTGAGCAGAATCCCAGTAAAGCATAGTAATACAGATGTATTATTAGTACTACAGACCTAGGAAGATCTTTGTAAAACCTCAGAGAAGACTCCTGGGAAAGACCTCTCTCTCCACAGGCTTGTACCAGATAGAACACAATCAAGAGTTCTCTGTAGCTCCTCAACAGCAGAGTCATTATCTTCTCCAGGAGCAAAGGGAAGAAGGGTCTTTCTGTCTACCATCTGCTCTAGACCTCTCTCTCCCTCTCCTCTCCCTCTCCCTCTCCCTCTCCCTCTCCCTCTCCCTCTCCCTCTCCCTCTCCCTCTCCCTCTCCCTCTCCCTCCCCTCCCCCTCCCCCTCCCCGTCCCCCTCCCCCTTCCCCTCCCCCTCCCCCTCCTCCCTCCCTCTCGTCCTCTTTCCTTCTTCCCTGTCTCTGTCTCTCCTCTGTGTGTGTGTATGTGTGTGTGCATGCATGTGGAGTGCGCTTTCCTCAGGAGCACAAACATGTTTTGATAGACAGAGTCTTTGGCCTGAGACCCAACAATTAGCCAGGCTGGCTGTGCAATGGGCCTCAGGGATCTCCCTATTCCCACAGCTACAACCCTAGGGCTACAAGTATGTGTCAGTACATACAGATTTGTGTTTTTATTGTCTATTAAAGCAACTATGCAATATTTTATATTTAGACTGAAGTATACATTTCATATAATATGCTCTGATTACAGTTTCTCCTCCCAAAGCTCCTCCCAGATCTTTTCCAACTACCCACCCATCCAAACTCACACCCTTCCTTTCATTAGAATACAGACATCTCAAACAAACCAGGATAGGATGAAACAAACTAACAGAAGAAAAAGAAGCAAAGAAAAAGCATAAGAACCACATGTTGATGCCGTAACACATATATTTACAGATAGAGACATCCCATTTAAAAAACAAAAACAAAACTGGAAACAATGTATATGCAAAAGCCTTTAAGGATAATAAGAAAACAAACAAACAAGAAAGAATAAGAATAATGTCCAGACAAAGTATTATGAAACAAGATGCATGTAGCTTCTCCACGGAGGGGCTGGGGATTGAACTCAGGTCCTAATGCTTAGAGAGTAAGCGCCTTACTAGCTGAGCCATCTCCCCAGCCCTCTACCTACTTTCTGATTATTCTTTGCAACTCACAGGTAAAGGACAGGAATTATTGAAATAGCCAGACTTTTTTTTTTTTTTTTTTTTTTTTTGCCAGTCACAGATTTATGCTCACCACCAAACACAAGGCAGAAGTTATCACTAGGATGAAGGTCCTTGGAAATCCATGGGACACATGAGTAATGATGTGCACTGGAGGAAGAAACCAGACTGCTGCTTGCATACCAGCCAGCTCTGAGTCCCTGTTCGAGCTGGTCCCTGTTTGTATGGATTGGAAGAGTTTGACTGTTCTCTGTCCCTGCTCTTTTTCGGTGTATGTTTGAAAACCAGAATTGTGCTCAATGCAGCTCTTGGTTTAGGTGATTTACAACCAATTGAGTATATTAATGTAGACAGGTGGAACACTGTAGGAGCATTCCAAGACAAAGAATATAGAGCTTCTATTTGCAGAAAGCTCTTGGGCAAAGGTTTTGAAGGATCAGTCTCAACTTCTTAACTGACCGCATAGCCAAATTTAGAATGAAGTCAAGCAGTGGAAAGTTCATTGCTACATGAGGAGTGCGTCGGGTGCTCATCTCAGAGAGCATCACCACTTGGCTCTTGCTAACACTGATGGAGAAGTTGAATGGGTTGAATGCCCTGCACGGTAGTCATCCTCACTGGTAAGTAGCATATGCTCTAATGTGTTCCTCAGTATCTTTTCTTATTCTTAAAATGTCCTAATGGTCCCTTTAATTTGGAATCTCTCAAAAAAAAAAAAAAAAAAAAAAAGGAAGAGGTTCCAGAAACAACATGGACTCTAAACCCAAGGCAGCTTGCTTCTAGGGAAAGCAAGGATGTTCAACAGAATGGAAATAAAGCAGTCTTCAGATAACTCATCCCCAAACACTGTCCATCCCCAGGGGAAGGAGGCCAGGCTACAGTGACAGCTACATCAGCAGCTCCATAGCCTAAAGCATCCACTCGGGTTTCACGCCAGGAAGATGCTTCAGAGAATAGCTTAATGAGAGGAAGAAGTATCTCATGGATATGAATTAACATATGCACCTATTATTCATGAGGATTCACCTCAGACTCATGGGGATTCAGCTGAGGTTTACGTGAATTCACCAGGGATTCACATGAATTCACCAAGGGATCATCTGGGTTCACCTGGACTCCCCCAGGGTTTATGTGGGTTAACCTGAGGGTCACATGGATTCACCTAGGGTTCATGTGAATTCCACTAGATTCATGTGAATTTACCTACGGTTTGTGTGGCTTACCTGGGATGTGTGAACAAAGTCATGTAAAGGACTCCCAACTCTGCTTCTTGGTTAACAACTCCTCTATCTTTTACACTACATCTTTTGCACTAAGATAGCCAGAAATCTGATTCAAATCATAACTGTATCTGTTTCTAGAGTCTTTGACATGCCATGCCAAGGCCTACCAGTTTTTCTTGGATGAGGATTTTACGGGGACAAGTTGGAACCTGATACCTGAGATGGCCCTGGCAGGTTTACCTGAATGGTCTGGCTGCATGTATGCCGTTGTGGACATGTGGGGAAACAGAGCCAGGGAGTCTCGATGAGTCCCTCGTAGGTGGATGGTGTTGCCTTGGAAATAAACTCCATGCATGTCTGTGTCGGTGCCCATTCCAATCAAGTGCCAGGAAACTCTGTCCTTCTTGCACATGCTTAGGCCTGGCTGGCTGCCATACATGTAGCCATTAATAGCTAAGAGGAAGGGAAAAGATAGTGAGTGTCCACTGTAACTCTCTAGTCAAACAAAAAACACCATCTCAGAGCGCAATTATCAGTGTGCTTGTGAGAAAATCTCAAGCATGTGATCTGGACATGAGCCCTTTGTTATTAGAGAATGAATACTACTAGAAAAGATGCTACAAGGTGGCTAGAACTAACAATAAATCTGAAAATATACTAAAATTATAAAACACATTAAAATTAGCAACACATTTTCTTTTTTTTTTTTTTTTTTTTTTTTTGGTTTTTCGAGACAAGGTTTCTCTGTATAGCCCTGGCTGTCCTGGAACTCACTCTGTAGACCAGGCTGACCTTGAACTCAGAAATCTGCCTGCCTCTGCCTCCCAAGCACTGGGATTAAAGGCATGCGCCACCAACGCCTGGCAGCAACACATTTTCTAAGACCGGAATTCTAAGAATCACTAAAAAACAAATCAGGTTGTTTTTTGCATTTAAAAAAAAATGACAAGTCTGTCAACACATTGACATGTCACAAGAGCATCATCCTTATAAGAATGTCATTTGAGGAGACTGGAGAGATGGCTCATTGGTTAAGGGCACTGGCTCCAGAGGACCCACATGGCTGGGAACTAACTTGGCACAACCATTTGTAACTCTAGTCCCAGGGGATCCAACTCCCTCTTCTGTCTTCCATAGACCACATGATACATGAGCAAACATGCAGGCAAAATGCCCAAACACATAATAAAATAAGTAAAATAATTTTTCAGATAATGTCGATTACTTCATTATCTTCCCATATTCGTCTAGAAAATTCTTGATATAAAATAATTTTCTTTGAGGTTCTTGTCCTGTTATCTCCTTGTCAGGTGACTTCATCAGTTATTAACTCACTGAATTCAATGCATTTGATTCAGACAGACTCTCATTTGCAAATGGATTTGCATTTACTTTTCCAAGTCATCAGGCGTTTGTTTGCAGAGTTCATAGATTCTGAGTAATTTGGAAGCGTTTCAGTAAATAGGCATTGCATTTGCAGATATGATCAGCGGAGGTAGACTGGGGTTTATTAGGAAGAAGTGTGCTTTTGAAAGGTTAGATCGTGAGTCAATAAGCCTGCTGTATGGTAATGCTCACTGTCTTACCCCCTGAGACAACTGCAAGGTCTGTGGGTTGTGTGGGCGTAAGGACTGTGACAGTAATTTTTACTGATGACTTGACCAGACTTGGAATCACCTAGGAGACACACCTCTAGATGTATCTGTGAGGACATCTTCAGAAAGGTTTACTGAGGGAGAAATGCCCACCCTGGACAGAATGAAAAGGAGAAAGCACCCTGATTGCCAGCATGCCTCGCTCTCTCTCTGTCTCTCTGTCTCTCTCTCTCCCTCCCTCCTTCCATCCTTTCCTCTCTCTCTGTCTCTCTCTTTCCCTCCTTCTTCTACCTCCCACCTTTCTGACTCTGAGTACAATGTGAGCAGCTGCTTCTTGCTCCTGGTATCATGTCTTCCTCACCATGATGGATGGTCCACTCAAACTCTGAGCCACAACAAACCCTTTCTTCCTTAAGATGCTTTTGCCAGGCATTTTGTCAGCAGGAAAGAAAAAAAAGAAAGAAAAAAACCTACCCAGCTTCAAGAAAATAACTAATGAAATGAATACACCCGTGTTTTCGGGGTGATCAGTGACTTTGCCTTGTCTATCAATCCCATCCATCAGTGGTAGCTCTAGGACAGTGCCTTGAGGATGCTTCTGAAACATTACGTCCCATTTAGTATGGATGAGTGTTATGACTGAAAAGCAATGTTTAACTGGTGAGTTCATGTAACTATGACCCACACTTGGTATCTGACTCCCAGCTAATGCCATAAGCAGGGAAGACTAGCTACCACACACACAGAGAGTCTTCTGATATAACCTCGTTGTGAATAAAATTTTCTTTTATTTCTGTCTGTTGGTTAAATCCATGGTAATACCAAGCATACTTAGATTTAGGATTTTTAGTAGAAATCCTTGGGGTGTCTAAAAAAAAAAAATCTATATTTTAAAGAGATATTGATAATACTTTTTTACCAGTAAACTAAATCTTGTCTACAGAATTTGAATGAGTATTATCACACTTGGCTGAATTTGAAGAGAATTTCTTCTGATTCTAAACATGTATTTAATGCTTCTATTTCTAGACCTTTCATTCATTTACTCATTCATAAATACCATTTGAATACAGCTTATAAAATACACACAGCTCACGGCAGAGCAACATATGAGGCCCTCTATCCTTAGTCCTTTGGGTTTTCTCCCTTCTTTGCCGTGCAAACAAGATTGGAACTAAAACCCAGTTAAGTTATAGCAAAGCTCTCCTGAAAGCTGACACTGAAGGTCATTGCTCCCTGAATTCCACAGGTCCAAGTAGGGACTCTGTTAGACCTCAGTACTGGGACTCATGGAAGTCTGTGACCTGGTTACTGAGAGTTATTGTTACCTTGGACTTTGGGAACTTCCTGAAGTAGGGAGCCTAGTTACACGTTCTTCTATATTGTTTTTAAGGATAATAAACAAATCTTCTGCTTGGAACTGAAATAGGAGGTCACATAGCCTCACACATACACACACTGAAATGTTACAGTATGTTAGCAAGTTGGGCAGCTGCTTGCTCCTTTCGTTCTGGTGTCTGGCCTCTTGCTTGCTCTTTGGCTGCATTAGGCAACATGGCTGAAACCAATAGACTCCCATGCTAGTCACAGACAGTCACTGGGCATTATGCCAATGACTGATTAATGCCATTATGCCATTAATCCCAAATTAAGATGATGTGGGAACCACTTATTAATCCTTGCAGCAGGTGCTCATTGTAATTGATTAGGTGTGTGTGTGATCATTCTCCATGATCTGTTATCAGACTGGATGTGGGACTTCATCAGTCGTTTTCTATACTTTGGATCGTCTGTGTTCTTTGCTACTTTAAATTCTGTATTGCTTTGTATACAGACGGCATGATGTTTTAGAAGTGTCACATTCTCAGCATCTCTGGGAGCTCATGAATCAGAAGGCATGAAATGATTTACCTCCTAACCAGGAGCAATACCAAAGACACCAAAATTAGGCAGGCTCAGGCACACTTCCCAGCTGCAGCCCAGCCTCTCGTACCATGCATCCGGTTGGATTTCACAAACTCCTTGTCTTCTTGTCAACACTGAAGGGATGCCAAGTAAACTTCTGGATGTTTTCATCAAGATAGCTGCTGAAATTCTCATCAAAGACTGTGAACAGTAGGTAAAATTCCTTGTCTATTCCTTTCTAAAGGAAATGAAGAAACAAAGGCATACAACACACAGTTTGAGTTAGTTCTAACATTCACCAAAATGGGCTGTCCACGTTAGCCATAGGTTTACCCATTTCGTAAATCAGGATACTGAATGTGTCCTGCTCTTTGTCCACCTGTCTCTAACATGCCTGCTATCCACGTCACCCTCTGTGGTGTCTGTTGTGTTTATAAAAAGAGAGAGGGGATAGGTTTTGGTGGATGTGTAGTCAGGTATGGGGGAAAGGGGTGCCTCCACGGGCCAATGCTGAGGCCAGACACACGATGGTATAGTATAGAATAGTCTATTCAGGGCATAGGGAGGGGAGTTGAGAAGGTAGTAGAGACAGACAGAGAAAGGCAGAGAGGGGAGAGAGGGAGAGAGAGAGAGAGAGAGAGAGAGAGAGAGAGAGAGAAGAGGAATAGAGGAGTAGAGGCCAGCCATGAGCACATGAAGAAAGAGAGGGGAAAGGGGGGCTGGAGAGATGCTTCAGCGGTGAAGAGCACTGACTGCTCTTCCAGAGGTCCCCAGTTCAATTCCCAGCAACCACATGGTGGCTCACAACCATCTGTAATGGGATCTGATGCCCTCTTTTGGTGTGTCTGAAGACAGCTACAGTGTACTCATACAAATAAAA
The DNA here is from genome assembly GCA_021653895.1 of Mastomys natalensis. Taxonomy (NCBI): domain Eukaryota; kingdom Metazoa; phylum Chordata; class Mammalia; order Rodentia; family Muridae; genus Mastomys; species Mastomys natalensis. The sequence continues at coordinate 2,313,826 of JAJTUV010000150.1, forward strand.
TAAATAAATAAATCTTAAAAAAAAGTGGGGGGAAGGGGATAGAAAGGGGGAAGAGGCTAGAGGACAGAGTGGGAGCAAGAAGGCAAGAGAGAGCAGAGGGGGCAAGTGGCCCCTTTTATAGTGAGTCATACACACCTGGCTGTTGCCAGGCAACTGTGGGGCGGAGCTTAGACAAAAATGCTCTCTCTCTCTCTCTCTCTCTCCCTGCTGTTGCTTGCTCCACCGGGCTCCTTAATGATGATCTCAATGACATGATATAGGCTCAGTGGCTCCCCCTACCCACCTGCTCTTCCTGTATTCTACACATTTCTGTCATTGTGTGTTGAGAAAAAGAGAAAGAGAGAGTGAGAGGGAGTGAGAAGAGGAATAAGGAAAACGTGGAGGAAGGGAAATAGGAAAGGAAGGAAAGAAGGAATGAGACAGAACATGGACTTCGGGAGTTTAACTGAATGGTTATGTGTAGGCAATAATGGTCAGAAATCAACTTTGTGTCACCTGACCATACTCTATGATGCCCCTTCACCTCTGGGAGAGTGACAACTGACTGAAAGAAACACTCTTCTCTAAGCCCCTCCCTCTCTCTACCTACCAGAAGAATCCTGAGCAGGTTCAGTCTACAGAGAGACTGACAGACATTCTAAGGCACATTTTACACTAATGGCTTTATCTGGGGCCAAATGCTTTTGGTCTCTCTACTAAATATCAGGCACTTAACTGTGGGGTTTTGTTTGTTTGTTTGTTTGGTTTTTTTTTTGTTTGTCTATTTTCATGAATTTTGAGTAAGTAGTTTCACTATGAATAGTATTTGGTTTAGCAACATCCTCTGCAAACTCTAATTTTTCACTGAGTTTTTTATTTCTAATTTTTTACTCAGTTTTCATTGAGTAGATACAGCATGAGAATGAAAACAAGAACTGTTTACCAGTAGTTCTTGGCCCTTAGCCTTTTTGGCTCAGGCCTTGCCAACACAGTGAGGAGCAGGTAGGTTAGTGGGGAAAGGAAAGGTTAGATGCCAAGTCCTATGTTCTGGTGACCTACGAACTTACTAGGAATAGTTCCTTGAGTCTCAGTGTCTCTGAGTCTCAGTTCCTCTACCTTTAGAATACAAACCACCACGCTGCACTGCCTTCTTTTGCTGTTGAGGAACAGGGCACGTGCTCACTGCATTACACATGCAGACATCCCCAAGGTTGCTTCCTCACAGGAATAACTGACAGTCCAAGATAGACCAGGATGTCTTCTGTCCTTAAAGCCTAGCTAAACAGTCCTCGAGTCCACACAACAGGTGCATGCAATGCCAGATACCATGAGATCTAGCATTTAAATGAATTGATCTGCTGTTTCTGACTAGGAGGGAATTGGTGAAGTGAGCCATTGGGCGAGCAGATTTTCCACTGTTCATAAATGAGTTCCAATTGTGTAGAGGCGGCTTGAGAACCTATGCTTTGTCCCATCTGTAACTGCAACCATCCAAGCCTCAGAGTTGGGACTTAGAAGCAGCTAGCTACATGCCATCTCTTCCTTTCCGCCACCATGATTAATTTCCAGTGACCTACAGCAGCCCTCAGCTTTGGCACAGACTGGAATCACTAGGAGATTCTGATTGAACTATTCTGGAGCATTTGGTTAAAAGATGCTGAAAATGTTCATGGATGTGCCCAAGTCCAAGAAACCTCACTGAGCAAGAAAGATCCAATCACATACACATATAGATCTCTGCAGGTTCCAGAATCAAGGCAACATACAGGTAAGGAAGCCAACCAAATACCAACGACACCACAAGCAGAAATGATAAGATACGGGTCAGAATCTTAAAAGAACCATAGAAGTCAGTTGCAGAAGGAAGAGACACTGTTTTGTCAGTGGCTGCTGCTGCTTAATCTCCAATCACACTGCTGGCCCCTCCCACCTATAACCCTGGGAAGAGTGTGGTGACACTGGTGGCCCACCTGTGTCCCATCCGAATTGAGCGCGCCCTTTTTGCAGACCAACAAAGGCCCCACAAGCCCAGCACTAGTGTCCTTGATTGGCTGGACCGCTGAGAAGTAAACATAGGTCAGGCATGGGGGGTCTTCATCTGTTGGGCTGACGCTTTCCGGTACTGTCCACCTATAGGTGAAGGTTTCACCAGGCTTGACATGAGCCCCTGGTTTCAGAAATCCTGAGGAGATAAATGAAAGTTTCACACAGCCAACAACAGCAATCTTGCCAGGCTGGGTCCCCAGCCCTGGCAGCTCTCTCTGATGATATGATGATATAAAGGAAGGCTGGTTTTCCTTACAAATTCTACCCTGGTCCTCAGATGCTATTTTATAATATAGAAGTTAAAACGGAAGTGTTTTCTTCTTTGCAGATTATATCCTATATTGTATTTGTGCCATGTTTAGCTGACATTGAAAGGATTATAGTATTCCATTCACACAACTAAATACAAATCTATAAGATACCACCAGGTGTCTTCTATATGAAATATATCATACTTAGTCCTGTAGAAGGCACCTGGAAAGTTAAGCAAGCATCCTATCTTTAGGGGCTGGAAAGAGGGCTCGGCAGTTAAAGGCATGTACTGCTCTAGCAGAGGACCTGAGTTTCCCAACATGTGTGTATCAGGTGGCTCACAACTGTCTGTAACTCCAGCTGCAGGAGATCCAATGCCCTCTTCTGTTCTCAATAAGGATGCATGTACTGCATGTATACATGCACAAACATGCATAAATAAGAATTTAAAAATAAACTGTTAAGACAGAGCCTTATCTTTAGCAAGCTTAAAATATAAGGGGGAGGTGTGCCAGTTTAGTAATTAAATCAAACAACAAAAGCAAGAGTGTGTGAGCAAGTGCCCAGGGTTCAGAACTGTAAACAGGCAGGTCTGATCTCTCTGACTCGGGAAAGGCTATGAGTCCACTCGGCATCTGACTTATGCTCTTCAAAACGTTTCCCAGTGAGTTTCCTGAATAGCAAAGTGGAAAATGGTGTTAACTGTGACCTGTCCCCTCCTATCCCAGTTACTCTGAGAATCTTGAATTGGGGTGAGGAAGGCAGGTGCAATGAGCACAGGAGATAGGGTGGCTCTGAGGGAGCATCTCAGCATCAGTCTTTTTGTCACTGAGGGAAAGGCAAGAAACTAACATTTCCTAAGAGATGACAGTAGGCTTAACCTAGGCCTGAATGCGCTCAGTCCTGCCCAAAGCCCTGTGAGGTTATTATTATAATCTGTAATTAACAGGCAAGAAGAACCACATTCACGGAGTTTAGGAGCTCGCTCACAATAGGGAAAGAAGGAACCAAGCTTGTCTCCTTCTTGTGTGTATGGTGAATATACTTGATCATATGGGGGTGGGATGCATGTGTGAGCGCATTCATTGAGAGGTCAGAGGTCAACTTTGGCCGTCTTTCTCGATCATTCTCCATCTTATATTTTGAGACAAGGTCTCTCATTGAACATATAGCTCACTGATTGCTACAGTGGCCAGCCAATGAGCTTCAGAGATCTTCCCTTCACAATACCGTACACACACTCACACACACACTCACACACACTCACACACACAGTCACACACTCTCACACACACACACACACAGTCACACACTCTCACACACACTCTCACACACTCACACACACACAGTCACACACTCTCACACACACTCCACACACACACAGTCACACACACACAGTCACACACCTCACACACATTCACACTCACACACACAGTCACACACACAGTCATACACACACACACAGTCACACACTCCGCACACACTCACACACACACTCCAACACACACACACACACACACACTCTCACACACCTCACACACACCACACACACACACACCCCAATGCCGGAGTCATACACATGTTCTATACTGCTCCTAGCTTTCACATGGGTACTGGGCATCCAAATGTAGGCCTAGATGCTTGATGCAAGCATCTACCCGCTGAGGCATCATCCTGGTACTTCTGTCTCTTGATCCTTTCCTCTCTCACACTATTTCCTTAAGAAGCTCTGTTGAGGCTTACCATCTACATTCGGAGCTGCATCCGATGCCTTGTCATAGAACACACCATGGGGTAAAATGCTGTAGACCTTGTCAGCTTTGTTGGCAAAGGTCACTAGCAGGGTGTCACCCACCTCTGCCTTGATGACTGGACCTGGGAAGCAAGAGAAGAGGATGAAAAGAGATGAAGAAGTAAATCAGAGCAAGCAGAAGAGTCACTCTGTAGAGATGTCTGCTCCCAAGTGAGCACATCCCCCTTCGAAACATCAGGATGCGTGTACCAAGAATTCCGAGATGGGCTTCTGAATCAGAGGGCATCTTTCGTCTACTGAAAGTGGCATCGACATACTCCGTGTACCGAGCCTTCCAATATTTTCCTCCTATTCTGTTGTCAGCTTGTGTGAAGTACACTGCAGAGTTACTGTGGAAAGATGTGGGAATCTGAGAAGACATCCAGACTCATCTCCCAGATGCAGTCATCATGGACCTCACTCTACATTCATCCTAATCACCACCCCTCCCCAACAAAGCTTGCACAGGCCTTAGCACAGTGCCTAGGGACTACTGCACAACACCTGGGGAGCACTGACTGCCTAGGAGCTGATCTTCAAGCCCATTTCCCTCTTCACCTTTGCACCTCATTCCCTAGAGGTCCCACAACCAAAGAAGTCATAGAAACTCCTCATTTACCAACAATGGGGTTCCAGAACAGTATCCTAAAAAGCAATAAAGAGCTACTTGGTTTCTCTATAGAGCAAATATCCCTGTAACTCTCACTGAAGCCAATAAGTAGGTTTTATATGTGATAAGTTATTTTATACCTGACATGATTAAGAAATGGAGTTTGAGGCATGATGTCTAGTTAACCAAAGGGCTTAAGCCATGAAGAATTGTCTGTAAACTATATGCCTAAAATGCCTAATTTCAGAATTGCAGAGTACAATGATACTGCTTCTGATTCATGCTAGCTCTCTGTGCTCTTAGTGTATCCAAGATGTCACTACCCAAGACTCTGTAAGTCGCAAGAGGTCACAGCCACTTTTAAAAAAAAAACAACTTGAAAAAAGGCTAGGAGCACTGGCTACTCTTCCAGAGGACTCAGGTTTGGTTCCCACCCTTCACATGGTGGCTCTCAACTATCTGCAACTCCAGTTCCAGGGGCTCTGACCCATCTTCTGGCCTCCACAGGCATCAAGCTTGCACATGGTACACAGACATACCTAGAGGCAAACTACCTATATACATAAAATTATTTTTTATTTCAACTTGAAAACTACTATGTGCTGTGGAAGCCAAGAGATTCAAGACTGGGGAGGTGGAGATTTCAGTTAAGGGGCAACACTAGACTTGGGTTTCACAGCATTTAACTAGACATGGAGGCAAAAGACAGAGAGGCTGTGAGCTTACACAAGAATGCCATTAGACCATAATGGCTTATCTCCACACAGAGTCCTACCTTGTTCTCTCTCTAATACTGTTCGACATGGGCATTCTGTAGCTCAGTGCTTAAATGGCCCTGACCACCATTATTTGCACATAGGAAGTGCTAAGGAAATATTTGATAAAAACAAAACAAAAAACGTGAGTGAAAGAATGAGTGAGTTAATGAATTGAGTGAAGGAATGGGAATGAGCAAGTGAGTGGAATGAATGGCTAATGAACGGACAAGAGAATCAGTGAGTGAATTAAGCTGTGAGTGGATACATTAACTGAATGAATGACGACTGAGTTAATGAATGAATGAGTGACTGAATGTAGTTTTCTTGAGTTTCTATTTAGCCAACGATCATGAATAACCACTCTCCCAGTTCTCAGCAGTGTCCACAATAAGAATCCTAGCAGCTCTGACATCATGATGTCTGCCATCTGAGACACAGTGAGATCACAGGGAAAAGCTGGCTACACACTGCTCTGGAGAGGGACTTAGAAACACCAGCAGAGTCCTTACCTGCCAGATGCATTCAGGGGAAATCCAGTGAATTTGTCATAGCCTTGGGGACCATAATCCCAGAGGACCTTTTCAGCCGCTATGAAGTAGTGCCTCTGTTGACCCCGCACCTTCGGGTGAGGAACATTACCCCTGCAGCTGCCCACGTTGTACTGTCCCAGCATTCCAGCTGCGGAGGGAGGAGACATACAAGCATAGATAAAACGCCCAGGAGAAATGGAACAGGTTTGACCTCATCAGCATTTGAAACGTATATAGAAAACTGGATGATATACAAAGTTAGCAAGAAAGGGTAAATGGAGGGGGTTAATATATTTACAAGCTATAAATGTTTAAAAAGTAAAAGTTAATCATTTTAAACATAAGAAAATTCCCAATAGAAAATGGATGGGGGACAGAAATGGGTTGTTCAGAAAGGAAATGACACCAGCCAGTAAACAAATGGAAAAGTCCTATCTCAACTGCAATTATGCAGCACCATTGTTCATTGATAGCAGAGATACAATCTAATAGTCATAGTTCCCAGGGTTGTCAGGCAGAGGGAGGGAGGGCAGACATGCTCACACACTGTGGGTGGATGAGTAGCAATACAGGTAGGGAAGAGAGCAGTATGTGTCTGAAGCTTAAAAAAAAAAAAAAAAAAAAAAAAAATCCTACTCGGATACAGGAATTCCAAATCCAGGAGTTTAAGAAGATGTATCTGTAAATTGTTAGAACAAACAAAAGAACGAGCAGAAGTGCTAAGCAGCACAGGGGCAGCAGTGGTCATGTGCTGTGACGTGGGAGGCACCAACACTGATAAAGTCACTCTGCTCACTCACAAGGAAACACTGCTGAAACACAGGAATGAGTAGGAAAATGAGCTACTGGGAAGCAGAAAGAGACCAGCATCCTCTCAGAAAGTATAGTGAGATCTCTAGATGGGACAGTTGGTTTTTAAAAAAAAAAAAAGAATCAAATTACAGGACTGGAGAGATGGCTCAGTGGTTAAGAGTGCTACTCTTGTAGAAGACGTAGGTTGTTTCCCAGCCCCACCTGGTAGCTCACAACTGTCTGTAACTCCAGTTGTGAGGGATTCAACGCCCTCTTCTGACTTAAACAAGAACGAAGGGAAATTCAAGGCTTGGGTGGGGAACTGACTCCTGTCCTTAGCAAGGACTTTTCTAGCATCAAATGTGAATTGTTTCATTTCCAGTCATTGGGAAAGAATATGGACTTTTCAGTTTGCATGGCCTTTTGTCCCTTCATCCATTCAGTTCCCCCCACACATCTAGGCTCGTCTTACAGTTCACTCCTCAGGAACCCCATACTTCTCTGCAGTAGTGAGTAGTACACCCATGGGGAAGGTATGTCACACACTTGGTGTACTTTGTAAAAGTTGAAGTACTAGTTTCTAAGTTCCTTTAAGGCTTCAAATTAATCTTAAGAACATCATAATAAACATATATGGAGGATGCCAAATGCACACTGTGTTTTGAAGATGCTAAATAGTTCGATGCACATGGTAATCTATTTAAGAGACCCTGTGACTGTGGTAGAACCCAGTCCTGGATTGGTAGTCCAGGACAGTAGGCCCCATCTCGAGCCTCTCCCACCAGCCTCCATGCAGTTTACCTTGCAGGTGGTCACTGACTTGGCAGGTTATCATCCACTTCCCAGGATTCTCCACTATCATTTCTGTTGTGAGGAAGGTGGCTGGAAACAGGTTGACAACATCTGTCCGGTGCCCTCTGGTGATGAAGGTGTTACCGTAAAAATAGATGGAATGGATGTCTATCTCATTCCCATCCCAAACAGGTGCCAGGACACGGATTCACCAACACACATCTCAGGCTCGGGCAAGTTTCCAAAAAGGAATCCATTGAGGGCTGCAAACACAAACACACCAGTGGAAGACACTCCCTGCAGATGGGAGCAGGACTGAAGCTAGACAATCCGTGTGGGGGTCATTGCTATAATGTTTTCCTGCAGCAATCCCCAATCTAAACGAATCCCACTATTTAAAGTGCTGAGAATAAGGGACTACGAGTGCTGAGTCCTAAATGGGACATCTTTACCAACCCTCCCCTGGAAGGGCTCAGAAAGCACTGTGATGGAGTGACCAGACAGAAGGGTGCTGTGAAATGCTGCCTTCTGGATGGGGCGTGGCAGAGGCACTCATGAGCCCCTAGCATCCGTAGTACTTGTACAGAATTAACACTTCAACACCCCAGCAGATAAGGATAGGCAGTCAGGAGTGTCAGGTATGTGGATGCGGAGGGAGGAAGAGCCCCTTTGCTCTGGGAGTATGGTCATTGGTAAGTTGCCTATGGCCCAGTAGGTGGCTGTGCCATGCTCATGCATATAAGGGAAGCATTGACTGGACTTGGTAAATTAAAGATAGATAACTTTTAAAAGGAAGATATGAGGTTGGGACAGAAATATGATGGAGATCCTCAGAGAAAGGAGTAGAGTGGATATGACCAAGATACACTATGAACAATGTGTAAAAATTTTAAAGAGTAAATCAAAATATCATCTTGGGGCTAGAGAAATGGTTCAGTATTTAGGAGCACTTGCTGTTCTTGAAGAAGACTTGATTTGATTCCCAGCACCCTCAACTGTGCCTCACTCTAGTTCCAGGGAATCCAACGCCTCCTTCTGGCCTCCGCAGGCACATGCTTTAACCATCTCCCTAAAACATTATGTTTCCCCTCTATTTTCTATAACTGTCTTATCTGTCCTCCTCAATGTAACTTGTGTATCTGGCCTTTCTTTTCTTTCTCAGACTATTGGGATTCAGAGTGTTGTGTCTTATACCAAATCACTGGCATCCAAACCCACACATCTTGCAGAATGAGGTCTAGAGTTTCCATGGATCTTGCTTCCCTGAAATAGTCATCATGCAGAAAGCCCTGTTATGTGTCATGGTACACACTCACCATGCATTTTGTTGCTCCTCTGGAAAACAGCATCACTTTTGTCAACAGAATGTGGATTAGTGCAGAATTGCCTGATGTTGTCATCCAGGTACCAGCTCTGGTTCTCATCCACAAGAGTGAACATGATTACAAACTCTCGGTCCACATCAGTCCTCGCCCCTGAGTATCTGTTCAGTACACCTTTGAGGAACATCAAGAGTGTAAAGAAAAAGCCATTAGAGGGAAACTAAACCCTAGGGGTAGGCCCCTCTCCTGCCAGCAGTGTTCAGTGAACTCGACAGGGATAATCAAGGAAAACCTACGTCCCACAACATACAAGCAGAAGCCAGTTCTGGCGCAAATGCAAGGCTGTAGAAAAGTCACAAAGCAGAAGTCTTGAGCACTGAGAACAGAGAGGCCTGGCTACTCCCTAAGAATAACACAGCTGGGAAGAAGCTTTTGGGGGGTGGGACTGCCTACCTTCCTTACACACCAGCAGAGGTCCGATGAGCCCAGAACAGATATCCTTAGGGGCGTCAATGTGCGAGTGGTACACCCAGGTCAGGCAGTTGGCATCTGCTGGAGCAGGTGCATATTCTTCTCGCACAGGCCATACATAGGTGTAGTTTTTGCCAGGGGGGACCATGTCATCCTCCTTGTTCCTTCCAGACGTCCCATCTGGGTATAAGGCTCCTTTTAGCCAAAAGAAAAGGAAAAATGACATTAAAACCCAGAGATTTTATGTTTCAGTGGAGAGGGCAGAGCTTTGAAATCAAATGTAAATGAATTTAAATGTATTTGCTCTAGAACTTGAGGTGAAGCCCACTGAGTTCTTAGTAACCTGGTTTTCACTGGTAAAGCTGGAAGGCTGAGCTCTACCCTGCAAAGACAGGAGGGCTCAGCGAGGAAATGCACACAGAGGGCTTCTCCCAGAAACAGTCGTCCGAATAAAGACACTGGTGATCCTGCTGTGCCTGTCTAAAGGGTTTCAGTTCTTCTCACTTGTCATTGTCTTGAGACGGAACAGAGGAAACAGTAGGTACCACTTGGGGGCCTAGTGCAGACTCATCTCATCTCACAAGAGATGAGAAGGGAGGCTTGTGGTTTCTCCCAGCTTCCAGAGACATTACCATCCTGTGAGAAAGACTGGAATAGGTATTAGGGACATATGGACAGCTGGAGACTAAAGCAAAGCAGTGTGAAGAAGGTAATTTGGGATCAGAATCCCCAGGCAGAGACCTGGGAGGTTTAACAGCACCGTAGGTAAGGTGTGTAATCACACAGCAGGTAAGGTGCGGAAGGCCACCCTGTGCTACATTTCATCACTAAGATTTCTGCATGGAATTTTTCAGTTAAGGAAAGCTCAGTGCATGACATCGTGTGACAACGTATGCAGAAGGCAAGTGACCAATCAGTGCACAGTGTCATCATCAGATGATAATGGATCAGCTTCATAATGGGATGGATGTAAGGGGCCCTGGAGGACCAGGAATTTCAGGTCTTACCCTGAAAAGGACTTTCCCCTATTATTGAAAAGTACAGAGGACTATCAGGGACAGAGAATGAGATGGACATACTCAGGTCCACTGCCATCACTCAATGGTTCATCCAGCAATAATGAATTGGATGTACAGACCACATGCTAATGAATGGGGCTCATATTACAAACCAACGTCAAATAAGACGGCAACTCTAAGGAGAGATATGGTTCAAATTAATGCTATATTCTTAACATTTTTACCATAAAAGTGTAATTTGATGTTTAGAGAAGGATATGAGAAGGTTTAACAATAGTTAAATGTACTGTATAGCAAGGATCCTGGTCCTGAGGACTGAAGCCAGGACGTCAAGCATCGAGGCTCTACCACTGAGCTGCAGCCTCAGACAGACAACATCTGTTCTTCAGTGTAACCCAATCTAGTACAACCACTATCTATTTCATAAGTAAACACTTTCCCACATAGGTGAGTGAGGTTTGAAACAATTTATGCCTGACTTTCTATCAAAAACATTGAGGAGAGAGTCTATGGGCCTCTTTGATACTTATTCCTTCAACTAAATTTCTTTTTGATACCAACTTTCAACAACTGTATGCTACATAACACTTAAAGATAAAAGCCAGAAATATCTGTTGATAAAGTCAGAGGAATTTTCCATAAAAAAGCAAGATATAAATTTGATTAGTTAGATCCTGTCAAGAATAAAGTCCTATTTGGGTTATACTGTTAGACATAGACTTAATGTACATTAGGGTAATATGAATACATTATATTATTTCTTTCTTCTGTAAAAGGAAACTTAACAATTGCTAGTGAGAGGTTCTGAGAGAAGATCATATAAAGCCATTCTATATAATACATACATATGTAATACATTACATTTTCGTGTTTTCAAGAATAAATGCAAAAGCAGTCTTTTTAAAATGAGTTCTGCTTGTCTTTCAATAAGAGGTGAGGTATTTAAACAGGCTGTTTTACTCAGAGTTAGACCACTGTGGTTTATTACTTTTAACTTGATAAAGGATTTAATTTTACAAAGAAATAAAGTAAAGAAAAAATCCATAAGGCTACTCTCTGTCACCTAACTCCCAGAGTCACCTTAAGGAGTCCTTGGGTGATTCCTACAGTGACTTCCCCTCCTTTCCTCTTCAGTCTGTATTTCTAGCTCTTTCATCTTTACCTGCCATTTATCATCATGTGAACTCTCAAAATAAAATACAATGCTGGCTCCATCTTCTCGTGCCCAGCACACCACCCTTCATGACTGTCACATCCCTCGCCACAATGCCATCCGCTGGGCACATGGGTCACCTTGGCTTTAAGACATCTGAACTTCACGCTTGCACTTTGTGCTGACACCTTTCTATGTGACATTTCCCAGAGCCTTTCCCAGAATGCGAGCATTGTGTGTTGTCCCCTGTCAAGCCTGCTCTTTAGCCAGCCTCCTGGATCCGAAGCCACCAATAGTCAAAGCCAAAGGTCTAAAGCCAAAGCACCACTCTCCCTGCCTCCTCTTCCTCCCCTCTGCTGGTTCTCAACATTCATCCATTCTGCCCCCTGTGCCATCGCAGAACTCACCCAAACTGTCACCTATGTCACTTCCTAGCTGGATTTCCTGCATCATTTGCCTCTCTGGTAACAGTTCTCTTTCTCATCTCAACTCTAGTGCTATCGTTCCTTGCTTAGTCATCCCACAATCTTTCTTGAATACGGAGATGAAGATCAAATGTGTTCCGTGTGGATCTCCACAATCAGCACGGGCTGGCTCAAGCGACCCTGAACCCTCTGAACTAAGCCAGTTCTCCAAGTGCATTCAGAGCAAGGACAGCAAAGCCACTGAGATTAGACAGCCTAGAACCAAACCTTCTCTCAATCATGTCGTAGCTAGATGGCCTGGCCATCTCTTTTAAAAAAAAGAAAAGAATTTCAGCCTGTAAAATATGAAAATTAAAATACCTACCACATAAAGTCATGGGGGCTTATGAGACATAATATCTAAAAGGTCCTGTTACTGTGCCTGGAATGTGGTAACTATTCAAAAAACAGTGCCTATTGCTTGGTCATAACATTGCTCACATTTAAAACATATGTATAAATGGCAGAGTACACATGCAAGCACTTAATTTATCTATAGCTTTCATGTTAGGCCTATAAAAGCCACAGACTAGTTTATTATTACTCATTGTACCCATGGGGTCTACACCAGTGCCTGCTGTGAGGGCTGCTCCATACATGTCTGTTGAAGAAAGAAGGACTCCATGCTATTGCCTCATGGCATCTTTATCCAAAGCCCTATAAGTAGGATGTATGGCCGGGTTCACACATGGACAGACACGGGAGGCAGGTGTGAGAGGAGTTGATCGATAGGCGTGCGATTTGTCTTGAAGCTTCAACTGGGATCCCTGTTCTTGCTTTGATTATGAAACATATATGGATATGAATCACAATTCTTTGATTCGAAATTCACTGTGTGAGCTTTGTTTTGTGGAGAACTTCTGATGGTTGCCACTGCAATGGAGGGGCCAGAGTCCCACAGAAAGGCTTGGTGCCAGTTTTCAAGAGGAAAGATATCATTTCAGATCCAAAATGAAGTGTGAATATAAAGTAAGAAAGTGATGCTGGTCCCACGCACTGGTCAGCTTCCAAATTCCTTTCTCTACTCTTCCCCTGGAAGAACATCTAGGAGGTGCTGACTATGTGGCCATTCACTGTTGCAGTCCTACTATGCACCCAGCAGTGTCTGGTTCACAGTAAATATTAAGTGGCATTAAGCAGAGACCTCAAGACTACAAAGCTTGTTCCAGAGAAGATAGAAATTGATCAAAGGAGAAGGAGGAGGTCAGCAAATCCAGATGACTCTAAGGCTGAAGGGCATGGAGCTGCTGGAAAGCTTAGTCTCAAGTACAAAGGTCTTGTTTATTCCCAGGATGGGGATAGAGTTGGGAGGTGGGAGGCAAGTACAAGATGGGACACCAATTAAAGAAAATGTAGAAATGTGTTTCAGTTCTCTGGAAACACTGCACCTAGCACTCTTGGTGTTTGAGCAACTGCTGAGCACTGGGCAAGAGCGGGGCTCTGCAGCATCCCTGACTCGGGCTGCTCTGGTCTCACGTTTCATCCACCCTCAGCAGCACCAAGAAGTAGTTTGATCCAAAAGGTCACGAATGAGGTCCAGCTATTGCAGCCATGGTAAACAGAGAAATCTTTTTGGTCTTTAATGGTGGCATTGCTACATAAATTTAGAAGGGAGGAATGATCTGGGTAACAAGAGGAAAGTATAATGATTGGTCTGTCCTAGACTAAAGTCATAGCGATGCTTGTAACAAACAGATCCTGGCCAGCTAACAGTGAGACTGTCTGTATGCAAGGAGAAACACAAGGAAGGATGGCTCAGTGGTTAAGAGCACTTGCTGCTTTTGCAGAGGACCTGTGTTTTGTCTCCATCAACCACATAGGGTAGCTCACAACTAAGCAACTCCAGCTCCAGAGGGTCTGATGCCTTCTTTTGGCTGACTTGAGCATGCACACATGTATCACACACACACACACACACACATACACAAATAAAATAAATATATATGTTTTAAGAGCAACTGTAAAAAGAGAAGAGACAAAGGGCCTACCAGGAAGTCAAAGTGAGGGCGGATGAAAACAGCTGGAATCTGGAGGTCATTGTCTGATCCACTCCCAGCACAGGACCCCCTGCCTCAAGACACCGAGGCACAGCCTCTGTCCAATGACTTACTGGCCACTAAGCTATGCAGACCCAAAAGTTTAGTCTTTAAAAGTAAAACCCCAAACTGAATGAAGCATAATGAGCAGACTTTATCAGGAAAACAGATCTGCAGACTGGGTCTGGCACCACTCTAAATAAAGATAAAAGCAAACAACAATCTGAAAAAAAAAAATCACAATTCAGACCTGGTAATGTTTTTTGGACCATCCAGCTTTCAGTAGAGAAGTGTCAATGGCTTGCAGCAACATGCATCCCTCTGTACCATGGCACAGGCTTGGTTACAATATTTCAGGTCAGGTAATATAGAAGGGGGACCTGCAGGGGCTCCTGGGTAGAACTGTTCTTGGGCCTCCATTTCCAATCCTAATGGCAGCATCGAGGAAATCTTGCTGGAAACCAGGACGAAGCTGGAGGGAACCTAGATTCTCACTGTGACAGCCCACTTGGCTCCTACACACCACAGGATACTAGCATGGTCCCTGGGTAACTGCACTTGCTGTTTAACTGTATACAGAGTTCTTAACTTAGTAAGGTGACAAAAATCAACATTATAATGGTGTGTAGTAATATGTATGCTATCATTTAGTCGACATCTCAGACTGATACAATTTTCTTTGTATATTAGATATAAATAGTACAAGTGTTAATTAATATCCAGGTGATGATAAATGTAGTATTTGAAAGTTACTTGTAATCTTAATTCAGTTAAAACACTGTATGTCAAAGGAATAAATAAGACTGCTATTAAAATCACATACTGAGGCTGGAGAGATGGTTCAGCAGTTAAGAGCACTGGCTGCTCTTCCCAAGCACCGAGATTCATTCCTAGCACTGACATGGTGGCTTACAACTGCCTGTAACTCCAGTTCCAAGGAATCTAATGCCCTCTTCTGGCCTTTGCTAGCACCAGGTAAGCTTATGGTGTACAGACATACATGCTGGTAAAACAGCCATATATAAAAAAAGAAAGTAATAAATACAGTTCTAAAATGTGCTACATTAAGGAATTTGTCCAAAGGATCATTATGTCCTTATAGCCAACATTACATTCAAAAAGTATTACATGTTTAACTTAAGTGCACTCAAGGTGTCTTCAAAGACCTTTCAGCCATGTGAACTGTTGTGTGATAAATAGAAAGCAAGGCCTCTACAAACCCCACTCTACAGTTCTTGCTTTTGCACAATGACTCTAACACAGCTGTCTGTCATCACCTGGGCCAGCTCTGTCATCGGGGTGTCTCATCACCTGGGCCAGCTGTCTGTCATCACCTGGGCCAGCTGTCTCACGTCATCACCTGGGCCAGCTGTCTGTCATCACCTGGGCCAGCTGTCTGTCATCCCTGGCCAGCTGTCTGTCATCTCCTGGGCCAGTCAGTCATCACTGGCCAGTGTCGTCATCACCTGGGCCAGCTGTCAGTCATCACCTGGGCCAGCTGTCCGTCATCACCTGGGCCAGCTGTCCGTCATCCTGGGCCAGCTGTCCTCAGTCTCTCACCTGGGCCAGCTGTCAGTCATCACCTGGGCCAGCTGTCGTCATCACTGGGCCATGTGTCATCTCCTGGCAGCTGTCCTGGGCCAGCTGTCCGTCTACCATGTCATACCTGGGCCAGCGTCGTCATCATGGTTGTCATTGGGCAGCTGTCCTGGCCAGCTGTCCGTCATCACATGGGCCAGCTGTCAGTCTCACTGGCACTGTCGATACTGGCCAGCTGTCCTCTCATCACCACCCGGGCCAGCCTCAGCTGTCATCACTGGGCCAGCTGTCTGTCATCACCTGGCCAGCGCTGCATAGGGCATCCATTTTGTTGCAAATCTCAACTCTGTCTCCCTTATTCTTCATCACTCTGGATGGTGGGTTTATATCAGCATATGTGATTGATTTGGGGGTGCCCTTAAATCGGCCTTAATGAAGGCATATCATACTTTACTGGACTGGAAACAGAAGAACTTAACATTTTGCCAAGTCCTTCTGAAAGAACTGAGTCAAAAACAAAGCGCTCAGAGACTTTCGAGCATCCGTGCCAATGTTTTTCACAGCTAGCATCTTCTTATATTTCTACCTCTGGCATCTTTTCTATCCTCTATGCATCTTTAATGAGCATGGTTGGAATCTATTACAATTTTTAGCACAGATTTAAACATTGGAGAATAGTTCACAGACAAGCACTCAAGAGAAAGAATAAAAGTGTGTGGCTATGTGCTTTGCCAGGGTAATGATTCTGAAGGCTGCCTCTTTGAAGTTGTACATATCAAAGACATGATGACATCACAAGAAACAAAATATTCTATATGCATGTAGACACGGAAATTGTTAGCAAAGTATTAGCAGATCAAACCCATCAATATTTAAACATTTAAGACATGTAGTATCTCATGGCCAAATAAGATTTACCCTCATATCAAAGTTGCAAATTAATTAATGTAACATATAAACAGATTCAGGGGCAAATATCACAGTCACTTCAAACAAAGCAGAAATGCATCTAATGACATCCAGGATTCCTGTGAAAAACTGTGAGCCACCTAGGAATAGAAGACTTCTTCCTTAACTCAATAAAAGGCCACCAGGGTAACCCCATGGCTAACGTCGTTGGGAGCCGACTCCTAGCAAAAAGTGGCTATCATCTTTGCAGCCATCTCGAGCTGCCATATATTCTGACAAGAGACTTGTTTTCAACAGCCTACAACAGCTGAGCACACTCTGATAAACATCTTGTTTTTCTTACATATCTTGTTTTGTTGTTTAGTGCCCCAGCTGCAAGGTGCACGTGGTAAAGTGTCTTCAGCTGCATTCCCCTGCTTATGCTTATATATACCCATGATTTCCTTTCAATAAATGGGACTTGACCAGACTCTGTCTTGTCTCCATCTCCACTCTGTCTCTTGCTAGACCCTGACCCGAGGACCAGAGCAGCAGCTCAGGCCAGGACAAACATCATGCATAATTAAAAGAAAACTAACTGATTTCTTTCAAAAACTGAGAACAAGACAAGAATGTCCACTCTTACCACAACTATTATTAACTTATCCTGAAGTTTTGCCAGTTTAATAAGTAAAATAAGGGTTAAATCATCTTTATTCATGATGATGCTACATTCTCAAATTACAGGGAACCTACTGTTTACTAATGAACAAGTTCACCCAGGTAGGAAGACACAAGACTAATGCACAACATCAACTCTGGCTTATACGCTACCAACAAGCCATCCAGGAGAAACCAAGAAAGTTGCTTTCCTTAAGGAATAAGATGTCTAGGGTTTTGGGGTTTTTTTTGTTTTGTTTTGTTTTGTTTTTCAGACAGGGTTTTCTGTATAGCCCTGGCTGTCCTGGAACTCACTCTGTAGACCAGGCTGGCCTCGAACTCAGAAATCCACCTGCCTCTGCCTCCCAAGTGCCGGGATTAAAGGCGTGCGCCACCACCGCCCGGCAAGATGTCTAGGGTTTAACAAGAGGAACTACAGTTGGAAACAAAGTTGAAGGGGTAGTTGATGAGATTCCAAACTGCTGCTCTTCGGGGTACCATCAAGATGTCAAGTCACAACTTTTCATTTTGTATGGCTCTTTTTACTTATGTATTATTTTTAAATCAGCATACAATGTCATGGATTCATTGTGACATTTGCATACACACATTATTCTTATTAGCCCTCCTCAACTTCCCCCAACCCCCTGTCCCCTACTTGTCTCTTCCTCCTTCAAATTTGCTCCCTTCTACCTTTGTGTCACATAGATTCCATCACTCCTCTCCTTTAAGATCTCTCCTTCCCTCCCCTCTCGTGTTCCCCTTTCTAGGTTCACAACCTACACCCTACACAGAACAGACACACAGATACATACACACACGGGACAAATCTCATTTGACCATGGGATGTTCATGATTTTCAATATTGCTGG
Organism: Mastomys natalensis; assembly: GCA_021653895.1. Lineage (NCBI taxonomy): Eukaryota > Metazoa > Chordata > Mammalia > Rodentia > Muridae > Mastomys > Mastomys natalensis. The sequence goes on from JAJTUV010000150.1 coordinate 2,331,801, forward strand.
GTTTAAATTGTTAACAGTATTTGCAGTATTTGCCTTTCAGAGTCTGGCTTGTCTTGTTTAACACAATGGTGTCTATCCTGAATCTGTTTTCCTGCAAATATTCATTTTTCTCTACAGCTGAGTAAGACCCCATTATTTAATATCACATTTTCCTTATCTATTCAGGAATCTTGACTGCTTCCATGTTTTAACTTTGGGGTGATTATTTTTAAAGGGAAGATGGTGGTTTTCCTCCATTAATCATTAAGTTTATGTTACCTTCATAAAAAAAATTATCCCAGCTGTCTTGTTTAAATGCAAGGATATATAATAATCAAAAACTCTTTTAAAGATGAATAAAGTTGAAGGGGTTATAATGTTACTCAATTTAAATTTTTTACCCATAAATACCCAATAATCTAGAAAGTATAGTGCTCATGCAAAGATAAACATAGGTCAATAGCACACATGGAAGCCCTCATGAACTCCTTTCACTTAAGCTCATTGATGACTGAAAATAGTCTGTGACTCATTGACCTCATTCCCAGGACCTACTACTGGGTACCTGATCAGACACCTCTGAATAAACTGTGTATTGTCATGAGCAAACGTAAACTGAGCCTGGCAGTAAGACTAGGTATGTTATAACCCCCACACTTGGAAGACTGGCTCAGGAGGATCACAAGTTCAAGGCTGGCCTGGGCTACAAAGCAACACTCTTTCTAAGAAGAAACAACAGAGGCAGGCGGATTTCTGAGTTTGAGGCCAGCCTGGTCTCCAGAGTGAGTTCCAGGACAGCCAGGGCTACACAGAAAACCCTGTCTCGAAACCCCCCCCCCCAAAAAAAAAAGAAAAAAAAGAAAAAAAAAAAAAAGAAGAAGTCAATCAAGATCTTGTATCACATGAGTGAGGGCCTGGCCTCGTCATTGTACTGAGTTTTAACACGAACCCAGCAGGGTTAAGGGCCAAGGCCTGCTACATTTGTACACAGGAAGGGCAAGAACCAGTGTAGGGATGGGGGAGCAAGGCAGTGTTCGGGCTGTAAAATGAATAAATTAATTAATGGGGAAAAATGGGAAAGCTATATGTAAATAGATCTTGTAAGTTGAGTAAAAAATAAAGCTATACAGGATATACAAAATAAAATTTAAAAAAAACCTGGCCAGTGTGCAGTGATGGGAGAGATCGGTTGACAGGCATCTGATCAAACACCGATGCCACCGGCTGTAAGAACACAGTCCACGCACTCGCTCCTGTGGAACGTGTTTTCTTATTTATACAATGTCGATACTGAGCTGTGGGGGGGAGTGCTTGAAGTTTTGAGAGAATAGTTGACAAGTGTTGGGTTAAATTTGGGGACAGTACCAGAACAGTGCAGATTGGTCTCTGCCCCCAGGAAAACCTGTTCTAAGGTACAGACAGGTACAAACAGTGATCAAAACCAAAATGATATCTTTTACTGTACCAGCTTGGCAACTACTTCGGAATAAGCCCGACATAGGAGACATACCTATAAGACAGGGCCCAGAGAACACTTCCTGAAGAAGGGACTTGCGGATGATTTAGGAGGTTCTAGTAATCCCCTGAACTGAGTTTAAACAAATCTATTTTCTGAGGTAGGGGCTCATGATCTTCACAGATGCTCTAAATAGTTAGTGATATAAATATACATGTATTTTTATAATACCTGCATATATATTACACATGTAATATATTTATTATACATATAATGCATATATATGTGAGAGAGACAGACAGAGACAGAGACCAAATGTAGCCGAGGCTAGCCTCAGATTCACTATATATCTAAGGATGGCCCTCCTGCCTCCACCTCTAAGGTGCTAGGATTACAGGTGTCCACCATCTTTATGAGATGCTAGAAATCAAACAGTTGTATGTGTGTTAGGCAAGCTTCTGCAACTGAGCTGTGTCCCTGGTCATGTGATATGGTATATGTGATGGCCAGTGTTCACTGTCAACTTGATAGAATTTAGGGAGATGTGTTTGTGGACATCCCTATGAGAAATTGTCTTAACTGTAACTGAGGTACTTAAAAGTGTGTGGCACCATTTCATGGTGGACCTGAAACTTCCCCTAATGTCAAAAGCTTGTGCTCCTGAGGTAAGGTAGAGCCTAAAGGAAGATCTTCAGGTCACTGAGGGGACAGTGAACCCAATTCTTTCCTCCTGTGTCCTTTTCCCCTCTCACCCATGAAGCAAGTGGTTTTACCAGATCACACATTCCATATCGGGATGTGCAGCCTCCTATGGGCCCCACAGCTGTAGGCCAATAGATATAACTGAACCTCCCAAAGTGGGAGCCAAAATAAATCTTTTCTTTCTTTTTAGGGGTTGGTTCATCTTAGGTGTTTGTTACCACAATGAAAACCTAAGACAGTTACAAACATATATACTTGATAGAAAATCTTCATATCTCAAAAGTCTAGCACAAAATTGCTCCATTATTCAAATTAACAAGCAATCAAGAAACTCTTGAGGGCCGAGAAGAAAGAGAGAAATGTACACAAAGGAAGCTGCAGAAACAGCAGTGGAGACAGGCAGCACTGAGATAGCCATCCCATAGCTCAAGCTGGGACTGTCGATGAGAACAAGCTGCTTTCAGCCAGTGTTTCCTGACACTCCTGAAGGGCATGTAGGAAAGCCAGTCAGCTTGAGGGGGTGTGGGGGCTCAGAACCTTGTTCACTGTAAACATGAAGAAGAAAAAGGAGGTTGGGGATGTAGGTCAGTTGGTTGTGTCTTCCTCTGGCATGGCTGAAACTCTGAGTTCAGTCCTTAGCACCACATAAAACCAGGAGTGATGTGGTACACCTGTAATCCCAACACTTGGGAGCAGAGGCAACAGGACCAGAAGTCCAAGGTCAGCCTCACCTACATGAGAGTCTGTCCTCCCCCCCCCAAAAAAAAAAAAAAGCAAGAAGAGATGGAAATAAAGAAGAGAAGAAAAAAGAGTAAAAGAGGAGTTGGGGGAGAGAGCCGAGGGAGACGATGACCAAGGATTAGTACCAGTGTGCTCTCTGACCCTGCCAATGTCAGTAAGTTATCTGTGTGATCAAACAGAAACAAGAGCCAGAGCCAGAGAAGGGAGGGAAAAATCACCTTCCGAATCCTTGTTGTAGAAAACACCGTGTGGGTGCAAAGAGAAAGGTCTGGAAGCAAAGTTCTTCAGGTGGATAACGATCACGTCGCCCACTTCTGCCCTCAGGATGGGACCCAGGAACCCCAGCCAGGGGGGCTTGGGGATCTCTGTGGAGTAGCTCCCATCTGTGAAGTGTCTATAAACCGCCTTCTTGTAGATGCCACCTATCCTGTTGGGCCCTCGCTCCAGAAATAAGGTTGCAAGTCTGGAAGCAAGAAGGAAAAACATTTTCAGTTGCAATTCAAGGAAAAGCTGTACAGCTTGTCCTTAAAGGGTCATCAAATGCTTGTTAGCATTTCTAATTTGGTGTTCACTGTAATCAGTGGCCCCACTAAAATTACTTTTAATTTGCCAGTGTGGAAAGGACAAGTCAACAGACATGAACAGTACTCACAACCTAACTGTAAGAAGAGCAAGAAGAGCAAAGTGGTCTTTAATCCCAGCATTTGGGAGGCAGAGGCAGGTGGATTTCTGAGTTTGAGGCCAGCCTGGTCTACAGAGTGAGTTCCAGGACAGCCAGGGCTATACAGAGAAATCCTGTCTCAAAAAACCTAAAAAACAAACAAAAAAAGAAGAGCAAAGTGAAGTCACACTGTCCACTGACCCCTTATAGGCCACAGGATCCCCATCCAACTTGTGATTGTATGTGCATGCATGTGTGCATTGTGTGTGTGTGTGTGTGTGCATGTGGGAGGATGTGTGGGGTGTGTGTGTGTGTACATGTATACATACCTATGTACTGTTTGTGTGTGTATGCATGTGGGGGTTGTATGTACATGTATGTGTACCTGTGCATGTGTGTGTGGTGTGTGTGGTTGTGGGGGAATGTGGAATATGTGTGTATATGTATGCGAACCCGTGTGTGCATGTGTGTGTGTATGTCTCTGTGTGTGTGTATGTCTGTGTGTATGTCTGTGTGTATATCTGTGTGTATGTCTGTGTGTGTGTGTGTATGTCTGTGTGTATATCTGTGTGTATGTCTGTGTGTGTGTGTGTATGTCTGTGTGTATATCTGTGTGTATGTCTGTGTGTGTGTGTGTATGTCTGTGTGTGTTTGTATGTCTGTGTGTGTGTATGTCTGTGTGTGTATGTCTGTGTGTGTGTGTATGTCTGTGTGTGTGTATGTCTGTGTGTGTGTGTATGTCTGTGTGTGTATATATGTCTGTGTGTGTACTTGTCTATGTACACATTGTGCACATTTGTGTGGAGGACAGAGTCAAATCTCAGGTAGCTTCCTCAGTCACTGTCTGTTAGTGAGACAGGATCTCTTGCTTAAACCTAAACCTGGTGATTCAAGTAGCTTGCCAGGCAGTGAGCCCTTGGTGACCTGCCAGTCTCCATCCTCAACACTAGAATTACAAACACAGCCTACCAGTGTGATAAGGACTTAGTACCTGAGCCATCTCCCCGGCCCCTTCATCTTACATTCAACTCATACTTACTGTGCCCTCGATGTCTCCCCAGTGCTGTGTAGGCCCAAAAGGACTCTAATCAAGGAAAAACCAAGTGCTAGAGAAAGCCATGGGAGGCTCGGTGTTAACTGAGTGGCTGATAAAACAAATGTAGGCAAACCTTTTCTTTTTAATATAATATCTTTATTAATTCCTTGAGAATTTCATGTTGCATTCAATGTATTTGATCATATTCACCTCCAGTTCCTAACTCTCTCCCAGATCCAGACGTAATCACCAGTCCACTTCCCAAATTCACGTCCCCTTTTAAAATAATGCTACAATTCCAAGTCCATATTGTGCCCCGTATACTCCTGGGTGTGGGAGCATCCACTGGAGCATGGCTGACTACCAGAAGCCACAGCCCTGAAAGAAAAGCTCTCAGTCACTCCCTCAGCAGCTAACAGTGAGCTTCAGCTGTGGGTAAGGGCTCCTGAGCCCTTCCTACTTCGTGCTGGAATGGTAACTGGCTTGATCATGTGCAAGTCTTACACAGGCAACTAGAGATGCTGTGAGGTCACTGTCAGCACTTTTGTCATGCCCAGAAGACACAGTTAAACACTGGTCCTCCCAGCTCGTGTCTCTCAGTCTTTCTATCCCCTCCTCAATGATCTTCCCAAGCTGTGTGAATGTGTATGTATATATGTGTGCATGTGTATGTGTCTGTATATGTGTGTACATGCATGTATGCATGTGCATGTGTGTATGTGTCTGTGTATCTGTACCTGTGTACATCTGCCTGTGCATCTGTCTGTGCATGTGTGCATATATATGTGTTTGTGCATGTGTGCGTGTGTGTGCATGTGCATGTGTGTGTGTGTGTGTGTGTGTGTGTTGTGACACGATGTCCTGTTGATGGCTGAGCACTCCACAGACATTTACTCTCTGCACCTTGATCACTTGTGAGTTTCTCCATTACCCACCAGCATTGCACAATAGAGCTTCTCTTACGAGCTCAGTCAAAACTTTTCTAGAAACATGAATAGCTCAAAGAAGACGCATGCATATGAGGAAAGAAAGGAAACATAGGAAGATACCCACAAGTTAAGGACAGAGCAAGCAATGAGGGAGAGGTGTGAGTGACAGATGGGAAGTGGGTTACATGCCGGGTACATGACTGACAAGCTGAGTCCACGTGGCTACATGTGTGCTCTTGGGTGGTCGCTGGTGAAAACGTCAATTTCAGTTTGAAGGCCTTCCAGTTTCCCTGGGAAACATTGATGACTCTTTGGGTTTGCAGAGCACTCCTGACAGGGTAATCAGGTTTTAAGGACTCTTCTTATGGCTGTGGTATGGAAATTTTAGAAGAGCAGGCAAAGAAAAGAACACAATGAGGGCATGGAAAGGCTGAGAGGAGAAAGGAAGGAGTAAAAGGAGATACCAAAATTCTAGCACTACATTCAACAGGAGCCCTCAGGGTTAGTACAGTATTGACTAGCTGTAAGCTCCCAGCAGTCTTGAGTCTAAACAGTGACTCTGCCCACCTTACAGGTGTCTCAGAGTGATGACACTATAGGTCAACATGTCCAGTAGCCAGAAACTCATCCTCTGGTGAGCAGAAGATGGGAACCTTCTAGAAGGCAGAAACATTTAAGCAGACAGAGAAGGAGAAGACATATGAGCGAAGCCAAAGATCCAGAGGCTCAGTCTGGGTGGCTAAAGTCTCCCTCCAGGAAGCCAGCCCTCATTTCCTTCCCTGCCTGGTTTCGTTTCTTTCTGCTCCACGTTCTCATCTCGTTGCTCTTGGCACACAGCACATCTCTGTGTGTGAGAGAGACTTCCCTCATAGGCTCGTGTGCCCAGCTAATGGTGCTATTTGGAGACTGATGAAGCTCTTGGAGGTGGGGCTTATCTAGCTGACATAGGTCCTTGGGGACCAGGGTTGTATTCTGGTTCAGCAAGATGTAACAAGTCACAACCAGGTCCTGCCTTTATCTCATTCCTGTACTAATGGACAGTATCCCTTAGATGGTTAATTCAAATAATTTGTCCCTCTCTGTTCTGCTTTTGGTTGGTTGGTTGGTTGTTGGTTTATGTTGTTTTTCTGTGTCTAAATTTCCAAGTATCTTTCAAAGTCAGTTCAAACCTTTCCCTTCTTAAAAAATTAGACATATATATTTATTTAATGTAAGAGTATTTTGCCTGCATGTGTGTATGTAGACCACATACAGGTTTGGTGCCACAGAGGTCAGAAGAGGGCATTGGATACCCAGAACTGGAGCTATGGACGACTATGAACCACTACATGGATGCTAGGAATCCAACCCAGGTTCTCTACAAGAGCAACAAGTGCTCTTAGCCACTGAGCCATCACTCCAGCCCCAGATTCTCCCTCTCCCCCTTTCTCTTTATACTCAGTGTTCTGTGACGATACCAGTAACAACACTTTCCAGAATGTTCTCTGTCCTTGTCAGGTATGTTTATCAAAGACAAATAACTTTTCTATTCTAACTCCCACTAATTTCCAAAAGCCCAATTTTCTACTGCAAATTCTCTGGAAGCATTGCTGCTTGCTTTGAAACCTAAAATAAGCAAACAAGTAAACAAAGCCCCTCTGAAACTTCCCCTAAATTGGCAAGTTAGAGGGGGAGAGCATTGCAAGTTACATTTGCAGAAGAGCTTGAGTTGTCATGCTTGAGCTTAAATATCCTCCAGATGTTTAAGAATGGCAGACATATATTTTTGTCTTTTGCTTCATCTCTGGTAATAACTTCTTAGAAAAGGAATCATGGCTGAGGTGTGTCACATGGGAAAATGAGGGACGTCACACAGCTGTCTGCTCTGGAGTTGATCTTTGCCTGAGCTCAGGCCAGACAGGAGGCAGACAGCATTATGCTTCAGAATCTTGTGTGGCCTGTCTATATATGGATGATGTAATGCCTGGCACACAGTTGGGTTGCTCTCCTGGCATGCTATGTCTAGGGAAGACTTCTTCCTTGTTCAGTTACTAGGTGTCCCTGCTAATCAAATGACACAGGCATCATCCCATGATGCCCAGCTCCAGGGGACCATGTGTGGCCATCATATCTCAGAAATTCAATGCATGCTATTATTGGCTTTAGTTTTCTGGGTATGCCTGTTAATGCCTGCTGGCCTCTTACAGTCACCTTGTCTTTCTTTCAGTTACAAACAGTAGCAAGTTAACAACAGAAGCATCTAAGCAGAGTATAACATGACACTGAAGGCACACTAAAGCAATGGGGCCAGTAAGATGGTTAGCAAGAAAAGGTGACACCAAGCCTGAAGACCAGGGCTTGATCCCTAGAAGCCACATGGTAGAAATGTAGGACTGATTCCCACAAGTTGTCTGACTTTCAGATGAATACTGTCACAAACATATACCACATGTACACATGAAGATAACATTTGAAAATGACTTTGAAGGAAGAGGGAATTTCAACTTGCAAAACTTCTCCAGGCTAAGAATTGTTCAGGACTGAGAAAAAGGCTTTGATTAGTTTCCTATGATGGACTTACAGGACAGGTCAGGGAGACCTCCAGGGATTGTGTCCTAATAATAACAAGTGACCACTAAAACCAGGGAGAACTGGTCTGTGGACCTCAGAGTAAGCTCCATTGGCTCAGTTGAAGAGAGATTGAGCATTACCACTGCCTCCCTGCCTTCTCTACTCAGTGGTCAGCCTCTCCTTCAAGTAAGAGCCAAACACACAGCTTTGCAGATATCAGTTGGTTGAGCCCCAAATCACTTAGCTACCCAGGTGCTGCCTCACTGTTCTTCCCTGGACACTAGGACATGCCAGCCCTGCCTGCCCTTGACTACACTAGTCAGCAAAGCTATCATGATGGTAGGAGCAGTAGCTTCAGGACCTTCAGGTGGAAGTGGAACCTGCCCAGAGAAGAGTATGTATCCCAGGAGCCATAGGGCCAGAGCCCCAGAAGCTGTGTTTAGCTTCCAATTTACACAACAGGACTAACAAGGCAGCCATCTTGTTTGAAAAGTGGAGAGTGCCTGAGATAGAGAACGTCTAGAAGACAGACATGTTCCTCAGCGGGTCCATGTAGGTAACAGGGTGGCAAATTTGTATCACAATGGGGGGGGAGTGTCAGTGCCATATTCTCACCAAAATACCAACATTGCAGACCAAAATATGAAGTACAACCCATCCGCCTGAGTGATTTAAGAATAGACACGTGAGAACATGCAAAGAAAGCATCTAAAAGCCACTGGATGCCTGACAGAGACCACAGGCAAGAGCGGGGGATGGGGTTGTTTATCCATTATACTATGGGGGTGTTTATTTTGTATATGTGAACTCACTTTCACTGTTAAAAACACTATACTATAAAATGTAAAAACATTCTACTTAGAATAGAGGGTCTAGGCTGTATGGCTACACCCTAGGGTTGGTACAGTTTAAACCAAAAAGGAACCGTGGATTCCCATGGCCAAACTTTAGATTTGTGTACACAAAAATATAAATGTATTTAAAGTATTGTTTGGGGGGGGTGTTGTTTTGTGTTTTCTTGGGGGGGTGGGGAGGACTCTCAGTAGAGTTCCTAATTGAACAGGCTTAGAGGAAAGACTGAGTCACCCACGAGCTACCAAGCTCCAGCGTGGGCAGAGTTGCCTGATAACAACTGACAGACACTGGGTCACCCAGCAGGGCAGTGACAACTTCACTGCTATGCCTCTGCGCTCAGACTGATGGGTAGGAGGTTGTGCAACGGTCCTGGCTACTCCAGCAGGCTTTAGTGGAGGATGCTCCACAGTTCTCCACCCTGTCTCTTGGCACACACGGGAGATCACATGAGCTAAGTAGGCATGCTCACACACTACTGTTTCTAGAAGGTCCTAACTCAAACCCTAAACCCCACCAGAGTCTTCCCCATCACTCTCTGGATTATGGATGTTACACCATGACTTGCCTGGAAAATCCATCAAACGAGAGGAGACACAGAGCACCAAGGGGAAGAAAGTGTGGCTAACTTCCCACAGCAGGGCTGCATGTCACACAGCTCATCCCTGAGTGACACAGCAACTTGTTTTGCACTTGTTTAAACAGGCATCAGTCTTGTCCCTCGGTTGACCATGGTTGGGGTTTCTGTAACAGTTGCTCTCTGATGTAACCAGGCACTGTCTCACGGGAATCACTAAGGACATTTGTCCCATTTCAGGGCCACCGAATCAGACTTCCTGCCAAAGTAATGGCTTCCATAATTTCCCCACCCTTACCAAATCATTCTGTGGGTAGAACTTTCCAGAGCTTGCTTGGATGCCTCTTGTTATAAAGGTCCTGTTCCTGCACTAAGTTAGAACGCTAGGCTCCCAGCACACAGGGTGCCAGCAGAAGTGGCACAAAGCATTTCTGGGTCAGGGTATGTGTCACTGTAAGACCCTCTGCTCCTCTGCTGACAGGAAGGCTTCTGTGAGGAGTGATAGTTCAAGATGAAAGCAGCCAGGACTTTCAGGCTCCGGGACAAAGGCTGTTCCTGGAGCCCATGGGCCTCTGTGAACAAGCCCTTGAAGACTATTACTAGTCTTGTAACCTGGCTGATGGCAAATGCATGGTTCTGGTGTGTAGCCAGAGTTGCAAATCATTCCTGTTGACATCCTTGGCATATAACAAAATCTGTAGTGACCTGTTTTTTGTTTGGTTTGGTTTGGTTTTGTTTGGTTATTTGTTTTTTGAGACAAGGTCTCACTAGGTAGCCCTGGCTGTCCTGGAACTCACTTTGTAGACCAGGCTGGCCTTAAACTCAGATCTACCTGCTTCTACCTCCAAGTTCTGCCTGGCTTGTAAAGAACTATTTGACTGGAAAATACTGAAAGTGAAAAACAAATGAGACCATATCAAAAAACAAGAATAAATTTTAAAATAGTATTTTTTAAAAAGACATTCAAAATGGTGGGGAAGGAAAAAGAAGAAAGAAAAGAAAGCAAGATGCTCGAAGCAAGAGTTTCTTTGAGCATCTACACAGCAAATGTCTGTGAGTATCCAGTGTGTGCAGAAGTCATAGGACAGCAGCCCTACCGATGAGCACAGGAACAACTACTGACTCAGAGAGAGTAGACTCCTTGAAGTTCCCCTACTAGCAACTGTCTGAAAGCCAAGGTGGGGAATTCAGCTGCCATTGTCAAGGCTGAGAAGCCACGCTGTGATGGAAACAGTGACCTCCAGAGGCCAGTAAGATTGGCAGTGGTCAGAAGCTGTCTAGCTATATTGAGGTGGGCTTCTGGGCTAGGGTCTGAGGAGTTCATGGCTCACAAACTGTGTGCACCCAGCAGAGATTCATCCCCTGCACATTTGGGGTTCATTTTCCCATCACTTTTCATGAAGCAACTGTGGTTTGGAACGGAGGCCAAGGTATATCACTCTCAGTCCTTGTACTCAAGAGAGTTTACACTTGACTGAGAAACCTACACACTGGTAAGAGGCTCTTACAGTCACAAAAATGAAAACAGGACCATATCGGGACAACCAACACCGGGCAAGAAGGGTGGAGGCAGATTCCACATTAGAACTCAGAAGCCACACCTTCCCTAATTAGATGGGTAATTGTTAACAGCCATCTGGGTTATATGTTCTCATATAATCCCTTCATTACAATTCCTGTAGTTCTGCCTGAAGCTTGGGTCCTACACTGTCTCATTTGATTCTCAAGGAAGTCCCTCTGAGTACACAGAACTTGTGTCTTACCTCAAAGCTTTGTGTCCAAGTGTGTCTAGTACAACAGAGCTCACGCAGGGTTTGCTTTGATCGATCATTTCTGGTACAGCTTTCTTAGACTAAAAGAGATACATAGCCACTTCAGCCTTTCTCTTTCCCAGTCTCTAGAAGTCCTTGAGATAAGAGAGTGGTAACCATTCCTTATGAAAATGGAGGTCTATATTACAGAGAATCAGTCTCAAGGTAAGAAACGCTAGGCACCTTCAAAAGTCCAAGAGACAAGGAACACTGAGCCTTAAGACCCACAAATAGTGTGGCTTTTATTTCATACTTGCAACCTCCAAAACTGGGAAAGAATAAATAGCTGGTTGTTGTTGTTGTTATTGTTGTTGTGGTGGTGGTGGTGGTGGGGTGTGTGTCTATGTATGTGTGTATGTGTGTGTGAGAGAGATATAGAGAGACACACAGAGAGAGAAAGAGACAGACAGACAGACAGACAGAGAGAAAGTACCACAGTGTACATATGTAGGACAACCATCTTGAACATCCACTTCATTTGAGATATCTCCCTTTGTTTGCCATGGCACACACGAGGCTAGCCGGCTTTTACATTCCCAGGAATTCTCCGCTTCTGTGTCACAGTAGGAGTGCTGGGATCACACTTGCACACTCTCATAATTACATCCGGCTCTATGTGAGTTCTGGGGATCTAACCTCCAGTCTTCATGCTTAAATGTCAAATATTCTCCCCACAGATCCATTTCTCCTGTCCAAGTTCACAACAGGACAGGATACCAACAGGAAAGACACTTGAAGGTTGTTTTTCATCCAAGACCAAGCACTAATGAAATGAAGCTCTTCCCTTTGTTCTAAGGCATTCTCTCTGCCACCTTCCTGTTCCCTCTATCAGCCTTTCTTTCAGACAGATGAACATCATAGGCCCTCCACCTAGAGACTATTCAAACTCTGCCCTACCAATGGGATGCTATGGTGATGGTAAGGTGAGTTTTCTCTAGTACCCTCTCCAATACTGAGGCTTTGACAGAGACCAACCAGCATCATGATCAAATGCACTTCATGTCCACAGGCAGCCCTGCATTCCACTGGGAAGAAGCTGCACGCACAGTGCTTGCCTAATAAGATCTGTGGTAAAAACTCTGGCTTTAACTAAGGTGACCCACTCAGCTCCATTAAAGACCAGGCTTTACCACTGAAGCACAGTCACGCCTTAATTAAGTTCTTTACGAGGCCCAGCAGGCCTGGCATAGATGGATCAAAATGCTGACAGTGATGCCAAGCAAATCAAAGGAGCCGGTGTCCCCATTCCACCCAGTGAAGAGGGAGAGGAGCACACAGAGACAATGTTTCTAAGTAAAGCACACTTCGGAAATCCTATATGTTCTAGGAAACGTTAGTGATTGACACTCTAAGCTGTATTTTTGAACACTGTGACCAAGCAGAAGCTTGGCTTTAGGGTTCCAAATGTCCTTGCATTGCTGAAACCTTGACACTCACTCTCTTTTCTCCTATTATATTTTCCTTTCTAATTTTTCTTATCCAAAGGGAGATCAGCCACGGGGAGCTACGTAGATAAAGCAACTTCTTTTGACTCCAGAGACGTGAAGTGTCTGGCTTTTGGCCTGCCTCATATGGTATGGCCACCAACACACGGCTCTGTGTAGTGAGAGGGGTTAATGAGTCGGAAGGGCTGTTCCCTTTCCGTCCTCCCAGAGCTCCGACTTTGGCTTTAGAGGTAAGGGGTGAGAGGAAGAAAAACAGCCCATGTGTATGAGGAAGACCCCGGTCTGGTTAGAAAGGAAAGACTAGATCCACACAGGGCTGTAGGAGAGAACTTTATAAACAAGGAGTTGGCAGTTGCAAAATACGGCAGGGAGCCTGAGAAACGGGTCAGCAGTTAAGAGCGTATATTGCTCTTGCAGAGGATTTGAGTTTGGTTCTCAGCACCCACGTGGGTGACTCACTACTGCCTATCACCCTAGCTCCAAAGAATCTGACGCCCATGGCCTCTGACGGCGACTGGACGTGCACATGCCCTCTGCACATGCACTGCCCACTCACAGACACACATTTTTTAAAATCCACTTTTGAAAATACATGGGGAGCAAATAAAATAAAATACAGAACCCTCCCAAAACAATCACATAGGCACAGTCTCATTCCTAGGTCTTCCAAGCCTTCGATTTCAAGGCTGGTGGGAACCGAACTGCTCTAGAACTGGAAAACGAGGCAGAATGTTTTTTTCATTTGGTTTTAAAAATAAAATCTGATGCTCAAGATTAGGGATTCATTTCAGTTCTGTCCTTAGCCATATTTAGAAAAACAATACATAGTGTGGCATGTTCAATACCACACAGCAAACTGAGGCATCAAAAACCAGAACTTGATTCTAGATTGTTTTTCAAGATTGCTCAACTGTGGTGGAACACTGGGCACACGGCTCCCTGGGGCTCCTGAGTGCTGAACATTTGTCTAAGTACCCCAAACAATGGCCTGCCAAGATAGAGTCTGTCCATCCTGATAAAGGGACTTGTTTTTGCTTTAAAGATACAGTGAGATATTGCTACTGAAACGGTTCTGTGGAAAGAAAGGTTATTCCATATATGTGGATGGACATTCTCCTCTGTTGCCATGGTGCTTGAGTGAGTCCAGAGTGTGACTGATATATGTCCTTCCATCACGGCCCAAGTAAATCCTGGAGACTACAGTTAAGTCTGCCAACTACAAAGATACTCCTTAGCGACTGTCCCTGAGACATCTGCCATGGCTTGTAACTCTTTAGTAAACACCATGGATTAATTTGCATTTCCCTTTCAAGAGAGAGCCATAGTTCTTCACAAAGATGACCCTCTGTAAAAATAAAAGCCTTGAAACCCAGCTATCATCAATGTGACATCATCATGTGCCAGCTGCTTCCAAAGCCAGGCACCCACTTCTATCGAACTAAAACTGATGTGAGGCTGCCCCACTCAGATCTGGTCCACAGAAATGGCTTCCCTATGTCTAGTCCTTTTTTTCACCTAAGAATTCTCATTCATGGCTTTGCCCTTTATTAAAAGCACCTTCCTCTTATTGCAGAGATTCACAGAGAGACCCCCTTTTCTTCTTGTACACAGTTTTATGGAAATTTAGTTTTGAGCATTTACATTATTTGGAGGTTTTACACAAACGCAGGAAGTCACTGTGGCCACTGACCATTGTGTGGAAGTCTGTTTGCCCACTGAACATTCAGGATCGTTTTCAACTTTTCTCTGAGAAGGCAGCAGGTGAGACGAAATGCACTCTTGAAGACTTTTCTAGAAAGTTCATGCCACTAAGATCTCTCCCTTCCTTTAAAGCTGGGTTTAGCTGGGGAAGAAATGGTCAACATTTCCAAGAAGTAGGTAGCATGGAAAAAGGAAGCATGGACCCTGGGACCCAAGCCAGATGTTTGGTGAAGCCATTTGCCTACTAAACCACAGCAAGTTGTCAACCCCAGAGCCTCCTTCCTGGTTAAAATAATGGGAGTAATGACATCCATGGGCAGATGTGGATTTAAGAGTCCCTAATACAAGTCCTGGGTCAAAAAAACAAAATAAAACCCACAACTATACTGCCCACATCACATTCCATGTATCTATTCTGATAGTCTAATGCCCTATAGCTAGCTGTTCACACTGGCCCATTTCCAGTGACTTCTCTCTCTGTCAGCGAAGCTCTAATTTCAGAGATAGGGAACTCTTTAATGTCTTATTCATGTGTTAAAGACCACTCCATGGTGGACAGAAGTTGGAGGACAAGAGTGTATCAAATACTTTGTTTGGAAATAATCCAACAAAAAACTTTCAAGACAAAGCTCAGGAGAAAAAGCCTCTTTGTCCACCAAATTGGCAGAATCCTCATTATTTTTTTTAGAAGACAGGACATGACTGCCACCATTGTGTTAGAACGGTGGGAAGTTGAATATCAAAGCCAACTGGATCTTAGGTCTTTCCTCTAGACAGAGTTGGCTCTAGAAGATTTACTGGCAGGTCCCATGCCATTCCTGAATTTAAGCAAATATGTTCACCTTTAGGAAACAGAAAGTAGATGTTGAATATAATGGGCTCTGGGTATCAAGAAAGGAGTAGAAATTCAGTTGCCAGATCTAAAACACCGAGAACCACAAAATCAAAAGCACCCCGGCACAGTTTCCAGAGCCAGCAGATGACTTCAGAGGGGGACCATCGAACAAGTAAGATGTCGGAGACACTGAGCCCTGGCTGGGAGAGATGCTCTCTGCTAAACTTAAAAGCCAGAGATGCTCCAGCACCATCTTCACCAAATGTGTCCTGAGTTCCCACATTGAGAAGGCATTGGCCTTTGGGATGAGGGGACCAAATGGATCAGTGAATCAATCAAATGGCTCAACAGAGGAAGACCCATTTCTAAGCAGACTCACAGGAAACTCTTCAAATATGGCCACTTCTGTTTTAACCACCCTCATTTTACATCTGACATCACAGAAGGGAAGCAAGACTGCATACAGCCTGGTAAATACTCCACATTCCCAAAACACAACTAAGAAAACAGCTCTGACGCTTAGTTCTTGAATTCTCACATGTTTACCTTTGTTTTCTTTCTTTCTTTCTTTTTTTTAAAACAGAGTCCCAAAATCCTTTAGAAGTTGCCAAGGAAAAGCTACTATTCAAAGCACCTGGTAGTGGATGTCTCTTCATAGTCAAGAACAGCAGGTGTCTCAGTGAGACTATAGAGAGATGGGAATGGCTCTCCCAAGTTACAGACCTGCCTGTGTGACGGATCCTCAGGCAGAAATGGACCCTGCCTTTCCGCCTAGGCCAGTTCACCTCCATCATATCCACCAAATGAACACAACCCCCTGACCCAGACTTGCAAAGAGGTCAAACCAGGGAGTCTGTGAGGACCCCGAGCTCACTCACTTGTCTTCTGAGAAACTCTTCCCAGTAATAACATCCTTCCCTTGAGGCACATAGTTCCAGTATTCTTCCACAATCCCAATGTAGTATGTTCTGGTGACTGCACCAACCAGTCCAAGCAGACCTAGGAACTCGAGAAGGATGCAGCCACCCGGCTGCTTCAGAAACATTTGTGACTGTAACTCGGCAGGGAGACTGCAAGGGAGTCAACCTGTTGATCCCTCCCCCTCAGTCAGAGCGAGTTATAAATAAGGAATGGACTGACCTGGCCCCTCCTCCTCGGGTAGCTTAGGGTTGGGACATGGGCTGACACTTGTGCAAGCAGACCTCCCTCAATGGGAGAGCTGCTGTGACGACAAACTTACCAGCCACCCAAGAGGTGCATGACTGGCTTATTCATTCACACTGCCAAGCTACACGGGCCTGCTCCTGAGAGTTTTGGGTACTCTGTTCTATATGAGTCATTTGTCTTTCCCAGGAACAGCAGAGAAAACACCTGAGAGAGAGGTTCTCCCCCACCTCTCCTCCTTTTCTCCATACCTATTTCAGAACTTTGTACACCTGGAAAAGTGGGCTGGCCAGAGTGGATCATCAAGAAATAGTCCAAGCATGGAAAAAAGTCTGATCTCTCTCCGGATGGCAGAAAGGATGATGTAATACCTTCTGGCTTGTTTTATGAGGCTACAGGAAACACTCATGTCGATGCATCAAGCTCTAACAGCACCATAAACCCCACTACCAACCCATCAACTTTCTCATCTCCCCGAAATCCTCTCAGATTCCACCAGCAAAGGCGAGGGGCTTGGCTGCCCTAGTCAACCAAGAGCTTAGACTTTGACAACCCCTAAATCAATCATAGTTCCTTGGGATGAAAGATAGAGTCAGAGAAGGAGGTCCCCTCCCTCGGGACTACAAAGATAAATTTCAGTAGCAGATCTTTGAATAAAAAGGTAATGAGTCTGCTTCCCCATATGCCTTGAGAGGTGACCTAGAATCTCAGTGTGGAGAGAGACCTTGTCCAGCTTTGGAAGAGAGGCAGTCAGATCACCCACAGAGCTGTTCCTGAGCCAGCAGCTTCAGTGTGAAGCAAACAGCCTCCAGGGCTCTATCTGTGAAACAAGACTGAGGAACTCTCCAGAAGATTTAAGAGGACAACATCTGCCACCTCCATCACTAGCACACTAGAAGGTGCTCACTAGCCGCTGTCGTCCTCATCCCCAAAGCACTGAGAAACCACTCGGTACTGTCCTAGGTCTTACTTTACTTCTGTTTCCCAAAAGTAAAATATTCCAAGATTCTTTTCTTTCTATTTTTCTTGCCAAAGTTCTACCCACCATGCCTTCTGTAAAACAAGCATGTACCATAGAGATTCCACAGCACGGGTTTTATGTATTATCTCTCCCAATAAAACAAACACTGCTTATACTGTTTCACAGCAAAGTGCTTCACAGCTTGGGTTTATCAACACCACCCATCTCTCAGTAGACTAATTCCCACAGCATATTTTTCTTTCACTCAAATCTACTTCTGACTTTATGATTCTGGAAGCTTCTATGGAGTTAGGACAGTTACAGCCACTCTAGAGAACTCCCAGGAGCTGTGAATACTACCTTGACAAAGAAGTGGAGGCCTTTGAGACATGGAAATGTCCCAGCCAAACAAATTCTTATTTATAATCAGGAGATCAGGCTGCCCTGAAGCTGCCACAAACCTTCCCAAACAAATCCCATTGGGATAAATTCTTCCAAACAACAGAAACAAGAAATATGCATCAAAAAGAGAAGAGTTAACTTTCTGACTCAGAGGCCCGCTCAGTGAGCAGCTGTGATGCTGTTTTTGATTCGAAGCCACGACTACAGAAGGGATCATGTCCCATGCCCCAGTCCTAGCATCTAAAGGCAGGAGGTCCCAGAGTTCAAGGCCAGTTGATCTGGCTACACAGATAATTCTAGGCCAGTCTGCATAAAAAGGGGGGGGGATATAAGGATAGACCAGAGTTGCTACAACAGATACAATCGACATATTGAACTGCTTTATAGAACAGAACATAGTCACTGAAGGACAGGTGACAAGGAAAGAGTCTGTTTCAAATGACAAAGTAGGATTCCTGGAATACAGTTTGAAAACTTTCCCCCAAAGGCAAGAAGTGTTTTGTTCAAAAGGCATCTGTATGTCCCAAAGAAAGGAACCTGGCCTCAAAGGATTCCCTGGTACCACAGTATAGAAGAAAACACATAGTGTGATTGACAGGACAAGACGTGGGTACCACAGGTGTCAAGAATTGATTAGAAAGCCTGTGAATAACATTCACTTTCAGCTCTGCTGGGCAGAAACATAGCGTGAAACTTGCTATTTATCCTCGAATGGATGGAATAATCCTCTGTTCTCCACAATAAACTCACTGGGGCGGATCTACAATGATGTGATACCACACATCTCTCTGAAAAATAACACGGGCATTTTATCTATTTCCTGACACTTTACACAAGTATAGAATGGATTTTGATCTTATTTACCTCATTGCCCCCTCACTATCCCCAGTCCTGCTAGAACCTTTCTTCCAGCAAGTTCACCTCCTCCTTTCAAGTCTGAGTGGGAGCCCCTGGGTTTAGTTAGGGTTGCCTACATGAGCATGAAGGTAGGTGATTTGCTGGAAGGTGGGCAACTAACCAGTGACTACACCGTTGAAGAAAATGACCTCCTCTCCTCCAGTAGCCATTAACTGGCTCCTCAAGAATGGGTGGAGTCTCTCCTTCCCCACCCATGATTAAAAGTTGATTGACAGGTGTAATCCTTAACTCAGGATGTTTAAATAACATGTTTGGCTCAAGAACAGCCACATCAGATCAGTCATGTTCTAGGTAACACCTTAGTCGAGGAGTCCCTTTTACATTGATTGATTAGTTTGTTGATGAATTGATTGACTGATTGATTGAGAAAGGTGGGAAAGCTTGATGTAGCCTTAGGTAGCCTGGAACTTGCTATGTAGACCAGACTGGCTTCTGACTCATACCACATGCCTGGTCTGAGGTATCACTTTAAAATAGCAGTTATAAAAACCTGCCTTAATACTACCTGCATTTTAAAAAGAAATAGATTAATTCTCCTTCAGAGATTCCTACCCTCGCAGATTCTAACCATGACTGTCCACCAGCCCAGTCTTCTTGCCACTATAACAGACCGTGGCGATCCAGCCTCATCAGGACCCTGACTTACTTGGTAGACCCTCTATATCTCTCATGTGGAGACCCAAATTCCTAACATCTCTTACCGGTGCCAGGGTCAGCTTTTCAGTGTGGACAGAACCAGGTATCTCCCTGCTTGAGGGTTTTCAGTGGCTCCTGTGGCCTCAGGACAAGGGCTAAAGGCCTTGACTTGAGTCTACAGCTGATTGTGACATGGTTCCCAGGGACAAAGGAATTTCTTCTCATTCTTACTCCACTCTGATGGCAACCACTGTGCCCTTCATCTGTGATCCAATCAGAGCAGAGGTTATTGGACATGCATTTATCCAGGGCACAATAATCACTATTATCTATTCATCTGCCTTCACAGACATGTAGCACAGGCTTCTTATGGACAAAGACAGAGTTTTGTTCATTCCTGCATCTCTGGAGTCTGCCCATGTAGACACTGGTAACATGGGGGAAGCATGCATATATAGAAATGCAGCTGCATGCTATATAGCATTGTATATGAGTCCGCCTAGACAACAAACAGAAACACTCAAAATGAATTTAACAGAGAACAGCCAGAGACCTGCAAGTCTCCGCTGTCACATCAGGTCTCATACAGATTCCATCAGCTCCTGCATGAGGCTAAAGTTGAGGTTAAATCAAAGGGACACTCACCCTCCCTCTTTTCCTCCCTCCCTCCCTTCTTCCTGCTTATTCCTGGTAGTGCTGGAGATTGAACCCAGAGCCTTATACATGCTAAGCATGTATTCTCTAGGCACCTAGGAGGATCCCTTTAAATAATAAAAACAAGGAGACTTGCAAAAAAAATTTTTTTAATCACAAACAAAAAAATCATCCCAAGACATGTGAAATGGAGTTATCTGTATCCTATATCAACCTTAGAAAAAATAAATAAACTCTAGAGACTGTGAGGAATCACCACATGCATATTTGCTTGGTAGCAAGAACAGATGACAGGAGACTGCCAAGACCACACACTAGCACAGGAGAATACTTCTGTAGGGACACCTGCCTAGTTGTGGTCTAGTGCCACCTTTTGTGTGACGTTACTGTTTCCTCCTGTAAAAGGGTGGCCTGGCCCTGGCCTTGGCTTCCTGTTCAGCCCAGTTCTCCTATGTTCTGAGCGTGGTGATCTTGGGTATGGGCTCAGATTTGAATCTTGACTCAGTGCTTTTCTGCATATGTGCTCTTCTCTGAAGGTTAAGTTAAGCAGTTATCCACCTCCCTCCGATTTAGTGTGTAGCATCCCTCATAGAATATTACGTTTGCACAGGGTCTTAGTTCTTTTTCTATTGGTGTGATGGCATATCATGACTAAGACAACTTATTTAAAAAAAAAAAAAAAAAAAAAAAAGCATTGAATTTGGGACTTATGCTTCCAGAGGGTTAAAGTCCAGGACCATGGTGGTAGGGAAAATGGCAACAGGAACAAGAACAAGGAGCAGCTGAAAGTTACATCTGATCCACAATCACAAAGTGGGGAGGAGACACACACACAGAGAGACAGAGACAGAGACAGAGACAGAGAGACAGAGAGAGTCAGAGACAGAGAGAGAGCACTTGAGTGTACTAATTAGGACTGTAGTGGACCTTTGAAACCTCAAAGCCCAGTTCCAGTGACACACTTCCTCCGACAAAGCCACACTTCCTAATGCTTTCCAAACATTTCCATCCACTGGGGACCAAATATTCAAACCTATGAGCCTATGGCACCTTCCCATTCAAGCTATTATAGACAGGATAAAAGAAAGACAGGAAGTCAAGCAGAATACTCAGCGCATACCCTTTCCTTGGGGAAAACACTTTATCTGACAAGTGGGGGTGCTAAGGCTTAGGATGGTCAGGTGATTTTTCTCCCCACACCCAGAAATGATGGAGTAGCCAGCCTTCCTACATAGGTGTCCAGTACAGAGAAGAACAGGGTAACAGAGAGTACCCACGGGTGCCTGCTTCAGACCACTGATGGAAATCCACTCTCTATAAAGAAAAATGGACCCAGGCTATTCACATACCTATCCACTGTATTAGAATGCCAAAATGGCCTCCGGTGCAGCCCGTCCACTCCTGACAGTCCAGATAAAACCCTAAGGGTCACAGAAAGCCACAGACTCTCCACAAACATACCATTCTGCCCCACTCCTCCATTTTACTCCCAGCCACCTCCCACCCACCCTCCACCCCCAGGAAATTCCTTCCCATCTCCAATCCTCCTGGGTGCTTCCTCAAGTTCCTGACACGCCCAGAACATCAGCCTCCGCCCCAGTTTAGTCACTCCTTCCAATGGCTTCCTCTAGTATAATTACTCCTTCCCCTGGCTTCCTCTGGCTTCCTCTGCAGTGGGCGGGCTGGCTTGCTAACCTTGTCTATCCCCTTGATGGGTTAAGTACCACTCTCCCTTACACATTGGCGTCTCCTTGGAAACAGCATCCGCCCTGTCCTCCAGCACCACCCTCCTGAGCCAGAGGTCTCAGTTTAACTCAAATGCAGATTCAGCTCCTGGGTCACCCAGCATCCACCTACCAACTCTGCCCCCCAACCCCCAGCCTCCCACCCACCCCTACCCGCACCCACCACTCTCTGTCTAGACTGTTGCTCTTAACTAGATGAGTGTCATTCTCCTGCCCCACCCCCAGCCTTCACCCCAACTCCCCTGGAGGTGGGGAGAGGAGCTAATTTTCTTACCCTGACCCCATGTTGCCATCTTCCCCAGGCTGGGATGGAAGAGCCTGCTTTGCCCCATCTTCACACCCAAGGTGGTACTATCTTACCAGGTTAAGGAAATTAAGCACCCATCTCTGCATGCTGGGTAACCAGTGCAGAGCCAGGCCTGCAGTGAACCCCAAGAAAACGGCATTATGGACAGAGTAGCACTTTTAATGACTGAGGCAGTGGGTTAACTTTCTCATGCCTCATCTTTCTTATCCCCTGAAAACACAATAGACTCTAAGGGAGACATGACACCATTGAACCCAGGGAGGTCTCACACACAGTGAAATAGCTGAGTCAGAATTCAACTCAGAAGCTCACACAGCAGACCCCAACCCTGGCAGTTGATACATAGTTGCTCTGTGTTATCCTGCAATCCAAGCCCAGGCTGCCCTCTCATGGAAGGAAACAATAAAATTATATGAGGTCTCCAACATAAGCAAGAACCATGCCATTTGAAGGAACAAAGCTACTAAGCACATGCGCAAACTGCCCACTAGCTGAAGTCCCGTCAGAAGTCCACGGAGTTAAGCACCTACCCAGGCCATTCTTCTGTTCAACAAAGGATGATGTCCACACAGTCCCTGTCCTCAGAGACTGGAAATGCACAGGAAAGTTCAAGTCGATCCCAAAGTGAGCTTGTATAAAGAGAACCTTGGGCAGTGTCTAGAGAGAGCCTGAGAACCTCAGGTGGTGGCCCAGCAGCTTGCTCTGAAGCACGCTTATATTTTATAGGGTGGAATAAAACATGTAGAAGTCTCTGTCCTAGAAACCCTAACCTATTAATATCACTTTTAAAAAAAATGCCTTTCATCAGGACGTGGGAGGTTGAGGCAGGGGGCTCTCTGTGAGTCCAGACCAACCAGGGCTACAGAAATATCCTGTTCAAACAAACAAACAAACAAACAATCCCCAAAAGATACACAGATGGGATGCAACTGTAGAGAAAAAAAAGATGAAAGTAACCAACCTCAGACAAGTCATGTGACTTCAGATCCTTCTGCTTACTCGGTACTGAGAAAAGGGGAAGGGTCATGCTTTTAGGGTTTTAAAACTGATCCGGCCCAGGTGGTGGTGGCGCACGCCTTTAATCCCAGCACTTGGGAGGCAGAGGCAGGTGGATTTCTGAGTTCGAGGCCAGCCTGGTCTACAGAGTGAGTTCCAGGACAGCCAGGGCTAACAGAGAAACCCTGTCTCAAAAAAAAAAAAAATAAAACTGATCCGGGACCTAGAGACACGGCTCAACAATGACAAGTGCTTGCTGCTCTTGCAGAAGACCTGGATTTGCTCTTCAGTACCCACACTGGGCAGCTCACATCCACCTGTACCTCCAGTTCTAGGGAAACTAATGCCTTTTTTCTAGGTCCTTAGGCACTGTCACTCACGTAGTACAAATATAGTCAAGCAGACCCACAAATACACATAAAATACAATAAATAAATATTTAAAGAAAACAATTGTTCTACCACAGATACACATAAAGTACAATTAAATACATCTTTTAAAAAACAACAAAAAACAATTGTTCCCATACTCACAGGTACACATAAAATACAGGTACACATAAATCTTTTTAAAAAACAACAACGACAATTGTTCTCTATATTCACTCACACAGCTGGTCCTTCAGGGCTTACACCTGACTTTGCAAACTAAACTGCTCAGTACCGATAAGAGCAGTCTCCAGGGCTTTTATTATGAAGCAAAGGTTCCTCACACTGGGGAAGAACCTGGAGACGCCTCACATCCTATAAGCCTGAGGCAAATCACCCTGCAAGAGACTAAAGAACACCAGCTTCCAAAAAGGAAGATCAGAGAACTGGCCCTTCAATCTCTGCAACTCCTCTTTCCACAAGAAGCTTTGCAGTCTCCAGGCCCCAGCCCTCTGTGATGTGTGATCATGAGGAGTCTGGGCAGAGCTACCCTTGGGTGTGGGTCAGAGCAGCCTTACATAAGCCATGGTGCATCACCACACTTTGCAGCTACTGTTCTAGTAATCCAATGTCATAGTGCCACAAAAGAAGCATCAACCCACCATAAGGAACGAGCTGGTCCTTGAGACTACCTTCTGGAGCTAGTACAAGAGCTAGCCACAGGGCTCTGAAACAAGCCTACAACACTAGTCCCTGAGTGCCTGGATGATCTACCAGTCCTGGGGCACAAGTATCCCAAAGAGGAACATGAGAACAGAGACTAGATCCCAAGGGCCATGTAAGTTCCTGCTTGGGCTCAGAATGGCTGGCTCAGATGGCACAGGTCCAGAAACCAGACAGAAGCCATCTTTGAGGAAAGTACTCAGAACAAGGGACTCCTAGGACTTCAGTTTAGCACAGGCCCTCATCTTCTGTATCTAAGGACAATACAAGGATCAAGCCTTCAACTCCCCTCTTGAATCAGAGTTTAGGTTTATTTTCTTATTGATGAGAAAGAAGCAGAGACAGGAAGATCCCTGGGTTTGATAGTCAGCCAGTCTAGACAAATATACTACAGTTCAGTCTCTGGTCTACATGTGTACACTCACATATGCACGTACAAATGAGCACACACACATACATATACACTGAAAATATTCTTTAAAAGTGAGGGCTCTAGCAGCAAGTGGAAGTTGTCTGAGCTGAGGTCTCCCAGGGACACAGATTCCCAGGAGAGGCACTTCTGCTCATCAAAGCACCAGCTGTTCTGGGGAGAAGAGTTTTATTGTAGGGATTCATCTCCCAGCTCCCAAGTATGGGCAGGTAGACACACGTAGCACAGATTCTGGAACATAGCCAAGACTCTGCCTGGCCTCATCACTGAGGCCTAAATTCCACCATCAGAGAACTCTTTCTTTGCAATAAGATGAACCTTGTAAAAATTTTAAGTATCTCATGGTATTGATCTCACTGGTGTGGCTGCCACAGATGGATGAGTTTATTAGGTCTTTTCCCATGAATAGGATTAGATTGAGAGGAGGAGCTGAGGGAGTGTGACACACATTAAGACAGTTTCAAACCAGAGGGAACACCCAAGAATACATCTAGGTCAGAAGACATGCCATCAGCTCACAGGTTGACTTCAAAATATTCTATTGATCTAGAATAGTATCCAATAAAGAGTCTGAACTTGATTTCCTTCGAGGACATGACTCTTCTAGCTCATCACATATCTTAAACAACGTCTCTCTTGTATTGGTCTGCATCACTAGTTTGTGTGAGTCCTGAATTCCAGTTGTTTCAATACAATCATCCTCTACTTACCCATCCATTCACTCATACATTTATCACGAATGCATACTGAGACTCTGGCCAGAAAAGGAGACAGACTGACTGAAGTTCTTCACCTTTTGCCTCCTCCTCTAAATACAATCCCCTAATATCTCCCTCCCCCCCCCCCTCTCTCTCTCTCTCACAACACACACACACACCACAACACACCACACACCCGCTCTGTAGCAGAGTACCTGCTGCAGCCTCCCCTCCTCCTCTCCTGCCTCCATCTCCAGTGGATAACACAGGCCTTGCTTTGCAAACTTTCTCCCTGCCTGTAGTCGTCACTTTATCCCAGCCTCCAACACCGGTAGGCATTCCCTGGGAACCCGCAGGCCACTCCAGCCAGGGAGCCAGGGAAGCAAGTAGCCTAACTATGAACTATGGATTATTTATTTATTTATTTATTTTGGTTTTTAGAGATGAGGTTTCTCTGTGTAACTCTGGTCATCCTGTAACTTGCTCTGTACACAAGGCTGGAACTCAGACAGCCACCTGTTGGGGGTTTGATTTATGCATACATGGGAGTTTGCAGGTCTCTCCCTGTCAATAGCTAGTTTTTTGATGGGTCAATAAAGAGCCAGCGGCCAATGGCTAGGCAGGATGAAAGAGGCAGGACCTTTAGGATTCCCTGGCAAGAACCGCAAGAGAGGAGAAGAGGGGATTCTGCCAAGAGAGCGGCATAGGACTGGCCACACTGTGAAGGAGCAGGAGGGTGAGACAGCCAAAACATAGGTTCAGGGGAAAGCGGCCCCATGGGAGGGCTGCCCAAAAGGAAACAGGGCAACAAAGATAAAATATAGATTTAGAAAGTGTTAACTTGGGACTACCAGAGGAGAGTGTGTGCTAGCCATGGGGAGGTTTGGAAGTGCCCAACCATTGAGCGAGTAAGGCATATTAAAAATAATGCGTGTCTTTGATTCATGAATCCAGAGCTTTTGGGCCTTTAGAGCAGATCTTTAAATATTTTCCAGTACATCTACCTGACTCTGCCTTCCAAGTATTGGGATTAAAGGCATGCACCACCTCCACCTAACCTAACTATGAATCTTAACTCTCCCTTCTCTTCTCCGTATTGGATGCTCCAGTCTCATGCCCAACTCTGTAGCAGACTACTTGTTCTGACCTCTCAGATTCTGGTAGAATATCCTGCTTTTCTGCCTCCTGTGGATCCTCCCTGGTACTCCACAACACACACACTTAGACTGATCCCATTTCCAAATGTCAGCCCCTAATACCTAGAAAACATTTTTACCCAGAACTCCCAGCGGTCAAACCTAGCAGCATCCCAGAAGTCTCCACCAGGCAACAGCCACCTCACCCTCCTAAGAACCAAAGAAGGTGACAGAAACCAAGGAACAAAACAGTCACCCAACAAAGACAAGATCAGAAATCAGTACCCAGAATTATAATTTTCCCTACCCAAATGCCTAGATACCAAAGAACAAACACAATCAATAACAGCCAGGACCATATGTCTCTACTAGAACAATCCAACTGCATCAGGCCCTGGGAAATGCAATACAGCTGAAGCACAAAACAAAGACCTTAAAATAGTCTTTATAGCGATCCTTAAAGAGGAAATGAATAAATCCCCTAAAGAAATTTATGAAATACAAACAGTGGAAAAATGCATAAAACAGTTCACGACTTGAAAGAGGAAATAGAGTCAGTAAAAAAAAAAAAAACTGAACTGAGAGAAATCTGGAACTGAAATGTAGGAACTCAAATAGGAACCTCAGAGGCAAACCTCACCAACAGATAAAAGAGAAGGAAAAGAGAATCTCAGGCACTGAAGACACAATAGAAGAAAATGCTGAATCTAAAAAGCTCCTAACAGAAAACATCCAGGAAATTTAAGACACTATGAAAAGACCAAATCAAAGAATGATATGAAGAGAGGAAGGAGAAGAAACCAAGGTCAAAGGCACAGAAAATATTCTCAACAAAATCACAGAAAAAAGTTTCCCTAACCTAGCAAAGGGAATGCCTATCAAGGTACAAGAAGCATATAGGACACCAAATAAACTTGCCTAGAAAATAAATTTTCTTGGCATATAATAATCAAAACATTAAATGTACAAAACAAAGAAAGAATATTAAAGGGTGCAAGGGAGAAAGACTGAGTAGCATATAAAGGTGGACATACTAGAATAACACCTGAGTTCTCAGTGGAGACTCTAAAAGCCAGAAGGGCCTGGACAGATATGCTACAGATTCTAAGACACCACAGATGCCAACCC
The DNA here is from genome assembly GCA_021653895.1 of Mastomys natalensis. Lineage (NCBI taxonomy): Eukaryota > Metazoa > Chordata > Mammalia > Rodentia > Muridae > Mastomys > Mastomys natalensis. The sequence goes on from JAJTUV010000150.1 coordinate 2,359,342, forward strand.
AAACTACTATACCCAGGAAAACTTTCCATCACAATAGATAGAGAAAGTAAGATGTTTCATGATAAAACTAAATTTAAGCAATATCTATTTACAAATTCAGCCATACTGAAGATACTAGAAGGAAAATTCCAACCTAAAGAGGTTAATTACACCAAGAACACACAAGTAATAAATAATCTCAGGACAGCAAGTCAAAAGAGGGGAAATACATGCACATGTACACTTGCACACACACACACACACACACACAGGTGTGCCCATGAACACTCACACAATAATAAAATAACAGAATCAACAAACACTGCTCATTAATCTCTCTCAGCATCATGGTCTCAATTCCCAGTAAGGAGATACACACTAACAGAATGGATGGGAAAACAGAATCCACCTTTCTGCTGCATTCAAGAAATGATCTTTAACACCAAGGGGAAAAAGCACTTCAGAGTAAAAGGATGGAAAAAGATATTCTAAGCAAATAGACTTAAGAATCAAGCTCATATAACATATTAATATTTGACAAAATAGACTTTAAAACAAAACTAATCAGAAGAGATGGGGAAGGACACTTCATATTCATCAAAGGAAAAATCCACCAGGTAGACATTGCAATTCTTAACATGTATGCATCAAACACAAGGACACCCTAGTTCATTAAAAAAAAAATATATTACTGCAGCTTAAATTACACGTTGACCCTCATACAATGATAGTGTGAGACTTAGATATTCCACTCTCTACAACAGATGGGTCATCCAGACAAAAACTAAACAGAGAAATTCTGAAGCTAACTGGCAAAATAAACCACATGGACTTAACAGACATCTACAGAATATTCCACCCAAACCCAAAAGAATACACTATCTTCTCAGCAACTCATAGAACTTTCCTCTAATCTGATCATATACTAAGACACAAAGCAAGTCTCATTAGATACAAGAAAATTGAAATAACATCCTGTATCCTATTTGACTACCATGGATTAAAGTTGCATATCAATACAACAGAAACAACTCAAAGCTTACAAACTCATGGAAACTGAATAACTCACTAATGAATGAAAGATGAGCCAAGACAGAAATTAAGAGAGAAATTAAAGGCTTTCTAGAATTGAAAGAAAATGAATATACAACATACCCAAACCTGTGGAACACAATGAAGACAGATCTAAGAGGCAAGTTCATAGCACTAAGTGCCTATTTAAGAAAAAAAATGGAGAGAGCTCTTATTAGTAACTTAACAGCACACCTGAACAAACAAACAAACAAATTATACACAAAAGAAGTAGATAACAAGAAATAATCAAACTTGGGGCTGAAATGAAACAAACAAACATCAGTCAAAGAATTGATGAAACAAAGAGTTGGTTCTTTAATAAGATTGACAAACCCTTCGCCAAATTAAAAAGTGAAAAGATAATATCCAAATTAACAAAATTAGACATGAAAAGAGGGACGTAAACAACAAACACAGCAGAAATCCAAAGAATACTAAGGACATACTTTAAAAACCTGTATTCCACAAAATTGGAAAATCTAAAAGAAAAGAATAATTTTCTGGATACAGACTATTATCCAAAGTTAAATTAAGATCAGATAAGCAATTTGAACAGACCTACAACCCCTAGGGAAGAACCAGTCATTAAACATCTATAAATCAAAATAGCTCAGGGCCAGATGGTTTTTAGCTTAGAATTCTACCAGACTTTCAAAGAAGAGTTAATGCCAATATTCCTCAAATTATTCCACAAAATAGAAACAGAAAGAACATTGCCCAACTCATTTTATGAGAACACAAACCACATAAAACTCAACAAAGAGAACTGCAGGCCAATTTCCCTTATGAATATAGATGCAAAACTTCTCTATAAAATACTTGTAAACCAAATCTAAGAACACATCAAAAAGATCATCCACCACAATCAAGTAGGTTTTATCCAGAAGGAAGGGATGGTTCAACATATGTAAATCTATAAAGGTAAAGTAAATTTAATAAATAATAAACAAACTGAAAGAAAAAAACACGTGAACATCTCATTAGATGCAGAAAAGACCTTTGACAAATCCAACACCTTTTGTGACAAAAGCCATGGAAAGATTAGAGATTCAAGGAACATTCCTCAACATGATAATGGTAGTTTATATCGAACCTATAGCCAACATCAAATTAATTGACGAGAAACTCAAAGCAATCCACTAAAATTAGGAACAAGACAAGGCTGTCCACTCTCTCCAGATCTATTTAATATAGTATGTATTGCTTAGCTAGAGCAATAAGACAACTAAAGGAGATCAAGAGGATACAAACTGGAAAAGATGAATTCAAAGTATCTTTATTTGAAGATGTTATGATAGTATACATAAGTGATCATAAAAATTCCACTGAGAAACACCTACAGCTGATAAATACTTTCAGCAAAATAGCAGGATATAAAATTAACTCATAAAAATCAGTAGCCTTTCTATATCAAATGACAAATGGACTGAGGAAAAAAATCAGGGAAAAAAAAAAAAAACACCTTTCACAATAGCCTCAAATAATATAAAATATCTTGGGGTAACTCTACCCAAGCAAGTGAAAGACTTGATAAAATGATAAAAACATTAAGACATTGAAGAAGATGACTGAAGAAAGAAATCAAAAGATGGGAAGATCTCCCATGCTGATATACCAGTTGGATTAACATAGAAAAAAATGGTCATCCTATCAAAAGCATTCTACAGAGACAACTCAATCTCTATGAAAATTCCAACACAATTCTTCACAGATCATGAAAGGACAGTTTTCACCTTCATATGGAAACACAAAACACAGAGTGGCTAAAGCAATCCAGAATAATACAAGACTTGCTGGATGTGTCATCATCCCTGACCTCTGATTGTACTGTAGAGCTATGGTAATGTAACAGCATGGCATGGCCACAAAAACAGACATCTCAATCAACGAGTTTGAACTGAACACTGAAACACAAATCCACACACATGTGGACTCCTGATTTTGGCTAAAGAAGCCAGAAATACATATTGGTAAAAAGACAGCACCTTCAACAAATGGTGCTTGTCAAACTGGGCAGCTGCTTGTAGAAGAATGCAAATAGATCAGCACAAAACTCAAGTCCAAGTGGAACAAAGACCTCATCATAAAAATAGAGAGATACACTGAAGCAGATAGAAGGAAAAGTATGGAATAGCCTTGAACTCATTGGCACAGGAGATGACTTTCTGAACCAGACACCAATAGCACAGACACTATAATCAACAACTACAATAAATGGGACCTCATGAAACTGACAAGCTTCTGTACTCCAAAGGATGGTATCATTTAGACAAAGCAGCAGCCTACAGAATGGGAAAAGATTTTTTTTTTTTTTTTTTTTTTTTTTTTTACCAACAACATATCCTATAGGGTACTAATATTCAAAACATATGTAGAACTTAAAAAACTAGATATCAAACCCAAATATTTCAATTAAGAAATGGAGTATAGTTCGAAACAGAGAATTATCAGTAGAGGAAACTCAAATGGCTAAGAAACAGTTAACAAAATGTCCGACATTCTTAGGTATTAGGGAAATGAAATGAACACTACTGTGAGATTCCATTTTACACCTGTCAGAATGACTAAGATCAAAACACAAATGACAGCTCATGGTGCTAATGATGATGGGGAATAAGAGGAATACACATTCATTGCTTATGGGAGTGCAAACTTGTACAACCATTATGGAAATCAATGTGGATGTTCCTCAGGAAGACAGGAATTGATCTACCTCAAGATCCAGCTATACCACTCTTGGGCACATACCCAAAGGACACTTCATCCTGACACAATGCTACTTGCTCAACCATGTTCAATGATGCTCTACTCACAAATTCCAGAAACTGGAAATAACCTGGCTGTCCTCAACAGAAGAATGGATAAAGACAATGTGTTTTTTTTTTTTTTTTACACAATGGAGTATTACTCAGCTGTTTAAAAAAAAATGACATCATGAAATTTTCAGGCAAATGGATGGAACTAGAAAAAAAAAAAGCATTTTACATGAGGTAACCCAGATCCAGAAAGATACATATGATATGTATTTGCTTATGTGTGGGTATTAGATATTAAGCAAATGAAAACCAAGCTACAATCTCTAGACTCAGGTTAAATATAGAAGAGACTAGAGGAGAAACACATGGATCTCCCTGGGAAGAGGAAATGAAATAGATTTATGGGTGAACTAGGGGAGGGGACAAGAATGGAAGAACTAAGCAGGGAGGAGACATGGGGTTGAGGGAAGTAATATGGGAAGAGACAGCTAGAATTGAGGGGCATTTGTTGGGTGGTATGAAAACCTAGTATAGTAGAAAGTTCCTAAGATATATGAAGGTGCTCCTAATGAAGTCTTCAAATAGTAGGGGAGACAGGATCGTAACTGGCCATGTCTTGTCACCAAATGAAGCTTCCAGTTGAGGACTAGATTGTATTCAATGGAATTGTTGGCCAAGGGATTCCAATGGAAATCTTCAATCAACCCAGGCTGTTGCCAAGACAATAGGTTGCTCTCCACAAACTGATAGCAAGGACCCATTGCTGAAGACAACATCCACACAACTCACTGGAGATGGAGAGGTTGAGAAGGTACATACATAGAACCTCTGTGGGGCCGTGGGCTGTGGGAAGCAGCTGGGTGCCTGGTTGAGCAAGTCTTGAACCCCGACCTTTATCAGGATGGCAGGTGTTCGGCGCTGCCCCCAGGCCCTGGTTCTTCTCATTCAGCTTCGGCCCTCCACAGCCTCTCCCAAATGGAGGTCTATGACCATCAATCATGAGGAACAGTGCCTCAGGCTCTCCCACATGTAGATGAGGTATCTCTAAGCAATCAGTCCAAGCCAATAGGCTTTATCTGCCAGACCCTAACCCACATGCAGATGAGGTATCTCTAAGCTCTCCAACCAAGCCAATAGGCATTATCTGCTGCCAGACCCTAACCCACCCTGAAACTGTATATAAGGGCTCTATTCAGGAGAAGTAAAGGTATGTTCGAGAATCATCCTGGTGTCCGAGAGTTTCTGTCTCAAGAGCTGTAACACTTGGGGAGTGATCCGCTCTCCTGGAACCTTCCTGGGGCACCAAGCTGCTTCCTTGCCTGCTAGCTGGCTTCTATCAGCCCAGCCAGGGCCAGCTCAGGGTGGAGAGACAGCTGCAGCACCCGGGAGTGACCGAGCTGCGACAGCGGAGACTTGAGCAGAGGCAGGCAATCTCTCCTCCCGCTTGCACTCGCACCCTTTGGCCCAGACCTCTCATACCAGGCTGGGCTGAAGACCAACAGACAGTGGAGACGTGGGCAGAGGACACTCCCTGCTCTCACTCTGTCCTCAGCAGGGAGATCATCGTGGGACACCCTCCAGAACTGGGGACCCACAAATCTCTACCCCTATAATGTAGAGGTACTCTTCAGGCTTCCAAAAGAGGAGCATAAACAACCCAGCCACAAACCCTTGACCTACAATGTTGTCCAGCCAGCAAAATCTGCTAGGGCAATGGTAGCACTCAGCTTGTGGGATGAACCAACCAACACCTAATTTGACTTAAAGCCCACTCCAGGAGATGGAGCCCATACACAGCCTTGCTTGGGTGACTAAAAACAAGAGACTAGATAGCCCAAAGACCACGGGCTAAACCAAATATGACTAGTCTTTAAAAAAAAAAAAAAAAGCAACAATAAAATTCTGGTGGTAATCTTTTACACTCATAGATTAGTGCCTTATTCATCCCGCATAGAAAAGCTTCCTCCTGCAGCAGACTGGAACCAATATGGAAACTCATGGCCAGAGAGGAAAAGAGAGAGAGTGTGTGACAGAGACAGAGATAGATAGAGACAGACAGAGACCCCATTGAAAAGGAGGCAGAAAGGATGTAAGAGCCAGAGGAGATGGAGGACAGCAGGCAAACAAAGCTCTCTAAATCAACTAAGCAAAGCTCATATGAACTCAGTCTGAAGAAACAAGCACAGGATCTGCACCAGGTTCTCTGTGTATATATTATGGCTTTCGGTTTAGTATTTTTGTGGGAATCCCAAGTGTATGACTGAGTGGGTCTCTGATTCTTGTCCCTTCCCTCGAGCTCTCTCCATTCTGTTGGCTTGTTTCTCCAACCTCGAGGTGATGGTTCTTGTTTTATCTTATTATATTTTGTTCTGTTATGTTGTTGCCTCTTAGAAGCCTGTTCTTTTCTAATGAGAGATAGAGGGGGCGTGTACCTAGATGGGAGGGAAAGTGGTGGTGGAGGGGGCCAACTGGGAGGAGGTAGGGGGAGGAAACTGTAAATATGAGGTTAAAATCTGTATATGAGGACAAGAAGTATTGACTAGTAGTACATTTTAACCGTGAGAATTTTAAGGTTTGTGAGAATATCATCTCAGTAAAGTTGTTAAGAATCTCATTAATTGTAGGAGGCACAAGGTCTTTGTGATCACAGATAAGCACTAAAGAAACCAGAAATGTTAAACATGCAGGGTTGTCTCCTCAGTAGAGGAGATGTATGTTTAGCTGTTTTTCTCCCAGAAAGCTGGGAATGGATGGAGTTAATAGCCTGGTGATCTGCGCTATCTGTAGTCCAGGCCACAGCTGAGTCCTTGGACTATTATGTTTATTGCAGACTCTTCCTCCCTAGACCTGTATTGTTAACTCTGTATCACTCTTATAGAAGAGGTCACATGTAGTTTGCAATAGAGTTATAGTCTCAGACAAAGCTGTATTGTGATAATTATTGCTAGGAAACACTTTCCCAAAGTTGTACTGTACTTAAATATGCCTAAAATAAACTGCCAGTCATCAGACTCTAGAAGTTTGAACCAGCACCAGTTTACTAAGTCATATTAAACCAGATTTCCTTCTTGCCTCAGACAGACCATTACTCTGCCTATCCTGGTGTTGTCAGAGATCCCCAAAATTATTTAAGCAATAACCTTTAGTTTAGGAGACATATTCTGGGATCAGAAGTCAACTTGGTTATTGAGGCTCTGTTTAATATCCATAAAGGATATTTAGTGTCACTAAGATTTTTCTCCCATGTTGAGAATATGAGATTATATGAAAATTAGAGGCAAAGAACATAAAAATCGGCTTTTCTGGACTGCTTGAGGTCAACCTCAGGTGAGTGGAGGAAGATGAGAAGCCAAGGCTTAGGTGAGTAACTGAATCCTACCTGTGATGCTCAAGTCAATCTGGTTCAAGAGATCAGGCCAATATCAAAGCGTCTGGTTGTAGTTGAAGCTGTCCTGCCTTCCCCACCCCTCAATTCACGAGTGCTAGAGCCAAGTCTCATAAGGAATGCCTATCTTCTTAGAGAATTCTAGGGTATGAACTCCCATTCTGACTAACTCCAGTGTGAAGTGAGCCAATAGGAAGGAATTGCTGTAGCTTTTGCCACAAAGTACAGTCAGCTATCCCCTCCATCTATGGTATGGTAGGCTATACCCCTCCATCTGTGTTTCAACTTTCCCAGTCAGCCACATTAAATAAAAACTTATGGAAACAAATGTGTTCTGACTAACATTGATTGTCAACTGGATGGGATTTAGAATCACTATGGAAACAAATCTGTCCACATGTCTAAGTGACATTATCTAAATTGAGTTAATCAAAATAGAAATGTGGGCTGGGGTCCTGAATAACAGAAAAAAAGAGAAAACAAACCTAAGTATTCACTACTCTCTGTTTCTTGACTGTGGATGCAGCACTGCTATGTCTCTTCCTGCATGACTGACTGACCATCTCTCCTGGAAGTGTAAGCCACAATAAATTCTTCCTTCCCTAAGTTGCTTTCACTTGGTATTTTGTTGCAACGAGACAAGTAATTAGTGTAAAGCAATGGATTAGTTTCAAGCCATCTACTGCTCTGAGTAGTAAGATTACACCTCACACCGTCCTGATGATCCCTTCATCCAGAGTAGCCATAGCGGATCAGCTGCTCACCCATTAGTCGGTGCCATCTCAGCTTCTCAGGTAGCAATGGTAGCGAGTACTTGTATCTAGTAAGAAAATCACAGTCGTCATGATTCTGGAAGACACCACTTACATGGATAATCTCACAGTGTCGCATGAAAGGGTGAATTTAGGATGATAAGGTATTTCTTTTATGTATGTATGACACTGTGTAACTCTGGCTAACCTGGAACTTGATATGTGGACCGACCTGAAACTCACAGAGACCCACCTGTCTCTGCCTCCTGAGTGCCGGGAAAGAGAACTTGAAAGAGAGACCACATTCCCATGGCTTCCATTAAAGTATGTGTGTCTTTTTATTGGTTATTGCCAATTTCCTGTTATAGCTAACTTATAATTTAAACTAATAAGTACATGTGAACAGAAAAAAGAACATAATTTAAGTATAGTCCTTGCTTTAGGGTATTCTCTAGGAGCCCTATAAGATATCCCCTGTGAATAAGAGGACAAGTCTTCAAGTGTCTATGTTCTAATAATTACAACTGTCTGAAAATGGAATGGATGGTCTAATAACATCAGTGATATGTCCAGGAAAGAGAGAAGACACATCTACACATCTGCAAACAAGATCAATGAGTGAGCAGATGTGCTACACAGGTAGGATAGAATGGTAGCCAGCCACACAAAGGGATTAAAACTCTGATACATGCCTCAGCATAGGCAAAACAACACAAACCCTGTATGACCTTAATGCTGCCATGTCACTTAATACAAGAGAAATCAGAGATTTCCTTAGGGGACTCAGGCGCTGGGGAGAGAGGAGATATTTTCTAAGGGCCACGCAGGTTCTGTCTGAGATGACAAAAGAGATCTGGAAATAGTGCTGGGAGTTGTGCAATAATACACTTACTGTTACTGAATTGTGCATCAGAATATTATTAAAATAGCCACCTTCCAGACCAGTGTGAGGCTCAATGGGAAAAAGCAGTCGCTGCCAACTGTGACCCTCTGAGTCCTACAAGGCACTCTCTGACTTCCACACACACTCTGGCTCATACACACATCCCACACATGGATGAATAAATAAACAAAATAGAAATTGCTACATTGCATACATTTTACCACACTGAATACATTTAAAAGGTAAGAAGGGACTGAAGGGAGTCAAACAAATACATACCGCGAGACTATCCAACTATACCTTAGATTCAGGTAAATATGATTTATGCAATATTTGGGATGCTTGCACATGGAGAAGTTTGTTTGTTTTTGTGAAACTGAAATATTACATGGGCATCTTTATCATCAATCCTGAGAAGAGACACTCTCAGAGCCTTGGCTTAAGAACAGGAGAGACACGGACAGGATCCCGAAAACACCATAGGGTCAGAATTAATAATAACTACGTGGAAAGCACAGGACTGTGGAGAGAGGAATGGAGACTTGCTGTGCTAACAGTTCATTGTCTATTCTAGTGGCTTCTCCAGCTACTGCAGGGGCTGAGATCCTGTGTGAGAGGAGCTACAGGTCTGTAATGGGCAGAGCATGGCTGCCCAGGGGACAGCAGGCAGGGGAGTGAGGCCCCAGAGTTGTATGCGTCTGTGACAGAATGTTATCTCAAACCCTCACAACTCACGAGGCTCTGCCATTGAGGGAGCAACAGCATCAGAGAGTTACTGGAAAACACCCAAAGATCAACTGGACTTTCTCGGCTGTTGTCTGCAGTAGCCGGTCAGCCTATGAGGAATCGTATTGTGTCCTTCCTGTGACAGCCAATGCTCACCTAAGGAGGGGCCTCAGAATTCCCAGGAACCCATCTGTGATCAACAGTCTCAGGTACAGACTTGACAACTGGAATGGCTGCTATCTCTCTGTCCTGAGAACTTCCTTCAAAAGGACAAAAGGCATTTTGGGTCCTTCATAACCACAGAGAGCTCAGGGTATTGGAATAAGATCTGGGGACAGGCAGCTTCTAAATTAGATGGATGTCTCAGCTTGCTTCTGGGTTCACCAAACTGGACCCCATGTTGCCTCATACACCCAGCGCATCCATAAATTATCACTTCATTAGACACACAGTCACATCACTAAAATTATATCCACAAAATGCTCCATAAAGGACTCTGGCTCATCCAGGAGGATGAGTCACACACATTAAAGAAAAGCCACTTTTAAAACCTGGCATTTCTTGAGAAATTCCCTGAGGCGGCCCAATCAGGCATTCACTCGCTCTGTTTGTGGCCTGAATTCCTTGTAACTCTGGATCTAGAGACACAGTCCCTTTCCATACGGCAGGCAGGAGAGATTTCAAGTATGGTGGAGATTTAGGGGAGTCTAAGTGATAGATTGGCCAGGGGTGGGGCATGGTAACCTCAAGTCCACCCCATTTTGTGTGTAGCCTAGTGAACATGACTCCACTTCAGTGCTGCATGGACTTAGGAGGCAGGAGTGGAGCCCAGAACAGCAGATCTGACAGTGATAGCTCCCAGAGAAACCCACAGCAGAGCTACCACCCTGCCTAGCAGCCCCACTCCTGGTTGTGGGTCCAGTGGGAACATAGCCTGGACTGGAACAGATGTTTGCACACCTGTTTTAACTGTGGCTCTATTCACAGCACCCAAGATGGAGCCAGCTAGGTGCCTGTCAACAGATGAGTGGATAAAGAAAAGAGGTGCAGACACAACATGGAATTTTAGTGCTCCACAAGTGACAAAGTTATGTGATTTTCAGGAAAACAGGTAAGATTGAAGACCATCACGTTAAGCAAAATAACCAAGATTCTGAAGAATAAGTGTCAATCGGTGTTTTCTCTAAGATGCAGAATCTAGACTTAGGATGTATATGTATGTATGACACAGAAGTTAGACTATCTGGAAGAGGAGAGGGCTCGTTGGGAGAGAATAGAAAACAAGAGAAGGGGTACACACAAAGTACAGTGCTGCACGTACATGAAAATGTCACGACAAACCCATTATTTTGTATGACAACTTAAAAACTAAATGAACCCCAAAACGGAGGTGATGCCTGAGTAGAGTTTCTGAACAGTGAAGCATTCTTTGAGCCCCATGAGTAGTGGGGACACTGTGCATGTAGGACAAGAACACGGGAATCCCACTGTGAGCTTCTAACCTACACTGACTTATCACTTGCAATAAAGGCACCACACAATTCAAGGTGGCAAAAAGATCACCCAACTTCCCAGTAGGCAGCACTAACTAAACTTATTTATATACAAATAAACACGCGTATCTCGTACACATGCATGCATGCAACCATGCACAACACAAAGGTGGGAGAGGATTTGGAGGTGTTGAGGGATTTGGGTGGAAGACAGAAAAGGAAATGGAAGGTAGATATGATCAAAATATGTTGTAAACACGTATGCAGTTGTCAATGAATAAGTAAAAGATATTCTTTATTTAAAAAAATGGGAAAATGTAAGCAGAAAGTTTGCCTCTCCCCCTGCTTATCTACTGACTACCCAGCTTATGTTTAATTAAAAAATAAAAGGGAGGGGCTGGAGAGATGGCTCTGCAGTTAAGAGCACTAGCTGCTCTTCCAGAGGTCCTGAGTTCAAGTCCCAGCAAACACATGGTGGCTTACAATCATCTGTAATGGGGATCGATGTCCTCTTCTGGTGTATCTGAAGATAGCTACAGCATACCTATATACATAAAATAAATAAATAAATATTTAATAAGTAAATAAAAGGGAAAGAGGGGGTGAGAGTAGGAAAGAACCCAGACACGAAAGAGTGGAATAAACTGGTCAATTCCTGAAGTGAAGCAAGTAGGGACCGCTTATTGACCTCTGGATGTGGGCAGCAGTCACCATCTCTCAGCTAGCTGGGTGAGAGATAAAAGACTGAAACATAAAAGGAACTGACTAGTTTAATGCAGCATACAAGTGAGTTAGCAAAACAAAGAATATTCTCAGAACTACATAAGCCATGGGTCTTTCTGCCCCAGCCCCTAAAACTTACAACATACAGCTGAGTTTGTACAACACACACACACACACACACGCACACACACACCTCAAGTATACATATGCATGCACGTGTGTGAACTCATACAGATGCTCTCTGCTTCCCCTGGGTTGAGAGCTGAAGCCTAGAGCACACACTGCCCAGAGGCCATGGGAGAGGTTCTTCCTCTCATGGGTGGAGTTCCCAAAAGGATGACTTAGGAATCATCTATCCATTACTGGCGATTCCTGGAACCAATTTCTCTGACCTCAGGAGGCATTTTCTGGCCACCCTGGTTGATTCAGAAACTATTTCTATATACATCATCCCTACCTCCCACTGCCAGAAAGTAGGTGCCACCTTGTACTACTAGATTTCAATTAATGTCTTGTAATTGAGCTGTGTACAAACAAGGCAAGGTAAGAGAGGCACGTGGAGAGATAGATGAGGTAGAATCTACACACACAGCCAACTTCATCAGATTTCAAGTGCCTTGTTGATGAAGACATTATAGAATAATTGACTTATGTTTGAGAGAGACACAAGTCACCAATTTGATTTTGTATGTAGCAAAAGCTGATCCACAGAGACTGTGGTAGTTTAAATATGCTTAGCCCAGAGAGTGGCCTTGTTGGAGTAAGTGTGGCCTTGTTAGAGGAAGAGCGTCCTTGAGGGTGGGCTTTGAGACCCTCCTCCTAACTGCATGGAGACAATCTTCTCCTGACTGCCTTCTGATCAGGATGTAAAACTCTCTGCTCCTCCAGTGACTTTTTCTGAAGAAAATACCAGGCAAGACAACATTGATGTGCCTCAACGCCCACCAATAGTTTCCTCTAGACCTATAACCAGACTCAAGGCAAAGCAGGCCCCTAGAGGGAAGATAGACAGTGTAGTTCATGAGGAAATGCGCTACACTACTAAGTAGCTTAATGAGTTTACTAATTCATTCAAGTAGAAGTCTGGGGAAAATGTGTGGAATGGATTTTAAGGGTGTGGGATAATGGTGGAAGGAACATAAAACTAGATCAGGCTGATTTTATTGATATGGGCCCTCTGAGTGGAGATTCTAGATTTAATGTGGAAGCTGCACAGTTTAGAAAGGTATCCGAAGTTTGTTTGAATGGTTGGCTGACATGTTTATCAAAAGATGGCCTACTAAAAAGGAGTTGGAGATGCCTGATACCCCTTGGCTTAGTGTTGATGAAGAGATTTTAAGGCTCAGGGGAAACTCAATGCTAGAGTGGATACTTTGTATAAAATCTAATCCTCCACAATGAGAAGGCTCAGAAGACAGCCCTTCATGAACCCTGTAAGACACACATTGGTGCAAGGGGCACCAGCAAATTTGAAGAGCTTTGTTGTTGCCCTTTTCCTTGTGCCAGACTTTAGGATTGGAGATGCTGCTGCTCAATTGGATGAATTAAATGCAATGGACTTAATTGGGTCCCAAGGTAGCAGGGGCTGTGTGGCAGCATTAAATCTCCAGAGTGATCATAGTTATTATAATGGGCAGCCTAGGAAAAACAACATTCATAATGGCCTAGCCTGTAATGGTCAGCACAGGCAAGGTAAGTTTTATAATGGCATGACTCATATGGACCTTTGGTACTGGCTAATCAGTCATGGTGTTTCCAGGCATGAAATCGATAAGAAGCCTACTGCATTTCTCTTTGATCTGTATAAGCAGAAATTCTCAAACAAATGAGAGAAAAGCTACATTGGATTGTGGCAAAAAGGCAATCTTGGCCAGTGAATTAGTTTCCAGACTTGAGCCAGTTGTCAGATCCAGAACTCCTTGAATAAAGTATGGTCAGGTTCCCCTGAGGAAGTACCTTGATAAAACAGCTAAAAATTTTGATGTTAGCCTTTCTCCAGTTCTTCCCCAGAGGGACATATGGCCTTTTACAAGGGCAACTATACACTGGGGGAAAGGAAATAATCAGACTTTTCAGGGTCTATTGGATACTGGTTCTGAACTGACATTGATTCTGGGAGATCCCAAGAAACGTTGTGGCCCTCCATTTAAAGTAGGGGCTTATGGAGGCCAAGTGATTAATGGAGTTTTGGCTGCTGTCCAACTCACAGTAGGTCCAGTAGGTCCCTGAACACAGTCTGTGGTCATTTCCCCAGTTCCAGAATGTATAATTGGGGTAGACATACTTAGAAGTTGGCAGAATTCTTACATTAGTTCCCTTCTCCGTGAAGTGAGGGCTATTATGGTTGGAAAGGCTAAATAGAAGCTTTTAGAGTTGCCTCTGCCAAAGAAAATAGTGAATCAAAACCAGTGTCATATTCCTGGAGGAATTGCAGAAATTACTGCCACCATCAAAGACTTGAAAGATGCATGGGTGGTGAGTCTCACCACATCTCCCTTTAACTCTCCTATCTGGCCAGTGCAGAAGACAGATAGATCATGGAAAATGACAGCTGACTATCAAAAACTAAATCAGGTAGTAACTCTGATTGCAGCTGCTGTACCAGATGTAGTTTCCTTACGTGAACAAATCAACACATCTCCTTGTATCTGATATGCAGCTACTGATCTAGCAAATGCCTTCTTCTCATTAGCTGTCCATAAGGACCACTAGAAGCAATTTGCTTTCAGTTGACAAGGACAGCAGTATTCCTTTACAGTTTTGCCTCAAGAATATATTAACTCTCCTGCTTTGTATCATAACTTAGTTAGAAGGGATCTTGACCGTCTGTCTCTTCCACAAAATAACACATTGGTGCACTGTATTGATGATAGTATGTTGATTGGACCGAGTGAGAAGGAGATAGCAACCACTCTGGACTCATGGGTAACACACTCATATCAGCTAAAAGAGGGTGGGAAATAAATCCAACTAAACTTTAAGGACCACCTTCCTCAGTGAAATTCTTATAAGTCCAGTGGTATGGAGCATGCAGAGTTGTTCATTCTAAGGTAAAAGATAAGTTACTGCACCTAGCCCCTCCCACCATCAAGAAAGAAGCACAGCATTTATTGGGATTATTTGGATTCTGGAGACAGCACATTCCTTAAATGTGTTACTCAGGCTCATACCAAGTGATCCGGAAAGCAGCTAGCTTTGTGTGGAACCTGGAACAGAAGCCTCTTCAACAGGTCCAGACTGCTGTGTACGTTACTCTACCACTTGGACCATATGATCCAGCGGTCCAGATGATACTTGAGCTTTCAGTGGCAGATAAAGATGCTGTATGGAGCCTTTGGCAAGCCCCTATTTGTGAATCACAGACAAAACCTTAGGGTTTGGGAGAAAAGCTCTACAAACTATTCTCTCTTTGAAAAACATCTCTTGGCTTGCACTGGGCCTTAGTGGAAACTGAAAGTTTGACAATAGGACACCAAGTTACCATGTGTCCAAAACTGCCGATCATAAGCTGGGTGCTATGGACCCACCAAGTCATAAAGTAGGATGTGTTCAGCAGCCAACAGACTATTATCAAATGGAAGTGGTATATAGGCAATTGGCCCAAGCAGGTCCCGAAGGCACAAGCAAGTTACATGAAGAAGTTGCTCAATGGTTTCTACTCGTGTTACAATGCCATCTGCTGCCAAGCATGCACTTATATCTTCATGGAGTGTTCCTTATAGTTGGTCAACTGAAGAAGAGAAGACAAGGACCTGGTTTACTGATGGTTCTGCACGTTATACAGGTACCACCCAGAAATAGACAGCTGCGGCATTATACCCCCACTCCTGGTACCACCTTCTGTCTTAGTTATGGTTTTACTGCTGTGAAGAGACACCATGACCAAGACAACTCCTATAAAGAACAACATTTTATTGAGGCTGGCTTATAGGTTCTGAGGTTCGGACTATTATCATCAAGGCAGAAAGCATGCCAGTATCCAGGCAGACATGGCACTAGAGGAGCTGAGAGTTCTACATCTTGATCAGAAGGCAGCCAGGAGAAGACTGTCTCCAGGCAGCTAGGAGAATGGGCTCAAAGCCTAAACCCCACAGTGACACTCTTCCTCCAACAAGTCTACACCTCCTAATAGTGCCACTTCCTGGGCCAAGAATATTGAAACCACTACAGAAACTAGGGCTACCAGCAATTAGGAATGACGTCTTGCATTCCTCCTGTCCCATGACATCTCTACCTAAGCAGAGCTTTTTCCTGAGATCCTTCCTGGACTCATCAGAACCCAAAGGCCCCAGGTGTCAGTCCCTGAACACACTTAGGATCTCCACAGCACCCACATTTAGTCTGATCAAGTTGGTAACTTTCTCTCTGTGAAGAAAATAGAAGATGTGAAACCAGCATGGATTATGAATGGTGCAGGAGAGGTCAACAGTGGAAGAGATAAAGGACTTTTGTTCCAGACAGGCACTGAAAACCTGGGTGAGTTCTGGGCTCAAGAACAAGTATTTGAAAGACTGGGCTTATATCTCCGTGGCAGAGTGCCTGACGTGTGAAGCCCTAGGTTCCATCCCCATTGCTGCTTCTCACCAGAAAAGAGAAGAGTTCACATTTGAGTCAAATAGGAATCTGTATATATGCAAAGAGATGAGAAGCAATTAAAATCAGAGTTTGGTCATTTCAGATACTGTTAATTATTAATACCTTGCCCACATCCTAAATGTGACAGCCAAGACAGGCAATTTGATGCACAGAGTATACTCTGGTTCTGGGGTAACATTTCCCTCCAATGCTGAAAGGCTGGCAATCTCTGTCTGAAAACAATCTGGAAAAATCTAGAAATGAAGGAGGTTGACCTGCCTCTTCCCTTCTGTTCTCCCACCCCCTCAACACACTCACATCCACACCTCTACTTTCCCTCTCCCCTTCCCTCCTCATTCCCTCCCTCCTCCTGCTGTAATTACAAACACCAAGGTCAATTTCTGAGTTTGTTTAAGAGTCAAGAGAGGGGCTAGAATGACGGCTCTGTGATTAGAAGCATATACTGTTCTTGGAGAGGGTATAAGTTTGGTTCCCAGCAACCACATTGGGTGGCTCACAACTGCCTGTAATTCGAGCTCCAGGGAGATCAGTCACCTCTGGCCTCCCTAAGTACCTGCATCCATGTGCACACACCTACACTCGGGCAAGGCATGACTCAATTGAGGAAGTTTCAGGCAGAAAGCTTGTGATTCCAGATGGGTTGTCTTCACTCTGGGAAGTACAGTCAACTTCCTGAACTTTGGTGTGCATGCAAATCATCTGAGGATCTCATTAAATTCTGATTCAGCACAGGCAGGCAGAAGCCTGAAATTCTGCATTTCTAAGAAGTGCCCGAGAATTACTAGTGTGAGTGACAGGATCTTGGCTAAGTAGCAAGCATGCATTGCCCCAACATATGAGGGCAATTCTTCACGGGTAGAGTGGTCAAAGTTTTAGGGGTCACCAGACTGCTCACACTATTTCTTGATATCAATTTTTCTGACATCAGGAGGCATGTCCTGGTCACCATGGTTGTTTCTGAATATATTCATATGTACCTCTCCATAGAGAGCAGATGTCACATTGTGTAAGATTAGTGTCTTTCAATCAAGCTGTAAACCAAGGCCAGGTGAGCCACACAGATGACCAGGATGAAGAGTGGAGAATAGGCCGCACACACAGGCCAATATGACTAGATGCTCAGCCTTCTCTGTACTCCAGTACAAGTTGATTAGCTGATCATGAAATCTGTATCTTCCCCTTCCTCCCACATTTATCAGCCTCCATGCAAGCCCTGACAAATGGAACGTGGGCAGAAGTGCTATGCAGTACACCAAGGATTGGCTCATAAAGTCCTCCCACAGATGAGTGACATTCCCTCTCTGTTGAAAATCCCAGGGAGGGCTTCAAGAGAAAGGCAGAGTCAAAAGGAAGAGTGGCCCCAGGCCCTGGCTTGTATGGAGGGATCATAGCCAGTGCTTAATTAGACTTTAAGTCACAAGAAATAAATCTCTGGTGATAGGTCATCTTGACTGACAACTGATTTGGATATTAATCCAGATGATGGCATACCCTGGTAGGTTATGCTGAAGAAGCAAAAGCAGAAAACCACTAGACCAAGGCCACTTGAGCTCCTAATGCCCTTGAATCAACAATTAGGAAAAGAATAAGAGTCAGTAGGCTGATTAATCCAGAGCGCTTCTACACAACAGAGGTGAGATAATGTCTGGAGTGCAGGAGATCCTTCAGAGCATCTTGTAGTGTTACCAATGTCCTGTGATTAAAGTAAAGGTAAAACTAACAACCCAATGCAGGCAGGTGATAGATGGTCCAGAACTATCGGAAATTCAGGTATGGGTCACCACATTAGGAGCAAAAGACCATGAAGACAGTTTAAGTTTAGACACCATGGCACTGATACAGATGTCCAGTAAGATATCCAGTATGAAGCATGGCTGACCTGGACATCCTGGGTATGAATGAGCACAAAATGGCTAACACCAGGGGTTCAAAGAACTTCAAACTTTCCCTGCAGATCTAGATAGTAAATGCTTTTAGCTTGGCAAACCAAAGAGTCCCCATGGCAATACTCCATTCTGTTTTGGAATGATAGCAACCACAGACAAAATGCAGACAAGGGGGCAACCAAGTTCTAACAAAGTGTACGTATAGGTAATTGTCTTTTGATTTTTTTTGATTAAATTAAGCTTGTGGGATGGGAAGTGGTTCAGCTATCCCTCATAAGACTAGAGTAGTTGTCATCATCATACACTTACAAAACGCACAGGGCTGCTCAGTGTGGAGTGAACGCCAACACAAACTATGGACTTCAGCAAACAGAAATAGATCAATATCGGTACATCCATTTTAACAGACCAATGCAAGATGTTAACAGAGAAAATGCTGGGTGTGGGGTGAGAGAAGTAAGCATAGACGACTCTGCACACACCCTGTTCACCTAGCTTGTCAATCCAAAGCTGTGCTCTAAAAAAATAAGTCTCCATAAAGTATAAAAGCTAAGTTGGTAGTTCATGCCCCTGCCACAGTTTGAGGCAAGAGGAACACAAGTTTGAACTTGTTTCAGCTGTATAATGAGACTATGTTTCAAACAAAAATGGGGACTGAGAGATGGCTCAGCAATTAAGAGTGCTTGCTGCTCTTGCAAAGGAACTGGAACTCCATTCCTAGCACCCATGTGGTGGCTCACATCCACTTGTAACTCCAGGGACGCTGATACCCTCCTCTCACCTCTGTGGGCACCAAACACATGCAAGGTATACAGACATACCTGCAGGCAAAACACTCATACACATAAAATAAAAATAAATAATCTTATAAGAAAGAAAGAAAGAGAGAGAGAGAGAGAGAGAGAGAGAGAGAGAGAGAGAGAGAGAGAAGAAGGAGAGGAAGGAAGGAGAAGGAAGGAAGGAAGGAAGGAAGGAAGAAGGAAGAAAGAAAGAAAAAGAAAGAAAGAAAGAAAGAAAGAAAGAAAGAAAGAAGAAAGAAAGAAGAAAAGAAAGAAAGAAAGAAAAGTAAGTGTAAAGCCCAAACCTGAAGCTTGCTTTGGGAGCCGGCTAGTTAGTAGGATCCAGGTAATATGGTAAGGTGATTAGGCCTAATGGTGATTGGAATGGCCTGAATAGTAGAGGGTAGAGGGCACCCAGGCACACTGCGTAGTCACTGAAAAGGATGGAGGGACCTCCTGAAGGCTGAGGTTTCATCACTGTCCTCTCATAGACCAGTGCCTGTGGCTGCCTATAGAAGTAACTGGATAAGCCAGGCCCTGCTTCCTTTGTAGAGATTGATCACAATGTGTGTATGTTGGGTTGGGGGTGAAATAGGGCAGAATGATGAGCTGGAAGAGGGGGAAGGGAGATCTCACCCGGGGTTCATTCCTGGATCAACACTCTAACGGAGCCTCCAAGACAGACTGAAGTCAGTGCCAGGGACCTCCTCTTGTAACGGGAGGCTGATGGTGGCCATAATAAGATAACCATGGATTTGTAAGTTCTGACACTGTTGGCCAAATCACTATCCTCTGAGAAGGCTGAGTAGAGTCAGAGAATTGAGAGATGGTTTGTCAGTTCATAAGCACTGAAGTATGAGTGTCTCCCAACACCAGGCCCTGTGCTGAGTTAGGGTCTGAAAGGGTGAGGGTAAGGCTCAGGGAATGTGCACACAAGGTAACCTTTTGGGACACACAAGGAGGTCATATCTCTCTCATCTATCTATCTTATCTATCTAATCTATCTATCTATCTATCTATCTCTCCCTCTCCCCTTTTATAATCAGCTCACTCTCGCTCTGCACTTTAGCATACCCAAAAATAATTCTAATTGGAAAATTCCTCTAATCATAAATTGGATGTGCTGGCCCAAGCCTGTAATCCCAGCATTTGGGAGGATGAAGCAGGAAGATTGCCATAAGTTTGGGGACAACAGAGACCCCATCTTCCTATTTTCCCCCAAAGTAAATAAAATATCTCCTCATTTATCCTCTTCTTCCCATGCTATCTCTCTAGGATAAGCTTCTAAACCTGAGCCATCCAACATGGCTGCCACCAGCACAGGAGGCTCCTGAGCACTTGTGGAATGGTTAGCATAATGGAGAAGATGTAGTTTTACATTTTGACGGTGGCATTAAACTTAGTAGGTGACTGTTCAGTAAGAGTGAAACATGTGGATAGACTGTTCAGCTACGACTAACATCCAGGCACAAATCAAGTATTTCCAGTGAAAACTTAACATTTAAATGAGGATCAAGGCTGAAGATGTAGCTCAGTTGACAGACAGCTTGCTTCACATGCACGCAGCCCTGGGTTTTATCTCCGGTGCCGCACATACCACCCAGGTGTGCTGGTGCACTCTGAAGGTGGAGGTAGTAGTATCAGTTCATGGTCAACCTTTGGCTGCATAGAGAGCTCCAGGCAGCTTGCGCTGGACTCAGTCTCGATAGATAGATAGATAGATAGATAGATAGATAGATAGATAGATAGATAGGAGGTAGGTAGGTAGGTAGTAGGTAGGTAGGAGTAGATAGATAGATAGATAGATAGATAGATAGATAGATAGATAGATAGATAGAATCCTAAGTTGTAAGGGTGATATTTAGAAAACGGCACCTGGTCCAGCTTGCTTCTGACTGGGGCTCCGGCTAGCTAGATGCGCAGGTCCTGGCACCCAGAGACGCCAGTGTTGGGGATGGCTTTGCCAATCTACCATACTGCATCCACAAAGCTTGGCTGAACCCCAGACAATATCTGCCATCCTCACTACCCAGTAGAAATGAGACTCTTAAAGCTTAATGATTATCTAAAGGATTTATATATTTAGAAATGCTCAATTAGCAAGATGCCCACACAATTAGAGTTGTTACCCAATATCTAACCTTTTGATAGAAGTTGCTACCCTGGACAGCTTTTGACCCATCTGTGTTCTCCATGGCTGCTAGCCTCCTTCTTCTCCTCCCCTTCCTCTATTTCTCCCTCGCCTTCCTCTCTTTCTCTCCCAGCTCCACATCCTCTTCTACTGCCTAATCACTGAGCTCCACTGTGAATACAATTTAGCAGAATAAGTATCGTGCTACACTATGTATAAGACACTGGAATTCAAAGAGTTAAATATTTTATTAATGACTTCCATATGGATAAAATGCTTGCCTGTCATAAATGTATATACCCGAATGAAACTGGAATTTAATCATAAATACATTATTTGTTTTCTTTTTCAGTCGGACATACACAATTACATATGTCTTGTGTTTTATTCTTATGGACACAGTCTCCAGAAATCACTGTTGCTCCATGGTGGTCTTTAACTGTCAGCAGTTCCACACCATCACTGTTGCTGTCAGAGTCTCTTCTCAAACTGTTTCCCATCTGGGGTTTGTACTCAGTGTTTCCCAAGTGACCTGTCACTTCTGATCTAAACTGTCCAGTGTGGTCATGATTCTCCACCCACCCCAGATGCACACAGCCTGCATCTCTCCAGAGCCCACACCTCTGTCGCCTCTTGTTTATATCCTATCACCCTGCCCATGTGCTAGCCAACCATTTTGCCAATTGCATTTTGGTGCCGTATTATTTTTATTCACTAAAACTGTCCCTTCCCTAGAGCTTGCCACTTTTCTAGTCTCCAGCTTCTTCCTGCCTTCAAGATATATATCAAACCAGCTCTTCCCATAATAATCTCAGACCCCTGCCAGTGTATACACTGTGTCTGATGGTTGTATTCCTGTGAGTCTCCATGTGCTAAGATTCGGATCATCTGTGCAGCCAGCTCCTGCAGAGCCCAGAGTCTGCTGTGTTTTGTGTCCCCCAGTGGCACCTCTGCTGTGCTTCATAAAGGCTTGGGAGTAAGCGATACTACAGTAAACCCTAATGAAAGAGATGCAGAGATGGACAGTGAGGTTTTCATACATTGATACTTCTTCCTGCAGATGCTTTTCTTGTGGTGTGAGACCACATCTGGCCTGGCATCTTTCATGTCATTTGTGGAAAGAAGACACTGTCATCAAAGGCTTCTTTAACCAAAGCATTTTATAATAAGGGCCCCGCGGTTTTAAAGCAGCCACTTATCCAGACAAGGCTACCAGCATTCTGCCTAAGACTCAACAGCATCCATCCAGGTCAGAAGCAGCCCTTCACTAGGTACCATCATTGCTCTGTCCTGCAGGAGAATTTTTTGCAGATTGATTTTTAATGGAAAAGTTAAACTCATGTGGCTTTAAAAAGAGGTTTCTTATAATTTTCAGGCCAAGGACTAGGGGTGTAACTCAGTTGGTAGAGTTAACGCCTGGCATGTATGAATCCCTGGGTTTGATCCCCAATACTACATAAACCAGGAATGGTGATACTTGCCTGTCATCCATTCACTCAGGAGATAGAGACAGGAAACCAGAAGTTCATGGTCATACTCCTACAAAGTGAGTATCCAACTTGGATACATGAGACCCTGTCTCGAAAAAACAAAAATCCTACACAAGTAAATTTCCAAAATATTATTTTCAGTCTGTAATACATACATAGACCTTTATTAATTTATTTTAAAGAAGAGGTGCTGAACACACACACAATGTGTCCAGTTCTCTCCTAAGGACAGAAGATACAGCATGGAAGAACCCTGATGGGTAGGTAGCCTATGAGCTCACAGCACAGGAGAGAACTATTTTAAACAAGCAAACAAGAATTAACCTTATCACACTTTGCTTGGCACAGAGATGGGATATGTGAAGGACATAAAAAGACAATATATTTGATATATTCAGTCACAGGCATCAGCGTTGGCTAGAGACTGACTGACACCCAGGAGACAGATGCTTAAGGATCCTTACAAAACAAACTAGTTTACAGATCACTGGCGCTCCTCCTCACAGAGTTCCCCTGCCCTGAAGTCGGTATACAGAGTAAAGCTTCACAGATTTACCAGAGACCCATGTGAACTGTCTGAGGAAGTAACACCAAGTCAAGCAGTTTGGAAAGAGTGCTCCAGACCTTGCTAACGCCAATGGTATCCACCTGATCCAGGAAGTCTACCCTGTGGGAAGCTGAGTTTCACATAGTCTGTGTCACTATTAATTCATTGCTGACAGATTGATATAGCTTGTCACAATGATTTGTCATTAGACATTTTAATGTTTAATTTGGAATATGTTTATTATAAAATTATTAAGGTAAAACTAGTATCCACAAAAATATAATATTAAGTTTAGAGTCTCTAGATTCATTCAATTACTGGATTTAATTTTATGTTCTAATGTACAAAGAAAATTTTTGATGACTTACAATATATTATATATATATATGTGTGTGTGTGTGTGTGTGTG
Organism: Mastomys natalensis; assembly: GCA_021653895.1. Lineage (NCBI taxonomy): Eukaryota > Metazoa > Chordata > Mammalia > Rodentia > Muridae > Mastomys > Mastomys natalensis. Next base: position 2,382,951 of record JAJTUV010000150.1, read on the forward strand.
TGTGTGTATGTATATATATGTATATATATATGTATGTATATATGTATATATGTGTGTGTGTGTGTGTGTGTGTGTGTGTTATTATAATGCCACAAATCCCTCTGTTACAGACATTGCATAATGTATATTGTATAATTATAAACATTGCAATGCCTACCTGGGAGGTGAAACACAATGTAAACGTCTTTAAAATTTTTATTCTTTGTATAGTTTCCCCATATATTTGTATACAAACACATAACTCTTGGAGTGACACAAATCTGCATATTGTCAGACAACAGTAGATGAAAAGATTTGGACGTTAAAAAAGAAAACTTAGACTTTCAAATCCCCCAGATATGTTACCCTTATAAATAAAGACACAGTGATCATATCCATTAATAATACCCATAATTTGTCTAGGGTATAGATATAAGTTTATAATGTTAATAGCCAACCAATATTTAGATGATGCTACATATCAAGTTTGGACATGAGCTAAAATTATAAAAAGTTTTATAGTGACCACTTGAAACAAAACATCAGAATTCCTGAACTCATCTGGGTATAGAGACACACATCTTTAATCCTAGCACTCAGGATGAAGACACATCTCTGTAAACTCAAGGCCAGTCTGATCTACATAGCAAGATCCAGCTATACAATAAACCTATTCTCAAAACAATTAATTTAATTAAATTAAAAGGATTCTTAAACTCAAAGGATCTAATTATATTCTTTATTTCATTTTCTTCTTTCAAACCAAAACTTTGAAAAAGAAATACAAATCATGTCTGGGGCACTGACAGTATACATGTGGTTTTGAGAATTATGTTTTTAAAAAAATCTAGATGAACTATGTAAGTTTAATCTAGTTTCAATGAGGCTTATTGGGAATAAATCTTACAATAAATGATTATAAGTAATTAGGCTGGCTACAGCCAAAGTGTTATCTATAAGGTTTTTCTAATTATTTTAACAAAGATGAAGTTTTTAAGAAAAACTTTTAAAGTTTACAAAAGGTAAGAATTTAGTTTCTGTGTGTTCAGGTAATTCTGCTGAAGCTTTTTTGGTAGGAGGATACAGATAATGAGATGTAGAGCAGATGTCTGTTCTTGATGTGGAAAATACCCATAACCTTAAAGGCATTCAACTTTTAAGCTCTGTTTTCTTACCTGTGAACCAAGGGTTAGGCCCTGTGACCACAATGCTTCTAATTCCCAGCACACTTACATTTCTGGCCATCAAAGCTGGGAAGCCCTGGGCTAAGACAGTGTATGGCATCCTTGACTTCATGCTATCTAGGGACGTGACAATATACAGCAACTAAAAATATTTGCTCCAGACTGGCCTGTCAAAATATGCCCACTGATGGGCATGAACACCACAGGAGAAACTAACAACTTTCTTGCTAGAATTTTTTTTTTAGGGAGGAGGGGCATGAGATAGGGTTTCTTTATGTAGCCTTGCCTGTCCCAGAACTCCCTCTTTAGACCAGGCTGGCCGCGAACTCAGAGATCTGCCTGCCTCAGCCTACCAAATGCTGAGAGAGTGTACCACCGCAGGTGAGCCCCCATATTTGATATGAGCACAGTATTAAACTGATTCCTAAGAACTCAGCCTAATGCATTTCTCAGCCCTCACCAGAGAAACCTCTTTTGGAGTAGATGCTGATTGACTCAGAGACCCACAACTGGTCAAGGTGCAGAGAAAAGGGCTGAAGAATTCTCACCCCTAAATGTGACAACTGTATCCTGCCACTTCCTCCCAAAGCTCAGGGATCACTGTGGAAGAAGGGGAGGGAAGATCTTGAGCACCAGAGGCAGTGGATGGCTCTAGGAAAACAGTGCTTTCTGGACACAGCGAGGTGGTTGCACGTATGAACACATATGATTGGAACCGCATGAACAAGACCTGTGCAAACTCAAGCCAGACCCAATCTCAGCAGGGAGAGTAAAGGGAGGCATAAAATCCAGCCCTTAGCTGAGGAGCTGTGGACAATTAACTGCTGGGAGAGGGAGAGTGGGTTTTCTTTAATGGTGTGGCTCCTGTTAAGTCAAAGGCATGCCAGTGGAGTACATATCTAAAAGAACATACACAGGAACAACTGTACTTGGTGGGGTTAAAACAAAAGAGTTTTGTGCAGGATGGTAAATATGGCTATAGTCTTATTCTTCTACATGCAGCTAACCAGATTGGCCAGCACCATTTGTTAAAGATGTTCTTTTCTACAGTGTGTATTTTTTGGCTTTTTCTTTTTTTTCAAAAATCAAGTGTCCATAGGTGTGTAAAATCATGTCTAGGTCTTCAATTCAGTTCTATTGATCAATGTGTCTGACTGACAATCAATATCATGTGGTTTTCATTGCTGTAGCTCTAGAGTAGAGGTTGAAATGGAGATGGTGATACCTCAAGCAATTCTTTTATTATTCAGAATTAACTTAGATATACTGAGCTTTCTGTATTTTCATGTGACATGGAAGAGTGTTTCTTTGATTTCTGTGAGGAATTGTGTTGGAATCTTAATGAGGACAGAAAGTTGGATGGGTAGGGTTAGATTTGGTAGAAGTTGGGGGAAGGGCAAATATTATCAAAATACACTGCAAAAAGTTCTCAAAGAATCATGGTCCACAGTCAACCCGATTCAGGCCAACCTCTCTGGGCCTCAGTTCCCTTACATGTTAAATAAGGCAATCCTGGTGAGCAAAGCTGTGAATGGTTCAATGATCCTTTCGTAGAGTTCTGGATGAGTAGGAAGCATGTAAGGCATAAGTCACAGTTGCTGTTGTTAGATTCCTGTTACCTGTTGTTGCTACCGTGTCCCTTGTAAGCTCAGTCAGTAGTGAGAACACATTCAGAAAAAGAGAAAAGTAAACTTTAATTATAAACCACAATCAGGTCTAAAACAGGTCTGGCTGGGACTTGTTTTCAAACGGGGAAACTGAGGCAATGAGCTGTGGAATTGCCAACCAAAGGCCACCTGGTGAGTCAGTAAGAGCACCCGGAAGCAAGCCCAGAGATGGAAGTCCTAGGGACAGTCACAGAGGCTATTCAAATCTTATCAAGCCTCGTGGGGTTTCCTCAGGAGAGAATATACTGCTTTTGGCACTCTCGCCTCAGCTTAAAGGCCTTAGGCAAAGAAAGGAGCATGGGCAAGTTCACGGACCATGCTAGAAAGAAGCAGGGTCATAAGGACGGTGTAGTTCATAATGGTTGATTCCATGCATTATATTTCTCTTCCTAATCACTTTCATGGAGCCTTAGACTGTTGAGCCGAGCCTTCAGTAGTACAGGCTACACTTAGCATTCCAGGGACCCTGGGCTCAACCCCAGCACCAAGAACAAGCAATAAACAATAGCAGCAGCAATAGAAAAGTTGCACCTGGCCCCCCATCACCCTCAAAGGCAGAGATCACAGGCACGTGTTGTATGATGATCGAGTTGATCATACAGGGAAACCCTGCAATGTCACTGACCACACATTCACTGATGATTAGACAAAATCTATGCTCCGTCCTCATCCTAACTGACCTTTATCATAGATAGTAGGCACTCATTGAATGCTAATCTGATTAAATCTGTATCTCTAGGTTTATGTTAATTAAATGCCTCCATGCTCCTGTCACCCCATAGTTTAAAAATACAAATTCTAATTTCAACCTTGTGTGTGTAAACCTTTGCTGCTACCCCTTTCGGTGACAAGCATCCTTCTCCTGCTCATTCTCCAGTCTGGATGGTGTTGACCCTATACACCCAGCTGGAGACAGGAGAATAACACACAAGATTAACCAACAGAGTATACATTCTCATCTCAGTCACGAGATCTAAACCTGACTGAATAGAGTACCCCCCAAAACAAACAAACAAACCAAAAGAGTCTTCTTTTTCTTCCTAAATTTGTAAAAGAAGTAGAGGCTCTTTTCCACTCAGCCTAGACTTTGGAGCATATGACCAACTTGCTGTAACTTGAATGTGAAACATCTTCCATTGGCCAGAGCTTGGTGCCAGAGCTGGCGCTGCTATGTCAGAAACTTGTGGAATTGTTAGGAGAAGGAGTCTTGCTGGAAGTTGGACACTGGGGGTGGGACTTCAGTGTTATAGCCCAGCCCCACTTCCGGTCTGCTTTCTCTTCCTGCCAGCAGACATGTGTCTCCATGCTTTCCCAGCTTCAATGGTCTGTGCCCTCTTACACAGAGTGCTTAAGAAGTCCTTTCTTCCTGAGTTGTTTTTTTTGTCAGGCACTTTGTCACAGCAATGAGAAAAGTTACTAACACCCTTGGATCCTTTGAGTACGGATGGAAAGTGGACCACAGAGCACAGAGCTTTAAGGGAAACTGCGTCTGATGATACTGCTTAGCACTAAACTTTGCAGTGGTGATAGTCAGCACTTCAAGCCTTGTCTCTCTCATAGGGATGTCCTAGTTAGAGTGTCTATTGCTATGCTGAAACACTATGAACAAAGCAGGCTGGGGGCTATTATTTGGCTTACACTTCCACATTGCTGTTCATCACTGAAGGAAGCCAGGACAGGAACTCAAGCAATGCAGGAGCCGATGCAGAGGAAACAAAGGAGTGCTGCTTACTGACTTGCTGTCCATGGCTTGCCTGGCTGGATTCTTACAGAACCCAGGACCACCAGCCCAGAGATGGCACGGCACCACCGTGGCTAGGCCCTCCCCTATCGATCACTAAGAAAATGCCTTACAGCTGGGTTTGATGGAGGCATTTTCTCAGTTGAGGTTCCCTCCTTTGAAATAACTCTAGCTTGTGTCACATTGACATAAAACTACCAGCACGGCGGCCCAGCAAGTTCTCCATGCAGGAGGAGCCAGCTTGAGTTTGTCAATTGATTGACCAGTGGACTGTGTGCTGAGGCCTCCATGACAAAACAATACAGTGGGACTTAGGTAAAAGAAACGCTTTTTCACTACTATAGAATTCCAAAGTCAAGATGTTGGCAGACTTAGCTTCTCTCAGGAGCTCCGAGCAGGATTGGCAGATAATCACCTGCTTGCTGTGTCCTCATGAGGATTTTTTTACGGATGGTTGTGAGCCACCATGTGCTTGCTGGGATTTGAACTTATGACCTCCATGAAGAGCAGTCAGTGTTCTTAACCACTGAGCCACCTCTCCAGGCCACGTTTCCATTTCTTAATGGGCAGCAATCAAAATGAGTTTTTCCACCACAATGGGAATTTTAACTTAGTCCCTTTTCCAAAGGCCTTGCCCCAATGTCCTCACAAGCTGACTGAGGCTATTGTCAATGGGGTTTGGTGAGACACAATTCTGTTCATTTTACTGAGTAAAAGGAGAGCTCAGAAACACAGAAAGAGGAAATTATCAGCAAAAGTACTGAGAAGTTAGCACTCAAAACTACACTAAGTTGAGAGTCTCACCCAGGGCTGAGGCGGTAGGTAGCTCAGTCGTAGAGTGCTTACCTAGCATGAAAGCTAGAGGGAGGGGGCCCGGGAGGGAGGGGCCTGGGAGGGAGAGGGAGAGACAAAGAGAGGGGGGAGAGAGAGAGAGAGAGAGAGAGAGAAGGATGCCACCTTATACAGCTCTGGACTCACACCCAGTTTAAAGTTTCAAAACAGTAAGGACTTAGCCAAGCACTTGAGACCAGAAAATGTAAAAAGCAGGTCACTGCCCAGTAACAAAACCAGAAGCTAAGTGATAGTATAATAAAGCCTGGCTGGGGTGGGGGTGGGGGGCACCCGCTCAGAGAAAAGGGAAGGGGGGATGGGAGGAAGGATTGTGAGAGGGGTGACTGGGAGGGGGACAGTAAGTGGGATGTAACACGAATAAGTAAAAATAAATATGATATGTTGTACAAAAATAAATAAAAAAAATTCACACAGAAGAAGAGCCTCAACATCTGGAGGGGTTTCTACAAAGCCTTCAACATCTGGAGGGGAGTCCAAATAGTCCTCTGCATCTGGAGGGGGGTGTCTACAAATACGAATTCACCCTGACAAATTATCACAAAAGTTGAACATAAAATTTAAAGATTCAAAACTCAGAATTTATCTTTAATATAAATGTTTGCAAGCCTCTGAAGAGGAAACAAACCAAGAATGAGAAAAGTATGGATTCTGAAATACTGAAGTGGTGAGAAAATTCCAGATGACTGCAGATTCTGGCGCACCATCAGAATGAAGACCATTTAGAGAAAGCCTGTCTAGCCCTAGTCTTCAAAATAACTAAGGTTGTAATAAAAACAATCAACACTAGACAGACTGCCTAGAGAAGGCACTTGCTAGCCAGTCCTGATAAGCTGGGCTCGATGCCTGGAACCCATGTGGGAGCGAAGGAGAGGCTCAGCTCCATAAATTATCCTCTGATACACACATACATTACTGTGTAAGGGCATGCGTGCCCCCACACCACCACCACCACCACCATCATTATCATTAATTTAAGTGCCAGAATTAAAAAGGAATTTGAGACTATGGAAAAGTGCAAAAATGAAAACATGATTATGGGACAAATCCAGACCTTGCTGAATTCTTAAAAATATTCTTCCATAGCCTGCTTTTTTATGAAGGGAAAAGGAGGAGCAGTGGATCTAGGGCAGTGCAACTAGGAGGAGTGAAGGGAGAAGAGGCTATGGTCAGGATGTATTGTATGAGAGAAAAATGAATAAATAAAAAGAAAAAACGGCCAAGATGGAAAAAAAAATGCTCAATCCCCTAGTCAAAGCACAGAAAAACAGTCCATGGATGTCGCCAGCTTTGACAATGTAGCAGTTCAAGTGAAGGATGACAAGAGGCAGAAAGCTAGGAGTGCTGAGAGTAAGTTGGGGTCAACACACTCTCCTCCCACAAGGTCAAGATGACTTCTCCCACAAGGTCAAAACAACTGCTGACTGTTGAACAAGAAATGACTTAAAACTTCAAAGAAGTTGATAAAGCAGTGAAAATTATCTAATCAAAGCAAACAGTTGAGAGGGCAGGATAAAACAGGGTTAAAGTGTTTACCAAACATACCCTTGCATGTTTCAACACTGGCTTCCATGGCCCCCATAGGTCACAGTCTACAATAACAGCTAATGTTCATATGGCAGCTTTCATTGAAGACCTGGAACATGTCCCAACATCACTCCACCTTGTTCCTGTGGGAGGTGGGAGGCATGTGTTATTAACCCCATTACCTCCATGAGGAAACTGAGGCTGGAAGCTCTTACAACCAACCTGCTAAGTTGGTTCTGTCACTCAGAGTAAAGGAGCAACTGCTAAACCTCATGACTCTTGTAAGGGGTCCTGGGAGACTTAACCTCCCTTGCATCCTGAAAAGGACCTCTTTCTGCAGACAAGGGATGGACATCATTCTTCTCCCTCTTCTACTGAGTGGTCCAGGACCCAAGATGAGGAGAGGGTGGTCACAGAGGGAAGGTGGGGACAGGGAGGAGAAAGAATGTTACAATAGTTGTGGGTAGTGGTTGGGTCATTCAGGAAGGTTCCTTCACTAATTAGATCAGAAAGGGGAAGCTGAGGAATGGCTCAGTGGGTAAAGGTGCTTGTCACCCAAGCCTGAGAACCTGGTGACCCAAATACAATCCCCAGGCCCACATAGTGTAGAGAGCTGACTCTTGCAAATTGTCTTCTGACCTCCACACAGTGTGTACACATATGTGTGTACATGGTAAATAAATAAATAAAAATATAATTAACATTTTAAAAAGTGTTTGAAAAGCCTTTGCCTTAGTTAGGGTTTCATTGCTGTGAAGGGACACCAAGGCCAACACAACTCTTATAAAGGACAACGTTTAATTGGGGCTGGCTCACAGGTTTAGAGATTCAGACCATTATCATTATGGTGGGAAGCATGGCAGCATCCAGGTTGGCATGGTGCTGGAGGAGCTGAAGGTTTAACATCTTGTTCTGAAGACAGCTAAGAGAAGACTGGCTTCCATGTGGTTAGAAAGAGGGTCTCATTGCCCACTCCCACAAAGACACACTTCCTCCAACAAGGCCACACCTACTCCGACGAAGCCACACCTCCTAACAGTGCTACTCTCTGAACCAAGCATATTCAAACCACCATAGCCTTCTGTGGATTTTGCAGGCCTGTGCTCCATGCCAAGGAGAATTAATGAAGCATGGAATTAATGCTTATCTGTCACTTATAAAGGAATTAATGCTTATCGGTCAGGTATAAATTACTTGAATGCAAATGAGTCACATGGCACGGAACAATAAGGAAAAGAGTGTGCATTGGAAGACAGAAATTTAACAGTAAATGAAAGAAAATACTAAATTTTGCTGAGCAGTGGTGGCGCACGCCTTTAATCCCAGCATTTGGGAGGCAGAGTCAGGCGGATTTCTGAGTTCGAGGCCAGCCTGGTCTACAGAGTGAGTTCCAGGACAGCCAGGGCTACACAGAGAAATCCTGTCTCGAAAAAACAAAAAAGAAAAGAGAAATACTAAATTTTGATTAAAAACTATAAAACCACAATGTGCTCACAAGAAGCACCTCAACTCTTTGCTGAGAGGCTTCCAGAGTCTTAAAACCGAACTTTAAAAACAGCTATGAGTTGAGCCAGGCACAGTGACTAGCACCTTTGCGATGTGGTGGCAGAAGAATCGGGAGTTCGTGGTTCTCACAGGCTAGACAGCAAATCTTGAGGCCAGCCAAAAAGCAAACAAGAAATAAGTAATAATGATAAAATAAGCATGGCATGTTACTGTAAGGAGAGCAAGTAATCTTCCTTCGTGAGAATTCTGAAGAGTGCTATTTATTTTCTGGGCTTTAACAAAACAAAAACGACAGTCAAGGATCTGTGGTCCTGTGGAGACCCTGAGCACGCTGAGGCTCAGGAAGACTAAGTGGAGATGGGCGGGGCAGGCCTGCTTTGGTTCTCCACAGCAGTAGTGCGGGAGTTCTCTTCCAGTATGTAAGACCTAAAGAAAAAAATCGTGGCATTCTGTTAGAGCCAGGAACCATGTGTCTTCAGTTATCTGACCAGTGAGTGACTGGAGCAAGGGACATCAGAATCAGACTAATTCCTCCCTCAGCTTTGCAATGTTCCTGCTCTTTGTCCTGTTTCTGTCTTAGACAGTTCCACTGCCTTGGGTTTCAGTGGCACCTTCACACTGCACCCTGCCATGCATCAGCCATCATTCCAGGGGTTGTTGATTTGTTTGTTGTTGTTTCAGCTTGCTCTTTGGTTTGAAGCTTCTTACAATTTCTTTCATCTTTGTTCAAGCCGGACATGAGCATGCCAGATGTCTCCCGAACAAGTTTCATGCCACCACAAACAGAGCTGGAAGTTCCCTTTCCATAAATGGAAACTGGAGGGCCAGCTCCGAACACACATCTCTGCAGCTTGGCACATGCTGGGCTTGTAAATACCAAGCATCTGTTTCTGTGAGCAGAAGGATATTTTGAATAAGTACATTCTTGTATTTTTCCTCCCCATCTATTTTTTTTTTTTCTCCTCCAAGCACAACATCCAGTGCTCTATTCCTGATTCATCTCAAAACACCCATGCTCTAAGGAGCATGCAGAGGCCAGAGAGCACTTCTAGGCTAGGGGAATCTCTGGCATACAGTCCTCAGCTAGCCTGTGTGGGGCCAATGTGAAAGCTGGGAAATCCATCACAGGTACAGCAGCCCTGGCTTGCAGACAGACTTTTTTCTCCATGCTGGACTGCCGCTCAGTCACACTTGCCACAGCAACTCAGCCCAGAATTGGCCTTGCTATACATTCACCAACACTGCAAGGCATATCCAAATTCTCTGGGTCTCCCCAGACTGTTATACGTTCCTCTATACATTCCTAGACATGTTTGATTGATAGTATTAGTAATGATAAGCATAATTCCTACACCCAAACTGAGCCTAAACTTTAGTAATAGTTTCTTAAGAGCCCCTGCAAGGTGGTGGATTCACCTGTAAGGTCTCTGGAAACAGATGCAATTTCCCAGACATGGCTATAATTAGTAAAATTTAAAATTAAATAAGAATCTGTGCTCCATTGCTCATCCCCACCCCCACCCGTCTTTCTATGGTTTGCATAAGACCTGGGCTCCCTCTAATGGTCATATTAGTTGTGAATGCATACCTCATAACTACCGGTGGGATCCACCTAACAGGGCAGAGCCTCTCAGACCAAAGTTCCTTTGACTTCGTGGAAACTAGAGCTTAAAAAGGCAACAAGCATTCCAAATTCCTCTTAATTGATCTTTGGAAAAGAAGACAAATTAAAGTGTGTGTGTCTGTGTGTGTGTGTGTCTGTGTTTGTGTCTGCATTCATGCATGCACATGTGTGAGGCAGGTGTGCACATGAAGGTCAGAAAACAACCTCTGGTATCTCTTTAGGAAGCAACCACCTTTCTTGAAGCAGGAGCAGTCACTGGCCTGGAGCTCACCAGTTAGGCTAGGCTAGACCCTTGAGCATCTCTTGTCTCCTCGTCTCCAGTCCTGGGATTATAAGTATACACTACCATACCCAGCCTTTAAAACAAAAACAGAATCAAAATCATGAGCTCTAGAAATTGAACTCTGCTCCCCGTTATTAATGGAGTCATTTCCCAGCCTCAAAGTAAAACTTACATCCAAGGGGGACACACTGGTGAGAAAGGCTGAGGTGATGAACTCTTCATCGTTGATCCAGAAGAGCAGCAGAGTTACAGATAGGCTTTAAGGCCCTGGAACACTTGGAAGAACTGCCCACCTAACCCTGGGATGCACTTGACCTTCAGATTCTTCTACACAACCCACCCAGCTCAGTCCTAGGCAGGCAGAAAGTAGACAAGTGGCTCATGGGCAAGCTGGAGAGAACCATCCCATTGCCCTTATTGTGTTACAGTCTTCACTTCCTTCTTGACTGCTTAGCTTATGAAAAGTAGAAACAACAAAACGGCTATTTCTGAAGTCTTGCTTCTCCAGCGTTGATTCTGAAGACAATCCAGCAGGTTCAGTTGGTTTATTAGTAAGGTTCTCAGAGGCAAAAGACCAATTGAATGTAGATATTATACAGGAGGCTTTACTGCAGTGGCTTACACATAGGCCTCGGTATTCCTGATAATGGCTGTCTGCATGCTAAAGAGCTTGAAGGCCCAGTAGCCATTACATCCATAAAGCTGGAGGCCTCTGCAGCACTAATTTGGTGATGAAAGCCTTTGAGATTCCTGGCGAGTTTCTGCTCTTCCTTCCCTGTGCTGCTTACGGGAAATCACCGCCCACCTTGTCACTCTTCCCTACAGACCCACCCAGATACATGCTAGATGGATAAAGTTGACAAGCAAAATTAACCTTCATGATTGGTTTTTTTCTTGAGGCAAGATTTCTTTATAGCTCTGCCTGGTTTAGAACTCACAATCCTCCTGTCTCAGCCTCCTATATACTGGGATTACAAGCACATGTTACCACAGCCAAAAGGACTACTATTTAAACAGGAATTACACACATGCTCATCTCTGCTTCTTTCTGAAAACTTCCTCCCTCCAAAAGCACAAAGCAAACCTGGGCAATGTAGCCAATTCTAACAGCCTGAGTTTGATCCTATAGGCCCACCTGGCTGGAGAGAGTTAACTTCTACATATGATCCTCTGACCAATCACATGAATGCTAAGACATGTACATATGTGTGTGTGTTGTGTGTGTGTGTGTGTGTGTGTGTGTGCATGTGTCTGTGTCTCTGTGTGTACACAGATACATACAAACATGTATACACACATTCACAATGATATATACACACACATACACACATAAATACATATACATGTACAATAAATAATTGTAATTTTAAAAATTTGGACATGGGGGTTGCACCCCTGTATTCTCAGGACTCAAGAGGCTGGGGCAGGAGAATTGTGATCTTTGGTCTTATTTCGCCCATCTGGTTGTCTTGGTTCAAGCAGTGTCCTATGACTTGTTCCTATTCCTTTCTGAGTCTCCACTGCCCAGCAAACACCCCCAGAGGAAGCCTGTGCCTGAAATGAAAATCTGCATTGCTACCTGCAGCTCCGGCCATTCAGGACCACAGAGCTGGCTAAGAGCAGCCACGCTAAGCCAATGGCTGATGGACACTACAGTAAGTTTCCCAGGTACAAAAGGACGCAATTTGAAGAAAGTTTATTACCAGAATTCCGGGAGGGGTGGGTTGAGAGAATCACAACTCTCTTACACTATGGTGGATTTTCATAGAGACCAGCAGCTTTGCAAACTTTTCTTTGTTACAATCATGATCCCTGAGAATGATATACCAAGACTCCACAGAGCTATGTGATTAAAATGAGGACGATGAGGCATGCCCATGTATTGCTCAATACTTTATCTTATTGTTTCAGGTATCACCCCTGTAAAGCAAGTAGCCATCTCACAGATGAGGACTCAGTTAACTTTCCAAAAGTCAACAAATCCAACTTGAGCCTAATGCAACGTCAGTCTTCTTGACCACTCCCTGTGGTTTGTGTGAGTGCTTCCTCCAGCAGTGGCATGCTTATTGGGGCCAGCTGTGGTTCTGTATCCTCTGTTTTCAGGCTCCACTGTACATAGCAACAGGTGGGGTCTGCAGGATCCCTGTCCAGCAGAGAGGGGGATTTCTCCCAGGATTTTAATGAAACAGCTTTCTTAGATGATCTTAGCTTGTGTGCATACCTTTATTTGGAATGGGCTTATACACATACACTTTATTCGGTGTGAGCCAGGGATATGTATGAACTTTGGAGAGTGGGAAGGATTTTTTAGGGTGAATGTAAAATCACTAGCTAGAGTTTAAATTACTGGGAATGCCTCATTTGCATGGAGAAGCATTCCAGGAATCCCAGGTAATTGCTGGGCGGGTTCTTATCAAGAAAGAGGAAGTTGAAGTTATAGGTCTGCCAAGGACTACTCAGTCTTCCCCGTGGAATTCAGGCTCCTCAGACAAGGTCAGAGAAGGAGAAGCCCTGCTGGTAAAGGGAGTCCTCTATTCAGCCATGATCTCAGAGGAAATATCTAGTCATGGTAGACTATGATCTTAACTAGCAGGGTTTCCCACAACTCCCCAGCAGTCATCAAGGCTTATTGCTAAGACAACAGTTCCATGGATTATAGCAGATATTCTTCATTTACCAAAATAAAGAATGATGGATGGATTTGTAGTCAAATTCATCTGGGATACACAGGATTGAAATAAAGTTGAATAGATTTCTCTACTGCAAGATTTGTCAGAACCTCCCACCCCTGTGTGTGTGTGTATCTGTGTGTGTGTGTGTGTGTGTGTGTGTGTGTGTGTGTGTGTGTGAGACAACTCAACAAGTTATAGGAGTCATTTCTCTTCTCCCATTGTGTGGAGTCTGGGGATCAAACTCAGGTTATCAGACTTGGCAGAAAACCCCTTTTCCCACTGGTCCTTGCCTGACCTTTATAAACCAACATGTACTGCTAATCTTCAGGAAGAGAGGCGCAAATACATGATTCCCAGGTCTTATTTGACCATAAAACTTTATTCTCCAAGGATAACTTTTATGATATTAATGGTTCGCGGAGCATAAAATACTGGATGACTCATGGTGACGAGATGTACTTTCCCACCAGAGAAGGAGATGGAGATGAAGCAGATTATGGAACATTCAGCCTAAGTGAAAATGAACACATGAAGGTTTTGCAGTAACAGTAGAAATCAGGAGGGCCTGTCCACTTTTATATCATAATTCTTTCTAGTCATTCCAGCAAACATGTCTGGGAAGCTGTGGACAGAAGCTATAGCGATTTCCAGAGAGGTACCCACAAGCTTCTTGCTTTAGTTTATAAACTTAGGAATTTTGCACAGACAACAGCCCCCATAGCAGCCATCCAGGCCCCTGCTGCTTCATTTGTTCAAATTAGAAAAAAAATAAAAAAATAAAAACCAGAGGCTACAATTTGGCAAGTAGATAAAGTTGTTGGCAAAGCTTTAAGAGGCACCTTCTCCACCGTATGGCTGCAGCCCATACTGAGCATGGTTCTCCTTGTGAAGGATCCTAGGGGCTTTTGCCAGCCTTATACCTACCTGCCTCCGGTCAAGGCTAGGCCAAGTTCCATTCTCCACCCACAGGAACATTCTTGAGTAAAAATTCTCAAAGCACCGCAGAATGTACAGACTGATATTCACCTTACCCTCTGGAAAGTCCCAGATAGAGTTCAAATGTGTGCCATGATCCTCTCATGCTTGCTAGCCAATAGATTTAAAGGTCAATATGCTTAGCCAATAAGTTTGAACCTTGCTGATCTAACCAGTGCCCCTGAAAAGTATAAAAACTGCTTGTAATAGCCATTTGGGGTCGCCTTCTAGTCACTTGCTTTGAGGGACTAATTGAAGGTGACCCTGACATGCTGGAAAATAAACCTCTTGCTTTTGCATCAGTTTGTGTTTCGGTGTCTCACTCAGGGGATTCTTGAAGCAAGTACCACTGACAGAGGGTCGGGATCTTACACTAGGACAGAGAAATGACTCCTGTGAATTTTCCTCTGACTTCTACAGTGGTATGTACACAGTGGGGGGTGGGGGACTGAGCAAAGAGCAGAGAGACCAACATCACTGGCTGCCACAACTCAATGCCAAAGGTTGCTCCAACCAGCAGACACCAAGACCAGTTAATTTCCAGCTCTGATCCTCTAGCACCCTGCCACCATCTCCACTTCAGCCTTGCAGCCTCCAGAACCATGGGAGAATAAACACCTGCTGTTTCCAGCCTGCCTGCTGGCCATGGCCATTTGTTGCAGCAGCCATAGGACTCTCATACACAGTTCCTCTGTGTTGCACATAGGCACTGCCTTGTACACAAGTAGCTAATCCTACTGAACCAGTGAGTTTGCTCAATCCACAGATGCTGGCCAGCCCTGCCAGCTGGGCTGCTCCCTCCATATCCACTTACCTCTCCCACCTTCAAGAACCAGCCAGAAGAAGAATTCAGTGCCTGGCTATGTACCCAGCACTGTGCTAGAACCTGATATCCTCTTGCCCACACTAACCCTCCACTTAAGGAAGGGACTTCCTTAGGATGGGTAGCCCACCAAAGAGAATAGCATCCTCTGGACCAAATTCTGCTCCCAGTGTGGAAGGAAACCACCCACTTAAACTTTAACAAGATTTTCTTCACATCAGAAGCCCTCTTCGTAAAACTCTGGATTTGGAAAGGGGTAAGGATGTGCTGCCTCTATATAATTTTTTTCTTTCGTTTTTTTCTTTTGGTGAGTAAAAGAAACACTCTTAAAGACACCGAAGCGAAACCACTCTGTGACCAATAAAAAGTGTAGAAGGGAATCTCGGGTAAAGAAGACCTCGGGTGGGACCCAGCTCATAAATGCAGGCAGGGTTCAGTCATGGTGCTCCACAAAGGGCTTTGGAGGGTGGGAGACACCACAGCAGCATTTTAAATTATGAGGTCAACTGTCAAAGAATCCACAATTAAACCACTAACATGTCTATTGCCAAAGAGCCAAGATCACTGGAAACCAGTAGAGACAGCAGAGTTTCAAGGCTGACGTAGTTCACTCACCACTGGATAATTATTTTCCTGAGTTCCCACACAGTGCAGAACAACTGTGCTCAGAGAAAGCAGGGGTGGAAGTGCTCAGAAGGGTTTAAGGAGGAGGGACTCTCAGGGACCCACCCAGACCTGAGGCATCAAGAGCAAGTTAACCCACCTGGGACTCTGCATCCTCTAGAGTTCTTCTATCCCTGACTCTCATGAGAAGCCACAGACCAGAGAAAACCGGTAATGTTTTCTCAACACGTATTCTAGATACTTATGGGTGTTTTCCTATCAGGAAATATTTGCACTGATCTAAGAAGACACACTTTATTGGAAATATGAAGAAAATCTACCATGAGCTTTAGGATTCTTTTCTCTTTACTCTGTTATAGTATATATGAATTTATTTTTAAATGATCTTACCAAAACCATCTAAGACTCACCTGAGTGCCAGGTACTGGAAACACTCTTGCATGACTTGAGACACACCGTGGTTCAATGGCTTGCTGATGAACTGTCATTCATAACTTCTCTCAATTAAATGGGCAAGAAATACCTTTACAAGAAGTACCATCATTAATGGGGAAACTCAAAGACAACTTAAGTAGCTTTAGAAAATTTGGGAGATTATGTTTGACTTTAAAATTTTGAGAAATAAGGCTGAAGAGATGGCTTGATGGTAACATTCTATCTGTTCAAGCATGCGAACCCAAGTTCAAATCCCCATAACCCATGTAAGAGCTGGGTATGGCAGCCCATATTTGTGATCCTAACACTGGGGAAGCAGAGACAGAGAGATCCTGGAGCCCCGCTGTAGAACATCTGTAACGCCAGCACTAGGGAAGTGGAGGCGAGAGAATTCCAGGGCTTGCAGTCTAGCCAGTCAAAGTGAGTACTGAGCTCCAGATTTGGTAAGAAATCCTATCTCAGCTGGTAGTGGTGGCTCATGCCTTTAATAAGTGAATCTCTGTGAGGCCAAGAACATCCTGGGCTTCAGAGAAAGTTCCGGGATAGCCAGGGGTACACAGAGAAGCTCTATCTCAAAAAACAAACAAACAAACAAATGAAAAAGAGAGAGAAGGAGAAAGATTATTTCAAAAAGAAATTCCATGGACTTCAATGCTTTCTTCAGACCCATGCAGGCACTAAGCATGCACATGGTATGTGTTTTTCTCTGTGTGTGTGTGCGCGCGCGCGCGCGTGTGTGTGTGTACAGGTAAAACACTAATACACCTAAAATAAAGAAATCTAAAAAAATTAAAAATAATAATGTTCTGAAAACAATCACTAACTCCCAGGTTTGAGTTAGGAACCCCATTCATTCCTTAGATATATGTTAGGTATGGTGTTTTCTTGGATGTTCAGGTCAGTTACCTGGCTATGAGACCTTGTTGGACCTGTTTCAATGCTGCCCAAGGCAACACGAGACACTTAATGATGAGAATGATAGAACGAGTCACTGAATATTCCACATATGCAGAAGACCAGGAAATATGGTTGTGCAAGCTGAATATGGCGCTCTGTAAAAAGCCACCAGCTTCCTTCTTTGTCCCTTTTTGATCACCAGGCCCCAAACATGCAAGTTCCCCCAAGAAGCAAAGCCAATCTCAGCAGAGTTTCAGTTTGCAACTGCAGTCACAATGCGCTCTGTCAGCTGAGAGTTGCAGGAGCTTTTAGCGTGGGTCACACTGTTCTCAAAGAAGATCCCATAATGAGGAGTCTGAGATCGTCATGCCTTTGAGTAGTTTGTGAAGTTCTTCTCCTACAGATCATGTCTAACCTTAAAACAGTCTCATCACGTGGTCCATGGGCAAATGGTCATCACTATTCTACTAATGAGGAAATAGGGTTAGAATGGCTACTCAAGGCACAGCCGCCGTGATGCTTTCTGTCTCCCATCAAAGGACTCTATCCATGGGATCTTACTCACTGCTCATAACATAGATGAACATAGAGAAGTCCATAGCAAATCAGGGGACACTGGGAGTGAACTGGAGCAGCAAAGGAAGCCCCCGGAGGAGAGAGAGAAGAGAGGCCATTCCAAGGCAGAGGGACAACATAGGGAGGAAGCAGGGTTGGCAGGGCCCTCAGAGGAACTTTGAAGGGCTGGTGACTGGGATAGCAGCAGGAGATGCTCTCCTACTTGTCAACATCAACCACCACACACAGCAGAGCAGAACAAATGCCCGGCCCAGGTCTTGGTCACAATAGTGATTTTGCCTCCACTTGTTAAGACAATTTTGCTGTGTTCAGATAGCTATGAAAATTGACTAAGATCATTAAGAAGAGGAACATCTTTACAATGGAAGCCAAAATAAAGATAAAAGGAGTTTCAAGGGCGGGAGGAAAAGATACAATCCAGTGTCTGAGACATTCAACCACAGGGACAACTCTCAAAACTCAAAGGAAATTCTGAGCAATCTGAGGCATGCTAGGGCTTTTGTAATTGAGTAGTGAGATGTGAAGCTAAGGATGAAGGAAGCAGAAAGCCTCTGAGAATGAGCGTGAGTACCGTCAGAGTACTACAACTTAGGCATGAGGTTAGGAGGGTGATGGTCCAATGGCCGTGTAAGTACTTGTTGAGTGCCTACAAAGTGCTACGGAAACTCTGGACACCGGCTCAGAGAAGTGATCAAAAGTGAAGTCCCACTCAGGTGCAGATCTCACTTTTGTTAAGAAGTGGGAGATAAACAGCTGATCATCACATGCTGACAGTATTGTGTGAGAAAGTCTGGGCTGCGGAAGGCCAATGTCAGGAGACGGTCAGTGGTGAGGCTTTGAAGAGAGGCCTTTGAAATGCAGCAGTTGAGACATGATGGCAGAAAGAATATGCTCATAAATGTCAAATCTCAACTACTACTCTTGTTTAAATCTTTAGAATATTTTATTTAATTCTAGGGCAATGGACTTAAGCTGGATTAACTGGGTACCAGCTACCGCTCCACCCCAAATCTGTCCCACTCTGTGGTCAAAATGACCCTTCATGTCTGATTCTCAAATCTTCCAGGCAGTACTGACTGTCCCAGATATCATCTACATTCACATGGATGACACAGGAAATCTTCTTTATATGAAACCTCTCTTTGCTGCTTTCTCTGTCCTAGGTATCCTTCTGCATCTTCACCTCCAAAAACTTCTACTCACCCTTAAAATCCAATGTAAGCATCATTTCCTCAGACCTCCTCCCCTGCCTCCCCCACGCACAGATTGACAGCTTTACATTCACTTCCTGCAGTGTCCTGGGCATGGCTTCAGGACAGCAGTTAGCATACTGTATGGCTTTTTTTGTATGGCTTTCTTTCCCTTTAAATTGTTTAGCCACAGGACTGAAGCCAAAGCTGGAAAGAAGAACCCCCAACTCCATTGGGGTATTAATCTGCTTTGCCAATGTATCAGCCAACTGAACAGAACAAACTGTGATACCATCCTGTGCTGAGTGACACCAGGACTTCCAACCTTATTCCAAGCAAAGACCAGTCATTGGGAGAGGAGTAGAGCACTCTATTCCGCTCTGACTGGCTGGCGATCACAGCTGAATGAAGTAGCCAGGGGACAGAGGAGCTAGATGATGAAGAGCATGCCCCCAAAGCCATGGACTATGGACTAGACTGAATAAAAGTGGAGAGATTTGAGAGACCGTAAAGGCAGACTACCTGGATAGGATGGCTGGTTAAAATGCATGCCTGAAAAGGAGGCTGTCTGGGGCAGTGTGCATGTACACACAGTCGGGGACAGTGTTGGTGGCAGTGCATGGTGTACTTCCCAATTCCCAAAGAGGAAATCATAAGCTCAGGGTCTCAACTATCTATAGGGAGGAAGTTTGTCAGATGGAGAAAGCTCACAGTGAGGCTGAAGGCCATTAGATCCCATCACTGGTTCTCATATATGGGTGTGAGTTTGTCCCATCTGTCAGCCACACCTGTACAGGCCATTTACACAAAGGCAAAGTTTAAGATGCAGGTTCATCCAAATGCTTAGGACCAGAACATCTCCATCCAGACACTTTTGGATACTGAGATATTTACACAGACACACACACACACACACACACACACACACAGAGAGAGAGGAGAGAGAGAGGAGAGAGAGAGAGAGAGAGAGAGTCTTTTAAGAATGAGACCCTCATCTAAACCCAGAATTTGTACATCACACACATCTCAGTCAGGAACAGAGATCACTTTCAACAGACCTGCAGTTTGACTATGACTCATCTCATAAGTTGAGTGTTTAAATATGTTATTTTAATTATTAAAATAAATACTAAACATGATATTGACAAATGTCAAGCATCAATGCAAGGATTAAACAATTTAATATTAAAAATGTAATATATAAAAGTAATTTTGGGGGGTACAAAAAAAGTAATTTTGAGATAACATCTTTTAATTATTTAAATGTATTATTTTATTTTTAGTTTGTTCGAGAATAGTACAGTAAGGCCAAGCACCAGCAGCATGGCACTGAACTTGATGCATCCAGCAGCACAATAGTGTATTTATGTCGGCTTCACCAAGATACACCAGCATCATCAGGTCTATGACAGCTCCAGGTGACAGGTACCTGTCAGTTCCATGTCACTCCATGTACCACACTCCTATGAGGTCTATTTCCAGGCCTGGTTCCATGTGCAATACTGTGGCATTTACCAAAAATTCAAATCATTACGTTTAGCTTTGCCAAAAGGAAGTGCAATGTGTCACCATGTTCCTTCATTGCATCATTTAAGAAGCGTTATTAAGCATGTACTGCCCACAAAACATCAAAACAAACACATACCAAAAGGGCAAGCAACCTAATGACAAACCGTCAAGGAAATCGAGATCCACAGATGCCAACGACGTTATGGATTAGTAAATGTTAAAATTAACATTTAAATATCTGTTAAATACTACCTCCTTCAAGAAGGTAGCATTTGACAGATGTTTAAATGTTAATTCGAATAGCTGTGGAAGAGACTTGGAGGCTGAGACAGTAAACACAAAGGCATGGAGGCAGTGCAGAGAACAGCTCTGAGGTAGAGCCATGCCTAGATATGGATCTGACTCCAGCAATGCATGAGAGCT
Organism: Mastomys natalensis; assembly: GCA_021653895.1. Lineage (NCBI taxonomy): Eukaryota > Metazoa > Chordata > Mammalia > Rodentia > Muridae > Mastomys > Mastomys natalensis. The sequence goes on from JAJTUV010000150.1 coordinate 2,403,435, forward strand.
CGTGTGTGTGTGTGTGTGTGTGTGTGTGTGTGTGTGTGCGCGCGCGCGCGCACGTGCATGCAGGGGTAAAGGGGGAGACTTGCACACATACTTACACACTTCTTTATTTATATTTTGTGGGGCTGTTTTAGACGGTCTCACTCTGCAGCCTAGACTGTCCTTGAACTTCAAATACAAGCTGTCCTTGAAATTGTGACAATCTGGTCTTAGCCTCCCAAGAGCTGGGATTGCAGACACAAGCCACCAAAGTGAGGTTTCTTTTCCATTTATTGTTCTAGATCTGTATTCCTCTTCTCCTCCTTTTCTTCCTCCTGTGGTTTTAGTTCTCATTATTCTATTTGCTATCCTTTCTTGGTGTATTTATTTTTCTCAGTGGTGGCCCTAAAGTTAGCTTTGCATCTAGTACATGGCTGCTTTCAGATAACCTGCTCGGTGGACAATGGGATGTCTTCTAACCGTACAGTGAGCCTACCCACCCAGCCAGCCAGCCCTTGCTCACGGCCGCCACTCTAGTTACACACAGGTCTGTGAAACATATCCATGTCTTCGCTTGGTGTTCTTTTCGACACCCTTCTCTCTGGTTCTAAAATCAGTTTTGATCTTTCAATGTCTCTGCTTTTTACTTTACATTCTAAACAGGAGCCCAGAAGTCCCCGTGCCATGATTTTTACAAAACATAACACAGGTAATGGTTAGCTGGGCTTGACGGAACAGAAAGGTAAGAGGGAACCTCTAAGCCAGAGTGCCACAGAAGCGACAATTGCAGGATGCACACCCTCCTCCAGTGCTGGGAACACGTGGAAGAGTTCAAAATTACTGGAAGCTGGGAACTTGAGGGAGTGATCCCAGGGACAAGGAGGGTCACTCTAAGGAAGAGGCACTGGCTACTGAAACTGACTGACAAGATTAGACAATGGGGACAAGGAGGGTCACTCTAAGGAAGAGGCACTGGCTACTGAAACTGACTGACCAGATTAGACAAAGAACATTGCGGCTGTGAAGCCAATTTTGCAAATGTTTTGAAACTATATTCTTCCCCCACCCCTTTTTATTTCTTCCTCTCCCTCCCTCCCCTCCACCACCCACCTCTGCCCCTACCCCTGCCCTGCCCCAGGGCTACCCAGACAATGCTGGAAGGGCTATGGCTCCTTTCCCTCCTCCTGCCTTCCCAAGCACCCCCTACTGGCAGAGTCCACCAGGGAGAAACTGGCAAAGGGAACTGCGACTCCCATCCCCAAGGTCAATATAAAAAGGCTGATTAGAAGCTGATAGGCAATAGTTCAATACATGACAGGATCTGTTGCTTTGAAATTAGAAAGAGCATCTAAAGACGTGACTCACTTCAGATCACCAGGACCCACATAAAAGCCAAGGCTAGCCTCTAACTCACAGTGATCCTCCTGTCTCTGTCTCTGTCTCCTGAGTGCTGGGACTAAAGATGTGTGTCATTGTTCTTAAGAGCAGTATAGTTCTATAACACTAGGGCTGGGCGAGCAAACACAGGAAGATCCCTGAGGCTTGCATCAGCCGGCTAGCTGAACCAGTGAGCTCCAGGTTCCAGGGAGATACCCTGTATCAAAACCCAAGGTGGAAAGCAATTGAGAGAGAGAGAGAGACACTTGCCATTTGATATTTATGTGCATGTGCCCATGCTCCTACGTACATATGTGCATGCTCGAGCACATGCACACACACTCAAGTGCACACACATGCACACGCACGCACACGCGCGTGCACACACACACACCACAATGAAATTACTAGAAATGATACTGAATTTGTAATCAATAGCTTTTTACAAATGCACTCCATGGAACCTGGAGCCTCCTATAATTATGCTTTTATCTAAATTACTATAGTTCTGGATATGTTTGTAAACCCAGTAACTAAATATCACCCCCATCCCTAAAAGACCCAGGAAGTGTCTAGTTACCATGTTCCGATACACATCCCATAATCTTCACTCGAACAACTAATATTTGAGTACCTACTACCCAGCACCCAGTACTCCATGCCCTGGAGTCTTCGCTGTGTGATTTGAGAATGACTAAGGCAGAGATTCCATGTGGAGTAGGGAAAACAGGGAAAGTTTTACTTAATTAAAACACAGAGATCTCCGGGCTGTGGCTAGACCTCTGATCCTCCCCACACCACTGAAGTCTCCCCCGCATATTGCTTCTTACCACTCATTCCCACTGCTGTATTGATCCTTAAAGCAGTCTGTGAGGGAAATGTGGAGAATTAATAAGTCTGCAACAATACAGTGACAGCAGAGAAGGCTCTGACGTACCGGACCCAGGCTTGATTCCCAGCACCCATATGTTAGCTCGCAACTATTCATAACTCCAGTCCCAGGAATCTGACACCTTCTTCTGACCTCTACAAGCACCACGCATGCATGTGGTGCACATACACACATAAACCGAAGAAGTGACTATAATAAGGAAGGCCAGAGCCAAGAAGGGAAACCACATCAGACCCACCCACACCGCTGTCGATGAAACGCTGTTTGTAACGCCCGTTCTGCACAGGGAAGATCACATTAGGTTGTAAAGATACAACCAGGAATCTGGCACCAGCAGCATGTATGACTGATACCACCCCCCCCCATCCCTGACTGCAGTCACTGCAGGTCATGAAGACTCAGATCATCGGAACCCGCAAAGCTCCTTAAGACATCCAGATCTTTTCATCTCTGAAATTACAAAGCTCCCTTGTTAACACTCATTAGATTCGATCCCTTCCCGGTCAGTGACAGGAAAGCCAACGCTGGCAGCGAACTGCTCCACCTCTGCCTCCCAGCCCAGCCTCAGACCATCTCCTCTTTGCATCAGGGTCTGAAGACACAATGAATTACTTTGCTGTTCTCAATTACTTCTTATCCAGCCCTTAAGGTGCTAGCTGGGCACGCCCTTCACAAGAAAACTTCTATGGGGCCACAAGATGGCCTTGTTCCTTGATAACTCCCAAGGGCTGCAGGGTAGTCACTTCGTGAGTCAGTTCAGAGTGAGTGAGATTGGAACAGGATCTCTGGCCTCCATCCTCAGAGCACTTGATCCTCCTTCACAGCTGAAGAAGTGTCAGTCCCACCATCCTTCAAAGTGGATGAACACATCGTGAGAGCCTGAGCTCTCTCTGCACTCGCGTTATGCCTCCTGAGTTTCCACTAAGGCTGAATGTGAATCATTGCCATTTGATAACCACATGACCTCGGAGAGAATTACCGTGAAGGCTCCCTCTCCTCGTGTTCTAATTATAATGACAGCATCAGTCTCAGAGCTGCTACTGAGCATCAGATACCCATGAGGAACTTCAGAAAACAGATATCCAAGCTCACCACACACCCACAAAGCAAGTGCTTGAGGTCATGAAGACTCAGAGACAAAGTCATTTACCAAGGTCGTGAACTGTGCAGGACCCAAGCACAGTGGAGCTATGACTAATCACATACAAAGAACAAGTGACAAAGATGTAAGGGAGATCTGACTGTGACACAGGCCACCATGTTTGACTAGTAAGGTATGTGTCCTCTTCCTCCTTCTGTCACCAAACTGTGTGCATCTCCCAAAGCAGTTCACTGGATGTTCTTGCAGAGAACCTGGGTCCTGTTCTCAGCACTGCATGAAGGCTCACAACTCTGTAACTCCAGGTCCAGGAAACCGATGCCCCCTTCTGGCCTCAAAGGGTACCAGGCATGCGTGTGGTACTCTTACATGCATACAAGCAAATGCTCATACTCATTAAAAATAAAAAAAATACATCTCTGTTTTTAAAAAAAGTAGGATACTGAGCCAGATGTGGTAGCACACACCTGTAATTCCAGGTGCTTGGAAGGAGGATCAGGGGTTTAAAGCCATCCTGTCTCAAAAAAAATTTTTTGATTAAAAAAAAAGTAATTGTACACAGCCTGAGGGCTCACAGTCATGATCTGAACCGAGCCAGGGTACAGAAGAAACAGGACCCTTGTGTGTGATAGTCAGAGGAGAAGCAGGCAAAGGGCAGCTTCCCTCTGAAACACTGATACCCTGCTCTTGTGAGCATAAGAAAATTGATGTTACGAGAGGTTAGGAGAACTGCATTAAACCATGTGACTTCTCAGTGGCAGATCCAGGGCTAAACTTCGAGCCTTCTGGTACCAGGGTCTCAAGATGCGGTTTGTTGCCTGGCATCATGGCAGTAGCCCCATAGTCAACACACTGCTTTTTTCTGGGTCCACAACTACAGATACAAAAGGTTTTGTTTTGTTTTGTTTGCTGTTGTTGTTTTTGTTGTTGTTTGGTTGGTTGTTGTTGTTTGAGACAAAGTTTTTCTGTGTACCCCTGGCTGTCCTAGAACTTGCTTTGTAGACCAGGCTGGTCTCGAACTCACAGAGATCTTACTTACCTCCCAAGTGCTGGAATTAAAAACATGCACCACCATGCCTGGCTCAGAGCACATACTTGCCTCAACTGAGGGAGGGAAAGGAAGCAGCTAGCTTTGATTGTGCGCCTCCTCGAATGCCTGGTCTTTGACAAGTGTTTCGTAGACACCTGTCTCATTACCTCTTCCCAGGGAGGAAAGCTCTGTTTGCAGAAAAGGAAACAGGGCTTCAAAGTACAACTCCCGACGGCAACACAGGAGTGGGTTAGGCTCAGGCAACCATGGGAAGAAACTTAAAATATCATGTTATGCCCAGATATAAAACTCATCAAATTATCTTAAAAAAAAAAAAAAAAAAAAAAAGGTGAAGTCTAGTGCCTGAAGTAGCACCGTGAGCAACAGAGGAGTCGGGAGTTGCCAGGGCTAGGGTGACAGCCTTGGAGTCTGTAAGTTAAGGAGGACTCTGGGCTTTTGCTCTCCTCCCATCTTCTAGCATGTAACACTAATACATAATGACAGTGCCGAATGCAGATGTCAGAGTGCTTACTCAGTCCATTACTTCCAAACATAAAGCTACTTTTCGTCTGATTGTAGCTATTAATTTGTTCCAAGAAGGTTTTCGGATGAATGCCTTTTATTGCGTGTCTATCTGGGGCTGTGTGCTCTAATTGGAGGCACTAATGGGTCAACAAGCATAGCTCTTATTCCATGCTTTGGGTTTCACAGTCTTTCCTTGTGAATTATGATTAGTGCTTTAAAAAAAAAAAAAGGCAAAGCAAATAAACACACAAAAAGAAAAGAAAACAAAGATAAAAGCAGAGCCAGGTAGGAAAACTGAGAGTCTAACATGTGGAACTGTGGTGGTTTGAATGAGAAATGTCCCCACAGGTTTGCATGTTTGAACACTTGGTGCCCAGTTGTTCCTGGTGTCTGGGGAGATTATGGAACCTTTGAGTTATGGGGCCTTGACAGAGGCACTACATCACTGGAGGTGGGCCTTAACGATAGACAGCCTTATCCCACTTTCTGTTCTCTTTCTCTCTCTTGACTCTCTCTCTGTGTCTCTGTGTGTGTATGTCTCTGTTTCTGTCTGTCTGTCTCTGTCTGTCTCCCTCTCCCTCTCTCTCTCCCACTTCCTGTATGTGAACGAAAGTATGACCAGACAGCATCCTGGCTTCTGCCACCATATTGTTACCCTTCACCTCTATAATGGACTCCATCCCTCCAGATTCACAAGTCAAAATAAACCCAGTCTTCCTTTAGTTTCTTCTGGTCATAGTATTTAATAAACAATAGAAAAGTGACCAATACACAGAGAGCTGCTTTCAGCCAGGCACCTCTCTAAGTCACAGTCATAAGCGGTGGTACATATTACAGAATGCTGTTGTGACTTGGGTTTGAAATCTAGATGGCCTGGTGGTCACAGGAAATAACTGCAGTATTGTCCAAGCCAAAAGTTACAGCCTATGTGTAAACTACAAGACATTTAGAGATAGGCTAGTCACAGGCACTTGGTGCCCAGACAATAGCAGCACACCCTGAGCAGACATGAAAGACATGAGAAACCTGCACCGCCCCCCCCCCAATACACAGAGCAACAACATCAAATTCTGCACTCTCCTGTCCCTGCGTGAGCCAGAGCAGTTAGTATCCCAGTTCCGCCCCCCTCCGACACTTCCAACCTACCCCGTATCCCCAGCAGATCCCAGCCTTGGGAACAGTCAAAAGGCAGCCTACCCTCCTCTGATTAGCAACCAGCATTTCTCCAGTGCAGCTTGCTCCTGCCTTTGAAGGAAGCAGGAGCCGACATCCTTGAAGTGATAAAAGCCCACTCTTGGACTATAGAAAAGAGTCAATTAAGTGTTCCTAGACAGCTGTGACAAGTTTGTACAAATATATTAGCTTCTGATAACACAATGAGTTGCTTTTTCCCAGGTCAGGAAGGTCCCTTTCCAGCTGTGTGGTTCCATCCTGCTGTCTGAACAAACGTTATCAGGTTTGAAGGACGGCACTCCTTTAGCCTCTCACGTAATACCAAGGCTTAGAAACCCCACTTGTGGTTTTTTTCCTTTCTAAACTCCCTTCAATTAGTCGTGGGGGTTCACTCTCCTTCCTGTTCCATCAGGAAGGTTGGTGGTGCAAGCTCACGCTTGAATAAAGACCCTCATGTGCTTACATAGGTCTTGTGATTCCTGGTGGTCTCTTTGGGGATTTTACAATCTGGGCACAACATCAGCGCCCTCTGTGGGCCTCAGAGAAGTCAAGTCAGATGATGCTTTGCATCCAGATTAGAACATGCCTTCAAACACGTTTAAAGTCAGAGATATGGTCCAGCCCTACCTCAGACATTTCACACAAAGGAAGAGAAAAAAACGGAGAGATGCTACTGTAGAGGATTAAATAGCACTGACCAAACAGAGACGTGTTTCCTGGTTGGGCTTTTTGTCAGTTACATAAGGGAGAATTATCTAAGAAGAGGGAACCACAATTGATAAAAATGCTTCCGTAAGATCACCTTGTAGGCAGGCCTGTGTGGCATTTTCTTAGTGATTGATGTGGGATAGTCCAGCCCATTGTGGGCAGGGTCATGTCTGGGCAAGTGGTCCTGGGTAGGGAAAAAAAGTAGGCTGAGCAAGTCAGTCAGCAGTCAGTTGTCATCTCCACAGTTACAGTCAGCCAGTGCTTCTGCTTTATTTCTGGTCTTAATGAGAAGAACAGATATGGTATGTTGATCTGTGTATATTTTTCTTTTGGAGAAATGTGTTCTAGCGTCAAATGACCGCTTACAGGAATAACCACAGCCACATACTTCCAGTCTGCTTCAGTTCCTGATCCAGATTTCTGCCTGTAGTTCCTGCCTTGGCTTCTCTCAATTCACTGTGACCTAGGATATAAGTCAAATAACCCTTCTCCTCCTCAGGTTGATTTTGGTCATGGTGTTTTATCACCACAATAGAAACCCTAACTAAGCCACAAATTGGTACCAGAAGTAGGGTGTTGATGTGAAAGCCTGACTGAGTGTTTCAGGGAGAATTATGGTGGCATTTGAACTCTGGGCTAGAAAACCCATTGAGTACTTGGAGCTCAGTGGGTTGTTCCTTGGGATCTTGGAAAATAAGAATGCTGAGCTATGCAGACATGGAGTCCTGGCTTGTCAAATTTCAGGGGAAAAAGAGACTCAAACAGAGCATTTGAGTAATGTTTTGAATTAAGTAGTAATTCAGATTACTACTTTGTAGTTCTGGTCAGCTGCAGATGAAGAAGTGGCAGCTATCAACAGGAGACCAGAACCACCAATGAGGAACTTTAATACTGAAGAAACACAGGAAACCCACCCCTATCTCTGCGCATCAAATCCTTCACTCTTCTGTCCCTGTGCAGAGCCAGAGCAGTTAGCACCCCCTCCCCCTTTTCCTCAACATAGATACCTCTGGCCTTTGAAGCGGGCAGACAAGAAAGAGCCCAATCTGGCTCCCAAATGTTGTGATCCTTCTTTCATGGCAGCACTCTCCCAGAGCAGATGGCTCTGACCTTTGAAGGAGGCGGAGTTAGTAGCCTTGAAGTGATAAAGCTATGGGAAAGAGGCAATTAAGTATTCTCAGGCAGCTGTGACCGAGTTATAGAAATACTCTGGTCTCTTGTTGGGCTGTGGAAGGATATCTTGATTCTTGGCTGGGCATGGGCTTTGAACTCTGACTCCCATGGAGAAATGGCAGGTGCTCGGCCACGCCCCCAGAATCCAGGCTCCTCTAGACCTCCATTTAACCTGCGCCTTGCAGTCACATTTGGCTAAGCAGCCCTCCCAGAGAGGTTTGGCATCACTATCCACATACAGGGAAAGGGTGTGACTACAGGCTTCAGCCGCAAGAGATTTCCATATTCGTGAGTTACCTAAAGGCCAAGGACATAGCTAAATTAAGTGATTCCCTTTTTCCCTCCTCTCCTATTTAAGCCAGATCCACTCTGGCTTAAACGAGGGGTTGGGGGTGCACCTAGACCATCTACCATACACCATGAACAATAAAACTCTTGGAACTCTGGACTTTCTCATGTTACCTGCCACTGTGGAAAGCTACCCTGGGTTTCCACCTCGGGTCCCCGCAGTCTCTAATAGTTATTTCTTCCCAGGTCAAAAAGGTCTTTTTCCAGCTGCAAGATTCCATCTCCCTGTCTGAACAAATGTTATAGGGTTTGAAGAACGGCACTCCCTTTTCCCCTACCCAATCAGGGGCCAGAGAATCCCAGTTTATGTATCCTCCTATATATACGTCAAACCACTAGATGTGGGGGTCACTCTCCTAACCTGCACTGCAGGAAGGACAGCAAACCGGGTCTGGGCTCGCATAATAAAAACTCTCTTTGTATATTACATCAGTGTCACAATTTCTGGTGGTCTCCTGGGGTTCCCGAGAACTGAGTATAACAATATACTGGGAAAGTCAGTGCTCCTTAGGTAGAGCTAAAAGGTGAGTGGGAATTAAAGAACTCAGCATCACCAAGAATCTTCTGGGAGAACTTCCTCAGGGTCAGCAGATGGAAGCTGTGTGGTCCATAGGGGTCCGAGGCTATACCTATGTTGGGAGTCAAACTTGATCATGTGTAAGAGTTTCCCAGGTGGCACTGGTTTTGAAGCTATAAAGGAATCAATTGTGCTGTCTAGTTTTGGTTTGGTTTGGTTCTTGCTTTTGTTTGTTTTTTGTCAATCTGACACAAGATAAAGTCACCTGAGAGGAGGGAACATCAAATTGAGGGGGGGAAATGCCTCAGCAAGATCAGCCTGCAGGCAAGCCTGTAGGGCATTTTGTTCGTTAGTGGTTGATGTGGGAGGGTCTACCCCAGGAGCTCACCCCATTGTGGATGATGCTATCCTTAGGCAGCTGATCCTAGGTTGTGTAAGGAACCACTGGGAACCAACCAGTAAGCAGCACTCCACCATGGCATCTGCTTCAGTTCCTGCCTTGAGTTCCTGCCTTGAGTGCCTGCTTTGGCTTCCCTCAGTGAATATTATGACCTGAGATATGAGCCATTTAACCCCTTTCATCCCCAAGTTGCTTTTGGTCATGTTTTATCACAGCAGTAGGAACCCTAAGGCACATATAAAAGGAATCATATACAGTAATCATGTAGGATTTACGCTCATAATGCAAGGTTAGTTTAACATGCAAGGAAGTGTAAACAAGTCTCCATGAGAAATGCATGCAGAAGCGTTAATGGCAATATTATTCTCAAGAGCCAAAGCTAGATATGGCATCTCCATACAGGGAAACACTTCTGAAATCAGAAGTAACCAACCATCACATGCTACCATACAGACGAGCTTTAAAAATGCATTGAGCAAATGAAGTCACAGCACACAATACACACCTTTGTGAGCACACATTCTATGGAAAATCCAGAATTGACGAGCCCAGAAAATGAGACAGTGGTTGCCAAAGTCTAAAGTATGCAGGAGATGAAACTGATAGTAATTACCATTTCTTTGAGGAATGAAGACAGTATTCTTTAAAAAACACATTCTAAAAATCACTGGAAGAGTGCTTGTCTGGAGCATGCAAGACCCTGGGTTCTAGTCCCAGTACCACAAAAAATCATACAAAAATTAATAATGGAAGACTAACAACATCATGAGTACACTTCAGACCTCTGTGCTGTACACTTGAAAGGATGGATCTGTGCTATGTGATAAAGCTTTGTTTGTAACAGAATAGTTTTTTTCTTTAAATATTGGACATGATGTGAGACCTGAGCTTTACTCATCCAGGGTTAGGCACAGCCCTGCTGGGCGTCTCTGCAGACAGAGTCACAAAGCATTTGAGGAGTGGAATTACAGCTCCCAGAGACTCATTGGAGGAGGGGGTAAGAAGGTCAGGACCTGATGTTTAATGGGGTGTTTAATGGGGTGTACCAGGTAAGAAAAAGTTTCAGAGATGCGTGGTAGAATGACTGCACAGTGGGTGTGAATCTACTTAAAACCACTCAATTTTATACTTGAAATGTTTACAGCTGTTTATTTTATATGATGGTTTACTTTAGTGAAATATTTATTAATTTAAAACATATCAAGTTAAAATTTTTACTCAGATCAGCCCTACCTTATGAGATTATATGGCACAACCAATGCTGGAGAGACCAACTGGGCAGTGAAAGTTAGGTCTTCAGGGTTGGAGAGATTTCTCAGCAGCAAAGAGCACTGACTGCTCTTGCAGAGGACCTGGGTTTGATTCCCAGCATCCACATTGGGTGGCTCACACCCTCCTGTTAATCCACATTCCCGACCACTCTCAATCTTCAGGTAAGGTAGAAAGAACTAACCACTCTTTAAAAACCACTCCTGCTAAGCTGTCACAGGAACTTCATCTTGACTGGGTAAAACTCCTACCTCTGGCTCTTTTCAGGCTACAAGCTCTCCCCAAGTGGCCTCTCCTCATCTTACCCTTTGAACTCATGTATGGATGTCCAGTTCTTTTTTTTTTTAAGATTTATTTATTTCTCATATGTGAGTACACTGTAGCTGTCTTCAGACATGCCAGAAGAGGGCATTGGATCTTATTACAGATGGTTGTGAGCCACCATGTGGTTGCTGGGAATTGAACTCAGGACCTCTAGAAGAGCAGTCAGTGTTCTTAACCACTGAGCCATCTCTCCAGCCTGGACATCCAGTTCTAACGCCTAGTCTTACACCTAAATGTTCTTCCCTCCCTGATCATCTACTCACCCCATTACTTTGCCACCTCCATTCTCTCCAATGGAACTTTGCTGACTACCATCTACTATGGCCACATACTGTCCCCGTCCACTGCCTGGAGACCCCGTCCACAACATTGGAGACCAAGTTGTCCTATCCCCTCCAGACCATTGGCCCTCACTCCTCTCTCCCAAATGGCAGGGCCCTTTTAAGGTAATTCTCGTGACCCCTACAGCTGCTAAACTTGAGGGACTCTCTCATTAGATCCACCTGTCTTACCTCAAGTCTTTCATCCCTCCACTTAAAAATGACTCTTCTTCGTACAGTTCGATTCCAACAGGACCACGCTCTGCTAAGCTCCAGAGGACGTCAAGACCACTCACCTTGTCCCCAATCCCAGAAAATGAGACTCCACTCCAGCAGCTGAGCTCGATCTCACTGGATTAGACATGGGTTTCTTGTCCTCCTCCTGCTGTTCGTTTCCATCCAGGTCAGCCCTTACATCTGGAGATTCGATGTTCAAGAAGCCCCCACCAATAACAGTCTTTCCAAATAGGGTCAGGAAACTGCTCCATAGCCAGATGCCAGGAACTGATCCAAATTGCTGTCATCTCTGTATCTGTTATCCCATCTAAATATTATGATCTCTTTACTTGCTTTCTCTTTGATCAGACAAAAGATTCTTGTAAAAAATGTCCAGATGAATATGGGGGCTGTCCATATTGGTCTTGTCAGATACATATGCTAGGACCATGGACCAACCACTTCTACCCACACCGCAAGACACTCTTTTTCAACATTCAAGACCCATGGGATCCCAGGTGGGAGACAGGAGTTGTTGGTAAGCTCTACTGTAAAAATCAAGCCAGGTCCCCAGTAAGTACTATCTACATCCAGAGAAAATATGTCTCAATTGCCCAAGCTCTAGATATTGGAAAATTAGGGGAAGTAAGCAAACACTCCTCCAAGGTCCTTATCTCTTTGACATCACCTCTCATAAATGGCACTAACTTGTCATTTTGCCTTTTGCTTCAGACCTTGACCTTGGCATACCAACTCCTTAATGTCACTTTAAAGACTAACTCACAAGTGCCACTTACAGCCTCCCAGTGATACTGCCAAGCAAACTTACCTCACCTCGTATCAGCTGCCCTGACTCTGATGTTGCCATGACTCCATGTCTTTCCTCTATCCCTCTGTTTGGCATGACAAACTGTTTTAAAACCTCCAGGACACGTTCTGTAGAAACACTAAGCTCCCTAGACTGCAACAGAACCACAACCCTTGATAAATCATCTCTGCCACAATGCCCTGCAGTTCAAAACAGTTCTTTGTGGCCCTCAAGTATATCATCGCCTACCTGCCATCTGGTCAGGAGTTTGCACATTGGTGTTCCTTTTCTCTGAACTATGAGTAATCCAGGAAAACAAGCCCCTGCCAATCCCAGTTGTAGATATGATAGTTGCCCAACATAAGAGGGCAGTTCAGATTGTGTCACTCTTGGCGACTGTGGGAATACTTGTAAGTGTTGGTACTAGAATTGCAGGGATAACAACTTCCATGACCCAATATAATGCATTCACTTCCAAGTTTGAAAGCAGTTTTCACAAGATGTCTGAAACCGTGCTTACTATCCAGAAACAGACTGATTCTTTGGCAGCTGTGGTGCTTCAGAACCAATGGGGGCTAGATGTCCTGACAGCTAAAGAAGGTGGTCTTTGCCTGTTCCTCCAAGAAGAATGCTGTTTCTATGTCAACCAATCCGGAGTAGTGAGAAATAAAATCTAGGAGCTACAATCAGACATAGAGAATTTTAGGGAACATGAGGCCTACAGTTCTGGGATTTGCAAAAATCCTATATGGAAGTGGATACTCTCTTTTGTAACGTCTCTCCTAGTTATCTTCCTGGTGTTATTATTCGCTCCCTGCCTTATTCATCTTGTTTCTACATTCCTTCAACAACAAATACAAAAAATTTCTAACCAAACTATTAATCAGTTCCTGTTACAGGATTACCAGCTGCTGTCCACAGAGGAGCCTCATGCAAACGTTTACCAAGTGGACGCCAATGGTGAAAGTCAGCTACACCCCAAAATTGACAATGTCCCTAGACAGCAGAAAGCAGTTTAAGAGACACCACACCCTATTCCCTTTTCACCATTGACTTCCCTCTCCCACCTTTTTTCCTTCTCTTTATGATAAGAAAAGGGAAGGTATGTTGGTATCAGGAACCGTCATAGCAGATTGACTCGGAACCCAGTGACATCACACATCGGCTACAGAGATGCAAACATCTGTTGGCATGGCTACTGCCATACATTCCCACAATCCACTCGCTCACCTCCCATCTTTTCCTGCAAGTGGCTACGTCACAATCCAAATAAAAGGCAGATCCCTCTGACCTGTCTCTCTCTTTCCCCTTGTTTTCTTTGCCACCTTTGCCCCTTTCCCCACAATAAACCTCACGGGAACTATATTGGCCTGGCGTGGTCTGTCCTGATGCGAGCTGAGATTCTAACACAACAGTAGTACACACCAGTAATCCCAGAATTCAGGAGGTAGAGGAAGACCAGGAGTTCAAGGTCATCCTTAGCCAGCCTGAACTTCAACAGATTCTGTCTTAAACAATAACAAAAACAACAAAAAATAATGTAGTAACTGGTACAGCACTGTCCAGTCAAGTCCATTGGCACCAACCCCCTACCACATCCCCCATTCCATGTAAAGAGATCCGTGAAAAGGCCGAAGGAGCGCCCACCCAAGGGGCAGGAGGGCAGACAGAGCCCATCATTTGCACCGTAGCAAGAAGAGACTGAATTAGAGTCTTCTCTCTCTCTCTCTCTCTCTCTCTCACACACACACACACACACACACACACACACACACACGCACACACGCACACACAAAGAAAATGAAAGGGAGGGAAAGAAGGAAAGAAGGAAGGAAGGAAAAATGTAAAAATAAATAAAATATCTAGTGCTCACTCATTGGCCCAAAGCTCTCATCCCTACTGGCTGTGAGGTTGCATTGTAAGAGCAGATGTAGCTGCCCCAGGATGCAGTCACACACTTTCCGCCTGAGTTACCTGGAGCAGAGACACCGCCCCCAGGGTCGTAGTTCCTCCACTGCTCAGTGTGGTGGATAATCTCATCAGCTGCCCAGGGTTGAAGAAGCTCAGAATGATGTAACGTTATCTCCATCCCGGCTGTGCAGCTATTCTCCAGACACAGTGGATTCCTGTTAAGAGGATTAATATGAGTCCCCGAGTGTGAAGGAAGCAAGGCCAGAGAGAAGACAGACAGGCCTTGGTGCACGCAGGCTTAATCAGTCTTTCTTCCATAGTCTTATCAGAAATGACAAGGAGTGTCATGTATTTTAGTTACGGATCAGTCTCTGTGACTGTTGAAGCCACAGGCACTAGGTAGTCTGAGGTAGAACATAATTTGCATAGTATTTGTTAGAAGAAAGCATCAGACAGGTGCCTGTCTCCTTGTCACTCCCCAACAGCACCTGTTCCCCTTCTTTGATTCACACAGAATGAGATCCATTCAGTCACATCAACACAAATAACACGCACTCCATCTGCACCCCACCCCCCTTCCGACATTTGTCAAACAACTGTGTTGATAACGTACACTGTCAGGCTTTTGTCCGTAAGAGATTATGTGCTCATTCCTAACTCCCACATTTCAGTGAGTGTTCATCGGGGTTCTCCAGGAATCAGTGGGGTGTATTCATCCACAGATTTGCTGACTGGGAGGCACGCACTCACAGCCACACCAGACGGATACCAGGAGGGCCCAGGGAAGGACTGTAAGTCTGGCCCAAATTCTGCCAGTTGGGGATCCCTGAGGAGAATGTTAATTGGGTAAGGTCAATACACACTGGAGTAGACAATCTGCTCTACTCAATTCTACAGATTTAAATGCTGTTCTGATAAATGCCTAAGGCTGCAGAGATGGCTCACTGTTAAAAGTACTTACTGTTCTTTGGAGAAGCCCAAATTCAGTTCTCTGCATCAACTTCACAACCAGCCGTAACTCTAGCTCCAAGGGATTCGATGCCCTCTTCTGACCTCTTCAGGTACAGCACACAATGCGCACACGCACACACCATACACACATACACACAACCATACAATCACACATACACACCATACACATAACCACACAACACATATATCATACACCCCACACACTATACACACACAAACACCCACATACACATCCTAACATCACAACCACACACATCATACACCCACACATACACACACACATACCATACATATACATCACACACCACACACACATATATCATACACACCACACACCATACACACCACACATACCATATCATACATCACACACCACACACTATACAACACATCATACACACCACACATACACATACATATGCATCACACACCACCACACATATTCATACACACCACACACCATACACACCACACATACACATATCATATACATCACACACCACATACACATATATCATACACACCACACCTACACACACATCATACAACCACATCACAACCATACATCAACAACACACATACTACACACACACACACACACCATACACATCACATACCACACACATGTACGCATGCACTTTTTGATAATATACACATCCCTATGTTAAAAGTCTACTCAAGCACACTCTAAAACCAGCATGTGATTGTGCATCTCAGATGTGCTACCAGTCTTGCCACAAATGGTCCCTACTTTCCATGCGAAAGCTCGTCCAGGCCTCGAGCTACTCAGTTCCTTCCCACATTAACATGCATGTTTCACATTTGGGGAGCATCCCATCCTCAGCCCAGACATGTAATAGGAGAGCCTGTTTCCACCAGGTCCCGATACTTTTCCCTGAGACGATCCTGAAGCAGAAGAGTAGACCAGCTCCCTCCCTCTTGTTCTTCCAAAGGGAACATGTCCATAGCTTGCTAGAGAAGCAGCCTCAAGCCCCACTCCTCTGTCCTGACCTGACCGTGGTGCGGTGTCATGTCGGAGGAATCTGGGAGCCAGCACCCTTTGTTCTCTGTGCCCCATGAACATGCGTCCCCTGCAGTGCCCGGATGCCTTCTCCAGACAGGCCTTCCATATACGGATTGGCTGCACACTATGAAATGCTTTCCTTGTCTTCGATGTAACCACTTCATTGAGTATTTTCCCTTGTAAAGGCAGAATGGCTTAAAATTGTGTTGAGAACTGAAGGTTAATTCATTTCATCTTCACAAGGATTTCAGAGCCCAGTACTTGTGCTATCATCTCCATGGCTCAGGTTGTAAGCCCCACTGAGTATCCCACTGTCTGTTAAGGAGCCGTTGTTTGCTGTGAACTGGTGCTGGGGATGGAACCCAGAGACTTACACACGCTCAACCACTCCACCCCTGAGCTACACCCAACCTTTAAAAAAAATTTTTTTTTTTTTAATTTTGAGGCTCTATAGCCTAGGCAAGCCTTGAACTTGGGATCTTCCTGCCTTTGTCTCATGTAACTGGAATTACAGGCCTGCACCGCTAAGCCTGGTCCTCTCTTAACCTCTCAACTGTCTATGTCTTGGCTGTGAGGGAACAGTGTCTGCGATCCTCAGAGGTGTCTTTCCACCATCACTAAGCCAAGAAATGTGCTCAAAGTACTTCAGTGGCCTTCACCCAAACTGGACCAAGGTTGTCAAGGTTGTCAAGGCTCCTGCCCCGGTGGATAATCCCAAGCCCCACTTCCTCAACTTTGTCTGGCCTGGAGCATCGAAGGTTATGCCCACAGGCTTAGGCAGTGTTCTGTGCAAGGCAGAAGCTCAGATCCTCAGAACTTAAGGAAGTACAGCATGTTTTATATTACATGTAGTACCAAAGAAGTGGGGGTGGGGAAGAATTGAGCTCTGTGTTCCAGAAAACATCTGATCAAGAAAGGGAACAAAGCCAGCCCCTTTCAAACTTGAAGTGGATAAAAGTACAGTTGGATCCATGATGACGTCGCCAACTCCAGCTCTCCCGTGTGCTTCTGATTTCCACACTGTCAGTGTAGATGGTCAGCAGTTGACCAGAAGAGCTAGAATGAGAAAGAATGAGAGCCACTCATGGCGTTGCCCTCTTATCCCTGTCTTGCACTCTGTAAGTAGAGGAGGGAGGCCTCTCGTGGTTCCTGGTCTCATCCCTCCCAAGGAGAGGCAAGAGCAGCTCAAACCACCATGACCTGACCAGCTGCTTTGCAAAGGTCCGCAGGCCCTCAGAGGGAGAGAACTGAGACCGTGCTGAAGAGCAGCTATCTGCTGGTCACTGGTACTCCCCACACTGTTAATCCCTCACAACGCCATAAGGGAGGGTTGTTCTGGGGAGCAGGGTGGTGTGCAGCATTGTCAGGAAGTGGGCGGGGACGATCATATACAGGCTAGGACACCCATGGGAGGAACAGGTGGCTGGAACACAGCCTCTCTCTCCTCTCTCTCTGTGTGTGTGTGTGTGTGTGTGTGTGTGTGTGTGTGTGTGTGTGTGTGTGAGCAGTGGGGGCTGGAGGGATTGAGAGTGGGAATCAGGTGGCTGGACTATAGCCTGTGTGTGGGGTGGACATGAGGGGGAGATCTGCCTGAACAAGCTTTACAGAAGGGCAGGACATCAGAGTGGGAACCCTGAAGTAAGTACTCTCTCAGGAACAGGAGCCCCGAGGCCCAACGGTCTCTACCCTGCCCCCATTATGCCCTGTGGTCTATCCTCGCTGGCCCATAGAGGTCTGGGTTCTCATTGCCATCTGGGAAAAGAAAGGCTTAGTCAATTAGAAATAAAGATGGATTTTCTCCTCTTCACACCTCTTGAAAGGGTTTTAGATTAAACAGTTGTTTGTAGTATGAAAAGCTGACTTTTCCGGATAGCTCATTGGGGGGCGGTGCGATCAAAAGCCAGTGATTGAGACATTACAGTCACTTTTAGGTGGCCAAAGTTTAAAGACTTTGTGGCCAGCCTGGAGGCTGTAATATTCTTGTCTGCCTAAGGAGCTGAGAGCAATTAAGTGACCTCAGTCAAAAGGACAGTCTCCAGGCTGTTCAAAGGGAACAGCCCTCATGCTAATGATGGCCTGTGCCTACACCGGACTTTCATCTGCCTTCACACTGCTTTAACCAGTAATTATACCTTCCAACCTCTGAGGGAGGTAAAAATTACTGCACCCATTTTACAGGTGAATAAAGAACTTCTGGGGTGGGGGGTTGCTATTACTGAGGCCACACATAGATCACCAGCAGGATAGGCAGAGGGAACAACTCCTTGCCCTCTCTGTCAGGGTCCAGTGTCTCTGAAGAAGCAGGCAGAAGGTTCCTGTGATGCCACTTCCAAGGGCCAGTGGGACTGAGCCTTTCAAGGAGGAGGGAGGGAGGAGAAGAGAGGGAGCAGAGGGAAGGAGGAAGAGAGGAAGAAGGGAGGAAGGAAGTGGAAGAAGAAAGGAGAGAGGGAGAAGAGTGGGGGAAGAGGAGCAAGAAAGAGGAGGAGGAGAGACAGTAGAGAGGAGAGGAGAGAGGGGGAGAAGTGAGAGTGGGGTGGAGGGGGAGAAGAAAGAGGAGAGAGGGGAAAGGAGGAGGAGAAAGTGTGACTACTGTTCTCCAGTGTCCCTAGCCCTGTAAGTACTAACTCTACCTTTCCCATGCTCAGCCCACCACCTGGAGCCACTTTAGACTCCCTTCCCCTCACACTCATCCAACCCACCAGGAGTTCTTACTACCTCTGTGCCCAGAGTACCTCCGACTGTTCTGTCACTGTTACTTCACTGCCCCCACCCCACCCCCAGCCCGAGGTTTACCCAGCAGCTGTTCTCTCCCTCTTCTGAGCCCTTCCTTGGCCCCTTTGCTGGCTGGCATTGCTGACCTAGCTAGAGCTAGAGCCCCTCTCTTCCCCACATGCTCCTCCAGCCCCAGTCTCCTCTTGCCCGGGACGAGACGGGTTCCGTACCCTGCATTACCCACTGATTTCATGTCTACTCTCCCTCCTGACACTGCTTCCAGGCCACTCGTTCCTTGACGTGTGTGGCGTGTGGACACATGGAGTCTTAGCTCAAATCAATGCACTCCAAAGCACACTGAGCACTAGTGACATGTGGATGGCCTCTGTCTTGGGGCCTCTGTGAACACAGCATCAGTGAGGATGATGTCCTAGCATGTCTTTTAATTCTCTGGGGTACATAGCCACAAGTGAAATTGCAAGGTCATGCAGTAACTATATTTTTTTAGTTTTTTGAAGAGCTCCCATGATGCATTGCACAGTGCCTGGGCAGTGTGCAAGTGGTTGGTTGTTTGTTTGTTTGTTTGTTTGTTTGTTTGTTTGTTTTTGAGGAAAGATCTATGCAACCCAAGCTAACTTTGAGTTCTCTATCCTCCAGTCTGGCATCAAGGTGTGTACCACTCTACCTACCCTGTTAAAGCAGTTCAGCATTTCTGGTTGAAGTGGGTCACAAAGAGATACTGTTCAAGATGTATTGGGCAGAGTAAGGGAGCAGTTGTTCTGTAGCTCATGGTCACACCCAGACCCCTTGTCTTTTGGGATGCTCTGGCTCCCGCACCAGATGCTATAAGAGCCCAGCATCAGCAGGGAGCCCACCTCCATGGTCAGCACAAGTCTAATGCAGAGGCTTCAGTCTACCTAGGGCTCCAACTCCAGCCTGCTGCTCCTCTCTCCCACTCTAAATCCCTCTGAATAAATGACATGTGAATGAAAGACTATGGAAGACTAGGAGTCATGGCGACTGAAATCCAAACATGCTTTCTAGCATCACAGGTGAGGAGCAGGAGAGGGCAGGTGGGAACAGGCAGCTAAGGGGTGTGGCATCAAAAAGATGAGAAGCCACAAGTCACCTGGACCTTATCTGTGACGTGGTTTCAGGTTGCCTACTGAAAGGGAGAAGTCTTGGCACTCTGCTCATGGCTGTGACAGCATGCCCGACCACAAGCAAGATCAGGGTAGAAGGAAGCATTTTGGCTCAGTTTTGGAGCATACTGTCCACCATGATGGGGAGAGCTTCCTGCTGTCTGTGAATAGTTCTCGCTCACACCCTAGTAGATCAGGAAGAAAGAGAGTAGGGAAAACCGGCACCCACACAGCTTTTTCCTTTTCTCTCTTTTATTTAATTCAAGATTCCAATCCATGGGATGGTAATACCCATGTCCAGGGTCCATCTTCCTTCCTTAGTTAGCACTCCCTGGAAATATCCTCACAGACACACTCAGGGCCTTTCTCCTAGGAGATTCCAAGACCAGTCAAGCTGACTGTGAAGATGAATGATCAGAGGTGTGGTGGTGGTGTGGGGGGATTATAAAAGGTCTTGTTGAGAAAGGAACCAGAAACCAACCAGGGACACATGGAAAGACTGGAAAGATAGCAAACTAATTCTGAGATTTAACATGGCAGATGTCAAAGGCCAGAAAGACAAGAAAGAAAGAAGCTTGACTCCAAGATGACTTTGGGGACTCAGGTAAACCCCAATTCATTATGCACTTATAGTTGGACTTTGTGTGGAACTTTCTATGACACAGAAAGCCGTGTCATAGAAGAGCTGAGATACACAACAAATATCAAGGATTTCTAATGCCAGTCACCACATAGTGGGTCAGCTGTACATTATATATATATATGTGTGTGTGTGTGTGTGTGTGTGTGTGTGTGTGATGATGTATGTATGTATTATTATATCCAACAAATAAAACCTCCAGTGCCAGAAATGATTACATCTAATCAAGTTGTTGGCCTAACGTGGAAACCCTCAAATAATCCTGGCTACTGCCAAAGCTATTAGCTGCTCTCCACAAATTGATGGTAAGGACCTATTGTTGAAGACACCGCCTGCATAACTCACCGGACATGGAGAAGTCAAGCTGGTTCCTAGATAAAGCCTTCCCCCTACTGACTAGTGTTCATGTTCAGAAAGGTACCAGAGGAGAAAGGTAAACACCAACTCCACTACAAACCCTTCCGACTAAATGGTGACCTGCCTACAAGGTAAGAGTGGTAACGAGACACAAGCACAAAGTAACAAGGTGCAATAGAAGCATAAAAGCTGTGGGAGTAACCATCACTATCGGTCAGGTTTAAGGTTCAGTCCAGTGAGATGGAACCCTTGCCCAAAGAACCTGAGACTAGATAGACCATGGACCTAAAGGAAAATCAAATACGCATTCTGCTAAAGGAGCGTAGCAATACAATGACTCCTACTGATATTCTGCTTTACCCATGGATCTGTGCGTTGCTCAGCCATCATCAGAGAAGCTTCCTTCTGCAGCGGATAGCAACAAATATGGAGTTCCACAACTGGACAATGTGCAGGGAGCAAGAGACCTTGGAACACAGTCCTGAACGGGATGTCTCCATCAGTCTCTTCCTTCAGGGCTTGGGGAACCCTGCAGAAGAGAAAGTAGAAAAACTGTAAGAGCCAGAGAGAAGGGAGGACACCAAGAAAACAAGGCCCTCTAGACACAGCAGGGCTCAGAGACTGGTGCCATGCATAGGCCTACACAGGTCTCAGTCAGATGGGTCCCACAGCTGAGAGGGAAGGGGACAGAAGGCCTCAAACCTGACCCAGAATCTATCTCCAGATGAGAAGAACTCTCAAAGGAAAAATTCGTTTTCTCCAATGAAGTCTCACTGGATACACAAACCTATTTAAGAGCAGGCCCCACACCGAGCAAGGGGATGATCAACACAAAGTAAGCTCAATGTGCTCTTAGAAGCTTTTGTCTCACGGTTCTTCGTCTGGGCTCCCTCTTCTCTTTTTTAACCTTCCAGGTCTTTGGTTTAGTATTATGGTTTCCAGTGTGTGTGTGGAATTTCTGTGTGCGGCTCTGCATCTATGCGTTTCTTGGGCTTTCCCTTTGGCTCTTTTTTTTTCCTTCACCTTGTTTTGTCCTACCCTGGTTGGTTTGTTTTTATTCTACAAGAGTTAGTTTTTAGTTGCCTGTTTGTTTTCCTTTGCTTTTTGCTTCTTCGTCAAGAGAGAGCAATGAACGCAGTCCCCCACTCCTACAAATTATGCAGTCGAGTTTTCTGAATTTGGAGAAAATCACAGGGTTCGGTACATCCAGAGTGTAATGGATAAATCTTACTGGGAAAACCACCTTCATGATCACTGTATTTCCCCTGCCGGGTAAGTGAGCCTGTTTGTTTTCTAAGGAGAAAAAGAAAAGATATGGGGTCGGGGAGGTAGAGAGGTAGTGAGGATCAGAGAGGAGGTGGAGAGGGAAACAATAGTCAGAATATATTGTATGAAAAAAATCAAATTTTAAAATTATACACATACATACAACACACACACACACATAAAATATATATATAATAAATGCATATACATATATATATTTCTGTCCCACCCTCCCTCCTTCATACTAAGGCACACACAAGCCCTCTTTTATCCTTTTTTGACAACTATAACCTGCTCTTGGCAGTCTTGGACCACCACCTGGTGGGAATTTAAGGTATTACATCTTATTGTGTCTGGGAGCTGGTTATCTGCTGTAAAGGGGGAAAAAAATTGTAGTGCTTCAGCAAATAAATGTTGGCTCCAAAAAACATAAGTGATGGCTGTCATGACCTCAGACAGAAATCCTCCCAAATCACCAGCTCAAGTCTCCTAAAGAGAGCAACGTACATGAAATAGATGCAGAATTCAAAAGAACAATTCTAAACACGGTCAATGTGTTCAAAGCATAGAAAGGGGGAAGAAAGTAAAAGTGCCAATGCTCTCGAAGAGGACAGGGCAAATGACTGAAGTCCAAGAAAATGCTCACAAATGACTAGGGGAAGGAAGTAAGGAGCGCAGCGCCGCACTGCACATGAAAACGGAGTTTCACAGAGACAAAGAAAAACTAAAGAGACCTCCAGCTGAAGGAAAGCCCTACAGAAACCCTACGAGCCTCACGAAGCTGGGGAAAGGCCGACCACCACACAGTCTTTTTTAACAGGATCTTAAATTCGGTTTGACTCTGATCACGGAGCTGGTCTGTAGTTTTGTTATGTTGCTCCTGTGTCTTGTTCGGTTTGGGAATCTGGGCAATAGTGGTTTCATACAGAGTTAGGAAGCCTTCCTTCCTTTTTTTTTTTTTTTTTTTTTTTTTGGTTTTTCGAGACAGGGTTTCTCTGTTAGCCCTGGCTGTCCTGGAGCTCACTCTGTAGACCAGGCTGGCCTCGAACTCAGAAATCCGCCTGCCTCTGCCTCCCAAGTGCTGGGATTAAAGGCGTGCGCCACCACTGCCCGGCCCTTCATTTCTTTAATGGACCGATTTGGTTAGAGTCAGTGTTAGTTCTGTGGCTGTTGAGTAGAATTCTGCATGAAGCCATCGGGACCCAGTCTTTCTTTACTAAGAAGATATTTTACTATTTCTTCAATCTCACCCCTAACTCTTGATCTTTTTTAATTATTTGTTTCATTTTGTAAACCATATGTGCCTAGAAATGTATCCATGCTTTTAGATTGTTCAGTTTAGTGGATTAAAGGTTCCTATAATTGTCTGATAAGATATGGACTATTATTTCAATATTCCTATATTTGTTGAGGCTTGCTTTGTGCCTGATATGTAGTGTGTTTTAGAGGTGATCCATGAGCTGCTGGAAAGATTATATATTCTTTAGTATTTGGATGAATGTTCTGTACATATGTTGGGTTCCTCTGATACAAAATGTCACTTAATGCCAATATTTCTCTATTCATTTGTTTTATACAATTGGATGTACCTTAGTTGGTGTGTATATGTACAGAATCATAATGTCCTCTTGATCACTGGCCATATCCCAGTGCACAGACTTTAAAGGTGAATGGGCTTTTGAGACCAATATGGGCCACCTGGCCAGTAGGAGCAGAGTGGTGGAGAGTCAGTGGCTAAGTCTTCCAGTCCTGGCTGGGCTGGGACAGTTTAGCCATTGCCACAGATCCACTGGACATAGACACTGCAGGAGCTGGAAGAACCATGAGCAGGTGAAGAATACACACACATGCACATTCACACACACACAGGCACACTCTCACACACACAGGCACTATTATCTGATTATTTTATTGGGTTCTTATACCTACCATCCTTCCAACACTTATTTCACCCTAATCCTTTCTAACACCCTCAACACTAGGTTGGAGAGAGAAGGTTAGAGGGGAAAGGGGACTTAGACCTCTTTAGATTATTCCCTGCTGATTAGTAGCATTGCGTTTCTTGGGGCCAGTCCAATCTTCATTATAAGGATATCCAATATCTTCTTCTTGTCTCTTTACTCACAACCACTTGACAAACCACAGCAACAGGAAACAGCAGCAGCCAACCTGAAGCACATCCACCCCCTGTTGGGGCTCTGGCATTTACACCCTTTCAAAAGTTCCCAGAGGCTCCATCTTCTGGCCCATGGCTCTACCTGCCTTCCCAAGGAAGCCTGCCAGGTCCCCTGGGGTACAACCAGCAGAAGTAGCAGCATGCTATTCCTCAAGCTCCATTGTCAGGCCCACAGACTTATCTGCCTCCCCAAGGAGGCATTCTAATGTCTAATAAAATAGAATTTCAGCCAAAAGTAATCAAAAGAGACTGGGAAGGACTATTCATACTCATCTAAGGAAAAATCCACCAAGATAACATCTCAATTCTGAATATCTATGCCCCAAATGCAAGGGCACTCACTACTAAACACGTCTAAACAACACTACTAAAGCTTAAATCACACATCAAACCCCACCAATTAATAGTGGAAGACTTCAACACCCAACTCTCACTAATGCACAGGTCATCAAGACAGAAACTAAACAGAGAAATAATGAAGCTAACAAAAGTTATGAATCAAATGGACCTAACAGATATCTATAGAACATTTCATCCAAACACAAAAGAATATGCCATCTTCTCAGCACTTCATGAAACCTTCTCCAAAATTGCCATATACTCAGTCACAAAGTAAGCCTCAACAGATACAACAAAATTGAAATAACACCTTGTATCTTATCAGACCACCATGTGTTAATGCTGGACTTCAACAACAAGAGAAACAAAAGAAAGCCTGAAAACTCATGGAAACTGAAAAACTGAATGCCCAGTGGGTACCAGTGAGAATTGAGCTCCCGGCAGGTGATCGAGCTTCTAGCCACTCGCCAGAGTTCTCTGGTCACACACTCAGTATTATTTTCAACATGCCTTACTACCTCAGTGGTTGGGCACCTCCTGAACCTCCCGAGGCTAGCACACACTTCCCTCAGGTAGTCCTGTGTTAACTCTAAATGTATGTGTTATCTTTGCTGCCCTGTTTCCTTCTGTGCAGCCCTCCCATGGGGCCGCTTTCCCTTTGTACCTACATTTCAGGCATCTCAGCCTCCTGCTCCTTCACGGTGTGGTCAGTCCTCCGCCCCTCTCATAGCAGAATTCCTTCTTCCTCTCCCCTGCATTTCTTGCTGGGGAATCCTAAAAGCCCTGCCTCTTTCACCCTGCCCACACATTGGCCATTGGCAATTTTATTTCTCAATCAGAGCCAACTGGAGAGGCGGACTTCCTTTAGTCTATGTGCAGGACATTGTAAACAGGTTTTTTAGGTAACACAATTAGCACAAGAACACAAACTGCTACAAAAATAAAAAAATATAGAACTTAAAAGCACACCTGAAAGCTCTAGAACAAAAGAAGCAAACATAGCCAAAAGGAGTAAATGGCAGGAAATAAATAAATTTATAACAAAGAGATTTGTATTGACAAAGAATCAATAACACCAAAAGCTGATTCTTTGAGAAAATCAACAAGGTAGATAAACCATTAGCCAAACTAACTAAAAGGCACAGAGACAGTATCCAAATGAACAAAATCAGAAACGAAAAAAGAGACATAACAACAGAAACTAAGGAAATTCAAAGAATCATTAGTCTTACTTTAAAAGCCTGTACTCCTGGGGTTGGGAATTTAGCTCAATGGTAGAGTGCTTGCCTAGCAAGCACAAGGCCCTAGGTTCAGTCCTCAGCTCTGATTTAAAAAAACAAAACAAAACTCTATACTCCACAAAATTGGAAAATCTAAATCTAAACAAAATGGGTGATTTTATTGATAGATACCACTTACCAACGCTAAATCAAAATCAGGCAAACTATTTAAACAGTTCTACAACACTTAAGAAAATGGAAGCAGTCATTAAAAGTCTCCCTGTAGCGAAATTTTCCCTAATTAATTGATTGGATAATAAAGACGACAAGAAATCAATCGCTAGGTGAGGAGAAGGTGAAACTTTCAGGTCGGAGAGAGGAAAAGGAGGAAGGAACGGTCCTTTTAGACAGCAAGGTGGGAGTGAAAGCAAAATGTGGACTGGGGAGTATTGGATCTGGTGGTGGAGTCCACCACTGGAAGATGTCTAACATAGACTAGTTGATGGTTTAGGACAATAGACTCCGTGCCCAGCGGTTGTGTCATTTGTTGATTCTAAACTAAGATTGTCTGGTGTTTTACATTCGCAGTGACTCAGCTGGGCTCCAGCGGAGAGGTAACCACAGCGAGCTGAGCTCGGGCTGGCGACAGTGTGCCCCCAGCTCGCTGCGGAAACATGAGAAACTTAGGTTTGTCAGCAGCCGCGGGGACCAAGAGTGTGATCTCAGAGCTCTGGAGAGGCAGTGTTCCTGGGAGAGGTGTTGGCTAAGAGAAACACACGGTCTCAGGCTACGTACCAAGTTGGGAACAGACCAAGACCACCGGTGTCTAACTGGCAATAGCCATGGATTGTTGTTTAATAATTACACACTACATCTCCCAACCCAAAAAAGGCCAGGGCCAGATGGTCTTTTAGCTTAGAATTCTGCCATGCTTTCAAAGAAGAGCTAATAAATATTCCTTAAACTATTCCACAAAATAGAAACAGAAGGCACATTGTCAAACCCATTCTATGAGGCTACAGTCACCCTGACACCTAAACCACACAAAGACTCAACAAAGAAAGAGAATGTCAGACCGACTTCCCTTATAAATATTGAATCTGAAAACACATAAAAAAAAAAAAAATCATCCACCATGATCAAGGAGGCTTCATCCCAGGGATGCAGAGATGGTTGAATATACAGAAATCCATCAATGTAATCCATCACATAAACGAAAAAAGAACAAAACACATAATCATCTCATTTGATGTTGAAAAGGCTTTTGACAAAATCGAACAGCCTTCATGTTAGAAGTCTTGGAGAGATCAGGGATACAAGGCCCATACCTAAACATAATAAAGACAATATACAAGCCAATAGGCAACATCAAATTAAATGGAAAGAAACTTAAAGCATTCCACTAAAATCAAATCAGGGACAAGACAAGGCTTCTTACTCTCTCCATATTTATTCACCATAGTACTTGAAGTTCTAGCTAGAGCAGTAAGACAACTAGAGGAGAGCAAGGGGATACAAATGGGAAAGGAAGAAGTCAAAGCATCACTATTCGCAGATGATATGATAGTATACATAAGTGACCCCCAAAATTCTACCAGAGAACTTCTCCAGCTGATAAACACCTTCAGTAAAGTGGCTATATACAAAAATCAACTATAAAAAAAAAAATCAGCAGCCCTCCTTTATACAAACAGGCTGAGAAAGAAATTAGGGAAACACCACTCAAAATAGCCACAAATAATATAAAATATCTTGATATAACTAACCAAGCAAGTGAAAGATCTGTATGACAAGAGCTTCAAGTTTCTGAAGAAAGAAATTGAAGGTGATATGAGAAGGTGGAGAGATCTCCCATGCTCATGGATTGGTAGGATTAACATAGTAAAAATAGCCATCTTACCAAAAGCAATCTACAAATTCAATGCAATTATCATCACAATTCCAACACAGTTATTTACAGACCTTGAAAGAACAATTCTCAACTTCATAAGGAAAAACACAAAATCCAAGATAGCCAAAACAATCCTATACTATAAAAAGAGCTTCTGAAAGTATCACCATCCTTAATTTCAAGTTGTACTACAGAGCAACAGTAATAAAAACTGCATGGAATTGGCATAAGAACAGACAGGTCGGGCAATGGAATAGAATCAAAGACGCAGAAAAAAACCCATACACCTTGACTTTTGACACAGAAGCCAAAACCATACAATGGAAAAAAGAAATCATCTGAAACAAATGGTGCTGGTCTAACCGGATGTCTGCATGTAGAGCGTTGCAAATAGACCCATATTTATCAACCCCGAACAAAACTCAAATCCAAGTGGATCAAAGACCTCACTATATAAGCAGACATACTGAATCTAAGCGAACAGAGAGTGGGGAACTGCACTGAACACTCTGGCAGAGGAGAATGGCTAAGATCAAAAACTCACGAGACCACATGCTGGCGAGGATGTGGAACAAGGAGAACACTTCTCCATTGCTCACGGGAGTGCAAACGGGTGCAACCGCGTTGGAAATCAATTTGGTGGTTTCTCAGAAAACTGGGAATTGTTCTACTCCAAGACCCAGCTATACCGCTCCTGGGCATATATCCAAAAGATACCCACTATCCAGAAGGACACTTGCTCAACTGTGTTCATAGCAGCTTTAATTATAATAGCCAGAAACTGAAAACTACCTGTCTCTTAACTGAAGAATGGATACAGAAAATGTGGTTCATTTATACAATAGAATACTCAGCTATTAAAAACAAAGACATCATGAAATTTTCAGGCAAAGAATGGAACTAGAAAATATCATTCTGAGTGAGGTAACCCAAACCCAGAAAGACACGCATAGTATGTATTTACTTATAAGAGGACATTAGCCATAAAGTACAGGATACCCATGTGTCTTAGTTAGGGTTTTACTGCTGTAAACAGACACCATGACCAAGGCTGGCTTACAGGTTCAGAGGTTCAGTCCATTATCCTCAAGGCAGGAACATGGCAGCATCCAGGCAGGCATGATGCAGGAGCAGCTGAGAGTTCTATGTCTTCATCTGAAGGCTGCTAGCAGAATACTGGCTTCCAGGCAACTAGAATGAGGGTATTAAAGCCCACGCCCATAGTGTCACACCTACTCCAACAAGGCCACACCTCTTAGTAGTGCTACTCCTTGGGCCAAACATATACAAACCAACGCACCATGCTACACCCCACAGAGCCAAAGAAACTAATTAACAAGGAGGGCCCAAGGGAGGATTGTGAATTTCACTCAGAACAGGAAGAAAATAGACATCAGAAGTGGATAAAGGGAGTAAACTGAGTGGAAGAGGGGATAGGGAGAGGAATGGGAGAGAGGACTGGAGAGAGAACTGAAATGGGGTCACCTCTGGGGGAGCATCTCTGGGGCATGCCAGAGACCTGGGATGGGGAGGCTCCCTGGTGTGTATACAGGTGACCCTAGCTGGGACAGTGGGGATATGGAGTCTCAAGTGGTTATATCCTGTAGCCAGTCAGGACTTCCAGGGAGGGAAGGGAACACCAACCCACTCACAAAACCTTCAGTCCTAAATTTGCCTACAAGATGTGCAGGGATAAAGATGGAACAGAGATTGAGGGAATGAACAACCAATGACTGGCCCAACTTGAGACTCATCCCATGGGAAAGAGCCAATCCCTAGCACTATTAATGATGCTCTGCTATGCCTGCAGACAGGAGCCTAGCATAACGGTCTCCTGAGAGGCTTCATCCAGCAGCTGATGGAAACAGATGCAGAGACCCACAGCCAAACATTAGGCAGAGCTCCTGGAGTCTTGTGGAAGAGAGGAGGATGGAATTGAGCAAATCAAAAGGGTCAAGGACACCACACAAAGACCTATGGAGTCAACTAACCTGGGCCCCAGGGGGCTCATAGAGACTGTACCACCAACGAGCACACAGGGGCTAGACTTAGGCCCCTACACATGTATCAGATGAATAGCTTGGTCTTCAGGTGGGTTCCCTGACATTTGAGGCAGTGCTGTCTCTGACTCTGTTGCCTGCCTTTGGATCCTTTCCCCTAGCTGGGCTGCCTTGTCAGGCCTCAGTAGGAGATCCTGCACCTCGTCCTACTGTGACTTGATGTTCCAGGATGGGTTGGTACCATTGGGGGCTCCCCCTTCTCTAGGAGAAAAGGGGGGATTGGGGAGTGGGATTGAGGGTGGGACTGGGAGGAGAGGAGGGAGTAGGGGCCGTGATCAGGATATAAAGTGAGTGAATTAATTAATTAATTAATTAACTTTTTTTTTTTTTAAGTTCCCAGAATTCTACTCTTTTTTTTAAGGGTTTTTTTTTTTTTTTTCCAGTTTTTTCGAGACAGGGTTTCTCTGTGTAGCCCTATCTGTCCTGGAACTCACTCTGTAGACCAGGCTGGCCTCGAACTCAGAAATCCACCTGCCTCTGCCTCCCAAGTGTTGGGATTAAAGGCGTGTGCCACCACTGCCCGGCTCAGTTCCCAGAATTCTAAATATAAACTATCTGTAGTTAGGCAAAAATCACATCCTTCCTAGTGCATGATTGAAATCATAGTCCCTGGCCTCTTATCCCACACCCAGGATTAAACAAACAAAAAACCCCATAGTCACATAATATAACAGGATAATATAACTGGATTTTTAAAGAATCCAAAATTCTCACTATAAACACACACACACAGACACACACACATTGCATGTATGTAACTGACTAGGTGGAGCTGTCACATTATAGAGGTTCTGTCCAAAAGAACTGATTGTGAATGTAACCATACCCTTGAATATCTTCACAGCAACATCTAGACTAATAGGTGACCAAAAAGTGGGACACCACTCCTTGATATGCATCATTCACCATCAGTGAGACATGAGCCCGCAGAGTGACTGTCCCAACATGCCGTGAGTAGGTAGACTGGGGGAGAGCATGGCGCCCATATCACTGTCCCACTGCACCATGTGGAAACGAGGGTTAGCCAAATTTGCCAACCTGCTCTAGGTAGGCCTCCTGAACCAGCCAGGCTGGAGTTGTATCCAGTCTCCTGACCTGGGTGTGATGCCTTCTGTCCTCTCCCAAGCTCTGAATGGCACTGGGGTTAAGTTCAAGACTGCTAAATCTACCCTGACTGTAGCCCTCAACCAGGCATGCTGAGCTGTTCCTGGAAATCCATTACTGCCCCCTAACTGTTAAGCAGACCTGTATCAGGAATCTGGGTCTCTAAATAATGCAAACTCCTGTGTGGTAATGGCATCTTTTCTTTCCAAGCACAGGGACTTAGAGTCTTGAGGTTTTTCCCATGTCCATTCTCACCACTTTGCAGAGCAATTGTGGCTGGCTACAGAAGTCCATCCTGTTCTGCTCTCTTCAAAATGCCCTTAGATGATGTGGTGGTTAGAATGTGCTTGGCCCATGGGAAGTGGTATTATTAGAAGATGTGGCCTTATTGAAGGAGATGTAGCCTTGTCATCGGAAGTGTGTCACTGTGGGAGTGGACTGTGAGGCTCCTAAGTTCAGGCTCCACCCAGTGTGGGAAAGAGAGTCAGTCTTCTCCTATATGCCTTTGGATCAGGATGTAGAACTCTCAGCTCTGCCAGCCCTACATCTGCTTGGATGCAGCCATGCTTCCTGCTATGATGATGATGTGTAGGGGGCAGTACTGATGCTAAGGTCCTGTTCCTGAATTGGTTTTTGATTTGTCAGTAAAGAAAGCCGTGGGTCAATTGCTGTGTGGAAGGGACAGGTAGGACTTCGGGGTCACTGGAGGGAAGCAGAGGGATGCAAGGGAAGAGAACAGAGTTCAACATTCGTTGGAGAGAGGAGAACCGGGCAACCATGTGAGATCTCAAAATGGAGTGGCCACACAGGCCACTCCTACAGGTGGGTGGTCGGAGGAGTTTAGCAACTGAAGTTTAGGGCAGGTGAGAGATGGACATAAGAAATTGGCAAGGGCTTGCTTTTCCAGGCAGGAGGTAGTAGAGCCCAGCAATTGTGCCAGAAGGCAAACTGAAATCGAAAAACTGTGTGTCTGTACCTTTTATCCAAGGATTTAAGGGAAGCTGGGAGGGAGCTGGTAGCATAGTAAAGGTGGGTAGAGTGTAAAACTACATGCAACAATAATGGACGGAAGCTCAGAACCTGTAAGCCAGCCCCAATTAAATGTTTTCCTTGCATTTAATTACAAGGAATATTAATTAACTTATAAATACTATTAATTTAATAAGCATTGCCTTGGTTGTGATGTTGCTTCACAGTAATAGAAACCCTAACTAAGACAGATGATAACCATGGCAGCTCTTACTGGAGACATATGCATTTGATGTGTCTGAGCCTATTTCCTTAACAATAAAGTCCTCTCTGCAAATGTAGAGCTTGCCTAGTGTGTTAGTCAGGGTTCTCTAGAGTCATAGAACTTATGGAATGTCTATATATGTATATTAAAGGAAATTATTGGAATGACTCACAGTCTGCAGTCCAACAAACCCAACAATGGGCATCTGTGAATAGGAAGTCCAAGAATCCAGTAGTTGCTCGGTCCCACAAGGATGGGTGTTTCTGTATAAGCTGGAATCCTGAAGAAGTAGATTCCAACAGATGTGCTGGCAAGCAAGTGCAAGCAGGTGAAGGAGAAGGAAAACTTCCTTCTTCCGCTGTCCTTATATAGGCATCCAGCAGAAGGCATGGCCCAGATCAAAGACGTGTGCCACACCTAGATATAAGTTTTTCTTTACTTACAACTTGCTCTGTCTCAGGCTGGCCTTGAACTCAGAGATCTGCTTGCCTCTATCTCCCGGGATTAAAGACTTGTACTACTTTGCATGGGCCTAAACTTTTTAAGGTCACTATGCCTCAAGATCCAAATCAAAAGTCTCCCAACCTCAAGATCTGGATCACAGGTGTGCCCTCCATTTCTGAATTGTAGTTCATTCCAGATATAGTCAAGTTGACAGCTGGGAATAGCCATCACAGCTAGCATGCTCAAGGCTCTGGGTTCAATCCCCCAGCACTGAAAAGAAGGTCCTTTTTCATAACGTAGTTGTGATTATTAGGATGATTTATATAAAGCTGTTTAATTAGAGCCAGGTCACCAACCCCAGAACCCATCAGTTTTCCCTCTAAAACCTTCGACTGCCTCATAGTTCCTTGTGTTAGCTGTCACCTGAGGACAGCCACTGGGTCAGGGAATGGTAATGCTGCAACCATCAGAGGTCTTGCATTCCGAACATGGCCTGAATGCCCCAATTCAGGAAACCAGCCTTGCCTTCGATGCCTTCCTCCTCCACAAATGTAGATACCCATGCTGACACTGCTGGCTTCCCTGAGGGGTTCAAGAGGGATAATGTAACTCAAAATCATCAGTAAAAGTAGATGACGTGTCTATGCTCACACTAAGTTTCCAGGAACCAGCAGCAGCCAGAGTCACTTCCCTGGAGAATGCTCCCTTTTCTCTGCAGTGAAATATAATCAGGCATTCACTGAAGAAATTTTTATTAGAATTTATTTCTAACTCTCCTGCCTCTGTGGCAGCAGAACATGAATTTCACAGTATCTATTATTCATCAACCTCAACCTATCCATCCATCACCTAGCATTCGTCCATTGATCATCCCTCCAGTTAATCTTCACTGAATCCCTGATGTCTGAAGGAGGTGCCGTATTTATCTCTTTAAGGACACAGTTTAGTCTCATGAGTAGAATACTTGACTATCACTATA
The DNA here is from genome assembly GCA_021653895.1 of Mastomys natalensis. Taxonomy (NCBI): domain Eukaryota; kingdom Metazoa; phylum Chordata; class Mammalia; order Rodentia; family Muridae; genus Mastomys; species Mastomys natalensis. The sequence goes on from JAJTUV010000150.1 coordinate 2,437,061, forward strand.
ACCACACTGTGAGCTTTGAGGAGAGAGATGATTCCAGGCAAGGTTCAATGTCTGATGGCAGCGAAGAGAATGCAAAGGATATAACACCCCTGCCATGGGCTGCTTCCCTCTGACCATTACAGAGTGGGGCTGGTAGTTGGAGAGTACAGAGCAGTGGGGGAGAGAGACTGGGACTGAACTTCCCACAAATGATCACTCAGCAGCCTCCAGACCTCCTTGGACTGGCTCAGACTCTGGCTTAGTCTAGGGAGAGGCCATTTATATGAGTATAGCCTGACATTTACCCACCAACATGGCAATGGCCCAGTTCCCTTTCATCTCAGAAGCCCAGGGGCCATTTAGGATGGCTGGATGGCTGGAGCCTCTCATATTAATAAAGGATGCTCTCAGTGTCAGTTTGCCAGGAACACAGACAAGGCTGCTGTTGAAAGCATCTGCCCCTGGTCCTGGCCACACTGAGGTTGCTTAATGCATGGATAGCATGGCTGACTTCTTTCCCCCTCCTTGGCTTCTCTCCTTTCTTTATCTCTTATCTCCATTAGCATCTCTTCTGTGCTGTCCCCTGCCCCTCCAGCCCTCTTTTTGCTCTGTCATTATTTTCTCCTTTCCCTTCTCACTCCTTTATCCTGTGCCCATTCCCATTCCTTCACTGTCTTTATATGTTTCTTATCTTTCCCTCTTTTTTTTTCCTTTTATTATTTGTGTACATTTCCTCCTTTAATGGCTATTGGAGGTCATTGCAAATTTCTTGTGTGCCTTGTCTTTTTTTTAAGTGTATGTGTGTGTCTGTTTATGTGCACCACATGCTTGCAGTGCCTGCAGCGGCCAAAAGATGGCAGCACATTCCCTGGAGTTACAGGAAGTTGTGAGCTGCCCACTGTGGATGCTGGAAACTGAACTCAGGTCCTCTGCAACTGCTGAGCCATTTCTCTAGCCCCAGTCTTTTCTCTGTGCATGGTAACGACATAACTAACAAGTGAGACCGGAATAGTAACTCTTGTACTGGCCATTCAGATAACAGGCTGTAAGCAAAGTTTACTCCTATAGCTCTAAGAATATTTCAAAGAGGTTTTTGTTTTGCTTTGCTTTGCTTTGTTTTTGTAGAGTACTTTAAGATCTAAATCAGGAAACAGCTAGCCCATCCCTGAGGTTTGGCACCTGCTCCAACACTGACTCTCTGACATGCATTTGTATCTTTGGTTGGTTATGGGCTACTTACAATGTCCTAGACTTGGACACTGGAGGCTCATCCTGTAACTGGAACACAAGCAAGAATCACAATCAGCTGACGAAAAAGTGTGTGCCCAACCTATTTCCTTCACAAATATATGCTGGATGCCTCAGCTGGTCTGCAGTATATGCTGCAAGAAGCCTGAAGGAGTAAGCTCTAACAGATGGCCTTGGCAATTAGGTGAGAGAGTGAACAGGCAGAGAGAGCTTTCTTGTCCCGTGCCCTTATATAGGCTTTCAACAGATCTGGCCCTGATTAGAAGTGAATTTTCCCAGCTCAGATGATCTAGATTAAAGGTGTGCTTTCCCACCTTGAAGAACCAGACTAGAGGGCTGGAGAGATGGCTCAGTGGTTAAGAGCACTGACCACTCTTCCAGAGGTCCTGAGTTCAATTCCCAGCAATCACATGGTGGCTCACAACCATCTGTAATGTGATCTTGGCGCCCTCTTCTGGTGTGTCTGAAGACAGCAACAATGTGCTCATATAAATAAAATAAATAAATCTTAAGGAAAAAAAAGAGTCAAATTAAAACTGAATCATCCTACTTCAAATTAAGAAAAAAAAATTCCTTATAGCCGTGCCCTCTATTTTTGAGTTTTATTAATTCCATATGTAGTCAAGTTGACAACCAAGAATAGCCATCACAATGAATAATGAAGTCCCAATAAGGGTATAGATGGAGCCCCCTTTCTATGACCCACACATTATAGACTCTACCCATAGTCATGAGACTTGCCTGCAGCTGGCAGAGAAGTGCAGGAGGGACTTGCTGAGATTGCAAGCAAGGGTCAAATAACCTCCCCCACTTTTCTTAAGGAATGTCAGCAGACTCCATTTTGAGGGTTGCTTGTGGGAAGTCACAGTTGCTTGGATGGAAATGAGAACAGTAGGACATCAGAGAGTGGTGCTTCCTCACGTAGCTGAGTTAACGCTGGATTGTCACAGGTAGGAGACCTTGGGCAGTACTGGAGTTTCACTCTTAGTGATTGACTTACATTTCACAACAGCCTTTCAGACTGATAACACTCAACTCAAAGACTGAGTAGCCCAGATTTGCAGAGAGGGAGACATTTGCTCAACTCATAAAGCTGTTTCTAACTCAGGGCTGCCTCAAACACAGCCCAATATGAACATTTCTTAGGTACCTGCAGGCTACTCGGGGAACTAAGGCTTGCATACATCAGCAGCCTCTTCTGACTACAGAGACTGAAAACAGCCCAGGTATTTTAGGCATTTTGGGACATCATAGCTCAAAAAAGGAACACACTAAACCTCATGGTTCTTCCTCTCAGTAAGGCTGGCCTCCATGAGGTCTCAAGGTGATATGGACACCATAAACCAGTTCATCTTGAGGACTCATCAGGCCCAGATGGCACACAAAAGACTAGATTAAAGGAACCAGACATAATAAAGTTTATGTGAGTGTTATCTTGTAGTATTGAACACAGTGGCCTCTTTGTTCAGCCACCCACCTGTCACCATAATAGTACATCATATACCAAGAAACAAGTGGCAGGGTGTAGTGGTTTGTGATCCTAAAACCAGCACTTGGGAGGCAGAGGAAGGCAGATCTCTGAATTCAAGACTGGCCTGTTACTTAATGAGTTCTAGGACAGCCGAGGCTATGTAGAGAGAGATCCTGTCTCAAAAAGGAAAAAGACATAAAGAAGGGGGGGGGTAAGAAGAGAGGGAGGGAAAAGAGAAACAAGAATATTTCCCAGAGAAACAAAAGACGCATCTACAGGCCTCCAGACCTGGTAACAAGTTCTGCAAAATATCCAGAAGTAATACAGTCACACAAACGCAAATGCTTTTTGGAACAACAGAAGAACATATTTAAAATCTGTACTGTCCTCAGAAATGAGGCTGTCACAGAGGAACCATAGCAGGAACAACACACTTTATTCTCTTGAAGGTGGAAATGGCTCCCGAAGGTTTTAAGAAAATAAAGCCTGGCCGGGCGGTGGTGGCGCACGCCTTTAATCCCAGCACTTGGGAGGCAGAGGCAGGCGGATTTCTGAGTTCGAGGCCAGCCTGGTCTACAGAGTGAGTTCCAGGACAGCCAGGCTACACAGAGAAAACCTGTCTCGAAAAAACCAAAAAAAAAAAAAAAAAAAAAAAAAAGAAAATAAAGCCTGGTTATTTTTTCTTGACTGAGAAGAATTACCACTGCCTGAGGGCCACAGTGTATGCTAAAGGTTATGAAGAAACAGCCAGCTTTTCATGCTCCACGACCTTTGACCTCTCAGTCATGGTACTCAGTGTTCAGACCTTACTCCCAGCCTACTTGTTTAAGGTTAATCTTTATTCCTTTTTAATATACTTTTAATTGGAGTAGTATTACAACACTTTCCCCCTTTCTGATTTCCCCAAGTCCTCCTCAGCTACCCTCCCTCAAACTCTTTTCATGATATCCCCACGAAGTTGATAGCATCTTTTTCCTTTGATTATTATTATTACGTGCATATGTATGTACCTATGTGTATGCACAAACACATATAAATACAATATAAAATAAATTTAAATATCGGCAGAGTCTTATTTGTTGCTTGTATGTCAATAGTTTGAAATGTCCACTCATGTTGGAGCAGAGCTGGTAGTGCTGCTCTGAAGGGTATGGGACCTTTAAGAAGCGGAGCAGCTGCTGGAGGAAGTGGGTTGCTAGGGGTGGGCTTTAAGTGTTTATAGCCTGGCCTTACTTGCTGCTTCTGGTCTGCTTCCTGATCTTGGATACAAAGTGACCAGTCAGCCTTCCTGCGCCTGCTGACAGGCCTTCCCCAACCATGGTATGTTTACTGCTCTAGAAGCAGTGGGATCTGGGAAAGTGAAGCCCATAAATGAGGTGGACTAAAGTCTCATGCAATAGCCAACTTTATTCAGAGCATCAGACAGTTTATACAATCACGAGGGCAAGCTTCGAGGGGCAGTCAGGCTGCATGTGGCAGAAACATGTTTCTCAATAGAAGCATATAAACAAATTAACAGTAGCCGGTTCAATAGCCGGTAATGAATAGTCTGAAGCAAACTCACTCCTGTCTGCTATACATGGGAGGGGCACAAAAGCACATTTCAAGAACAACTCTGTGTTTTCAGAAACTGGAGTCACAAGTTTCTTAACCAAGTTTTGTCTTGGTTTCTTGAAGTTTTCTCACAAGCACTCAGAAATCTCCTCACAGGACTCCATCCTTGGATCATGTTCCGACAGTGGTAGATGATGCCCTTAAACTGTGAGCCAGAATAGACCTCTTCTTCCTTTAGTTGCTTTGTCAGATGTTTTGTCTTAGCAACAAGGCGAGTAACTCATGCAGCCCCACTCTCAGGACTTCTGACTGGGGTGGGGCCTGGTCTGTGGCGCCTTTCTCTCTAACAGCTGCTGGATGCACAGAGGTCCACATCACTCCTCCACGTCCAGGTGGCCAGTCAGAGCAGGAGCTTAGAGCGTTATTGAATCTTTCTACCAGCTTTTTATCTCAAGAGATTCTTCCTTCCAACTTGTGTTTCTCAGGCTTCAGACTTCCCTGGTTCATACATTCACTTGACAAACAGTCATTAAGTGCCTACCACATACCGATGCAAGGTTAATGACAGTGAGCAAAACAAGTATTTTCCTTTAACCTTGGGCTCCACAGAAAGGGACCTAGAGGCCTTTCTTAACTTGGGCCATTGAATCTCCAACAGTGTGTGAAGCCCTTGGGACTTAGATCATGAGTCTTTCATCTTTGGAGTGCCGATAATTCCAGCTACAGGGCATGCTGGGTAAATGTTTGATGAACTAACCAGTAAATACAAAGGCTACAGGGAACAGAAACATTTTAAAAGACCTCTTGTTTCAATCAGGAGATTCTCAATTTAAAAATAGTTTCTAAGAGTTCAGTGTGCTTTATTTCCTGTGCTTGAGATTAAACTCAGCACTTCAAGATGCTGGGCAAGGGGTCTACCATTGCATTCCACCCCAGCCCCTCTCTTTATTTGAATTTGCATAAGATTAAAAAACAGAAGCTAATTGACTCTTTGGCTTTATGAGATTGTTGACTGTAAGTATATCCATTAATCTTATATCCTGTGACATGAAAATGACTTTGGGCTAGGACAGGGAAGTTGGCTCAGATATTTTGGTCATCCTGATAAGCCCTTAGAAACAGTGATCACAGGAGTGTTCACATAATTGGGTTTAATGCCTTGCTTGTTCTTTGACTATTTGTGTTTATTGTCTTGCTTGTTTCTTGACTATTTGCATCTATTGTATTGTTAGTCCTTCAACCTAGAACTGACCTTAATATTTGCATGTAATTAAAATGGTATAAAAGCAAAAAGGAGGAGGGGGGATGGGATAGGGGAGTTCTAGGGAGGGGAAATGGGGAAAGGGGATGACATCTGAAATGTAAATAAATAAAATATCCAATAAAAAAAAAAAGAAAAAGAAATCTTATATCGACTGCAGTATTTGACAGAAACAACTTGGTGGCCCAGGATTTATTCAGGCTTATGTTACTCAGAAGGCTCTGGTCTGTCACAGAGGGTAAGGCAGGGCAGGGCAGCTCCGTTCATGCCAGTGAGCCTGTGTGGAGGACGCTCTTCAAATCACAGCAGACCAGGGAACATAAGGCAAGAAGCTGGAATTGGTGCCTGCCAAATGTCTGACCCTATCGACGTCCTTTAGGCTCCATCCTAAAGGTTCCAGAGCCTCGGACAAAGCAGCACTGGGTGGAGAAGGAGCATTCGGGCCACAGCCCCAAGGAGAGCACTTTGAATGCTAATTATAAGGCTGGGCAGTCTCTCTCTCTCTCTCTCTCTCTCTCTCTCTCTCTCTCTCTCTCTCTCACACACACACACACACACACACACACCACTTTATTTTAAATTGACAGTAGTTATTGTGCATACACAGCACGCTGATTAAGCGTAGCTGAATTAAGTAACAGGTCATGGTCATCATTTGCGTTATGTGAGCCTTCTTCCACTTAGCGTCCACTCAACACATTTCATCATTAATTATCGTTTCCATGCTATGCAGTAAATAGATGTCTTGAATTTATTCCCCCTTAACTATAATGTCCTGTCTTCCAACCAACATTAGCTTTACGTCACAGCCAGCCAGCTCAAGCTACTACCTGGTAAAACCGGGAGTTCACACCCCAGAGCACACATTGTATCTGCGTCTCTCGCTGGTTCCCAGCCCAGTTTGTCTCATCTTAGCGTCATTCTTTTGTCTTTTAAAATGTTTTTATTTGGTTATTATTTTTGAAAGAGGGTCTTGCTATGTAGCCCAGGCTGGCCTTAAACTTGAGATCCTTCTTCCTCAGCTTCTTAAGTCACAATGCCTGACTTAGCTTCATTCTTAGTCCAGGACCTCTCCTGTGACAGGCATGGGGTGGTGATACCTGTAGTTCATGTCCTGCTTTAGCAATCCATCAGTGGCCACATGCTGCTCACAGGGAAGCCCCCAATGGTTTCCTCTGTTCATCCATGAGCCAATGCTAGCCAGTGAAGAGGACACTGTGAGTACCTAGCCTGGTTACATCCCTTACTGACTGTGGTTCCCAGGGTAGACCACTGCTGCTCTCCCCAACTTAATGGTTCTAGAGCCACCAGGGAAGAAGTCATTTGGCACACCTGTGAGAGACTGTCTAAATCTGGTGAACTGGGATAGAAGGCCTACCTTAACTTTGAGGGGTACCGTCCCACTGGTAAAGATCCTGGAGTAAACAAAAAGGAGAAAGCTGAGCCCCAGCGTTCACCCCACTCAGAGTCTTACTGCAGGTACAACCCCCGAGAGCCAGAACACAGGAGGGCGAGCTCCGTCCCGTACTCTCCTGGGAGAGCGCGCGCGCGCGCGCACACACACACACACACACACACACACACACACACACACAGCACTGTCTCCTTGACGCATCCTGTCTTTCTGTTCCTCCACCCTTACCTAGAGAGATTTGTCCTCACTTGAAACTTCATGAAGTATGTCAAGAGCCACAGATCTGGGGAGAAGGAACGTCCTCAAAGCGGGAGGAGAGCTGTATAGCTTTTCCTGGAAAGACTACTTCTCTCTAGCACAGACCAATGAGTGTATGAAGGTTACATTAACAAGGGTCAGGAACATGGGTGATTCAAGCGGCTGTGTTACAGAGAAGCCCGTCCCAGCACATCACTGGGGCTTCCAGTACAACTTGCTTGCAGCTCCGTGGAAGAGTCTCCACTCCCCTGGCAATTGTTACCAATTACATAATCCAAGAGTTCTGTAAGTGCCCTAGTGCCCTGAATCCTTTAAGTTGCTTGTGCTTTGTTAGCCTCCTCCTCCTCCTTTAAAGAGTGTCTCAATTGGAAAGAAGAGCTACAGCAGGCAGCCACAGCCTTTTCTGTCCTTTCTCCTGCCCCAACTCCCCCAAGCAAAACCTTTTCCAGAGACAACCATAGACTTCCCTTTAAAATATCACTGCTGTTTGTTTAGACTGCTATTCCTTAGCTACAAGGGAGTTAAGAAAATCTGGTTCTGACAACGTAAACTATGATGCCACAACTAGCTTGGGCCAGTTTTAGTTTCCCCGACCTCCATATCTTTACACACTGCCACATCCTTCTTGGAGCCCAGTTGCTCCGAGCCTTACAGCATCCTGGTTCTTCATTTAACAGCAGACTATATTGCAGTTGATCATTGTTTCCAGGCCCCACCCCTTGCTGGGATTCCTAAAGTACCTAGTCACTCCTGAGGCTTCCAAAATGCTGGGATTACAGGAGGGCCACCTCTAGGGGCTTTCCAAATCAGTGTGGTCCTATCTCCAGTGTAGCCTCAGGCATCATTCCAACACTGTCCTGTGGTAGAATGCCCACCTAAGCCGGGTCCCATACAGAAAGCAGCTTTCAGAGCCCTTTCCTAGCTGATTGAGTAACTGGCTGGTTGGGTATCTGGATGGATGGATGGATGGATGGATGGATGGATGGATGGATGGACCATGACTGTCCATCTACTCCACCAGAGCCAGCCTGAGTCTCCCTTCACTCCTCACACTCCCAGGCTGTCACTTGGCTTTCCTAAAAGGCTCCCCCTTGCCCATGAAACCTTTAAATTGTCTCTTTGGCTCCTTTGGCAGCAGCTAGCACTAGCCCTCTCTCCTAGTCACCTCCCTGCGCTGAACCTTGAATTGATACAGTGGGTGTGACCCTCAGGAAATTGCTCATTATTTGCCATTAGTGCCTCTGAGTGCGTTCCTTCCCATTATCCCATATCTTTCCATATTCATAGTCCTTCCTTCTCTCACTCCTCCCTCCCTCTTCCCTTCCTCCTTTCTTCCTTCTCTCCTGGGAACTGGTTGAACCAGAGTACAACCTGCTCATCTGCCTCCGGCAGAGCAGCCGAGCTGAGACGTGCTGAGCTGGGAGCAGAGCAGCAGAGCCAAGACTTGGGAGGCTAGGCTGGCGCGCTGCGCTGCGGGGCGCTGCTGAGGGCAAGCATTGGACCGGCCGCCTCCCCGAGGCCCATGCGGGGGCAGTACAGCCGGCGGCTCGCTCATGAGGCCACCGCGGTGCGGGGGAAGGACCCAAGGCATCCCGCTGGGGCTGCTCGCGTTCTGGGTGGCTGCTGCCCGCTGTCTGCAGAGTAAGTGCTTGATTGGGAGACCTCGCAGATGGGAAGGACATGGCGGGTGGGAACAACATCTCTGGAAGGGGCGACCCCTTTGGTGCTGTCGGGAGGCCACGATGATGCGGGCTAGGGTCATTTCACCGCCTCCAGGCTGGCGGGGCGCTGCTTGAGAGTCCTAGGCCGAGCCAGGGCTCCTTGGTGCCTCTGTGCCCTGGGCCTCTGTGGCTGCTGCTATCAGAGCAGGAAGCCGTCCTGGAGATAACTCGCTCCCTGCCGGGCCCTGGCCTCCTGGGCAGCAATTTTTATTTTCTTTCTAGAAATAACCAGGGTGTAATCCCCAGGGCGCTCACCACCACCCTCTGGTGGTAAACCATGTGTGGGTTTCCTGGGCCTATGGACCTCCCTTAACATGCAGCAGACTACCAGGTAGCCTGGGCTCAGGAAAAGAGGTCCTGGGGTTCACTGGAGCATGAGACCAGAGAAGGTGCCCCATGAGGCAGCACTAGAAGCCCTGGAATGGTGAGTCGGAATGTTACACACATTGATCATCATCTATAGACACGAGAGATTATAGTGCAATTTTATTCTTGTTCAAGGATTCTCATTATTACCCATTCCCATCTTATGGATCAGTCAGTGGAGGTTTAGAGAGGACCAGAGAGGGGCCACTGGTGTTGAGGGGGGCGGGTGGGGAAAGCTGGCCTTCGTCAAGCCCCTTTGTTCATGGATTCTTGGGCTCTACAAGCCTCCTAAGCACTTCACCCTTAGAAAATGAGAGCCACTGTTTCTGTGTTCTCCAAGTGCTTCAGCTGAGGCACGGGAAGGCAACGCTGCCCCGACAAGGTGATTGACTACCTACCTAGTGTGTGGTGAAGCCAAGGCTCACACAGCCTCTGGGTCTTTTCCTGGAGTCTGGCTTTTGCATTTGCAAGACTCAGTAAGACTGGGCTGAGTTGGGGGGCTGTGGCTTCTGCAGCTGGGGAGCCGGACTTAGCCTCTTGTTAGGCCATCAGGAAGGAATCTTGGCAATGGCCTTTCCCATTGTTTTCCAAGCCCCAAGCACAACTTTCTAGTCTCCATTCTTGCTCTTGGTACATCGTGTCTGTCTGTGATGTTCAGGGAGGGGTTAATATCCAGAGCCTGTCTTCTCCCTGCAGGAAGCAGGCCACAGTAGGTACAGGGGGATACTGTGGTTAACAGTTTTTCCTTTGAAGTGGCCTTTGGAGGAGGTAGCTGCTGCCTTCTGGGAACACTGAGAACTCAGATTTGGGAAAGGAGAGGACTCTATGCAAAGGAAACCACACTTACCTGGCCCTAGCAGTTGGATAGGAGCCACCATGACAGTGTGACAGAGGGAATACAGAATGTTCTATAGACATGTAAGGACTAAGTTTGTGTCACCTGGTGACGGTCTCCTGCCTGGCTGTAAGCTTCAGGAAGGTCAGCTCTGTCCGCTCTGATCAGCCCCTAGTGTTTGCTGCCCCTTTCAAACCAGGATGAGTGGGTGTGAAGTGGGTGTGAACCTGCCAGGATGGGGCCTGTGCTGGAGGCCAGCCTAGCAATATGGGGTAGGCCTCTCCTCTTCTCACCAGCTCCCTGCATCCTCTGCCTTCTCAGCTTCTGCCAAAAGCTTCAGTCCGGGCTGAGATATAACTCAGTGACAGCTCTTGTGTAACATGAACAAGGCCGCGTGCTTGGCCCCTAGCGCTGTTAACAAGAAACAACAAATGTAAAAGAAGGAAGAAAGTGAGAGCAAGAGGCTTCATTCCCAAATAGCCTGTGTTACAAACTCAGAATTCCTGTACTTGGAAGCTTTTGCTCTGTCAGTGGTGGTGTTAGGGACTAAATATATTCCCTCAAAGGCATTGGTTGAAATCTCTGATGTGCTGTTATTCCCCAGTGTGGCGAGACTAGCATCCTTGTCAAAGAGAAATCTTCCTCTGCTGGTGAGGACGCAGTGAGCAGTTAAATAAGCCAGGAAGGGGTGTTCGCTAAACTATAAATCTCTTGCCAGTCAGAGGGCTCAGCAGGTAAAGACACTTTCCACCCTTCCCTGGAACCCACTAGGTCAGAAGTCAGAGAGGACTGACTCCTGTAAGGTTATCTCGTGACGCCCACAGAGTCCATGGCACCCAGGCACCCACACAAATGATATGTACACAAGTAAATAAATAAATGTAAAAGTATTTTTAAATTAAATTAAATTAAAATATAGTCTGACTGTAGATGTAATGGGAGGGGGTCTGTATGAAATACCCTGGATCTTGCACTTCCTGCCTTCCAAGACAGAGAGGGGAAAATAAATGCCTGGTTCTTATAGACTCTTACAGCAGCCCACACCAGAGAACTTGTCCTGAGGAGTGCAGAGCTAGTGTCATAAGCACGTAAAGCTGTAGATGGCGTTGTAGAGCCAGTTACTGGATGGAGGCTGGAGAAGTTTTCATGTATGCTAGAAACACAGACAGGTTGGAGGGGAAGTTTGGGTGAGGGCTTACAGAGAAATCATGAGTATTCTTAGACAGTGCAGAGAATCCATGTAAAGTAGCAAAGATCCAGGCCGAGCCGCCTTTGTGCTTTAGCGTGTGGGGAAGGTAGACGTCCATAGTGAGGCAGTTTCGTATTTACTGTCACTTTGGCAGCTCATTACAAATCCAAGAGGAAATGATGGATTGAGCTGGGTGTGGTGGTGCATATGATACCAGCACTCAGGAGTTCAAGGCCAGCCTGGTCTCCATTATGAGCTCTCGGCCAGCTAAGACTACGTAGTGAGACCATGTCTCAAAAGAAAGTTGAATATCTAAACAAACAAACAAAAGCCAGATCTTAAAGATTTGGATGTAACCTGCCTATGTTGTAAAATACTACTAATAAAGGTATATTAGGAAGAGAGCGGCAAGGGTGTGGTGAACAGCCCTGATAAGTATGGGTGTGAACTCAGACACTAATCAGCCACCCCAACAACACTGCCAATCTGAACGAAGGGGCCAGGACAAAATGGAGGAAGAATGTGGGTGTCTTAGGTCCTGCTTGACTGACTCATGGACCTATGCAACTGTAGACATGTTCTTCCAAAGTAACCAGGACTGATTAAGAGATTGTCAGGGCTGCCTTGGTACAAAGAAGAGAGAAGAGGATATAGTTTCAGTGTCAACTGCTCTGACAGTGGACACAGGTCACCTGGAAGAATGTCAGGGGTCACCTTAGTGTGTCAAAAGGCAAACCATCCAACTGAGGAATCTAATCTTAACAGTATGTCTTACTGAGTTTAGAATCTATCATCACCCCAGCCTCCCTTCAGTTTCTTTCCAATAAAATGATAATCTCTCTGGGGCGGTGTGTGTGTGTCACATCACTGTATTTTGGGATATGTCACTTCTGTAGTTCCCAGTGCACAGCCAGAAAGAGCCTTGCTTCAGGATGACATATTCCTGGCATCTTACCCACATTTGCCTTAGAGGACTTTTAACCGAGACTTCAAAGTTAACTTTAGTGTTGATTCCAGAATCAGTTCAGATTTTCAAGGCTACTGGGGGAAAATAAATGTGGTTTTTAAGTAGAACGGATCCAAGTTTGGGAGACCAGAAATAGGAGATGTATATTAAATATATGCCCACAAACTTAGAAAAGATGAACATCTACCTTCTCTCTGTTATGTTGGGACAACAGGATGGTGACAGCCCGAAGGCCAACATGAGAGACCTCCCTCATCAAGAACCACAGATGCTCTGGACCTGGGTTTTCTTCCTGGAAAGTAAAAGTTGAGGAAAAATATAGTTATGCTATTAAGATGGGGATACATCCTGAGACTTGCATTATCAGCTGATCTCAGTGTGATGAGAACATCTTACAGGGTGCTCATAGGAACCAAGGAGTCTCTGACGTCACCAGGAGATAATGCTCTCATGGATCACAATCATATATGTGGTCCATCGTTATGTGGTATGTGCCTGTGCTTACCTAGATAGTTAAAACATAATAGGAAAAGAGAGTTGTTAAGTTCAGAATGTAAAAAAACAAAAAAACAAACAAACAAACAAACAAAAAGTTCAGAACGTGAAAATGACTTTCTCTTTACTGATTCCCCATTTTAACTGGCAAGGTGTTGAGTGGAAGAAGAAGCAGGTGTAGACTCACTGAGAACTGGGCTGATGTTTGGCAGGTCTGAGGCTCCCTGGACTTGGCTCTCCCAGAAACCAACATTAAGAAAGGAACATATGGGCATTGTTACTTAAGGCAGTCCCATACATAATGGTTGATAAGTAACCCCACAATTTACTGATTCTAGCCTGCTAGATATTAGTCAGCTCTCAGGGGACACAGAGATGACTAAATGGATCAGACAGGGAGCGACAGGCACAAGGCTTGTCTTGTCCACATGTCCAGCCAGCTGAGAATGCATGCTGGTCTCTGCCTGCTGAGGAATGCCACAGGGGGTGGCTCAAGCCTGCCCCTTGCTGACCCAGAGAAGGTCCCCAAATGGCAGAGAGAAGTCTCCGACACTCCGTGCCAGCCCCAGCCTTGCAGGCCCTGAGTTCACAGGGCCAGGACAGTGAGGAAGGGAACTCAGTGTTTCCCCTGCAACTTGCTTACAAAGACAGGTGCAAAAACAAACCAACCAACCTGATAGGGGACTAGAATGACTGATGCATGGTGGGTAGCAGTACTAGCTGCTCTTCCTGAAGGTCAATTGCCAGCACTCACATGGCGGCCCATAATCACCTGTAACTACAGTTCTAGGAAATCTAATGACCTCTTCTGACCTCCATGGGCACCAGGTTGCACATGTGATGCACATACAAACATGAAGACAAAACACTCATATACACAGAATACAGTAAAGCAAATAAGCAATTTTTCGAAAGGAAGACAGGTGCCTATGCCCTACTCCATACCAGAAAAACCAGCATTGCCAAAGGCAGGGACAAGACTGTGTGGTTCTGCCTTTGAGTTTTTCCAGCTAAAGTGTGGCCAGGCAGAGCACACCTCTCCTAGACAGTGTCCATCAGTCTGGTCCTAGGGGAAGAACTGGCCAAGAAGTACTGAGGTGTCTCCTACGTTTGTTTCTCAGAACACCCACCATTGTGTCTTAGAGTCTCGACTGTTGTGTGGTTTGAGCCACACAGACTTTAAAGACTTTCCTACAGGGTTTAGAGTAGGGAATGTCTATTTTGCTTTGGTCTCACTTGTCTCAGAAGTTCTTGAACACTTACTGCCACTGGCCATCAGGAGCTGGAGGTTCTGAGGAACTGCCTAAGAAAGTCTAATCTCAAGAGGGTGAGTTACATCGCTAGCACTGGGCATGAGACTGGGGCTCAGTTTGGAGTGGAAGGATTGTTTTAATGAGGAAGCCTTGAAGACTAAGGAGGTGGGTAGAGATAGCTTGAGCTGCAGGAATCGTGGGGAGCCTCCTAGGCCAGTGACTAGGAGGTCATTCTTCAGTTACACTAGACTTGATGCTCCTATGTGTCAGCCTCCTGTTGCCTACAGGACTGCGTGGTACTTTCCCAGCTCAGTAAATCCATCATGCAGAGAAGTCACTTGCCAATTACACTTCTCTCAGAATGCATGTTATCATTAAGCAACAATGCCCATATGTTCTTTTCTTAATGCTGGTTTCTGGGGGAGCCAAATCCAGGGATCTTCAGACCCGCCAAACACCAGTCCAGTTCTCCATGAGTCTACACCTGCTTCCTCTTCCGCTCAACACCCTGCCAGTTAAAATGGAACTTGGGAAGCTCATGGATCTTGAGTGGAAGTTGTTGGGATAAACCCTAATGCTAGAGACGAGGGAGATACAGCCCTGGACACAGGGCCCTGGTGCCAGGACCAAACAGGAAGCTCTTCTTGTCTGCCCTCCTCTACAGACAACCTAATGCTAAGAAGACCTCTGCCCTAGGCTCAAGCCAAGGACGGGAAGCAGAACCCCACCATTCCCTTTCCTTTCCCTTTCATCCAGTCTTGGACATTCTTTGTGATGATATTTCAGAGATATTCTTGAGCCAGAACTTTTCGCCTTTGTGTTAGATGAGTTAGACAGAGTAGAGGCTTGAGATGAAGGTGCTGAGAGAAATTATCCTTTGGGGTATAAGGTATATTAGGGGAATTTTTGAATATCACAGATAGACTACCAGGCCTCTAAAACCAGAGGGGATTCAGTTTCAAATTGGACAAAAGGAGCTGTCAGAATTATAGGTTTAGGGGCCTGGGGGTGAGGCAGTCCCATACATAATGGTTGGTAAGTAACCCCACAGTATGTGCATGTAGCTGGGTTGCCTTTGGCTCCCATGTGGCAGAGGAAAGGGGGATGGTCTGCAAGGCTACAGCAGACACTTCCTGTCAGCTCCCCACACCTGCTTCTGGAAAAAGGCTGGAGCAGGTGTGGCCTGATCTGTAAGGCAACAACTCCTGATATAACCGGATTAAAGTTCAGTTCAGTTCAGCAGCCCCTGTGAACTGGCCTGACAGACAGAACAGGCACATTTAAGACAGTCCTTGAAGAGAGAAAATGGCCCTGAGACCAGGGAGTGGTGAGTTGAGCTGAGTTAAGGTGATAAGGCCCACTGGGGACTGGCCCGTAGTTTGGGTGATTGGAGTTGAGGGTGAAGAGGAATCATGGGAGAAAAGGTGGAAAAGAAAGTTGGGACCAGCATTGAGGCCTTCAGAATCAAGGCAATTTGCACTTGGGAAACTAAATACCTCAGGATCATAACTCCTGGAGATAAAATCCAGAGAGGCAATACATTCAGCCTCCTGCCCACCTTGCACAGCTGGACCACTTAGGCAAGTCATTCCGAATGGAACTCAAAGGTGAGGTGTGGGTGGGTTGTAAAGAACTCAGCTCCAGGCCTCTCCCAGCTTCTGTTGGTTGTTGGCAATCTCCTGTGTTCCTTGGCTTGTGCATCGTATCTCTGACTCCACCTACCTGCACACGGTGCTGTCTGTCTGGATGCAAATCTCCCTTTTTAAAAGACACCACATCAATTGTGTCCAGGCCAGTGGAGCTCACTCAGATGACCTCGTTTTGACTTGATGGCCTCTGTAAGTGCACAGTCTCTAAAGATCACATACTAAGACAGGCTAGGATGCCATCATATCTCTGAGGGAAACCATTTAAACTTTAACAGGCAGATGAGAAGGGTGGAACTCTGGGTAGGGCACAGGTCTCGGAAAGCTTTTCCGGTGTAGCCTGTGACTCCCACCAGCCCTTGCCAGGTCGGCGGTCACTCACTGCTCCACATCTTCTGATGGAGTCTAGGAACATACTTGATTAATCCACCAGAGGATGAACTTAACGAGTGTCAGGGATAGAATCAGAGCAGCCCTGGATGAAAGGCAAAGGAGGCCCCGTGCCCCTGGAATTAATTGTTCCTGGTGGTCCAATTCTCTTCCCCACAAGGTGGTTTTCTTTGACTCATTGACTGCCAGGCCATAAAGATGCCTAGTTACCAATGTGGAGGAAGCGGCTGAGAGTGCTGAAGGGATTTGTAGAGTTGCCCCACTAGGGTGCATCAGCCAAAACAGCTGGATACTTCAGCAAAGAGTAGTATACGAGAACTAGCTGCCAAAGTGGGAAGATGCCTAGAGATCAAGCTAAAAGCATGGAACAGTGTAGGCTCCTACAAGATAGTGGGACCTGTAAGCCCATAGATGGGATGCAGCGGTTTATAGGCCAACCTGACAAAGACAGGCTGGAGATGGAGAGTTGCTAGAGTGCCTGCCCCCCATATACAAAACCCTTGGTTCAGCCTCTAGCTCAGTCTAAATCAGGCATGGTGGTCTATGACTATCCTCTGCAGTACAGAAGCAGAAGCAGGAAAATTCAGAGTTCAAGGTCATATAGTGATTTAAAGGACAAAAAGATAAGGAGTTCAAAGCTATATAGTGATTTCAAGGACAACCTGGACCACATGAGAGCCTGTCTCAAAAAAGCAGGGGTGGGAGGAGACAGAGGCCAAAGGCAAATCAGAACATATGAGCTTTCTCAAAAAAGAAGAGAAGCAAACTGTGGAACTGAAGTGTCATTCAAGAAATAACCTAGGTGCCAGGAGCAGACTGGTGCGCTTAGCTGTCTGAATAGCTTTGTTCGTTCTGTAAGGTTTCCTGTAAAGGTAACTTTTATTCACCTGCTCTAATTGTCATCTTGGAGGCTTACTGCCTCTGTCTGCTATCCTAGGCCTACTCCTGGAAGCTTCTAGCCTCCCTTCAGTCTAATCTAGGACTAGAATGTTTTCAGCCTCTGAGACTTGCTACTGAATAAGCTCACACTTTCTAGTTCTTCCTGATCTCTGGCTGGCTGATTCAACTCAGCTGTTCTGGCTCAAACTCCTCTCCAAGACTGACTCAATCTGGCTTCTCTCTGCTTCTCCTTAATTGTTCTGCTTGGCCTCAAACTAACTCTGGCAATTTGTTCTAATCTTCTGGTTCCTTCTCATTGTTTGGCTCATTCTGTCTTCACCTGTGTATAGTTTGTCTGCAACCTGTCTCTGTACAACTGTCCCAGTAAAACTGTTATGAAATATAATGGGGCACGGGGTTACCTGGCAGGCCTATGACAAAGTATGCCCCTGAGTACTTACGTCATGCAACAGATCTGGTAGAAAGGAGATTTGTTGTGAGAAGGGAGAGGCATGAGGACCTGGAGAAGGGATAGAGGCAAACAGATGGAGCAGAGCCATGAAGGTAGAGAAGATGAGGGGGTGGGGGATGCAGAGAAGGACAGAAAGGGGAAGAGAGATGTTGTGCAGTATAGAGAAACAGAGAGAGAGTGTATGTGAGAGCTGGGGTGGTGGGCAATCTTTTTATATGCAGCTCATACTTGGTGGTGGTGGCAGGTGGTGATATAAGCCATTTGTAGGTCCCTGGGAGCCTAGTAGAATTGTCTGTAAGCCAACAAAACCTGCCTTCTTTTTTCTTTCTTTCTCTCTGCACTGCTCTCTCTCTCTCTCTCTCTCTTTTTTTTTGGTTTTTTTTTTTTTTTTTTGGTTTTTTAAGACAGGGTTTTTCTGTATAGCCCTGGCTGTCCTGGAACTCACTCTGTAGACCAGGCTGGCCTCAAACTCAGAAATCCGCCTGCCTCTGCCTCCCAAGTGCTGGGATTAAAGGCGTGCGCCACCACCACCCGACTTTCTGCACTGCTCTCTTAAGTAGCTTCCTTTTCCTCTCTCTTCTCCTGAGAGTTGGGCATAGCCTATTCTGTCATGTCTTTCTCTGATTCATCACTTTGTCTGCCCCTCAGTTAGATGTCACTTTCAAACATGGGTGCTTCCCTCTACAAACTAATTTTACCTTCATTGTTTGAGATTAAAGGTGTGTACTAAGGGCTGAGCCGCACCACAACTAGAAACAGGTTTTCTCAGTAAAGAATCTCAGTTTTCACAGTGTGATCAAATATCCTGTAACAGCTTCAAACATGTGCCAATGTGAGCCAATGAGCAGAATGGGATTGTAACTAATATGGCTGCAGTCATGTCAAGCTAGATCCTCTACTGGGGTCTTCTGCACTGTGTGTAATCCCTGTCTTCCACAGCTAGCATTTACCCCCTTTGGCCCCTCCCTTTGCTCCATCTGGCAGATTCCTTCACGCCCTGTTCCTGTGAGTAAGGCATGCCCGGCAGAAGAGGACACAGAGCTGACCTCTCCTGTAAGACTGTTGAATGTCCTTGTCAGAATCAGGAGCAGAAGTTTGCCTGTTTTCTTTGTTTTAAAAACTGTGGGGATTTTGCTGGGCATGGTGGTGAGTTCCAGGCCAACTGGGGCAGCATAATGAAACCCTAACTCAAAGGTGGGGCCTGGAGTGGAGGTTTTTCCTGGTATGTTTGCTGCAGTCTGAGGTGCAGAGCACAGTGTCTTCCTGCTGGGATCCTCACAGGCAGGACTTCTTGCACCCCTGCCTACCACTTACACTTTACTTCTTGGAGCGTGGAGTTCTGGGTTTGGCAATTGCAGCTTTGCTTTGTTCCCTCCTAACACATCGGGCCTGTGAAGTGACTATAGCCATTGCGTCAGTCACCATTACAGATGAGGAACAGAGGTCTAGTCTGTGGATCGGCCATAACTTGGCCAAAGTCACAACAGTAACAAAGAGTAGGCTGGTATTGGAACCTACCTCTGTGAACTCATCTCCTTTAAAGGCCTTGACTCCCTGATGGGATTCCCTGGGCTTGTCTCCATGTATGGCTGCCATCTGCAAGAAAGCAAGGTTCTGGGCTCTCCGGGACTCACACTTAGGAGCAGGGGCATGCATGCTTGCGTTCACACAGGGCTCATTTCAGTCACAGCAAGGGAGGCAAATTGGGTCCTGAGGTTCAGCTGAGGGGGCCTCAGCTGCATTTTCTTCCCAGCTTGGTCTAGTCCTGCATTCTGTACGAATACCTGTAAGCCAGTAAATCGCCCATTAGGGGGAGGCCACTGATCAGCAAGTCCTATCCATGTACCAGTGTGCTGCAGGATTCTTGGGGTGCAACATAGACCAAGCAGACTAGACTACAATCTAAAGGGAGAGGGATATACAATAGTCTCCCAGTGAGGACACACAAGGCTGAGAGGTGTGGTAATGGAACGCCTTGGGAGAAGCTGAGATAGGCTTTCCAAGAAGGCTCCCACCTGTTTACTATCAACTGAGTATAACTTTTGTACACACCCAGACAACTTAATGTTATTGAAGTTCTTTATCTTTGCCAGTCTGATAAGGCCAGAGTCGTTGAACTTGTCACCTTTGGTTTCCTTGAACTGTGATATGGGTCTGGTGCCCACAGACGTCGTTCATAGGCAGTGAAGGTTTGCTATTTTGGAGTGATTTTTCTTATTGGGATATAAATTTTGAGCTTTGTTGAAGGGGAGAGCCTGGTACCCTGCACGGAAGCCTGTCTATGTCCAGAGTGTTTGGGTGACTTCCCAAGGTCACGAATCAGCAACATCGTGGGGACTCCTGAAGGGTGAGCTGAACATTAGTTTTTTAGTTACCAGATACCGATGAGCACTCACAAAAAGATGAAATACCCCTTAAACTGTGTGAATGTGTCAGCCATTAGCATGATTCTTGGCAGCTACGTCAGCCAGCCAGTATTTGGTTGTCTTCAGCCAAAGGTATCTTGTAAATTCTAGCCTTGCCTAGGTGGCAGAAACTGGCCAGGACATGAGTATTTTAGCTGCTGCTTAAACCTGTGTCATTTTTGGTCTCCTCAAATTGTCAACAGTTTGGCAAGCAGGACCTGCATACAGCCATTTGTCCATCTTCAGAGCCCAGGATCTCCAACAGGTACAGTGCCAGGCCTTGTGCTGGGCACTAGAATGTTCAAAATGAGAATCCCCAAGGCTGCTGATAGGCTGGTGGTCTGCCAGCACGCTTGTCTGTCCTTGACCTCAACAAACACAGAGTGCAACTGTGCTACCAGCTCTGTCTCTAATCTTACAGCAATCACTGCTCATATCTGAGGTCAGAGGCATAGGAAATGCAGATAACGAGATGATAGATAAGACAGTCACAAACTGGGAAGAGCTGGAAGGAGACCCCACCTTCCCCAGTGACTGGCTCTGTGGGAGTGCTGTTGATTCTCATTTGAAGAGTCAAAAAAAAAAAAAAAAAAAAAAAATCAGGTTTCTCAGCCTTTTGGCTAAGACCAAGTGGAAAAGAAAAGAAAAAGCAGGGTGTATTAGCACAGGTCCATAAATTCCATGCAGAAGGATTAACAGTCTGAGGCCAGCCTGCACAATATAAAACTGTCCCTCAAAAAATAAAATTAAATTAATAATTTTAAATGATTTAGTGTAAAAGCTTGGCATGGTTGTACAAACCTGTACTCCTAGCACTTAGAAGGAGAGCGAAAGGGATCACTGCAAGTTCAAAGCCAGGTATATAAAGCAAATTCCAGGCCAGCCAGGGCCACATAGCAGAACTCCACCTCACACAGCAAATGAATAAATAGCTAGACTGATTGATGATAGAGGGATAGATAGATTGATAGATGATGGGTAGACAAATGATAGATTGAGAAATGATAGATGAATAATAGTAGATGATTAACAGATTACAGATAGATAATAGGTGATAGAAGGATGATGGAAGGATGATAAATGATAAATTGATAGATATATAGATGATAGATAATAGATGAATGATAGGTTATAGATAGATGGATGATAGTAGGTAGAAGGGTTATAGGTAGAGGATAGATAAATGAAGATAGTAATAAACAGATGATAGAAAAATAATAATAAATAGGTGATAGATAGTAATAATTGTTGACAAATGTTACATATATACATACCTGCTTAGATCCTAGATAGATAATTAGTAGGTAGATAGATGATAGATACTTACATATATACATAGACATACAGATAGGCAGATATCTTGTAAACTGCACCACGCATAGAAAGCCTAGATTCTAGGCTGGTAAGAAAGCTCAGCAGGTAAAAGCACTTTGTGCAAGCTAGAGGACCTGAGTTCGATGCCCAGAACCAACTCCCACACACACATACACATTCTCTCTCCCTCTCTCCCTCTCTTCTCTCTCTCTTTCACACACACATACACAAACACTCACTCACACATGCACACATACATACACTCACACACTCACACGCACACAAATAAGTAAAAGAAAAGAAAAAAAAAACCCTTAATACCAGTCCCACCCTCCCACACACTAGTTGTTAAAGGAACCTGATCTTCCCAGCCCCAAGCAGCAGCTTTCCTGGGAGGGGGGAGGAGAAGCTGGCACTTCTCACGGCCACTCACATATTCACTGACTCAACAGACATTGATGGGTCAGCCACCATATCCTCCAAATTGTGCTGAGTACAGGAGTCCGGCCTCCAAGGCTGACCTGGAATTTGACCTCAGTTTTCTCATTTATTCCAGGAGCCTGAACTCTGCCGTGTGTTCTTTGTTAAAGGATAACTAACTAACTGTATCACACCAACCTGAGAGAGAATAGCCAGCAGTCATGAGTGGTCCTTATGCTATGTGTTCTTTGTTAAAGAATAACTAACTGTAGCACAGCAGCCTGAGAGAGAATGGCCAGCAGTCATGAGTGATCCTTATCGAGCTAAAACACTCCAGCCCTGAACAACTTCTGAGGTTTGCATTGCTATTCTAGCTCGGGGTGAAGGGCAGCTTCCTGAAGGAGCCATGAGATCTAGCAGAGGCAGCTTTCAGCAGAGTACAGGGTCCTTTGAGGAAAAGCCCTGGCAGAGGCTGCAAGCTGAGCTCTTAGAATTACCATCTGAAAGGAAGGTTGGCCAGGAAGAGTCTTTATACTTAGAGAGGCTGAACTCCACCTGAGCAGGCCACGGCTTCTGTCCAAAGGTAATCATGTGGCCACCACAAGTGGTGGAGCATGGGATTCAGGAAGCCCAGTAGCGCTGGGTGGTTTCCTTAATTCTGCATTTCAGTGCACTCACTACTGACTACAGAGTCTGGCATGGTGACACAAGCATCCGTGTTTCTCATTCTTTGGCTTTAAAACATGAGGGTGTAGCGAGAGATTTTAGAAAAGAGGCATCCAGCTGGCACTGCGCCGGCCAGGGCTTCCCTAAAATGTAATCAGTTCAAAAAAGCGCTGAAAGACAACTTAAAGAACATTTAACAGACTCGAAGAAGCTCCCATTTCGGCCAAATGTAAGCTAAGTTGTAGGACATTCTACATGATAACAAAGTGTGAAAGAGTCAATTCAAAGAAATAAACCCACATGTCTACAGGAACACTAAGAAGAACACGCTCGGGGTTTGAAACCCACAGGAAAAACAACAATATCAACCAACCAGATCCACCCCTGAAACCCCAGAGAACCCAGGAACTTAACCACCAACCAAAGAGCACACATGGAGGACCCATGGCTCCAGATGCATATGTAACAGAGGATGGCCTTGTCGGACATCAATGGGAAGAGAGGCCCTTGATCCTGGGAAGGTTCCATGCCCCAGTGTAGGTATGGTGGGAGGTGGGAGTAGGTGGGTGGGTGAGCACCCTCATAGAAGCAGGGGGAGGGAGGATGGGATGGGGCTTTCTGGAGGGGGGGAACCGGGAAAGGGGATAACATATGAAATGTAAATAAATAAAATATCCAATGAAAAGGAGGAGGAGGAGGAGTTGTTCAGCCCTCTTAAGTAGCTCGGACTGGCCAGGACTTGTGCTGTAGCTCAGGCTGGCCTGAAGTTTCCCATGCTTTTGTCTCATAAATTCTGGGAATATAGACCACTGTGCTCATCTTGAGAAATAGCTTTCTTTTTGCACTGGGCTGGGGCTGGGGTCATGCACACCATGTTGCATGTTTGCAGTCAGACTCTTCTATCTTGTTTGAGACAGGTCTTCTTGAGAAATAGCTTTAATTTTTTTTTGTTGTGTGTTTTTCGAGATAGGGTTTCTCTGTGTAGTCCTGGCTGTCCTGGAACTCACTCTGTAGACCAGGCTGGCCTCGAACTCAGAAATCCACCTGCCCCTGCCTCCCAAGTGCTGGGATTAAAGGCGTGTGCCACCACTGCTCGGCTCTCATGCCATTTCTAAGGTAGAGAAGCTTTGCTGAGATAAAGAGGATAGCAAGGCATAAGGACCAGATGCAGAAAGTGGATTCCATGTAGGAACGAATTCTGTGAACAGATAAGGAACTTTGAAGATAACACTGGCACTAGGAAATAGCATTATCCATGGGGCCAGAGAGATGCCTGGGTAGAGGTGCTTGCCACCAGCACTGACAATCCGTTTGATCCTCGGGACTCACATGGTAGAAGGAGAGAATTGACTCCCACAAGTTGTCCTCTGACCTCCATGCATGCACCGTAGCACACATTACACACACACACACACACACACACACACACACACACACACAGCCACATCTGCAAATACATTAACATGGACTATGAAAATGGTGTAATCCCAAAGCTAAATCTCAGGGGTGGATGACGGTGTGCATGTTTCTGAGAACATCTGCTCTCAGGCGAAGTCTCAGGGTGCCTGTAACTTACTTTTTTATGGTTCAGTCCCGGAGATTGCCCTCGACTTCAGATGCCAATCAAAAGCCCAGGTTGGGGCTGTGTGAGATGATGCATCTGTTAAGAGTGCTTGCTGCTTCTGCAGAGGTCAGAGGTTTGGTCAGGAAGCAGCTTCATCTGTAACTCCAGTTTCAAGGGATCTGACACCCTCTTGTGGCCTCTGCAGTACCATGTGTACATGGTGCATAGAGATATATGCAGACAACGTACACACACAAAGCAAAGACAAATAAATCTGTTTTTAAAATGTCCCAAGTTATCCCCATGCTTTCAACTGCCCAGCCCACTCTTTGTGAAAAAAAGAAATCTGCTAGGACAGCTCATAAAACGTGTAGAAACACTTTCCTTACTTCCCATTCAAGAGGTGCTTACACAGGCTGAGGGTGGGCACCAGGGCAAGACAGACACAGGAAACGGGGTGTGGAAGGGCTTCAGAACTTTTGCCCTTTCTGGGTGAGCTCTCCTGTGGGTATCTGTGTGTTTAGTTCCCAGAATACTGTCCTTTACAAATGATTCTCCATGTGGGCATTGATGACCGCACAGACCGCTGGGAGAGGCTTACCCATCAGCCTCCTCCCCTCCCTGGATGCTGCAAGAGGGGCTCAAAGCTCTAGCATTCCAGCTACTCCTTGCCTTTCCTGGTAACCAGTCCCATTCCTGAAACTATCTAGGAGTCACTGGCCACCAATTGTGTCGTGTGTATACAAAGAGGCTCCCTGTCACTCCCATTGCTCTGGAGAGTCCAGGGGTTTAGGAGCTGAGTGACAGGACATGGTGGCAGAAATCAGATATATACTAATCTTGCATGATAATATTAGAGGGAGAGAGTATATACACTCCTATTTCTTGGCAGAATCACTCTAAATAGCCATTATTACCATTTTAACATTTTTTTTATACTGTGTTTGCTTATTTTGTGTGGAAAATGTGCACATGCTCAGTGGACAACTTGAAGGAATCTGTTCTCTCCTACCCCTCGGGTCTCAGCGACTGGATTCAGGCCATCAGGCTTGGTGACAAGTCCCCTAACCCACTGAGCCATCTCAGGGGCCCTCCTACCCATTTATTTAAAGCATGAAATCCCAGTCACCCTAGAAAATGGGTACAAGGAAACTGTTCTCAGTGGCAGAGGACAGAAAGGGTCTGGAAACATTTCGTGTTGGGTTCCCTACAACCGACAATGTGGACCTGGGGTAGCTTAGGAAGGAAAGGGCTTATTTCATTCACTCTTCAGCATCACAGCCATCTTTGAAGGAAGCCAGGGCAGGAGCTCGAGGCAGGAACCTGGAGGCAGGAGCTGAAGCAGAGGGGAACCCTGCTTACCAGCTAGCCCATGACTTGCTCAGCCTGCTTTCCTTCTACACGCCAGAACCCTTCCAGAGGTGACACCACCAACAGTGGGCTGGACCCTCTCAGATCAATCATTAATCAAAAAAATGCACGACAGGCTTGTCCACAGTCTAATATGATGGGGGGATTTCCTCAGTCGAAGGTCACTCTTCCCAAATGACTGAGGCTTGTGTCAAGTTGACATAGAACTAGGCAGCACACCATCCTGCCCCTTCACTCCCCTCCCTTCTCTAGCCTCCCTGTATGTAGGAGGCACCTGTCATAGTCTGTCCCCTCCACTGCCAGCTACTGGCCTCCTAGTTGAGACATGATATAACTGTTTGAGCTTTGCGTCAGCTGCCCATGTGTAAACCTCGGTCCTGCAGAGTGATCCTGGGCAAGTTTTTTAGTCATGATGAGCCTGAGGCTTAACCACTGATTAACTGGCAATGGATTATGGGAGACTTCAATAGTGTGGAGCCTGGTGTATGATGTGCACTGTGTGACATAGTACCTATTTAGTACGTGTGAAACACTCCTATTCAACTGGGGCGCTGCTATTCCCTTACACACTCAGCAGATATCTCTCTGCTTTATCCAACTCCACAGTTATACCTAGCTGGCCATTGTCCTCAGGCCTGGGTACTTCCTAAAGCAAGTCCTAAATCACCCTGTCCTTTTTAACTCCCTGTCTCTCTCTTTCAGTAACCGCCTGGCAGCCTCTCTTGTTCCCACTCTTACCCGTTAGCTCCCAGGCTGGTCTCCATGGAGATATTAGCATCATGGCTGGGCTTAAGGTACTCTGCAGTTCCCATGATGCCTGAATTCCTGACACTGTCAGTCTGGATTCCTGCCCAGTTCTCTAGCTTTTCATTCTAAGCCCTGCCCACTGTTCCTTGCCTCCCAGTCCTGGCCACTCTTAAAACACACCCTGCTTACCCTCAGCACACAGATGCCAGAGCTCTCTTCATCACTGCCAAAAATGGCTACCTCGTATTTTCCTTCACAGGGGCTACTTCCTCTTGCTTACCCATTGGGTCTGAACTCAAATGTGATTTCCCCAGGGAAGTCTTCCTAAACCATCGTGTATCCACCTCCACTGCTCACAGTTATCCTTGCTTGTCATCGCCAGTGCCCGGGCCACTACCCAGCACCAGGCTGTTCCGTCTGTCCGTCCCTAGTGTTCCACCCCTCGCTGAATACAGAACAGAGTTGAGGAGCTGTGTCTGTTTACCTGGCATGTGATTACTATAGGTGCTCAGTCCATGCTCATGAAGAAACTGATGTGTGCCCTACAGGTCAGGGTGTGTCACTGTACATTCCACAGTCGGCCATCAACGCCACTGTCCAAGAAGATATCCTGCTGTCAGTGGACTACATCTGCCATGGCGTGCCCACTATTGAGTGGAAGTACACACCTAACTGGGGTCTGCAGAAGATTGTGGAGTGGAAGCCAGGGACGCCAGCCAATGTCTCCCAAAGCCACAGAGACAGAGTCTGCACCTTTGACAATGGCTCCATCCAGCTTTTCAGTGTGGGTGTGAGGGATTCTGGCTACTACGTCATCACTGTCACAGAGCACCGGGGAGCAGCCAGTCCGGCACCATCCTGCTGCATGTGTCTGGTAAGAGAGCCCAGGGCTCCCTGAGCTACAGGCACAGGCGGACACACATTGTAGTATTAAGAGAGACCTTGCCTTCCTTCCTCTCCCACCCAGAGATCCGCTATGAAGACCTCCACTTCGTTGCCGTCTTCTTTGCTCTGCTTTCTGCTGTGGCTGTGGTGCTAATCAGCCTCATGTGGGTTTGCAATCAGTGTGCATATAAATTCCAAAGGACGAGGAGGTACAAACTCAAAGGTAATGCTCTCGGCCTGGTGGTAAACCCTTCATGCTTTTGAAGCCAGAAGTGGCTCCTGTTACCTCATTTACACTAAGAAACCACCCTGTGGCAGATTCTCAACCTCTTGTGTTGTGTGTGTGTGTGTGTGTGTGTGTGCATGCATGCATGTGTGTTAGTCAGAGGTCGATATTAGGTGTCTTCCTCAAGCACACTCCACCCTAATTTTTGAAGCAGATTTTCTTTCTGACCTGGAGATCACTGATTGGCTAGACTGGCTGGCCAATAATCCCTGGAATCTGCCTGTTTCCATCCACACCCTGAGCACCGGGATTGCAGATGTGTACCCTGGAATTCTTTCGTGGGCTCTGGGGCTCTGAATTTAAGGTCTTTATAATCATGTATTGTCCTTGACTTGTCTTTTGTTTCGTAGAAAGCACCACCGAGGAGATTGAGATGAAAGATGTTGAGTGTTAGCCAAGACTGTGCCCAACTACATAGCTACCTCAAGAGAAAACCAGTATTTTCCAGTGGAAGGAACCGAGCCAATCTTTGCTGCAGCTTTCACACCCCTTTCCTGACGAGACAGCTGGAAGATAAGAAAGCTGACTGTGGATCTGGAAGTGATGGCTTACTTATAGAAGTCAGTTCCACGACTTGCCTGTAGCACAAATAAACATCTGAGGCTTCAACCAGGAACTTTCCTTGGTTGCAGCTTCAGGGCCATGCTGATCCTTAACACAGGCAGGCACCTGCTACCACTTACAATACAGGCCTGTTGAAGGAGTTCCTGTCTCAGAGCCAAGGTGTCTGCAGAGGGGCTGATGTGCAGCTACACTGGAGCATGCTCTCTGTTCTTTTGTGCTCTGCGAGCAAGCCTGAGGCTCTGAGACAGTCGATGATGTGGAGTGAACTGTACCTCATGGGGAGCAGCCGAAACAGAAGACATCGATCTCACCTCCCTCATACAAAGTTGACTAGCCTAAACTTGGGTTACTATGAGAAAAACATGGCTTAAGTTAACTAGGGGTAGCTGGATGACAGAAGTAAAATCTCTACGGCTTCATCCAGCTTCACCTTATTCAATCATCAACACTTCAAGTCTCCAGTCAGATCCCGGGCAGAGGAGCATGTGGTATTCTTCACCTACCTCATATGGCATCAGGAGAAGCCAGTATTAGTTAGCCTAGACCTCTGGGAGGGATTAAGAAAAGCATGCAAAACCTTGAAGGAGCCGGGCGGTGGTGGCACACGCCTTTAATCCCAGCACTTGGGAGGCAGAGGCAGGCGGATTTCTGAGTTCGAGGCCAGCCTGGTCTACGAGTGAGTCAGGACAGCAGGACTACACAGGAAACCCTGTCTCGAAAAACCAAAAAAAAAAAAAAAAAAAAAAAAACATACAAAAAACCTTGAAGGATCTGGAGAGCTAGTTGAGAAAGTGCAGTATTGCATAGCAAAGATTAAAATACCCTGTGACGGAACTAGAGAAGCTCGGCACCTAAGAGCACTTGCTGTTCTTGCAGAGGACCCTAATTCAATCCCATGCACCCACATGGTAGCTCATAACCTTCTGTAACTCCAGTTCCAGGAATGCCTCCCTCTTCTGGCCCCCATGGGTACTGCATGCACACGGTGCACAAATATATGTGAAGGCAAAACATTCATACACGTGAAATAAAATTTAAAAAATAAATCTAAACAAGTTTGTTTTTTCAGTGACCCAGGTTATCAGGGCTCCAGCTGAGCTTGGGGGTTGGGTCTCTGTTGGCCTCAGCTTGCAAACTCTCAGACTGTTGTCAGGGTTACTTGAAAGGCTCTTCTTCCCAGCTTTCATTTGCCAAGCTCCAGCTGCAAGCATCCACTCCCTTCTTGCTTCTGATGCACAGCAGCAGCTCAAAGCCACTGCCACTCCAACTCTGATTTGGGAAACTGGGGTCAGTGGCTGTGTGCAGGGCCTGGGCTGCGGATCCATGCATAAAAAGGTTAAAAGTGTTCTAGAGTATTCCATTTTTTTTCCCCTTTCAGGTCCCCAATGCCCATATCTTTTTTTACTTTCCATGTGGCAGGTAAGGAATTGTTGCGAAAATTCCTTTTCTTGGGGAGAAAAAACATTGGCTACTTCTCCTCTTCAGGTCCCAACAACAAATCAAGGTGCAACAACCTGTTGTGTTGTAGACAGAAGACCATTTTAAAATGTGTGCTTCCAAAATTATTTTTTAACCATGGCACTTTATTTTTAAATTGATTTTATGTATATGAGTACACTGTAGCTGTCTTCAGACACACCAGAAGAGGGCAGTGGATCCCATTACAGATGGTTGTGACCACCATGTGGTTGCTGGGAACTGAACTCAGACCTCTGGAAGAGCAGTCAGAGCTCTAAACCACCGACCATCTCTCCAGTCCTCACTTCCAGAATTTTAACAGTAATTCTAGAGTCCTTGTTCCCTCTGGAAAGGGTGGAAACTAGGAGACTGCCATGCCACATACATCAGTGGTGCATACCTTGCTTTGTAGAACATACTGCTGTCAACTGGGTCTTCTCAGAGAGCATGAGCTAAGAACCTAAGAAGTGTATGTTGTGCTCATATAAGTTTTCTGGTATTGGGTTGGAAGAGATAGCTTAGAGGTTAAGAGCACTGTCTGCTCTTCCAGAGGTCCTGAGTTCAATTCCCAGCAACCACATGGTGGCTCGCAACCATTTATAATGAGATCTGGTGCCCTCTTCTGGCATGGGCACACAATGAGACCAGTAAACTGCCTAAGACAATCTCGGAATAACTGGAAGCAATACCACAGTGAGGCACAGATACAGTGAGGTAAGGTTGCCAGAACATCTTGGCCAGTACAAGAATGTAGAGACACAGCTGAATGGTGATTCAGAATGGCTGAAGAAATGGAACCATGGGCAAATGGCAAGTGGAGTGCCACAGAATGATGAGAGAACCAAATGTCATTGATGGGGTGGTGTCTTAGTTAGGGTTTTATTGCTGTGAAAAGACACCATGACCACAGCAACTCCTACAAAGCAAAACATTTCATTGGGGCTGGCTTACAGTTTCAGAGGTTTATTCCATTATTATCATGGCAGATAACAGGGCGGCGTATAGGCAGACGTGCTGGACATGGAGCTCAGAGTTCTGTCTTGATCCACAGGCAGCAAGGAGAAACTGTACACTGGGTGTACCTTGAGCATATGAGACCTCAAGGCCCAACCCCACAGTGATACACTTCCTCAGCAGGCACACCTCCTAATAGTGCCACTCTCTATGGGTCTGTGGGGGCCAATTACATTCAAAGCACCACAGGTGACCTTCAGGAACAGTCTCAGACGCAGTTGCCTTGACAACTCCCATGGTACCAGGGCAGTGAAGGCTCTTTCCTCCAGCTGTCATTTATCAGAATTGGCTATTATGCTGTTTCCTGACATCAGACACCTCTAGAGTTACCACAACTACATCAAGTTTCACTCAGAAGAGGGGTGGATTGTCACTATATATGCTTCTGCATGTGACCACCATCTCAGCTGCCAATCCTTAAGGACAGCTGGAGTCATGCTTTCTCTTGCCTTTCAAGAATCTCTAATTGCAAAAATAATGCTTCTTGAAGTCAGCAGATACACAAGTCCCCAATACAGTGAGAGTTCTCTCTCCTCAACCTTACTTCCACAGTATCTTTCTAGACAAACATATACATAAGCCTGTCTGTACATTACAGTACACATTCCAATGGTCATTCCACCCACCCCTTTCTGTAATTCTGGAGCTTGAATCTGAGTGCTCACACATGCCAGGCATTCTCCCGCTGGGCTGTATCTCCACCCATGGACTGTTATACACATGACCTGTCTGCATTTCCAGATGTGTCTTGGCATTACCTCACTTTATGTTTCTCCCTATTAAATTTCACTCTTTCCCCCTTGCAAAACATAATCCATAGCACGAATACATTTTGTTTACTAAAACTTCTTTTGTTTTTTCCCTTCTTTTCTATTTTTGAGACAAGGTTCTCCCTACATAGTCCCAGATGGCCTGGAACTCATGCAGATCAGGCTAAACTTGAACTCTTGATCTTCCTGTGTTCAACTTCCTAGTCCTGGGATTACAGGCATGAGCCATCACACTTGGTGCCCCTCCTTTATATCTCAACTTGTCAAATTTCAAGTGGAATACAGTCAGCTCTATGGAAGTTTCTATACAGCCAAAGACAGTGACCATTAACAGGGAAAACAGAGACTGTATTATGGTACGTTTTTTGGTTTCTTCTGCTTTTTGAGGAAGTTCTTAACCTGTTCATGTAGACCCAAGTGAGAAAGAAGATGGCTACAAAAGCACTTCACGTCCCAAACACCCCAAGGGCCCCAAGTGCTACGGAAGACTACTCCTGTGAGTGATCTTGGTAAACTTCAGGGACAGGGATGGCCTGGTGTGGTCAGTGACTCTATGTTGTAAGATATTCTTAGGTGATTTTTAAAGAAACAGCAGGAGTAGCTGACTTCAGACGCAGCTCATATAGGTTTTAAGAAATTCACAAAATACTTGGAGATTTTTAAACACAAACTTTATGTTAACATTAAAGATGGATTTTTTTTTTTAGAAAAAGCAAATTCAAGCCCTTAAGTTAGTAATATTTTCAGGTTAGCTGTATAAAAAAATGTACTATTTTACATCTCCCCATACTGCATACTATAACTGTACATACATTTTTCCATTCCAAAGTACTCATCACTTATAAAGTGAGAGAATTCAAACTGCAAGGTGAACACGTAACTTTTAAACAGGGCTCCTGTGAAAGATTGGAGCACCAGTGCACATGAGCCTGCGCTCAGTACTTATATGGAAGACATCTCTCCCTTGTGCTTATAACTGATCTGCAAACATGCAAGTCAGTATTTCTAGAAGTTGTTCTGGAGAAAATCATAGCAGACAGGGGCTCAGGGCAGACATAAGCAGCTCCATTTTATAAACGAAGTTTCGGCCCTCCATCTTGTTCCACTGAACCTCCTTGAATGGTCCGCGGAGATGACTCCACTTGCTGTCTTGTAAAACATCACTTTTCGGAAGGTCTTTGCACTGGTTACGGGGAAACTGAACCATAATCTTGCTGCCGCTCTCAGGTCCGTTTCGAACTATTGAGGAAACCAACATCAGTACATCCATGTTGCAACTTAGAAAGTGACAGAAAACCCGCCCAAGAGCTTAGACGATCTCATACATAAGTGTTTCAAGAGCAGCTCTTAAGAGGTACACAGCCCTTAGCCGGGCGGTGGTGGTGCACGCCTTTAATCCCAGCACTTGGGAGGCAGAGGCAGGCGGATTTCTGAGTTCAAGGCCAGCCTGGTCTACAGAGTGAGTTCCAGGACAGCCAGGGCTACACAGAGAAACCCTGTCTCGAAAAACCAAAAAAAAAAAAAAAAGAGGTACACACCCCTAACCCTGCGCCTGAGAGGTGCAGTCTGTACAATCAGTTCTGGTTCTGACTACACAGTAAAATCAAGGGCAATGTTTCAGTTCTAAAATATTAAATTTATTTATTACTTTATGCACATATATGTGCATATGTGTAAATGCATGTGTGTATGTATGCACATGTGAAAGTCAGAAGACAACTGACAACCATGTCAGTTCTATCTGACAACCATGTGGGGCTTGCCATCAAACTCAGGTCCTCAGGCTTGGTGGCAAGGGCCTTTTCCTGTTAAAACATCTTGTCAAACCTCCAAATGCTAAAGTTTTGCACATACCCACATTCTAAGATGATCTAAATATTTTTAAACTATTATTTGCCCTATAAATTAGGCAACATGTGCCAGATGTGGTAACCTATGCCTGCAAGCCAAACCCTCAGGTGAGACAGGACTGAAGCTGGCCTGGCCACAAAGCGAGTTCAACACCAGCCTGTGTTACATAGTCTGAAGCCAGCCTAAACTGCAAACATGACCTAGTCTCTTCCAGAAAGAAAAGAGTAAGCAAAAGAAAGAAGCTTTGGTTTTGATAAAGTTTTAACTGATGCATAACTGACGATGAAATTTAATTTAATTAAATTTTTTAATTTAAAAAATGGTTTTCTGAACTTTCCAATATTCTTAGTTATAAGAACAGAATGTTTGCTCAGTAAGTTCTCATACATGCTTCCCTGTCTCCTTGCCCCTCCCCACTTACACACACACATACACAAGTATACATAACAGCAGTGTAAACATGTCAACTCATTATAGAAATACATGTGCCTCCTATGCACATTTAATTACATTAAAGGAGAATGTTAAGCGTTCCCTTTCCATTGGAGCAGTGCAAAAGTACCTGAAATAGCATAGTCTCCACTTGGCGAGGCCACTGTGATGGCAGAGGCATTGCCAATACTCTCGATGGGTCCGAGTCCCACATGATTACTAAAGCTGAGGACCTGCCAGCCCATGACCTTGGCAAGCTGCTGAACCGCATGCACCTGGTGCTGTGACATCTGTGAATGAGAAGACGGGACTGATTCACAGGCACACTTTGGTGAGCTGATGTAACGGTAAGCTTGTTGAGGTTCTCAATCTCTGGCCCAGGTTTGAGAAATTCTGTGTGATATGACCAGTAGGGAGGAGGGTAGACCCCCACCTTCCACTGGAGAAGCTGCAGCTGCCTAGTGCTGTCTGTGTCTACTGGCAGCGTGAGTGCAGACTCAGGCCCTAAGCCTGCCTGCTGCAGTTTCCTGTCTGGATCAATGGATGTGGAGTATCATCAAAGTTGCAGTGCTCTAAGCATCTTCCGTTTGCCCTTCAAACACAGTCTCACCCTACTCTCTGCTGGGGAGACTTCACATCAGTTTACTATGTTCTCTGGCTTCAGGTAATGGAACCATCATTGGGGGGCTACCCAGTGCAGCCAGAATATTAAGGAACACAGTGGATCAGATCTTGTGCTCCTGGTACTTTTCTTGCACTCCAGTGTTACCAAACAAGTCTGTGGAACAGGGACTAGAAGCCAGTACTTTTCAGTGTCCTTTCACAGGAGCAGTCCTTTCCAGGGCCAAAGACTAAAAAACATTGCACTTGCTATGTCTAGTGGCTGTCTATGTATATAGGATGATGGCTGCTGTAGTTTGCATCTGTCTTCCTCTCTCTGCTTTCCTTGAGCTAATACTTGCTCCTTCCTGAAGAGGGGCTATTCCCCAACAATTGTGCAAATAAAACCAGGACAGATTATGAACCAAAAGTCTGTCCTGGAAGGAAGTGACAAGGCAGAAAAAACGGTCTCTCCTTCTATAACCATTACAGCTACTGCTTGCTCAGTTTGTTCCTTAAGCGATGAATGAGACTAGGGACTTAAGGCCTGAGGTGTGGCCAGGCATGTGCTGCACACCTGCAATCCCAGTAACCAGGAGGCAGAAGCAGGAGGACTACTGGGCTACACAGCTCATTCCAGGCTAGGCTGAGCTACATTGAGACTTATCTCAAAGATATAAACAAAACTCCAACCAAAGCACAGTGTGCAACCTACCTGAGACAGAAGGAAGTCCTGTAGCTCCTGCTCCTGATGCGACAACGTGATCACTCGCCCATCTCTGTGCACAACACGGACCTGCTCAACACCAATGTTCAACTGTAGCTGGATGGACCTACAGACACACACTCTAGTTGGTACAATCCCAACTTTACATCATGTTAACAGCATGCACAAAGATGCAACAGCTCTGCCGACCTAAACCAACTTTTGTGTTACAGGTGAAGGTGGTTTCTTAGCATCCAGCAAATGAAATCCAAGGCAGACTTCCTCAGACTGCAACCGGCACCTGCTCCACAGCAGGCTAGTCAGTCAGGTGACTGTCTTCCCTCGGAGTTGTCACAGCAGGACATGGACACAGCAGCATCCCCTAACCCCAAGAGGTGAGATATGTGGCCTGGCCCTGATTTAAAATGTAGGTAAGGGCTCTTTACATCCAAGCCTGAGAACCTGAATTCAATCCCAGGTCCCTACACTGTGGAAGGAGAGAACCAGCTTCTACAGACTGTCCTCTACACCTCCCTGCACATGTACCATGGTATGCATGCACACCAACCCCAGATAAGGAAATAAATGTAAAACACACATACTTAGTTCCTTTCCATCACATACTTTTACTTCCCGCGTCTGATCTTATGCTCGTTTACTCACTAAAACTGGCACACTGAAAAATCAGTATTGAATAGATTTTCTGCTCCTCCTCACAAGGGAGTGACTTTGCATGTCACAGTGCTTTGTTCATGGTGGCCAGTTTGCTCTGTCTTAGATAAAGCATCTAAGCACTTGCAGAGCCTGGAGAGGCAGGGCTGGGAATCTCAGACCAACAGGTGCAAATGTGCCTTTTTACTGCAGTTTTTAAAGACGGGATATCTTGTTTGGTAAAGCTCATTCTGGCCTTGACCTCACTGTGCTCTTCCTGCCTCCACTTCCCAAGCTGTGGGATTAGAGGTGTGTACTAGCACACCCAGCTTTATTATAAAATCCAAGCAAACATTCTGAGCCATATACCTTGCTCAAGCATCTAAGAATGCTGGGACAAGGATGATGCTGCTATTCCACAGACACACAATAGTTAACCTGGTTTAGAAGTACAATCAACTAATGAAACAGAACCAAGGACAACACCAGGCCAGGCGAGATCTACTAACGCAGACTACCCAGCAGACTAGCTAGACCATGGTCCTCTCACTCCTGACACAACAGACTTGCACAGTCCTCTAGGCAGGAACTGACTCAGGCTTGGCGAGTATCTTAGCAAGTGAGGTAGCTTTCCACTCAATGTATGGATGCTAGTCAAGTTCGACTCATTGCCCACAGGCTGGCATGTGGCCAAGGATAGCCCAACACAAAACCGTAAACATGGGATTGTATGTGGCTTTTAGAAGATTTGTGCGTGTATGCCACATATGTGCAGGCACCCTTGGAGGTCAGAAGAGAACCTAAGATTTCCTAGAGCTGGAGTTACAGGCAGTTGTGAGCCATCTGATTTGGTTGCTAGGAATGGTTTCTTCTCTGGAAGAAAACTTTAAACCACTTAGCCATCTCTCCAACCCCTTACCTCTTGTGTTTGCAAACATGTTATAGGTGATATAATTTATAGAAATTCATGGCCCATAACAAATAAAAAACCCTGAGGCTTGTAAAATCCCTTGGAGAAGGATACAGACAGCTGCTCAGCGCTGTCTGTGGGGCTTACTGGTGACACTTACTTGCAGATCTGTTCATAACCCTGAGACGTTATTAAAACTTTTACACTTGACTCATACACATCGTTGATGTTTGACCAATGGGCCTGGATCTGGGGGTCCTCAATACGACTTGCCAAGCTGTCAATGGTTGCAGCAGTTCTTTAAAAGAAAATTTAAAAATCACCATATAGAATGAAAGGATTTAAATTATGTATCAATTTTATATAAATTTGAAAATTATCTAATTGTGCCTACTTTCCGACCATATCACACCATTTGAAAGGCAAAGGTTCTAGAGGTGAGTTGGTTCTGGGAGCACTCGCAAATGCACTGCTGTGCTGGTCATAGCTTTGCACAACATACACTCAAACCACCTCATTCATCTTTTCCTGCTCATGAAAGCTTATTCCACACAGGTAAGATAGTCCTAGGTACTAATCTGACATGCACCCAGATCTTAGTGATCTTTGGTAACAAATGACTTGGGACATACCTACACCAAGAATAAATCATAATTAAGGCAAACTAGAGTGTCAGGGGCAGCCTTGCTTATACACTGAAGGCCTAAATCAGCAATAGGCCTAAGTCACCTAACACAAAGTCTTGGGTCTCTATGGAAAAACACTGAACACACAGCTATAAGATATTGTAAACAGGCAGCTTTGGTGGAAATTTACCAGCCTGGATGAGAACAAGTAGTCATAGGTCCTGTGTAGCCTTGGTGGATAGTACCAACTTAGATAAGGACAAGTGAATCATAGACAGAGTCATAGTGACCTGTCCCCTCAACCTTCACCCAGCTGACACTCTGTTCTGGAAATATCTGTACTCCCCCTGAACACCTACGCTCCTGCGTCATCCCCTTCCCCACATCCTGCCTTATTGTGTATATAACCCGTGTGAAAAAGTAAAATTGGCGGTTTGATCAGCCTATAGACAAAACGCTGTTCTTTGCATCTGCCTGTTTCCCCCCACTCAAAAACAAAACAAAATAACAACAACAAAAACCAAAACTTCATGCTCCTCAGGTGTGGCAGCATACACACAAAGTGTCTCCCCTGTACACTTAGCACACAATTCCATTATTTCTATAAATTGTGTGTGTGTGAGGGGGGGTTACATTTTAAAGCTTTCCTACTTCTCAGATCTACTTACTGTTTAAGATCAGTAACGGTTCTAAAGACACTTCTGTGTCACATACTTCTCATATATTTCAAAGAACTTACAGTCAATGAAAACAATACCTTCCCATTAGCAGAGTTTATCACTGAAGTCCATAAAGGAAAGCAGACCCTCACCAACACAATACTGTAGTGTCTCTAAGCTACTTCTGCACTAGTTACTTATTTTATCCCAAGACCAGGCTTTCCTATACACCCACAGTGAAGCAGGAACTGAGGGACTTACAGTACGAGCCCAAGCTCAAACCCATCCCCCACACCAGCTCTCCCTTTCTTCCATTGCACCACAGTACTCTCAAACCTCTTCCTAATTTACTTTCCTAAAAGCTGAAGGATCCAAGTTCCTACTCCTGCTGGGACGGCAGGACAATATTCTAATAAACCATTGTAAACAATGGAATCTGCCTCTGGGAGAAGACAGGTCCTTGTGTCTTTCCTGAGAGGTTAATCACGTGGGGCAGATCAGGGATCTAGCTAGTGGATCACTCCTGGGAAGGCAGGTTTACCTTAACATATTGTGTGCTTTCCCAGAATCTCTTCGCCCTGGTGTAGTCCCTGGGAGCCACTACACAATCTGAGGTTCAGCTAGGTCTACCCGACTCTGCAGATGTAAGGATTTCTTTTTCTTCTCCCCGCCACAGCCTCCTCCGAGTGCTGGCAGGAACCTGGGTGTGTTTTTAGTTCCCTAACAAGCATTCCGGGCTTCCTTGCTCTTTTGCTAAAGCCCTGACCTCTTACTGCCTAAACTCAAGCTAAACAGCCATGTTCCTTCTTTTTTCTCTCTCCTTCCTTCCACACACCTTAGAGACTCATACTTGCCTTCCCTTTTAAACTCTACTAAACTGTTTTAATTGTAAAAGGGGACTCCAATTTCCATGTACTGCACTGGTTGGCTCTGCTGGGACCCCTCAAGACTTGTGGTAATA
The DNA here is from genome assembly GCA_021653895.1 of Mastomys natalensis. NCBI lineage: Eukaryota > Metazoa > Chordata > Mammalia > Rodentia > Muridae > Mastomys > Mastomys natalensis. The sequence goes on from JAJTUV010000150.1 coordinate 2,475,319, forward strand.
CTTCCATGCTGTTTAATATTTTTTCTAAATTATTTATTTACTTATTTTGTGTGTACTGGTGTTTTACCTGCATGTGTGTCTGTGTGAGGGTGTCAGATCCTCTGGAACTGGAGTTACAGACAGTTATGGACTGTCATGTGGGTACTGGGAATTGAACCCAGGTCCTCTGGAAGAGCAATCAGTGTTCTTAACCACTGAGCCATCTCTCCAGCCCTCCTGCCATTTACATTTTAATGAGACTTTTTTTTTTTTGTTTTTGTTTTTGTTTTTGTTTTTCGAGACAGGGTTTCTCTGTGTACTCCTGGCTATCCTGGAACTCACTCTGTAGACCAGGCTGGCCTCGAACTCAGAGATCCGCCTGCCTCTGCCTCCCAAGTGCTGGGATTAAAGGCGTGCGCCACCACCGCCCAGCTGCCATTTACATTTTAATCTGCAGAGAAAATAAACCTATTCTGGCACCTCTAGATAGCATCAGCATGACAAGTGGTAAGAAGCCAATGAAAACAAGATATCCACGAGCAGTATCGCCTGCTAAATGTACAGAACCTTCAAAGCAAGAGGAAACAGCTCTCCACCAGTGTCAGTACAGAAGAGAGGACAGATGTTAACACTTCCCTCTCCCTCTCATCACACCAGCCACAGGCAGTGAGGCTGGGGCAGCAGCACTAGCAAAGGCAGTTAGAGACAACGTAGCTCTCAGTTCAAGGCCAGGGCTACTCAAAACAAAAAAGAGACACACTTTGGAGCTAACACAGCCTTGGGCTATTAGCTTTAGCTGAGCAAACTAAACTAAATTATCTAAGCCTCAACCAGCTCATCAGGAAGGAAATAAAAAAGGCGTTAATGTTATTTGCCCCAAGTAACAATTAAGTCAACATGGAGTAAGGGCTTCGAGGATGGGCTGCCAAACAAAACACAAACACAAGGGGTGGAGAAAAGTCATTTTCCTGGCTATCATCCAGCTGTCTGGACTGGTTCTGGGTAGTGTTAAGAACAGAGCATTCAACCTGATAGCAGGATCTGCACCCCAACACCCCTCCTATCCACCCCCACACCCCTTAACTGGACAAGACCCAGTCTGTCACCCTAAGTTTTCTCTTAGCCACTTTCTGCTAACATGTACCCAAAATTAACATAAAGAGGACAGAGAAAGGACTCAAATTTACAGAAAACAGCAACTTTCTTCATCCTTACCTGCTCCTTAGAAAAATATGCTTTGCTTGTTTAATTATTTTTTCTAGGAGTCCTTCTGTGGACTGTATTGAATTAATTTCATTTTTATCAAAAGCTTGAGGTCCTGAGAGTCTCATTCTTTTGTGGCCAAAGGGAGCACTTGCTGGGTGTGGCATCACGATGGAACTCAAGGTCTGTTTATGAAACTGAAAAAAAAAAAAAAATAGCCACTTTTAATAACCAATACCCATGTAATAAACATGATAAAAATGTTTAATCAAAGGTGGGTTCAAATTATTTTTGGAAACAGTGAAAGTAATAAGTGAAAAGTCATCTTGTCAAACGTAATAGTAACGCCTTTGATTTTAGTGTTCAGGAGGCAGACACCAGCCTGGTCTACACAGGTGCTGCAAGTCAGCCGGGGCTACGCAGTGACGTCATCATCGTCACAATCACCTTGATACAGAGAGAAATGCACTCAGTGACCATGTGCAAGATTCAAGTCTACAAAGAGGTAGGCTCCTTTGAACTGTAATTTTTATTTTCAAAGTTTAAATTACAAAGCATTCTTCATTAAGTCTCATCTCATGATCAGTTAGTTAATCAACTGTCCTAGACTGCCTGGCAGAACCCCAAGAAACATGGAATGGTGGGATTGGACTGAGAGCCTCACCTCTCCACCCTGAGGGAAATCCTCAGTCTAAAAACCTAAACCTCTGGCTTTTATACCATTACAATCAACAGAACTCCATCCTGGGAATGGGGGTCAGGGGCAGGGGTGATGGGAGGCTGGGGTCTCAAAGGACAATGTTGGACAGCCCAGGCCTCTCCACCAGAGACATGTGCTTCCCATGATAACTCCAGAACCTGCTGTGTATCCCTACAAGATCTTCTGGGCCCAAGGACTGTGTACTGATGATGTCTGGCACACAGCAGGCTCATTCATACCAGGCAGGGGCACCACTGCTGCACATGACTGAGCCTCAGTGGAAGGCTTGTTCACTGCTCTGCTGTGCTCACACTGCAGAGCCTCGCTGAAGTTGGTACCTCTCTGATCAGCAGGTGCAAGTTGTGCTCCAAGACATAGAGGTGATCCTCCTGACCAGGCTTCTCTGTAGCACATTTCTGGGACTTCTTATCATCTGAGGAGTGGCACAGAGAAATGGACAACTGCAAGCCTGTGTAGAGAGGTAGGACAGATGCAAATAAACCAAGAACTGGACACTGAGGCCATCCTCACAAGAGACAATCACCACGCATTCTCAAGAATCTGAAGTGGGCCATCAGGCCTCACGTGAGCACCTCGACTCCAATGACCTCCTTTACTTAACATGATAAATCCTCACAGGCTTGGACAACAGTGATATTCCACAGACTATACTGTGGCTCTGATCCTCAGCTGTAACTCAAGAAGACTGGGGACAACTCTCAATGCTTGGGTTTTACAAACATAGAATCTTTTTGTTTTTTTGGTTTTTTCGAGACAGGATTTCTCTGTATAGCCCTGGCTGTCCTGGAACTCACTCTGTAGACCAGGCTGGCCTTGAACTCAGAAATCCGCCTGCCTCTGCCTCCCAAGTGCTGGGGTTAAAGGCGTTACAAACAGAATCTTAAAAACAAGCTTTTCTAGTTATATATCAACAACAAGTTAGGACCTAGTTTTGCCAGGCTCTCTTTTCCCTGCTCCTAAAAGCATAGGGCAGAGCTGTTCGTGTCCAACCCTAAACTAACAAGTATGCAGCCACTGACAACTGATTTCTAGGTTAAGCTTGACTGCTTCTGAACAAGAATTTCTGAACAAATTAGGAATATTCTATTTTTTTTTTAAGTTGGTACCTCATTTAGAAAATGTAAGTATCCTTGAAACAAATGCCACTTGACAGCACTGCTGCTGCCTGAAACCACAGCACCACAATTTTTAACATATGCCATGAAAGCCCAAGACGCCACCCTCGGTCACAGAACAGAGGGGGCAGCACTGCTGGCTTTCCTGGCTGCCATGATGCACAGCACACCCACCCCATAAAGTCCTGCTTGCAGGTTTCAGCCGGCTGCCTGCTCTTACTTGGAAAGGGCTGAGAGATGATCTGATTTTTCACCACAATGTGAGGGATCTGAGACTTAATCTGAACGGCTTCCCGAGAGAGCTGTGCAAAAATTTCCTTACAAAGAAGAACATTTTGTGCTGCTTCTAATTTTGTCTGCCAGTGTGGGGAACCTGAAAGACAGAAGGCATGTGTATCAAGCCATCCAGCCAGATCATATATACAGCTGCACCAATAATGACCTCACTTCATAATCAAAGCTTCAGAGAATACTGCTATAACCTCTGTTCAAACACAAAGTCTCACTTTAAAAAATTCCACAATTTCACAGATGCAAACAAACTTTTGGTCATTTTTTCCTCCTCTTCCTCTTCTTCTTCCTCCTCCTCCTCCTCTTCTCCCCCCTCCCCCACCTTTCTCTGTCTCTCTCTCTCCCCTTCCTTTTTCTACTCAAACTCTTCTTCCAAAGCCTCTTTCCTGCATGCATGTGTGTGTGTGTGTCAGAGTTTGTAGCTGCTCATATGAACATGAGGTTATTTACAGGAATATAGGCAGCTAATCAGTAGCTGCACTTTAGAGGGCCAGAGGTCCTAGTGAACACAGATAAGCACCGGAAAATCCATGCAAAGTTAAACATGTAGGCTTATGTCTTCAAAGGAAGAAGTTTACCTGTCTTCCTCCTGGAATGCTAGGAAAGGATGTAGTTTACAACCTGGTGATCCCATAGAGCCAGGCTCCACCCATATACGCTAGAATACTGTTTTGTTTATCCCAGACCCTTTCCCCTAAACCTCAAACATTGCTTTTAAGTCCATTAAACATTAAACACATCCTTATGAGATGTCACTTGCGCTTTACATCAGCCTAAGTGACTTTTGTGTTATCTTAGGGCCAGGCCAATCCTGACACCTACAGGCATTATGTTTACCTCAGTCAAGTTCCCTAGACCCTAAATCTTGGGCACTGTTTCTGAGTCAACAGTACCCATCTTTATGGAAGATGCCATATGTACTTTTAAAGAGTTTCAATGTAAACATGTCTTAAGCTTTGTTGTACACATGGCACTGAATTACTTATCATCAGAAAACTTTTTTTCCAAAATTGTGCTGTACTTATATGGTTAAAATAAACTGTCTGGTGTCAGACTCTACAAGTTTGAACCAGTGATATCAAGCTGAACAGAGTTTCAGTCTTACTCATTTGTATAATTTTGATGCTGGCTGCAATGCCTGCAGGGACTCCTGTCTGCATCACCTTGCCTAGAAACTATTAGCAGCCTGCAGTCCCTCAGTAAGGGTGAGGCCTCATGAGCCCTCAACCACCCACAGTGGAATGATGGGGCCCAGTCAGGTACAAATCTGCAGCAGGTAACCACGGCCAGAGTGCACGAGTGCATGGCTGGGCCGTGACCAGAAGACAGTGCTTCTGAGCACTCCTCCCCAACCTCTACATGCTTAGTGTCTCCACTTCCTGTCTAGTATACTTCAACCTACAAAAATATATAGCTATTCACTAGTGCTTTATTTTTTAATAAAAAGTACATTTCCAGAAGCAAGCATGGCATTTCATGCCTGTAATTTCAACATGCAGAAGGCCGAGGCAGAAGGATTATGAGTTTAAAGTTAAAGATTGTCTCAAAAAAACAAACACAGATGGCAGCTCTTTAAGAAACCCACATCCACATTTTGGGGTATCTTTCTTCCTGAGCATCCTCCTTCTCTTAACTCTCAGTGCTTAAGACATCTTCAATAACCACCAACTTCCTATGGTTTCCACAGCAAAGGTCTCCTTTCCTCTCTCTTTACACTTGGCTTACTGACTAGGTGAGTGTAGAATGGAGTATAGACACCATGACATACCTGGCTTGGATTTGGGCAAAGGTCTCTTAAAAAGGTTAACTGTGCCAAGATCACCAATGTCTGGAGCCTGTTTCTGAATAGAAACCTACAGAACATGAAAATCGTTAGCAAAGTGGCTTCAGGGGAATTGCCAAGAAATAACTTGAAAACCTCTAATCAGTACCTTGATATACGCAGACCCCTCTAAATCACTAGGAATCTGGACATCTAGAGGGCAGTAATCTTCTGGTATCTTTTTATCCAAGTCAATGTCTGTATTCTTTATCACTTCAAAGGTACCATGATGGGGAAAGAGAGAGCCTAATTGGGTATTAAATATCAAAATAATTAACATAACAAATTAATTTAATACAGATTATCAAGTATAACACTTTACCCCCACATCACTAAAATATGAATTCTTTCCATTGGAAATGTGCATGCTGAGAGGGAGGCACTTGGAGGCCTAGGCGGGAGGGTCAAGAGTTCAAGGCCAACACTGCCTACATGAGACCCTATCTTGAAAATTCCCAGACAGGCTAGTCTTACTGTAGTAGCTACATTGAAGAGAAAGTTCAAAGACAGCTCAAAAGTTAAGGTTTGGAGTCCAGTGGGAGATGGCCAAACAGTCCTGCTGGGTGAGTCAAACCAAAAAGGAAGTAGAAAAGAGGTAGAGACAGGTGACTCTACAGTTTGAGGTCAGCCTGGTCTGTATAGGGAATTCCAGGCCAAGGAGAGCTACACAATGAGATCTTGTCTACAAATAAAACCAAACAACATAAGACTTGGTGAGCATGGTGATGCACACCTGCACCCGTCTTAAAGACATCACTGTAACCTGACCTCTACAGACTGACTATACAGTATTCTCTTGGAGTTTTGATAAAATGAATTCAGCATCAGAAAGACAAAGCAGCAGTGCTCAGAGTACTATTTTCAGCCAGCTCCTGTACTTTGATGTGCAGCACGTCCATGCATGTCAGAAATCTAAGTAACGGTTACACTGTTAGTGGATGGTTAAGTGCAATGCCTGTCTAATAAGAAAAGACATTCAGGATCTTCTTGCAATTAAAGAGAGCAACTAAATTCTTCCATAATCTCAAGGGATCCGCCCAAAGAGAAATTAAGTGTTTGCCCATAATTATTTTGGGTAAAGAAGTTACAATGTCTAAAACCAGAAAGCACCAATTTATCTTGTAGTGGGACTCACATCAGTGCTGGGGCCGTGAGCCCAGACTGTGTTTTAGTAGCAGCCTGACTTTGGTACAAGGAATCTTCGACATCTCTAGTACTGTTCTCAAGCATCCCAGCAGGACTTCTCTGCCATCTCCTGGACTCCAAACCTTAAATATGCTGCCTTTGAACTTTCTCTTCAATGTAGCTACTACAGTAAGACTGGCCTGTCTGGGGATTTTCAAGATAGGGAGGGTCTCATGTAGGCGAAGTTGACCTTGAACTCTTGACTCTCCCACTTCTATATCCAAGTATTAGGACTCCATCCAGGTGTGTGACACCAAGCTCTGCCAAGAGTGGTTTTGGCTTAGGGGTAAAGACATTAAATATCACTGTCCAACAGGGAGCTGAGAAATGATCACGGCAGGCGGCTAGGAGACATCACACAAAGCAGTCTCTATGGTCAGATGTCTGTACCTGCACTTCTGTAGCTCAGGTCACCCAGGATCTTGTCTCCCACCTTCCTCAGTTTCCAGTGTTGCCGTAGTCTCAAGAGCTCAGAATTGAAGTCTCGCTGGAGCTTATTTTCCTGGTTCTCAGCCACTGACTTGGTCAGTCTTTCTGCCCCCTTCAGTAGGATTTGAGCTGCTCCAGCAAGGGACTTCTTCTTAGAGATCAGCTGCAGTGTCTGTGGACTCTAGCAAAAAATAACATAGCATGTTTTCTATCAAAAATGAGTTCCAAATTATCTTAGATACATTTAAAACTACATATTTTCTCAAGCAGAAAATGTTTTTTTTTTTTCTTTTTTTTTTTTGGTTTTTCGAGACAGGGTTTCTCTGTGTAGCCCGGGCTGTCCTGGAACTCACTCTGTAGACCAGGCTGGCCTCGAACTCAGAAATCCGCCTGCCTCTGCCTCCCAAGTGCTGGGATTAAAGGCGTGCGCCACCACCGCCCGGCTAGAAAACGTTTTACTTGGAAGAAAAGTTGTGATTAAACAAACCACACACACACACACACACACACACACACACACACACACACACACACACAGACACGAAGGAACAGAGATGACAGTTGGCAAGGGGCTTGCCATGCAAGCATGAGGCCTGCTGAGTTCCATTCCCAGCTCCCACATTCAACCCAGTGCAGCAACATGAACCTGGCATTCCAAGCCCAGGGAAGGACAATTCTGGAGGCTTTCTGGCCAGTCAATCTGGTCAACTAGTGAATCCTACCTTCAGAAAGAAAAACTGACTCAAAAATATAAAAATTCAGAGAGAACTGAGAAAGATATCTAGGGTAACTTCTGACTTCTACATCCTTCCATGCACACACACACAAATACATACACAAAAACGTAATGAATAAATGTAGAAGGAATGAGCAGATGGTGAAGTAACATACCAAGACTTTGAAAAAAAATTTTCCCTTGCATAACTTTTTTTAAACAACAAACGTAACCTGTTTCTTGGCAAGTTTACAAAGTGACCTTAAGCTAAATCACCATAGTGGCCCAGAAACGAGAATTCAGTAATACACCATTTAGGGCAAACTAGGCTGGAGCCCTGTCCAGCTCCAACCTGTGCATGCCTTTCTGTGGCACCCATACTTCACATTAAATTCCACCCCCGTGCTTAGATGTAACTACACAAGGAAACCAGCATCTATATGGTACACATCAACACCAAGCTTACAACTGACATAAGACCATATAGGGGCCTCCAGTACTTTTGAAAACTCGACATGTATCAGTCTGAAGCACTGCATTAACTACACTCACTGACGGAAGCTGTGGAAAAGCGACTGCAACTGTGTGTACCACCACCAGCTTTGTGTTTCACTGAGTAGCTACACTCCCACATGTCTGACAAGTGCAGGTCGTCTGACAGTAGAGTGTATCCAGAACCAAAGTGAAAAATTATGCATGAGTAAGTTTCACAAAAAGGCCCCAGCCTTCTGCAATTATACTACTCTGAATTCCCACCACCTCACCTGACCTCACGGACTAGCTAAGTTGGTTGGGCCTGGTTAGTACCTGGATGGAGAGAGGCCACACTCTTCTCTATCTACATAAGGAGCCAGATTCAAAGATACTCCTCATCTGTGAAGTGCTCAGTCCTTCCATCTTTGCCAGGACTTAATTTTTCTCTTTCCTAATACTAATGCTTTATTAGCCGGGCGGTGGTGGCGCACGCCTTTAATCCCAGCACTTGGGAGGCAGAGGCAGGCGGATTTCTGAGTTCGAGGCCAGCCTGGTCTACAGAGTGAGTTCCAGGACAGCCAGAGCGATACAGAGAAACCCTGTCTCGAAAAAACCAAAAAAAAAAAAAAAAAAAAAACTAATGCTTTATTATGTGTACATGTGTGTCTGTGCATCTGAAGAGGTCAGGGGGTATCAGATCTCCTGGAGCTGGAGCTACAGGCAAGTTTAAGCTGCCTGATGTGGGTACTAAGAATGGAACTCAGGTCATCTGCAACAACAATATGTGTTCTTAATCACTGAGTCATTGCTCTAGCTTCTGGATTTAATTTTCAACAAAGTAAAAGGGAGCACAATGCACACAACCAAATACTGGTCCTAGGACTTAAAGATGTTCAGTTAAACGGCACACATACCTGTTTGGGAGGCAGCGCATCCTGAGAGACAGGGTCCAGAGTCATGAACTTTTTGTCCCTGACAATACTGAGGACATCATAGAGAACACACATCTCTGTGAGGGCACTTCGCAAATTGTTTCTCACCGAGTCCCAAGGCCACAGAGAAGGCTGGAATTTTACCAACCCTAAAAAACAGAAAGGAAAACCAGAAACACATGTGTACTGGTTACACTGAATACAAGACAGAAGAAGGCTCATAGAGGTTTACAAGTGTGAAAAGGAGAAATGAGTTCTCTTACAAACTGCCCCTCCTTCACCTCCTCCTCATATCCTGTCTTGAACTGCTAACATTTAATACTCCTTTTACGGCAAAACAAATGCTAGTCTAATTTCCACAGGCCCAAAACTGTCATTAAGATATCTTAGGTGGCCACTCGAATCTTTCTGAACCTAGGGCTTCATTCATCCCAGATAAACACTGAGCTATATCTCCAGGCCCATGTAAGCCTTTAAAATAACCTGCTTCCTTCCAACATTTAGAACTTGAATACCTGTAGCAAATTCCTGAACTGCAAAACAACAGGCAAAGCCCCAAATGGCCTACAACACCAGCATTACTATTGGCTGCATGAATATATCTTCCTTTTAATCAACTTCTAATACATGCTCACTCTACGGAGTTCACGATAAAGGATCAGGGAGTGAAAGTCAAAAGTTTTCTTTTAATCTCAGGCTTGACTCTCCTCTCTCCTGAGACATAACCATTCCTAACAGTTGGGGTGAACCCTTCCAAAGCTTTTCCAGCTAATTTAACACATACCTGCCCATTCCTTTAGTTGCTATGTCCTTAGAGATATCTCAACCCAGAATATAGGACCTATTCATTCTTTCACACATTTCAAGATATGTGGAAGCCTGGAGGCAGCCATTTAAGCCTGTCACTTAATAGGTCAAATGCTTCTAACTATGGCAGTACTGGATCTCAATACACACTTATGCTCTACAGTTCTTTCTGTAGGTGGGGGTTTTTCACGGATCAAATATGATACACATTTAAAATTTTGCATTTAAAACTACTGAGCTAATCTGCCCTTCCAACACAGGATAAATACAATGTTGGGTTTTTTGTTTTTTTTTTTTTTTTAAGATTTATTTGATTTAATGTATGTGAGTACACTGTGGCTGTCTTCAGACACACCAGAAAGAAAAGGACATTGGATCCCATCTCAGATGGTTGTGAACCACCATGTGGTTGCTGGGACTTGAACTCAGGACCTCTGGAAGAGCAGTCAACGCTCTTAACCGCCGAGCCATCTCTCCAGTCCCCAATGTTTTAACTTTCTGCCAAATTTATGAAAACTACATTTAAATTTTTATTTATTTATTGAAATGGTGTCTCACTATTAGTTCGTGCTTTTCATAAATCTGACTTCCTTTGCCTGGCCAATTGCCACACTAGACACGAACATCCCCACTTAAACCGACTCTGTCACATCACTTAATCAAGAACTGTGGTTTCAAAATTTTTGTTTCTTTGATAAGAAGAATCGGAAATCCAGTCTAGCTGCTTCTCCAAATTCCCCTTTCAGTTTTGTTTCTTTATAATTCATTCACCTCAAAGTTTCAGTGGTATCTTTAGGTATCACTTTTCTCCACCTAAAATCAGCCCCAAAAGCTTTCAGCTGTTCTAAAAAAAAAAAAAAAAAAAAAAAAAGGCGATTGCCAGGCTATACATGACACCTTGTCCGGACTAGGTCGGCCTTCCCACTGCTATCAATACAGGGCACCCACCACAAAACACACTTTACTCCTAGGGGAGACCCTGGGGCAGAATCAGCAACGAGGGCGAAGCCTCACCCTCCTCGTCGTCCTGGTCGGTCCCCGCGCCCCCCCAGTCCGGCGCGTCGCTGTCAGGCCCCGCCGCCTCCTCCTCCTCAGAGCCGGAGCCCTGGCTGAAGTCGATGCGCTGCGCCAGGCGCGCCAGGTTCTGCGACATAGACAGCGGCTGCAGGTACGTCTCGGTGCCATCAAGGCCCACCTCCTGCACCTGCTTCTCGCAGGCCGACTCGATGCTGATGCGCACAGCTCGCACGCCCGACATGCTGGCGGCGGCCTGCGGGCGACCCGCGGGAGACTCAGAAACAGAGCACGGACACAGAAAGCTGGACACCAAGCTCCCCGAAAGCCCGACGCGACGGCCCGGCCGAAAACCAACCACCACCGCCGCCCCAGAATCCTCCGCGTAGCGTCTCGCGGAACGCTATGAGCAGGCGCGGAGGGCCAGATGCCCGGACACTTCCGGTATGCTGCACGCGAGAGCCGGAAACTTCCGTCTGACGGAGGCGCGCCGCAGCACTGAAAGTAGTGTGTGCTCGTGTAGATACGCTGGGCGTTGTAATTTTTGTTTGTTTAGTTGGTTGCTTGGTTTTTGAAATAACTTATTTCTTATTGACCTGATAAATTTGTTGATTGGTTATTGAGACACGCGGCTTCTTTGTTAGTTGGTTAGTTATTTGATTTTTGGGACACGCAGCGTACCCACCACACCACTCCCATTGATTCAGTCTGGGACCCAGTCCATGGGATGCGTCCACTCACTTTCTGGTAGGTTTTCACTTCCTAGTTAAATGTACAAGTAAGGGCTTTACATTTATGTAAACATTCACAAAGACACCGTATAATTCGCAGCTGTTGGAGTCTCTCTGATTTCCAGCAAAATGACTGAGTCAAACAGCTAGCAGCACTACCATCCAGACTGCACCAGGTGTCTTAAAGGCTCCAAGAACACTCAGATATGCCTACACAAAAGATTGCAGCTGATTGTCCTGGCCCAGTAGGCACAATTTGGGCCAGGACTTGGTGCAGACCACTGTGACTAGTGGCTTAATGACAAAATGGAGAGCTATGTTGTCTCCTCACACTGGTAACATACACTCACATAGTCACAGACATGTACACACAAGGACAAAAGACACCTGTCTTCAGCCAAATGGCTGTGATTGGCCCAAATACCCTTCATGGGCTGTATGAGCAGGCTGCTCCTCAGGTGACCCACCAAGAGGCATTCTCCTCATGGTGTTAGGATATCAGGTCCAGCCATGCCTTTTACTGGCCTTTCCCTACTTACTTTCAACATGCAGGCTGCACCAGAAAAAGCAAGGAACACTAGCTGGTTGGCGACAGTGCCCCACAGCTTGATAGGTACTAACCCCCCTACTTCCATCCAGTGATTTTGTTTTGTTTGTTTAAGGGTCTCTCTCTGTGTAGCCCTGGCTGTCTTGGAACTCACTCAGTAAACCAGGCTGGCCCTTGATAGCACTTTGAGTCTAATCTTGGGCTCCTGAACAACCTTGCCTTGTCTAGAAGTCATTTGTCAAGTCCTTGGGCCCTTGCTTCCCACTACAAAGTGTAGGTGGAGGCCTTAGCAAACCTGTCTGACAGCTGTAGAAGCTTCTGACTTACTATTGACAGTGTCCACAGGCCTGCATCCCACTGGCAGTGCTGGTGCAGCCACTAAAGCTTTGGAGAGTCCATGTCACTACCCACTGCTGTCAGACACTGAGGGAGAAGGCTGCTGGAGGCCAACTTTTAACAAGGAAGTGGAAACATTAGAGAGTTCCAGTTACCATGTACCCCTCACCCTGCCCCCCAACACTGTCACCACTCATTACTGTCTGATATTGAGGGAAACAAAAGCTTCTGAAGACCAACATTTAACAAGCTTGCCTACCCAGGATCCATCCGGGCAGAGCAGAGAGCACTTAGCCAGTTGAACACTGAAGAGTGTCAGTTCTTCCACTTGGCAGTCCAATCTCTGCAGGTAAATGTGTGTATATGTGTGTCTGTGTCCATCCCCACATGCACGTGTCGGTGCTATGGAGATCACAAGAGGGCACTGGACTCCCTGGAGCCGTCGTCACAGCCACTTGTGAGCTACCTGATGTGGGTGGTAGGGAGTAGACTCGGGTCCTCTGGAAGAGCAACAAGCACTGTGGAGCCATCTTTCCAGCTTCTGATTCTACTTGTGATGCTTGATGTCCGTGGGAAAGGCAAAGCTCATACAGGAACTATTAAAGCAGTCTTTCCTTATTCTGTCAGGCCATTGTTTTCAGACAGGCCTAGTAGCCCTCCTGATCTCTCTGGAAACCTTCCTTGTGTTAGAATTAATACCTTGTAGGTATGTGATTTCATTAGTCTTGATATTTGAATCAAATTATGGAAGCGAATCTGTCCTCTCAGCGTGGGACCCCACGAGGAAATAAAATTCCTTTTATGCTCCACCCCTGCTGCGTTTCTCTTCACATAGTAATATGTTAATCACATATTTGTTTGGTTTCTCCAACTAAACATATCCCAGAACCTAGTGACATATCTGGCATACTCATCCACCTACCCGGCAAATATTTACCATATGCTTATTTTGGCACTGTGCTACAATGGTGAGTTAATTCGTCCCTCAGCTCCAGAGTACAGGGTGAGATAAGAGAGTACTAGCACTAGGCTGGGGTGCTAAGTGGATCAAGCCCTTGTACAAGTGTGAAGATTGGAGCTTGGATCCCCAGAACCCACATAAAAAGCCAGGTGGGTGTGGCAGCTCGTGTATTCTCAGTGCTCACAGAGGTAAAGACAGGATCGCCCTGACTAACTAGCATACCTAAGTCAACAAACCTCAGTATGTAAGGTAGAGAGAAAGCAAAGAGACTGGACATACTGCTGCCTTCCATATGAACATGCACTTACGTCGTGGACATGCAAACATGTAGCACATACACACACATTTAAAAAATAGTAATATTGTTTTTGTTGAGGTATTAGAAGAAACTATCAGCTGATCAGCTGGGCAGTGGTGGCTCACACCTTTATTCCTAGTACGTGGGAGTCAGAGGCAGGGAGATCTAGGGACCAAGACCAATCTATTCTACAGTGTGAATTCCAGGACAGCATAGAGACACTCTTGTCTCAATAAATAAACAAAAAATAAATGAGCGAGAAAAGAAAAACAGTATTAAATGATTTTACTCAGTTTCACCTCAAAAATCATGTTTAATTAAAAATAACACTGTTATTAAAAATAATACAAGGCATGTGCATTACAAAGTAAAGAATCAGAAAACATTCAGGGCTTAGTTCTAAAGAGTTCCTAGACCCACATCTTATTGCCATTAGCAAAGTTGGAAAGTTGATTTCTGGCTAATGATCATCACAGGTTCTATGATACAGAACAGCAAGGAGTTTTCTAACCATCATCACCATACGCTAACCGTTAGCGCTCAGTAATAGTGTAATATCTTTTGAAAAGCACAGAAAGATTCCTTGAATGTAGTCACTTTGGGAAGAGGAACAAACAGGTCTCTGGATTCCCATCTCTCCCCAAGTCCTGCAGAATCCATGTTGGGTCCTGGCATGAGGTTCAAGTTTAAGTAGAAGGCATGAGGTATGCCTAACTAAGCAGGTCAACCTGTGGTCCGCCCACCACCATTGTCTAGGCTCCTGTTTGTCCTGAGAGCTATGTGACATCTCTTTCCTGGAGACAAGTTCCTCCTCTGGCTGGCACCAGGTCTCAGCCTTTTCCTTCTCCTGACGTGAAATTCCTGAGGGAATTCCATTGTCTTGTGGTCCATTGTCTCAACAGTCCATGTAGCCAAAGAAAGGGCAGGTACAAAGGTGTCTCTTTAAGACACCACACACTAAGAGAGTGGTTTTATATCTCACGATGGAGAGTGGCCGAGTTCAGTGTTTTGTTTTGTCGCTGTTTCTTTCCTTTCTTATCTTGCAAACCGTTACTAAGGTAAAACTGTTGGATAGAGACCTAATTCAGGAAGAGCCTGGCTAGTCAATGTTACTAACATCTGTGGAAGGCAGCTGCAGACCTCTGAGTGTGAGGAGTCCCCCAAGTGCTGAGAACATAGTACACTGATTTCCAGAGTGGGCTTTTAAAACTCAGTGCAAAGATTCCACACTGTTGTGTCTAATACTCAGTAATAATCCCTTAGCCCTTGTGAGATGAACTTGAAAAATCTAGTAATGCCACCCAAATGTAAGTTCTTCCTAGACAGCAGGAATAAAGGAAGGTCCTTGTCCATGTTCATATCTGAGGTATGAAGAAAAGGTAGGCTTTGCTGGGCTATAAAGACATAAAACTGGTTTACTAAAGGGAGCATATAGGAAAGTGAGCATCTCAATTAGTTATCTATGCTCCCAATAATCTCCTTCACATGAAAATGCTAAATAATATAAGTATCATATGTCCACAGCCTTGCATTTCAAATGCCATAAAAAAATAGTGCTATGTTTAGTGAAATTACTTTCATTGGCTGTGCAGTGGATTAAGGTAGGGCCTTGGCTTGCTAGGGAAGTTCTCTCTCTCCTCCTCCACTATATTTTTTAATTACTATCAGTTGCTGGGTTAGTAATTTAACCTTAGCTAACCATTAAACCAGCTGCTTTAATCCCTCCCAAAGGTATGGGTCTCTTTGGGCTGATCAATTCGGTAGAGGAACTGTGCAGGTGAGAAGTAGCCAAGATACTCCACTGTGTCTGGGGTGGTGTCATAGTGGTAGTGTCCACCTTCTCCATGATGACTGAAGAAATGTGTGTGCTCCAGTCGCAAATCCAGACCCTAGGACAGCAGGCAGTCTGTTAGTACGGATTCAAATTATTTTGAATACAGGGTATTTAAGGGAAAGGAGAGAAGCCTTTTGTTACTTTTTCTTAAAGTTTTTTTTTTCTCTTTAAGACAGGAACTTACTGTGGCTGAGACTAACTTTAAACTCCCAGTCTTCCTACTGTATCTTCTGAGTGACAGATCACAGGCATCTACCCTTAAACCTGCAATTAATATTTTGTAGTGCTGGTCCTTGACTGCAAGGCCTCATGCATCCCAGACAGGGGCTCTATCACTGAGCTACATCTGCAGCTGACCAGGTTTTAAGTAGGCAATGGACTTGCACTAAGGAAAGGCAAGGATGCAGGAGGGTACAGTCAGTGCAATCCCTAGAATCCTATCTTCTTTTTTTTTTTTTTTTTTTTGGTTTTTTGAGACAGGGTTTCTCTGTATAGCCTTGGCTGTCCTGGAACTCACTCTGTAGACCAGGCTGGCCTCAAACAGAATCCTATCTTCAAGGCAGCAGATATAAGCACCTTCCTGAATGTCCTTCCAAGAAGACTTTCACCATTTTTATTCAAACAGCAGCTTTCTATACACTCTTCTGCATATTGCTTATTCAAAAATTAACAATGTAGGGGGTGGAGAGATGCCTCAGTAGTTAAGAGCACTGGCTGAATCATCAGAGGACACATGTGCAATTCTCAGCCCCAACATGGCAGCTCACAACCATCTGTAACTCCAGTTCCAGGGGATCTGACACCCCTTCTGGCCTCCAGGGGCACCAGGCACACATGTGGCACACAGACTTACATGTAGGCAAAACATCCATACATAGAAAAGAAATACAACTTAATTTTTTTCTTCACAAACTTACAATATATTTTAAAGTTTCTGCCTATGAGAGATTAAGTGCTTTGGCTTTCTTTGATACTCTCTGGCGTTCTGCTCAGGGTCTCACTGTGTCACTGGACACATTTCCAGTATTTCTACTACTACGGAATGTTGCCCTTGGTAGCCTTTTAACTGACCACTGTGCAGCTTTGTAAAGATAAGATCTTAGATGGCAGCCACTGGCTTGAAAGGCCCACCAGTCAGAACTTTGGCAGACACTCTCTGAGTTGGCCCAGAGTATTTTTTTCTGGATGTAACATTAGGGTAGGATGAACACCAGTCAGGATGGCAAGAGACCTGCATCTTGTGCCTTATTATTATTAATTGTTGTTTTTTTGAGACAGGGTCTCACTGTGTAGCCCAGGACGGCCTGATCTCACAGAGATCCTACAGAATGCTGGAATTAAAGGCTTGTTCTGACACACCCAGCTCTTTCATTGTGTAGTAGCACAACTGCTGTGTTATTTAAAATGGCTGTTCTTTTACTTTCTTGAAGGTAGAGTCCGCTCTGCCAAACACTCTGTGTAGAAAGCCACATATCCGTCGTCTTTCAGGATACTGTCCATAAACTGGACATGGTGGCAATGCTTGTAACCTCAGCACCGAAGAGGAAAATGTAGGCAGAGGATCAGAAGTTCAAGGTCATCCTTGGCTACAAATGGAGTTGGTGGCCTGGACTGATGCATAAGGTTAAGGGGGAAAGAAGCCAGGCATGATATCACATGCTCTTAGTGCCACCAATTGAGAGGCAGAGGCAGGTGGCCTGGTCTACATAGTGAGTTCTGAGATAGCCAATAACATTAAGTCTCAAACCCTTAGACAACTGGTTGAGATGCCTATTTAACGTATAAAAGCAGACCTGGCTGCCAGGTTCTCCTAGTGTCTCTCAGTCCTTACCAGTTACAGGGTATGGTTGCCATACCCTGCCCTCTACCCCGAACTCTCCAGCCCAGGGCTAGGCTGTCCTTCTTCCAGTGGCTCTTTCCTATATCATCCAGCCCATTTTGGTTACCTGCCCCTTGCCCCACCCCACAGTGTTTTTTGTTTTTTTTTTTACCGTTTGCCCTCCTGGCTGCTGCACCTGCTTCCTCTCTTTCCCTCCCAACCCCACCTCCTCCTCACATGGCTCAGGGGCATGTCCACTTTGGACTCTCCCAGATGTCCCTGCCTCTGGCTTGCTCAAGCTTTTATCTACAGTAAACCTCCTCCTCCGACATCCTCATGGTGCATCCTCAACAAAAATCCAGATTACCTAATTCTAAATCAATATGAGGCTGGCAAGATGGTTCAGCTGGCAAAAGTGCCTGCTGCCAAGCCAAACAACCTGGGTTTGATCTATGTATTCACATAGTAGGAGAGAACTGACTCTCACATGGTGTTCTCTGATTTCCACCCATTTGTTATAACCGTCTCTCTCTCTCTCTCTCTCTCTCTTCTCTCTCTCTCTCTCTCTCTCTTTTCTTCTCTCTCTCACACACAACACACACACACACACAAACAAAATATTAAACGAACGAGTATTCCACCAAGCATTTTCACTGCATATAAAAGGAAGAAGAAAGACTCACCGGATCTTTGGAAACAAACACTGGTAGACAAACCAAAGGAGCCTTCATCTCATAGAAGTGTAGCCATTTATTGACAGCTTCCTCGGAGTTCAGTGGGCAGGAAGGAAACTCTGCAGGCTGCAATAAGAAATTGTAAAACAGCTGGGCGGTCGTGGCGCACGCCTTTAATCCTAGCACTTGGGAGGCAGAGGCAGGTGGATTTCTGAGTTCGAGGCCAGCCTGGTCTACAGAGTGAGTTCCAGGACGGCAGGGCTACACAGAGAAACCCTGTCTCCGGAAAAAAAAAAAAAAAAAAAGACAATTGGGAAAACAGGAAAATACTGAATATTAATGAAAAACGTGTGATCTCATTGTTACGAGTTTTATACTTTTCACTGAGTGCACTTTGGTATTGGTCACATATGGCAGTTTTTAAAGGGCTAGCCAACCAATCTGTACAATCTAAAACTTATTCCTAATTAATGAAATGAGACATTACTGTTTTTCTTTTACTTTTCACAGATGTGCAGTCTTCTTGTTGTACATGTTATGTGTGATTTTAATTTAATCTTTTTGTGATATTAGGAATTGAACCTAGGGATTTGTCCACTCTAGGCAAGTACTGTGCCACTGAACCATAGCCCCAGTCCCTCCCCATTCTAAAATACTTTTCCTCATTCAGTTCTGGGGATTAGAACCAGGGCCTCCTGCCATCTAGGTAAGTACTCTACCACTGAGCTGCTCGCCTTCCCCTTTCCAATCCCTTCACCCTAATCTTTAGATTTTCCTCAGTGCTAGGACCAAACCCAGGGCCTTGCTCATCTAGTCAAGGAGCTCCTCTGAGTTTCTCTGTGTTTGTCTGCACCTCATAACTGCTGCCAGGACAGCACGTGGGCGGGATAAGGAAACACTCCTCTACAAGTGGGCAGAGGCATCCAAGAGAATAAAAGTGTTTTTTTTTTTTTTTTTTTTTTTGGTTTTTTGAGACAGGGTTTCTCTGTTAGCCCTGGCTGTCCTGGAACTCACTCTGTAGACCAGGCTGGCTCCAACTCAGAAATCCCCTGCTCTGCCTCCAAGTGCTGGGATTAAAGGCGTGCGCCACCACCGCCGCTTGTTTTTTTTTTTTATAAAGATTATTATTTTACATATGAGTAAACTGTTGCTGTTATCAGATACACCAGAGAGGGCATCGGATCCCATTACAGATGGTTGTGAGCCACCTTGTGGTTGTTGGAAATTGAACTCAGGACCTCTAGAAGATCAGTCAGTGCTCTTAACTGCTGAGCCATCTCTCAGCCAAGAACTTTTTTGTAATAAGCTTAATCAAGGAGGTGAGAGAACATATATAGGAAACTATAAAATTGCTGAAAGAATCAGAGTGGGCCGGAATTTGGTTCACCAACTAAAGTGCTTGCATGAAGCATGGTGATTGAATTTAATCCTGAAATTTACAACAGAGAGAACCACTTAAAAACAAAAGGATTATTGGTGTGTATATGCTGATGGGGTGTGTGTACCACAGGCCCATATTGGAGGTCAAGGTAACTCCATAGTGTGTTTTCTCCTTCTACCTTAAATGGATCTGGCATAAACTCTTATCTCTAGGCTTCAGAGCAGGCAACTCTCAGCCTAAGGACAGACTTTTGAAGGTTGTCGTCTATCTTACATGTGTGCTTCGCATTCACACATACACACGTACATATACAACACAGAATTAGAATGGAAAAATACACCACATTTAGGGAAGACAG
Source organism: Mastomys natalensis (assembly GCA_021653895.1). Lineage (NCBI taxonomy): Eukaryota > Metazoa > Chordata > Mammalia > Rodentia > Muridae > Mastomys > Mastomys natalensis. The sequence goes on from JAJTUV010000150.1 coordinate 2,494,945, forward strand.
AGATGTCAGAAGATGGAGATGTCAGTGTCTGAAGCTAGCTAAGGACTTGACCCTGTGCGAAGGGTCTAAGCATTACAGTCCTTGCCTCCTGGGTGTAAGGCCTTGGATTCTAGCTTATTCTAGAACCACCCTGGCCCCCAAAGCAAAACTAATAACAAGACTCACTGTTGCTAGGGGTATGGCTCTGTGGTATTTGTGAGGTCCTGGGTTTGATCATCAACATGGCAAAGGGCAAAGCAGAGAAAGTCAATGTAATTGCTATTTAAATGTTAGTCTCACTGTGTAACTCTGGCGGGCCTGGAACCACAGAGGTCTGTCTGCTTCTGCCTCCCATGTTCTGGGAGTAAAAGCATGTACCTCCATATTAAGCTACTTAAATCTTACTGATTTCTTCTTCTTTTTTTTAAGTAGAAAAATGCACCTGAAATTTTAAAAACATTTTGTAAAACAAGTCAGAATCTTCATGTTTTAAGTTCTAAATGTACAGGTCTACTGCAATTGACGGTGCCAGGTGCACAGACAGGCATGTTTTACCTGTTACTTTCCATTGCTGTGATAAACCACAACCAATGGCAACTTGGTAGGGAAGGTGTTATTTTATCTTACAGCTTACAGTCCATTGTGAAGGGCAGTCAGGAGGCAGCGGAACTGAAGCAGAGGCCATGGAGGGTGCTCTTTGGCTTGTTCTCCATGGCTTGCTAGGCATGCTTTTTTATACCACACTGCCTATAACAAGCTGGGCCCTCCCACATCAGTTATTAATTTAGAAAATACCCCACAGAGTTGCCCCAGGCCAATCTAATGGAGGCAGTTCCTCAACTGTGGTTCTCTCTTCCCAGGTGACTAACTTATGTCAAATTGATAAAAACCTAACCAGAATGCATGTAGACCAATGTTACAGAATATAGAGAGGCCAAAAACAAAGCATTCCATGGGGTGGGGGTGGGTGCAAATGATTTTTTTCTTTAAAAAAATGTATTTCTTTTTATGTGTTTTCATGTTTTTCCTCCATGTATCTGTGTGCACCATGTGCATGCCTGGTGCCCACGGATCTCGAGATAATGAAGGTTATGAACCACTATGGGGGGGAATTGAACTCAGGACCTCTGAAGGAACAGCGAGTGCTCTTAATCACCGAGTCATTTCCCCTGCCTGGGTGAATGACTTTTCAACAAGAATACCAGTGCCAGCCAAAGGGAAAATTAGACACACACATGCAGAGGCGTGGGTCAAGGTAGACTCTGCGTAATATATAAAAGTTACCTTCAATGGGGAAAAGATAGAATGGCAGCTAAAATGCACAGAAAATATATAAAAACACAGGGGAAATTTTCTGACATGGGGTTGTTGGTTATGGTTTATTGGGGCATATGAAAAGTAAAATCTTGTACCATGAATGGTGGTATATATCTGTAATGCCAGCACTTAGCAGGCTGAGGCAAAAGGCTGGTCAATCCAAAGGCAATGCGGTCTGTGTAGTAAGTTTGAAGCTAGCCTGAGTTGTGGAAAGGTAGCTACTATGTGTATGCAGGCAGGGATGTAGCACTTACCATGATTGGGCTTTCACTTTCCCCTTCTGCACAATGAAGGTGCCTCCCATCCCCACAGGCTTGTCACCATAGTGCTTCTCCAGAGTCTGCCTCATGCAGCTCACAAAGTTAAGTTCTCCTGTCCTCCTCTTCGCTTGCACTTTAATGACCTGGAGAGGGTGAAATGGTGTACATAACTGCATAAACGATACAATTCTATGTGGATAACTACCTAAATGAACCATTATAAAATTACTGCCACCAGGTAAATATTCTTATTCATTCAGCACACAAAGATCAGAGTCAAAATGCCTCATTCCTTTCAAGTCTTAATTACATCACACACACACCAGCTATATGTAACTTCAACAGTCTTATTCATGAGTGACTGAGTCCTATTCTGAACTCTGGAGACCAAGGTGGTTCAGAAAGTTCATGGGTTACTGGGCTTAAAGAGCATTATCACATAGGGTAATAAGAGCTGAAGACACATTTCCAAGGTCTCACTTCCTGTAAAATTCTGGACAAGTTTTCCCTATGTTCTTGGGTACTTTTGCACCCCTATCTCATTTCTCAAGGCTGTCTCCTTTCACAAGTCTAGGCCCCCACAGGGTAACACTGAGATCATGCAGGCATGCATGCTCCTTGTCAGCTTCTTGCTTTTGTCGCCAACACTTCTAGCTCAGTGCAGGTCATACTGAAACAAATATCTAGTTTCCACCTGTAAGTAGGTCTAATCTTATTGCTTTATGCAGGTGATAAATATCCTAGATTTGTATCTTGTTACCTTTTACTCAGAAAAGTAGAGCATACAGATGCTCTGTTTACTAAGTAAATATTCTTAACTTTAGGTTTTAAAAAAAGACTTTGTTTTCTCTGTACTATTCTGCATCTTTTTTGTAAACTAAGTAGGTCATATAAAAATGTTGGCATTGGCACATCTGATTTTCTTGGGAGACCTCTATTAGGGACAATAGAGATCCTGTTTAGCTATCTGAGAAGAGTAAAGAATACTATGTTCTTAAGGGCATAATCACCTTGCCAGGTTGGCCCTCGCTGGCAAAAAGATTAGCCAGTAGTGCACATCCAAAATCGTGATATTTTTGGCTGTATTTCTCCAGCAGACATTCTCCATCTGCAGGATTTTTACGAGCAAAGTAACTTCCATTCACAGGTTGGTTGTGTTCACTTGCTGTTAGAACAACTGGCATGAACTGGAAAGGAAAAAAAAAATCAATGCTAGTGCATTCATTAATGACTTTTTTTTCTCTCAGATGTTAGGAGATTTTATCCGAGGTCTTTTCCACTATATTCACATATTGTAGTGGTGTTGGAGAATGCACCCAGGCCTTTGTTCATGCTAGGACAAGCTCTACCACTGGCTTACATTCCCTGCCAAATTCAAATTGTACTCAGACAACAACATGACCACTTCCTAGTGCCACTTCGGCAACAGCTTAACCTGGCTGTGGGATGTAGTGGTTTGGGGCTAGGGGTTTTGTTCCCTGGCTGCCTGCTTCCCAGCTGCAGTAAGGTAAGCAGCTGTATCCCACCATGCCTTCCTCACTGTGCTATCTCCACAAAGGTCCAAAACACCTGGAAGTCAACCCCGGATGGAAACTTCTGAAACTGTGACCTCAAGAGTGTCTCCTTTTAGTTGTCTGTTGCCAATATTTTGTCATAGCTGTAGACATTCAACACAAACGTTTTGTAAAATGCTTTTCTAATTTCCTTTTAGATTCATTTATTTTACATGTGCAAGTGCTTTGCCTACATGTATGTGTGGCATACCTGGTCCTCACAGAGGCCAGAAGGTGGCATTGGATCCCTAGAACTGGAGTTACAATCAGCTCTGACCTGCTGTATGTGTGCTGGGAACTGAACCTGGGCCCTCAGGAACAGCAGCCACTTAACCTCTGAACCACCTCTTCATCCCACTTATCTAAAATATTTACAGTATCTCTTTTTTGGAGACAGCCTCTTGCTGTGTATCCCAATAAGTTGCTGTGAAGACTATCTGGCATGGAACTCACAAATTTAGATATAATCCTCTTGCCTGAACTCTGGGATTACTGTGTCTACCACACCACCTGACAAAATGTCTTTTTATTTATTTATTTGCACAGGATCTCATTCTATGGTTCTGGCTGGCTGTGTAGACCAGGCTTGACTTAGACTTACAGTAATCCTCCTCAACCTCTCAAATATTAAGATTACTGGGATGAGTCATCGTGCATGGCTCACAATGTCTAATCGTAGGTTTTAACTTTTTTTTTTTTTTTTTTTTTGGTTTTTCGAGACAGGGTTTCTCTGTGTAGCCCTGGCTGTCCTGGAGCTCACTCTGTAGACCAGGCTGGCCTCGAACTCAGAAATCCGCCTGCCTCTGCCTCCCAAGTGCTGGGATTAAAGGCGTGCGCCACCAACGCCCGGCGGGTTTTAACTTTTTTTCCATCTTGCACACTGGGAAAATTCTATTACTGCTTCTGCAAGAGAAGTTGTGTAACCTCTGAAAAATGCCCTACCTGATGAAGTTATAAGAGAATGGCAGTCCCGTCCCATCATCGTAAGATCTAGACAGTGGCATCTTACTATCATATGGCATATGTAGAACACATTATGTTTAATATAAATGGAACAAGGCACATTATAACACACCACAGATAGTATGCATGACTGGCACTAGTACTAGCAATTTACTTTCGTAAGTAGCCATTGGTTCATTCTGAAGGTTATTTACCATGTTTTGTTGTTGTTTTTGTTTTTTGAGATAGGTTTTCTCTGTTTAACAACCCTGGCTGACCTAGATCTTAGTACATAGACTAGGCTGGACTCAAACTCATAGAAATCTGCTTGCCTCTGCCTCCCGAGTTTAGGGATGAAAAGCATGCACGACCATGCCTGGCTACTATCTGCTTTTTATCATGGAGTTCTCCCCATTGTTACTCTTTGGATCCAAAGCAGACTTTATATGACAGCAAGGATTTATAGAGATGTGAGGGATCCTATGATATGTAAGAAAAATCATGAGCCAGGTGGCAGCTCATGCCTTTGATCCCAGCACTTGGGAGGCAGAGGCAGGTGGATCTCTGTGAGTTTGAGACCAGCTTGGTCTACAGAGTGAGTTCCAGGACAGCCAGGGCTACACAGAGAAACCCTGTCTCAAAAAACAAAAACAACAACAATAAAAAAATCATGAGACCTCCAGTGGACATGGCAATCCAGAACTAAATAGGCAGAGAAAGATGACTGTAATGAGGTCAGCCTGGATTACATAGCCAGATTCTGCTTCAAGAAACAAGGACACACACATACACACACAATAACATGCTACACACACACAGCACACATAAATACATAATACACACAATACACTATATACATAACACAGTATACAAAATTCACACATATATACATAATACATGCAATACACAGACATAATATACATACACATAACACACACAATATATACATACACACATAACACACAACACACACAGACATAATACACATACATACCACATACAATATACACATACATAATACACATACATACCACACACATATAATATGTACACATACTACACACATACACAGAGAATACACACACTACACACATAATAATGCACAGTACACACACACTACACACATACACACATAACACACTATACACATACATAATACATATAATACACACACCAAACATAATATACACATAACACACACTGCACACACTACACACATACACATATAACATACACACATAACACATTACACACATACACACACAATACACAGACACATAGTACATACATACATCATACACAATAAACACATAATACATAAACACCTAATACACATTACACACTGCACATACACTACACACAACACATACACATAGTACACACACACACAGCACATACATGCATAATACACACTCATAATACATACATAATACACACTACATACATACACACATACATAATACACACATCACACACAATAATACATATAAACTACATACTCTACATATGCACACACATATATACACAATACACATACACACATAATACACATTCACACTATACACATACATACTATTCACATACATTCATATACACACACTACACACATATAATATACACCCTACATACATATATAATACATACACACTATACACATATATACATATTATACATACTACACTCACACATACATAATATATACACTATACTACACACATATATGCACATGCACACACAGACACACACACACACCCCTTTTGCGTTTAACCTATTTTCTATAGACTCTGAAATAGGCACTTCATTAGCACTGAAGCAGTTGGAGTGTCCACTTGGGCCGAAATCTGAAGAGAAATCAACAACTTACAATTCACTCATAAAGAAGGTGGTTTTTGTTTTTCGTTTTTCCCTTGAGACAGGCTTCTCCACTGTGACCCAGACTGACTTGGAACTCACTATGTGGCCCATGATGACCTTGAACTTGCACAATCCTCCTGCCTCAGCCTTCTCAGTGCTAGAACCACATGTATGAGCCACCATTCCCAGCTAAAAGTAAGTTTTTGACAGGACAGTAAAAAGGTTATGAATAACTCAAAAGTCAAATGAACAAAATAAAATAATACTATATATACATACTGACCTCAGAATTGAACCCAAGTGTCTGAAATGGACCTGCCCCTGCTCCAAGGATAAAAGCTCCGGGCAGCTTTATTTCTTTTGCAATTTCATTTAGGTCATAAACCTGTAAGAAGGAAAAATTATTGAAGCTGTAACATAGGAGTTTCCTGATTTATTTTTTACAACAGACCACCGGCTTCCTCGCCTGCCACACTCGCTGGTGTGAGTCAACCCAGTTTCTACAGTCTGTGAATACAGAGAATAAAAACATACTTACTTTTTTTTTGTTTACAAGAGGCAATAAGTAAGGCACACCTCCTACTTCTGCAATTCTAGTTTGCCCACAGATGCCTAAAAAACACAAGCCATCTTAAAAGCAGGCAAACACATCATTCACATACAAAGTTCCAGAAGACACTATTATTAGGAACACATGTAAGAGAATCTCAGTTGGAACTAGCAGAGATGAGAAGACGCAAGTGGTACCTGCTCTGGTCTGCTTTAACTGCCACCAACATCATCATTCCTGAGCATGGCTCAGAGGCCAGTGGCATACCAACAACTGATTTCTAAGAGAGCAGGGACCAACTTTTGAATAGAGTTTCACTTGCCTACTCACTTAAAAATTCCCCCAGGTGGCATTTTCCTCTAAAAATTCTATTCTTTTTTGGCATAAGTTGTATTTTTATTTTTTTTATAATTTATTTATTTCCATTTTATGTGCATTGGTGTTTTGCCTGCATGTATGTCTGTGTGAAAGTTTCAGATCTTGGAGTAACAGACAGTTGTGAGCTGCCATGTGGGTGCTGAGATTTGAACCTGGGTCCTATGGAAGAACAATCAGTGCCCCTGACTGCTAAGCTATCTCTCCAGCTCCATATTTTTAAAATTTTATAACATTTTAGTTTGGTAGAACGTTGTTCTTTAGACTCATGTTGAGAAATACTTTTTTTTTTTTTTTTGGATTTTTTCGAGACAGGGTTTCTCTGTGTAGTCCTGGCTGTCCTGGAACTCACTCTGTAGACCAGGCTGGCCTCGAACTCAGAAATCTGCCTGCCTCTGCCTCCCAAGTGCTGGGATTAAAGGCGTGCACCACCACCGCCCGGCTTGAGAAATTTTTTTATAAGTTTATATAAATAAGTTTATACAAAAGACAAGTCATGATGGATAACCTTTGGATACTAGCAAGTTTCTATGTGTGTATTTCTGTAGTTGTACAGGTATTTTGTTGTTTGCTCTGTGCTAGGGAATTGAACTCAGGGGTAATAACATATTGAACTACTAAGCTGTCATTCTCCTACTTACACTTTAAAATCAATGTTAAACTATTAAAACTAATTTTAAACTAAATAAATCAAACTATATATTGTGCTTTTCTTACATTTTAAGTGATTGATTTATTGTATATGTATGTGTATATGAGTGAGGTGTGTATATGGCATATTCAAGTATGTTTATGTGCATATACTGCACATATATACCACAAGTAGAAGCCAGAGAAAGATACTGGGTGACCTGCTCCACTTTCCACCTTATTTCTTGAGGGTCTTTCTCTGAACTTGAAGTGAGCCCCAGCAATCTTCTATGTCTGCCTGAGTGCTGGGTTACAAACAAACATGGCTACATCCAGGTTTTTATGTGGGTGTTGGGATCTGAACTGAAGCTCTCATGCTTGAGCACCAAGAGCTGTTACCTACTGAGCAGTCACTCCAGCCCTTCTACTAACATTTTCCTTTATTACGTTTATTTGTTTTATATGTGTGTGGTAGTAGGGGGTATATGTGTAGAGGTCAGAAAACAACCTGTGGGAGTCTTCCCCTCCCACCACGTGGATTCTTGGGACTGAACTCATTTCACCAGGTGTGACAGCAAGGGCCTTATCCGTGAACCATCTTGCCAGCCCTGTTACTTACATTTTTAGTATTATAACAACACAGTGAGGCAGTCTGGGAGAAGGCACTTTTTAAAGCAGAGTAGACACTCATTATCTTTTACTTGAGAAATCTTTCAAGGTTATCATTAAGTAATGTACATTTAATTGCCCTGCTGTTATGCAGAGAAGAGATGCAAAAAAGTCTTACAAGTGCCTTTTGTGTTTGGGGAGGAGCTTAGGAGGTGCAGAAATTATCCACAGGTTGTACATTGAGTGACAAGATGCTGGTGGTTGGAGAAACTACTACAGGACCCATAGCTGTCCAGGGACGAGGGAAGAAGGAAGCCCTGTGTAGAGATGGGCTACACACAACTGGAGATTCTAGAGATCTAGGTGAGACAGAGATTTTACAAGTTCTGGGTCCTGCTTAAAAGTACAAGATTATATGAAAAAAACTGGAAAGATGTAGCAGGATATTTATTCTGCTACATTGTATTCGAAGTGGAGCTTGCTGATTAGGCAGTAGGAGAGGAGGTAGAGCTGGGAGAAGAAGAGAAGAAGAGGAGGGGAGAAAAAGAGTCAGGGGAGGGGAGAAAGACAGCAAGGAGAGGAGAAGGAGGAGACTATGGGCTATGGAGAACCAAGGATGGGTTGAAAGCTGCCCTGGGTAGCAACTTGTATCAAAAGATTAGATATTGAGTAACAACTCTAATTGTGTGGGCATATTGTTGATTGAGCATTTCTAAATATATAAATCCTTTAGATAATCATTGAGCTTTAAGAGTCTCATTTCTACTCAGTACTGTGAGGATGGCAGACATTGTCTGGGGTCAGGCCAAGCTTTGTGGATGCAGCGTGGTGGATTGGCAGAGCCATCCCCCATCCTGGCATCTCGTGGATGCCAGGGCCTGGGCATCTAGCTAACCGGCGCCCCAGTCAGAGCTGAGGAGCAGTGGGAACATGGCAGCTGCCTGGGAACAAGAGGGACCAGGCGCCGTTTTCTTTTTTTTTTTTTTTTTTTTTTGGTTTTTCGAGACAGGGTTTCTCTGTGTAGCATGGGCTGTCCTGGAACTCACTCTGTAGACCAGGCTGGCCTCGAACTCAGAAATCCGCCTGCCTCTGCCTCCCAAGTGCTGGGATTAAAGGCGTGCGCCACCACCGCCCGGCTAAGGCGCCGTTTTCTAAATATCACCCCGATACAGAAAGATTCTACAAAGTAGGTAGAGGCAAGGGGAAAAGATCCTGTGAAAGATTATAAAATGTCTTCTAGATAGAGAGAGGCAGCTTGAGAAACAGGGAAGAAAGAGTAATTTACTCTCAAAATGAAAACCAGAAAGAAACCACAGACAATTACAAGGGGGAGGAAAAAGGAAGTGATCTTAGTTTGTTCATTCACAAGTTTGAACTCTGGCTGGAGAGATGGCTCAGCAGTCAAAACAGCACTGGCTTACTCTTCCAAAAGACCTGGGTTCAGTTCCCGGCACCCACCACCATATGTAACTCCAGCTGGATCTGTCTCGAAAAACCAAAAAAAAAAAAAAAAAACCAACCTTAGCCTACTGAGTATGTCACATAACCAAATATAAGGGCCCACAGTGAAATCTGACCCAAAAATTGAGCCTGAATTTGTAATAACAGCTTTTATTCATAGAGGAAAATAACACTTGCTTCCAAAAAAGTGTATAGCTGAAAACCAAAAACTTTTTTTTTTTTTTAAACTACGTACCTTTTACAGGAAAGGTAAATGGCTCTTTTGTTAAATCTGGGCAGTCAACCACAGAGACCTGGACATCAGCAAAGTTGTCCTTTAGCCCCTTCTGCAAAACTAATAAAAGACACACAAAGGAGATATTTAACATTAGGTGAAAAAAATAGCCATCATATACTAAATCTTTCTTCAAAGCTTCTTTGTTATACTCACAACCTTAACTTACATTATAAAAAGGACAGAGGGACCCAGGGCACATAATATAGTCTACTATGGACCTGCACCACCAACCCAAGAATGCTCTTTTCAAAAAACAAAAACAAAACCAAAAAACTTGCAATCTCTTTTTTTTAAGTTTACTTTTTATTTAAGCCATGAGTGCTCTGCTGCATGTACACCTACACACCTGAAGAGGGCATCGGACCCCACTACAGATGATCATGAGCCTCCACGTGGGTGCTAGCAATAGAACGCAAGACCCCTGGAAGAGCAGCTAGTACTCTTAACCACTGAGTGTCTCTTCACAGCAACTAACAGATACGGGAAGGAAGCAGACTGCACACAGGTGAGAGCTACTTCCCTTGAGGGAATTTCAAAACAGCTAATGAAAGGAATCTCATGCCACAGATTCAGTGGTGATTACAGGCAAATTACATAGCAGCCAGACCCAAGAGCAGAGACTGCATGACCCCTCTTTAAGTGTTTCAAAGGCAGGCGTCTCAGGTGATCTCTGCAGATAGAAAGGCTGACTGGAAGGTCCATGAGGGAGCCTACTAAGATGCTGAATATATATTTAATAAAGTTACATGTGCTCACACAGGTACATGTGCTCACACAGGTACATGTGATCACATAGGTACATGTGATCACATTACAGTAACATGTGCTCACACAGGTACATGTGCTCATATAGTTGTTACATGTGCTCACATAGGTACATGTGCTCACACTCTGCAATCACTATACTTTACTGTAGATGCATTGTGCTGTAATACAAATGTAGAAAAGCATAGTGTCTTAATATTCCAGAGCCTTTTTTTTTTCTAGAAATTTTGTATTATTTGTTTTTTTGAAACAGGTATCTTCCTATGTAGCTCTGGCTGTCCTGGAACACATTACATAGACCAGGCTAGTCCCAAATTCATAGAGATCTTCCTGACTCTGTTCAAGAGACATTTTAATAATAATTTAGAAAAGTATGCCCAATATTCCCAGGACCCAACAGGATTGACTTTAGTCGTAATGTGCAGAAAAGGGGGAGATAGAACCTGTGGGTGCCACCTCTAGTAGATAGGTCCCTGCTCCAGGGATGGGGCCACCCACTCATCTCAAAGTTTTTAGCCTAGAAATGTTCCTTTCCAAAGGAAGAATAGGGACAAAAAACAGGGAAAAGAGATGGAAGGAAGGGTCAACAGGGAACTGCCCCACCTGGGAATGCAACATCTCTGTAGACACCAAACCCAACACTGTTGCCCTGGTCAACAGGCACTTGCCAACAGGAACCTAGTATGGAGGTTACTCTGGTGGTCAGGCTAGCAACTAACCAATGCAGATGTGGATGCTGGGAGCTAACCATCAGACTGAGCTCAGGGAACCTGGTCGGGGAGCTAGCAGAAGGACTGGAGGAGCGGAGGAGGATTGCAACCCCGTAGGAAGAACAACATAGGCTGGTCTGACCACCCAGTTCTCCCAAAGTCTAGACCAACCAAGGAGTGTACCTGGAGGGATTCATGGCTTCAGATACATTTGTAGCAGAGGATGGCCTTGCCTGACAGCACTGGGAGGGGAGGCCCTTGGTTCTGTGGAGGCTGAATGCCCCAGAGTAGGGGAATACTGGAGTGGTGGGGCGGGAGAGTGTGGGTGGAAAGCACTCTCATACAGGCAAAGGGGAGGACAGATGTGGGATGGGGTGGTGGTGAAGGGGTAACTGGGAAGTGGGATATCATTTGAGATGTAAATGAATGGAATGATTAATAACAGGAAAAAAGTATGCCCTGGCACCCACAGCTCCTTGTCAGTGAAGAATGTGAAAGTCAGAATCTGATACCAATTAAGTAGCTGACAGCTTTGCCAACAAGAACAGTCTCTTCCATGGCTAGGAAGGGACACAGCTACAATGCAAATCTATTTAACACTAATATACACACATATTTCATTTATGTATAGTGTGTCTGTATGTGTGTGTGAGTGACAACACACACACACACACACACACACACACACAGCTTAATGCGTGCCAAGGTGCACATGGAGGTTAGATGAGGATTTATGGGAGTTGGTTCTCTTCCTTCTCTATGCTGGTCCTAGGTTTGGGACTCAGGCTGTCACACTTGTGCTGCAAGCACATCTACCCACTGAGTCAACTTGTCAGCCCCAGGAGGATTATATTTTTAAGGATCAAAAAGAATAAGAAGCAAGCAATTAAAAAAAGCAAAAAGCAGGGCTGGAGAGATGGCTCAGTGGTTCAAAGCATTGGCTTCTCCCCAGAGGAGTCAGATTCAATCCCCAGCACCCATAAGAAGGCTGATAACTCCAGTTCCTAATGATCCAGCACTGCTTCTGGTCTCTGCAAGCCTGGGGCACACACATGATGCCCAGACATACATGCAGGCAAGCATGGGGCACACACATGATGCGCAGACATACATGCAGGCAAAAAAGCAAAAAGCGCGTAAATGTCTGATTCAGTGTGTGTGAACATGTCAGTGCTCAGCCAGCATCCTATGAAAATGGATGGTTTTAGAGACAGCAGTCGCCACAGAATGGAGCGGAAGACATCACAGCTTCCAATGCAGACCTACTGGGCTTTGTCTGGTGCATTTGTCTATCTTTTCCTTTCTCTAATTTACACTGGGGAACTTCCCTACATTCTTGTTTGAATAAAGTTAAAAAAAAGAAAAGAAAAGAAAGGAAAAGGCCCAGCATGGTGGTGCAGCCTTTAATTCCAGCACTGTGGAAGCAGAGGCAGGTGGATCTCTGAGTTCGAGGCCAGCCTGGTCTACAGAGTGGGTTCCAGGACAGCCAGGGCTACACAGAGAAACCCTGTCTCAAAAACCAACCAACCGGGCTGGAGAGATGGCTCAGAGGTTAAAAGCACTGACTGTTCTTCCAGAGGTCCTGAGTTCAATTCCCAGCAACCATATGGTGGCTCACAACCATCTATAATGAGATCTGATGCCCTCTTCTGGTGTATCTGAAGACAGCTACAGTGTACTCATATAAAAACCAACCAACCAAACAAACAAAAAACACCAACCAACCAAATACTCCCCCCCAAATAAAAACCCCAAAAATCTAAAAACAAAAACCAACCAAACAAAAAAGAATCCACGCAGGGAAATTAAAGTAAGTGAACTGACAATCAGTGAATCAATATGCAAAGTATATTTGAGACTATGATCGATACTCAGGAAAAGACTGAATCTTTTATTTTTATTATTTATCTATTTTTAATGTGTTTGAGTGTTGTGTCCACATATATGTCTGTGTGTCTGGGGCTCGAGGAGGCCAGAAGCATGCACTGCATCATCTATGACTGATAATTACAGACAATTGTGAGCTACTATGTGAGTTTTGGAGACAGAACTCAGGTCATCTGAGTTCAGCCAGTGCTCTTAACCACTGCCCCATCTCTCCAGCCCCAGGAGACTGTATTTATAGCTACATATATACCTCAGAGATCTTTTGGTTTTATTTCCTGGAACAGTCCTTAAATACCCAAGGCTAGTCAGGGCTAGTGGCACACACCTTTAATTCCAATACTCAGGAGGAAAAGGCAGGAGGATCTCTGTTGAGTTTGAGGCCAGCCTGGTCTACAGAATGAGTTCCAGGACAGCCAAGGATACACAGAGAAACCCTATCTCTGAAAAAACAAAACCCAACCAACCAACCAATCAAACAATATAAAAACCAATCACCCAAAGCTACCATCACTTTTACCTTCAGCAAGCTCCTCCAGACTTGGCATGTGAAAAGAAAACTCAATGCAAGCCATTCTCTTTCCTCTCAGCAAGGCTACTCAGACACAGAAGCTGTTGGCTGACTACCACGAGAGCTCACAGGGCACCAGTACGAAGGCTTGGCTCTGGAAATGAATGGTAGAGCTTAGTTACTTGATGAAGGCAAAGGCCAGGGAGGTTCCATATCCTCAGAGTTCACTTACGTAAGGAGGGCAAAGTGCTCCAAGGCTCCACTTGGAGCTCAAACAACTGCCTGTCCATTCCATGTGAGCAGGAGCTGAGAGACCTCTGCCCTACTGCTCTTTCTCTCTTCTCCCTTTTGATCTATTTTTCTTTTCTTTCCCTCCCTCCCTCCTTCCTTCTTCCTGGCAGTATTGTATGTGATACCCAGGGCTTCAGCTACATCCCAGCCCAATACTGTTTATGACTCTGTTCTTTATACTTTTTTCCTTTCCTTTTTTTTTTTTTTTTTTGGTTCTGAACTGAGATTGAGCAGGAAAGCACTTTCTCATGGAGTGCTATACTCAGCCTAACCTCAGCTTTTCTAACTGACGGTCTAAGAATATGGTCTTGAAATAAAAGATATGCACTAAGAATTACAAATAATTAATTGGTTTTGCAGATGTGTGCATATGTGTATGTCTATACAATCTGTACAGTTCACAGTATGGTATATGATAGATCACTTGACTGCTACTCTATAGTCGACATTTAAGCTAAAAGTTAATTGTCTTGGAGTTATTAAATTGTTTTTAATACTACATTTGTTTGTGTGTGTATGTATGTGTGTATTGTGAGGGTGTCCTTGTGCACATGCCATAGCATACCTGTAGAGGTCACAGGACAACACGTAGGACTGGGCTCTCTCTTTTACCAGGTGGATGCAGGGACTGAACTCAGTCAGGCTTATTGTAAGCGCCTTCCAGAGGGCATTCCTGCCTCCCAGAGCACCATGGGAGTAGCTAGCACTCAATACTGTTAATGGAACACCTCCTTAATCAGAACGGTTGGCTTTAAAGTGCTCATGCAGCAAATGAAAACTGGGCCCTCAGACTGCTGTGGGTTTCTTTTGATTTGGTTTTCTCTTTAGACAGGGTATCCATACCTGTCTACATAATGGAATTCCTCCAACGCGCAGCTCCCCCTGCCTCTGTGTCTCCAGTGAAGCACAATCACCTAAGGCTTAAAAGAAAGCCTGTGTGCTGAGAGCAAACTCAGTGCTGCTGGAAAGAGGTATGTGTGTTTAACTGCTGAGCTACAGCCATTTTTACAGGTTCATATGTTTCTTAGGCTCAGGATTTTGTTTTGTTTTTGTTTATGTTTTTCGAGACAGGGTTTCTCTGTGTAGCCCTGGCTGTCCTCGAACTCACTCTGTAGACCAGGCAGGCCTCGAACTCAGAAATCCGCCTGCCTCTGCCTCCCAAGTGCTGGGATTAAAGGCGTGCGCCACCACTGCCCGGCGGGCTCAGGATTTTTTAAAAAATTATTTCACTAAAAAGTATTTATTGTGTATGTGTGTGTTTAGTGTGTGTGTGTGCCACAACCCACATGTGGAGGTCAGAGGACAACTTGCAGAAGTCAGCTCTCTCTCTCCATGTATAACTCCTAAGCCATCTCTGGCCTACGATTTCTATTTCTGACCATACTTTCAGAACATACATATTCCATGAACATGCCATTGCACATATTTAGCATCTTTACAGTTTTTCTTTAAGATATAGGATCCCTACATTGTCTCCACAGGCCACCCTTCTGCCTCGGCCTCCAAGGTAGTTCAAATAGGTGACATTTACTTTAGTACTGTACCAAACATTCTTTTTTATAGTCCTTTAATAATCTAACACATATACTCTTGTGTTTCAAATAAAATATAAGCAATTATTGAAAATGGGCCCCAGCTGCTATAATCATACTTGAATCACTCTAAACATGTTTTTCAATTGAGTGTCCTTAATTGTTTAGAACTAAAACATGTTTTCTTTTGAAATAGTTTAAGAATAGAACTTACACACTCTTTACCCAGATGCCCCACGTTAACAGTTAACCACATTCTGTATAGGTCAACCAGCGATACTTCCTAATATATGAAATGTCAAACCTGCACAATAAACAGCATATTAATCCATTACTGCTTGTTTTTCTTTCCTTTTTTTGTTGAGATAAGGTTCACTGTATGGCCCAGCTGCTCTGGAACTGTGCTTTTCCTGTTGATCCCCTGGAGTGCTGGGGCTCAATGTATGTACTGCCACTCCCGGTCTTGGTATAGCTCAGTACATAGTGAGGAAAATGAAAGCACTTTAGATAACTATGAATAATATGAATTCAAATTAGATTTTAAAACATCCTCCCCACCCCAGAGACAGGGTTTCTCTGTCTAGTCGTGTCTGTTCTGGAAGCCACAGAGTGCTGGGATTAAAGGCATGTGCTACCAACCACCCGAAATATCCTGAAGTCTATACTCCTCGCTTTCTTAAAGATCAGTCAGTTTGTTTTATATTCCTACCAGAATAGAGACAAAAGTCTAACCAGGGGAGTCTCCAGCCCGAATAACTGGTCTAGAAATGTAGATGTTCTTGCAGATGACAGCAGGGGAGAACATGTATGTGGAGAGGGTGGAGTTGGAGTTCGGACCCAAAGGGAATGGTTTCCACAGACAGTCAGAGCTGCTCCAGCACAGCTTCCAGCCAGATGAAGGCAAATATTTACTTTCCTGATGTCAGTGGTGGGAGCCGATGGCTCAGAAATGGGGTACAGAAAGGCTGAACAAACAGGAAGGTAAGTGCAGCGGGAGAAGCAACACTGCAGGCAACAGACTAACGTGGAAACCATGCTGGGTGTCATTATTAAGGCCACCCTGTATTCAGAAACTGTCAGGCCCTTTAAAGTCCCTCAAATTTCTCAAATTCATGGCAGACTTATATTGTACTTCTTATTGTACAGAAGAGGAGACATAGAATTTACCCAAGATCATTCAGTTGTTACATGGCAGAAACAGAATTCAAAAGCAGATTCAAGCCAGGCATAGTGGTGCACATGTTTAGTTCCAGCACTGGAGGCAGAGGCAGGGGCAGGGGCAGACAGGTGCAGAAGCAAGAGGTTCTCTGTGAGTTTAAGGCCAGCCTGGCTTACATAATCAAGTTCTAGAACTCTCAGGGCTACATAGAGAGACATGTGTCAAACAACAGCAGCCAACAGCTACAAAGTCAAAGGCAGATCTGTAAATCCAGAACGCACCCATCCCAAGCTGAATGAGCGGTGGAGAAACGGCCCCTTCAGCTGCCAACAGGAAGACTGATCAGAGTGATCCCGTGGCACTCAGGGGGACTGATCGCGCTTGAACTTCATCTTCCTCCTAGACTGGATTTCTCCTGTCTTCCAAGTATACTGCACACAGTAGGCGGTGTATTAGTTAATTGTTAAGTATTTATGATATGCCAGACTTTTACGATAGACTAGTAGGGGGTCAAGCACAAGGCTGGCTTTACAGCTTTGCAAATAGTACAGTCACATAGGACCCTATTCAAACGGATCTAACCACACACACAGGTTTTTGTTTGCTTTTTTGTTTTTGTTTTTCTCGGTGGTGCCATGCACACTAGGCAAGCTCTCTATAATCCAGTTATATCTGTAGGCGAACAACTTTACATTTGAAACGTGTTTGTCTATGAGAACTCAAGGGATAGTGAAGTTCAAGCATGAATGCCCTCTTATCAGACCTTGTCACCCACTGAATAAGGTGTTTGTCATGTTCCATTAGAACTTAGTCCTAGTGGACCTGCATGTGTGCAAGGCCAAAGAGAGTCAATGATTCAGGATTCCACAGATTGTTGGCAAGCTGCAAGGATCAAAAAGTAGAAGTAAGGCAACTGAGTACAAGTTACAGTACGCAAATACATAGAACAGGCCACCCTTAGTCTGACGGAACTCGGCACACTGCGGGCTCAGTCACCACAACAAACCGAGGCTCACCTGACCTGCAGTGTCTTCAGGCTTGCAGGAACGCCTTCTTTCCACTCAGGAACACAGGCTCGGTCTCCAGCCTGCCTTTTCTGATAGCTGCAGGCCAAGGAAAGAGCCTGGGTACCGCCCCTCCCGGAGGACCGCCCACCATTTAGTCCCTACGTATAGCCACGCCCACAGACGTGCCCTCACGCGAGATTTCGTCCTTGTCCTAGACCGTCTCGGGGCGTGGGAGCGGTCTTTTCGGCGCGGCGGAAGAGGTAAACGGCTGTTCGGGCTGGGTGCTCTGGTCCGCCGCGGCCGACCTGGCGGGACCGCGCGGGCCGCAGCGCGGAGCTCTTTGGGCGGCTGTCTGCGCGGAAACGGCGCTAGTGTAGGGCTCGGAGCGGCGGAGCGGGCCAGGCTCCAGCCATCCGCTGGCCGCGCGAGACTCCGGGTCGCTGTTGAGAGAGGCCGAGGTGTTGGGCCTGGAAGGGTTTTTTAGTGTCTTGAAAGGGGTCGAGTGCTGCCTGCCCTCACTATCACGGCTTAAAGGGTCTTGTCTGCCGGCCCACCGCCCAAGTTCGACTTAGCTCACCACGTGGCCTCCAAAGCTTGCAGTCTCAGAATTTGAAAGTAGCATACAGGTGGGAGTGATTCCTAGATAGGGCTTTACAGTAATTATCTTTGAATTTACCCACAGATGTATCATTGGTGTAACCAGGCCAACCTTATATTTCAGTTTTGATGGGTTAATTTAGAAAAGCAGTTCATGTAGTGGGTATTTTGCAATCTAAGGTCGTACTCACCCGTTTTTCTTACACTTGAAGGTTGTGGTTTAGTTCTAGGATTTGTGTAGCCCAGAGTGACTTTGACGTTTTCTCTCCTTTAGTACATGTGGCCGTTTTACCTCCCTCTTATTTCTACACCACGTGCACGCTGTGCTCACAGAGTCCAGGAGAGGACATCGAATCTTAGAGGACTGGTTGCAGCTATTTTGAAGCTGCCATGTGGGTGCTGGGAGTCTAATCTTAGTCCATTGAAGAGCTCTTAGTCCACTAACAGTATTACTGCTAGGTCATCGCTCCAGCCATAGGTTCTTGTACCGTTTGATCAGCAACAATCTTTGAGCCACTGTCATCATATCCCAACTACCGGAATCTTGTTTCAGTGTCGAGTGTGCAGCCCAGATTGGAATTAAAAGTGCTATATTACTGTGAGGCTGGGTGGCTGTTAAAGCCAAGTAGGGTTTTGGGGTAGATTTAGAGAGAAAACAAACCGCATTGGGATATGGTCTCTTTGTTTTCACTCAGATTTAAAGAAAACTGATTGTGTGAGGGTACTCAGGAAGACAAAGATCTGTAACATGGGGGCTGGAGTTGACTGGAGATTGTGAGCAACCCAATGTGGGTATTGGAAGCCGAACTCTTGGAAGAGCAGAGGAGCTCTTCTGAACTCATCAGAGGCTTTAAAAGTAGATCTAAAATGTACTGTCCATAGCGGTTTCACATAGTGGTGAGGAGTATGTAGAACTTTTCCATTAGAATGCTGTGTATGGGAAGGTGGATCATTGAAATTTGTAATTGCAGAAAACTGGGTAAGGCAGAGAAAAGTGATGTCTCAATCAGAAGTGAATTCTGTTGACAGTGTGGCTTCGAGTAGAGCTGGAGATACTGGAAACCAAAGGTAAGGTAACTTTTAGCTTTTGTGGGTAAATTATAGATTCAGCCCAGATGTTCAGCTTATTTTGAGACAGGGTTTCAATGGATAGAGCCATGGCTGCTCTCACTCAGATAATCCTGCCTGTCTACCTCCAAGAGTTGGGATTAAAGGCATGGTACCACACCCTGCACTCCAGTGTATTTGAATGATGGGAAGTTATTTGTAATGCTAGTCCATAAAGATGTACAGAACTCAATTAACATATTGGCTTGGCTAATACAGTTTGAATAAAACTGTTAGTATTGCAGCTATCTACCAACCTGAACATGTAGAAATGGAACATAGTCTAGTTTTCTAAGAAAACTACATTCTGGTTTTATTGGTCCATTTTTGTTTAGTAGGTAGATAGTGGAAGTTTCAGTGGTTAAGTGGTACTTTTGAAAGATAAAATTGAACATTTTAGCCAACTATGTCTTGTTTTAGATATAATAATAGTAAGGACATAGTGATTAACTGGTACTGAGTCCATTCTAAAATGCTGGGTATGATTTTAGATGGGTTGATCTTTGAAGAAATGTACCTTGAATGTTTAACATGTTTGGGTTTGTCGTGAGTGCTTTTGTATGTCTGTCCTGGTGCTCTTAGTAAGAGAGTGTTGGAGCCATGAAGCTGAAGGAATGCATGGTTGTAGCTGCCTGGGAGTACGGCCTTGCCACTCGGGGAGGATTGTATCTAATGATAATTCGGTGATGCAGTTTCATTTTTGTTTTAGTGATGACTCATCTGATAGCAGCTTATTTAAAACACAGTGTGCTCCTTCACCTACACAAAAGCAAAGACACCCTACGGTGAAATGTATTACTTCACCTGCAAGTGTTGAAACAGATTCATCAAGTGACTCTTCTCTAGAACCAAGGCCTTTGACTTTAAAGGCTATTTTTGAAAGGTTTAAGAAAAAGAAACGGAAAAGGAGGAAAAAGAGGAAATATAAGCCAAATTAAGACCAAGAGGAAGACCATCTGGAACAAAGAACACTAGAAGGTCACAAATAGATGCAAAACAAATTAAAAACAAAGGAGCTGTGTTTCCATTCTTAGAATCTGAAAGTGGAAGAAAACCTTTACCTTGGAAGAAAATTTTAACATATGAAGTGAGTGATTTTTTTTTTTTTTTTTTTAATGTAGTTGAATACATTAGGTAAGATGGAATGGTTTGATGGCCATTCTTAATTGTCTGAGGGACACCTGGAACAGATTATGACTTTAACAGTAGTATCATCTATGTGAAGTGCTCCAATCTGCATCTCACATGCATCACTAGTGAGAGAAATGTACACAAATATGTACACAGATTTAGGGAGTTAGACTAATTAATCAACAAGGTTCCTTGTACAGAGTCCCTTCATATTGTCTCTAAACTACTCTGAAGCACACTATACCCAATTTTTCTTTTCAGCAGTACTCAAAACCTGTCATTACAAGGTCAGCAGGTATGGTATCATTTCTTAAGGCCCTCTTTTAGAAGTACCCAGGAAGGGCTGGAGAATAGGACCATGAAGGAAGCTTCTGGTCATGTGCATTGTTAGCCTAGGAGCTCTTGCTCAAAATGGCAACACCCGGTAATTACTTGAAATCTAAGCTATCACTGTTTAAAAGTAAAGCAGTCCTTCAGCTTAGGATCCCTTCTTAGGTGATTTTGAGCTATGCCAAATTGATAATTTAAGTTAACTAGTACAAGAGCTGGAGAGAAAAACTAAGTACCCAGATACTAGTTAGGTTTTCCAAATGTTTGAGCATTAAAATGATTGCAAGTGGTCCTTGGTTGGAATGTGTAATCAGAGGATTAATGTCTACTTTGTATTTCTTTGTGTGTGCATGTGCAGACATGGCAGAGCTTGCCAATTTGGGTTGTCTTCCTAGTCACCTTGTACTTATATAATGTCTTTACTACCCAAGTCTGGAATTACAGTAGAACCATCATTACATTGTTTCTGTGCTTTCAAATCTGGTCCTTTCAATTGAACAGCAAGCCGTTGTCTAGCCCCTTGGTACAGTTTCAAGCTTGATTATAATTAGTATTTGATGCTTCACTATGTAAGGAATTGTATGTTCTAACTTGCAGCAAGCTGTTGCAAGAGGATTTTTTCACCACATTGAAAAACTCAAGTATGAACACCACCTTAAGGAATGCTTGAAGCAAATGCATGCTGGGGAAGATTTAGAAAAGGAAGACCTTGACAGCCGTAGATACAAGTATATGGATGATGATGGTCCGATTTCTCCTATTGAAGAGCCATTGTAAGTTGGATCTTGAGGGGTAATTTGTTTATGGGATTTGTCATTTTTTTTAATAATTTAAAGATTGTCTCTAGCTTTGGCTAGAGTTGATCTCAGATTTACCTGCCTCTGTCTCTGCTAGGATTAAAGGTATGTGCCATCTATAAAATGAACATCCTATAAAATTCAATAGTAATCATAACTTCTAGTCCATTTAGGATTGTTTAATCTGAGGTATAGGCACAGGACATCACTTTTGGGAGGATTGTTTTTCTTTAGGTTTCAGTGTTATCAGAATACTAGGTAAGATTTGTGACACATTCCATTTAATGTTACAGAACTGAAGATGAATCAACAAATCCTCAGTCTGAATGTGATATCAAGTTGGTTGTAAGTGGCTGATTTTTATTCTATCTCATTTACACAATGTAGAAGTTGTATACTATTTTGGAATTTCATTTATTTAAACAATGTAGGCTATTTGATACCAAGGTGTGTTTTTTGTTTTTGTTTTTTTTTGTGGCTCTTCCTTTTATCCCCAAGTGTTAGGGTTCAAAGCCTTGTCTGCATTTATATTTATGACAAGGCATCATACTGCTGAGTTACAATTCTAGTTTTGAATATTTGTGTGTAGGGTATGTGTGTATTTGCATGCAGATATGAGTACACATTTGTGGAGGCCAGAAACCAGTGGATTAACCTGCCACATAGTCTGCTCCTGCTACTGACTTACAAAATGTGTATGTGTGCCTGGCTCCAATCTTAAGACTTTTTAAAAAATTTTTTGTTGTTTTTCGAGACAGCGTTTCTCTGTATTTCTGGCTGTCCTGGAACTCACTTTGTAGACCAGGCTGGCCTTGAACTCAGAAATCTGCCTGCTTCTGCCTCCCAAGTGCTGGGATTAAAGGCATGCGCCACTGCCCAGCTATTTTTATTTTTTATTTTTTTTTTAAATTTCAGTATTGTGCTTTGTTTGCAGGTAAATAAGTATACCAGGTGTATGCCTGGTGCCTGGGTAGGTTAGAAGAGGGTATATAGATAGATCCCTTGGAACTAGAGTTACACATGGTGGGTGCATGGAATTGAAGCTTAGTCTTGAAAGTTAAGAGAAGCCAGTGTTGTCGTTATTTTTGGCTCTGTTGATTTCTGTTTTTTTACTTATGTGTGAGTGCTCTATTATGAGCCATCATATGGTTGTTGAGAATTGAACACAGGACCCCTGAAAGAACAGTTCTTAATGTTCTTAACCACTGAGCCATTGCTCCTGATAAAATAATAAAGAACATTTAGCCAGTCTGTTATGCTGTCTATGAGAAAATAGTGCTGGTGTAATGAAGGAATGTATTTGCACTCATCCACCAGTCATTGTTGAGTTTAGTTACTAGTTTTTCTGTTAAATGCAGGAAGACAATTGCTTCATAATAAGTTCAGAATTCTCAAGAAAGAGAAACTTAGAACAAGAGAAGATTAAGAAAGAATCTACATTCTCTAAAAAAGCCAAAGATGCCACACAGGGCACAGAAGGACCTGGAAAGGAGATGAACATGTGACTATCAAGGTAAAGAACACAGATGACTGTGTATGCCAAATCAAGAAACAAGAATCACTGAACCAATCTGGGAAAGAAGATAAACTTGCTTGGGGGGAAGGTAATAAATACTCTTTAGTATTTATTATAATAAAGCTCTTTTCGGTGCTTGATTTCAGAGTAAGAAATACTATAGGTACTATTACAGCAAATATGATTTTGATTCTTGAAGGAAAATGCTATACATGTCTAGTTTCAGGAACCCCAGCCCCTTCAGTGCTTAACCCAAACATTTTTTTTTTAATTATTTCATATTTGTGTATTTTGCCTTCATGCATATGTGTGCGGTATGCATCCTGGTACCCATGATCAGAAGGCATCAGGGCACCTGGATCTCAAGTTATAAGACAGTAATTAGCCAGCCATTGTTGGGGTTATGGGAGCTGGACCACAATTCTATCTACACCTACAAGAATCTTCTTATCTGAGATCTTTTCACATCCACAGACAGGTTCTGGCTGGGTATGTAAGTCTTGAGTCAAACAAGTGCTTATCTTCCCCTATGATTGTTTTGAATTACCACAGTCCATACTGTGGTCACAATTGGAAAGCTGGTTTAGTGTCAGATTTGATAGCACTTGGTATGTTTTTGTTCGGTTGTTGGACAAAGGCTGGTTGGACAGGTGCAAAAATAAAATCCTCTTTTGCAACCCAGGACTCATTGTTCAGTATGAGTTTTGATACATACAAGAAGGAATATTAAGAACACAGGTGATATTGATGAGGCTGGTTCTAGCAATATCCTACACAATATGTATTATGTGTGTGTGTGTATGTATATATATATATATATATATATTATATATATAATATATACATACACACACCACATACAATACAAATATATATTTTATCTTATAAAGGCAATGTGATAGAATATTCCTTTCTTTAAAGGATTGTCTTGATTATGAAGTCAGAATTGGAAGATACACACGAATGGATGTTTGTTTCAGTGTTGTAAGTAGCATGTCAATTTATACCTTCACAGTTTTCATCTTTCAGTGATGCAAATTCTATGAAAGTTTGAGTGTTCCAACACTCAGTAAATCCTAGAACATTAGAAACATTAATTTGAACTGAGATAGGTATGTTTGGCAGGATAGGCAGGATAACGCAAAAAATAAGGCCATATACTCAATTTACAGTATCAATTTCTCAAGCATGGTTTATTACAGCAGAAATTTGCAACATCACATAATATTTGAAAAGTAATGAGTTTACAAAAATAGATACTATTCCTAAAAAGTCAGACTGCCCCTTTATTTAGGCTCAATTCAGTTTTATCTGCTTATATGCTGGTACTTAACTTATGCCTGATTAAATTGTCTCTCTGAGCCTTACTGCCCATGTGCTAATGAAGGCCTAGTGTTGGAAGCTTCTAGCCTCTGTACAATCTGATCTAGGCCTAGGTTGTTTTCACCCTTTCTTACTGAATTTTTGTCTGGTTTAACTCAGCTGTTCTGGCTCATACTCCTGACTGATTCAAACTGACTGACTGAATCTGACTTCTGCCTCAAACTATCTCAAACTTCTGGGCTCCTCACTTTTGGGTCATTCTATATTCATTCTAGCTTATTCTTCACCTGTCTTTGTAAAGCTCTCCTTCTGCCCTTTTAAATTCTCTTTCCTCCTGACAGTTGGGCATATCTTCTGTTAAATCTTTGTTTGTCACTCTGCCACTCAATTAGACATCACTTTCAAACATGGCTGCTTCTACAAACTAACTTTATATCTTCATTGTTTAGGATTAAAGGTATGTGCTAAGGGCTGTCTGTATTCCAGCCAGTATAACCATGTTGCTGGATTAAGATCCAGTTTGAGAGCTCAGTACTATAAGAATATAACCTTGGGCTTAAGCTAGGCAAATGTTGTGAGATTACTTTGTGATTTCCTTAACTTCCTATTATAGATGTCCATATAGAAGATGTCTGGAAAGCTTCACAGTTGTTGAAATGATTGCTTTTGAGGTCTATCCCGATGGGGCTTCCCTAGTAGCCAGACATCGTTGGAAACGCCTCATATAGTAACTTGTGGTTTTACTTGACTCACAGGACGATTTATTAGATCTGTGGGAAGGAACTACAAGACAGCTTAACAAAGTGCAAAACCGATGTGTCAATTTTGTTTTGTTTTTATTTCAGGCACTGGCATTTCCCTCATAAAGATTAGAATTCTGAGTTTTAGGTGAGTTCTAGTGATACTAATTTTGGGGAAATATAGCTACAGTTCAGATGATGAGTTAAACTGTTCAACTGCTGAATGATCTAGACATGAACTAAAATTTAATTCTGATAGAACTGGCTACAGCTGTTAAGTCAGGTAAACTTGGTAGTTTTTATAACTGAAATGATATCCTTTTGAAGTCATATGTACTGTTCTCTAGGAATGGATATAAGAAGACTTTTCAGAGATGTTGGTAAGTAAAACTAGATTTCTGTTGGCTTTTTGTATAAAAAAATTACAGATCTCCAGAAGGTTTGAGAAGGTTCCGTGTAGCCGGCTTCTGAATCACTCTGTACAGTGGCCTCGAACTCAAATCCTCCGCTCTGCTCAAGTGCTGATTAAGGGTCCACCGCCGCCAAACGTTTTATATGCGTACAAACTAGAAAGTACTTTCTTTGTGCTAGGCTAGTAAGTACATCATTCAAATGCCAGATCAAAATGATTAGAAACGATCATTCAGTAGGAATACTTGAATTATTTTTAAAAGATACACCATGTACTAGTCCCACATCTTAATTCTAGGAGTTGAGAGTCTGAGGTGGGAAGATCCAAGTTTGAGTACAGCCTGAGAATCAGGAAAACTTTAAGATCAATTCTGTGTAGCTCATAGTGAATTAATTACGTCAAACTAGCAGCAGAAGGTAGTGGCTAAATTGAAACTCGACTTAGGTTGAGTAGTCACCATGATGTGTGCAGAGAACATTAATGTCTGATTCAGCAATTTTCCATTGGATTTAGCTGAGATGACTTTAGCTAAAGGCACCCACTCCTATATGAATATAGAACATTAAATAATTAGCTGCTTTATTGGTGCAGGGCTGAGAGTGCTTTAGGACTTTGCACTGCATGGTATCTGCACTCAGCAGTTCTTTCCTGTTGAGTGTTCAAAAGACAGTGCGATAGAAACTCACTATCTGGCATCGTTGGTTTCTTGGCTTTGTGCATGTTAAACCTGGTATTTCTAATGATACAGTTTATTTCATAGTATGTACATATTTTTTTATGTAGGTGTGCTGGGGAGGGCATAGCAACTTCTAATTTGATCTCCATGTGGGTTCTGGAGAACTAGTCTTAATTAAAGCTTGGTTGCCTGATGAATGAACCATTCCTTTTCTTCCTAGGCTGTCACAAGTGAAGCCTATCTTAAAATGGTAAGGCATTTTTCTGTTTCTAGCAGTCTTGACTTGAGTAGATACATCATGTATGAGACTCAGGAACTAAGCCTCATTGTAAGAATGGGCATTGTTGGTCAGTGCCCAGAACTGGTCAATGTGGCTAAATTGATATACAGGTCATGCTTCCATCACAGCAGATAAATTACAGTGGTGACAATGAGACCTGTAACATTTGTCTACTACACTCTAAAATGCAAAGAGATATTAATAATTCATTGATATATCTATCAATCTTCTAGGTTTATAAAGAAAATTGAAGAAGGGTCCCTAAAGTAAATTGAGTATTTCTTCAAATCTTCTGGTAAGATGTTAACTTAGAAACCACATGTAAGATGAGATAATACTGAAATTTACTGCCAGTTTGAAAAACACTACCTACCATAAATGATGTTGTGATGAGGGCAAAATGTTCAACTGCTCTGAATGGTCTGAATGAAAGTAGCCTTTCTGAACATCCATATTGGTAGGTTCTTTAGATTCCATGTATGTAGACCTGATGACTCCTTTCCTTCAGCCATGGGAATATTCTTGGATTCAGGTTGCCATATATGTGAGCAAGATATACCTCCTTCACGTAGCCCACCTGGGTATGAAGTCACATCACAGTACTGTAGTCTTCAAGGTATCATGTGCAACACTCATTTTCCCCTAGTTTTAGCACTCAAAACTAACCTTGCAGAAGTTTGTAATTCTTTGAAACATTTCCTCCCACAGGTTAAGAACTTACAAGTTGTCAATGACTGTCATTAAACCAAGGACAGATAAAAAGAAAGGCAAGTAATAGTCATTTTAGTCATATTACTTATTTTTATAGTGGTCATTACCAAGGCTTTTAGAATGCAGTTTCTCATTTGCTGTGGACATGACCATAAAGAAAAATTCCCAATAGGTTTTCCATATGCTACTTGACTAGCAATTAACCTGTTGGGAACATTTGTTGATGACCCAGTTACTAATGAAATGTAGATGGTTCTAGAATGCTCATCTGATTACTCCCATGTTCTTATTGATGCAGGGTTGAAAAGCACAACTGGACAACCTTTGAGAAAGGTATGTATATGAGGCAGGAAGTGAAGGTCATTTCAAAGAGAGCTTGTTTGGGCTGTAAAACCAAGAGCTCTTAACGCTGTGACCAAAGATTGATGTTCTTCACAGAGCAAATCCAGCACTTTTTTGATAGTGCTGTGTTTTTCTGGAAGATAACATGGATTTCCCCTGAATCACAAAAAACTAATCATTACTTTATTTGTCTTCTCTTAGGGCTACTTTCAGATGACCTGGATGGTGGACAGCAAAGGAATCAAATTCAAATCCCTTAAATAAGAATTTATTTGACTTAATACAATAAATATTCAAAAAAAGAAACACTATTTGTAGGAAGTTGCATGTATTTGGGCCTGAAATTTCTCTAGTGTTTTTCTGCAGAAATTTAGCTGTTTATTTTTTTTTGTGAGTGAAAAGCTGGCTCCTGCTCACCCTTTTTCTTGCTTTGCTTTCTCTTCTCTTTGTTGTTTCACCTCAGCTAACTGTCTGTATAACCTGTAAGAGAAATTTGTGGAATTAGGTTGGAGCATGTAGCAAAATATTCTAAGAGCAAGGGAATGAAAAGATACCTTAGTGCCCTTTGGTGCACAAGGGCTTGGGCAGCTTCTCTCTCTTCAGGAAGAGACACTTCATTCAGGTGGCTCAAGGATGAACCTGAAAAGCAGAGATGAATGAGTTTTTAGGTTCTTTGGGTCTTTTTTAAATCTCCACTGTAAGGAAACATGCCTGTAAGTAGCTTCTCTTTGGATGCTTTGGTTTGAGGCAGTCGGGTTTTATTCCAGATCTCTCTTTGTCTCTGGTAGGATCGTTCCATAAGTGTGGCTGTAATATTTGAGAAAAATTATTCATGGATTTCACCTAAACATTATCGATTATTGATAATGTTATCAAAACTGATAAGAAAGGTTTACCTGAAGGTGCCACTGTGGGTTGGTCCACACAAGGCTCTGATACAGCTCCACAAACAGAGGTTTCCATTGAAGATGTAGGCAGAGCTACATTTGCCTAGATGCAAGGAAATCATTATGGTTTTGCTAGCAGCTTGCCTTCTTCCCACCTCCCATGTTTATTCTGAAGGTATTTTCCTTTGCTAGTGCCAGGAAGTCTGGCTGTTTGAATGGCCTAAGAACAGTTTTGATGAAGGCATTTACCTGAAAACAACTTTGTGCCTCATTGTCTTCAAGGGTTAAGTTTGCAAGATCTGTTTCAGTGATGCTGATGTCACTAGTACTCACTAGAGTAAGATCTGGTTCTTCCATTATGCCATAGCCAGTTTCAGTTTCCTGTTTATAACAGAAGAACTGTCCTGCATAATGCTATGGTTAGCAAGGCAAGGTAATCATAGACAATAGGAATTGAATTTCCTCTTAAGAATTAAAATTCTTTGCGCTACCTCCATGCTTTGGTCAGGTGGCAGGCTTAACCAAATACAAATGCATAGCCACCAATTACCCACATCCTCCTTTACAGCCCTACCCTATTATGTATATCACCCATAAATTCAAAGTAATTCTATTAATCTCTTTAACTCTGCTATCCCTACAGGCCTCCAAAATGAACTCATTATTTATTCAACTCCCACACATACTTCAACACAATTTATAAGTACAGTTATCAACTAATTCTGTGAGCAGATAATGGAACAGCACATCCTGATCCAAGTTGAAGCAGGGCACTCAGGCACACCACTGGGTGATCAAATTGTCCACACATTTGGTATATTTTTTCATAGTAATGCCAATAATGATCAGGGCTTTGGAAACTGGCTTGTTCCACTCAAGATTGGAGCCCCTAATACAGCATTTCCATTACCTCCCTCATTCTAGCATCAGCAGGAGCAGAACAGGATGAACTGTATACCCAACCCTGGCTGAGAATTTAGCCCATGCAGGAACATCAATAGATCTGGCAGTTTTCTCCTTACATTCAGCTTTTTTTTTTTTTTTTTTAACTCAGCATGAAACCCCACTATTTATGATCACTGGCATTCTTCCAGTCACAATAGTAGTGAAAAAAATCACATGTAGTTGACTAAAGTTGTAACTAAGCAGCTCATATACATGCTGAGCTAAATTTGATAGAAAATGAGTGTCTGAAGTGAGGCCTTTCAAACTTAATGAAGTGGAATTAACTTACCCAGACTGGAATAGAGCTCCAAAATGAACAGGACTCAGATTTCAATATGCGGACTGCTTGTGCTAGCTGACACACATTTCTTGCAGCTTCTGTAGCTTCAGTTTTAATTACATTCTGAATTGGCTTTTCATTTTGAATATTCAATGAATTAGACCCCTGAACTGAAGTTTCTATCTCCACTGTTCCTACATGTGGATTTATAGGTAAAACTACATTTTCATCTTCAGTGAGTCTTTGTGACATTGTAACCGCTCTTCTTGACAGTTCTTCAAAACCCAGCATTTCTCCTCTGCTTTCTAATTGTTTTACCGAGCACTCACTAGAGGTGGGACCCCATGGGGTGCTGTGCTGCAGGTGTAACTGATCAAATAGAGTAGTATCAGATAAACTGCAGGCTGGACTCAAATTCTCTGTTGAGGGCTGAAGATAGATACTTTTTTTCTTAGTTTGTAATATTTCAGAATAGTTCTGGTTTTCCATGCTTTGGGAAGCACCTCTTGCTTCAATGCTATAAATACTGGGTAGATCAGCATGTTGGCTTTCCTGTGAAGAGAATTCTGGTAGGAGCTGTTGAAAAGACTGTTCAGATCCTGCATTCAAAAAACAAAAACACCAAGTCAACACTGGAGAGAGTGACATTTTTAAGTAAGCTGTAAATAGGTTTTATGACCTGCAGTTTTAGAAGGAAAAGTTGGTGTGTATAAACCTTCAATAAATCCAATTGGCAGCAATTTTCACAAAAATCATGTATTCAAGTTCCATGCTTATTCCCATGAGAATTCTGAATAACAAACACAAAACATGTTTGTGCATGTGTTTGTGTGTTTAAAGTTCTAGAAAGATAGGACTGCAGGTGGTCAGGTGGGACAAAAGGGATTTCTGATTGTGTGAGAGTAAGTATATATTACATTGCTTAAATAAAGGAACAGATCCTCTGATGCTGAAAACCAGAGAGGGACAGATGAGGAGGTGAGAGGCATAAATGCCAAAGAGATGGGACAGAATCTTCAAGTTGATTTAGCGCTCTCACTTAAGTCACACACCCTCAGTTGTAGCATGAGCCAGGTTAACATCAACTAGTTGGTTCAGCCTCGAGTTAGGAGAATGCGAGCTGGCCGTCAGTGCTGTGAAACAGATTGTGCTTGTGGATGATGCCTTAATGTGTTTTTCAGATGAAGATTCTGAGCTCTGCTGAGAACAGTAAGAAAAAAAAAGGCTGAAATACTGGTCCTATATTACCAGTCAAATCTACTATATTCTTTGATTATTTTTTCTTACTTACAACTTTACCATTACAGTTAGAGTTGTGATGATTAAAAAAACTATTCTGAACCAGGCACCCTTCATAGTAGCTATTGACCTAAATTCCTGAAAGATGAACTATCAGCCTGTACTCTGCCAGAATGCTGTAACTGCTGTGAGATAATGAATTCCTTGCTCTGGTTTCCATAAACCCAATGATAAGTGGGATGCCTCCTTTATCAAGGTGTACAGGAGCCACACATAGCTGAAGGGAGTGAAGCAGTTTCTCATTCAGCTACAAATTCCTTAAAACAAGATGACTGGTCCCCACCTTTCAATCACCCATCCATTAATACAGCACTGAACTTAATATACCTGGTAAAAGTCTCTGTCTTCTTGAGAAGTCCCAGGGGATGATAAGTCAAAATCTAGATGTGGTTCCAAGGGTCTAAAGAGCTGACGATGCAAGTGTGGAAATATGTGTTCCAATTCTGGAAAGTCAAGGTCCACAGCTGGAACATTAAGGAGAGATAACTTTAATTTTAAAAACTTAAATGAAATTCAGGAAATGGATGCTAAGAACATGCCCATTAGTGTTTAAACATTTGTTTTGTTTTGTTTTGTTTTTGTTTTTTCGAGACAGGGTTTCTCTGTATAGCCCGGGCTGTCCTGGAACTCACTTGGTAGACCAAGCTGGCCTCAAACTCAGAAATCCACCCGCCTCTGCCTCCCAAGTGCTGGGATTAAAGGCGTGCGCCACCACCGCCCGGCTCTAAACATTTCTAATACAGCAGGATTACTTCCATTTGCTCTCCTCGTTCACAAGATGCAGTAAAAGTAAGTCCAATCATGACTGTTCTCCAGATATAATAAGGCTTCCATGGTTAATCAGGAATGGCAGGTCACATAAGACTACGAAGGAAAACCTAGCTATAAGAGCTCTGAGGTCTTACTTCATTACCAAGTATCTTCCTTGTTGATGGGGCACATATATTATTGTTGATGTGTGTACTATCTTATTTAATTTCAACTTCCTTTATAAAAGAGGTAAATTAACTTCTCTATGGTTCCAAAAGGGCAAATGCTCTAAATCCCACCCAAATCCCTGCAATAGTTGTAGTGATTAAAGGTAAAGGGAGATGTCCTCTTCAAGCTGTGTTTTTTAAATTTAAAAAATTAAACTCATTTATGTGTGTGTATGCACATGTACATGCCATGGTACACCTGCCATAGTGCTTGTATATGGGTCAGAGGTAACCTCTAGAAGTTAGTTCTCTCCTTCCACCAGTGTATGTTCTGTGAACTGAACTCAGCCAGTTACGTCAAGGGTTGATAGCAAGTGCCTTTAATGCTGTGATTTGTATATGCTCGGACTAGGGAATGGCACTTTTAGAAGGTATGGCCCTGTTGGAGTAGGTGTGTCACTGAGGGCGTGGGCTTTAGGACTCTCATTTTAGCTGCTTAGAAGCCAGTATTCTGTTAGCAGCCTTCAGATGAAGATGTAGAACTCTCAGCTCCTCCTGCACCATGCTTGCCTGGATGCTGCCATGTTCCCACCTTGATGATAATGGATGGAACCTCTGAACCTGTAAGCCAGCCCTAATTAAATGTTGTTCTTAAAAGAGTTGCCTTGGTCATGGTGTCTGTTCACAGCAGTAAAACCCTAACCAAGACAAATGCCAAGACATCTTCTCACTGGCCCCTTTATATTTTTCAGTTAGACAGTGCTCCCAGATACCTTGTCTCATAAATGCCCTCAATATTATCTGTGGCACAAATGATGTGCAGGCAGGCCATAAGACATGAAGATCAAACAATACTTAAAACTAAAAAAGGATGAAAGATGAAAAGCTAGAAAAAAATTAAATATTCTTTTAAAGTATTTTACCCTGAAAGTCTTTTTTGTCAGGTCTCAAATTTGCTTCATTTATATCCGTGTCTATGATCTGCTGAACATGTGTATGATCAGATGTACTTTCTTCCTCCATGGGCAACAGAGAGTTATGAGCACCTAAGGAGTGCTGCTGCTGATAAGTAACTTGTACTGAAGGGGCTGCACAACTAAGAGGATCAGTCTCTTCCTGTGTATTGATAGATTCTTGCTCTTGATGCTCTGTGTGTTCTGAAAATGACTCTGAAATTGAATGTAATAAAAATATTTAATTAACATTTATAATATAGTAATTTAATAATATCTGGGTACTTCCTCACAAACATAATATGTCATAGCAATATATATTACTGAGATTGGTGGAACCAAGATATCTGTTCAGAGGGAAAATGGGCCAGAATGCACACTTGACTTTGTCATTTTCAGAATATCACACAGTACTGTATTCTATTCGACACTGATGCTTTTTTCTTTGTAGACTTGAGACTGTTTCTACCCCAAACCTAATCCCCTGGACACACCATGAAGAAGATATGCTTCCTCCATTACCACACTGCAGTCCAGCCAGTGCAGCTCCTTCAATGCGGTCACAATGTCTGATAGTACCTGGATCTGTGAGGCTCAAATCTGTGATTTCATAACTTAAGAAGCTTCCAGTAGAAACAGTTACTGATGATAATGGCTCCTGAGAAATCTCTTGTGTTTTCAGCCTAAATATTTTAAAAGGAAATATTAGAGCATGATCATGACACATCTAGAAAAACCACAAATCATCTACATTGCCAGTTGTCAATTCTGAGCTCAGGTCAAGTGTAGGAACCTTCATAGTGACAAAATTCAGTACTAAAACCTTTTCATCATTGCTCAGAAACGACCACACAGACGCACAGACACACACACACACACACACACACACACACACACACACACACACACACAAACATACGGATACACACCCACACACCACCCTTCCTTCTCTCACCATAGACAGACCCTAATTGTTTTAAGCTGTTTTGTAGTTTTGCTTCTCAGAACTATAGAGATCATGCATCAAGCAGACCAAAAGATCTTCTGATGCTCAGATTTGGCTATTTTCATCATTGATCCACTTCAGTAGATCTCAGAGAACAGACTACGTTTTTAACAAACTACTACACAAATACAAAACCAAACTGCTTAATAAATTACACCAAGTAGTATTACTGACCTCATCATTTGGCTTCACAAGTGGACCCAGGAATGTACATGCTGCTGCTTCTTCCGAGATAGCATGACTCAATACTGCATGATCCTCAACATCAGATTTCTTGACTCTAACTAAAATGTGAATTTGAGGGTTCGAAGTAGGAGTAGGGACAATTAAGACAAAGTAAATTTTAGCACCAGAGGGTGTCATTCTCTGCATTTCTATACTTTATTTTTTATTTTCCTTCTTAAAATTGCCTTACCTCAGGCCAAAGAAAAATTACCAACATTTATTGTCATCTATAATACTCACTAGGGGAATACTCATTAAGAAAATGTAGTTGTCACACTAGTCAAGGTACATATCAAAATATCAAAACTGACAATGTCCTATACTGTTGTTTCAACTAGAACACAAAAAGCAGGTGCTGGACTCAATCTCCTATGAACCCTCCAACAGAAAGTCTCTCATGTCCTGTTATGTTTCAACTACAACTCATACCAATTATCTGTGTTTAAATCAAGCTAAGATAAAAAGAAATCCTTAAAAGTTAATGACTTAAAAAGTTATTATTTACAATGAATAAAGTGCTATTGGAGCTTTGCTCTGTAGGTCAGCAAACAATATTACAGCTGTGTATCTTTGTATTCATTTAAAAGCAAGAAAACTAACTTTGGATGCCACTGGCTGGTGGAATAACTGACTTAAAATTCTTCATAATGTTTACGAGTATCATATATGAGGTCCTTTCTTACAATGCCACAGCTTTTAGAAGGTAGCTTTCCTACCACTGTATTCACAATGTGGCCTACAAAGTTGCCAACTCATCATTCCTCATATACTCCCCATCATGGTATTCACTGCAGGTGACAGTTTGGCAGTAAAAACATTTCCTTGCACTTGCAAGACAGAGGCAGAAAGATCTCTGTGAGTCTCAGCTTGCATAAATCAAGAGAACAATTATGTACCACAATGATCTATTACTGACAGTCACCAAAGCTACTTAGCACTATTATACACAACCTAACAGTCACTTTCCACTTCCTACATAACTTTTACCTGCTTCAGCACTGTCGTGGCTTTTGCTGTTCTCTTGGGCAGGTGGTTGGTGACAACCAAATGGATCATGTGGCAGTGGGCTCCCCAGGAAACTTTGTTCTCTGCTTACTGAGACCCTTAATGGGTCTCGATCTTGATAAGCCTCTGATTTTCCTGGGTAGGGAAAAAAAAAAAAAAAAAAAAACCCAAACCAAACCAAAACAAACAAAGAAAACCCAGGTCATTAAATTTCCAGTTGCTAAAATGGCCATTTGTTTTTAGATATATTCACTTTAGGTGTTTGGAGTGTTTTGCCTGCCTGTTATGAATTTACTACAAGTGCAGTGCCTTGGAGGCTGGAAGGGGCAATGGATCCCATGAAGCTGGAATGAAAACAGTTCTGTGCATGAGTCCTCTGGAAGAGCAATTAGTGCTAAACCTCTGAACTACCTCTCCAGTGCATAAATGGCCACTTTGTCATGTAAAATGGCCATATAGATAATAGGTTTTAAAAATCCAGCCAGCCTTTTAGTATAGCAAATATGCAGGTAAATTAGAGGAAAGCTTCTAAAATATATGATGGGGAAAAATTTGGACCAATAGAAAATATAGAACCAAAACAAAAACTAACTTTAAAAGTTATTCCTATTCTGTATTCATGGAACAAAAGTAGGATGTACCAAGGTAGAGTGTTGGAGGAGCCAAAAACAGACTGTTAACTCTAATTAGACAATAAATTCAGAAGCAATAAAAATTCAGAAGCAAAGAAAGAAACAGTAAAATAAAAGAATTAAGGAAAATTATGCAGAAAGCAAAGACAAAAGAAAAGAGATACAAAAAGAAAAGGAAAATCAATAGAGATTAGTGTTTTCAACTTTATTATTAACCTGTGTCCCCCTCTAACTGCCCTACCCATATGAAATTTCAACCAAGTTGTAGTTTGTGGATTAAAAATCACTGCAAAGTTTTCACTTGTCCCTCAAACAGTTTTCATTTTGTTGGGTAAAAGACATTTTTTATGAATGACCTTGTTTAGCCAGGCATACATCTGTAATCCCAATACTTGGAAAGCTGAGACAAAGGACCACATGTTTGAGTATAGTCTGAGCTACACTGTGAACTCCAGGCCATCATGGACTACACTGCAAGACTCTGCTTCAAAGAACCAAAAGAAAATGCTGGGAATTACTGCAGTCATCCAAGAAAAACAAAAAACAAAGATAAACCAGGACAGCCAGGATTGAGTGGGAATGGAAAGTAGGCGGTTTTAAGAGTTCAAATAGTAAGAGACAGTGATTTATTGGATTAGGACACCAACCCTTAAAGAGGAAGTGAAGTAATGTGACTTTCACTTTAGACAAAATGGCATTTTTATAATCTCAAACATGATTCAGTTAACTACAGGAATTTCCTCACAATTATTCTATATTAGGTAAATTGTTAATTTCCTGAATGGGAAAAAGCTTCCAAAGCTAGTAAAAAAAATTCTGATTCTCATTTCATGAAACATATGTGCTCTCCTACTATGAGCAGGGCACAGGTTCTTAGAGGGCCTGTGGTTCCCCACCTTCCCATATTCTTTCAGTAAGAAACCAAGGCACTTTATTTTATGGCTTGACCCAAACAGCTAATATTAACATTGCATTCCTATCTATTCTTACCTTTTTAATTTAAAAAAAAAAAAAAAAAAGCTAATTTTCTTGTAAACAAGATTTGCTCTGGTAAATTCATTAAGAAAATTATCTGGTGATTTTAAAATCTAGAGGGAGTTAAGAATTTCAGGAAGGAGTTTTTTTTAGGTGTTTGAACATAAAAGTAGTATGGTAAAAAAAAAAATCTGTTTTAATTGCTAGTAAAGCCAACATTTTAGGCATAATTATCCTATAAAAGATACAAGAAAAAGATCAAAGCCAGCTTGGTCTAAATATCAAGTTCATGTCTAGAAACAAAACAAAAAAGTTCCACCCAGATGCAGGAAAAGACTAGTGAGATAAGAAAGGAAAAAGAGAAGGAGGTCCCACCTTGAGGCGTTTCTAGATAGCAGACATAAAAGAAAGCACTGTGTCAGAATGTGGGACAGCAAAGACTTTGTCACAGCACTGTCCTTCTCCATATGTGAGAAAAGATAGTTTACAGTACACACTGCCTTCCACATGTGAGACAGTAAAGCTAGTTACAGTATTATATTTCTTTAAGTCAAAAATTTAAGTACTTAAATACATTCTATTTTATTTATTATTGTGTGTACATATATGATATGTGTGAATGCTGGTGTATGCGTGCCATGGCATGTATGTAGAGGTCAGAGGACAGCTTTTAGGAGTTGGTTCTCTATTTCTACCTGGGATCCAGAGACTTAACTCCAACTGTCAGGTCTGTGAACAGGAAAATGCTTTTTACTTGGTAAACCATCTCTCTGTCCCCACATTTTTAATCATTTTTCTGTAAACCAGTTTCTCTTTCTACAAGTACTCAAAGACTGTCTCTTGGATACATTTTAGCATACTGCAAAAAAGTAAAAAGCTAATAAACTAGTAAGATTATTTTTATCACTTTGTTTACCTGGCATGGAAATCCTGCCACTTGCTGGTGACTCTACTTCCTGTATAGTACTAAGCTCATGCTGGTTTAAGTTCAAAACACATTTAACTTTGGAAACAGGTGGCTTTGAGGCTCTTCCACTCAGTTCTTTGCCCAGATTCTCACCTATCAGGTCAAAAAAAAGTTAAGTAAATAAAACTTTGTGAATATACAGCAAGCTTTTCTTCAGCCAGCTAGCTGCAGGGATGGGGTATAATCAGAAGACAACAGGGATCATCTTACCACTGTGCTCAGCATGGACATCTGCTGAATGTGGCTGCTCACCACCAGAGCTCCCCTGATCTGAGTCTCCCCAGGTAAGGCCTTGGATGTGAGGAAACCACCCTCTAAGCTGTTTTATCTTCTGCATTTCCAACTCATTCTCACCTGTGGGATTCCTTGCCTGAAAACACAGGGAGGGAAATGGGGATGTGGGTTAAGGGATCACGTGAATAAACTGTAAGATTTAAATCTCACTTAAGTCAGAACCTCAACTGAATGACTAATTCCATCACTATAGCAGGTTTTCCCTGCATCTCTGTAATGGCCTACCTCATGGGCTCTACTTGGAAAGCACCATAAATGTTGCTCTGTAACTACAAAGTTCCTGTAACTGTTTCTACAGTAGAACAAGCTATTTAGGAAAACCTAAACCCATATCCCCAAATATAGCTCAGAATAAACAATCTGTTTTATGTTGACAGATCAAAACTTGGAAATTCTTTTTTCACTGAATGAGTAAAACTGCCAGTGCAAAGTACAACCAAGGTACAGCCCCACTCCCAAGCACTAGCTTCCTCCGCACCTGTTGACACATTAGACCTAAATGTTTCCCTTTGCCTTTTCCCCCCATTACTTTTCCTTCAACAACTCTAGGATTTTAACTTCTAGGTTCAAGTGCCTCTTGAACATCTAGGTGCTGCAGAATTGTTTGCACTAAGGAACTTGAGAAGTGGCCTAAAGTAGAATAAACCCATTCTAACTAAATATGTGTCTGAATGACGACACCAGTCTTCTCAGCAACTCAATGTAAGAAGCATAGGTCTGGCCTCTATGAGACTATAACCATACCAACTATACCATTATGTCACTTCGGGAAAAACAGGACACAGATTTTGATTCATATACAAATGTTACTGCCACACTATTAGAATTCTCTTAGCCAGCCCTTTTTATAATTTTATCTGAGAACTCACTGCAACAAAACTCATAAATGAAGATGGTTATTTTTTAATGTTTACTGTATTTTAAAAATAACTCCATAAAGTAGATAATTTTAATTTCCACACTCCCAATAACTAAGAAGGTAGGTTTAGGATTAAAATGGATTCAGGCTTAAACATCTATTATGTAATACTGAAGTTTTAAATTCAGAACATACCTGACTGACATTAAAGAAATCTTTCAAAGTCTCTCTGTGTTTTTGGATTTGCTGCTGTAAGGCTGTCTGTCTCTGCACAAGCAATTCTTCTTGGGCTTTTTGCCTAGACTGTAGAGTTTCTCTTTGTAGACTCAGCTGCTTCTCAAGACTCATGTTATCTTGCTGAATTAAGGCAGGCTGGGAATAACTTAAAAGTCTGTCCTGCAAATTTGGGATCAGAGCATCATTAGAAGGAGCTGCATGCTTCTTTTCAGATAAAATCAACTGACAAATGCTTTTAGACTTAGTTTCTGCAAAAGGTAGTGGAATGAATGGATGCTCTACTTCCTTGGACTGAGACAAAGCAGGGAGGGAATGCTCAGGAGATTCACTTTTGTTTTGGCTCTTTTGTTTGTGTAAAATCAATTCTTTATGAAATACTGTTTCTAAGTCCAACTGCTCTGTCATGTTATCTTGAAGAGGCTGTGAAAAGCTCAGATACTCATCATGGGACCTGAGCATCTCAGTATCATCACTTTTGGCAGGGAAAGACTGTAAGGCTCCTTCAGAATTGGCAGTTGGCAGTGCTACCTGGGATGAGAATGGAGAGGTGCTAATTTGTTTGGAAGATACCCTTTGCTCCAATTTATTTAACCTTTGCAAAAGCAGTTCCTCTTGTATTTCCTGGCCAGATCGAATGGCTTCCCTTTGCATATCTAACTGCTGTTGAAATGTCTTTAGGTCTTCATGATGAGGTTGGATAAAATGCTCAGCAGACATCTCTTCAAATTTACGTGGTCTGGGAAATACCAACCCTTCTTGGGCTTTCTCAGTAGAATGAAAGGAATTTGTTTGTGCATGAAGGTGATCCTGATGTGCAGTCAGATTATCCTGCTGAGTACGTGAGAAACTCAGTGCCCTGTCAGGCAACTCCAGCATCTCAGAATAACCCGAAGATACGGTGTCACTGTTGGTTGAACACAGTTCTTGTCCTCTTTCAGTGTCAGAAACAGGGAATGAAGCAAGTGAACATTGTGGTATCAGGGGAGAAAATGAACCAACCTGCTCTGGAAATATTTTTTTCCTTCCATTCTCTTAGTGTTTCTTCATGAGCTTCTTGTCTAGAGTGGATGATGGTTTCCCTTTGTGTAGCCAATTGTTCTTGAAGGGCCTTCAAACTGTCTTGCTGAGGCTGGATGAGCTGGGATATCTTCAAAAGTCTATGCTGCAGTTCTGGTATCTGAAGATGGCTTGATGTTACTTTACTGTCACTCTCTGTTGAGAGAGGTTGCTGTGTTATACCAGAGTCAGCAGATGGCAAGGACACACATGATGGCAGTCTTAATGAGGGTTCGGAGGACAAAAGGCCTGTCTGTTGAGAAGATGGATTTTCTGGAGTTTGAGGACTAAATTGAAAGCTCTCTTTTTCTGTGTCTAACCATTCTTGGTGTTCCTGCAAATTATCTTGTAGAGGGAATGTATGTTGTGAAAATCTAACTAGTTTTTCCTGAAATCCTGGAATCTTAAAATGGCTTAAGGGATCTGTACTATCACTTTTGACTGATACAGACTCCTGGGGTATTTCCCATTCAGTTCCTTGGGATGGAGAAGACAAGGCACCAGTCTGTTGAGAACAGAGTCCCTTTTCTATTTCATTTTGTTTGTGAGCAAATTCCTGATTTTTTTTCCTAGCACCAAGTATAACCCTCTGAATGTGTGTTTGTTCCTGGAGTGATGTAAAATGTTCTCGTCTTGGCAGGCTGTGCTGTGGAAAGCCATGAGACTCCTCCTGAACTGCTGGGGTGATCAAATGACTGGAGGAACTGTATTTTCTTTCTTAGATGAATACAGTTCCTGGAGCCTCTTAGGCCCAACTTCTGAAACTGCAGGAGAAGCATCTGAATGCTGAGCAACCACTGAGGAGAGTGATTTTACTGTCCCATCCTCACTGTCTTCTGAATATCTTTCCTTATGTAAAAGTAATGCCTTTTGAGCATCATGTCTAGGCTGAATCATACCCCTCTGTACAGTCAGCTGTTCTTGAGGCAACTTTAAAGTCTTCTGGAGAGGTAGGGTCTGCTGTAGAAAACCTGAAGATCCATCCTGAACTCTTGAGATTTTAGACTGGCTTGGGAGTAGTCCTTTCTTGTTTGTAGGTAAAGGCTGTTTCTGGATTTTTCTAGATTGTCTATCAGCCAATGTTAGTGAACTAAATGGCTGCTGAGCCACCTGATGTGGCCAGGAAGACCCAGCCTGTTCAAAGCGTACAATTTTATCCAGCTTACTCTGTGTATGTGTAAACAAGACCTCCTGGGCTTCCCGCCTAGCCTGAAGGTTATCCTTCTCAACACTGAACTGCTCTTGGAGAAATTCTAAATTAGTATGCTGTGATGAGATGGGCTGTGAAGAACCCCAAAGCCTGTCCATATTGTCTGAGGAAACAGTGGTATCACTTTTTGTTAGAGATGTCTGGATGTTTCCTGATTCAGCTGAGGCAGAGGGCATTGAAGGAAATAGCTTTCCAACTGGTGAAGGGAGGAATGCTGGAAGACCAGTCTGCTCTTCCAGTTCTTTCTGTGTGCATAAAAGCAGCTTTTCCTGAGCCTCTTGTCTTGCCTGAAAAACTTTCTTCTGTAGTTCTAATTGTTCTTGAAGAAACCTTAAGTCACCCTGCTGAGCTGTAATAGTCTCTGAGGATGACAGAGGCTGATCATGCACTTGACTGTTTACAGACTGGTTTAAGGTTCTAAAGGGTTTCTGAACTGTTCCAGATTCGAGTTTAACTGGGAGACTAGTAAAAGGGCGTTCAGGTACCAGTGGGAGAAAAGAAGATGATTCAGTTGGCTTAGAAGATATATTTTTACTATCTTCTGATGATATCTGTTGGGAATCTGAACTCTGACAAATTATTGCCCTCAGTGGTTTAGATACTTCATCAGCATCCTGTAATGTTTGTGGCCTAACATAAGACACAGTCCTTGAAAGTGAATGAGAATCTTTAAGGATGAACTCATCGTCTCTCTGATGTGTTTCCACCTGAGAGAATTGCCACTGACGTTCCTGTGATTCCACAGACTGCTTAGCTAACATCTCTGATACAGCTGTTTCTCTTTGCCTCCGTGGAATGTGACCCTGTCTTGGTACCTGAATATGACTCTGCTCTAATGCATGGATCTGTGAGGGTTGCACAGGTTGGTATTTGCTAGGACTTAGTTTCAGTCTTTGGCTTGGATTCCAATAGTTTGAAGCAGCAGCAGGCTTTTGGGATTGCTGTGGTGGCCCTGACACAACAGAATCAGGTATTAGTGATGCAGCTGACATGGATGGGAATCTTTTCTTTAATACATTTTGGTATTCAAGTAATCTTTTCCTGGCAGTTTCAACAGTCTGCTTGTGTAACCTATCAAGGAGAAATAAAAAACAAATACTACTAATTTGTAATAAAAATAAATCCTTCAGGTTCTCAAATTTTACACATTAAACTCTATAAGCAACAATCTAAGCCTGGCCATATTTACTGTGAAAAAGTACTAACATTCCCACTGCCCTTGAAGAAAATGTGGCAATTTTTAAGGGAATCCCAATTAGATCCCTATATAAAACAAATAATAAATCCCAAAGATATAGCACACTGTCTCACAGAAATTATAACTTGGTCTATACCTATTTTGTTGTAAAAGCTGATGTTGATAGTTACGAATCATCTGCCTGTGACAGTCTTCATCAGAAACTATAGTATGTGACATTGGAGTAGGGCAAACCTAAAAATTAAAAAAAAAAAATAATAATTTACCATTTTCTACAGTGCCAGGTAAATCCAAAACCTCAACACACACCTTCCTAATAACCCTGATCACATTACACTGGCACAGCACACAAACTGAAGAGGAAATAAGTCAGGTTGGGTGGAACATAAAAAATATGTTCTGGACTCCCAATGCCCTCCTACCTCAAGCTGATCAGCTTTCTTTCTTTGCTCTTCCAGTTGAGCTCGGAAACAATCAGTTTCTAACCTTAACTTCTGTTGCTCAATTTGTTCAAGTAATTCCAACTGCTTCTGCTTCTGTTCTTCTATCTCCATTATCTAGGTAATGAGAACACTATTGTTCTAACTAACAACAGACTTTCAAAAGTTCGTACAGTGCGTTAAAAAGAAATACATGTCATCACCAAAAAGGACTGATTGTCCATGAAATAAGTCGTCTTAAATCTGCCAGTGGTGTTGCAAAGGGAATTATGCGAGAACTAAGAGAAAGTGCAAAGAAGCACACAGC
The DNA here is from genome assembly GCA_021653895.1 of Mastomys natalensis. NCBI lineage: Eukaryota > Metazoa > Chordata > Mammalia > Rodentia > Muridae > Mastomys > Mastomys natalensis. Next base: position 2,538,265 of record JAJTUV010000150.1, read on the forward strand.
AGACATCTAAGGGGCAAATGAGTGTAAAGCAGAGATCAAATGCATCCTGTCATCTCAATGTTTCTAAGAAAAAATACAGATTAAGACATGTTACACAGGTCAAACAAAATTGCAGCCCCAGGCCGTGTTTACCTGTTTGCGCCTTATAGACATTCGAATTCTGACTGCTTCTTCCTGAGGGTGAAGCAGGACTGAACTCTGAGCCACAGTTGTGGCAGGTGGAGACACAGCGACTGCTATAAAAATCCCCAAATAAGAACAAAAATTAGCATCAATGATTCAGAAAAATGACTCCACTACAGTATCCTTCTTTACTAGAAAAAAGATGTGGAGAACCAAGCCAGTTTAATTTGAGGCTATGACAAAAGTACCTTGTTCCTTTCCAGTACCCGCTTTGTAGAAAAATGGTTTATCTTCACTACTCAGTGGTCCAGATTCTATCGTCAGTCTATCACTGTCCATGGCTGTAAAAGACACCACTGTTATGACAAACTTAAAGGGAACAAATGAACAGGATTCAGATCAATAATTCTCCCTTGATCTACACGAAGTGGACATTCAGTGAAAGCTCGGTATTCTTTTTGTCAGCTACACACATTAACCATCCAACCTAAGCCAATTATTATAAGAAAAATCAAAAACTAAAAAGGAGCTAAAGAAAAATCAATGAATTTTTACTAGAATAACTAGATTCTAGGGATTATAAGACACAAATCCTATCATATCAAGTTAACTCTTTTGCACAGACCACTCATTCAACCATCTATCATGGCATGGTAGATGACAAGGAATATTGTACTGAATGACAAGAGGCTTCAAGGAGGTTGGAAGTTTGAAAGGAGGACATAAACATCATATAACCGCCTGAGAAAAACTTAAGAGAATTAAAAACAGGCACTACATAAAGAAAACAAGGGCTATATTATTAAATAAATAAGGAAATTAGATTAGTGAGCCAGGTGTGATTTCTCTGAGAAAATGATCTTTAAGCAGTCACTGAAAGGTAAGGAAGTCAGGTGAAGGAAATGAACAGACCTATCCAGACACTAACATGTATGAAGGTCCTGTGAGGGGAAAGAAAGAAAAATAAAACAAAAAACCCACACACCCCCCATCCCCCACATACTCTTTTTGGATTACTCAAGAAACTAGAAGACTCACAGACAAGTGGTGTAGTCAGTTGAAAGGGAAGAATGCAGCAAGATCAAAGTGGAGAATGCTTATTCTATTCATGCAGGGTATTTTCAAAAGAATGTAATTACAGATTCAACAGCAGCTTCCTTTTATTGGGATTCCAACACTGTATTCTCTCTACTTGTCTGCCTCCTGTAGCTTCTTCTACAGCTGCAATCCCTTGGGCACTCATACGTAAGTTCTCTTCTCACTGAATTCTTTCCTCTAAAAGAAACTTCCATTCTCGTGGCTTTAAACATCTGACTTCTTGAATTCACTCTCTTGCTTTAAGCTATTCAACTAATTCAACAAAATCTGAGTACTTTTTATACACAAGGCGTCTTGAGAACAAAGGAATGAATAAAATCTTCAAGTTTCTCTCTTGCAAGTGGGTTAGATATGAAGAAAATAAAAGTATATTGCCTGTTGGTAAGAGCTATAAAGAGTCAGGTGAGAGAGGCTGTGAAGAGATGGGAGCAGAATCTATTCAACTGTGCTTTCTCAGCGAGGCTTTCTCTGCTCACTTTATTTTAAAATACACTCTCCTGCCCTCCCAATAAGTGTTCTTAACCACTGAGTGATCCCTCCAGCCCATGTCTTAACTTTTGGCCTCTGTTCTTTGTTTTCTCATACATGAGTCAAATACCACCCTCCCACTCTCACCCCTGCAGCCAGAAATGCAGGCTGAAACCCGGGCTTTGAAGCTCTATCACTGTTCTAAGCCCCAAACCCAGGTATTAGCATCCATCCTTTTACCAATGTACCATCAGACAGAGTAGTGGAGAAAGCACCTTGCTCCTGCTTAATGGACGCTGCTCTCTCCTCCATGGTAATGGTTCCTGAGTCCATGCTTGGTACTTTACTCTCAATCTCACTGATGCTCTCAGTCACCTCACCTTCATCTTCAGACACGGATTTAATTGTCCAGAGAGATTTTTGACTTCGAATCTTACTTAATAATCTTTTAAAAAGAATTCTTGAGGTGATTTGTTGGGTCTTCATTGCCAAGGGCACTAAAAAAGAGAAAACTAACTTCATTACATTTAGGCAAATTGTGCTACTTCTACACTCAGTCACTGCTATAATTATTTAGCAAAAACAAAAGCACAGCTTTATTTTCAATAAAAGGTTAGCAATATATTCAACAATGATAACTTAGTTTAACAAGTATAATTTCTTTCAACTTAAATTCAAATTTAGACCATTTCCAATAGCATAATACATATATACTAATTTCAAGCTTAAATCTCAGGAGGATACTCTGCTTGCCAGGTGATGGCAGACTGTATAACTCCCAATTAGCTTGTGACTAAGGTTAGTGTTTGAGTCAAGCACTACAAGATTTTATGTTCTGTGCTAGGGAATGGCCCAAACAATTCTTAGCAGGCTACAGAAAACAAAACAAAACCAAACCAAATTTTATAGCCTTCAGAGTAAGGACTCTGCTTTCAAAGCATTCTTGCTAAGACCTGAGGTGAACTTGTCTGTCTGTCATCATAAGGAAACCCTTTCACTCTCAAACCAGAAACAAATATTTTTTCCACAGAGATGGCAAAACCTAACTACAAACAGAACTCAAAATTCTCTACGGAAACAAATTGTGATGAAAGCACACAATGCTTTTGTTTAATCAAAGAAAAAACTAAGAATACCATAGAAGTAGAAAACTGGCAATTAGTATATTTTCATCCATATTTAAAGAAAAAAAAAAAAACTAATAAAATAAAAAAGGTAGCAAATAGTTCAGCACACAAAAACTGCATGTTCAGCACAGTGAAATTCAGATGTGTCTGTCAACACTGTCCAGGCCACTGTGCAATATCTGCGTGTAGTACCTACAAGGTTCTTTGTCCTTCCTAGTCTGCACATTCAAAAGGTAACTTAACTGCACCCTACCTTAATGCTATACAGTAAATTTACCCTGTTCCTTAATTACATACATACACACACAGCATACACTTAAGTAACATTTTTGCCTGGTTCATTCAGTTAACTATTAGTCTGTGACCTACCCTTTTTTACAACAGACTGACCATCCACCCATCCACCCACCCACCCATCCACCTGCGTGTTCGTGTATACTAGGGATGGAACTTAGGGCCTTACACATGCTGGGCAAACACTCTACCATTGGGCTACACTGCCAACTTTTATTTGTAATCATTTTCAATGAGGATTTAGTTTAAGGAGGGTAATAGGAATGCCTAGTCTTTTGTTGTTGTCTTCAAGAGACAAACTACTGTTATTTTGTCCAGAGCATTACGAAACACCTAGATATCCTCTTGGCTCAGCCTCCTGAAGACCTGAAACTACAGGTTGTGCAGTAACACACAGCTTCCTAGCTTATTATGAAAAGCCGGAAGACTAAGCAACATTAAGCCAGATCCTAACTGGGATCAACAGGAAATAGAATGTTTCTTTATGTAATGCTAGGCTTCAATTTTGGATAACCAGAAATATAAATAAAAAGTTCCATTAAAACAATTAAAAACAGGGTGGGTAAACACTAACCCAACCCACTGTCTGCTAAGCGCAGAGTCAAACAGTGTCTTATAGGTGAGGAGAGCCTTGTGGGCTAAGCAGACAGGGAGAAGGCGGCTCTGAGCTCCCACTATCAAGTTAGAGCCATAAAGAGCTAGTTCCACCGTGTAGGGTGCCTTCGATGAGATGTAAACCTGAGAAGCATGACGTAAAGGCAATATAGGTAGAAAAGAGGAAAAATGAGCTCAGCTCAATGTTGTGAGGTGGTCTCTAAGGAGAAACATAAGTGAAAGAACAAAGAGTGTGGTCTGCCTCAGTTAACCATGATACCATCACTCAATTACATAATTTATTCACAGGGGAAGGGAATGTGAAGGTCAGAGGACAATTGCAGGAGTTAGTTCCCTCCTTCCACAGTGGGGTCCCAGGAATCCAAGTGAGGTCGTTAGGCTTGGAGACAAGTGCCTTTACCCACTGAGCCATCTTGTTGGACCCATCAATCATTTAGGTTTCAGTAGGCAAGAGATGACTAGGTTTAGTGGTGGATATGGGTGCTAATTACCTGTGGGACAGTCAAATGAGAAAGTTCAATGTTGAAGCTAGGGGGAGGGGTAGAAGATCAAAGTTTGTATGCCTCATCATGATACACGAAGTACCCAGCAGTAATGGAACAAAACAGAATTTCTAGTGATCTGGTCAACTCTAAAGATTGCTAACCTTTCAAATGACTTTAGAACTGAGCACCTATCTCATGAAACCTAAAGATCACCAGATGTTGTGACATGCGATTGGCTCTCTCCAACAAGTCTGGACCTGCTTTCCAATGGCAGAAACAGACATGCAGAGTGGCACTGCTCCCATTAGTGTCCTTTTTTTGCACTTAAATTGAACAGATTTCCTAATTATTAGCTAATGACTAAAATGCTTTTCTGTAAGTTTTAACATTCAGCTTAGGTACCTGTTCCACTAGAACATATTTCAGTGTCCGGCACTTGAGGATTCTCAGTTTCACCTTGCTTTTCTTGTTCCATTGAAAGGTCCAGTTCTTCATCTTGGAGCTGATCAGACATTGTAGGCAAAGGTTCTGGCTTAAGATGCAAAATCAGGTTTCCTTTCACCTCTGAATAAAGAAATACAGAGACACGTTTCCTTCTAATATTACTGAAAAATACTTAAAAAAAAAAAAAAACCCCACAAGAATTTAACTATAAAAATTTCTAAGTCTAAAGCATGAGGGCCCCTTTTATATAGTAACTCATTTAAAAATAAACAATGCATATCACTACAAATATTTCCTACCAAAACTTTTAAAAGCACTGCTGAAAGTCCCTTACTCCTATCTGCATTGTACATATCTTCAAAGGCAAACTCTAGCTCTCGCTGCCAGTCTTCCTTTATCTCATTCCGTCTATATGGCAGCTCCAGCAGCTGTGGTGGCATCTGTGCCACTGTCTGCCTCCTACGGGCCAGGTCTTCTTTCTGCAGTTGTTTGAGTTCTTCCATTAGTCGCTCCTGGTTCTTCAACAGAATAAACAGATTAGTGACAGCAGAGTCAAACTTCAGAAAGTTCTCTTAACTGGTGAGGGGAAAGCATGAAGAATAAGGTCTAAAACTACCCACTCTTCCATTTGTTCTGACCTAAGACATACTATACTTTTATATATCAATAAATATCTGGTGAGTAACATACTGTAAATAGTATGTCAACCCTAGACTAGTAATGGGGCAAAACAGGTAGCACAGGTGATACTGCTGAGACCATCAATCTGAAAGGTGTCTGTCATTACCCATTCTCCTGGGAAAGGAAAGCCATGGCATCACTTTCTGTTTCACTGCCAGGGCCCCAGCAAGGTGCTGTAGTTTAGCTCTCTCTGCACCTTTCAGGTCCTAAGTGATTGTGCTTTACCAGACAATACTTTCTGTCCACTCCACACTGATTCCCATGAGTAAAGGGGATTTATGTATCTCTATGTGTAAGGACAACTAACATGAAAGTTTAATCAGATTGTCTTAATAAAGTTATCTCATTTAATTTCGATGGTATGGGCAAAGGAGAGAGATCAGAGGAATTTCTTCAGTTTGTGGATAAGCATTAGTTATAAAGATGAAGTAGTAGAAAAAAAAACCCCAGAGGCAGCATATAGGTATGGCTGTGAGAGTAACCAGAGAACAGCATATCATTTTATGGCTAGGCAGAGGGCAAAGAGATTAGAGACAAAAAATATAAAACTGGAAGGGGACAGAATCCAAATGCCTATTACAACAGGCCCAGCAGGAAATACATTCCCAGACCAAAAGGTCTTAGGCCAAAGGCTCAGATAACGCAATAGAATTAATAGGGAGATGCCACTGTTTTGGATCACTTGTTTGTTTGTTTTGTTTTGTTTTCAGAGACAGGGTTTCTCTGTGTAGCCCTGGCTGTCCTGAAACTCACCCTGTAGACCAGGCTGGCTGCCTAGCATGGATGACTTTTTTATGTGAGAAATACTAGTCTAGAGAGAGGAGTGGCCTGAACATAACGATAGCATATGTGTTCCTTGCTATTTGAGCAAGTGCATTATCCTGGCTCACTGAAAGCATGATATGTCACTCCATTAGTATTTTTCCTAATACGGTGAATTTTAAAACTCCATGCATGTTCCTATGAGTTTTATGCGGTTCTCAGGAAACAAAACTATGAAACTTAGCTCAGAGGGTGAGCTAAGACAGACCAACAACACAGGTAAATCCAGGTAAGCTGTGGAAGCTCATTTCTGTAGCCACTCAACACTGACTGCTGCTTTTATGGAAGGGCAGACTCAGCTTAGAACCGTTTCTCACAGTTTCTGTTGTTATTTATCATAGGTTTAAGTCTTAGATGACAATGATTAAAAATTCAGACACTTGGTTAACTGAGTCATAATTCACTTCCATCTTATGAAAAATTTGAGGGAGGGGAGTCACAATCTAAACCCTACTATATAAGTAAACTTCCTTAGGATAAGCATTAAATGTTCAACAGAGTACTTAAAAACGCTCTCCTAAGGTGCTGGGTGTTTAAAATGCACAAATGTAGTCAAACACAGAAAGGAAAGAGAAACATGCAACACAATGAACCATTTTCATGCTGGGCTACAAGAATAAGCAAGGACACGAGCCTACCTTAGAGTCGACACTCTAAGAGGCTGGTAAGTACTTTGTTCAGAAAATGTTTAATGTATCAACTGCACAGATTTATACAACACAATGCAATAAAAACTACTAGTGGTTAGTCTTCCCAGTAAACATGCAAAACAAAGATACATTATAAAAACAGCTTTATCTAACCTGAACTTAAAAGAGGATGGCAGGGCTGGAGAGATGGCTCAGCTGTTAAGAGCACTGACTGCTCTTCCAGAGGTCCTGAGTTCAATTCCCAGCAACCACCTGGTGGCTCACGACCATCTGTAATGGGATCCACTGCCCTCTTCTGGTGTGTCTGAAACTACAGTGCACTCATATAACTAAAAATATAAAAATTTAAAAGTTTTTTTTTTTTTTTTGGTTTTCGAGACAGGTTTCTCTGTGTAGCTCGGCTGTCCTGAACTCACTCTGTAACCAGGCTGGCCTCGAACCAGAAATCCGCCTGCCTCTGCCTCCCAAGTGCTGGATTAAAGGCGTGCGCCACCAACCGCCCGCAATATAAAAGTTTTTTAAAAAAGAAAAAAACAAGAGTTGGCAAAAATACTGGAGATATTTTAATGAAATCATACTATGAGATACATGTGATGGTTAATGTTGTCAACATGACAACATTCAAATCACATGGGAGATGGCCTTTGAGTGTGCCTGTAGGGAATTATCTGCTTGTGTTGAGGTTGAGTAATCTACCATGTGGATGGCATCATTCCCTGGTTGGGTGCTAGACTATGTGAAAGGAAGCTGAGCAGCTGTAGGCATTCAGACTTTGTTCCTTATTGGTGTAATGTGACCTGCTCCTGCTTCCTTCACTTGCCCTCCATGATGGACTGCACCTAAACTGTGAGGGAAAAGAAATCCTTCCTCAAGTTACTTTTTCAGGGTATTTTATCACAGCAACAGAAAAAGACAATGAGATACTATATTCATACTCTTGGGACTCTGAACTTATCCCGAACCACCAACCAGTCTGTCAGCAGCAGTTACAGGTCACAGGGACATCAATTCTTACTTGGGCCAAGTGGATCTTTTTCATGGCTTGGGATCCCCGCACATGTGCCCTTTCAAATTGTTCCATTCTCTCCTGTGCCACCTGTTTCCGTTGTCTTTCCAACCGTCTAGCTTCTTCTTCAGCAGCCAAATGAGCATCTGGCTAGCAGTCAATCAACACAATTTTAGATCTTTTTTAGGAAGCGTGAAACAAAGAAATAGCTTTAAAAAGTAATGTCATTAATAGAAAACTTTTTCTACTTACATAAAAATGAAATACTAAAAAAGGTTTTCTTGGGGAAGAGGTAGGATGTGGAGGGATGGGTTGGGGAGGGATTCAAGACAGAGTTTCTCTGTGTAGCTCTGTGTAGCTTCTGCCTCCCAAATGCACACTAAAGGTGTGCACTACCAAGCCTGGGAGTAAAGTTTTTAATGTCGACAATTATCAAAATATCTGGCCATAAAATGACCAAGTTATTAGTATAAAGTCTTATAAATACATTTAAAAACACATCAGGTTTTTTGTCTATTCAAAGATATTACTCTTTTTTTTGTTTGTTTGTTTTCTAAGACAAGATTCTCTGTGGAACCATGGCTGTCCTGGAATTCTCTTTGTAGACCAGGCTGTCCTGGAACTCACAGAGATTCACCTGCCGCTGGGATTAAAGGTGTGCACCACCACTGCCCAGCCTTACTCTATGATTTTTAAGAAATTCCTCTAAATGGCAATGTTGATTCAACTAAGAAGGCCAGAATGATGACTTAGACATAACCCTAGTTTCCTAGAATTCATGCAGAAACAGTGACTATGCCACTTACCACAATTTGTCACTCTTATCTGAATATTTACTTTCAAATACATATGCTTTACTTAACATTTATTTTAATTATGTGTATGTGCATTTGCCCTGGGAGTCCAGAAAAGGGTATCTGATTTATTAGAGCTGTAGTTAAGGCTGGTTATAACAAGTTTACTGTGGGTGAAGGTACTCTATAAGTGCAGTAAACACTTAACTGCTGAGCCATGTCTGCATCACTATAGGCAGCATTTTGAATGAAAAGCTTTGTTCTTTATATGATCAAATTCTATCAATAAATTGAAACAATATTAATGAAAACATTAAGTTTATACCTAAGATTAACTCCTCCCAGAGTGGGTGTGGTAGCTCACTCTTGCAATCTCTGTACTAAGATACTAAGTTTGAAGCCAGTGAGACTAAAGTGAACCACTGTCTCCCAGAAGGAAGATGAGAAGCACCCACATACACAGACAAGCAGGCGAAGAGACTGACGGTGAACAGGAAGAATTACACTAATCAAATAAACCTCTTTTGAGACAGAGGATATAATTCTGCAAATCTAAATAATGTCAGGCAGAACAAAAATTGATTAAATAAAAATTATAATGAGCACAGATCATTAAACAAAATAAGCTATTAAGACACTTCACTTTATTCAGGCCATGAAATTTCATGAAAAAAGTTCCTATGGAAGTCTCCCCTCTTGAAGATGAATTTAAAGCAGAATGTCAATTTTGATAAATTGAAACACAGTTTCAAACAAACAAACAAACAAACAAACACTGAAGAGGAGCTGGAGATGGCTCAACAGTTAAGAGAACTGACTGCTCTTGCTCTTCCAGAGGTCCTGAGTTCAATTCCCAGTAACCACATGGTGGTTTACAACCATCTGTAATAGAATCTGATACCTTCTTCTTTCTGGTGTATCTGAAGACAGCTACATCCAATCTACAGAAAACACACACACAAACAACACACACACACACGCAGAGGGAAGAAAGGCATTCTGATGTTGGTACTTTATAAAAGGCAGTTTAATTAACTTTAACAAATGCTATGTAGTTTGGAAGCAATATTTTTTCCTCTATAAATTTATTCTTAATATACAATCAGATGTAGATATAAATGTCCAAGATTATTATGTTTCTATTATTTAGTGAAGTATGAACTATGATTGGGCTGTTAAAAATCCTCTTTTTAGGGACTGGAGAGATGGTTCACCAGTTAAGAGCAATAGCTATGCTTTTGGAGGACCCAGGTTCAATTCCCAGTACTCCTATGGCAGTTCACAATTGTCTGTAATTTCAGTCCTAGAGGATTACATGTCCCTTGTTCTGGCTTCTGCAGGCAACAAGCATGTGGTATGGTACACAGACATACTTACAAATCAAAACATCCATAAAACATTAAAACAAACAAACAAACAACTATTTTTAAATGTTTGTGTGTACATTTATACATAAAGACAAACTGTAATTTATATAATATTAATCATTTTGTTTTTTGGTAGGAGTATCATTGATGTTTCTCCTAGTATACCTTCTATATAGTTCTATTTCTACAGAGTCTATTTTATGACTACAAGTTTTAAAATCCACTTTATGTTATAATGAAGCATATTTTGTACAATGTATGATAAAAATATATTTATCATTTTAAAAGAGTCACAAATATTCATGGATTTCTTCCACTATATAGGACCACCATATATCTGACATGAAAATTCCAAGCACATTTAGAAGGTTTTGTGTTCTCTAGAGTAGTCAGTAGGATTGTTCAAATTTTGAGAACTGGCCACACCAGATAGAATCAAGATAAAACTCAACTGAGTGAACACAGACATACTCAAGTTAGATCTCAAATAGTAAGTCAATCACCTGCTCTGTATCCATCTGTCTACTCACAAAGGTGGAAATATGATGGTAGGTGGAACTGTTAGTTTTCAATGAAGGAATTCTGTTTATGTCAATATTCTGGAAAATAGGAAATAACATACAGTTAGAGTTACAATTTCAATTAAAAGAGGATCCAATGCAAAAAGTAAAATTGTTTTTTTCTTATTTCAAACAATATTTTGCTATGTAGTCTGAGACTGGCCTGGACTTATGGCAAGTCTCCTGTCTCAACCTCCTGAGTGCTGGGATTACAAGGTGCACTGCCACAAAATTGTGCATTAATCTATGCTACAATTTGTTTTATTTTAATCCCCACTAGAAGATGCTAGGAGGGAACAAGGTAGGAACTTCAGGGGTGATTAGGGTAGCTCTTCTAAATGAATAGATAAATCCTTTCAAGTGATTAATGGATCCCAAGGCTAATTGTTACTAAAGTTACAAACGCCAGTTTGCTTAGATATCCTTGTTTGTGGCTTTGATGCCCTCCACCAATTTGTGACTGTCAGTAAGAAGACCAACAGCAGATGCAGCCCATTCGTCTTGGAGAATCAGTCTTTTCTCTATGAATTACTTTGCCTCTTGCACTGTATTATTAGAAACAGAAATGCACTAAGACAAGACTGGTGTTAAAATCTGCTTAATAATGAAAGAAATCTTTTCAAAGTTAAATTACTTCATGTTTTAATAAAAATACTAGATTTTTAAATTCTTCAAATACCTTCTAGATATCTGTAATATAGTCAGTGTTTCTATTTCAGTTCAGAAGTTCACGCTAACTTCTCAGATATTTAAAGAGACATTTAGTTGTAGTATAGCACCCCCTACACTCTTTACTGGGGACTTGTATCCAGGGCCTTGCACATGCTTGGCAGGTGCTCTCCTTCACTGACTTCATCTTTAGAACTAAGAGCACTTTCAAATTCCTGAATACAAATGTGCTTATAAGACACACCAAGGGAGCTGGAGAGATGGCTCAGCAGTTAAGAACACCAACTGCTCTTCCAGAGGTCCTGAGTTCAATTCCCAGCAACCACATGGTGGCTCACAACCATCTGTAATGGGATCTGATGCCCTCTTCTGGTGTGTCTGAAGACAGCTACCGTGTACTCACATACATAAAATAAATAAATAAATCTTTAAAAAAAAAAAAAAGACACACCAAATCAAGTCAGAGCTCAACTAATCACAGAAATTCCACTATGGTTCATCACAAATTAAGTTCTGGTCTGGAAACATTAGCTAATATTTAAGGACACTAATTCCACAAGCCTCAAAAAGATGAAATAAGCTACTTCCCTGTTTCTGTTACTTTGGCATAAAAATAGTCAGGCCATTATAATTTATTATGTATCAATATATAAGTAAATCAATTATACTAAACAAGGGATTTCTGAGTGATCACCATGTCCAAGCTAGGCATTGTAATAAAACAGAAAATAAAATAAAGTAACAACTGCTGCCTTCAAGAAACTTAAAGTAACACTTCTATTTTTTTTTTTTTTTTCCGAGACACGGTTTCTCTGTGTAGCCTAGGTTGTGTCCTGAAACTCACTCTGTAGACCAGGCTGGCCTCGAACTCAGAAATCCGCCTGCCTCTGCCTCCCAAGTGCTGGGATTAAAGGTTACACTTCTAAAAATGAATTCTTAATGAATTGACATTCTGTATGTAACCTAATAAAAGTCCCTTTCACAGAGAAATGCCAACAATTTCTTTGAGTCTTTTCTGCACCTGGCTCTGTCCCTCAGCTTTCTTATGAAAAGAAGCCACAAAGCTATTTCTATGTTGCATGGTCATGGTGACAATTATTGTGAGAATGACTTGTCTGAGAAAGCGCCTGTTAAACCAAAAGCGGTAACACTGATGAGTGCAGAGGGAGAAGTATAATTGAGAATTAGACACAGCTTTAACATAGATGAGTGGGAAAAACAAACAGGACCACCTCCTAAGAGTCAAATGACCACCAATCATTATTAGTTAAAACACAACTTCCAGTGAACTCGACTTTAGAGTTTAGTCAATTAATCCATGGACTGTCAGTATTGTTAGGATGACTTGTAAATGATTTTAAATTGCTCAGTTAACATCTAGCTTTCAGTCTGAGTTCTGCTCTGCTGTAAGGTACCACTGGACTTAAACTATCAGGGTACAAGCTAAAAGCAGAGCTCAGCAGTACCTGAGACTGGTTCACACCATCAAAGGAGGAGACAAAATGTCCAACTATGACAAGTCCTATAACTACATATACATAAAACAAGCCTGTTTTTTTCCTGTACTAGTACTATCTCTAAAGGCAGTGCAAAAAGGAAAGGTCATGCACTGGATACCTGAGAGACAGAAGCAGGCAGATCTCTATGAGTTTGAGGCATCGTGGTCTACAGAGAGAGTTCCAGGACAGCCAAAGCTACAAGGGAAACCCTGTCTCAAGCAAACAAACAAACAAAAATAAAAATCAGGAACTAATCACCTTAACCCAGCAGCGGTGGTATATGCCTTTAATCCCAGCAGCAGGAAGGCACAGGCAGGTGGATCTTTGAGTTTGAGGCCAGCCTGGTCTACATAGTGAGTTTCAGGACAGCCAGAACTATATGGAGAAACTGTCTTGAAAAACAACATCAACAACATAAAAAAAAAAACAAAAAAGAACAAACCTGCTTTTAAATGTGCACTATACCACAGAAGAGACTATGGTGTGCATGGCACTGAGGTTTTCAACACTATGGCTGTTCACATTTGCAGTCTTAGTGACTAGTTTACCTTAATCAGTCTAAAGAAGGGGATTCATGGAAACTAAGAACCACAAGCACTCAGGAGGCAGAGGCAGGTAGATCTCTGAATTTGAGGCCAGCCTGGTCTACAGAGTGAGGTCTTGGACACCTAGGCTACACAAAGAAACCTGTCTCAAAAAACTAAAGAAAAAAAGAAAACAATCACCCAGATCTTCTTAGTTTATAAAAGCTATGTATCTACAAACGGCAGCGGTGCACACACACACACACACACACACACACACACACACACACCACACACGAGAGAGCAAGCGTGTATCTACAAACGGCAGCGGTGCACACACACACACACACACACACACACACACACGCACGCACAGAGAGAGCAAGGCGTTTGGAAGATCCAGACGTGGGCTGGTAAGTTCACAGGGAGCCAGAGTCATTTTCTGGACACAGAACAAAGAAGCACTTGAGAAAACAGCATACAGAGCCAACTTGAAAAGCCTTCCTTCCACTGAAAACGGTATGAACTTCCAAGAAAGATAAAAAAGAATAATGACAATAGTTATTTGTAGCATTATAAAATCTAATATCTCCAGAATGATATTCACAAAAATGAAAGAGACACTTCCACCACTGTCAAAAAGAAAAAACCAAAACAAAAAAACAAATTTGCCATCCTGGAACTGATAATTCTTCTTTAAGAAGCTAAAGGCTGGCTTATAAATACTAGAAAATATAATAAAAGCAATAAAAAGCATCATGGTTAAATGCTGCCTGCCTTTTAACTTCTTGTACAGTTCTAAGGGAGTGGCTGAAATAGGACATTTCCACCTGGGCCTCAATGGGTCATGGCAGACGCTCAGTGACATCAGGGAGGCTGACGGAGCCTGCCACTCATGCTGACCATATGCACACAAATACATGATACAGAAGTCTCATACCAGTATTATGTCTTCATGCTTTAAAAAAAAAAAAAAGCTTCTATATAAAACAACTAATTTTGACAGCCATCTCTATAGCCACTCCAATGACCACAAAATGCTAATGTAATAAGAGAAGTGATTCTTCTCTTTTTCCTTTTTTTTTTTCCTTTTGAAACAAAGCCTTACTATGCTCAATAGCCATCCTCCTGCCTCACAAATTCTGGGCTAGCATGTCTATTCTAGTACTCATACAATTATCTATAGAACAACTAATGTAACTTTTCAGCAAATAAAGGCTTAAAAAAGTAAAAGCAGAATGGTCAGTAGCACAAGAGAAACCAAAACCAGTATGCTTTGCAAACACCAATTGTTTTGAGACGACTGGGGAAAACTCACCACATATGGGAACAACAAGGGTTAGGTAACAATGAGCAAAATGTCAGTCCTGTTATTTTTTTTTTTTACAGTTCTTAAAGACATATATTAAAGTAGTAATAGGTAAAATAACATCTAGGATTTTAAAATACTCCATATATACTCATATATTATTTTTAAAACGCATTTAAACAAAGCTCTAGCAATTCACCTCAAAGGGGGATGGGACAGGTGGTGGCAGCCTGGCCATTTTAGCAGATCTCTGTTTTTCCACAAGCACTGCTTCCTTTCGAGCTTTTATGTGCCTTAAAAGAAAAGAGATGCCACCAATTAGTCTCTCGGGTAATACCTGTTTTCACCAAGAGGACCAGAAATGCATTTACTTGATACCAGCAGAGTCAAAAACATAAAGCCAGAGACTCATCTTCTAAGTGAGTTCACACCCAGTTTGCTGCTTGACAAAGCATACATGTTTGAACATGGTTACCAGCTACAAGAGGCTTATATAAAGACAGGAGGGTCAACTGAGAGGTCAATCAAGAGTTTTTACAATAAGAGCAGAACTAAAATGTTACAGATAAGCCACTGTGTAAAATGACCAATACAGACCACTAACAGTATGCAAAAGTTACTGATGACTGAAGCTGTCCAGTCCACAACCGTGTGTGTGTGTGTGCATGTGTAATGTGCGTGTGTTTTGAGACAGACTCATTATATAACCCTGACTGGCCTAGAACGCAGTATGTATAGAACAGGCTGGTCTTGAACTCACAAAGCTCTGCATGCTTCTGACCCACAAGCACATACCATACCCTGCCCTAAGACTTCTGTAATGCTCTCAATCAAACAAAACGTTTTACTTTGTTTTTACATCAGAGACAGTTTTTGGCTGATGTTAGTCTGAACTGTCCATACATTTCTTCAGAAACTTAGTAACTCCTGCTGACCTCAGCTAGTAAAGCCACTCCCTACTGCATTAGCGAGCACAGTTCGGAGTGCCATGGATACACAACCTTGTATTTGGTATGTCCTTTCACAGCCTCCCACACACCCTCTATTTCTTGCCACAATGATTTCAGCTGAAAATATGGTAAAGGTTATTTTGTCACCTGGTTTTCTGTTTCATTAACATTTCTTTTTGATTTTTCTGCACTTTTAGGGCTTCTTTATGCCTCACTTTCTGCTTTTCTTTTTCTTTCTGCTGCCCGACGAGAAAGAGCATCCAAGTCAGGTTCCTAGAAGTATATATTACTTAAAATTCATGTTATACAAGAGGAACAGAAATGTGTCTACTTGACATCAACATCCTACCTTGCAATTCCCATCATCTCTTCCCACAATACACAAATATTTCCCAAAGCATGGCAATGGGACCACCATGACCATGCCACAGTACTAAACATCTAACTTCCTATAAAAACATAAACTATCAAGCTAATGTGCACAGGGTTAAATTAACCAATAAAATATTTTATTTAAACTAAAATGCCAAATGTATAGTAATACAGTTGGTTTTCTGGCCTTCAAAAATCATATAGGTGTCATTCAAACGAGTTAGGCTTGGGAAAATGATTAAACACAAGGCACAAAGTGACACAAAAAGGTAAAAAAGTAAAGGAAAAAAGTTAGAACTTAGGACTGTTGGTACAAACACACAAGCTAACATTTCTTCCCTTCTTCCTCTGCCCCCTTTACTTTTTTTGTTCTGTTATGTAGCTTTGACGGACCTGTAACTCACTATGTTTACCAGGTTGGCTCTGATTTAAGGAAGCCCCCTGTCTTTCCTTAGTTTTAGATTACAGGCATACATGTATACCATGCCTGGCCAGATGACTATTTTCTGGCCATAAAACTCAAGAATTATCTGAAAACACTGAACTCTAAGTTGCCTTTAGGAAAATCATCAACAAAAACAAGTGCATATTCAGTCATACATATTTAGAGGTGTCAGGAAGGAATTGAATTTGGACATCTGAATTTAGTCCCCTGAATGTGTCAAACTGCCTGAGACAAACATTTCTGATTGCATAATTACCATCATTTTATACAGGCAATAACTGGAAGAAATAATGCTAAATTATTATTATTAACCAGAAGAAGAAAGGTGTGCTTGGCATGATTTACAAGGCAATGGATACGCCATTATTCTCATGGTAAACTGATTTAAAAATAAAGGTCAGCTTGCCTCTCCCAGTTCTACACATTAAAACATGTTTATCATGGAAGCATTCAATAAATCAATTTAATATAACCACACTGTCTACATCAGTGATCAGAGGAGCTCACCACTCACATTTTCTTTAGCCTGTCGATGTCCATCTCCCATATGTCTTAAACTTGCCAAATATAGTTTTTCCAAGTTCTGTATTTTCTGGCTCTGTGCTTCTTCCCATTCTGCCCTTAGCTCCTCAGCCAAATGAGAAACCTGCTGATTTCGCCTCTGTTTTATGCTTTCTCTTATCTGGAAGGCAATGCCCCTTTCTTGTTCTCGAACCTGAAAGATGGGATTTATAGAAAATACATGAAGGGGGTTTAAACATTTAAAAAAAATTTAACTGAGAATAAAAATTCAAATGAATTCTCTTCAGGTCTACCATTCTCCTAAATACTCATTAGACACAGACTATGGTTAGCAAAAAAAAGTTACACTGACAGAGGAAAAAAAAAAGGGAAAAGCTATTTAGAAAATTTTTACTGCATTCATTTGTATATATTTGTGTGGTGTGTGTGTGTGTGTGTGTGTGTGGCGTGCAGCACAGGAGCCAGGAGACAACCTGCATGAG
The DNA here is from genome assembly GCA_021653895.1 of Mastomys natalensis. Taxonomy (NCBI): domain Eukaryota; kingdom Metazoa; phylum Chordata; class Mammalia; order Rodentia; family Muridae; genus Mastomys; species Mastomys natalensis. The sequence goes on from JAJTUV010000150.1 coordinate 2,555,571, forward strand.
GGTCCCTGCCTGAGGACATGGACTGCCAAGCTTGACAGTAAAATACCTTTCCCTACTGAGCTATCTCAGCAGCCCTCAAAGGTCTTTCTAAAATTACTTAATCAAATATTGTTTCATCTATTCCACTTCCAATTACACATAAGATGAGAAGAGTAAGTGATTTCACAAGTTCACAGTCAGGGTTAGATGGGAGCTCCCTCTCTAGAGTGCATCACCTCTGATTCTAGGTAGAAATCTATTACATGACTCACAAAAGCTCAACTTTAGATTGCTAGAAAGGAAAATCTAAACTTTCCTAATAAACTGTACTTAGACACTCATATTAGTAAGTCTGTTTCATCTTTCCAATAGTCTTTTTAAATTCTTTTTGAGCTTCCTTTTCTAATGTTCACCAACTATGTACCATTGAGATATGGGACAAAAAGATTTTAACAGCCAGAAATTGAGAAATATTTCTGCAAAATAATGTCTTCTGGACATAACAGAAGTGTTGCAGGCATGGATCTTGCTGACACAAGATCAAGTAAGTCAACACTCCTGAACGGAGGGAGGGTTCATGAGACCCCACCCTAGCTACAGAGCTATTGGGAGCTGACAGCTGCTGGGGGCAGTTAGTTTTCTTCAGCAATATGGTCCAATAGTAAACTGCCCATGTTCCAATGGATGGCACAATGCAGATGCAGGCAGAATGGCAGAATTAAATGAACTCTGGGTTATTAAAAAAAAAAAAAAAAAAAAAAAAAAAAGACAAGACATGAAGTAGGGAAAATATGAGAGAAAGTTGGGGAGAAAATGGAGGGAGAAAAGAGGGGTGGATAATGATCTAAATATATTCTATCCACAAGTGCAGTTATCAAGGAATAAAAAATTTTTAAAAATATATAGATATTTAAATAACTATTTTTCAATACTTGGTTAAGCAATATCTTTCAATTCTTCTCCAATCTATTATCAGCTTATTTTCCAAATGTAAATAAGCAAGAACCAGGGCTCTTTCAAGGATAGAAAAAGCCTGTAAATGTAACACTTTGTTTACAACAATCTTATCCAAAAGATATGAATGATTTGAGGAAGATAAAAAATTTAAACTCCAAGTAAACAATACCTGTAGCAATCTTAGTTTTCGTCTTCTTTCATAATCTTCCTTCAAAACGAAGGCTTCTTCATTGGGACTCAATCTCAGCTTTCCATTTATTACCTTTCTTTTCATTTCTGAGTATTTTAAATATAAAGGATCTGAATTGAAGAGAAATAAACAGATGAATGTCTATAAAATATATTACTGAAATACAGCAACAATTAAAATGATTTTAAAACTTTACATTAATATTTTCAATATTTAAAGAGTAATATATATTTCCTGTATCCAGGTAAACAAAGTGGAACTTAGCTCCAGTTCTGCTCTGTAGATCACTGGCTGTCAGATAGATGGATGAGGAACATGAAGCGAGGTAGAATCCCTCACAAGTTTGTCCCCATCTACGGCTGACTAACAATATTTCAGTACTTACTTTTTCCCTGTCTTGGCATTTCCATAGTTTATTAAGCACCTAAAAGATGTATTGGCATCAAACAAATGTTTTCACAAGTACAACTTAACACTGATAACCTGTACCTAATAAAAAAAAAAGGTAACTTTAGGGGTCCCTGGTTTGCTGTATATAATCTGATCATTTAGCACCATTAAATCTCATGGAGTATTATCAATCCCATGGGTTTGGTTTAAAAGATCCTTCAACAATTACAAACATGTACTAGTTAGGGGTTCTACTGTTTCAATAAAACACAACCAAAGCAATGGAATAAAGTTTATTTCAGCTTGCATTTCCACATTATAGTCCATCAGTAAGGGAAGTCAGGGCAGGAACTCAAATGGCAGGAACATGGAAGAAAGGAGCTGATGCAGAGGTCATGGTAATATGTTGGTCATTGGCTGGCTCAATCTACTTTCTTATCCGATCCAGCATGACTGCCAAAGGATGGCACAATGGATCTGGCCCTTCCACATCAATTAATCAAGAAATCGTATTACACATGTGACTATAGGCAGGTCTTATGTGAGCATGTTTTCAATTGAAAGGTCTCTTACCAATGACTCTAACTTATGTCAAGGCGATATAAAAGTTTTTATAAAGTTTTTTTTAATGACCATTTTTAAAAGTTCCTATAGGATAATTATAATGGCATAAGTACCTAGATTCCTGGGTCTAGTCTGGGTGTTCTTGATGTCCTCCCTACAGTTGTTTTTGTCTCTGTAGTTCTGGGATAGAACTCTAGGCTTTGCACATGCTCATGCTTCCACTGGGCTACAATCCCACTCCTCTTCTCTAGAACTTAAGATTTTTCTTTGACATGCTCTTATCTAGAGGAATGTGGTATATGAGAGCGGGTGTAACTTGAAACTCTTTCCAAGTAATTCTGCTATCAGCCTGTTCCCATGATCACCACTACCAACAAGTATACACTCAGCATCAGTATGCCATGATCTTATGTGAGATGAGTGACCATCTCTCTGGTCTCTTTACAGTGATGAGGCAGGCAAATATATTACTGGATATTTACAGCTGTGAAGCCAGTTTAAGCTCAGATGCATGGAAGGGGCTGTCTTCTATGAATGAGCTTTACTTACTCATCTCACCTAGAATATAGACTATCTATATTCAAACAGGGATAGCTTCTCCTTTAGTTTTTCATATTATTTGTCTTTTGTAGATAGGGTCTTAATAACTGAGTGATAGTAGTTATAGTTTTAAAAACTCTTAATACTCAAATATAACAACTTAAAAATACTGTTTCAATGAAGTGCTTGGACAACCTAGTAGAAACACCTTTGCAGAGAATTCTCCATCACAACTGTGGTCAGGACAAGTATGAACTTATTTATCACCTCATGTCTTTTGTCTAAAAAAAACTGTCTTGCATCCTACAATAACTAAGGGTGGACTGAACGAGACCCAATCATGACTACATCCAAGAGGATAAACGCAAACTGTAGTAATGCTTGAATTGAAAACCTTTTCCAATACACCCCACTGACATTCTTAAGAAAAAACCTCCTGAGGATGGTTGAGGCTCAAGAGAGGAATAGTATAAGTTGTTTTCCATAGGAGAAAAGTATTCCTCCTACACCTATTAAGTAGAATCCTGTTATCTGGTTTGTTCACTAGTCATTTCTATCCATGTGGATTCTTTAATGTTTTAAGTGTCCAATAATAATGGACACAGTAGGACTTATCTTGATAGATTTCATTCCGAGGATGTGACACACAGTAATCACAAAATTAATAGTAAATGTGGATGCAAGAGCCGACATTGCTATTCATTAGCAGAAGGCAGCAGCCAAGTTTCAAATCCCTTGGTCTTGTTAACTTTATTCCGTGTAAGGGGAGTAATAGGCACCACTCGTGGCCGTACTAAATGTCTGGCTTAATTACTTCCAAACCGCCGAACACATTCTAATGTAAGACTGACGACAATCATTCGTGCTAAAGTTTCTTGAGGCAGGGTCTCACTATGCTCGTTGCCTAGGCTGGTCTTGACTAAAGACATTTCTCCTGCCTCAGCATTTCCTTGCAAGTGCTGGGATTACAGGGTGAACTAACAGTCCCGGCTGGGACTGCCATTTTTTCAAAGCTGAGTGTAAGACAGACGAGTACCAGAAGAGCTACGGGTGGCGGATGCCACAGAAAGGCCGAGCTCTCTGCAGGACCGGCCTCGGGGCGGTTTAAAGGGCCGGAAGGTTCGCCAGCCTGCTCGCGGCCTGCCAAAAAACCCTGACGGGCCTCCGTCACTCACCTGACAGCGTGTGTGGTCCGCCCTCACGACACACAGGCACCTGCACCCGGCCAGCTACCCAGCAGCCGTTTGGTACCTGTGGGGCAGCCATGGCCCAGCTCTCGTCACTTCCGTCATTCAAACGGCCCGCCAATGGCGGGATCGGACGGCGGGAACCAGCTTGGGCCCACCTCCGCAGGGGCCGCCGGGAAGGCCGCGCCGCGCCAAGCCCCCGCCTACCTCCAGCCCAGCGCAAGCGCAGCCCCGCCCACATGCACGCACGCACGCACACGCAGTCTTGCGCAACGGACCATTATCCCTCTCAACTGTCGGGGTCTTGTCTCACTTGCTCTGTGGTGTTGTTTCCGGCAGTCAAGCCTGGGTCGGGTTCAGAACCTGAAGGAGGCTATGTGGGATCGGCAAAAGGCTTGAACCAGGAAGTGCAGTTCGCATACTATACTCTGACTCCGAGACAACTCAGGCTACCTTTATTTATACATGTATTTTTTCACGTAGTCTCTCAAGAACTTCCTACGTTCAACCAAGTGCACACTGTACTTCTCAATCTCCACGATTTCCTGCTAACCTATGAACTGTATCAAGAAAGATGAAATATAGATTCAGCAAGCGGCTAACAACCCAGTACATAACCAATTGCGGTTACAGTATAGAAAGGTGATAAACTACATACCTGTGAAATTATGATTTCAGTATTGACACCTAGTGTCTCCCCTTAGGAAATCTAATTCCTCTAACGTCCAGTGCTCTGTGCAAATTAGTAGACCAAGTCAGTTCCACATCTTCGCTTGGCGGACCTCTGAGTATTCCTGTTAAGTCTTGGAACCAACAATCCAGCAAGACCACCTTAAGCTTTTAATAATCATCTAACTATTGTTTGGAACAGGTCTGTGGGGGCAATTGTAGGAACTAAGTTACCATCGGGAGAGAACATCTGGATGTTAGCTGGTGTACCCAGACCAGGTCCTCTTGTTGATTCAACCGCATCATTAACAACAAACACAGAAGTAGTGACCTATTCCACTCCCATGGTCCTCAGAGACAGACAAGAATGAATCACAGTCCAAACTTCCTGATTCTAGGGAAACATCTGTCACAAAGTGAAAGTAAAAACTTCCAATAACAAAGCCAAAGATGCAAACCAAGGTAAAAGTGAACCAAGCATTTCTTGGGGAAAGGCCAGGAGATGCTACTCTAATATCCCACAGGTTTTTGCCATGTGAGGACCCAAGTCCTCAGGCCTAGCCATAAGGAGGGAGACCCATGTGCATTACACTCATGACCATTCCCAGCAGACGCTTGGCCACTGCCAATGTGTTCACTCGGTCGTAAGTCTGGAAGAAGAGGTTTAACAAAGAGGAGCTCTGTGACGAGTTGTGAAGGGGGGACATTTATCTCTCCAATTGTTTTTTTAAGCACATTTGGTTCAGTTATCTGACACCCCTCTGTTATTTGCTGTCTTGATGACTGGACAATTATGTGCTCTACCCAGCTGGTGCCATGGGCAGACAGTCCTCAAGTGGAAATTTGAGATTGAGACATGTTCTGTTTTGAATAGGAAACCAAGAGGAATCAGAGCAAGCACAGTAGGGTGAGAGAGTGTCAGGCTGATACCTGTGACCCTGATACCCGAGCTGGGACCCTGAATCATTGGAGTCATAGCTTCTCTTTAGAGTTTAAAGTTTTGATCTTTGCTGTAGGCCATGCCACCCTGGAGTTCCAAAGTAGCTTATTCCTTTTACCTGGCATCTATTTCCTGTAAGCTAAGGGCCCTGCTGGAAGTGTCACTGGAGTGCCTGTCTCCTTGTACATTTGCAATGGAAACTAGACTTCTATCTTAGTTAGTTCTCTGGGTTTTCAGAGGGAGTATCCTAAGAGCTTTCTCCAGGGATGAGAGGGGCACTTATGCTTTGGCAGAGGAGACTGAGGCTACTCAGCTATTAAAAACAATGACTTCATGAATTCTTATGCAAATGGATGGTACTAGAAAATATCATCCTGAGTGAGGTAACCCCATCACAAAAGAACACACATGGTATGCACTCACTGATAAGTGGATATTAGCCCAAAAGCTCGGAATACCCAAGATACAACCCACAGACCACACGAAACTCAAGAAGGAAGACCAAAGTGTAGATGCTTCTGTCCTTCTTAGAAGGGGGAACAAAATACTTACGGGAGGAAATATGGGGACAATGTGTGGAACAGAGCCTGAAGGAAAGGCCATCCAGAGACTGCCCCACCTGGGGATCCATTCCATAAACAGACACTAAACCTAGACACTTGTGGATGCCAAGAAGCGCTTGCTAACATGAGACTGATATAGCTGTCTTCTGAGAGGCTCTACCAGAGCCTGACAAATACAGAGCCGGATACTAGCAGCCAAGTATTGGACTGAGCACAGGGTCCTCAATGGAGGAGTTAAAGAAAGGACTGAAGGAGCTGAAGGGGTTGCAACCTCATAGGAAGAACAACAATATTAACCAACCAGATCCTTCAGAGCTCCCAAGGACTAAACCACCAACCAAAAAGTACACATGGATCGACCCCATGGCTCCAGCTCCATATGTAGCAGAGGATGGCCTTGTCGGGCATCAATGGGAAGAGAGGCCCTTGGTCCTGTGAAGGCTTGATGCCCCAGTGTAGGGGAATGTCAGGGCATGGAAGCGGAAGTGGATGGGTTGGAGAACACCCTCACAGAAGCAAGTGGAGGGGGGATGCAATAAGGGGTTTCCAGGGAGTGCGAAACCAGGGAAGGGGATAACATTTGAAATTTAAATAAAGAAAATATCCGATAAAAAATAAAATTAAAAAAAATTGCCGAATTTTATTGGTTAAGTATGAGGGCCAGCCCGATTCACGTTAGGAGAAAGTTAACTCTGTGAGAGACTTTGTGGGTGTCTGAATCTACTACAGTGTCCTTAGTTATACTTGGTCTGCTATCTGCCCAGGGTCCATGGAGACTCAACGATTAAGAATCATGTGAAGGGAGTTTGCAGATTTTTAAAACATATGAGGTCTTTTGCTTGGGTTTTCTTTCTTATTCAGAACTTTGTCCTTTGATGCAGACCCAGCACCCCCAGGACACAGAGTATGGCCAAGAATTACCATCCTCCAGCCCTTGCTATTGTGACTGTCTTAAGGATGGGCACATGACCTAAAGTGGGTAAACCACAGTATTTTGCAGTAATTGTTCTTACAGGAGTCAATACAAATGAACACGTTCTTCTTTTACTTCAAACTAGGATATGAATCTGAGAATCAGTGACTCCACACAAGCTGATCTGAAAGCACAATTCTGACTTACACCAGGGAGCACAAAGAAGAAACTCTGTGTTCAGATTCCTGGATGCATCTATCCTTGAGGTCAGCAACACATCTGGTCATTCTGTATTTTTCTGGCAGGAACTCTGAATTTAAGATGCTTTCCATATAGAGTTCTGTGTTTTGTAAATTAAAAGAGGCTGAAGTTTTATTTGTGAGACATGATCTCACTGAATGCTCTGAAACTTGACACATAGACAGGATGAACTCACAGAGATCCTCTGCCTCTATGTCCATAATGCTGAGATTAAAGGCCTGTGCCACCATGATTCGTCAGGCCATAGGTTTATCTCTGTAGACATAATATCTGGTATCTTGGGTGATAAAACAGAATAATGGTTGATATGTTGGATCCAGAGTCCAACTTCATGGATGTAAACTTCTACTTTACCAATTCTGACCCTGTTCTATTTCCTGAACTTTCCTAGAAGTCAGTTTTCTCAACTCAGATGTAGTAAAAATGTTCCAAAGGTGGCTGCGAGCTTTAAAGATGTTAGGACAATGCCTGGCATAAAGTGTGTGACATGTGTTACTTTTTACATTTTGCCTTTTAATACATTCTTTTATAAATCTTGTTTTGGGGATAGGATCTCTCTCTCTGGCCCTTGCTGTCCTGAAGCTTGCTGTGTAGACAAAGCTGGCCTTGAACTCACAGAGATTTGCCTCCCTCTGCCTCCTGAGTGCTAGGATTAAAGGCATGGCCCTTATATTCCACAATGCTTTGTTTTTTTTGACTGAGAAAACTGAACATAACCTTTTAAATATGTGTTTTACTACTCTGGTTTTTATTTTAACTATATCTTTGAACTTTATAGGTGTAGAGAAGGTAGGTATGTTTAGCTTCTAATGTTGTCCATCCATTGGGAATGAGGGTGTGTGTGTGTGTGTCTTTGAACACAAATGTGCCCATACATATGTGTGTACACATGTATGGAAGTCAGAGGTCAGTGTCAGGTGTCTCTTTCTATGGCTCTACACCTTGTCTTTTGTAACAAAGTCTTTCACTGATCCCAGAGCTAGATCAAGTGGTAGTAAGACTAACGGTTCTTAAGGGATATACCTGTCTCCACACACCCACTCCCTGTACCTACAACAGCACTGTGCCTTGTTTTCACATGTGTGCTGTGGATCTGAACTTAGTTACTCAGAGATACTTTATTTATTGGACCATTTCCCTGGCCTTGGAGTAAACAATCACCACTGATCAGAGGAAGCATTGTGACATTAGTGTGGCTAGTTTCTGTGTAACGTTGCCTCTCTTCAGAATACAGCTGAAGGCAGTTTGACTTGGAGCATTGGTTACATTAGCATCATGTGACCACAGTACCTGGCAGGAGAAACTTAATGGAGGGAGGAAAGATTTATTCTAGCTTACATTTTCAGAGGTCTTCAGTCCTTCATGGCAGGGAAGGCAAAGAGCAGTTCATATTTTAGTGGACAAAGAGTAGAGAGAGTGAAATGGGAAGAAATCCGGGATGCTATTCTCTCAAGGACCCACTCACTGTCAATAATCCAAGGCCCCACTTTCAAAAGTTCCCAGCTAGCACCACCATGTGAAGTCCAAACATTGCAAGGCGGACACTGAGGGCGACAATGCATTCAAATCACAGCAGAATCGTTTCAGATGGTTTCACAGGCAGAATTCACTTTACTCTCTTATCACATCCAGGGTAAAACCCCAACATTTAAGTGAGTGTGTGTGTGTCGGGGGGAGTACTCATAGTCTTATGTATAAAATCAAAAGAATGTCAGGTGTAGTGCACTCCTGTAATCTTGGCACTCAGGATACAGAGGCAGGGGAATCACCACAACTTTGAAGCAGTCTCGGGTACATAGCAAGTTCCTGGCCAACCAGGGATATTCAGAGAAATGTCTGTTCAGCAAACAATGCAAAGAAAGATAATCTTTTTTTTTTTTTTTTTTTTTTTTTTTGGTTTTTTCGAGACAGGGTAAGAAAGATAATCTTGCCGGAACAGAAGTAATCGAAGAGCTTCTGTCTGGCAGCCTGCCACTCCAGCTCTCCTGATATTAGCAACACAATTGGCAGTTGCTCAATGGTGCTGAGACTGAATGTGCAAGAAAAGATGGGCCTATCCAGATCCTGCCCCACCTGGGGATCCATCCCACCTGCAGACACCAAACCCAGACACTAGTGCTGATGCCAAGAAGCGCTTGCTGACAGGAGCCTGGTATAGCTGTCTTCTAAGAAGCTCTGCCAGAGCCTGACCAATACAGATTGGATGCTCACAGCCAACCATCGGACTGAGCAAGGGGACCCCAATGGAGGAGTTAGGGGAAGGACTAAAGGAGCTGAAGGGGTTTGCAACCCCATAGGAAGAACAACAATATCAACCAGACAGGAGTGCCCCCTCAACCCCCCCAGCTCCCAGGGATTAAACCACCAACCGAAGAGTACACATGGACGGACCCATAGCTCTAGCTGCATATGTAGCAGAGAATGGCCTTATCTGACATCAATGAGAGAGGAGGGTCTTGGTCCTGTGGAGGCTTCATGCCACAGAGTAGGGGAATGCCAGGGCAGTGAGGCAGGAGTGGGTGGGTGGGTGGGTGGGGGAGCACCTTTATAGAAGCAAGGGGGAGGATGGGATAGGGGGTTTTCGGAGAGGAAACTGAGAAGGGGGAAACATTTGAAATGTAAATAAAATAACCAATAAAAGGGGGGGGGGAAGATGGGCCTAAACAGTTCCAAACTACAAATACCGTTTTAAAGTCACAGTACAGGGCCAAAGCCATTTACTTGAGTAAGAAATGAGAAGCGTGGGCTGGAGAGATGGCTCAGCCGTCAAGAGCACTTACTCTTCTTGCAGAGAACCCGGGTTCCGTTCCCAGCCATCCCTAACTTCAGTTCCCCCTTCTGACTTCTGCAGGCTCTGTGGACACACATGGTATAGATACATGTATGTAGGCAACACACAAGTTGAAAAAAAATGAGAACCACATTTCCATCATTTAAGTCTTTTTGGCCTATCACTCCTCTGACAACGTATCAAGATCATTGCTTCTGAGCTGCGAGTGTGTGGGGTGTTAGGTACTTGCTTACAAAGACAGGGAAGGCTAGACAAAAAGGAAAAACAGAATTTACAACCCAGGAAAGTATACAGTCAAGTGGGGCTGAGCAGAGTCAGCATTAGTTTTGCTGTAGGTCTGAACACCTGCTTTACCTGAAATTAGCTTCTCTGAAGCTCTTGGGGATGAAAGTATCAACTTTGACGGAGCATTCTCTGTGCCAGAAATTCCAATTCCATCTAACAATAGCCGTAAAGACAACATTTCAAAAACTCAAGCTGTGAGGCTAGGAGAGACGGCTCAATTTTGATCATTTGTTGTCTAACAGAAGTTCAGGGTTGCATTTCCAACTCACAGAGTATCTCTCAGCCATCTGAAAGTCTAGTTCCAGGGGATCCAATATTCTCTTTTAGCTCCTGTGGAATATACATCCCTGCAAGCAAAACACTCACACACATAAAATAAACAAATAAAAATGCCCGCAAACTGTAAAATCCAAATAGACTGCAATCATCTTAGTTAGAAGCATAATTATAAAAGACCACAGTATGATTTGTCCACCATTACTGACCCAAGGCAGGCAACATCCGTTCTAGCATTTCTCCTACTACCATCTGACCTGATTTCATTCATCTCATGAGAAACAATCCTGTTTGCATAGGGTTTTTTTTTTTTTTTTCATCTAAAATTATCTCCAAAGTGAGGCTGGAAACACAATGTGAAGTCATCATACTTGAGAGGCAGAGGCAGGAAAATTGTAACTTGAAGAAGCCATTTGGCTGTGCCAAGCCATCCTGTTCTACGCAGTTTGAGACAACAGAATACACCAGCAGCAAAGTTGTTTTCCTTGCCCATGAGCAATAGGAATAATTTACACATATTTAAACAGTTGCTGCTCCAAGTGTAGCCCAAGGCCAGCAGCAGTAGAGACACTTGAAGATGGTTGGAAAGTCAGGCTCTCAGATCCTGCTTTGATTTGCTGGACTACAGTCTGAATTTTACATGTTTGTTTGATTTTTTTTTTTAAGTGCTAGGTGTTAAACTGAGGGCCTCATGCATGCTAGGCAAATACTCTACCACTGAGCTACACTCCAAGCCCTCAGAATCTATATTTCAAATAGATCTGCCCGTTGTTTACAAGCACTTTAACATTCGAGAAGTCCTGACACACGCAACATCCCATGGGAAGTGATAAGCCTCTGTGCTATGCTATATGTTTTGGGATCAATAGATGAAAACATGGCCACAGTATTAGTTCTTTAATTGGATTATGGCAGATTCCTCAGTACCCATCTCGTCTTTCCAGGATCTTAACTCCTAGAGTCCTTCCAGCCTTCCAGCGTCATCCACATACCTGTTCACTCTATGTCTGATGTGATAAAGCTTTGGTTCTAAGAGTGCAGTGGTTTGAATATGCTTGACCCAGAGAGTGGCACTATTAGGATGTGTGGTCTTGTTGGAGTAGGTGTAGGCTTGTTGAGTGGGCATGGCCTTGTTGTCTGAAGTGTGTCATTGTCGGGGTGGGCTTTGAGACCCTTCTCCTAGCTGCCTGCAAACAGTCTGCTCCTGGTTTCCTTTGGATGAAGGTGTAGAACTCTCAGCTCTTCCAGTGCTGTGCCTGCCTGGACACTGCCATGCTTCCCGAATGTTGATACTAGACTGAACCTCAGAACCTGTAAGCCAGCCTCAATTTAATGTTGTTCTTTAAAAGAGGTGCCTCATGGTGTCTCTTCACAGTAATGGAAACCCTAATTAAGACAAGAGCATCACTGGGGAATCATCTTTGACTTGACATGTTCCTAAATGAAGGACACTTGATGATGATATTTGCATCTTAGGAATGGTCTGACCACCATTATTGCCCTGTGCTGCCATCATAGAACTACCTTTTCTCCTAGCTCAAAAGGTGAATCTTGAACTGAATGCTTGCTGGCACCAGGAACCTAGGTTTGGAAGTCTAAAAGATAAAGATTAAATACCACTGTTGCTACCAACAAGATTTATACACAGAAAACCTTTTGGACTTTCTGAGCACAAGTTTTCTCATTTTTTTCATTGCTAGAATGGGCTGATGGTGATAATTCAGCTCTTAGGGCAATCACAGGAGAAACTGTAGCACACCGCGATGATTTTGTTTGTTTTATGCATATACTAGAATCATGCATAGTGACTGCTGACTGCTTGGTAGTGGTTAAAGGGGGGGGGGGGGCGGTAATGTGCTGAAAAGAAACACTTTTCTTCTGCCCTGGGGCTAGTGGTCCAGTGACATCACAGTATGTTATGATATCCTTAGCTCTTTAGTAAAGCCAAGGAGATGTATGCAGACTGAGTAGATCCCTAATGCAGGACTTGGGAGAATTTCCCAAAGTAGAGCCTAGGAACACAAGCTTGGAGGAAATGGGGGAGGTAAGGGAGCATGAATGGGGAACCTGGGAAGTGTTACCAAAGAGAACAGATTTCCTCTGAGACCTGTGTTCCAGTTTGGTTGTGCCCATCTGCTTTGAGGTACTGATCCTAAACAGGCACTGAGGATTTTGAGGGAGAAGAGACACTGTTGGCATTTGTGCCTTCTGCTCTTCAGCCTGTGAAGAGCCTGGGGCTCTTGGGTGTCTGACTTGCTATGGACATTCCTGAGACTCCCACGGTGATATAATCTTAGCAGTCTTATTCCGGTTGTTGAAGTTCAACTTCAAGGATTCACAGGCTTAGGTCCCTGTCTGAGGATTTCTATTGCTGTGACCATGGCAACTTTTATAAAAGAAAACATTTAGCTGGGGCTGGCTTACAGTTTCAGAGGTTTAGTTTCCCTCCATTATCACCTTGGTGGGAAGCATGGTGGCACGCAGCAGACATGGTGTTGGAGAAGGAGCTGAGAGTTCTACATCTGCATCTGTAGGCAGCAGGAAGGGAATGCCACACTGGGCATAGCTTGACTATCTGAGACCTCAAAGTCTGCCCCCAGTGACACACTTCCTCCAACAAGGCCACACTCCTAATATTGCCATTCTGTATGGCTTGTGGGGGCCATTTTTATTCAAGCCACCACGGTCCTGATTGCACTTTTAAAAGGATCTTTAAGCTTTATAACTGGAAGATGAGAGGATCTAGTCTCAGTTACTGTCTTTCCTGTGTGGTGGAGGAAGACCAACTGTAGGAAGTAGCATCAGAGCTTAACACACATTATCCCTGAAGATTAAAATATTCACCACTAGAGGGTAGACAAGACAAACTTTGGAATGTTTGCTCACATATTTTAATTTCAACTTACTTGTGGTTCTAGGGAATTCAACCCAGGGCTTCACACAGGAGGCGCTGGCTCTGCTCCTGAGCCACATCCTAGGCCCAGAATTCCCCCTCCTTTCCAGACCCCCCCCTTTACAAAGAATGACTTAATGTCACTGGCATCAAGTCTACCATGACATTGCCATCACTGTCTAAATGCCAGATTACCTAAATGTGTCTAGAATGCCAGTTCAGCCCCAGGGGAGTGCACAGGCACATGCGCACGTGACACAGCCTAGCACCGAGTGCCTGTTGTGTGGCAGGCACTGCACAGGGCATTTCATCCACTCTGTTTTCTTTGATCCTTGTAACACCTGTCTGGTGCAGATTTTTAAATTAATAATTTCATGTAAATTATTAACAAAAGAGAAATTATTTAACAGATGAAGAAACAGACTTATAAAAGTTAAATGTATTAATATCTTTTTCAAAGCAAGCAACTAATAGGAGAGATTGGGCTGTCTGTTGATATGTTTGTTGAAAGGGCTGAAATTAAATGATGCATCAGCTATGATCTCTCAAGGGGCTTCAGGGACTAATGTCTGACAGCGTAGCTTTAAGTGGAAAAAATAGTTCTAAGCAAATTCTGCTTGTTGGAAGATAATCAATAGCAGTATTGTTTTTATGAGTTAAAAATTTTAATGTGTGTGTATGTTGTGTGTAGATGTATGTGTACGCACATGTACATATAAATGCAGGATCCCATGAAATCCAGAAGATGGTATCAGAACACCTGAAGCTAGAGTTTATAAGTGGTTGTGATCCATGTAATGTGGGTGCTGGGAATTGAACCTGAGACCTTTGGAAGATCAGTCAGTGCTCTTAACTGTTGAGCCATTTCTCTGGTCCCCTACATTGTTAATTTTTTAAAAAAGATATGTAGATGGAACACGGTACCTTAATACGCAGATGATTGTCTTGTTACGTTCCAGAAGTTGTGCCCAAGGCAATCGACTCTGATCTGTGCCCTTGTATGGTGCTTTGCTGGTGAGTGTTGCTACTGGAGGCTGAGCATGTTTGGTGACCTTTGATGTGTGATTCAGAGTCCAATGGCATACTTGCTGACATTACTTTTGTTTGGTTTTAGAATTTTTTTTTTTATTATTTCATGTACTTGAGTATTTTGTCTATATGTATGTCTGTATCGAATGCGTATCTGATGCCCACAGAGGCCAAAAGCAATTATCAGATCCCCGGAACTGGAGGTACAGATGAGCTGCCATGTGAGTCCTGAGACTCAAACCTGGTGCTTTGGAAAAGCCATCAGTGTTTTTAACTGCTAAGCTGTCTTTCCAGCCCCACTGCTTTTATTTTTTCTGGCAAGTTCTTACAATAGGTCTTACTGCCCTCAAACTGGTTATATATACACCGGATGTCCTTGAATTCATAGAAATCCTCCTGCCTCTGATTCCTGAGTCCTGGGAATAAAGTATGCAATACCATACCTGGAGTGACATTGTTCTTTAATAAGGCTGTTTCCAGGAAAGTATGGACACTGTCTAGCACTTTGTTTTGTTGTCTTTGTACCCCTCTCTCTCTTGTTCATGTGTAATGTAAGGCTTTTTCCTTTCTAGTGAAATCATGAGATCCTAAAGTACAAGGATTATTTAATAATGCTTGTGAGTAAACAGACTGATGTTTCCCTGTGTTATAAATGGGGCATCCAAAGCACAGTAGGTTCAAACATAGTCCGCGATCCTGCATCTGGAAAGCAGTGAAGGTGGGGCCTGCTTGGTGTTGGCCTCTTTTCCTCTGTGCGGTAAAGGTCAGAAGGCTGTGGAAGCTGGCCATGCAATTGCTAGAAGGTCCAGAGCAACCTGAGGTCTGGAAACAAAATTTTCCTTCTTCCTTTTTTTGTGTGGTGACTCAGATAGAAGTCCTGTAGACTGGCACTATGGCGAGTAAGCATTTTTAGTAGGGAGACCCTGGTCAATCCCCCACAGGCTATAAAACAATATTCACACGAGATGCTGATTACTGTTGAGCCTCTAGATATCCATCCTTCAGCATCTTCTAAGATAAGAGTCCAGGTATCTGCATTTTTTAAAGACAAATTAAAAACAAAAATACAGTACACAACTCTTTCCATCTCTCCCCGGCTGAATCATGGAAGGGATGATGAGCATCGAGAACTTGTAATGTGTGGACAGAGGACCATGGCATTGGCTTACCAGAGACTCACTAGAAGATCATCACAGGCCCAGATGCACATCCACTGACTCCAAATTTGCATTTTAACAAGCTCCCAGAGATCAGTGTGCCAGAGAGAGAAGCATGCTTTCTGTGCTTAACCTTCTTGGCTTCATTTTACTTTGAATACAGGAGGTATTTTTTTCAGAATGTGCGTGGGATACTAAAGCCCAGGGAAGGTTAGAGCTTGCCCAAGGTCAGTAAGTATACAAAATGGACTTCAGGTAACTCTAGAACCTGTGTTGGTAACCTAACACAAGAGATTATCACAATTCATCATATGGAAGCTTTACCTGGGGAGCTTATGAAAAACTGACTTCTTTCGAAATTCTGACCCCTTCTGGGGCAGAGCCTCAGATCAACCTTTCCCCCCCCCCCCGATCCATCTGGGGACTCTGAGACAAGATACCACAGAACACGTTTGCAAAATCCTGCATTGTATTATACTCACCGAGCATGCTTGTGGGGAGAGAACTACTCTGTATTTTTGAAGAACTTCAGAGTGAAGTCTTGGCTGAAAAAGAGTTTTCTTTTTTTTTTTTTGTTTTTTCGAGACAGGGTTTCTCTGTGTAGTCCCGGCTGTCCTGGAACTCACTCTGTAGACCAGGCTGGCCTCGAACTCAGAAATCCGCCTGCCTCTGCCTCCACTAGTGCTAGGATTAAAGGCGTGCGCCACCACCGCCCGGCAGTGGTTTTTTTGTTTTTTTTGTTTCTTTTGGATGCTAGACATATACAGAGTCCAGGTAAGAAAAGACCTGACATCTATTCAAGAACAAACCCCAAACTTTATCTTTCAGGTGCTAGAGAATTAAATACAAGTGGCAGTATTGGTTACCTTTTAAAATTTTTATTACGATTTCATGTATAATTTAAACCACTGGATGGCTGTAACTTTTGCTAGTTAACTGTATACCCTTGAAAATAAATTCATAGCAGCCAGCACAGCAGAAAGGCCTGTGGACTACTGAACCCCTTAGGGTGATGACCAGTAAAGAAGATGAACACTAATAGCCAAGCAGGTGCTGATGTACAGCTCAACAGAAAGTGTTGGAGAGCATATTTTGTTTGACATGTCTTCCAAATAGCTCACTACTGTGTGTATCTCATTATGACACACATGCATGGTGCACATACACATAAGCATTTACACTCCCTCTGTCATCTGATGGTTGCCACAGCTGAGCCAGGATGAACACAGAACAGAAAGTGAGCTGCTAGGAGAAAGTAAAAAGAACAAGTAGTGATAAATTGTTTAAGAATCACCAGGCGGTGGTGGCGCACGCCTTTAATCCCAGCACTTGGGAGGCAGAGGCAGGCAGATTGCTGAGTTCGAGGCCAGCCTGGTCTACAGAGTGAGTTCTAGGACAGCCAGGACTACACAGAGAAACCCTGTCTGAAAAAACAAAAAACAAAAAACAAACAAACAAAAAAAAATTGTTTAAGAATCACCACCCCAAGCCCGTTCCTTCATTATTTTGTTTAACAATTTGTATTGAACATTAATCATGCTCCAGGCCATTTGGTAACCACTTAAGTGGTAAATAGGAGTTTATCAGCTCAAGGTATCATAGTCTCCTGAAGCTGTGTAATTGGAGGAGGGGGAAAAACACACACACACACACATACACAATTTTAACACATTAGCACAATGAAGAAGGCTCCATACTAAAATGCTGTCCACACGGAGGAGTCTAGGGCTTGGTAAATGTGGAAATGAAGTGTAAGCTCTCATCTCTGGAATGTTTCCTTGGAGTCAGACACCTCAGTGTGACCAGCAGTCTCTGAGTGGTTATGCCAGACTTATAGATGAAGTAAATTCCCGAGAGCGTAAAGACCTTGCCATGGTTGCATGAGGATGCTGCTGTATGAGAGAGTCAGTCTTCTCAGAATCCACAGCAGCATCCTTTTGACCTTGCCACCTTATTTCCATGGTTGAGGGTGACAGGAAGAAGAAATGAAAATTATACCGAAGAAAATCTGACATAGGCAGTAACACCTCTAATGACTGCTGCTGTGTTACAGAAATTTAATCTGAAGTCTTGGGTAAGTGTCTGGTTATTTTCTAGGGAAGCAGGTAGCTTGGGCAAGGCTGAATAGATGATTCTCTTTTATAAAGTCTAAAAGAGATCTGTATGTTGTGATTCCACCACAGTCTTTTCTCATAATGGTTCAGTTTGTGCATTGGGTCCCTGTTGTGAAGTAGGATTCTAGATAGAGGTAAAATTTGTTAAGGTCCTTAACGTGTTAAGAGAGATGGAACAGAGAGACAGAACACAGCAACATCCGTGCCCTGAAATTGTTAAAGGAACATAGCTTTTTCCTGAGTCATTAGGGATGGGGTCAAATCTGACACTGTGTATGTGTGGTCTGTGAGCCTCTCTTGCTGAATTTGCTGCAAAAGAGTTTTCCAGACACATAAGACAGGCATGCCTAATAACAATCAAGATTCTTAAATCTCTCTCTAGGTTTATATTAATACAGGCTCATTTCCAGTCTCCATGTCCAACATGGGCCAGCAGCGAGGTGCATGCTGATGCCCCCCAGTCTCTCTGGAATACTTCCTGTCACTGAGAAGAGGGACAGAGATAAGAAGCCCCCCGCCCCTAGCTCTTGTCATCACTTCTGCTCAGTTTTCATTGGCTAGAGGAACCCACGGCTTCTCATGAGTCAGCAGGGCAGGCTCTGAGCTCTTCTCACAGGATGTTTGCTTCAGAATCGTACTTGAATAACCTGTGGATAGACCAATTCAGACTAAAGTTAAGTGGTTAATGCATTTAATAAAGTTAAATAGTTAATACATTATCTTTTCTGGGAAATGTTTCATTTCAGTTTTGCTAGAGTGCTTTAACTAAGAAAACACTGTCTTGCTAGTGGTGTATGAGGTGACTCACTGGTGGGTGTGGCATTTTGTCAGGGAGCCTCCCAAGTCTCTTCCTTGTCTCTTCCACACCAACTTTGTGGTAGTCCAGTCTGAAACACAGTACAGGAAGTCTAGCAGTCAGTGACGTCTGGCAAGTTGGCAACTTTCAGTGTGACAGTGGAAATCTGGACCTCAAATGTTTGCACTCACCCCAACAAAACAAAACAAAACAAAACAAAACAAACAAAACAATCAAACTTAACAATTATAACATTAATTAAATTTTACCAATACAAAAGTCCACGATAGAGGCTAGAGAGATGGCTCAGCGGTAAGAGTGCTGATTGAGTAATAAATACAGTTTACATTAACAAATATTCAAACACTGTAAACAAAACAAACAAACCCCAAGCCACTGGTACATTTTCTCATCAGCCTATAAACAAATTAAGATCAGTATCAAATCTGTTCCATTTTATAGTCCTAGAACCTAGTACTGCCCTGTAATTGTAGGTACTAGTAAATTGGCTAGTGGGGGTGGGGTGGGTGCATGCTGATCTTGAACACACACAAACACAAGCACAGAACTAAAAAACAATAACAACAAATGGATTTCTCTTCTTCTTGTAGGTCTTAGGCCACCAGCCCATGAGGGTGTACAGAACAAAAGCCATGAGCATGGTTCAGATGGCCGTGAGTGTGATAGAGGAACTTCCGGAGTGAGCATTAGTGAGAGTGCTGCTTCATTGTCCCAAGGGTACGGTAGACAAGGGCTGTTAGGGGGTATGGGTGGAAAGGGCTGATTGGTTATAAACACAGAACCTAATTATCATATGGGCAAGAAGGGCTTATTGATTGGTCATAACACAGTACCTAATTATCATATGGGCAAGAAGGCTTATTGATTGGTCATAACACAGTACCTAATTATCATATGGGTAGGGAGAAAGAACAAGACTCGCGTGCTGAATCATGTAGCACTTGCAGAAAGCTCTCTGTAGGATTATCTTCCCAGTAAGGTCAGGCATCAGTGCTCATAGACACTCTCCAAACAAAACCCCACTGAGAAAGAGAATCCTCCATTTTGCACCAACCTCGGAGAGTTATCGGCATGGTGGACTATGACCTTGGCAGTTAGGTTCTCCAACAATCTAAAGAAAACCCATGAAGGAGACAGGTCTTACTATCTCCCACGTTATGGAAGGTTTGGAAATTGAGCCTCAAAGAGCTTAAGTGACTCATCTAAGGTCACACAGATAAGCACTTTAGCCAAACTCCTTCCGGGGCTCTCTGAATAATTCTGTCCTTTGAGTCTCTGGCACACCGCTGGTAACGGGAGTTTGGATCAGGCAGTACAACAGCATGAGATTCTGGAGCAGGGCTATCCATCCACGACCAGATGTTTGGCCCACTAGCTGTAGTATTTTGCCCTGGGGCATGCCTGGCAGAGGAGCATTCATAGATGTGGAGGCAGATTTCTTTCTCAAGGGCTCCATTTGCCCTCTCCGTTACATTTCTAATCTTCACCCTGTCCTTTGAGGACTTGAAGCCCTTGCTATGGAAGCAGGTTTCCAGGGTTACCAGAAATTCACGGCTGAAATCTTTCTCTGGTTTCTGAGTCATGGTCCCTGTCAGGGAGGATCTTGACTTCCATTATCTTCCTCTCCTGTGTCTCTGGCGACACTTCCCTCTTAGCTCTGTTTTCAGGGGAACTGCTAAGTACAATACCAGGAAGACGCAAAATAAATTATAGGTCCTATGTCTTTAGTGACAGTCCTAAAAATCCCTACCCAGGAGCCAGTGGCAGGATGGTGTCATGGTTATTCTTGGTTATCAACTAGACCACATCTGGAATTAACTAAAACCCAAGTGACTAGGAACACCTGTGAGGGATTTTGTTTTTTTAAAAATTATATCATTTTAAATGAGATGACCCACCTTTAACAGCATTTTCTGAGGTGGGGAGGTATACCTTTAATCTGGGCTACACTTAGGCTGGCACCCCAAATAAAGAACATGGAAGAAGGAAGCTGGTTCTCTATGCCTACTTGCCCTCACTCTCACTAGAAGTTCATTCTTTCACGATTTTCCCAATTCATACTGCTTTTGGCTTCTGGCATACACAAAAATCAACTGAACCACTACTTTGTGGATGAACAACTCCTGGATTCTTGGACTTTTCATGATAGGCAGCCATTGTTGAACTAGCTGGAGCACAGCCCGTAAGCCACTCTAATAAATATATATATTAGACACTTGTTGCTCCAGATACCAACAGCAGTCCAGGCTGCGTGAATAATTCTGAAAAAAACAATTATTCAGAGGGAGGAGAGCCCTGGACGCAGTCTGGCTAAACTACTTACCTGTGTCGACCTTAGATCAGTCACTTAGCCTTGTTGAATCTCAATTTCCATATCATGGAACCATACCTTCCATAACATGGGAGGTAGTAAGACCTGTCTCCTTCATGGGTTTTCTTTTTAGTTATGTGTCCATGTCTATGTGCAAGATAAGCAAACATTTCCTGCTACCTCCAATAACCAATTTGCTAATACCACTTACAAGGTAGTATTAAGTTTTAGGAATGTAAAATGGAACAGACTTAATGATGACTTAAATATGTCTATATTAATATATAATATAATCACATATATGACAGATACTATATATTCAAAAACATATGACAAAGTATACAACACACACACACAACACACACACATACTGGAGCAACAAGTGTCTCTATATATATATATGAAAGCAAGAGCAAGACGGGGATTTATTTTACAGCTCTGTTCCTCTAGAGACCCCTTACTAGCAAAGGTAGGAACTGCTTTGCTCCTGGTACTGGTGTGTGCGCTCTACTCAGTCACTTGTTATATGTTTTTTGACTTAGTCACTGCATGGACTCCACCTTGATTTTAGTTGCTTAGTCTGTGAGATGGAGAACAGCAAGTGCCTTATTACAATAGTTTAGGAGGCTTTGATGAAAGAATGTTATCAAGCAGGGATGCTCAAACCTGGTATGCAGAGGAATCAGGTGCAAGAATGCAAGTTAAAACAAAGGTGTGTGCATTGTTGCAGGGTGCGCATGCCTTGCAGAGCAGAGGGTGCAAATGCCATCCCAGCAGTGACATCTTCTTGAAACAAGGCATTTTCTTGGCTAGGAAGTAAGCCCCAGGGATCTTTCAGTGTCTACTCGTCCAGCTTTGGGATTATAAATATACATCATTATGCCAGAGTGATTACATGGGTTCTGTGCAGCTAACTCAGGGCAAGCACTTTAGCAACTGAGCCAGCTCCCTAGCTCTACTACGCAGGATTTTTAAGTCAACATGAACCAGCAAGTCTGAAACCGGGCTTGGGTTGCTGATTTCTCCCAAACCCCTAAATGATATGACAAGGTTGAGAACCACTGACCAAAGGCACATTAGAATATTGTGGGGCCAAAGAGCATCTGGATGCCAAGGGGAGTGGGGAAGTACAGAAGCAGTTCTGAAATTTCCCAAATCGCTCTTCCTGATATTTAAACTGTGTCACAAAGGTGAGTCTAAACACAACGTTTATTGTCCCCCCCCCTTATTACAGGAGTAAAATAAATGGTATTTGCGGACACAAGGTTAGCTCACATCTCAATACTTTTCTTGGCTGACATTCAGGCTGATTTACGGTGCCAAGGTCTAAAGGCTTGAAAATATCCCAGCATCCTATTGCTCCAGCAGCTAAATTAAACCTGATGCCCAGAAGCTGCGTGAGCAGAATAATGAACCCTACTGCACTCCTTCCAAGCCCTGCCAGTGGGGGAGTTTTGTAGGGCAGGAGGGAGCCACTGGGGACGGAGAAGCTGTGTTACAGAAATAAGTCACCGCAACCATTCACCATCAGGAAAATTATTGTTTTCGACAGATAAATTTACCGTTTCAATTTGCCTAAAGTTTGATGAATTCTCAACACAAAGAAAGTAAGCAAAGTCTAGTTGCACTCAACCTCGTGTTGTTGAATTGCATCGCTGTGTCTAGAGCCTGTATACCACTCCGAGTACTAGACAGTCTCAGAGACGCTTTGTCCGGTTATACAACTGGCCTGAGAGATTCTCATCTTCAAAATGATCAAGGTTAGAGCCACCCAGTGCTCTGTGGTTTTAAAGCCTTTATATCAGTCATTTATCCTTAATGTAAACTGATAAAATCTCCATTTTCAATCGTGAGAATTTGTGTGCTGTGTCTAAGGTCATGTCATAAGGGACGTAGCTGGAAGGTAAATCTATCTTTGGACGATTGCATTTATTCCTGACTTAGCTTTAGAAATTTCTTCAAAATACTAATACCAAGGGGCTGGAGAAATAGCTTAGCCTTGCAAGCTCATTAACCCGAATTCAATCCCTAAAGCCCACATAAAAAGACAGTCATGGTGGTATGTGTTTTAAATCATGGCACCAGAGAGGCAGATACAGGTACATCCCAGGACCTTCCAGCCAGTCAGCCAGTCTAGCTTTTGTGGGACAAGATTTCTCCTGAGGAAACACAACACAAATACCTACTCAACCCAGATAGGGAACCCATGACAGACCAAAGCCAGATACCATCAAAGTCCAACTTGGTCAACCAATGAGTTTTATTGGAGTTACTTACAGGAATATGGGTGAGGGGTTACTTACAGGAGCAGACTCAGAGATAGTTGCATCACCAAAGCCCCACCCCAGCATGGGGATCACAAAGCTGGGAACCTGGAGCACACTGCACAGCCCACAGGCAGCCCAACAGGTTGGGAAATGTCCTTTCCAGGTGCCTCAGTTAGTCTAAACCTCTTCCAGGCAGATCCGATTTCTTCTGTCAGCTTTCATTGTTTACCCTGACAGGGAGGGGCCTAGCAAATCTGATAAATTTCAGGAATTTCCTGAAACTATTTTGAGTTGTTTAACTTCCTGCTTAAGAAGCTTTCTGCTAGATGGCAACTGAATGTTATTTTTTAATCTCAGAGGAAACTGTTACGTGGCTAGGTCCAAGTTCAATGACAGACTCTTCCTAAACAAGGTAGATGGCTCTTACCTGTTCTCTGACCTACACACACATGTGTTGTGGGTCTGGGATCTTTCAGAGATCCTTTCACCAGCCTGACTCAAGTTTTGGTTTTAGTAGGACCAATCCAGAAAGAGTTCTCTAGGTGAAGCCCCCTATTGTTAGTCAAAGGATTATAAAGGCAAAACCCACAAAGTTATAATATTGGGGAAGCCAAATTAACTTGTATCCTGTCTGAGAACCCATCGTCACCCACTGTGGCCCATTGCTGCTGCCCCTGCCGCTGGCATTGAAACTGCCACAGAAGGAGGCAAACCTGGGACCCCAGCTACCTGCCCTGCGTGGACTTCCTTCTGAGAGCTGTAACACTTTGGCCGTTTCTGGCCAAACCAGAGACCCATGGAACACCCAGTTCCATGGAGGATGTCAGCAGAGAAGTAAGAGGTCCAACTGCAGATCTGGGTATACAAAGGGTATTGACAAGAGAGAGAGATAGTGCAAAGGGTGTAGGGAAAAATTCAGAGTGATGTGTTTAGTCACAAGGACTATCTTGGGCATATTTCTAGGTTTCTCTAGAGTTAGTTTGCCCTAGGAAGTCACTAAGACCTGACAAACAGATGTGAAGATTCTGACCAAATGACAGTCATGTAACATCCATATTTGCAAAACATCTTACCAGTTCCTTATTTCTGGGACAGTCTCTGAGATACTAGCAATTGGCAATTGCAGGAGAGTGGAACAGCTCTCTTTTTAGACTGGGTGCTGGCTTCTTTAACCTGCACCAGGTCCCATGTGCTCCGTCTAAAGTGGTAGGAATGTGCAGCACATGCTTTTGGTCTCACTTGGGACTATATGTAGCTCCTACATACAGTCACATATCTGACTTCTCACTGTGGTTTGCATATGAAATGCCACTTAGAACTTCAAGTGTCACTGGCTATCACTCTGTTTTGGAAGGTTGTGAAATCTTTAGGAGGTGGAGGTTATCAGAGGAAGTGAGCATGGGAGATGATGTCCTTGAGGGATTTTAACCCAGTCCCATGTCCTGTCTCTTCTCTATTGTTCTGTCAAGACGTGAGGACATGAGGAGTCCCAGCTGATCATGCCTTCCAATACCACAGACCTCCACCATGAGCCTTCCCACCATGGAGCCTTCCCACCACAGAGCCTCCCCACCATGGCGCCTCCCCACCATGGAGCCTTCCCACCACAGAGCCTTCACACATGAAACCTCCACCACGGAGCCTTCCCACCATGGAGCCTTCTACCACCATTGAGCCTTCCACCCACCATTGTGAATTGTTTCTCCTCAAACTGTGGGCCGGCATAAGCCACGTCTTTTCTAAGTGCTTTGTGTCAAAGAGAAAAGTGTATTTGGTTCAAATACACTTATTATTTAAGATTCCAATGAATTGTCTCAGAATTACTGCTGGACAGAGGATATGATTCCCTGTCCATATTAGAAGAAAAGAATGTAGTTTTTAGAAGAATGTTTGAAATTTGTCCAAGTTTTAAAAAAAAACATAGTCAACTGCATCCAATTGCTTGCTCTCAACCCCAGCTGGATAGGAGACTCAGCCTTCTAAACAACAAACTAATACAATCTAAGTGGCATGGATCTGTGACATCAGCCTTAAAAAAGCAAGCTTTACCATTTAGTTTGCTTGGACCTAAATTAAGTTGTTTGGGGCAAAGATTATGTGTTATCTAAAGAGAAGGCAAATCATTACTTACATTATTTTTTTTTTCCCGAGCCAACATTAGAGAATGGAGCCCTTATCCTTTGTTAATATTTGAGTTGAATGGTATTAACTGAAGGAATACTTAATTGGGAGAATAATCATGGAGTTGTACACAGTTGCTTATTTTTACCAAACATTAATGAACCGGTAGCTGTATGTCACATTCTGCCTTCTGACATGAAGATTAGTGAGACGCTTTTGCCATCCTCAAGGCTTCTAATCCAGCAGAGAGACCCCAGAACCCCCCTGTAAGTAGGAAAATTGTTTCCATATCTGGTGATCAGGGCAGGAGAAAGATGCAGAGTGTTGTTGGCATGGACTGTCCCTTTGTTCTCTCTCCACTGCTCTTTTCTCATTAAACTCCAGCCACACAAGGGAAAGGACCTCATGAAGCAGTCGAGAGTTTAGACCCTCACCCTAGTTCTAGTTCACTTTCGCTGTTTAGTGTGTGTGGTTGGATATGTGATCTTTAGCTTTCCCTCTGGCCACCTATTGCCATTTCTCTGTACCACATGGGCTCCCCTGCTGGACCATAAGTCAACACAACCTTTTTCTTCCATAAGTTGCTTTTGGTCAGGGTGTATATCACAGCAACAGAAAGATAACTCACACACATCTCTTTTGTATCATTCTTGAGATATACACAGACCCTGTAAGTGGGAGATAATGAGATCTCTACCACCAATGATATTCTTCCTGAGTTGTGTATTTCCTCTCAGTTGTTGCTTCTTCTCTGTTCTGGAAGATAATGAACCTTTATTGTAAAAGCTTTCAGGTAGGGCATGGAGTATCCTGTCTGTGAAGCTAGTGACTATGCTTCCTTTGTTCACATCTTGTTGAAAATATTACCACATGAACATGCCTATTTCTCTGCCCATCAGTCAGCTCCATGTTGCTCATGTTTACTTTCCCCTGGGAACAAGAGATTGTGGCGTACTCGGCCATCACTCTGAACACTCACTTGTGTAACACAGGCCTGAAAAATCTGTTAGCAATCTTTAGCTAAGAGATCGTCAAAGCTGTGTTTTAACTAGGCTTTCTTGAGCTATGCCGTATATAGTTTAGTACTATATAAACTTACCAAATGAATGTTCGTTTAAAAATGATTCTTGTTTCTTTACTTCCCAACATCCTCAGCTCCTCCTACTACCCCATCACTCAATCTTTTTGCAGAAAATACTTAAAGTTGCCTAAGTTGCACGTTAGTCAACTTTTCATTGCTGCATCAAAATACCTGGGGGTAAATATTTATTTTGATTCATGGTTTTGTAGCCTTCTGTCTGTGTTTACTTCAGTATACTGTTTTGAAGCCTGGAGGCAGAGAACCACACAGGGTGTGAGGGAGGCAGAACTGCTCACCTCATGGTAGTCAGGAAGTAAGGAGGGTGGCCCTGGAGACAAAGCCTCTCCTTCAATTACATATCATGGTGACTTTCTCCTCCAAAT
Organism: Mastomys natalensis; assembly: GCA_021653895.1. Classification (NCBI taxonomy): domain Eukaryota; kingdom Metazoa; phylum Chordata; class Mammalia; order Rodentia; family Muridae; genus Mastomys; species Mastomys natalensis. Next base: position 2,582,249 of record JAJTUV010000150.1, read on the forward strand.
TAGATCCTACCTCCTGAGGCCTCTATCACCTTCCCGAAGTCTGTTAAGCCATGATAGAAAAATTGGTTAACCCATTAGTGACCTCAGAGCCTTCACTACCTAGCACCTCTGAATACTGCCACATAGGGCCAAGCTTCATACAGAGCTGTTTACAGGGGCATTAAAGATGCAGCCTGTAACTCAGGAGCCCCCAAAATATAGTGTCTATAGGAAACAGAACTTACGTGCACAACAGTTTCAGCCAGTTCTTGCCTTCGGCCCTGCTACATGGCCATATTTGAACCATGATGAGCTGCGTTCTGTTTTCAATGAGACTGCAGTTGGCCCTGGAGAGAGTGTGTGGGCAAAGCATCAGTGAGAGAAGTGCTTGCTGAAGGCCAGGACACAGCTCAGTGGAACAGCACTTGCTTAGTATGCACGAGGCCTGGGATGGTTAATAATAACTTGACAGGATCTGAAACACCAAAGAGAAAGGCCTCTGGCCACGTTCATTTGTGAGAGGTTGCCTGGATTAGGTTAAACCAGGTAGGAACACCCATCCTAAGTGTGGGCAGTACCATTCTGTGGGGTAGGGTCCTGGACTGCATAGGCTGCATGCAAAGGAAAGTAAGCCGAGTACCAGCATTCATGTCTCTCTGCTCCCTAAGGACATATTGTGGCCAGTTGAGTCATGTCCCTGCCACCAAGAAATCGTTTCTGCCATGGTGGACTACATCTTAAAACCCTTAGTTGAGACAAACCCTTCTTTCCTTAAATCTATTCTATCAGATATGTTGTCATGGTAACAGAGGCGTTTCTAGGTTCAACCCCCCACCCCCACCCTGCCAAAGATAGTGAAAGCTTGAGAAATCAGCTGGAAATTACTGTGGCCAATGTCTGGAGACGCTAGTTTCCTTCAGAAATTAACCTGACTAAAATCAGGACCCGATTTGACTCTATTTTCTATAGAATATCCCAAGTCTGGAAACCTGGGTGAGCTTAGTATTGTTATACCACAGGTTACCTACATTTTCAAACAATACACTGACTTTCCAGACAGTCTTTCACGTACAATACCTCTAACTCTAGGCAGCAAGTGCAGTGTGTAATAACTATATAACACAGTAGCTAAAGCTTAGAAATACAGGGCAAACAGCGCACTTGTCCTCTGTCAGCAACTATACTCCACGGTTTATTTTGAACAAAGGTCCTTGTTGAAAACCAACTAATATATTGTGTTAAGATGAGCTTATTCTGTTTATATGCTCTTCAGATGCTCTGCAAACATGCCAGTGTAATCATGGGCATGCATTTGGAGGTCATGTGTAGATGGGTGTGTGTGCCATGTATGAACACATGGAGTCTAGAGCAGAACTGTGAGTGTCTCCTTCTATCACTGTCTACCTTATGGGCTCAGTAAAAGCCTCTCACTGAACTGGAAGCTTACTATTGGCTAGACTGGCCAGCCAGGGATCAGTAATGTTCCTCCTGTTTTTGGCTCCCAGTGTTGAGTTACAGGCACAAGCCTGACTTTTATATCAGTGCTGGGATTTGAACTCAGGCTCTCATGCTTGCCCAATCTTTATAATAGGCCAAGCAAGAGCAATACTTAACATAAGTTCTGTAGTTCTGTTTCCTGTGCTGTTCTCCAGTACAGCCAGATAATATTGCCGTAGATGCAGGTCAGATTGAAGGCGTTGGGGGAAGTAGGGACAGAGAGGGTACCAGTCACCCCTTTGCTTTAGTCCATCTTGCCACCCTAATTCCTCTCAAGAAATGCTTAGGAGTGCTTATATTGTTATAGTTAGGGTGTGAGTTAAAAAAAAAAAAGCCCCATCAATTTCTCATCACTAGCTTGTGGTAGCATGGGAAATTGTGCAATCCTAAGCAGAGGAGGCCAAGTAAAAGGGAAAGGTCATGGTGGGCATTGTGCGACCTAGGCAATCTCACTGGCCTACTCTCGGGACCTAGCAGCTGCTTACATCATCATCTGGTGTTGCCAGGTGCACCAGGTGTGTGCTACAGATAAAAGGGCCCTAGACATCTCAGAGCGTGCGTGCTTTCTTCTGTCTGTCTGTCTGTCTGTCTGTCTGTCTCTCTCTCTCTCTCTTCCTCTTTCTCTCTCTCTCTTCCTCTCTCTCTCTCTCCCTCTGTCTCTCTGTCTCTCTCTGTCTCTCTGTCTCTCTCTCTCTCTGTCTCTCTCTCTCTCTTCCTCTCTCTCTGTTTGCCTATCTGCATGGGAACACTTCTCTGGCTTCGTTCTCTGAGACTGGTGAACTTACCTGGGAGTTGCTCCCAAATAAACCTGCCTTTATACTTCTTAAATTTGTCAAATCTTAAATCAAGATTTGGTTTATTACATCAGCACAGAAACTTATTACCTGAGATAGAAACCTATTAGGCATGCATGTCCTTGAATCTTACATCACATGTCTGCTCCAAGATTTCCAGTTGTCAGGAGGTGAGCATCTTTGCTCCACACATGCTCCCTGGCATGATCATCTGCTTCACTGCATCCAGAAATGCCGAAATCTTGGAGACTAGGAGCCCAAGTAAACCTTTCTTCCTGGAAGTTGAGTTCTCAGGTGTTTTTGTCATAGCAATGAAAACTAAGTCACACATGAGGCTAATTGCTAGGAATGTGTAATTGAGTTAAGTAAGCTCCTGTGTGGATCTTATGTACCAGCAAGGTTATTAGAAATTAGCAAAGAGATCACTACTGTGGTAGGTAAAAATAGAGGAAGTTGTGGAGATGGGAGAGAGAGAGGAAGTGGTGGAGGTGGGAGAGATAGAGGAAGTGGTGGGAGAGATAGAGGAAGTGGTGGGAGAGATAGAGGAAGTAGTGGAGAGATAGAGGAAGTGGTGGAGGTGGGTGAGATAGAGGAAGTTGTGGGAGAGATAGAGGAAGTTGTGGAGGTGGGGAGATAGAGGAAGTGGTGGGAGAGATAGAGGAAGTGGTGGTGGGAGAGATAGAGGAAGTGGTGGGAGAGATAGAGGAAGTGGTGGTGGGAGAGATAGAGGAAGTGGTGGTGGGAGAGATAGAGGAAGTGGTGGTGGGAGAGATAGAGGAAGTGGTGGTGGGAGAGATAGAGGAAGTAGTGGGAGAGAGATAGAGGAAGTGGTGGGAGAGATAGAGGAAGTGGTGGAGGTGGGAGAGATAGAGGAAGTGGTGGAGGTGGGTGAGATAGAGGAAGTGGTGGGAGAGATAGAGGAAATGATGGAGGTGGGAGAGATAGAGGAAGTGGTGGAGATGGGAGAGTTAGAGTAAATGGTAGAGGTGGAAGTTGATAGAGGAAGTGGTGGTAGTGGGAGAGATAGAGGAAGTGGTGGGGTGGGAGAGATAGAGGACGTGGTGGTGGTGAAGAGTTAGAAGTGTGTTAGAGTTGGTGAAGGTAGAAGTGAGTGGAAGTGTTGGTGCAGATCCTGGTTGTGGTGTCTGAGGTGGTGGTAGTGGTGTCCCATTGTGGTGGTTTAAATAAGAATAGTCCCTATAGATGCATAGATTTGAATGCTTAGGGAGTGGCATTAGGAGGTGCAGCCTTGGAAGAGTGGGTGTGGCCTTGTTGGAGGAAGTGTGTCACTGAAGTGGATCTTGGGGTTTCAAATGCCCAAGTCAGGCCCTTTGGCCATCTCTCTTGTCACTGCTTTCGGATCTGGATGAAGAACTCAGAGCTACCTCCACAGCGCTATGTCTGCCTGTACACCACCGTGTCATCTTCTGCCAAGATGACAATGAACTAAACCTCTGAAACTGTAAGCCAGCTCCATTTAAATATCTTCCTTTATAAGAATTGCTGTGGTCGTGATGTCTCTTCACAGCAATAAAGCCCTGACTAAGACATTCGTTCTTCCTATTTACTTGGCTTTTTTCATATGTTAATCTTGATATCTCTCTTTTCCTAAGCGTTGTTCTCTGTACTGACTAGTTTTATATGGGCTTGACACAAGCTAAAGTTATCGGAGAGGGAGGAACCTCAACTGGGAAAATGCTTCCCTGTGATCTGGTTGTAGGCAAGCCTGTAGGGCATTTTCTCAGTTAGTAATTGACTGGGGAGGGGGTATAATCTACTGTGGGCGTTACCATTCCTGAGCGGGCAATCTTGGGTTCTATAAGAAAGCTGGCTGAGGAAGCCAGTAACAACACTTCTCCATCAGCTCCTGCCTTGAGGTCCCTACCCTGTTTGAGTTCTTGTCCTGACTTTCTTCAGGATGAAGAGTGATATGGAGGCAATCCTGCCTCTCCAAGTTGCATTGGTTATGTGTTTCCATCATAGCAACAGAAACCTTAATGAAGACTCTCTCCTACCATACTTAAATGTAGGAGGCTGTCAGGCATGGAGGAGCAGCAATCTGCTTTAGAGCTCCCTCTTTCTTCTCAGAGAGAAAGAAAACTTCAGGCTAATTATCACTTTATGAGGAAATTTCAGCCCACGTTTGAAAGGCTTTCCGAGGACCATTCCTTTCTCTGCAGATTCCACCGGACACCCACGCTGTGACCTTGTGTTACACAGGTTGGGAAGGGGCAGCCTTGCTCCGGTGTCTACAGGCAGCTCATGCATTTTGCACAAAGCCACAGCACCAACACTGCCTTCGCCAGCAGCGTGGCACAGAACGTCTACTCACCGAGAATGCCCGAAGGTTCCCATGAACTCTAACATCAATTTAAACTCAGATAATGAGTTTTCCTTTTCCTTTTCTGATGAAATAATGCTCTGCATACCAGGTCTCCTTCATAAAAAAGGCTTGAAGGGCAGCTATTGAGATTCAACTGAAGCACAGTAGACTAGATTGGCAGCATAGCTCTGCCCTTTACTGACTGTACGCTTTACTCCATTCATTCCACACACATTGACTAAGCATAGAGCCCATGCCAGGAACTGTGCTCAGTTTCATAGACAGCCACAAAAATGAAGTTCCCCCGTCAGGAGTCTGTAGAGGCAACAGAAGAACATAAAGTAGTATTAGTGGATTTAGGGATTTGCATGTATGCCTGGATGTCAAGGCACTGTGTTGTCTTGGGGTTGTGATGTGGATCCTTGGTTTCTGAACAGTTGGCATCTGTAGCAGGATATTTCCCCTGCTACATTTTACAGTGAAGCTTGGTAATTTGGGAGGAGCTAATGTGGGAGGAGCGAACAGAGAGAAGAAGAGGAAGAGGAGAAGGAAGAGGAGGAGCTAGAGGAGAGAGGGGAAGATGGCTTTGGATATCACAGTGTCTCTAGTAGTCTAAGGTAGCAACTTATCAAAATGTTAAATATTGGTTATGACTATAATTGTACGGACATCTTGTTAATTGAGCATTTCCAATTATATAAAGCCTTTGATATTAATATTAAGCTTTAGAATCTCATTTCTACCGGGTACCGCATGGATGGCGGATATTATCGGGCTCAGTCAAGCTTTATGGCAACAGCATGGTGGATTGGCAGAGTACCACCACACTGGTGTCACTGCCGCCAGAATAGTTGGCCAGCGTCCAGGCCATTTTAAATTTTACTGCAACAGGCATCTAGATGCCTATTCTTTCTGCCCCTCCTCTAAGTCCACTGTCTAGAGTAAATGAAGCATTCCAGTTCCTCTGAGACTATCAGTCCTTCTAGGGGCAGCTACCACAGGAGACACGCAGTGAGGGGTTATACATTGAACCTTAATGCATGAGTGGTGTGTGCGTCAGTGTGTGCACACATGCTGTGTATGTGTTCACGTGTGTATGTCTGTTACCGTGTGTGTGTGTGTGTGGTGTGTGTGTATCTAACTTCTAACCTTAGCTCATGACTACATTGTTCTATTATAGGAGTCTTCAAGTGGTGGGTCATAATGGCTCTCAACTGCCTGACCTGGGTTTGCACTATGGAAAAGCTCCTCTCAGGTGCCTGGGGAAGGAGTAGCAAGTTTAAGAGATTAGAAACTGCCGGGTGGTGGTGGCGCACCCTTTAATCCCAGTACTTGGGAGGCAGAGGCAGGCGGATTTCTGAGTTCGAGGCCAGCCTGGTCTACAGAGTGAGTTCCAGGACAGCCCGGACTACACAGAGAAATGCTGTCTTGAAAAAACAAAACAAAAAAAAAAACAAAAACAAAAAAACCCCCCAAAACCCAAAACAAACAAAAAACAAACAAAAACCAAACTGTTTTAAAAAAAAAAAAAAAAAAAGAGAGAGATTAGAAACTAAATCTTCCTGTAGAGCTCACCACCTTATCAGTAGGCTCCGGAGTTTGCCAGATACACACTGGGATGTCCAGGTTCTTGTCTCTCAGAACAAGGAATAAGACAGAGCACATGGATAGCAAGAGAAGTGAGAGGTTCATTGAAAAGAATGCACTGTTTTCAAGGGAGGAAGTAGGTCAGAGCAAAGACAACGTTTAGAAATTTAAAGGTGTTAAAGAACAGGTAGCTCCAGCTTTCTAGCTTATTTTCACGATGAGGCTTTCTTCTGTACTCTCTGTCACATGTAGTTTACAAGCCACAGGTGACCTAAGACAGCAGAGTGCCTCTACCTGAGCGGGTGGCTTCAGCTGGATCCAGCTGGTCTCAGGCCAGGAAGTTCCAGGCTTCCATTCTTCCAACAAGTTTTTCTTTTGTACTAATTTCACAACTTTTGTGCAAGATCTTCTAGACCCACTTCCTGCCCTTCTTTAGTATTGATGGTTCCTTTTGATTGTTAGCTTGCTTAGATTAAGAAACACTTATCTGGGGGTGTGTCTGTTAGGGAGTTTCCGGAGAAGACTCACTTTGAATGTGGATAGTTCTGTCCCATTGATGGGGGAGGGGGGTTGTCCAGTAAGAAATCAAAGAGAAAAGGAAGCTGGCTGAGTACCAGCATTCCTCTCTCTCAACTTCCCATTCCTACAAGATAGGAGGAGGTGAAGAGTCCAGTCACACTCTGGCCACCATGGGCCTTTTTCTTCCTGCCATTTTGGATGGTGTAGTGATTTAAATGGAAAATGTCTCCCATGATCTCAGGCATTTGGATACAGGTATCCCGGTTTATGCCACTGTTTTGTGAGATTTAGGGGTGTGGACTTACTGGAGGAAGTATGTCAGCCTTCCTAGTTTGCTCTCTCAGCTTCATGCTTGTGGTTCAAGATGTGAGCTCCCAGATTTCTGGTTCTGTTGCCATGCCTGCTGCCATTTTTATCCTGCCATTATGGTCTCTAACCCTCTGTACTGTAAGCAAAAAGAAATTCTTTTTTTTCAAGTTACCTTGATCATGGTGTTTTATCTCAACAACAGACAAAGAATTAATACAGATGGTGTACTTTAAACAGTCAAAATACAGCCTTTTGACTAGCTCCTGTCAGGCATTTTGTCAAGGCAATGAGAAAGCAGCCGAGTCAGCATGTAATGACTGAGTGAATCCTAAAGACAAGCAAGAGGCCCATCAGGTCAGAGTGCTTGAGGTAGCGATGGAGGAACTCACACAACATGGGGATGGGAGTGCATAGCCCATAGGACAGCTGTGGGACCAGAGGACAGAGTGTGTGGAAGGTAGGAGCTGAGAAAAGGCAGTTCAGAGAGTCATGTCATGTTGTTTCCCTCCCCCTTCCACCATTCTTTTCCCTGGTTTCTTCTTTTTGGTAAGACTGAGCTCTGAATTAAGGCCTCCCTACGGTGAGTATAAGTTTTAGGGTTTATAAAGGCTGTCCTGTCTCCACCAGATGCAAACTGTCCATATTCTGCAACATCTTCACTGTGGATGTTGCTAGAGGATTCAGCAAATTTTTTCCTTTTCCTACACAGCACAGGGGAAGGGAATATGAGCCCAGCAATGCTGATAAAAGTTTGCAGTGAGTACAGCAGTGCACAGTACAGCGCATTGACTACGGTGGTGCACGGGGCAGTGCAGTGTGATGAGTACAATATCATGCAGTGCAGTTCAGTGCAGCGCGGTGCTGCACAGTGCAGTGGGTACAGTAGTGTACAGTGTGGTGTGGTGAGTACAGTAGCGTATAGTACAGTGAAGGCAGTAGTGTGTGGTGCAGTGAGTGTAATAGTATACAGTACAGCCCAGTGACTATGGTGGTGCACAGGGCAGTGTAGGGTGGTGAGTACAGTAGTGTGCAGTGTGGTGCCATGAGTACAGTAGTGCACAGTTCAGCACAGTGTGGTCAGTTCAGTAGTGTACAGTACAGCACAGTGCAGTGAGCACAGTAGTGTGCTGTGCAGTGAGCACAATAAATACTGTACAGTACAGTAGTGTGCAGTGCAGTGAGTACAGTCTTGTACAGTTTAGCACAGTGTGGTGAGTACAGTAGTGTGTACAGTAGTGTACAGTAGTGTACAGTATAGTAGTGTGCAGTGCAGTGGATATAGTAGTGTATAGTACAGCACAGTGTGGTGAGTTCAGTAGTGTACAGTGCAGCACAGTGCAGTGAGCACAGTAGTGTGCTGTGCAGTGAGCACAATAAATACTGTACAGTACAGTAGTGTGCAGTACAGTGAGTACAGTAGTGTACAGTTTAGCATAGTGTGGTGAGTACAGTAGTGTGTACAGTAGTGTACAGTATAGTAGTGTGCAGTGCAGTGGATATAGTAGTGTATAGTACAGCACAGTGTGGTGAGTTCAGTAGTGTACAGTGCAGCACAGTGCAGTGAGCACAGTAGTGTGCTGTGCAGTGAGCACAATAAATACTGTACAGTACAGTAGTATGCAGTGCAGTGAGTACAGTAGTGTGCAGTTTAACAGTGTGGTGAGTATAGTAGTGTGTACAGTAGTGTACAGTAGTGTACAGTAGTGTACAGTATAGTAGTGTGCAGTGCAGTGGATATAGTAGTATATAGTACAGCACAGTGCAGTGAGTACAGTAGTGTACAGTTCAGCACAGTGCAGTGAGTACAGTAGTGTACAGTTTAGCACAGTGTGGTGAGTACAGTAGTGTGTACAGTACTGTACAGTAGTGTACAGTATAGCAGTGTGCAGTGCAGTGGATATAGTAGTGTATAGTACAGCACAGTGCAGTGAGTACAGTAGTGTACAGTTAAGCACAGTGTGGTGAATTCAGTAGTGTACAGTTAAGCACAGTGCAGTGAGCACAGTAGTGTACAGTTAAGCACAGTGTGGTGAGTTCAGTAGTGTGTATAGTAGTGTACAGTATAGTAGTGTGCAGTGCAGTGCAGTGCCATGAGTACAGTCGTGTGCAATGCAGTGCAGTCAGGGTTGTTCTCTGTGTACTGCTTCTATCACTGTAGTTAGACTGCAATTAAAACCACTAATACTTCATGACAAACCACAATTGGATTGAGGGCACAAAGGAGATGTTTGGGGTTTGCTTGAGGAGGTGAGGGCACAGACACAGACATGTTGCTGCTATGAAATGCTGCCATCCTTCAGGGCTGTTCCCAGATACACAGCCTTCTCATACACGCAAGTATCAAGGCAAAGGGGCAATGAAGAAAGAGAGGAGGTTAGCACAGGCCTGCACACCACTTAGGACACTTACTTACCCACTCTCCTTCTCTGGGAACAATTTTATCCACAGTTAGTGTAAGAAATGACTTAAAGACCGGAGTCAAAATTGGGTATTCATTTATTCTACCCATTGGTCTGTGTGTCAACAAGAAGTCACCGCCGGTTCTGTTATACTTAGCAGTGTCATAGCCCTCAGGAAGCCAGGCTGATGACCATGGCTCAAGCTGACTAAGCAGCAGTGACCACACATGGCAAACACGTTTCAGCCAGCACAGGAGGATGCTCCATGCTCAGGTCACCTGTGTCTGCCATATTCGGAGTAGTCAGGGGAAGAAAACTGGGGAGGTGGGGGGAAGGTGGCAGGAAGGAGGAGGAATCTGAATTCCTTTCTCACCATTATGGGAAAAAATTTTTTCTCCTCCAGATCTCAAGAAGGTCTACATCCTGTGAAAGTAAATTAGGTAGAATATTACCTAATTTCTGACAAACTTGAGTGAAGCTGTGAAAGTTGTTCTACCAAAATTTGAAGTGATTGGAACTGATGTCTCCCTTTCTTCTTTTAAAAGATGATACCTCGGTCTTCTTTCTCTTTCAAGACGCAGACTGCCTGAGGCATCAGAATAGCAATCCAGGTAGGAAAGGCTCTCTTTCCAGTCTGACCCTGAGGGAACCTTTTCATTTACATGTTAATATCCAAGTCTTTTTTTTTTTTTTTTTTTTAAGGCATTCTGGACCAGCATGAAAAGTATCTTGTTATTTCTCTTTACAAATGTACCTTACCATATCAGGCCGCAGCAAGCTTTCCTGTCTAGTGAGAACATAGTCACAATAGTTAGGCTTTTGTCCCAGTGACTGCCTATTATCCATTTCTGGTAACAAGGCACCCCAAAATGTTGCCTCTGAAAATAAGAAAATTTCTTATTGTTGTTGTCACTGTATTCCTGAGTTAACATTTTCTAAATCTATATTTTATCTTTGCTGCCCTGTTTTCTTCTGGACAGCCCTCCCATGGGGCCGCTTTCCCTTTGTACCTACATTTTGGGCCATCTCAGCCTCCTGCTCCTTCATGGCATGGTCCATCCTACACCTCTTTCATAGCAGGCTCCTTTCTTCCCCTCTCTTGTGTTTCTTCCCTGGAATCCTAAAAGTTCTGCCTCTGTCTCTCTGCCCAGCCATTGAACTGGTTCTTTATTGACCAGTCAAAAAATCAGCTGTTGTCAGGAACCCACAGAGGATGTGCGAATTTCCATGTGAGCACAAATCAAATCCCTAACACTAAGTTAGCCCCCAGGTAGCCTCATGTACTGCTGCTGTCTGAACCTTCATATTCACTTTCATGAACTGAATTCAGCTATTATGTGGCCTCTCTCTCCAGTTGGGCCCTGGTGTTGAAGGTGTTACTGAGGGTCCATTCCCTCAGGCAGTCTGTTTCTCTATGTGGACCTTGTCCACTTTTTTGTAGGGCCTGTCCATTTCCAGAAAACAGTCCAGGCTCATTTTAGCATGCATGCTGGTCCTATGAGACAGAATCAGAATTAAAATCCTAAGGGACAGGCTTAGCATAGTTATAGTGTCACTTCAACCACACTCTGTTGGTCAAATCAAGTGACAAGGCCAGGCCAGATGCAAGGAAAAGGAAGATCAAGTGTATGGCCAAGGACATGAAGAGACTGAAGGTAGGCCTCTGGGGTATCCATCACATTAGATGCATCTGAACTGATGCTTTAAGTCACTGAGGAGATGAAGATGGCTCAGATAGTGAATGAATCCCAGGTAAACTGGTGATAACTGGTAGTGAAAAAGATTTGTAGCACCATCTTAGTATGATGTGAACAGGCATGGGGTGGGGTGGGCGTGGGGGGTGACAGCAGCAGTATTTGGAATACACAGAGTACTGGTTTTCCCTTGTAAGGTGTTGACTTAGCAGGCCATTAGCTTTAGCCAACCCAAAGGCTGAGAAGATCATTAGGTGGCATTGGAGGCTTATAGCTGAGAAACCTCTGTTCTGCTGTAGCCACCTACTTAATGTTTCTACCAACGTATTTGAACCGTGTCTTGATTGATGAGTTTCTTTGTTCTGTCACTATAGAAACGAAAACTGATCCCATATTGGAACATAGAATTTGGAGTGACTAAAATCTGTGTTCCCAGGCCATGGCCATTCCTATTTGGCTCCAGAATAAATCACTTTTTATCCCACATGAGGAGAGAGTTGTATCATTGTGTCAACAACCCATACACAAAAATAAATTCCAGGTAGATAAATGTAACCAGGTGAAGAAAAGACAGTGCGCCTGCGCTCAGGACTGTAAGTGGGATGAGGAACTCTTTTCTTCAGCAAACGAAAGCTTGCAGCATTTTCTTGCGGCCATTCCTCAAGATTTATCTAATTTGTTTACTTTTGGATTGGATTGTATTAGAAAGTTTCATTTTTTGAAAATTTATTTTATTTATAGGAGCACACTATAGCTGTCTTCAGACACACCAGAAGAGGGCATCAGATCCTATTACAGTTGTGAGCCACCATGTGGTTGCCGGGGATTGAACTCAGGACCTCTGGAAGAGCAGACAGTGCTCTTCACCATGGAGCCATCTCTCCAGCCCAGAAAGTTCATTTTTTAAAGATTATTTATTTCCCAATTTCATACATATCCCCTTTCCCTCCTTCCTAACACTGTCTTCTTTCTAACAAGTCTCCCTCATCCCCCCTCCTTGTGGCCCATGGAATTTAATTAGGGTTGCTTGCATGAGCATCAGTGTTCAGCATTACCTATTGACAAGGGCAACTAGGGGTATGATTTCCCTTCTCCAGAAACCATTAACTGTCTATAGCTCTTCAGGGAAGGGTGGGGCCTCATGAGACTTTCTCCTATCTATGATGGTGATAAGCCCAGTCTTATGCAGGCAATCACAGCTGCTGTGAGGTCAGAGGTACATAAGCCACGTCCAGAGGACAGTGTTTCACATGGCTATCCCCATCCCTCTGAGTCTTGTATTCTTTCTGTCCTTCCCCCAGAGTGTTTTGAAATAGAATGTCCACATTCAACCCTATGAAGGTGATGATTTCAGTTAACATTAAGTCTTCAAACCTCTGCAATGTTGAGGATACCCATATTCTGAAGCTCTATCATCTCTTAAGTGCCACATGTACCTCTAGAGACACTCTTCTGCAGAGTCATGAGGAAGAATGCAGAAGTTACACGATTGCCCTGTCCTCAGAGATGGGTCCATGTCTGGTTGTGTGGCTGAAGCTAATCCAAGCAGAGTATTTCCTCCCTGTGGGATCACATTGTTGGAAGATCTGAAGTGCAGAGAAGTGTGGGCCAGGCTGCTTGCTATAAAAGAAGTGTCTCTTTCAGTAGATGTGGAATGCAGAAACAAGCAGAGAAAGCTTAGCTGCAGACCTCTATCATGTTTTGAGTATGGACTGTCCCCCACAGGTTAATGTGTTGAGTACTTGGTCCCAGAGAGAGGTGTTCCTTGGGGAAGGCCTGGAAATCTGAAGAGATTGGGGCCTAGATGGAAAAAAAAAAAATAGATTCTATCAGAAGGGTTCTCAACCTATGGGTCGTGACCACCTCAAAAGACCATAGGAAAACACAGATATTTACACTATGATTCACACACTAGCAAAATTACAGTTAGGAAGTAGCAATGGAAATACTGTTCTGGTTGGGGTCACTGCACCAGACCACACACAGACACACACAGACTAACAATATTAAAGGGTCATAGCATTACAGAGGTTGAGACCACTGCACATATGTCTCTGACAATTAGATTCATCTCTGCCACTCCTCAATCCCTGCTTCCTATCACTAGGCCAACAGTCTCCTTTAAAGGCTGCCACTGCCAGGATGCCCTATTCAAGTGCACAGGACCATACAACCATGGGGCAAACCTTTTAACCTCCAATCTAAATAATTCCTCCTTTTGTCTCTGACAGGTACTTGGTCATCTTGATGATCAAACTGAGCATTGGAGTCCTTGTCTATCTAAAGACTAGCTTCATCCTTTTCTCATGTGACTGTAGAAGCCAGAGCATCCAGTAGCTTGAGGTGGCGGAGGTGGGTGTCTGTCCCTGGCAATCAAGAATCTAGCTAACTTGCCAATAGATGAAATATACAGCCATTTGCTTATCATGGGATAACTAATCAAAGGCCAAACCTGGATTTTTCCTTTGTTGTTGTTTCCAGGGACTCATTTCAATCTATGACTCGACAGTGATTGGAGTGAATATTTATAGTATAATAGCGAAAACTATTCTGGAAAGTAACTCAAAGGTGATTCTCAAAGAAAGATAGAGACTTCTAATTAAAAGATGTTTTAGAGGGATAGAGAGATGATTCAAAGCCTGAACACACCCAACACTCTTCCAGGGCATCAAATTTTTCCCAGCACCCAAGTCAGGTGGCTTACAACTGCCTATAACTCTAGCTCCAACTTGTAAAACACACACACACACAGACACACACACAGACACACAAAACAGACATACACAAATACATTTTTTAGAAAAGAAATGTTTTAAGTAACAGAAAATGGGATAATATCTACATTAATTTATACAGGAAAGGCTGTTTTGTAACTACGGTTTAAATATTTCTCTTTAAAATTGCCTTACAGACTGGATGAAGAGATTCTGTAAAGTTAGACAACTAAAAATGCTGACATTACCCTGACCTGTTTAGCACCTTCCTGTCCTCATGCTCATGCTGTAAGCACACGTTTATGTCCAGACAACCTGTGCTGTGGAGGTTTTGCTAAGAGTTAAAAGCTAATGTATAATTTGCTTTTGCAGACACTGAACTGTGACTTTATGTGTGCTTTGTGTTTTCTAGTGACATAGTTACATGGGGTGTTTTGGGAAAAATAATGGGTTTGAAGAAAATAATGAAAAGGCTTTTGATTATGTATTGTGTAATAAGGAAGTGTGTAACCAATAAAAGACTGAGGTGAACTCAGAGACAGAACCTGAAAGCTGTCTCCGAGCACAGCTTCTGAACAACAATGAGTTACCTGTCAGTTGCACCTGAAAAAAAAAAAATTGCCTTACAGATTTGAAGCTGTTTTTTATTTGTGCAGAAGTGGAGTTCCTTTGATAGGTCTCTAACAATGTCACGACTTTCTTTCCTTTTTTTTTTTTTAACCCTTTGGTGTTTAAAACACTTGAAAAGCATTTTCGTTTGAGTCCTGCTGAGTAGATGCGATGACTAAATTGTACTTTTGATGGATCATCCTCTCCAAGCAAACACACTAATAACTGCTCCCAACTAGATTTCTGAGGAACTTGACACCTGTGGCAGCATGCAGATCTCCTTCTCAGGGGTAGGGGCGGGGTCGGGGTCGGGGGCAGGGGCAGGGGACAGGGGCAGGGGCAGGGTCGGGGCAAGGCAGGCAGGTGTCAGGGGCAGGGTCAGGTCAGGTCAGGGCAGGGCAGGAGGGGCAGGGCAGGAGGGAGGAGGGGGCAGGGGCAGGCAGGGCAGGCAGGCAGGAGAGCATTGTCCATAGTAGAAACAGCCTTCAAGTTATTCTCAAACAAGATTATTGCCTTTAAGTATAAATTGGTGATTATAAAACTAATTATTCCCTTGTCATAAAGCCTTAAAGCTTTACAACCAATTAGCTAAGGAGCTTCTTATCAACATCTGAAACATGACTGACTGTATTCAGAGCTGACTCAGAGGAGTCTCACTGGTGAGCAGTCTGGATTTGGGGTGGGGAGATGAGGGAGTGGTCATGCCATGCATGTAGGCTTTGAAGCCAGAAAGGAATTCTCAATGTCTCACCACTTGCTGGGACCTAGCTTCTGTTCCTCATTGCTTATGCACTATCCATTCAGTCCAGAGATGCTGTGGAGACTGCTGCTTCTACATTCCCAAGGTTCATTGCTGCATTGCTGCTGTTGATAAGTTAAACATGTGTACCCTTGCAAAGCAAAGTTCAATACTGAATAATTATCTAATATGTTCGGCTGGTACAAGCTAGCAAGCAGAGTGATTTAAGGCATAATGAATTTTGGGTTAAAGTCATGTTAGAAACCATTCAGGACTTACGGGTTAGACATAAGCATTCAAATGCCGATGACCTCTACTGTAACCCTTGAAAGATAATCAAAGTCCTTTATAATTATTTGCTCATAGCACCAAAGAGCAAAAGATAGTGAAATGATGTGGTGCAGTTTCCTCAGCATTTTTAAACATACATTTTGCCTGTGACATTTTTAGTTGACATGGTGTGGATATGCTCATTTGAAGCAAATGCAAGTAAGCTACATTTAAATAGCTGGTCATGGCTTCTAAAAAAGGATTTCAAGGTAGCCTTAAAAGTCCTTTAGAACTTACTTGATTATCTGGAGGCTCTTAACCTGATTAGAAATGGAATGCTCTGTCTTATTTGGTAATTTGCATCAGGAAAGGCAGCAGGAGACTGGGATGCCCTATGAAACCAAGCTGGGATGCACTGTTCAGCTCTCTTCTGTCAGCTAGCCCCACCCTCAAGTGACAAGAGTAACTCATTACTAATCACTATCAATAGGGTATGCTCAATAATGTCTCCCACAAAGATGTCTTTGTCCTAATTCTTGAAGCACATTAATGTTACCCTATATGGCTCCATGTAGAGAGCCACTGTGTGCTGCACCTGAAGATGGTGCTGGCTGAGAGTGTTCTTTGTGTAAACAAGTCCTTAATTGTCTGTGAAGCTGTGCAGGGGCAGGGAATGGTCATCTGACGTGGACGTATGGGGAGATGACACGTGGCGTATGCTCATTGGCTTTGCTTAGATATAAGCCTGGTCCCCGGGTAGGTAGGGTGCCACACCTGCAATCCTGCTGTAACTGCAATCCTGATTAAACTGCCTTGAGAAGGAACCTGGTTGTCTTGCGTCTGATTTCCTGCTGGTCAGGAAGGGCGCCGGACAGCTCCAAACTACTTTGTGGTTGAGATTAAATTAACAGCCTCAAGATAGGGAGAATATTATAAATCCTCAGGTATGCATTAAATGGAATATCCTATATACTGAAGAGAAGAAGGTAAAAGACAAGATTTGACCAGACAGAAGAGTGGACAAGGTAACCAAGGAAGCAGACACAGATTGTGTAGCCACAAGTCATGGAAGTCAGCAGAACTAGAATCAAGAGATGTGAATGCATTCTCCCTGGAGCCCTTGAATGTGTTCCCAACCTTGCTAACACATGAGAGCGTAAATATCTCTTGTGTTAAAATACCAATTCATGGTAATTTGGTATAATGGCCTAGGAAGTTCAGGTCAAGGTTGAAGTCAAGGATCCAAAGTGTGGTGGTTTAAATATACTTGGCCCAGAGGGTAGCACTTTTAGGAGGTATGGCCTTGTTGGAAGAAGTGTGTCACTGTGGGGATGGGCTTTGAGACCCCCCCCTCCTCCTAGCTGCCTGGAAGACAGTAGTCTTTTCCTGTTTGCCTTCAGAACAAGATGTAGAACTCTCAGCTATTCTAGTGCCAAGCTTGCCAGGGCACTGTCGAGCTTCTTGCCATGATGATAATAGACTGACTCTCAGAACCAGTAAGCTACCCCAATTAAATGTCCTTTAAAAGAGTTCCTCACGCATGGCCTAATCTTGGCGGCAACTTAACTATTTCTGTAATCAACTAAAACTTAAGCATTTGGGCACACATGTGATGGATTTTTGATTGGATCATTTGAGGGAAGACCCATTCTAACTCTAATCTACACCTTTCATGGAGTACACATAAGGAATATGGAAGAAGGAAGCTTTTGCTTTTGCCTGCTTTCCTCACTCTTGCTGACAAGTTCATCTGTTCTGTTGCTGAGGTATCCCTTCATTAGTGTTAAAACCTATTCATTTGAGATTCTGACATAGACCGAAGAATAGAAGCTCTCCAAGACTTTATCACCAGATTGGGACTGCTGAGATTTCCAGTCTTGTAGACAGAACAAATATTACATATTGGACTTCTGTCAGGACTCAGCTGTTGTAGGACCACCTAGATCACAGACTATATACTATTCTAATAATAATCTTCCACTTACTGTCTGAATATATATGGATATGATATATGATATATATGAATATATGTATATATTCATTCCATATTTGTTCTATCTATTCTGTTCCTTAGAGAACCCTGACTAATATAGTGACCCATAGCCATAAATGTAAGGATACTAGAAGCCACCAGAGGTTAGAGTTTTGGGTTATAGCCCAGTGACAGATTGTACATTTGCTTTAACTGGTGCTATGGTGCATATAAATCATGTGATGCTTCCTTAGTCAACTTTAACTGTCAACTTGACAAAGTTTAGAGTCACCTGAGAAGAGATTCTCAATTGAAAAGTTGTTCAAATCAGATTGGACTGTGGGCATGTTTGTGGAAGATTGTCTTCCTTGTTAACTGATGTGGGAGGGCCCAGGCCACTATGGGCAGCACCATTCCCTGGGCAGGTGGTCTTGGACCATATAAGAAAGCTAGCTAAGCGTGGGTCTGTAAATAGGCTGTCACGCAGTACTTCTCAGTGGTTTCTGCTGTATTTCCTTAGCTGTGAATGAGTTCTCTGGTTGTAAGTGATGCTATATTATGAAGAGCTTTTTGGTGGCAAATGCATTGGCAGGAATATGAATGGGCCAGGACAAGGAAGTAAGTCAGGCAGAACTAATTTTAGGCTAGAAAAAGTAAATGCTGTCTAAAAAGTAAAATTTGTTGTACTTAATTTTTGCTACTGCTTTTAAATGTTAATATGCTTCATGTCTTGAATAGTTAATTGTTTAGTTACTTTGGGGATGATTAACACTTATAATATTGGTAATGAAAATTGGCTTAAAACTAGTAACTCAAGGTTGGAGACATCTAACTAAGTGGGCCGTTAGTAACACACCAGCAGTTCTTTGGCAAAAGAGACCATTAATGTGGATTCATCTTTCTTCATCTCCAAGTAAAGTTTTAACACCCTATTATGAAACTGTTGCTGTGTTAATACAGAATTGTAGGATAGAATCATGAAAGTATTTTGGGAAAGAACCTGATGAAATATTTATTGCTTATTCCAAACAGCAATTAAATTGGTTATTGCAGAATACTGATATTTGGCCTATTGCATGTGCAAAATTTTCAGGTAAAATTGATAATCATTATCCAAAAGGCAAGTTATTTCAATTTTCCTCTATGCATGCTTTGTATTTCCTGTAAATTTACCCATGCAACCCATAGAAAATATGTTTACTTTATTTGCAGACAGCATATGTAATTGGATCACATGTTCATTCTCCCCACCTCAGCACAAATAATTGAAATAGGTATTGTAGCCACTGTTTTTGAAATGTTGAAAAATCAAGCTTTCAGTTTGTATACTGATAGCCAATATATGGCTTATGGTTTGCAATTGCTTGAAATTGTTCCTTTTTTAGATATTACTAACTCTCAAATTTTGCAGTTATTTATACAAATACAGCTTAGTTTAAGAGAACATAATATTCATTATTTTATAGGACATTTAAGAGCTCATACTGTATTGCCTGGACCTGGGCAATGTCACAGCAGATTTGTATACCAGGCAGATTATAGGCCTTACACAGGAACAATTGGCCATGCAATCTCATTTACATCATCAATATAGTAATAGCTTGAGACAATTTAGTATTTCCAGAGAATGTGTAAGTCAAATTGTAAAGACTTGTCCTTAATGTCCTCAAGTTCTTTCTGTACCAAATGATGGTGTTAATCCTCAAAGAATTGTACCTAATCAATTATGGTAAATGGATATTAATCATATTTCTGATTTTAGAAAATTAAAATATGTACATGTGACTAGTGACACATTCTCAGGCTTTCTAGTTGCAACTGCTTTAACAGGAGAAGCAACCAAAAATGTAATTAGTCATTGCTTACATTGTTTCTCTATGTTTGGTGTTCCAAATCAGATTAAAACAGATATTGGAACTGACTATTGCAGTCAAGCATTTGAGACTTGCTGTTCACAATTTAATATTACCCATATTACTAGGATTCCTTATAATTCTCAAGGACAAGGTATTGTGGAACTTTAAAACAATATCTTCATAAAATGAAAAAGGAGGACTTATATCCCAAACACTGTAAGTTTATTTAAAACATGCTCTTATTTTAAAAGTTTAAATTTAGATGCCAAGGAACTCTCTGCTGATTGTCCATGGCACTCTACAACTAGGCAGGACCCACATATTGCCATATGGCATGGTCCTGATCAGGTATTTAATATGGGGAAGAGGACATGTTTGTATTTTTTCTGCAGGATGCTGAAGGAGCATGCTGACTGCCAGAGTGTTTAGCATAACAGATATGTTGATGCTGGGACAAAGAATGATGCTGACCTAAGAGCTTGCTGAGTACCCTGACAATGGTGACTGGGAAGCTGTATTGGACATATGTTCCTGACCATTATTGCTTGCCTATATCTCAGATTGGACAAGCTTCCTTGCCTCAAGCTTTTAGACCTTGTGGGACAGAGAACATGGAGACTGTGGAAACTGCCTTCAAAAAATTAATCAAATAGAGAAGTTGTTATAATGACCCTTCTATTTCCTCTAATGTGACCAGTTATTCTGACTCAATTATGGACTGGTATAGAAATCAATCCAATATTGGAAATGACAGTCTTCATTTGGAAGGCTGGTTCTGGACATTTTCAGAGACATATTTGAAAATTGACAGCTGCCTTGTATAAAGTTACATTTACAGTGAGTAAAATTGGGATAGGATTTTGAACAATGTTAGTGCATGTGTTAAGGCTCTTAATCTTTTATTGTTATGTTAAAATTACTTTTGTTTATTCCACAGTATTTAGTGTAAGTTGTATTGATTATACTCTTTCCAATTGTGTTTATGTACTGAAATTTGGCTTGTTTATTATGGTAGTCTACCAACCAGCTTTTGTTTTATTGCCTGTGAGTATTACAGGACCTTGGTATTCTGAAAAAGACTTGCATATACTGGAAGAAGTGAGTCAAGCTTTAAGCAGAAGCAAGGGGGTAGTGGGCTTGATTATTGCTGGTACAGCAACTTTAATTTGCATTAATAGCTAGCATCACTGCTTTTGCCATTGCTTTGATACAAGAAGTTAAGAAAGCTACTTTTGTTAATCATTTAGCAAAAAATGTTTCTGAGTATTCAAAAGGATTTAGATAGGCATTTGGAACAATGGATTGATTCTCTCCTTGATACTATTCAAATTATTGGAGAGGAGGTTCAGAGTTTAAGAGTAAGAAGCCATCTCCTGTTGTGCTAAATAGCAATGGATTTGTGTTACTTCTAAAATTTACAATGATAGTCACTATAATTGAGAAAAAGTTCAAAGACACTTGCAGTGTATTTGGCATAATTCTAACATCTCTCTGGATGTTTTAATTTTGCATAGTGCGATTATGAATTTAAAAAACACTGCTCTGCTGAGCTTTGATGCTGCAGTTATAGCTGATAAAATTATTCATGTCTTGAAGTCAGTATTTCCATCTTGGTCAAGCTTCAAGAATGGCATATATAGCTTGATCATGCTAGCCTTTCTTGTCCTGGGAATGCATTTATTCCTGCCCATTGTGATAAAACTTGCCTTTAACAGCAATATGTTGGCGGCCAAAATACATGGCTTGAAAATAAAAATGGACCCCCAAACAGAGTTATTAATTTAACAGGCTGGCAGCCGTGACAGGTAAGTTCTGCACAGAGCCTTACCAACCTAAGACATAAGTGCATTGCTTTTGATAATGCATATTCCACAACAGGTAAGGAAGGTATTCTTGTCAGAAAGACCTAAGACAGGCACAGTCTTGCTTATGAAATAAAAAGGGGGAGATGTGGAGAGCTTTTGGGGACCACTTGGCAGGAATATGACATTGGGCCAGGACAAGGAAATGGGCTTCAGGCAGGAATTTGACATTGGGCCATAACAAGGAAGTAAGCTCAGGCAGGAATCTAATTTTAGGCTAGAATAGGGAAGTAAGTTCAGTCAAGAATCTAATCATAGGCTAGAACAAATAAGTAGTTCAGGCAAGAATTGATTTTGACTAGGCAGGAGTAGCTTCAGGCAAGAATCTGATTTTGGGCTAGGACAGGGATGTAGGCTCAAATATCTTGGTCATCCTGATAAAGCCTTTAGAAACATGATCACGGATTTGTTTATCACTTTGCTTGTTCCTTGACTATTTGTGTTTATTGTATTGCTTGTTCCTCAATCTAGAACTGACTTTATTAGTTGCACTTAATTAAAATGGGTTTACATATCCTGGGTTTGAGACTACAAAGAGAAGGGAGAAAAGGGAGAGCCACCATGGGATCGAGAAGCAAGGAGAGGAGAAAGAACCATCATGAGCTAGGAGCCTATGGAATGTGGCCCAGAGGGCTGCTGAATTGGAGCTAAGAGCAGCCCAGATGAAACATAGTAAGCAATAACTTGGGTTATGGATAGACGGTAGATTCTAACAGCATGAAGGGTAGGCAGTTACCCAGCTATTATGCTGCCTAAGGCATATTTAAAAATAAAGGCTGTGTGTGTGTGTTTCATCCAGCAACATAAATGGTCAAAGGCAGGAAGGAACCTGTACCAGAATATTTAAAAAAATTTTTTTTTTTACAACAAATCATCTATAGTCACTAAAAAGATTAGCACCATTAAAGATAAATTGTATACCCTGCATTGGACATTGAGGGCAAGATTGCAACATCTCTAGGTGTCAAACAAAAGCAGATTTGGAGATTGTGCTGCCATTGGTGGCCCTGCTTGAACAGGGCCACCCAGGGGAATACTTTTCACAATATAGACACCAGAAGCAGCTACAACTGTGGTCCAACTACACCCACCTACATCTCAAATTTGCCAGCAGATTTTGGCACTATCTATGACTGCTGGTTTGTAGATGTGGAAAGACTACGAGTAGGAAGCTGCACTCGTTTACAGAATAGATGGTGACAGAATCATGTACAAATCTCCTGATGAAGCTTTGAATTAGATATGCATGAAGTTGTGATGTGACCTAGTTACAATGAGATCCAATTTGGGGCAGAATTTGGATGATGTACTAAGGAGAACTGAGGCATTGAGTAGAGCTACCTGAGAGAGAGGACATATGTGTGTCAGATGGCATGAATGCAGGGATGAACTGGGCTGCCCGAGTCCTTCTGATCATAGATGATGTTACCATTTGTCTCAGAGCTATTTGATGTTTGACCTTCTGGGGTTTGGTCTTGCTTTGGTAGAATACTTCCTTGCTGTCTTAGTCAGGGTCTTATTGCTGTGAAGAGATATCATGACCCAGGCAACTCTTATAAGAGAAAATATTTCATTGGGACTTGCTTAACAGTTTTAGAGATTTAGTTCATTATCATGGTGGTGAGCATGGTGACACACAGGCAGACATGGTGGTGAAGAAGTATCTGAGAGTTCTACATCTGGATACACAGGCAGCAGAAAGAGGGAGATACTGGGCATGGCTTGGGTTTGAAACCTGAAAGCCAATCCTGGGTAACGCACTTCCTTCAATAAGGCCACACCTCCTAATCCATCTCAAGTACCGCCACTCCTGATAACTAGCATGCAAATCTATGAGACTATGGGGGTCGTTCTTACTCAGATCAGAACATTGAATCCGTTCTTACATTTAGAGCAAGAATGTGAGAATGTTTGTGGAGTACCAGTGTATGTTGGAATTGCATAAGTTTCTCTTTGATATTACAGGGGCTCACAGCTGGGAGTTTGCTGTCAGTCTCTGAGAAACTTTTGAGTTTTGACTTTTCAAAAAATCGTGTTGGAACTATTGAAACTATGTGGACTATATGGAAACTTTATGAACATTTGATACATTTAGCTTTGTAAGATGACCAAGCAGAAGCATGTTCTGGTTTGATTACAATGCTCCCCACAGACTTGTGTGACTGAATACTGTTCTTGGGGTGATGCAGTTGTGTAACATTTGGGATATGGGGCCTCTAATGTGAGTTTGGAAGGTTTTTTTTCTGCCTTTGGTTCCAGTCTAGCTCTTTCTGCTTCCTGATTGGCCATGATAAATGAGCTTCTGTCCCATCTTGCTATTGCCAGGGACACTATGTGAGAGCCAAAAGAAACTTTTTCTTCCCTTTTCTTCTGTCCATACCAATGCAAACCAACTAATGCAAACCGGGCTGTGGACATCTTTGTGAAACCCAGCATCTCACTGGCCAGTCCTTTGCAGCGAAAACGAATGTGGTGTTGGGAGAACCTTCCTGGCTTGAGTGGCCATCTTCACAAGCTGGCCTCCGAAGTGGAAGCTGTGGGGCTCCGGACAAGGGAGCCAGCAGGACGGTACAGAAGAACTCCCTGGCTGTGTAGACTTTGGGTATTAAGTAACCTGTCTACTTTGAGGGCTCGAACTTCTGACAAGAGGCCGCTTGTGGATGGGGGCTGAATGTCGCTCACTACTGGGGCTGGAGGGAATCTGGCTGAACAGAAAGAAGTACTGCTGAGGACAAAATGGCTCAATCAAGCAAAAGTGATTCCAGGCCTGACGCCAGTCTAGTATCAACCACCGGGTTCTCATTATCTGCTTTGAACCTCAGTAGGCCTTGCCTACCTTTGATAGTGCTCGCTCAGGGCTTTGGCTGGAAGATTAAAGCGGGTTTCTGGCTCGTTAGGAAGAAATCATGTGGAAGTGGGTCTCACAGCCAGAGACGGTCGCCTCTGAAAGACGCCACTCTGTGACCAGATTATCTCCCTGCTCCGGAGTATAGAAACGCTGCTGATTAATTCTTTCCATTAGGACCAACATTTCCTGCTACTCTGGGGTTTATGATTGAAACAATATGTTCTGATTACCATTGTGTCCTGTGTAATTTAGATGCTAAGTGCAAAAATGTGAAACGTAAGTTTTTTTTTTTTTTTTTTTAAGTCTTGTGACTGTAGATGAGAATGTACTTTAGAAGTGAGTTACAAACAATGAAACAGTAATTAAAGATCTATGTTTTTCCTGGGACTAAAAGATCCGACAGTGCCAAGATTTTGATTGACAGCATGTAATTAAAAGGTATTTCATATGGTTATGAAACAGAACCAGCAAGGAAAACAAAACATAGAGGAATACTTTTATATAGGAAAACATTTTTAAATTTTACTCATTTGTGAGTATGTGCAGAGCAGTTAACTAAGCATTTAAAATCAAATGTGTAGGGTACACCTAAAATGTTTTATGCTATTTTTTTTCATTTGGTTTATATCCAGCAATTTAATGTATACTGTATTTTTAAAAATTATAGGTGAATGTGTATAAATTATTGGGAAAAGGGGATGTTTTGAGATCACAAAATGTCGATATTTTAGAAGTTAAATCCCCGTGTGCCTGGATTTATCCCTTTTGCTATTGCTTAATTTACTATATTTTAAATTAATTTAAAAGTTTTCAGAGCAACAAAAGGAAAATAGGAGGTTGGAGGGGATATAGTTAATGTACTATATGCTTTTATGACTTTATCTACAAGTTTTCCATTGTTGGTTTTGCTTTGGATAGATTATACTTCATTCATAAATTTTAATGGCTAGTCAATTTGAATGTGCCCTATGGTGGTGGAGGTATCTGTGGAGAAGGGTGACAGAGGATGCTTCCTCCTGTCCCAGAAGCAGCCTTCACTGAGTGACATCTGCAAAAGTGCCCTCTTACAGTGTCCCTAGGTAGTCACTAAAGTGAAGAGAAAAAAAAAATTTTTTTAAAGGTTTTTCGAGACAGTGTTTCTCTGTGTAGCCCTGGCTGTCCTGGAACTCACTCTGTGGACAAGGCTGGCCTTGAACTCAGAAATCTGCCTGCCTCTGCCTCCCAAGTGCTGGGATTAAAGGCATGCACCACCACTGCCCAGCTGAGAAAATTGTTTTAAAGGCAGAAAAAACATTAAGTGGACTTAATGCCTCATAGTAGGATGTGGTGACAGATATCTGTAGTCTTGGCTACTCAGGAATTGGAGCCAGGAGACTTGCTTGAGCCTAATAGTTTGAGGTCAGTCTGGGCAACTTAACAGGACTCTGTCTCCTTTTTTTCTTTTAAATTTCTTTTTCTTTTTTTTTTTTTTTCCCACTGAAGGACAGCGGGAAGGATCGAACACGGACGGACAGAGCGCCTAGTGACAGAGCCGAGCACTACAGTGATGTGCCACCGCAGGCCGGTTAAATTTATTTTTCAAAAGGCAAGACAAAGTTTTACTTTACAAATAACATGTAACAAGTTGAGTCCTAGCACATTTAGTGCTTCGTACTAGGATACACTAACAGCAGCCTGAACATGCATATTCACTGTCCTAAATTAGCCAGAACTGAATACCATAAGGCTGGCTGCTGCTTCATAGGAGTTACAAATAGCTATTTACTACTTTTTCATAAGTAACGCCCCTGACCTTTAAGAAAGTAGAAGGGAACAATTTAGTCCCTTTTGTGGTGGGTGCCCTGTGTGGGCTGGTCTGTGGCTGATGTGGATCTCATGTGTCTGCTGCACCAGGTGGCTAGGGCCATGGCTCTGGGGGGCAGAAGCATGGGAATTTGACAGAGTTCACTTCACGTGGCGACAGATGGACACCGGGCAATAGAAACCACAGAGCTCCACTCCAGGCATGGGAGATCCTAGTCTGAGGTCCCGCATGGGCCGGAGCTCTTGGGTTGGAGACCACCAGAGACCGGGTGGTCTCAGCCCTTGAGTTCCCAGGCACAGCTGAGAGACCACAGAAGGACTGAGATGGGGTGAGGGGGCACATGGGCTGGACTGTCCCACAGTTGAAAGGGACGAGGGAGAGAAGCTCTGGTGGTGGCCTACTGGATAGTGAGACTCTTGGTCACTGTGACTCGCTTGGCTGGGTCATGGCTGGTCTGCTGTGGCTAGCTTGCTTGAATTGGCAGGCCTCCATGGCAGGAAGTAGAGAAGTCCTCCAGTGGGAGATTAGGAGTTGGCTCATTGGCTGAAGGCCCCCTCTAGGGTTCTCCACAGCGGGCCCCAAAGACAAGAGAAAGTCCATGGTTTTAAAAGATTTATTGTCATGGTGGAAAGTAGATGAAGCTGAACCCCTGTGTTCTCAGGGCTGGCCTGAGGTTAAATACCTTTTGCAAGTAAGAGGAGGGTCTGGGAAGGAGGGTCTGGGAAGGAATGCTTAATTGGCTCCTCTGGCCTTTAGATATCTCATGAATATGGAGATCTCTTGAGGCTCTGCAGCCTGTAGTCATGCCCTCTACCTGTGCTACATGACACAAACCTCTCTTTGGGAGGGGCTGGAGAGGGCTGTCCTAAGTGAAAGGAGCCAAGGCCCAGGAGCAAGGCTAACACCTACCATTCCTTTAGGGTCTCCAGGATTCAAGGCCTGCGCTCGACCAGGTACCTAGCTGCCTCTCACAGCCCACTGTCTCACACCTTTTATTTCTTCAAAGAATATTTTCTATTAGATTAATAAAAGTCAACACTGAGACCTATTACTTGTAGGAGCACACAGAACAGGTGACAAATACTCCTTAAGGACACGTAAGGTAAGAACATGAAACATCAGGTATGAAGTAAGTCTGTACAAAAAGCTAGATTTGATACTCTCAAAAAGTGAAGGACCGTGGAGCATACCTAGTCTACACAGATCTACCTCCATGGGCTGAACCTAGGCCTCCCTGCACATATGTTGTAAATGTGCAGCTTGGTTTTCATGTAGGTCTCAAACATCTGGAGTGGGGGCTATCCCAAAACATGCAGCCTGTATATGGAGTATGGTCTTCTAAAAAAAAAAAAAAAACAGTTATTCAGTTATTCATGGAATATTATTTTTTTATATTCTCTTGTATTCAGTTTGCAACTACTTCATTGAGAATTTTTGTATGTATACTCATGAGGGATACTGGACTATAATTTATATTTTTGTTGGGTTTACACTTGATTTCACTATTTCAATATTATTTGCTTTGTGAAGGAGCTTATTGTGGTTCTGAATTTTTTAAACATAACTCAAAAAGTATTGCTTGTTTGAAGGCTCTATAGAATTCTTGTATATCTGACCCTTGGTATTTTGCTTGTTTGTTTCTTTTCATTTTATTCTGTTTGAAGCTTTTTAAATTTTTTTGATTTGCCTGAAAAAAAATTAAAAAAAAATTAAAAAAAAAAAAGATTTGCTTCTTAAAAAAAAAAAAAAAAAGTGAAGGACCTACAACAGCATAGAGAAATAATTTAATGCCTTCCAAACAGAACTCCTGAGCTGTGGAGTTTCCTAGTCTCTGGGGGCAGATCCCATGCCAACCCACGGATGCTTCCGTGTCCTTTCCATTTATGCAGTAGTTTTTATAGATTTCTAGCTGGATGTCACACACAAAGCCAAGAGATTATCCAGGAACTTCATCCCTGATCTGCTTGAAGTAGTTCTGGAGGATGGTCATCTTCTCCAGGGGGTCCCCCATCTCGCTGCTAACACTGCCATGGGACACCAGTGCTGCAGCTTCCGTGGCCTGGAACTCCTTCTCCCTCTGTAAGAGGTACTACTGTTCAATCCCAGCCTGAGCTCCTTCCTCGGCCTGCTTCAGCCTCCTGTGCTTTCGCTTGCAAGTCTCGGACACCTCAGCTGCCTGCTTCTCTGCCTGCAGTAATGATTGGATGCCCTGCAACTGACTTGCTAGCTATCTCTGTGTAGCGGAGTCCTCCACTAGCTAGGACTCTCTGGGAGAGAATGGCCTAAGTCACAGCTCAAATACACGCAGAAGCCCCTCGAGTCACCCGACCCACCACCCAGAATCCTTTTTTTTTTTTAATTTATAAAAATTTATTCATGTATATGTTTTACAGTAGCTTATGTTTATAGTGTGAGTTTTGATTTTGCTGGAAAAACCATCCTCAAAGCTCAAGACAGAGGTTTCCTGATGGTCCATATCTCAGAACCATATTGAATTCTCACTGCCTGCCTTTCTTTGCCCCATGTGTGGGTATTGTCATGTACTGTGTCCATATCATTCTTCCCTGTCCATCCATTGTCTGCGTCCTGTTATGCTCCACCCCTCCCTCCAGTCCTGCTCTTACCCCAAAGCCACTGCAGTGTGCTGATTTCTGATTATTCACAATTGGGTGTTCACTATAGTAGACTACTAATTATTCATGTACAGCCCAACACTTTCTTCTCTGCTCCCTTTAAAACTTAAGGTATGAGGCTTGGCTGACTACAAATAAAAAAATTGCTGATCACTGTCTTTAATACTTCCCAAAGAGAAATGCAGCTAGCTCTTTAAAATTCCAGGTTGTGAGCATTTGGCAGTGAAAAGAGTGACTACAAGGTTCATAGCTAGCTCTCTCCATCCCCACCCTTCTGTGAACTGCTCTGAACACTAGAAAAAAAAAAAGAGAAATCCCATCCCCAAGACCCCATCATCTAACATGGACAATCCATAGTGCTTGGTGCATTCTGACTCCCAGACCAACTATGATAGTAGTTCAGATCATTGTCTCCAAGGGTACCACCATCTCCTTCAACAGCAAGAAACTGTTGTCTTTTTCAGCAATCCAGCACCCTGAAGGAGGTGGTCCTCGGACAAAGAAATGATAAGCCTCTGGGGGTGCTGGATCTACCTGTGGGGGGCATTGATTTAAATAACACAGAGATTACATAACACAGGAAGAAAGGAGCGAAGAAAGAGGTAGGAAAGTGAAGTGAGAGATGATTCATCACAGACCCTCTAGCTCTCTTTTCCAGAAATCGAGCCACCTCAACCTGCCTACCATCCCTTCAGCTCTATGTGGCCAGAGTTGAGAAGGAACCATTGTGGCTCACAGCCTCCTCCGCTTTGTAGATACAAGGTCAGCTCTCCCTGACATGCAGCCTCAAGACAACCTTGAATTATAACTTTATTTTTTATCAGTTCCTTTCCATCTTGTGACTCTTGGCACATGGCCTAGGTAACACCCCTTTCCTCCTGCCAACACTTATAAGAGCAAGAAAGCCCCTTTGTTCTTTGGCACTGAAGGCTCTCCGGCTTTAACACTTGATCATGTGGCAACTCTGAGAATATTCCAGAACTCAAGGGAATTGAAGGCTCTTTCCTATCAGGTGCCCCACTATGCTATCTAAGATGCCCTCTCTGATGTGAAGAGTGTAACAAAGTGTTCTCTCTCTCTCTCTCTCTCTCTCAAATCTAATCCTATTAATAAAGCTTGTCTGAGGGACAATTGGCTTCAGCAACCTTTTGACAAACCTGCTATCTTATAAGTTAGAACAGGATGGAGGGAGGAGAGAGAGAACGAGGAATGATTCTAGGAAAACAAAATAAAACAAAACCAAACCTCGTTCTTGTTTTGCCTGTGTGTATATCTGTCCATTATGATATGCCTAGTGATCCTGGAGGCTAGAAGAGGGCATAGGATCTGGAACTGGGGTTACAGCTGGTTGTAAAGATGCCATGTGAGTGCTAGGAGCTGAGCCTGGGTCATCTGGAAGAACATCCTATGCTCTTAACTGCTGACCCATCACTCTGGCCCTGTCACTTTTAAATTGAATTGCTTAACAATTTATTAGTGGGTCAATGTTAATATTTTAAGCTAGTAAAACATTAGCACTTAAAGCAATGGTGTTTAATGATGGAAGTAATCTAGAATATTGCTTCACCAATACTCTACTATCTAAGTCTGATAATAAGGCAAAAATCAGCAGGAAACTGAAAACTCTATCTTCAATTGGTTGGCATCTTTTGTAGCAATCATGGAGGAAAAGTAACATTCTTGCTCTGAGTTCTAGAGAGAGAAATGAAGAAGACATGTTTCCATAGCAACCCCAGGGCAGGGCAGCAGCAGTGCAGCAGACAGGGCACCAAGACCCCAGTGTCCTGGTAGATTCCCACCCACTTCACTCTTTCACCTTTGACCTTTCTCCAACTCGTGGAATGTGAAACAAGAGCTGAAGGCCACTTAAACTTGGTTAAAATAGAACTCCTTGAATTTTTTTAAAATAATATTTCAAGAAAGGCCTCCCAAACCCTTTATTCCTTAATTCCCAAGCCTCTGGTATTATCATTTGGCCATTTGGCTTTCTTCCTGCTTCAAGGGTAGGGATAAGTATACTGGTGAGAATGCATGGACCTTTGGAAGAAGTTAGGTACAGGTCCAAAAGGCCAGAACTTCACTGTGTGTAGTCTTAGTAGTGTTCAAAACTGAAGTGGGGCTCTGGGAGCAGCTTAGTGGGTAAATTACCTGCCACACAAGTGTGAAGACCAGAGCACCCATGTAAGCGTAGGTTGATGTGGTGGTCTCTTTGCAATTCCAGCACTCAGAAGGTGGAGACAGGGCTGGACTAGTTGAGAGCATAAGCTCAGGGTTCCTTTGTGAGCTCCTGTCCCAGTGAATAGAGAGTGATCAGGGAAGACTCCTGATGTACATGCATAGCACACACATGCTTGCATACTCCCTGTCTTAGTCAGGGTTTCCATTTCTATGAAGAGGCACCATGACCAAGGCAACTCTTATAAAGGCAAACATTTAATTGGGGCTGGCTTACAGCTTCTGAGTTTCAGTCCATTATCATCATGGTGGGAAGAATGACAGTGTGCAGGCAGATATGGGGCTGGAGGAGCCAAGAGCTCTACATCTTGATTTGAAGGCAGCAGTAGCAGAATTTTTTTTTTTGCAGTGGGCAGAGCTTGACACTAGGAGACCTCAAAGCCCACCTACACAGTGACACACTTTCTCCAACAGAGCCACACCTATTCCAACAAGATAGCAGCCTCTAATAGTGCCACTTCCCATGGGCCAAGAATATTCTAACCACGACACTCCCACATACATGTGAGGCCCCACACATGTAAACACACATGCACATATACCACACACAAAGACACATGCAGAAAACATTTTTAGTTGGAAATGTAACACTGATACAATCTGTGTATGTTTGTGTGCATGCATACATGCATGTGTGTTTGTGTGTGTGTGTGTGTACGGGCGCGCACATGCAGGTGTGTGTCTTTCTCAAATGCTTTTCCACTTTTTGTTTCTCAAGACAAAAGTCTCCCACTGAATGTGATACTCGCCATTTGGCTAGATTGGCTGGTCCAGAGTCCCTGGGATTGACCTGTTTCTGACCCACACTGCACTGTGAGTTGCAGGCAAGCAACACCATTGCTCGCTTTTACCTACAGATCTGATCTCAGGTTCTCATATCTGCAAGCTCTGTAGCCACTGACTCATCTCTTCTGTCCCCTGAAGTTTCCAATCATATATGTAATCTTCATTGCCCACTCAAAGATCTTTGATAACCCCAGCAATGTCTTTCATAGTTCTGAATCAAATGCAGGTTTCTGTACATCTTGCTGCTTATTGTCTTGGCTTTCTTCGGCTGAACTGCTCCAATGGGAACTGCTCCAATCTGAGCTGCTTCACTGCACAGTAGGTGGGATCCTTGGGTCAGAAACCAGGGCCAGCTTTATGGTGTGGATATTCACATTCTGGCAGATGTAATTCATTCTTTTTTCTTATGTTTGTTCATTCATTCATTTGCTCATTCATTAATTCATTTCATTTGTGTCTGTGTACACATAAATGGAGGCCAGAGGACAACTTCTGGGAGTCAGTTCTCTTCCTCAACTGTGCAAATTCCAAGGATTGAACTCAGGTTGTCAGGCATGGCTGCAAAGGCCCTACCCACAGAGCCATCTCACAGCTCTCTGATGACTTCACCTTGCATTTTTTGTTTTACTAAGCAGCAGATCTGGGAAGCAGCGCACACCATTGATGTCCTTGAGTAAGACTGGCTCTGACATACCAACACTGTCCTTCCTTGTCCTTGTATCTCATGGTTGTGGTGAATAGGGTCGCTTGTAGAATGCTCTCCTATTTGGGCTGTCTGATATCTCCGCCTGTTTAGGTTCAGTGTCAGGAATATCACAAAGCGATGCTGTGCCTTTCTCAATGTCTGGTGTAGGAAGTCACATCCTCCTGAAGGCCCTTTCACTAGAGATGGTAAATTTGATCACGTGATAAGATGCTGACTCACTGAGCTTTTCTGCCAGAAAGGTAAATGCTGTATTCTGCCTTTAAAAATAGGCAATCATTTTGTGAATGACACTTTGAGGCAATCCTCCTCACCTCCCTTACCTGCTCCTCCTTGACGTCTTACTTGCTAGCTGTGTCCAGATCTCTTACAAACTGATTGACACCACCACAGTTACCAAGGTTGTTTATTTTATTTCTTAAGTTTTACCAACCCTTCTATATTATGTTTCTATGGTAGGTCAATCACTTCATTTCTCCTGAAATTTTGTATAGTAGTATGGACTCTGATTTTATAAGAGTTATGATCCACTACCACCAGTAATCCCCTTGTGCTGAGATGTCATACATATGGCTTGAGTGGAAAGTCTCTTCAAGGTGACTCTAGCTTGATAATAATGTTTTTATTCCCATCAGTCTTGGATCAGTTCCTTACTTTCCTTTTTTTTTTTAAGATTTATGGAGAGATGGCTCAGCAGTTAAGAGCACTGACTGCTCTTCCAGAGGTCCTGAGTTTAGTTCCCAGCAACCACATGGTGGCTCACAACCATCTGTAATGAGATCTGATGCCCTCTTCTGGTGTGTCTGAAGACAGCTACAATGTACTCACATACATAAAATAAATAAATAAATCTTAAAAAAAAAAAAGATTTATTTTGTATGAGTACACTGTAGCTGTCTTCAGACACACCAGAAGAGGGCACCAGATCCCATACAGATGGTTGTGAGCCACCATGTGGTTGCTGGGAATTGAACTCAGGACCTCTGGAAGAGCAGTCAGTGCTCTTATCTTCTGAGCCATCTCTCCAGACCTCCTCACTTTCTAAAATTAAATCTATCTCCTTCCCTGTGTAAATACTGAAATTCAGTAGTTCCCAAGGGTCTTGGAAGGGTTCTGTGTTGAGAACGGTATTTAGCATCCAAGATCTGGCCACTATATGTGTGCATTCTCCTGGAGTTTCATTTTTTTTTGTTGGGCCCTTTTGAAACTAGGAAGTATTGTGAGTGTGTATATGTGTGTATTCACGTGTGTTCATGCACACCTACACATAGGCCTGATCCTTTTCACCTTGGCTGTGTTAGATGATCAAGGGGAAGCAGAGAAGTGAGTCTATTCATTTTATAGGTTAGGGAGCTATAGAACTTTTTATTAGAATATATTTTACCTTACTTGAAAGTACATTGTAACAAGATATTTGCTCCTTTCCTTCCTTATTGGCCACTAAAGCCTGTTAGGAATAAAATTCTTCTTTGCTGTTTTATCCTGTTTAAACTGAGAAAGCATTCTACAAAGGAATTCTCTGGCGTATGAGGCAGACTAGACATGCCAGGAAGGCTGTGATTCTATTAGAAACCTGCATGACAGTGGCCATTGTAGCTGAGAGGATCCCCTGCAGAAGAGGGAGGTGTGAAGTGGCTTCCCTGGGAGGCATTGATTTTGAGTGAACGAGTCAGACAATGACCCGAGGGACAGGAGTGGATATGGGTATGTCACTTTTCTTGCTGCTGTGATGAATATCTGATGAAGGCAGGTAAAGAAGGAAGCATTTATTCCGGCTCACAGTTTGAGAACACAGTACACTAGGCTGGGGAAAACAAAGCAATGGGAGGATGAGGAGCCTGCGTGTACGCATCCCCAGTCTGGAAGCAGAGAGAGGCTGTGGGGGTTTGAATGTGCTTGGTCCAGGGAGTGGCACTATTAGGAGGTGTGGCCTCGTTAGAGGAAGGGTGTCACTGTGGACTTTGAGGCCCTTCCCCTACTGCCTGGAAGTCAGTCTTCTCCTAACAGCCTTTAGATGAACATGTAGAACTCCCAGCTCCTCCTGGACCATGCCTGCCTAGATGCTGCCATGCTTCCTGCCTTGAGGATAATGGACTGAACCTCTGAACCTGTAAGCCAGCCCCAATTAAATGTTGTCCCTTAAAAGAGTTGCTTCGGTCGTGGTATCTTTTTACAGCAGTGGAAACCTAATTAAGACAGAGACAAATGCTAGTGTTCAGCTCATATTCTTTTTTTCTATTCAGTCTAGGACCCAGGCCATGGAGCAGTGTTGCTCATTTTCAAGATGAGCCTTCTCTGATCAGTTAAAAGTCTCTGGAAATGCCCTCATCTTCATACCTAGAAGTGTGATTCTTAATCCAGTCAAGGTGAGTATACAGATTGACTTATGAGGGGTAAAAGTAAATTTTATCAGGGAGCAGAGAGTGGATCCGTTTAGCAGAAGATGGCCATGACTTGTCCAAGGCGAGCATCAGGATGAGGATGGGAATGCCCTGGTAGCTTACTTATGAATACTTCCGACGATAACTTGGATTTCGTTTAGCAGGCAATGGATGAACGCTTCTTATCCTGTGAATATCGCAGAAAGGATAAGCCTGACAGCAAAGGTCTAAAAGCACTCATGGTAACTGTGGTTAGGCATTTCCTTCAGGGTTGAGTGTTGGTGATCAAGAAGAGGTACATTGATGGGAACTGTGGTTAGACACTCCTGTTGTGGCCGAGTGTGTGTGGTGCAGGAAGGCAGGTCCTGAAGGAATGGTACAGGATAGGGATCCATTTTGAGAATGAAAATTATACTCTTATGAAAGAACAATCAAAGGTTTCCAGCTGTGACTCTGAGTTGAGATGAAGGAGACAGTGGAAAGAGGAGACTGATGGTGTTGGTATTATGAAATATAATGTGGTGATGCCAACGTGTGCCTCTGAGAAACCATGCCATGCAAGAGATCTGGTATAAAGGGGGTTTATTTGAGGGAAGGGAGGGAGTGAAAACCTGGAGAAGGGAGAAGAGCCATGAGGGCAGAGATGGGGGGACAGAGAAGGACAGAAGAAGAGGAAGAAGAAGAAGAAGAAGAAGAAGAGAAGAAGAAGAAGAAGAGGGGAGGAGTAGGGGTAGGGGGGGTAGGGGAGGGGTAGGGGGAGGGGAAGGGGAAGAAGCAAGAGAGAGAGAGAGAGCATAGCAGGGAACTATGTGAACTGGGGTGGGGAGCAGTTCTTTTATATGTTGCTCCTGCACCTGGCAGTAGCAGGTAATGGCCACTGGTGATGATGTAAGCCATTGCTAGGTCCCTGAGAGTAGCCTAGTGGAATCCCCTGTAAGCTGACAGTTGGGAAGTGTGAATTCTTCTCACAGGGCTAGGCAAGGAACTCAGTGAACACATGCTTGACTCCCACGCATGGAGTCCTGCGGGCATCCTTCAGCCCTGCAAAGAAAAAAATAACAGAGAACAAAACCCTGAAGGGGCCTGGAGTAGGCAGGACTTAGAGCTGCAGGGAAGGGATGGCTAGGGTTGGGAAGGGGACCCAAATGTTCTCTTTGAAGGTTATGTTCTGCCGCTGTGCTCAGCAGAGCAGTCTGAGCTACTGCAGAAGTACTGCTCCTTGTCCCCTGACCAGACTTTTACTAGGAGCAATACATACACCCAGTGTGTATTCTCAATGAAAAGTATAAACCATTGGCTATTTTGACACAGCCTTTGCTAACAACTTGTACTGGAGAAATTAGAGAGAGCTACCTCACAGCTCACTGGCAAAGGCAGAGCCACAGCTATCAGGGATCTAGTATTTTATTCTTATGTTAAATTTTAGGACTAGGGCTTGTTAAGCTGGCTTTTTATTGGGGAATTTGTTTGCTTTAGCTAGTTCTACGTTATTCTGAACATCTTTGTTCAGGATAATTCAGGTAAGAAAGTCTAGATATCTTTTGGCACAGGTGACAACATTCCAGTGAAGGATTTCTCAGAGTGCAGGATGCAGCCATTAACAAGGCAACATTCCCAGCAGTCACGCATATTTCCTTTTTATAGCAAACATCTTGTTGCAGGATGGCAATGCAGAGAGTCTGCCACATTGAAATTCAAGAGTACAATCTGTTCAATGAAACATACCTCTAAAGGCTTTCTCTCTCCTCTTTCTAAGGCACTGTGTCTGTCCTTATGACTTGGGGATTTAGGAACGACTTACCCGACGCTGGTCCATTGAAATGTTTCTTCCTGCAGTATACCCATTATGTTGATTGAACCACAAATGAATGTCTGTAAACACAGCCTGATTTCTCTACCCAGTAATAACTGTCTGGAGAAGGGCGTGTTTAAGAAGGTGTAGGGCAAGGAGTTATGGCTGCCCTAGTGCATTGTCTGGGATCTCGGCAACTTTGCAGGAGAAGCTGGGACCACGGGCTGCCCATGCACTGGGCAAATCGGAAGATTTGAATTCTCCTGTGGGATGGGAAGGGAATGACGACGTGCATCCTCGGCACAGCCCCGGCTCAATTCCCTCCTCTAAGTTGCTTGTGTCCAACCTTGGCTTTTGAAGTTAAGTGGGGAGAGAAAAGTGTCAGAATTATGAAATGTTTTCGAGGAAATGAAATTTTAATTTTCCTAAACACAACTGTTTACTCAGACCAGGTCCAAGTTGTGTCAACAGGCACAAGAGGCTTTGGTTATCACCCCTACTGTGTGTTCTGTAAGACTTTTTACTCTGAGGCTCTAAAGGGCCAGGCTCAGGAGCACTGGGGACTTGGGGGTGTTTTCTGTTTTGGGTTATCTAGTTAGGGATGCCCAGCCTATAAAATCTAGGCTAATATACCAGAAAAGCCCAAACTCCAAACTCTGAAATACTGTGGTCCCAAGTATTTTGGGTAAGGAATGTTTAGCCTGTTCTTCTAAAGTGCTGTCCTTTAGCATTTGCTTTGTTTGTTTGCTTTGTTTTTAACTTTTCAGTCTTTAGTGTTCTTTTTGAAGGATTATTTACCTTAGTAACCACCTAGAATTAAATTTGAATTGCATCCCACATTAGCCAGTGTTCTCTGGAGGAACATTACTGGGCTACATGTCTTAATGGTCCCAATCTGGTGCCAAAAGCCTGAGGAACTACTGGAAAGCCACTGGTCTTCAGTTCATGTTGGAACACTGAAGAATCTGTGATCTGATGGCAGTGAAGGACAGCACCAGTTGTAGCTATGGTAGTAGCAGCAACTACTAGGTAGATGAGCTAACCAGGGTGATGCCAAGGCAAACAGGCAAAAAGCAAGAGCTTGACCTTGTACCTTCTTATATCTGGGCTGCTACAGCAAGGCACCACCCATGTTCAGGGTGGGTTTTTCCTCACACCCAGAGGTTAATTTAACTGAGATCATAGGTATGCCCAGAGACTCTTATCCTTCACAGTTATCGGTCCTGTTTGGTTTATCTTCTTGCTGGGCTGTGTGTTCCTTATTCTCCCACTTCATGGGCTGCCCTCCAAATGCTGAGTGAGAAACAGCTATCAGGAGAACACAGACCCAGCAAATCCCTGTCAAACCAGTTTGGCTGTGTGTATGTGTGTGCTCCATTTGCAGGCTTAATTAAAATTGGAAGAGAAGGCTCTGCCAGGTCACCACACACTTTGAATCTGCCTTCCAGCTGCCTGGGGTCTGCTATGCAGATGGTCAGACCTGGGAATACAGAGACGGGGTCTCTGGGAAGCCCTTTCTGCCGGTTTCATCTGCAGTGCCACCTGCTTTAATTAAAGTGAGTCCTCAGTATGCACCAAGGGAAGCTTGCCTGCACTGCCACACCATGCAGGCTTCCAGTGGGGGCCAACCAAGATCTGCTGACTCTGAGGCAGGCAGTGCTAGCAAGCGAGCACCCGGAGGCATTGGGGACACAGAGAATGAACCTGTGCAGGCTGCCAGCTACATAGAGAATACAGTCCTGAGCTGCGGAGGCTTAGGTAGGCCTCCCAAGACCATCTCTGCCATTCAAACAGTCAGGACGCCTCAGGCAAGAAAAGCCTTGTCCCTCTGCCCCAACTTGTCTTCCTTTCCTAAGGAGTTTGGTACCAGCTCTCAGAGCTGCTTATGGCTTACTGAGGGGAATAAATATCAGGTATTTAGGAGAGTGCCAGCATTATTCCAGGAGTGCTTGATAAATATTGTTATTACTTAAAAGAAAGCTACACACATAAGCACATACCACAGAGATGTGGATTAATCCTACTTTGTTTTTGATTGCTTTTTTTTTTCCTCTTCTCAAAACCACATCTCCCAGACTGAACTTGAACTCGAAGCACTCGTCTCCCCTTAGCCTCCTGAGGACTGGGATTACAGGCAGTGCACCATCAGCCGGGTGAGTTTAATAGCTGCATCATAGATGGAACACCTGGCTCAATAAATGTCCCATATGTTAGCCAAACAGAACCGAATCCGTATGTACAAAACTGAACTTTGAAAGAGTTCTTAGTGCAGCTGAGCGTGACCCTGGGAACAGTTCAGGTGGCCTCGTGCCAGTTGAAGGATTTACTAGGAGCCAGAGGCAGACAGCGTACTCCCCCCATCTTTCTCTAGAGGCCTCAGGGCTTGCTTTGACTTCCTTTCCTTTCTGTTTTTCACTGTTCCCTTTCTTTTATTCTTTTCCCTCCATAGCCTTGCCTGGATACATACCTATTGCTACTCACAGGCTGGATGCATGATGAGGTGCGTCTATTCGTGTAGAATTACACTTTCCCCACAGAAGCTGCCTCAGCTGCTTACTCCTGGATGCCTCCCTCACTCTCATTTCTTTAGAGCAGAATCCCTCTGGGTTGCTCTCTCATGTCTGTGACTTAAGATCCACTCAAAAAAACCTCTCATCAGAAGCAGCAGTAGCTCCTGAATGCCTTGCTTTATAAAACATGATATTGCTAAAAATAATGAATCCATATTCAGTTGAAACACAGCTGGCAAAACTGTGAGTAGAACCAGGGTTCTAGAGCTGGGGGCCATGTGAGGAAGAGAATAGATGTGATCAACAGCAATTACTATGTACTTCAAAGGCGCCTATAGAGAAGATGCTGAATGGTCCCAGCACTAAGAATCAATAAATATTTGAATGGGTACCTAGTTGTCTTAATCATTTACACTGCATTGAATGTATTGAAATGTAACAGTGTACCCATAAATACATACATTTAGTATGTGTTGATTAAAAATACAAATATTGCTCTTTGCTGCCTTAGCAGACCCAATCCCTCAGGTTTGTCCCTAGCACTGCAGCAGAATACCAGCTGCCGCCTCCCTTCCTCATCTCCACACCTTCTTGGATCCCACAAACCATTCATCCTGACTTCCCAGAAATCGCACCTAGACCTATTGTCTTAGTTTGGGTTTCCATTGCTATCAAGAGACACCATCAACAAGGCAACTTTTATAAAGGACAATGTTTAATTGGGGCTGGCTTACAGGTTCTGAGGTTCAGTCCATTATCATCATGTGGGAAGCATGGCAGCATCCAGGCAGGCACGGCACTGGAGGAGCTGAGAGTTCTACATCTTGTTCTGAAGGCAAACATAAGACTACCTTCCAGGCAGCTAGGAAGAGGGCTTTCAAACCCTCTCATCACCCTTGAAAGTGACACACTTCCTCCAACAAAGCCACATCTACTATGATGAGACCATACCTCCTAATAGTGCCACTCTCTGAGCCAAGCAAATTCAAACCACCACACGTATACCACCCTAAATTCTGATGCCTAGGTGCCAGCATAAAAACATGATCAACACCAGCCAGGATAATATGTTGCCTTTAGAGCCCAGCTATCCTACCACAGCAGGTCCTGTATATTCCAACACAGCTGACGTACAAGGAAAAGACCTGAAAACCAACTATATGAAGATGATAGTGATCTTAAAGAGGAAATGAATAAATCCCTTAAAACAATCCAGGAAAATACAAACAAACAAGTAGACAAAATGAAAAAAATTCCTTAAAGAAAGCCAAGAAACAAACAACAAACAACCCCAAAGTTGAAGAATATGAATAAAAACTGTTCAAGATGAGAAAATGAAAATAAAAGCAATAAAGAAAATGCAAACTGAGGGAATTCTGGGAATGAAAAATTTAGGAATTTGAAATAACTATAGAAGCAGGCTTCACCAACAAAATTCAAAAGACAAAAGAGAATCTCACAATTTGAAGATACAATAGAAGAAGTATATATTGGTCAAAGAAAATGTTAAATCTGAAATTTTTTCTGACACAAAATATCCAGGAAATCTGGGCTACTATAAAAGGACCAACCTTAAGTATAATAGGTATAGTATAGAGGAAAGAGAAGAATCCCATCTCAAAGATCCAGAAAATATTTTCAACAAAGTCATAGAAGAAAATTTTCCTAATCTAAAGAAGGTGATGCCCATCAAGGTACAAGAACTAGCAATCGACAGAAAAGAAAGTTCCCTCACCACATAATAATCAAAACACTAAACAAAAAGAACAAAGAAAGAATATTAAAAACTGCAAGGATAAAGACAAAGTAGCATATAAAGGCAGACATAATAGAATTACATCCAACCTCTCAACAGAGACTCGAAAAGTCAGAAGAGCCTGAAGAGATGTCCGCAGATCCTAAGAGACCATGAATGCCAGCCTGGACTATATACTCAGCAAAACTTTCAATTACTGTAGATGGAGAAAATAAGATAGTCCATGATGAAGTCAAATTCAAAGTATCTATCTACAAATCCAGCTCTACAGAAGATAGTAGAAAGAAAACTACAGTCCAAAGAGATTAACTACACTCATGAAAACTCAGAAAGTAAATAATTTCACACCAGCAAAACTAAAAGAAGGGAACCACACACACTACTACCATACCACCAACAACAAAATAACAGGAATTAACACTCAGTGGCCAATGACATCTGTTAATATCAACGGATTCAATTCTTCAGTGAAATGACAGACTAACAGAATGGATGCATAAACACTCTCCATTCTTCTGCTGCATACAACAAACACACCTCAATGTCAGAGACAGATATTTCCTCAGAGTAAAGACTTAGAAAAAGATCTTCAAAGCAAATGTACCTAAAAAGCAAGCTGAAGTAGCCATTCTAATATCTAACAAAATAGACTTCAAACCAAACTAATCAAAAGAGGTAGGACACTTTGTACTCATCAAAGGAAAAAAATCCACCATGATTTTTTATTTTAATTCTTAACATCTATGCTCCAAATGAAAGAGCACTGACATTTGGGGAAAAAGAAAGAAAGAAAGAAGGAAAGAAAGAAAAAGAAAGAAAGAAAAGAAAAAACATTACTAAAACTTAAATAACACATTGACTTTCACACATTAATAGAGGGAGACTTCAATACCCCATTCTCACCAAGGACAGGATGTCCAGTCAAAAACTAAACAAAGAAATACTGAAGTTGGTGCTGGAGAGATGGCTCAGCAGGTAAGAGCACTGACTACCTTCTAGAGGTCCCGAGTTCCATTTCTAGCAACCACATGCTGGCTCACAACCATCTATAATAGGATCTGATGCCCTCTTCTAATGTGTCTGAAGACAGCTACAGTGTACTCGTATTAAATAAATAAGTAAATAAATAAATATTTAAAAAAGAGAAGAAATACTGGAGCTAAGAGATGTTCTAAAGCAAATGTAACTAATAGATGTCTACAGAACATTTCACCCAAACACAAAAGAATATACTTTTTTCTCAGAGTCCACAGAATTTTCTCCAAAACTGACCACATACTAGACCACAAAGCAAGTCTCAACAGATACAAGAAAACTGAAATAATCTCCTGCATTCTGTCAGACCACCATGGATTAAAGTGGATTTTGACAACAACAGAAAGCTCATTAAAAGTAATTAAAAATCTCCCAACCAAAAATTCCCAAGGTCAGACAGTTTTAATGCAGAATTTTTTTTTAAACCCGATTTTCAAGAAAGAACTAATGCCTATACTTCTCAAATTATTCTATAAAATAGAAACAGAAGAAACATTGGCAAATTCATTTTATGAGGCTATAAACACCTTCAGACCCAAACCACACAAAGATGGAACAAAGAAAGAGAATTACAGATCAATTTCTCTTATGAACATAGATGCAAAAATATTCAGCAAAATGCTCACAAACTGAATCAAATCCAACACATCAAAAAGCTCATTAACCATGATCAAGTAGGCTTCATCCCAGAGATGCAGAGATGGTTCAACATATGAAAATCAGTAAATGTAATCTACCATATAAACAAACTAAAACAACAACAACAACAAAAATCTTCCCATTAGATGCAAAAAGGCCTTTGACTAAATCCAACACCTTTTTAAAAATCATACAAGTCTTGGAGAGATTAGGGATGCAAGGGACGTACCTAAACATAATAAAGGCAATTTACAGCAAACCTATAGCCAACATCAAATTAAACAAGAAGAAACTCAAAGCAATTCTACTAAAATGAGGACCAAGGCAAAGTTGTTTATTGTCTCAATATCTATTCAATATAGTACTTGAAGTCTTAGCTAGAGCAATAAGACAACCAAGACGATCAAGGAGATGCAAATTGGAAGCGAAGAAGTCAAATTATTGCTATTTGCAGATGATATGATGGTATATATAACGACACTAAAAATTATGCCAGAACTCCTTCAGCTGATAAATACTTTCAGTGAAGTGGCTGAAAACATGATGGATGTAAAAAAATATCAGTTGCCCTCCTATATACTCATAAAACATAAACTAAGAAAGAAATCAGGGCAACAACATCTTTCATAATAGTCTCAAACAATATAAAATTATCTTGTGGTAACTCTAAGCAAGCAAGTGAAAGATGTATATGACAAAAATGAATTAAGATATCAAAAGATGGAAAGATCTC
The DNA here is from genome assembly GCA_021653895.1 of Mastomys natalensis. NCBI lineage: Eukaryota > Metazoa > Chordata > Mammalia > Rodentia > Muridae > Mastomys > Mastomys natalensis. Next base: position 2,625,227 of record JAJTUV010000150.1, read on the forward strand.
CCATGCTTATGGATTGGTAGGATTAACATAGTAAAAATGCCCACCTCCACCTAAGCAACCTGCAGGCTCAAGGCAATCCTGAGCAAAATTCTGTCACAATTCTTTACAGACTTTGAAAGGGCAATTCTCAAACTCATATGGAAAAGCAAAGCCCCAGAATAGTTAGAAGAATCTTAAACAATAAAAGAAATGCAGGGAATATCATCATCCCTGATATCAAGTTGTACTACAGAGCAGTAGCAATAAAAATACATGGTATTGGCATTAAAACAGATACATTCATTGATCAGTGGAATCCAACTGAAGACCTGTCGGCGCCCTTCCTGACCAGCAGGAAATCAGACGCAAGACAACCAGGTTCCTTCTCAAGGCGGTTTAATCAGGATTGCAGTTACAGCAGGATTGCAGGTGTGGCACCCTACCTACCCCGGGGACCAGGCTTATATCTAAGCAAAGGCCAATGAGCATACGCCACGTGTAATCTCCCCATACGTCCACGTCAGATGACCATTCCCTGCCCTGCACAGCTTCACAGCCAATTAAGGACTTGTTTATCACAGGGAGCACTCTCAGCCAGCACCTTCTTTAGGTGCGGCGCACAGTGGCTCTCTACAAAGACCCAGACAAAATCCAATACCCATAAACAGCTGATTTTTAATAAACACACACTGGAAAAATTATAGCATCTTTAACAAGTGGTGCTGGTTAAACTGGATGTCTGCATATTGAAGAATGCAAATAGATCCATTGGACAGAAAGGAGGAAGTATGGTGGATAGCCCTGCTGCTGTTTGTATTTTGATGCTAATTCAGCTTCCCCAAGACAGGCTGCCTGGGAGAGGAGTGAATTGTGTACTCAGGACTTCATGTGACCCTTCTAATGAATAAAGAAACCAATCACTGGGCAAATAGGAAGGACTTCCAGGTGGATAGAAGGATGATGGGAGAGGAGAGGAGTCTTGAGGACCGGAGCATGGAGGCGAAAATGTAGGTAGCAAAGACTCCGTTTCAGGTGGTGGATCAGTTTGGATCCGCTACTGGAGGATTCAACTTAGAATGGCATATAAATTATATGTTGGTTGTTACGCCCAGCGATTGAGTTACCATTGATTCTAAACTAAGTCTGTATGGTGTTTACTTTCACGTGTAGGCTCATCTGGTTTCCAGATTGAAAGGTATGGCAGCAAAGCATGGCTGCAAGAAGTGCACCTCAAAAGGCCGTGGGAATTTAGAAGCTTGGGGCTGGCATGGTAGTGACCCACCAGTGGAAACTTAGCAAGTCAGGTGGGGAGATTTCAGAGCTCTGGGTCAGAGAGTTCACCAAGGATGAGAACAAGGCCCACTGGTGCCTTGCTGGCAATAGTGTGGGTTGCATTTTTTAAAATATTTCACGATATAATTACCTTGCATAAAATCAAGTCCAAATGAGTCAAAGACCTCAACATAAGAGCAGACATATTCAACCTGATAGAAAAGAAAGTGGGGAGTAGCCTTGAATGAATTGTCACAGGAAAAGATGTTCTGAACAGAACACCAATAGTGCAGGCACTAAGATCAACAACTAGTAATGGGACCTCGTGAAACAGGAAAGCTTCTGGAAGGCAAAGGACACTGTCAATTAGACAAAGTGGTAGCCTGCAGAATGAAAAAAGATTTTAGGCAACTCTACATCCAGCAGAGGACCCATATCTAAAATATATAAAGAACTAAAAAACCAGGCACCATAACCTCAAATAACCCAATTAAAAAATGAGGTACAGATCTAAACAGAGAATTTTCAATGGAGGAATCTCAAATGGTTGAGAAATATGTAAAGAGATGTTCAACATCCTTAGCCAGGAGGGAAATGCAAACTTAAACTAATGAGATTCCATTTTACATGTTAGAATGCCTAAGATCAATAATATACAGATGAAAGCTCATGTTGGCAGGGTATGGAGTGTGGAGAACACTCCTTCATTGTTGGTGGGAGTGCAAACTTATATAGCCATTGTGGAAATCAATATGGTAGTTCTTCAGAGAACTGGGTATCAATCTACCTCAAGACCCAGCTATACCACTCTTGGGTATACACCCAAAATACACTCTATCCTACCTCTAGGACACTTAAGTTCATAGCAGATTTAATTATAATCACCTGAAACTGGAAACAACATATATGTCCTTCAACCAAAGAATGGATAAAGAAAATGTGGTAATTTACACAAAGAGTATTACTCTTCTGTTTAAAAAACGACATCATGAAATTAGCAGGTAAATAGATGGAACTAGAAGAGGCAACCCAGACCTAAAAAGAGAAATTTGGTATGTACTTACTTATAAGTAGACATTAGCTGTTAAATGAATAATAACCAAGCTACAATTCATAGGTCCAAAGGGTTTAGATAATAGAGGGCTCTAAGGCAGTGCTTCTCAACGTTCCTAATGCTGTGACCCTTGAATACATTTCCTTATGTTGTGGTGAGCCCCAAGCACAAATTATTTCATTGTTACTTTGTAACTGTAATTTTACTACTGTTATGAATCATAAGTAGAATGTCCGATAACTGTGTATCTGATATGTGACCCCTGTGAAAGGATCATTCAAGAAACATTGCTCTAGGGTTATACATGGATCTCTTGGTGAAGGGAAACTAGAACACATTTTATAGGTGGACTGGGGTTGGGTCGGGGTCGGAGCAAGAGGGATCAGGAAGATGGATGGAGGAAGAGATTGTGGGAAGAAGTAGCTGGAATTGGAATCACTTGGGGTGTGTGTGTGGAAATCTAGTGCAGTTGAAACTCCCTGGAATCTATGAGGTGATCCTAATAAAGACTCCTAGTAATGGGTATGTGAAGTTCGCCTACGGCCCAATCAATGGTTCATGAAAGGGCTGGGAACGAAAGGACAGAGGGCGAGAAGAGATGAGCAAGACAAGTTCTCTGATCAAGGCCCCATACTTAAGTAGCTCTCATTAAGGAGGCCAAAACCTTTCTGGCTGACCGGAGATGGGTGGATAGTCCGTCTTGGTCACGTCATGACGGAGAAGTCTCAAGCAAGCCCTGTAGTTCTTCTTTTAGTTCGTGCAGTCAATGGGTAAGCTACCTAACTTATCACTGGTCTTTGTGTAAGCAGGTTCACCTCTAAGCGGGAAGGCACGATAGGTCTGACTACCTCTCATGCAGACAGGCTCCTAATGGTGCCTGGTGATTGGTAAGGTTTTGGCTGTGGAGTACCCTGAATTCTTAAACACTAGCTGATTATGATCAGAGACCTCTGCCTTGGACTGGCGACTCCTGAGGTGCAATGTCAGAGCTAGTAATGAGAAAAAGATAGTTTTAAGTGTGAATCCCAGCTCACTACTGTGTAGGATGAACAAGTCACTGACCTGTCATGTTTCTTCCCAGATGAGACAGAAAGGCCAGTGGCTAAGGGGGTAAAAGAAGCCACATGGACCGATGTGGCTCTCCTTGGTAAGCACTTGACTGATTAGGTCTGTTTACTAAAGTGATGGGGTACAGTGTCTTAGGGTAAGGTGCTCTTTCAAGCATGTTTTCTTCAGCTATCTAATGAGGTTTGTAATACCAGTACTAAACCTGGTAGAAGACACTGTTCTTAGTGTCTGGCAAATTCTAACCCTTTTACTCTCAGAATGATCTTACAAGGAGTCCTGCTGCAGTAGCATGTTGGTAGCAATGGTTTCCAGGATGCCTTCTGTGAGTCTCTGTCAAGCTCCTCCAATGGAAACATCTACAGATGTGCTAGGTTACTGATAGGACCATGCTTGATGGACTGTGTCACTGAGTCAGCTACCAGCTGCCTTAGTCCTTGGGGCCAGGCATTCAGCTAGATGTTTCCCTTGAGTACTATCAAGTTTGTGTAGCCAGTCTGTGCTACTTTGTGGTTCTTTTTTCCCCACCCTTTATCCCCTGGTTTCACGCCCTATCACTAGATAGGAGAGAAACAAGGATAGAGGAGGGTGTGAGAGAGATAAGATCCCTGAATGTAGTTTCTTTCTTTTTGCTTCTTCTTTGATCACAACTACTAAGAAACTGTAACCAACCCCCTGAACAACCATCAAATACCCATCCCACATATTGGGGCCCTAGCATTAATGTATCTCCTAAAACTTCCTAGAATTCTAAATATTGCACAATTGTAGAAACTATCTGCAGCTGGCAAAACCATGCCTCTGCTAGAGCACAAGGCAAATCATAGTCAGCTACCAAAAACATACTGTTATAATGTTTCTGTGTTTCTTAAATGTGATGCCTATTCTTGGTCATCAATCTGACTACATCTGGAATGAAATACAATCCAGAAATGGAGGACACATCTGTGATCCAGATCTTAAGGCCGGAAGACAAAGGCTCAGTGGCACACACCTTTAATCTGGGCCACACTTTCTGCTGGAGGCCTACATAAGGTCCTTGGAAGAAGGAAGATTCATTCTTCTTCGACTGTTTGCACTTACTTTCCAGTAACCTCTGTGGAAACTACTTCTTCAGGGTTCCTGCTTATACTGAAGACCAGCTAAAACAACTAGCCTCAGTGGAACCGAGCAGCTACTGGATTTCTTGACTTTCCAAGGTAGGAAGGTAAAAGGAAAAGGAGAGGAGGGGAGAGGAAGGAAAAGAGAGAAGGAGAGAGAGAAATAGGAAGAAAAAAAGAATAAAAAGAAAAGAGAGGCAGAAAAGGAGGAACAAAGGAAAGAACTGGGGAGAGGGAGAGAGGGGAGAAGAAAGGAAGAGAGGGAAGAGGGAGAGGGGGAAGAAGGGGAGGGAGGGGAGAAAGGGGAGAAGGAGGGAGAAGAAGGAGGGAGGAGGGGGAGAGGGGAAAAAGAAAGAAAGAGAGGAAAAGGAAGGAAAAGATTAGAAAGCACAGGCAACTGTTTGGAAAACCTCCCCTCCTTCCCTGAAGCCCTTTTCTTCTTTCTCTTCTTCCTAATTAACTCCTACTATGATGTGTTAAATACTTAAGTTGCATGTAAAGACAGAAGCCAAGACTCATGTCATTCCATACATGTATCTGTGTATACACACACATTTACCTATGTATACACACATGGGAGCATGAGAACAGCAGGGCCAAGGCATGTTTAGGTGACTTATTAAACAGGTCAGCTGACCTCCCTGGCATTCGCTGTTTACACAGCTATGGTAGCATGTACACTGGCTTGCTCATCTCCCTGCAAATTCCTCTCTCTATGTATGAGAGCTTACTAAGTACAAGACTGATCTCTCTCATGACAGAACTTAACTATTTAAAGGGGAGACAGGAAGCCTTATAATAAAGGACGATGGAAACAAGATTGAGGTAAAAGGTGAGGTTCTCTGAACACAGTGGACTCACTATGCAAACGAACGCTCTGCAGAGACACCAGATCTGCTCCTCAGTCTGCACAGTTAACATGGCCTGGAGCCCCTGCAGCTCTCACGCTCAAGCGTTGCACAGGACAGACTCTCTGTGAGTAAGTGCACGAATCCTTTGTTCTCTCTCACAGATTATATCTTATGAACTATAGAGACTCATGACCAAGCAGGAGGGAGGATAAAAGAGGAGACTCGTTCCTTCATCTGATCATATAATTAGTCATTATTCAGTTTTACAATTGGGACCCCCATAAGATGGAAAGTATTTTCAAACCGGCTCCCATTTGGGAGTTTTAGATTGAATTATGGCCTCAAAGATACTAGGCAGTATAGTCTAGCACTAAGCGGCATCCCCAGCCATCTTTTTCCTCCTGTTTAGAAGTAAGCTCTCATCCTGTTGCCCAGGCTGGCCGGAAACTTACAATCCTGCCTCAGCTATATGAATAGCTGCAAATAGAGCCCTGAGCCAGGCTGAGAAGGTGGGAAAACATTTTGAAAATTATAGAAACCACTCAATTAATAAAAAAGCCAAGAAATGGCTTTGCCAAAACCACAAAGAAAGTTGGTTTTTGCTCAAGGAAGTAATTGAAAATTTATCAGCGGATACTTTCAGTTATCTGAGACAGTACCATAAACAGCGGTGATCAATTCATTTTCCTTGCCAGGCAGAGAAGATCAAAGAAACAAACTTGACTACAGCCACCACATTTAGAGGCTGTAGTACAGCATCACTGTAAAACTATTGGGAGTCTGTGTTATGTGCTTTATCCATAAAGAACATGCATGGTCTGGCTGTGGTGAGGACCACTCTACCTGCTACAGGGTTTCACACCCTCCGCACCCACTTAGTTTACCTTGGCACTGGTGAAAGAAACTGGAAACTTTTGCTACCAGGAGCCTAATTCCATTGCCTGAGGTATGGGGTAGGTTTCCAGCTCTGCTGGGTGAGGAAAGAATGGCAGGACCTGGGTTAGGAGGCTTTCCATCTTTGGACTCTGAATTTTCCTCTAGGAGATGAAGAAGTTGGCCTTCCATGCTGGCCTCTCTCAGACCACAATGTTCATGAGAACCTTCTCAAAGTTTTGAAGGGTGTACATTTAAAATCCAGCTCTCTATTTCTTCCCATGTGCTTCCTGACTTCAGTCATCTAGAATTGGTGTGGGATCCAAGGCTCAGTATTAGAATCTGATTTGGGTGGTCTCAGGCTTAAAAATAACCATAACAGGTTTATGCAACACAAATTACCTTTGTTAAGGTTTGCAGACCAAGAAGTCTAAGAGTAGGGTTTCTGCAAACCCAGTTCCTATTGAAGTTTTGGCTTGTAAATTGGCTTGTGTGTTCTTCTATGGTCATCTCTGTGAGGGGCACTCCAGGTTTCTCTCTTTGTCCCCAGAGCTGGGTTAGCGCTTCTCCTAATCCTTCCTTTTAATTTGACCACTTCCTTGAAGGCCACATCTCAGGATTTGAAATTAAAGCTTCAACAGGAAGTTAGGGGATGCAATTTAGCCCCTGACACCATAAAAATCTTTAAATTCTGACTAGTCAAGGCAAGACCAACTCTGCAGACTGAGGCTTTGCTCTGTGTCTCTTGAAGGCTCCTCTGGGGTAGCTGGAACTCTCTTTTCCAGGGTTTTCACTCTTCTAACCAAAGTCCCCGTTCTCATCTGGTGACACCTGGCTTCTGAGAGGTTCAAAGACCTAGGGAATAAAAAAATTTTCAATTCCTTGGGAAGTAAACTGGGCTCCTCAGAGGGAGTCAGTGACAATGGGACTTTTAGTCAATGATGGCCCTCACTTAGGGAGGGTAAGTCTGGGCTGAGTCAGCTCCTGGGACACCTAGCTGGAAGCAATAACAAGGCCAGAACTGAGCTGTTTCCAAAAATTCCACAAGGCTCACCAAATGTAAAGAAACTAACTTAGCAGCCAATCAAAATTGTACTGATACCACTGCTTTGCCCCTACCAATCATGTTAGAGGTTACCTAATTCTTCTGGAAAATTCCCCTAGACCTGCATAAAAGGGACCTAAGAGCCACTTGAGTGATGACCATTTTGATGAATGGTTGGTCCCTGCATGCTGGTAATATCTGCAGAGTAAACACTATTTGCCTTTGCATACTATTTGAGTTTGGAGTCTCCCTTCAATGATTCTTGGATCCTGACATTTCAAGCTGCTCTAATTAGGATCACTACCCTATCTATCCCCATCCCCTGTCCAGATTTCAGATCTTTTATGGCTTTATCTGCTAACGGTTTCTGGTCTCTGTCACCTTTTAGACTATACACTCACCCAACCCAGACAGTATAATCTATTTCCAGGCTGGTAAGCACTTGGCAACTATTTGGTCCCTGAATAAATGAAAAAATGAGATCACCCTAGAATTCATCTTTTCCCTCCTCCTCTTCCTCTTCTCCTCCCTCTTTCTTTGAAATGTTGGGTGTGAATCTAGAGCCTCCCAATGCTACCTCTGGTTACATCTCCAGCTGCCCTCTTTCTTACCACCACACTGATACTGGATTTAAATAAATGTGAGCAGGATGTAATGAAATAGAACATAAAGATGCCACAAAGAAATCTGCTGTTTTGTATGTTGGTTAAAAAGATAAGAAAGGCCTCTCCTCAGCTAGAGGAAGCACCCTGAGCAAGAGCAATGTCTGCCTATAGTTCTGGGAAAGGAGAAGCCACTCTCATTTATGGTTCACCCATACCTCACCAATGCTACTAGGGAGCCCTGGTGCCTGCATTGTGTCACCCAGAGGTCAGGGGACAGAGAGAAGCAGGAATCATCAGAGGCCTGCAGAAGCGTCTCCTGCAGCCATGCGATAGGCTCACTACAGTTACCTTCTTGCAGGGGTCCCACTGAAGCTCCTGTGATTGATAAGGAGTCTGAGATGTTTTCTATAACCAACGAAGCAGTTACACTTTTCAACTGATGTAAATCTTTTAGGGTAATGGAAAGATGCTGAAATGTGTCAATAGATAAAGAAAAATGACAACACAATAAAATACTCATGATGAATAAAGACCAAAAAGGTCGATATTTCTGACAGAGAATGTCTGAGGTGACTGGAGACAGACGTATGGTGGATGTTGTGCTGGAGCTGTGAACAAATCTCATCAGGTAGCCATCATGTACACTTCCATTGAATGCCTCAATCCAGGCCAAGGTGATTGCTTTTTCTTTACATTTATTCAATTTGAGGCAAATGCATATTTCTCTGTCCTCCTTCTTTGCTTTCTCAGCAGCTCCCTGGGGATGGACATGCCTTGTTTATTTTTGTGTATCCTGCACCTGCTACATGAGCTCAAAAAGTGTTTGTTGGATGGATACCAATCAAGAGGATTTGAATATTATTGATGAGCAAACAGTGCTCAAATATTTTAAGGCCTGTTAGATTGAGACTCATTAATACTGTTATAGTCATTCTCATATATTCTTCCTCAAAATGATTCTCATTCTTCCAGGGAATGTGTTTTTACAAGGATGTGTGTTTGTGTGTGCCACGTGCACATGTGTATATGCATGCATGGCATGTGGAGGTCAAAGGTTGACATCAGGCATCTTCCTTGATCACTCTCCATCTTACATATTGAGGCACAGCCTCTTGGTGAAGCCAGGGCTTACTATTTATCTGGTCTAGTTAGGTAGCTTGCCCTATGGGTCTCCTGTTCCTCTGCTTACATGCTAGGATTATAGGCTGGCCTCTGCACCTTCCCAGCATTTACATGGGTGCTGGGAATTGAACTTAGGTCTTCATGCTTGTGCAGCAAGCACTTTACCAACGGATCACAGCCCCAGATCCAGTTAGGAAATAAAATAAAATAGTTCAGAAAAGCTGGGATCATGCCTGTGATTCCAGCACCCAGGGCTGCGGATCGCATGGGTTCAAGGCCAGTCTAGTCTATATAGTGAGTTCCAGGCATGGAGGCTGTGTAGTAAGACTTCTATAGAAAAACCAACCAAACCAACAACTAAACTAAACTGCGAGGTGGTTTAATATGAGGCCGAATTTCATTAAACTGCAAAGGATTAAAATGCTCTTAGAGAAGACTGCATGCTTGGCTCACCTCTGAGAAGGGAAAGAAAGTTTAAATAATCCCAGGTCAGACATAATCAAGAAAGAAAATGCATGGTAGGGAATCAAATGCCTGCACAGCAGAGGAAAACATTTATAAAATCACCATGTGCTCCAGGACATACACAGTGCTGCTCCATTCGGTAGCGTAGTGAATAGTAAATTGACTCTAATTACTAGGAACAATAATACCATTCACTGTAAAATCAGTTTATAATAAAGAATTGTTTAGCTACCACGCTCCTGGGGTCAAGCCAAATACCTGCTGGAGAGGGAGCAGGAGGGATTATTATTATTAATTCTCTATCCAATTATCCCTGCTCTGTTAGGAACACTGACAATGTGTATGTCCCATCTGAAATGCCTGAGCCCCCTCATGGCTCAGGCTCCTTCCAACAGTCTGGAGGCCCTTCAGTGGGAGGCCTAGTCCTTAAAAGCTTTCAGAGCCCAGTGAGAATGTGCCCCTGTGTGTGTGTGTGTGTGTTGTGTGTGTGTGTGGTATGCATATGTGTTGTGCATGTGTATATGTGTGTGTTGCATGTGTGTATGCATGTGTGCATATGTGTGTAATATATGTGCATGTGTGTATATGCGTGCCATGTATGTGTGTGCATGTGCACATCTTTATGGGTAGACATGGTTGTGTATGGGGTGACTGCCATTCCCCTTCCATAGTCACTCTTTTCTTTCTCCTTTCCTACAAAGCACGCCCACTTTAGCCCACACTCAGGAGTGTCTTCCCTCAGATTTCTTCCATCTTGAGCCAAGCTTTCACATTGTGCTCCCAAACTCCTCTTCTTTCTCTTCCATTCCCCCATCCCCGACTTGTCTAGTCCCTGTCTTACTTTTTCTGTTGGCTCACAGTTGGAGAACAGAGCATCATGGCGGGGAAAGTCATGAAGCAGTCAGGATAAGAGAGAGGTGAAAGCCCAAATTCAGCCAGGTTTCCAGCCCTGGGGAAGGCTTCCCACTGCAGTTAACCTAATCAAGTCAGCCCTCACAGGCATGCCCAGAGGTTGTCTTCTAGCTGCATCTAGATCCTGTCAAGTTGACAGTGTTAACTATCACCTTCTCCCTTTCTCTCTTCTGAAGAAGAAGCTTTTGAAGGAAGCAGTATGAACAATCATTAAAGTAAATAGTGGTGTGGATAAAATCTTGGTAAGATACACATAAAGCTTTCCACCTAAAACCTTGAAAGCGTATGACTTAACACAGTCAAGGCACTCATGATGCCATTGTGGTCCTCACCACCATCTAGTTTCAGAATGTTTTTATTACTAAATAGACTCCTGTTTCTTGGAGTCGGCACTCACGTCCCCCAATCCCATCCCTGGAAGTCAGTCTCCACTGGGGGTCCTAGTAGATTCTTTCTTCTTAGTATTTCCTTCTCAGCATCCACTCCTCTGTGACAGTTGCCTTTCCTTGCATTGGCTTGTTCATTTTCAGGGTATATGTTAGTTCTTCATTCTTTTTAATGATCCATTTGAATTCTGTTACATGGAGAGAGCACTTTTATCAATTAATGGGCATTTGGGTTGCTTCCACCAACCAAGCTTTTTAAGGGAAGCCTCAAATATCATCTTTGCTCTCTGAGTTATATGGGAAATGGTTTGTACCCTGGCAAGACTAACAAGCAGAAATGAAGCCAGCCACTGGTTACAGAGAACCTGACCTATCTCAACACTTCATAGAGCATTTTCTAAGCAGAGTTTCCCTTAATCCTCCTCTGTGTGATCCCCGTTTTTGTCAGCTTGATGGAATCTAGAATTATCACAAGACACATTGTGGATTTGTTTGCAGTTTCTCTGTGTAGCTCTGGCTGTTCTGGCACTTGCTTTGTAGGCCAGGCTGGCCTTGAACTCAGAGACCCACCTGCTTCTGCCTCCAAGTTCTGGGATTAAAGTGTGCAGCCACCACTGCCAGGCTAAGGGTTTCTATGTAGGCTTAACAGAGCAGGGATGTTCCATTATGAATGTAGATAGTACTATCTTATACCCTAGGTCCTGGACTGGATAAGAAAAAGAAAGTGGGCTGAACACTGGCATTCCTGCTTCCTCTGGTGTCTATGACTGTGACAAAACAGCCTGACCAAAACCAGCTTGGAGATGAAAGCATGTACTTGGCTTACAGGTTATAGTTCATCACTAGGGAAGCCAAGGCAGAACCCAAGGCAGGAACCTGAGTACAGGAACTGAAGCAGAGACACAGGAGAAACACTGCTTGCTCACTATGGCTTGCTCAGTTTTGCTTTCTTATATAAATCAGGACCATCTGCCAAGCCTGGCCATACTCACAGTGGGCTGGGACCTCCACACATCAATCATCAATAAAAAAAAATTACCTTCCCTCATGGCTTGCCTACAGACTAATCATATAAAGGCATTTATTTCTCAGCTGAAGTTCCTTCTTCCCAAATGGCATTAGCTCGTGTCATGCTGACAAAAAATCGGCACACAATGTATCCAGTTCCTCATGTTCCCTCCATTGTGCCTCTCCCCGACCCCACCAGGATGGACTGTGCTCTTCAAACTGTGAGCCAAAAGAACTGCTCCTTCCTAAGTTGCTTTTTCTCCCTGTCATTTTTTTCTTAGCAGTGAGAAAAGTAATTCATACGTTTTCCTCGTGTGAAGCTTGTGGGTTTGGTCATTAATAGGCTGGTGAACAGCCCAGGAGCTGGATAGAAATCTAGCTCAGGTCCACCAGCTCAGCCGAGAGCCTGCACTGGTCGTTTCTGTTACAAGTGAAGCACTGGGACCTTGCACAGAAGCAGCTGTGTGCACAGCCCTGACGTAAATGCTGTCACTGTTCTCAATCTATTTACAGGAAGAAAAAGTCAACACTTCACACAACCTTTTCAAAGCTACTTGAGAGAAGTAGCCAGGAATTGTAGCCGACTCTAAGTCTGATCCTTAGTCACTGCCCTCTCCAGGATAAAGGTGGCAAAGTACATCTGTGGCCTTCTTTCTTCTAATATTTTCTCATACCAGAATTAAAAAAGAGGCATGTCCTCATGACCAGAAGCATGGCATTTATGCATACGATTAGAATCTTTATGGATATACACTTAACCTTTGCACCTGGAACACATCTTTCCATTTTATCACCCTTTAAGATAACTTTTGGTTAGGAGTCACTAAAGTAATTTCTAACAGGTTGTTAAAAGTTTAAAAGCCACTACTCTTTTTTTTTTTGAGATCAGTGTTTCTCTGTAGAGCCTGGGCTGACTCACTCTGCAGACCAAGCTGACCTCAAACTCATAGAGATCTGACTGCCTCTGCCTTCCAAGCACTGGGATTAAAAGTGTGCACCACCAGGCCAGGCTTAAAAGCTCACTGCTTTTGATGGCATTTGATACTTAGCTTGGCCTCCCTGTCTTGATACATGACATATCTGTAGACCGTGTTCCCTATCCCAGGGAACACCCACTGTCCTCCGTCTGCCTGAACCAGCCATTCAAGGCTGAGCTCACTGTTCCTTTAAAACCAGCTCTGCTGCTCCCTGTTTGAGTTTAAACGTGTGCTCTGCCTCCCAGAGTTTCAAAGGACACAAAGAACCCTTGAAGCCAGAAGCTGAGAAGGCATCACAAGCAGCACAAGAAAAAGATCCTTGCTGGTATCAGTCATCAGATAAGCCAAAACAAAGGCTACAGCTTGATACTGTTACTCCCTGACAATGGTGGGTGTCTAGAGTTAGAACCCCAATAGTGTAAGCATTGGTAAGAATGTGGAGCAACTGAAATGTGCATAAGTTGTGGAAGGGACTAGAAAGAGCCTCAGGCCTTGGAGGACCTATGGATGGTTTCTTCTTACCATGGGTTTCCAAATTTCCACTCCTAGGTTTTTTTCTTTTTTTGATAAAACACATATGCACATGGATCCTTAGACACAAATGCTCTTCACAGCATTTATTTCTTGTCCCAAATAGAAACCAACTCAAGCATCCATCAACTGAGTACCAAGTGTGCCTGGGATGGGCTGGAGGCTAAAAAGGGATGTGGTATTCTTTCATGTCTGTTGTTGTGATGAAACACCCTGACAACACACAGCTTAGGGAGAAAGTCTTTATTTTAGCCCACTCTCCCAGGTTACAGGCCACTGTATAGCTTGTAACTACATGCACAGCAGCTGGCTCTTGGACAGCTCATCACAACCACAATCAAAAGCAGAAAGGAATGAATGTGCACAGTCATTTCTTGCTTGCTTGTCCTTAGCTGGGTTTCTCCAATCTTACACTGGCTGCCTAGGGGGCAGTACCACCCACAGTGGGCTGGTCTTCCCTCATGCATTAATATATTGAAGACATCCCCCCACAGACATGCCCACAGGCCAACCCACTGTAGACAATCCCTCATTTAGACTCTCCTCTCAGGTTATTTAGGCTGTGTCAAGTTGATAGCTAAAGGCAGCCATCAGTGTAAGTGCAAATGGTTAAACATGAGACAGTAGAGTGAGACTTTTAAAACTCAGAACTTTGTACAATAGATACATCACAATTAAAATAGAAAAGATAAGCTGTGTATATATGGAAAATATGTATTTGATGTAATTTTCCATGGCAACTATGATACTTAAGAATTTTTAAGCTGGGCAGTGGTGGCGCACGACTTTAATCCCAGCACTTGGGAGGCAGAGGCAGGTGGATTTCTGAGTTCGAGGCCAGCCTGGTCTACAGAATTAGTTCCAGGACAGCTAGGACTATACAGAGAAACCCTGTCTTAAACCCCACCTCCCCCAAAAAAAGATTTTCTAAAATATACAAATAAAATGAAGTATGCTATACCTTCCTGCAATGGAGCACTGCTTTGCTATATAAATGCATGAGCTGGTGATTTATACAAGGGGAATGAATTTAAAAAAAAAAAAAAAAAACTATGTTGAATTAATTCTAGAAAAGGAAAAACTATAATGACCGAAAGCCCATCAGTGATTCTCTGAGTTGGGCTGGGTAGGGGTGTTGTTTACTGACCAAAGAGTGTATTAGACGACTTTCCAGATGATGGAAATATCCTGCTTTGGTTGTGGTTTCATGGGTGCATATAAAACTGTCAACATTTATCAAACTGTCTACTTAAATAGATCCACTTTAATTTATGTGTATATCATTCTAAAGTTGATTTAGTGGGCCAGCTGAGGTTTAAAAGTATTTCTCGCAATTTCCCCATCTAGCAAATCAATTATTAAGTTCTGCTAATTTGACTTCAAACACTGCTTTGCATGAGTCTGCCTGCTGATGCTCTGCTGCACAGCTCAGATCCTCGTATCCCTCTGCACCAGTAGGAATTTCCTGGCTCCCTCCCCTCTGCCACTCAAGTTCCCCTAATATTCTCCACACTCCTCATTGTACTGTCTGTCACCCCTGATGACAGATACCTGTTTCCATTAGCTGCCTTTTATCATAGTTCATGATGCAGAGTAGTCCTTCCTTCCTTCCTTCCTTCCTTCCTTCCTTCCTTCCTTCCTTCCTTCCTTCCTTCCTTCCTTCCTTCCTTCCTTCCTTCCTTCTCCTTACTTTATATACCTCAACATGTGAAGTTTCTTGGCGGGGGAGTGAAAATGAAGGCATTTAGCCCCTTCCCCCACAGAACTACATCATAAACTTTTCCCTGACTTACTGTAGCTGTACCTGCTGCCTGTTCTTTCCTGTTGCTTCCTATTTGTTTAGCTCGGATAGCTACACCTCTGTAAACATTTGTGTGTGTGTGTGTGTGTGTGTGTGTGTGTGTGTGTGTGTGTGACTATCCAATATTCCTCCCACCAAGTATCTCAGAATCAATCTCTCACATAACTGACTGACTATACAAATATGTATATACACATAACAATAATAGTTACAAAAGAAAACAAGTGGCTGGAGAGATAGCTCAGAAGTTAGGTGTACTTACTGCTCTTTCAGGGGACCTGAGTTCAGTTCCCAGCACCTATAAGGTGACTCAAATCTGTAACTCCAATTCCACAGGCTCTGACACCCTCTTCTGACATCCTTGGGTATTGCACACATATGGTGCACATGCATAAATACAGACGAAGCACTCATACACATAAAATAAATAAATCTGATTTTGGTTTTTTTTTTTTAAAGAACATGAATTCGAGGGGTCACAGGAGAAGTTGGAGGCAGGGGTAAGAGAGATGTAAATCTGTGCTCGTATATAAAGTTCATGAGAATATCAAAAGATGAGAGAAAGAAACATAACAGGGTTTTATGTTTGAAGCAAAGACAAAGCACTGAAATTTCCCACACATTCAAGTACTCCCAGGATGAGCACATTCCCATTATCAGCATCCCCCACTGATGTGCTGTGTCAGACTCAAGGATAACACAGCTAATGCATTATTACCCTCAAGCAGGCTCACCTTAGTGCTGCCCATCCTGTGCTCCAGACAATAGCTACCACCACAATCATGTCTGAACAGTCCCTCTACTCTCTGGCCTCCTTTTCTGCCTACTCCTCCCTCCCTGACCCACTTCCTGGCAGTCTCTAGTCTCCTCACTGTCTTCAAAGCCTCTCCATCTTCAGAAGGTCATGGAGTTCCAAACTCCCTTATAATGGTTGGTGTTGTCAACTTGACACTTAAGAGGCAGCCCTGCAGACACACCTGGCATGTCCCGTGGGCAGGAGAATTCCATGAGCAGGGGATTTTGGACTGTGCTGAATGCAGGGGACAAACTGAGCACAAGCATGCATACACAAACTCATGGGGTTGTTGTAGCGTTTGACTGCTGCGAAGAGACACCATGACCATGGCAACTCTTATAAAGGAAAACATTTACTGGGGCTGGCTTACAGTTTCAGAGGTTTAGCCCATTATTGTCATGGCGGAAATCATGGTAGACATGGTGCTGGAGGAGCCAAGAGTTCTACATCTTGATTCCAAGGCAGCAGGAAGTGAACTGAGACACACTTCCTCCAATCATGCCATACCCACTACAAGGCCACATCTCCTAATAATGCTACTTCCTATGGGCCACACATCCACACATGAGTCTATGAGGGCTATTTCTATTTAAACCTCCACATGGGTCTTTCAAAATTTGGAAATTATATGTATGAACAAGAAATTATATATACATTCTTGTCCAGGCTTTCAGGTTGGCATTTCAGTAAACACCAAGGAGGTAATTTTTGGAGTGCATGGCAAGTCTGTGGACTCTTTTGTAAGAAACTCCTGAACTCATCTTCTGAGTGACCTCACCATTTTACGTGTCCACCAGCAATGAATGACACTTGGTTCTTCCACAGCATTGGCAGCTCCATGGTGTGGTCAGTCGCCATATCCTTCCATGGATTTGTTTTCCAACTGCCTCTTCCATACTTTATGCTCTCAGTGATGCTACAGCTCATCCCTTCTAAGGGTACCTCACCTCACTGAGTCCTCAGGTAGGTCCACCTGTCCCAGCTGCAGTAGGTGTTCTCTCTCAGCACCTCCTGCAGCCCTCCTTAGTCCTTTCTGGGAGCTGTGCAAGAGGAACAGCAAAATGGCTTTAGGCTTTAGAACTCATGGCCCATAGATTAGCGCAATCACAATGGCTGTGCCCCAGAGAGGCAGAGCCCTGAGGACTAAGTATCCTGAGGACTTCATGCTGATGTGGAGTCTCACTTGGCTTGCTGCCCTCACACCCCATCCCTCATAATCTATGAGCTGTATGAAAACTGTAAGGGGGTTTCCAGCCCCTTACTGTGCAGGGTCATTGACACTACAGTATTAGTGATGGATTAAGCATTCAACCACCTCTCTCAGAATTTAGAGATGTAGATTGTTACCCATGACTGCCACCCTTAGAAAGAATTTGGAGCTATAGATTGTTAGTAAAGTTAGGTCAAGATGTTTTTGCTAGTGTCTTTGACATAGAAAATCCCAGGGAACAATTTAGAGTTCCGAAAGGCACACTTTTGATTTTGATTATTAAGCGAGGGATGTTTTTGAGGTCAGGGAACAAGAACAATGGCAGCCCAGCTAGCACTTAGCTGATATGCCTTTCTTGCTAATGTTTTGATGATCAAAGGTGATGATTAATTTCTTGTATCCTTTCTTGTCCTTGGCTTCCTGATATGATTTAATAAAACATTGTTAATGAGCAGAAGGATATCCTGAGGATTTGACGTAGAAATGACTGATTGCTTTTTATACAAGGTTTGTGATTCCAAGATTTTTATAAGATTACTTGTTGGGCCATGGAAGGGCTGCCATTGGCCTGGAAACCCTGAGATTGCAGGTGTGGCCACGCCCCCAAAAGCCAGGCCCCAGACCCGCCCTCTCCATTTCACCTGTACCCTTAAGACACGGGTAAGGGGCGTGCCTAAGAGCCCTCTGCCTTGAGATTTGCATATTATTGAGGCCAGGGGATGTAGGTAATTAAGTTTTCCCCTCCCTAACTCCTCCCCTTGATACTCCTCAATATAAAGAAACCCCTCCTGGCTTTTGGGGGGGAGCACACCAGATTCACTATTCTCGCCAATAAAGCTACTTCATGGAAGACCAGTCTGCGTGTCTTCTTTGGCCTACTTCTACTCTGCGACTGTCTTGACCATGTGGGAACTTACAGCCTCCTGGGTGGGAAGTGCTCCCGAACCCAGGCCTCCTCTTCGGGCTGTCCTCGAACTCAGAAATCCGCCTGCCTCTGTCTCCCAAATGCTGGGATTAAAGGCGTGTGCCACCACTGCCCAGCATAAGATTACTTTTAAAGATAAATAATAAAATAATTGATCCTTTCTTTGTAATTGCAAATTTCAGCCTGCTAGTAAGAGAACTGGCTGAGAAAATTACCTTGCTTGCTTATACTTTATTAATCTATAACAAGTTGCTTTGATACAAATTATATGTAGGTTCTTGGGAATAATTTGTCCTTTTACCTATATAAGGTACAATGTCTATTCATGTAAATAGACACATTCATGTAGGAACACAGGAATTCCTACACCCTTTTCACTAGCGCTAGAGAGTATTTCACTTATCCACTCCAGAGAATCAAGCTTTATTCCCTCAGAGAAAAATCTGCTGAGTGATCAATCACCAACTCTATGCTCCACTTCAGTTTATCCTGGATGTCGAAGCTAGCCTTTGACAACTCTTGGCCAGACTGGGACAGGTGCTTTAGTTTTTCACTCCTAAGGGATCTTATTGCCCTCCTATGTTTCTTTATCTTCTGTGATGGTTTGAATAAGAATAGCCCCTATAGGCTCTTATATTTGTATTCTTGGTCTTGGGGAGTGGAACTATCTGAAAGGATTAGAAGGATTAAGAGGTGTTGCCTTGTTGGAGGAAGTGTGTCACTGAGGATGGGCTTTGAAGTTCTAAAAGCCCATGCCAGACCACCTCCCTCCTCCCGACCCCCCCCCCCCCGACCTCCCCACCCCCACCCTGCCTACCTACTGCCTACTAGTCAGGAAGTAGCTCTCAACTACTGCTCCAGAGCCATGAGTACAGTCATGCTTTCTGTCATAATGATAATGGACTAAGTCTCAGAAACTGTAAGCCAGCCTCAACTAAATGCTTTCTTTTATACGAGGTACCTTGGTTATGGTGTCTCTTCACAGTGACTAAGACATCCCTATTCAATATTTTTCATTCACTTGTGAGGTTATCTTGATGGATTGGTATCTGTCTCTCACCTCAACTCTGTGTTCTGTATAAACCTGGCTCTGTATGTTTGTGGTTGGTTTACCATGTATCTGGACCATATCGGGAGCAAGTCCTTATAAACATTTGTTAAATAGTTACAAGACCACTAAGAAATGGATTAAGCAAAAACAATAGCCTAATTTGATACAAGCCTAGTTTCTAAGCCATGGATGGAGAATCATTTACTTTGAATGAGCAAAATTCAAGGGCACTATAAATTACATGTGCATGTGCCCTGGGAGGTCAGGAAACATACCCCGTCCCAAATATCAGAACTTGGCAGTTGCAGACACCTTGTTGGGAGCCAGCTGGCTTCCAGCATTTTGGGAAACACAGTGGTGTATTAAATCTCAAAGGCAAAGTCCAAGGACACAGCTATGTTGAAGGGCAGTGCGCCTGACTGAAGCCAAACAGCCCAATCTCCAAATGTGTCCTATTGCCAGTGACAGTCCCTGACAGTGTGTGGCTGATTCAGGGCCACACTGCCATTAGGATAAGAGGAGCTGGCCCAGAGACAGAGCACCTGCTGCCTGTTTGGGCAATCAGTTCAAAACTTGACCTTTCTGCGTTTTTGTGTTGCTTTTAAAAAATACTTTTGTGTAATTTAACTTACTTTGGCATTAAGTTTGTATTTTTTCTACTTTATTGTTTGTAAATTATTAAGCAAAAATCTAAAACACAGAGCTAGGTTAAAGGAAATGTATAGGAACAAGGACTTTTAATTTTCTGTTCAAGATTTAAAATGGAACAGTTAAAGACAGGAGAGCATTTGCTAGTTTAGGATATAACAAAAGCTAGAAGATAAAGTGTTTTCTTTTTAGCTACTAAAAATCATCTCAGGCTGGGCATACCTCTAATCCTAGCACTCAGGAGGCAGAAGCAGGCAAGATCTCTATGAGTTCAAGGCCAGCCTGGTCTACAAAGTGGGTACAAGGTAGCCAGGGTTATTACACAGAGAAACTCTTCTTGAAAAACAAATAGCAAACAAAAAATAAAAAAGGAAAAAAGAAAAAGAAAATCCTTTCAACTTTAAAAGTTAAAAAAAAGAAAACCTAAAGATCCCAGAATATTCCAAGTGTTATAATCTGAGGCAGGCAACCGAGCCTCTAACTCATGGGCCTTGAGAGACACGGAACAGCAGCAGTCTGAAGAGGACATAAAGGTGTGGGTTAGGCTGGGCAAGCACCTTGAAGGGTACAGCGCTTGCACCTGAGTTCAGATCCCTGGCACCCACAGCAGCTTCGTGGGAAGGCAACTCAGGTCTGTAACCTCAGCTTTGAGGAAAGACAGGTAAATCCCTCAAGCTTGCTGGCCTGCCAGCCTCGCTCAATCAGGGAACTCTGGATTCAGTGAGAGACTTTGTCCCAAAGAGGAATATGGAGAGTAATGGAGCAGCACAAAGGTCTTCAACTTCTGGCTTCTCATACACACCAGCACATTTGTGCACACACACACACACACACACACACACACACACACACACACACAATATATATATATGGAAACCTCTCTCTGTCTCTCTCCCTTTCTCTCTCTCTCTCAGAATTATATAATCATAGCCCATATATAGAACACAAAAGCTTGGTATTTTATTTGACAAGCTGTAAGCCTGGATTGGGCAGGTTCTGAGCTATTTAACTTACATTTAATCCATAGGCTCCATGCTACTTGCTGGTTAAGTCTCATCTGTGTTATTTCTGTTACATCAGCCTGTCCTCAGGGACCCCTTCTCCTGGCCATGTGCTCATGACCCAGCCGGCACAATGGTGGCCTCTTGTTCTCTCTTCCTTCTCTTCCTTTCTCCTGTTCTCTCCCGAGACCCCTCATTGAATTCTCAGGTTCTGTCTTTCTCTCTCTACTGCCCTGATCACCGACTCCAGTCTTTTATTAATCAATAGCTTGGGGAACAATAAATTGGGGAACAATGTTTATACAATAAAAGCCAGTGTGCATGAGAATTCACTCATCTGGGGGGCAACAAGATTTTGGGGTTCAGAATTTAGAATTTGAATATATAGCAGCTCCAGACCAGTAATTTGCTGTCAGCCACATTTATTTAATCAGTCAGAGAATAAGATGAGCAAAGTTTACATCATTTGATGTACCGAGGATCTGCTCATGGGGGCAACCAGATCTTGAGGTTCCAGTGTTTAGCATTGACATAGCATTTAAGCACTGGACCAACACTCCCCTGCCCTCTTTCTGCCTTGGCTGAAATATCGATTGTTCCTGTTTGAGCATCAGCATCAACATTTCTGGTTCTTAGAGCTTTGAGCTGAAACTTAACAGCAGCGTAGGCCTCTGAACTAAATTACACTGCTGGCTTTTAAGACCTCCTCAATTACATAAGCCAATGTCTGTACTAAGTTTCCCCTTACTGTGCCTATATATTTACTGGTTCCCTTTCCCACAGGAACTCTGATTAATACAATCACCATCAATGAAAAGACCTAAGCTTACTTGATGAATGGGTAAAAGGCCTGTTGTGTTTGTATCGTGTAGTTGTTATCTGTCTTTGAAACATTACTTGTAGTGGTAGCAGGCAACTTCATAACTAGAGGGAGAGCCACAGGACTCCTCCTCAGCTGTTGGGGAGGGAAGACTCTCTGACCTCTCCAGCTGCCTGGAAGCCCTGCAAGCCCTGCAGCAGCTCCAGATGTCCCTTGCCGGATTGTCACCAGTCTGGAGTGGCTTTGCACTGATCAGCTGCCAAGTCCCCTGCTTCTGTAAGTAACCAATGTGTTCATGATCGCCCGCTGACTTGTAGGAAACAATCTTGTGTGTCTCTGTTGGCCTTTTGGATGACAGACGTTCTCACACTCTCAGAAAATCCACACAACAGTTTGTAATAGAAGAGCTGAACAGAAGAAGTGACAAGAGGAACGGATAAGCAGCTTGGGCATGAGAGTCCACTGGCAGGCATTCATCGAGGGCACCAGTAAGTATATATACTATTTTATGTGCATGGTTGCATTAGCCTTTCATAAACGCTTTGCTTAACTCGTGCTTACAGAGAAGGCAACTGAGGCACTGAGAAGTGACTCATTCCAGACCACTGGTCAATAAGTTGAGGCCAGCACTCTTAATAGGCCGCTTCATCATTGGACTTCTGTTTGGTAGCTGGAGTTTCTGTTATAATGAAAGCAAATATAGTAGGTTGTAATTTAAATGTCTATGTTCTATAACCAGAAAGATGGCATGGACAACTGATTGCAGAGCAACCATGTGCCACTGAAGGAGGTTCTAGGCAGCACTGGCCGGGTGGGCCATCCCTAGCTTTATATCCCAGTGTGAGAGTCGGGCGATGTCTCAGAGATCATTCAAGAGCACAGAAGAGTCTGATGTGTCAGAGGCTTCACCCTTGCTTTATTTTCTGCTGTGCTTCTTGGTTGGGTTTTCTGGAGTGTGGCATGCCTTCTGGAGTTTGGAAGGATCAGCTATCAGAATGAGGGAGAGGAAATAGGCTGGTCTCTACTTAAGTGTCTTAAACCTGTGGTATTCCAAAAAGAAAGAGCTATGAGGGTATGAAGTAAGAGGCCAGGTCACTCTGCCTCCGCTGCATTTCCTGGACAGAGCCCAGGTTAAGGAGCCTTCTCCATTAAGCCATCTCTGCTTTATTCATTGCTCTCTGAGGCTCTGCTCTGGAGGCCAAAAGCCAACTTTGGAGATGTCACTGCAGAACATACAACATGAGGCCATGCTTTCCAGAGGCGGCCTGCCAATGCATGGCCAGTGACCAGCTGAAATTGGCAGCTTAAGTCGCTCATTCTTCCTCCAGCCAAAAAACAGAGTAACTGGCATCTTGGAGGTGATTCTTCCACCGCTATGGGTTGGATCCCTCCCAAACTGACTCTCCAACGGGACTCACTGAGCATCTAAAATGCGTTGTCTCTTGAAGACCAGAACCTCTTTGCTGGAGTAAGGCTAAGCCTCAGAAGGTTACAGGATGCCAGATCACGCAGGCTTTCCATCATCCCATTATTAATCTCATCTAACCCAGATAAATGCTTTGTTCTTGACACCAGACTACTCAGGGCAAAACCCACTTCCTCTTTGGGATTCAAATTGCCACATTTTCTTTGTTCCAGGAACTATGCTGTGCCCTTCAGTGGACTTTCTACCTGTGACCTTTTGTAGAAAAGGGAAGCACAGAGAGGGGAGGTAGCTCTTTAAAGGACACACAGAGAGGGAGCATATCTCAGGCCACCTCTGAAGTCTCAGAGTATGGCCACATGCTGAACTTTTCTCTCTGAGGGGTTTTGGGAGTAATTATTTAAGTACCTGTATCTCTGTTTTCTTTCCAAACTGCATTACAAATTCCACGAGGGTAGGGCATCACGTCTAACCACTGGGTCTCTGTAGCACTCATTCATGCATTTGGGAAACACTTTTTGAGCAGTTATATGAACCAGAGATCACACTAAGCATTTACCAACGTGAAGACTAGAGCTGCTGCCTCCCCGGTGGAAGTAGCTTGATCCCATCCCAGGGAAGTCAATGGCTTACCACAGAAGGGCTGACCTACATGACCTGTGGCATTCTTAGCCGGTTAGTCAGTCACAAACTAATAACATATGTTATTTGCACATATATCTGATTCTAAATGTAACCAACAAACATGCTCTTCTCTAAAAAAAAAAAAAAAAGTAAAATTTAAATTAATCCAATCAAGGGTGTGGTTATATATATCTTGTGCATAGAACCTTTGTTCCTGGCTTTTGACTCAAAGTTTCTAAATACTTTGGGATTTTTTAGAATATCTTTTCTTGTAGCGGTAACTCTGGCAGACCTTAAGCTGGCCACAGAATAGGGGTGAGTTAGTAGAAAGAGCTATCGCCTCTCTCTCCAAACTCTGGGGATGTGCAGGGATGGAGATTGAGGGGTAACTGATTGATCCTGTCATTCTATAGAATCCTCTAGACATGGGCTTTGCAGGGCTCCAGGGTGGTGTTGAGAGTGTGGCGCACCCAGAAGGCATGGGGCACCCCATGCCCTTACCATGAACCTCTCTCATTTGCTGCTTTGGATGTATCTCCTCTATCACAAGTAGATTGCTGTAAGTGAGGTGTCTCCCAGGGTTCTGTGCACTGTGACGTAACAGACAGCCATCAGAAGCTTGGGGACCTTGATGCCTGAAGTGGGACAGTTGTGTTGCTGAGTCTGAATTTCTGGAGCTCATACTAGCTACCCATTCTATTTTTAGGACATGCAGTTACTGTCGGTAGACTCAGAGGGTTGGTCACTGGTGTTTTAGAGCAGCCTTAAGAGACTCTTTGTAGGACGTGAAAGAACAGCATGGTTTCTGGTCAAGCACTGGCTAGAGATGGTCAGAGACCCAGCAGGTTTCCCTGCAAGGGACAGCATGCATTTCACCACATTCCAGGCTCCTGACACAAGGTGGAAAACCTCCATCCATCTGTTCCTTTCAGGCACATAGGACAACGCTCCTATTAGCCCCTCCACAGATAGAGGGCGTGACTACAGGCCACAGAGCCTCAAGACATCTCCATATTAATGAGGTACCTAAAGGCCAGAGGGCATAGCCAATTAAGCATTCCTTCCCAGACCCTCCTCCTACTTGTAAAAGGTATTTAACCTCAGGCCGGCCCTGAGAACACAGGGTACAGATCCATCCACTTTCCGCCATGACAATAAACATTTTAAGACTGGACTACCTCTCGACATTGCGGCCTGCTGTGGGGGACCGTGGAGAAGGTCTTGAACTACTGAACCTCTGCCTAATCTCCCTTCGAGGACCTCTTTGTGTTCCAGTCACAGGGACCCAGCCATGACCCAGCCAAGCAAGTCGCCTCAACCAAGAGTATCATCTACCCCACTGTGCAAAGCCCCTTTCGGCTGCGGGTTGGTCCAGCCTGTATGCCCCTTCCCTCTCAGTGGTGCCTGAGAGCCCAAGAGCTGAGGCCAGTTGGTCTCTGCTGCTGTCTGGCCCGGGGACCTCCAACCCATGAGCTCCACCCCCATGGGACCTCAGACTGTGTTCTCCCCACACCTGGAGCGGAGTCACGTGGCTTCTCACAGCCTTCGGGATGGAGTGTTTCTGCCCTCTGAGCCACGGCCCTAGCCCCTTGGGTCGGCAGACACTCGGGACCCTACCAACTCGGCCCAATAGAACCCATGCATGCCCACACGCGTGCTACAGTCCCACAACTCTTGAGCAATAACATATTTTAACCACAACGAAATATTACATCAGAAGGTATATAAGCATATTCTGTCAAAAATATGTAGCACACTGAAAAATACCTACGAGTTCATTTTTGAAAACTATCTTCAGATCAAAGTAAGAGTACAGGTGTTAAAGGTTTTTATGCTGAGTTTCTGTCTGAATTATTACAGCGGCCTCTTAACTCATATTCCCACGTCCTTAGCCTCAGCACTAAGCTCTCAGCCCTACAATGTTTTAACACAGAAAACCAGACGAAGCTCAGGAGTGACTTGCAATTGCTTTTCCATTAAATCCCAGACTCTCATCTGGGCTGTAATGTTGACATGACCTGTCTCGTAGCTCACTGAACTGGTGTGGCAATGGTGACTGGTGATAAGGATGGTGATGATGGACAGGTGGCCTGTGGTGAGCGTCCACTAAGCATCTTACATGTCTCCTCTTATTTAATCTTATGACAAGCCGGTGTCACCTCCTCTTTAATCAACATAGTAGCACAGGGAGCCTTTCTCCACTTGAGCCTTGCACTGGCTGGTCACAGATATTTGTCCTCAGCCCCACTGACCACCAGATCCCACTCATCTCTTGGCAACAATGTCACGTTTTTGGGTGGCTGTCCTTGACAGGTAAATTTGACCCTTCCCTCCAATCATGAAGTCCTAGGCTGGGACTGACTTCCTGCTGATGAGAACTAATGGAGGCCTTTCATGGTCAGGTTTACCCTTCCCTACTGCCTCTCTCTCTGCAAATGGAACATGTTATAGGCTCTGCAACAGTGGTTCTCCTGTCATGTTCACTGCAGTATTACCAGCCAGTTGTGTGTGTCCAACACTAACTGGTGTTGTGTTGGTGAGATGTGTCTGAGGAATGTGTATCTTAATACATGCTATGTCTTTTGAAAGCTCTGACATTTCTTCTAAGTAATGATCACATGCCTGTGCCAATATCTGTCATTTAACAGGCCTGCTTCCTAAGGGTTTGCTAAGATGTGTGCACCAGTGATAAGAAAAGCTGGCTTGGTGTGATTGCTTGCATACAGACAAACAGTGGCTGCTTCCATGAAGCAGTAGAATCACAGAGTTAACAGGAGGAGGCCTTGGCCCACATTCCTCACTGTAACTTCGACGGCCTTGCTCGTTTGCCCAGCAGCTTCTTCAAGGTTCTAGGCTCTGGAAAGCCTTCAGATGATTGCCCTTGCTGCTGCATTGGCTGCTCCTTGCTCCCATTCCTGCCAGGTAAAATTCTCCTTAGGCTTTTATTTGAGATTCAGACTCACATCTGAGGTTCCCTATGACTTTGTTCAGTATGCTGGCTCGGAGTTTGAGGGGATACAGTCACAGCGGGG
Source organism: Mastomys natalensis (assembly GCA_021653895.1). Classification (NCBI taxonomy): domain Eukaryota; kingdom Metazoa; phylum Chordata; class Mammalia; order Rodentia; family Muridae; genus Mastomys; species Mastomys natalensis. The sequence goes on from JAJTUV010000150.1 coordinate 2,651,803, forward strand.
AGTGTGAGACTCCATGGTGGTAGGACCCCGAAGGTGCTCACATCTCAGAAGACCAGGAAACAGGACTGCTGGGGCTTCTATGTCATCCAGGCAGTTCCATGTGCAGTCTCCAGTCTGCCAAAACAGCACCATCAGCGGGGACCATGAGTTCAAACCTATAACGCTAGAACACCATGCAATGTTCTACTGACTTCTCTGAGGTTTAGAATCGTCATCCGTGAGTGAAGATAATCAAAACTGTGTGACTTGGATCTAGCTGTTCTAGTAAAGTACTATGCGCTGAGAGGCTTGGAACAAAGGCCACTGTTTCTGTAAGCAACAGAAACCCCTTTCTCAGTTGTGTAGGCTGAGTTGAAGCTCAAGGCAGGTTCCTTGAGTGCTAAGGACCTGCCGCCTCCTTCAGGATGGCTGTCTTCTCACTATAACTCAGTAGAGCAGAAGTTATAAAGCTGTCAGTTGTATAAAGACACTCTGATGGCTAGTCTTTTTAAAATGCTATTCATGGAAATGTTTTTTTTTTTTTTTTTTTTAATTTTTGTTTATGTGATGGTTTGTATATGCTTGGCCCAGGGAATGGCACTATTTAGAGGTATAGCCTTGGAGTAGTTGTGGCCTTGTTGGAGTAGGTGTGTCACTATGGGAGTGGACTTTAATACCCTCATTCTAGTTGCCTGGAAGCCAGTATTCTGCTAGCAGCCTTCAGATGAAGATGCAGGACTCTTAGCTCCTCCTGGACCATGCCTGCCTGGATGCTGCCATGTTCCTGCCTTGATGATAATGGACTGAACCTCTGAACCTATAAACCAGCCCAAATTAAATGTCCTTATAAGAGTGCCTTGGTCATGGTGTCTGTTCACAGCAGTAAAACCATAACTAAGACAATCTATATTCACTTTAAATTAACTAATTTTCCTAAAATATATTTTGATCATATGCTTTCTTCTCCCTCAACTCTTGCCAGATCCTCCCCACCTCCCTGCCCACCTGATTTCATTCTTTCTCTTTCTTTTAAAAAACAAAAAGACCCTCAAGACAAAAAATGAAATCCAAAATCAACCAACCAACAAAACCCCAGTAAGACAAAATATAGGAAAACAAAATAAACACACACAAAACCACATGGAATCTTTTTTGTGTTGTCCACCTACTTCTGGCCCTGGGGCCTGCTCTGGGATGTGGTTGATATGCCTAGTACCACTCCATTGGAGGAATGTAGTGTTTCCTTTCCCAGTGTGCATCCATTGCATATGGCTTCCGGTTTAGCAATAGGACTGTGTCCATTCCTCCTCAGCACTGGGATCTTGTCTGGCTTGCACCTGTGCAGGTCTTATGCTTGCTCCTGCAGTCTCTGTGAGTTCATGTGTGTCAGTCTTGCTGTCTCTGGAAACTCTGTTTCCTTGGAGTTGTTCACCACCTCTGTCTCTCACAATCTTTCTATCTCCCCTTCTGCATCGATCCCTGTGCCTTTAGGGGAGGAGCTTGATGAAGGGATCTCTTTTAAGGCTGAGTGTGGTGGATCTCTGTGTTTCTTACAACATGATGGTTCATCGTGAATGTCAAGCTTGTGGGTCTGGAACCAACTCAAAGGTACACCTCTCGGGGGAGTGTGTGAGAGTATATCCATGAAAGATTAACTGAAGGGAGAGGACCCTCTCTGAGCGTTGGGAGCATCTTTCTGGCAGCTGTCCTGTTATAAAGAAGGGAAATAAAGGCAGGCTTCTCTCCCTGCTTTTACTTCCTGCTCCTGAGTGTAACTGTTGGTGCTGCTGGTACCATTGCCCCCCCCCCCCCCTGCTGACATCTGCATCCTGCTTCCTTGGCCTTCTGATACTGACTGTAGACCAGTGGTTCTAGAAAAATCCTTCAGGCCTTCTGCACCGGATTGGGATTACTGAGGCATCTAGTTTCATGGACTAGCATTTTCAGTGTGCAGGCAGCCATTGGTGAGCTTCCTAGTCTATACTGTGTAAGCCAGTCCACTAAATCCCACTTCAAACTCTGTGTTCATTCTGTCTATTCTCTATAACAGTCGTTCTCAACCTTCCCAACGATGAAATTATTTCTTTGCTACTTTATAACTGTAATTTTGCTAGTGTTATGTACTGTAATGCAAATAGCTGAATGCAGAATATCTGAAATAAGACCCACAAAAGGATCACAAACCACAGGCTAAGAACCATTGCTCTATAGGGTCCTGACTAAGTACAGACAGCGACGACTTTGCAAGCCCTTATGCCACCATAACCTTTCTAAGTCCCCAGCACCTGATATCATCATCTTCTGGATTAGGATTCAACCTATGGATTTAGGGCAGACACTAGTCCAGACTGTGTGAACTGGGTCTGATGAGCTGGTGCATGCAAAGTTCAAGATCCATCCCTGGCATGATGAGGACTGTGTTGCTACTTTCTTGACAGGCCGTGTGTTTCTGACAGTGGAAGATGTAACCAGAGCCTTGCGGTACCTGACCCACCATGGCCCACAGCAAGTGCTGCTTGAAAGAATGGCTGTCCCAGCTGGGGAAACTAAGGTTCAGAGAAGGTAGGGGGGTGGTCCTTGAGCCCTGGGGTCAGTGTTCCTGCGTTAGCAGTTAAATTGTGCCATGAGCTGGTCTGCCCTTGTGTCTTTAGAAAGGAATTCTTGCTAAAGAATTGAAACAAGTCTTCAAACTTATTTTCTGTGTAGCTTTTCATGAAAACGTGGAGAAGATTTTCAGTTATACAACATTTAAAAATGTACATTTAAGAATAAAGTTTTGAAATTATTGAGATTCAGGAGTGATAGGTGTTATTTTTTTTTCACAAATTTTATATAGTATGAGTGTATGCCGTGAAACAACTGGGACAAAGGATAAAAAAGCTGGAAAAATCTTTATTTTTAAGATGGACTTGAGGGTAAAGCATGCCTGTCTTTCCAGGGTTTGTAGAACGTGTGGCATAAATTTTCATGTGAAACAGCTTCTGATGTATTTACTGTGCTGGTGTGAGACAGAGGTGGAGCAGGGCAGCCAGGAAGAGGAGGAGCTTGAGGAGGAGAGGCAGAGCAGGGCAGCCAGGAAGAGGAGGAGCTTGAGGAGGTGAATGCATTCTGCCTGGGCACTCTGGTTGAGGCTGGATACTGAGGCCGAGGATGTAGAGTGAATTTGAGAGTGAGAAGTAATCTCCCAGGTCCGACATGAGGGAGTGAGATAAAATGGTGCTTCAGGTTTCTTTCTAAAACTCTCTCTATGGCCAGCACATGGCCAGACAGCTGCCTGGTGTCATGCTTATACATGGTTGAAAAAACAGCAGCCAAGAGCCACGGGCTGGCATGGAGTGGCATGACTGACAGCCAGTAGAGCTCTTGGAATGAGTCTAATCCAGCAGTGGCACGGAGCAAATAGAGGAGAGCCCTTCAAGCAGGACAAGGACCGAGAGACTTAATGTCTCCACCACCGCATGATGCCCCCTTTCCTCCAGCTCACAACCCTAGACCAACAGGGCAGGAGTGGGCAGGAGTGGGCAGGAGTGGGCAGGAGTGGGCAGGAATGAGAGATGGCCCCTAGTTCCTCTCCAGTCTCCACTGCCAACTATTCTTAAACGCAGGAGAAATGTAACAGGTGCGTTAAAAATGCATCCTGGCACAAGATAGCCTAGTTTGAGGATTAAAATATGGATTGTCAGGTGAGTATTTAGTGGTGTGTCTTAATATGCTTAAGTACAAACCAGAATTTAATGTGGAGGCTAAAGTACACATTAGCAATTTCACAAACAATCTGAAACTTCAGGAGGCACTAAGGAGGTGGGGAGAGCGGACAGCAGGAGGTTGTTGTGGGGGTGGGGAAGAAAAGAGAAAACATGTTTTAAACCTTGGAGTATTTTCCCAAATGGGGACCTCAAATAATTCACAGCAAGGGTGGTTATGGAGTTTTCTATTATTTGGTTTATTATTGCATTTTATATCTTACTTGAATTCTCACATTAAAATGAACCCTTTGCAGTGTACAATTTGGTGACATTTAGAACATGTGCAGTGCTGTGTCACCTCTGTCTAGTTACATAATAGTCACCAACGCAAAGGAAGCCCTGTGTCCCAGAGAGGCTGATCCCCATGTGCCCCTCCAACCACACTTACAATCACCAGTCTGCTCCCTCCCTCCCTGGCTGTTCCCTTTCTTCTCTCCTCTCCCTTCTCATTTTGTTTCTGTCTTATGGTTCACATATGTTCCTTCTTCGGGTCCTAGGCAATGTGTGCTTCTTGGGCTGAATTCAGAAGTCGAAATGAAATGCTGGGAGTGACCATGTTAGGCTGGTGTAGAATCAAGACAGGCCGGAGAAGGAGACTCTCACTGGAGTTTTCCCTGAAGAGTCTTTTGGCCTCTGTGTGTTGTGGGAACACCAGAAGCATGATGGAGCTTAGATCTCTACTCAGGATACTATTTTCAAAAAAGATAGAGCATATGGACTGCAAAAAAGCCAATTATATTGAGATACAGTTACAAAATATTGTACACTTCACTAACATGCTGAATAAGGTCATCTGCTATGGATCTAATAATGCTATAATTGTACAGTACTGAGAGGCATGTATTATGTCAAGATCTCTGTAGCACTATGATGTAAATATCTGATTTCTATACTGGCAAAATCACAGGGATTGCTCTTGACTTTGGAGTGCTGCTTACCTTCATACTGAAAAGAACATGGTGAAAGTCAACACAAGCAAAATACTTCCATACGAATTCATCTACAGACCCTGGGTGATAAAAAGTTTCTTTGAGATTGATGGCTGGTTTCTAAACTATTTCAGCTATGGACCTGTACTGGTTACTTTAGACTGTGAAAGAACAGACTCTAATCACCTAGGAGATAAGCCATGGGCATGCCTGTGAGGGGGTTTCTAGGTTGGACTGAGGTGGGAAAAGGCCACCCTAACAGTGGACAACACCACCCTATGGGCTGGGATTTCACTGAATAAAAGCAGATAGCAAGCAGTCCAGAAGCATAGCTCTTTCTTCTTCCTGAATTGACAAGATGTGACCAGCCATCTCATGCTCCCATCTTTGTGACCTCTCTACCATGATGGAATGACCCCTCAAAATTCAACCAGGATAAACACTTCCTTTCTTATCTTGCTTTTGTGGGGCATTTTGTCATAGCAGTGGGAAAAGCAATGGATGCAGACAACTTTGAGAATTGGAGACATCTTGTAAAGAAAAAAAATAGTATTTTTATACATATTAAATTACATGTCTGCTGACCCCTTTACCTGTCCACAGATCATTTCCAAGTCTATGGACTCCAGACTGGGAGCCTCAGATCTAGGACTAACAGTGATGGGCAGTGTTCTACTTAGGGTTCTTTGTTGTATCTGGTAGGATCTGACCTGGGAGCCAGTTAGTCATGGGTGAAGATGTGGGCAGCTTTATCTATATCCCACATCTGGGTGACCAGCTTCTCATACTTTCATCCCTGTTCTTATATCTGAGTGACCTAGTGTCTGTTCAAGAGAGGGAAGATGGGCACGTTGATGATACACTGTCTTACCATATCTAAGAAAGGTGATTCAGGAGGAATCTGAGATGCCTTACCCTCCTCTGCCCAGAAGCATGGATGGGAAGCTGGATGGAGATGGAAGTGTTGCATCCCATGAAAGTAGTGATGGATGCTGACTTCCCCCCTTGTATTTTATACATGGCCTGTTATCTTGTTACATTTCTTGTTCCAGGAAATCACATAGTCACACTAACAGATCTGTGGCCACATAGTGATATTGGGCAGACTAGGTAGGCATTACATTTTGACTTACAATGTTTCCATTGGCAACAGGTTTGTGGACATGTATGTCAAGGAGCATGTGATTTTTGTAGACTATGGTATCCGAAGTCACTGTAGTCTTAGGTCAATCAAAGCTCTGTTTGCCGTCTTCCTGGTTTCAGGGATACTTCTACTGAAAAGCCTTCTTCCTGCCATTTCATCTAATCTTTGCAGTTCTAAAAGCACATTTGTTACCTCTGATTTAGCTCTTCCTCCAAATCAGATCAGTATTGACACTACAATGTACGAAATAAAATCCACCCCCGTAAACAAACAAGTGGTTACGACTCACACTGTCAAAGCTTGGGCATGAAAAGAGACCAAGGCAGCTGCTTCCTCTCCAGAAGCTAAAGACACTAGAATGTGGAGGCTCCAGGAACACAGGAAGTACAGCTTTAACATAGTTTACACTCACCTAGTGCTGACCTAGCTCACACTCACCTGGGGGCTAACCTAGCTCACACTCACCTGGATGCTAACCTAGCTCACAACTCACCTGGGTGTTAACATTGTTCACACTTACCTGGATGCTAACCTAGCTCACACTCACCTGGTGCTAACATAGCTTCACTCACCTGGATGCTAACCTAGCTCACACTCACCTGGTGTTAACATTGTTCACACTCAAACCTGGGAGCTAACCTAGCTCACACTCACCTGGGGGCTAACCTAGCTCACACTCACCTGGTGCTAACCTAGCTCACACTCACCTGGGGGCTAACCTAGCTCACACTCACCTGGGGGCTAACCTAGCTCACACTCACCTGGTGCTAACCTAGCTCACATCACCTGGGGGGCTAACCTAGCTCACATTCACCTGGGGGTAACCTAGCTCCACTCACCTGGGAGCTAACCTAGCTTATACTCACCTGGTGTTAACACAGCTCACACTCAACCTGGTGTTAACATAGCTCACACTCACCTGGTGCTAACATAGCTTACACTTACCTGGTGCTAACCTAGCTCACACTCACCTGGGGGCTAACCTAGCTCACACTCACCTGGGGCTTAACTAGCCCACACTCACCTGGTGCTAACCTAGCTCACCCTCATCTGGTGCTAACCTAGCTCACCATCACCTGGTGGCTAACCTAGCTCACACCACCTGGGGGCTAACCAAAAAACTTCACCGGGGGAAAACCAGCTCCCACCACCTGGGACTAACCGGGGTTATATTTTACCGGTTTAAAAAAACAGCCACACTCCCCGGTGTTAACATAGCTCACACTCACCGGTGCAAAAATACTTACATTTCCTGTTGTTTTTAAACCCAGCCCCCACCCCACCCCGGGGCAACCTAGCTCACTTTTTCCCGGGGGGTAACCTAGCTCACACCACCTGGGTTTAACCCCAGCTCACACTCCGGGAGAAAAACCTATCCACACCAACCAGGGTGCTAAACCTATGGCTGCAGCCAAGGGGGAGGTCAAGAATTTCTGGAAATCCATGGGGTTGAGTGGAGAAGGGAGCTGCAATTAAGAGTGTGAGGGTCCCTGTGCTTGTGACTATGTCTGTGGACGGCAGGGCTAACCCAGGACCCTACTCTGATGCACTGGAAGCTCTCTTTTGTCCTATCCTTGTCTAAGATCGGAAGCCTTGAGTGAGGATTTGTAGGAGCATGTTTCCTTACCAGGCCCATTGGCTGTTCATCAGAGTGCCCCAAATCTTACAACCTGTCCGTTTCCAAGCCACTTCCTTATTAAAACTGTCTCACAGGACTAGTTCTTTTTCTCAACAATTATTTGCAAATTCACTTATTTACTTCCTCTTGGTTTGTGAGCTTCTCCCTGGGGAAAATGACTAATATTTTAGGATACCCTGCATCCACAAAACTAAACGTGTACATTATCCAGTTAAAGGGCATGGGGTGATTGAGGAGTTAAGCACAGACTAGGAACTTTGTCACTGTTTTTAGGATAACAAAAATTCACTTGGGAGCAAGGAAGAGGTGACAGGAAACAGGTTTTTGATGTTGGAATTTCCAGACCAAAAGGCACAGCTGGTAGATGAGTCACTGATGAATCTCCAAGGGCCATGGTAAATTAGACAAATCAGAGGGCTTCTTTTCAGTCTGGGACTTCAAAACTGTAGTGGACTGTTTTCCCACCAATGGGAAGGTCAGCATATGGACAGTTCCATTTTTTATAGGGTCCGGGGACTAGTGGTTTTGGGTGGCTCCTACTTTTCAAACAACGTCTGTGCAATCCTGAAAAGAGTCAAGGGACATGAAGGCAGGGAAGTTAATGGCACTCTTGATCAGAAGACCATCACATGCCAGGAAGGAGAAATCTGGGAAGGAATTAAGTCTTGAGCAGGGTCTGCTTGGCGTTGGTTTGTAACCCCGCCTCTGGAGGCAATCCTGGGACACGTAGGGGGTGGAATTGCTTCCCTCTTTTAGCTGATGATGTCGCCCAGGAGGTTAGGGCCAGTGAGCTGAAGGGATCGCTGAACAGTTCATTTGGGCTCCCTCTCTAGCCCTCTGCACAGATGAAAGCAGAGAGCTTACATTGTTTCCTTATAAGGGGTTAAGAGCTTTGTGAAAATAGTCAAGTGTACCCTTTGCTGGTGCAATGGAGTAGTATAATTTTGTTCAAAGCTTTTGTGAAAAAATTATATGATATTACTGTGAGGAAAAAAAAGAAGGTTTTTAACACTACTTGATAGATACATTAGTTTTTCTTTGTGGACTTGGATTCCACAAAGTGCATGGAGCAAACAGGCCTAGCTTCTGGTGGAAATACAGACACACAGGGGCTTAAAGCAATCTGACTTTTTCCTACTGACTGGTGAATGTATATTTGTACACAGTGGTGAGTGGTGGTATTTTCTATCAAGTATCCCATGGGTCCCTTCCTTTCCCAGTCTCAGGTCTACATTCATATACTACTACAACACACAAAACACCACACACACACACCACACACACACACAGTTAAGGCATACATATAACATTTGAGACCTTACACTAGAGAAAGAACACTTGTCTTTCTGAGTCTGGCTGAACGTGCTTACTGTGACAACCTTCACCCTCACACACCTTTTCAAAACAAGAACTGGGCTCTTCTCCCTTTAGCTCAGAGGTTCTATAAGAGTGTTTATTTTGGCTGAGGAGGGCTTTTGACCAGAGGGAGGTCAACTGCTTTTCTTCTAGGGCTTGGAATGTGGAGTAAAAAGTAACAGAAGAAAAAACCAGCCGCTGCTTTAGTAACTGAGTCTTGGTGTGAGGCTTCTGTTCGCCTCCCAGAATTGCTGAGAGATGCTAGCTCTTGGCCCTCCTCAAACTTGGACTGTGGCAGTCTACCTGTGCAGCAGGTGCTCTTGTTACCCTATCCCTTAGATTGCCTAAAATATCGCCCAAGATCACTGTATTTAAAAGTGTGTTTTTATTTTTAAGTGTGTGTATGTGTGTGTGTGTGTGTGGTGTGTGTGTGTGTGAATGTTATGCTATGTGTGTGGGTTCCCTGGGAGGCCAGTCTGCAGTTCGTTACAAGCAGTTATGAGTTGCTTGATCGAGGGCTGGGAACTGACCTTTGTCCTCTGCAAGAGCAGCAAGTGCTCTTAACCACTTTAGCCACCTCTCCAGCCTCAGGAAGAATATTTTAAATTGCAACAAATGTCAAAAAGGGAAACCAAGAAGAGTTCAGGGAATGATCAAGAACAGTCTGCTTTGAGCCAGCTCCAGACCCTGTCAGTTTCTAATCTGCCCAGGTGTTTCTTCGTGACAAAATGAGGTTCAAAGATTCTACTTGTTCTTGACTCTGCAATGTTTCCGGATCTGTAAGTCTTGTCATGGGCTGGGGTGGTGACATATTGAGTAAAGCGCTTGATGTTCTATCCCTGACCTGAAAAGAGCCAGATGCAATAGTGCATGCATTCCCAGCATGCCCCTCTTGGGAGATGGAGGCAAAGGCAGATCTGCCAGAAGTTCACAGGTCAGCTATAGGCATCAGTAAACAAGAGAACCCATCTCAAATTAGGTTTGAAGGCAGAGACAGGCACCAAGGAAGTTGTATGACCTCCACATACACCACAGGTACACAAACCACAATATATCAAACACATGAGCACACAGGTGTGTGTGCACCCCTCCCCTCTTTTCTTTAAGGAGCTTACTATTTAGGGGAAGAAATAACACACCCAACCTCCATGACACCTACTGTCGGCATTCCAGTCAGGCTTGAAGCCTGGTAGCTTACCAGCTGACCTTGCAGCCCCTTGTCATACTGGCAGCAAAAGAATTTTAAACTGCCAGGCTCTGTGATGAACCAATTCAGTGAAGACTCTGGGAGAGGCATTTTACATAAAATGTGATGCTCGGCTAAGCTCAGACACAGACTTCAGCTGAATACTTCATGACAGAAAAACACTAGCTTGAGACCGATTCTTGGTTGAAATTTCAACAAGACTTTGTAACAGTAGAAATGCTTACCAGGAAGGGGGGGTGTCTCTATTATCTATTGTCATGTAAGAACCATTCCAAATGCTCAGCGACTTAAAGCCAGTCCCATTTTAGGTTTGAACCCCTGGATTACTTGTGGCTACCTCTGCCCAGGACTCACTCACATAGGGACTTGGCTGTGCTGCCAAGCCTTTCTTTCCTTGGGTCTCTCCTATGTGTAGAGATTCTTTGTGGAAATCTTAAGGCACACCCCAAAGAATAGGGAGCAAGGCTCAATACTCAGCTCACAAGATCTCATAATATACCCACAGGTCAAAGTGAGTCACATAGTATGGGAGGGAGCCATCTCAGAGTGAGCATGCTTCCTTCAAGTCAGCAGAGAGGTTGTGAGGAGTGGCTCTTGACTTTGGAAATCTGCAACTCTAACGCATAAATGAGGGCCCTTTCACTAAGCTGCAAAACAAGTACTTACCCAAGGTAAAGAAATCACCCCAATAAGGGGATGTTTCTCCAATGCCTCATAAAAATACAGCAGCCTTGGGAAGTTACAGACATCATGTTTAGGGGAAAGTTGCCAGAGAAAAATGCTGCAGACTGGATGTGAGGCTTACAGATTGCATATGGAGCTGCATTACCGCGGCCCTCTGCCCTAGATAGGGGACATCTGTGTGGTCTCATCCACCAGAACTCAAACTTGAGGACAAGAACTTTACTTTGCTCACACAATTATGCCTCTAAATCTAGGTCCCACAACACTAAATAATGCTCCCTATGTGCTTGCTAACTAGATGTGCCTTTATGAAACAGCTGTGTGCTCTGGAGATTGCCTCATAGACTGGGCCGTTCCTTCTTAAATGACTGGTCACTGAAGCTCCGGAGAAAACCAGTGCAAGAGCCTCAGCTCTTGACAAATCAATGTGCTACCAAGACTCAGGGGAGGAGGGACAGAAAGGGTCTTGTTTCCAAGGTTGACTTTGCTGGTCAGGTGACAGAGCTACTGCCTGGGTCTGTAAGGTTGTCGTAAAGTGAAAAAAAAAAAATAGCCTTCTTAGGAGCTAGAGAGATAGGACAGAGGAGCACTTGCTACTCTCCCAGGGGACTTGAGTTTTATTCCCAGCACCCACAAGGTGGCTCATAACCTGTGGCCTTCTTTTGCTCACATACATAACATACATTAAACAAAAATAAACCTTAAAAATAGCCTTTTTTTCTGTGTGTATCCATCAGTGCCTGAAGGTACATGTGTATGTGGAGATCAACGGTCTCTCCTCTATGGTTCCATGTTTTTTTTGTTTTAGACAGGGTTTCCCCTGGAACCTAGAGCTCAGCCTTTTGGCTAGGCTGGGTGGCTGGTTAGTCAGAAAGCTCAGGAATGTGAATGTCTCCCTAGGATTTTACATAATACATATCCACACACACACACACAACACCACACACGCCACGCACCACGCACACGATGCTATGCCCAACTTTTATGGGGGTGCAGGGTCTGAACTTAGGTCCTAATGCTTGGGTGGTAGGTACTTTACTGAGTCATTGGTTAGACCCAAAGTAATCTTCTTACATATATGTATTTTCATCCTGCACTAGACCAGTAATAATACAAATAAGCACCAGGTAGGGCTATGCTAAGCCCTGTATATGATCTCTGTATGTCTTCAAACCATAACACCGGCAAGTAGGTTTTACAACTACACCAGGAAGTAGGTTTTATGACTCTTATGGATGAGTTTATTTTTGGCAAAAGGAGATTAGCTTTCCTAAGACTTCTCAACTTTTAAGTGGTTGATTTAAAATCCAAATGTGTTTGGCTAAAGGTCCTTAATAATATGTAGCTTAGGGCCTTACGGGGATTTAATACTGATAAAAGGCAAGGAATCCCATTTTATTTATGACAAGCGGAACATATGTAATTTACAATAAACAAACCCAGTTCGGAACATCCCCTTGAGGTGTGAAAGCCTACTTGGCTAGGAGAGGGAGGAGGTCTGTGATTGTATTTTGCTTCCTCATAAACCCCAGGCACAGGTCACAGCACAAATTTCCGCCATTAGATAGGAATCTGCTCTCTAACCTGCGCCAGATACAAATGTACCCAAGGGCTACCTGAACACAGTTCTTCAAAGGTGACCACTTGAGGAAGCCAGTGCTTCTGGTCACAGTCCGCTTGACAGGGCAGGCTCAGCCTTGCTATGTAGAACCTAATACCCATTCTCAAGAAACGGGGACCCTAAACCTTCCCTTCTCCCCTCAACAATGGCGGAGGCGCATCTGAGTGTACCTGGCCTGTTGGCAGTTGAGCACGCAAGAAAGCACTTCGCGTTTGCAACCCAGACCTCCACCTCCCATTTACTGGTTCATTGACTCAGGGTGCTTCAGGCCTGGCTGCCTCCTAGGCCTGACCGCGACGCGTGCAGTCTGCTCATCCGGCGGGCTAGGCGGCCCGGCTCTCAGGGCGCAGGGTGCCGCGTGGCCCGGCCCCGCGTTAGGGTTAGGGAGAAGGATTCGGCTTCCCGGCGGCAGAGGGCGCCTGGCGCCGAAGTCCCGCGCCCCGGAGCCGCCCGCGAGGCGCGAGCAGAGGCGAGGCGGGCGAGCGGCGGCCCCTGCCACGTACCCGGCCGTGCGCGGCGGCGGCAGGTGGGCGCGGGGGCTGCGGGGACCACGCGACTCCGAGTGGGGCCTCCGCGCGCGGGTGCGGGAGGCCGGGGCGCTGCGGGTGGTGCGCGCTGGCGGGCGGGACGGCTCTGCGCTTTCCGCCGCGCCTTCCGGGCCGGGCCGGGAAAAGTTGGGGCGGCGCACTGGCCTCGGGGGCCGGGCGGGAAGTGCAGCGCCGGCGACCGAGGCCCCGCGCGGGAAGGCGGACACGCGGGGACACGCGCGGCCCGCAGAGGGGCGCGCGTTTGCAGGTGGCGGCGGGTGGCCGGGAACCCAGCAGGGCGGCGGGGACCGGCTGGCCTCTTCTCTGCTGCGGCCCAGGGGCCCGGCCGAGAGTTGGGGGCCCCTCGTGGCGTCCGGGGTCCCCGTGGGGAAGGCGCTGAACGTGGTTTCCTGCGTCGCGGGCTCCAGGACTGCCCCTCCCGGTGCCTCATTCACCTCACACTGCGGTGCGTTTGTCCTGGGGAAGTTGAGCGGGCCGCGGAGTGGACGGTATGTGTAGGGTGTTCGGAAGAGAGTGGGATGGGACCGCATGAAGCACGCACACCCACCCAACCTCTCATTCCCGGCTCAGTGCGAAACTCCGGGCCCCCTAGCGTTTAAGAAATTCTCCGGGCTGGGCCAGCAGCTGCTCAAAGCTGCACTGCACATCTAGGTATAGTGTGTGGCTAGGAGACATGGCCTCTGATTTTCTGTCTATCGTTGGGCCACTTCCCAAACAAGGTTTCAACAGATGCCCATGCGTTATTACAACAACCTATGTGGTGCCCCTTAATGAACTTGGTGCCCCCTCCCCAATAAGCTTAGTATGCAAGCCACCTCCATGCCAAGTTGAGTCCAGTAGAGCATAGCTGTGGACCCAGGCCACTCTTGAGCCCTTGGGAGAGTCTAGATATGTCAGCAGGGCATGACCTTGGGTGAGCCCTTGGACCTCAGTGTTCTTATCTGTGCAGTAGGGGAAAAAGCCAGATAATTTGTAGGAGGCAGGAGGAGGTTTCCGAGGGAGCCTGCAGAGTAGCCTTGTCTCTACTTGCAGTCTCCTGTGTCCACAAATGTTTCTACTTGGCGCCCAGGAAGAAATTAGGATAGCTTTAAAGAAAAAGATTGAACACACAAAGCAAAAAAGTGGTAATTGGTACTAGGTGTACATTGAAGCGCTGTGCTCATGCAGGTAGTGGATATTATGGGCTGCCGGTTTGTCTTTGCTATAAAGTTGCTTCTAGAGCTGAGAATATCCTGAACATGTCACCCATGGGTACCAGCTGCTTCTTTTTTTCCGCCTTCAAGCCTGAGTGGTTGCTCAGTTGGCTTGATGGGTTCTCCCTGAAGGGTATGCCCAGATCTCAGTATCCTTCTGTCTGACAGATGCTTTTGTGACTGCATCCTTGCCACCTCTTCTGGTCCGGCTTTAGAAGTAGTGGGCTGATTTCCCATTGCATGTGCTTTTTCTGAACTAAGCTGATTTCTTCCAAGTAGTCAGTGCGTAGGCATGAGGTATGCTTGGGTGCAGCCCATTACAAATAGTCCCTGGTTTCTGCTGGGGCAGACTCTCACCCAGACTTGGGACAGTTTTTGGGTCCTGAGGGCAATAGCAGTAATTGGGCTAAGCAGCTCAGTAATGGTCAAGCTGTTTTTGTTTTTATCGTAACTGAATGTTTTTCTCCTGTCCACTTCCATTCTCAGCTTTCGGAATCCACGTCGGCTTTGATTTGACCATGTCATTTTCAGTAATCCTTAAAAGAATGTTGTGAGTTTCTTGGAAGTGGCAGTAGATGATTGTCTCTTAAGTTTAAGAAAGTGGTAAAATGATACCTTAAAAACATAGGGTATGAGTATGACTATTACAGAGACTGCTAGGCTGACAAAAATCATGTTTTCAGGATAGTTTCCGTTTGAGCCTCTGATGCTCTTTAGGCTCTGTGAAGCGGAGTGGGCTTCAGTTCACCTGTGAGGAAGCAAAGCCAAGAGGCACACAGCAGTCACGGCATTATCTCTGCACACAGAGAGCCGTCTGCAGTGATGGGAAAGGAATTCTTATTAGTTTACAAGGTTGTGATCTCTCAGTGGGAACATGAGGAAACGAGACACGTTCTCTGACTCAGGATGTTGGGCTGTAAGCACTGAAGGACACTGGAAGCCACCTATGAAGTGATCCTGGGAGTCTAGCAGGCCTGGACCGCCGTGTAAGTCTTGAGCCCTTGGGCTCACCTCTGGTCTGGGATTTGCTCCCGTAAAGTCTGAGCCCTGCTGCTTTCTTTCCCTCACCTGTGAACCAAAGGCTGAATGAAGGCTGGCCCCTTCTCTCTCTCTCCTTGCTCAGGCACTCCAGATAATGGGATTGATTAAGTCTTCCAGTAGGAATTGTCCTCAGGGGAGAAAGGCTTTTTAAAGTACATTTTTGTCCTTATGAATAATTCCTCCGGCTTTCGCCTCCCTATACCAGTCCCAGCACAGACAGAGAACATTCCATTGCCTTGGGCTATGGATGGATTCAAGAAGGAACTGAACAAAACTAGAACCCAGAAAGGGCAGGTTGGAAGTTGGATGTGGTTATAGCTGGTTTTCTTTACTTATTCTGTAGATTTCTCTCCATTTCTGGACAAGGAAAAGATAACAGAGTTTGAGGGGCTTCTGGATAAGGTGAAGAGGGAGGAGGCAGGGAGGTCACAGAGGAGTTGAGTCTGGCTGACAGTACAAGGGAGGGACTGTAGTTAGATGTGGAACTGAGGTAGATACCAGGCCACTGTCCACCTAGTCCTGGAAGCCTCCCTGCTGGGCTTTCAAGTTTTGTGCTCTGGGCAGATTGTGACTCGCCCTTAGTGGCAACATCAGTGAAATTCTGTAGTCAGTTGTGTGCAGAAAAGGAAATTAAATTCCAAGAGGGTGTTTGTTGTGACGGATGCCAGGATTTTTATTAGGATCTAGTCAGTCTATAAAAGTACCTCCTAGTTCCCCAGAGATATTCATTTTAAAAGAAATAGTTTTTAAATCATGGAAATGTCTTCATTGAGAGTCTTTGAAATGTCACCCTCCTAAATTTTGGAAACAAATGAGGTTTAAAACATCCCAGGAATTTATATTTTGACCTGTTCCTTCACCGTTCTCTCATATTATTTTAATTATGAGTTACTTTTGGTTTCCTTTCCAGTTTGATAGCCGAGTTTCTACACTTCAGTGCTTGCCTGTGCCTTCTGTTCTCTTGGGTTAATTCTTACTGATTATGCAGAGCTGCTGAAGAGACAGGGAGCACAGTATACTGAACCAGGCTGGGGACAGCCTTAAGATGCTCACTCTTAGAGAGCTAAACTGTCATGACAGGATATGGTCCTGATAGCAGACCTGATGGCAGATTATGATGCCACATAATCTACAGAGCATGATGTAGTGATCGTTGACAGATACATGTATCTTGAAGATATAAAAGGCTGGTTGTGTTGTCTTCATGCTTGTGGAATATGATAGGCTGTCACAGGTGTCATGGTGTCTCAGAGACACGTGTCCAACAAATAGTCAGTCTTAGACCATGGCCTGTGTTTATATCAATTCTGGGCAGGTAGGGCTGTGCTCACTTGCTGAGGATAGGATAGAGCCTTTGTCTTGTAGTTTGGGAGCTTCATCAAAGAGAGAAGGTTATGTCTGTATCAGGGAGATTCTTCAATGGACTGTGTGGCATATGAAGCACAGCAAGTGGAAATTAGTGGAGAAAGGAGTCTGTCCTGTCAATATAGTGGGCTCAAAACAGCCCAGGTAAAAGCCATGACACGTGGCCCTGTGCTGCACAGTGAATGGGGAGATCTTGGTCTCTCTGGATGATGGAGTTCAGAGAGGGACCATTCTTTCCTGCTTCTCAACCCCACAGCCTTGAGCTGTGGTCCTGAAGATGCTGAGAGGGTACCTCAGCAGCATGCATTGCTGCTTTGGGCCTCTTGCTAGAGATGAGTGTCGAGTCTGACCTGAAAAGCCTTCTTGGCTACCCTCTGACCTTATCATTTCCTAGGAGCGTCTCAGAATTGAGGTTGGGCTCTCAAGCCCACTTAGGAATACTGTTTGAGCATTCAAATGGAACTTGCTAGAAGGATAAAGCCTAGTTTAGAAGTAGTTTTCATTCCAGTAATTGCTAGTCTTCAAGTGGATGTGATAGGGTTAGTCCTCAGTTCTATGTGTGCCTGTGTGGGATTGCTGGGGAAGTAGTAACAGTGTCTATACTGTGCTTAGTGGCCAACTCTAAGGAGTAGGGGTTATTGTCCTCTAAAGACTGCAGCCTGTGCAGCAGAGCTTGACCAGTCTGGAGCAGATTCTGAGGCCCAGGACGAGGGTGGCTGGAATTTTCACATGGAACACGCTGTTTGCATGTCTATCTCATCACCATTATCTATACCGGAGATGGTAGTGAACCTGCTTACGGCTGTCTGATTTCTGGATTGCATTCCTGTTTGTTCCTGTTCTGGTCAGGCAGGGGATCAGTTGACCAGGTTCTGGCTTTATTTGGGCTCTGTGTTTGTGAGGGAGCAATTGGGTAACCCTTTGGGCCTCACGACACTGCTTCTCAGCACGTTTCACAGTCTCTGCTGATGGTCACTATGTGCAGGCCCACCTCACTGCTTATGTTTTCTTTGAATGGTGACCTCTCATTCTTATACTGAGGATGACACCCACAACTGTGTACAAGGATAGATAGCATTCTTGTCTGGGTGGTAAGGCCCATGCTGGAGAAGAACACTCTTACTGCAGACACTAACTTTCACCTCTTGTTTGGTTTGTCTGCAGCAAAGACTCTTTGCTGGTGTTTTTTGAAGTGTGTGTGTGTATGTGTATGTTGGGGCTGTTTGTTTTAATTATTACCAAGAATCAGAAAAGATATTTGTCAAATGTTTAAATCTACAGCAGTGCTGTGGGTCTGGCAAGCAGGAAGAATAAATATACATTTAGCCAGGATACCGCTGATTTATCTCTTTCTGTGCTAACGCTGCTCTGTTGGATGAGACGTCTGATTTGTATCCTGATACAGTTTGGGTTTCAGGAGTGAGGGAAGAGATTCCTGGGCTGCTTGCCGGAGCGGAGGGACTCCACTGAGCAGGCTTCTCTGCCAGTCTTGGCTCTCCCACTCACGCAGGCACTGGCACACAGCACCTCAGTTGGGAAGGTAGAGTTTGTCCAGACTCCTTTGTCAGTTTGCCTGAGGGATGCTTAGTGGGCGGTGGTGGAAGACGTCCCCTCTGCCGCATGAAGGGGATTCTCTTTTGACATTGTGTGCATATGTGTGAAGAAAGGCCCAGAGCTGGTGCTTTCAGGAATGGCAGGTAGGAAAGGCCACAGCTCTCCTTGCACCTCCTTACCCTGTCCACCTCAATTTGACCTGCTGTCAAGGCTCAAAAATTAGGCATGGGTCTCTTTAATTCCTCCTAGAGTGCAACATGGAAACATACACTGACCCAGGGTGCAGGTTTGCCAGCAGGGGGATCTGTTTGGGTGGTGCTGTTTACAGTGAGGCCATTTGCTTTCTTAGATGGCACCCCACCTTCCCGTGTAAGAGTGTGGAAGGGCAGAGCAGCCGTGTTGACACCCAGCCGTCCTCTCCCAGATACCTCCTCCCTGTTGAGTCTTCAGCAGTAGCTGGTTTTAGCAGTTGTCTGAGTATCTGAAGCCATTTGTCAGCCTATTTAGATGCATGGGCATAAGAGTTTCTTCATTTTTCAAGACTAGATCTGATCGTCTGCACCATTCCACTACCTTCTTGTTTTTATATTGTGAAGTTGTTTATATATATGTAGCTATTTTCTTTTGTCTATAACATATGATATAGGTGTATCAGTTTATGAGTTGGTTTCCTGTTGATGGGAGATGAACTAGCTCATGAAGTTTTCCCTTACAGTGTACATGCGTTCATGTGCCTGTGTTTCTCTATGACTGGAATGATCTTTCAGATGCTGACATTAATTCAGCCTATCACAGCAGCAGTACTCATGGTTATCTTAGATGTCCTGAGCTTTACTACAGTTTACCAGTTTGCCTGTTTTCCTATTGGCTGCATTACGCTGATTGGAAAAAGTAGACTGTGTTTTATAAGCATTCTGTCGATTCTGGTAAAGTCCTGACACCCATTGCTTAGCCTTGGATCTTAGTGGTGAGATCTTACTTGCAGAATGGGCGGGCCTATAGTAAAGCCCAGAAAGACTTTGCTTGGCTCTGCTTAGGGTGGAATAGGCACCGTGTCACCAGGGGTGGCATTGTGGCACCTGGGAGCCAGACCTGGTTTCACATTTGTTCCATTTCTGCCAGAGCCTAGGTATGGTGACAGGACACTTGGAACTTGGTGTAGGGCCCCTGGGTATGTCTTGAAGTGTTCCTCTGAGGAACTAGGTTTGTGTAAGTATCAAATGGGGCTGGTCTTTCCGGAGACCCAAAAACCAGATGCTGTGGTGTTCATAATGCCTGGTGGTGGAGAGTCTGTGTGGGACAGATGTTCTTCCAGCTGTGTGGCCATCATTCCTGCCCCTGGCTTGCTATGGGATGTTGTGACAGTTTGCCATGTACCTGGGTCTTTGGGAGAAACTCTGGAGTCTTAGCAGGTAGCCAGCAGGCCGATAGATAAGCAGATGGTACCTGAGTTTGACTCCTCTGGGTTGTCCCCACAACCTGGGACATGGACTCCAGAGACTTTGGCTTACTGGAACATTTCAATCTTCTGCTCTTCTGCTGTTTAGGGAGGTTTGGAGTAGGGATGGTGGGGGCAGAGGGGTGGGGAAGGGACTCTGGAGCCCAGCTTTTTTGGAACCCAGCTCCTGCTCAGTCCTTATCAAGGAGAGGGCTAAGCCACTTAAATCCTGGTTCTAGAGCAAAGTTAGTCCTCTTTCTAGCCTCAGTTTCCTCACTGGGATCCAGCTCACCTAGGTCATAAGTTACAGGGTCACGGTGAGGATTCTGTGTGGTCTTGCATAGAGTTCAACATCTACCCAGCAGGTACCCACTCAGTGATTGAAGCCATTTCTTCTATTTCTTCTATTTGCAAATTCCTTTCTTAGCAATGGTTTCTTAGCAGTGGTTTTAACTTTTAACTCTCTCTCTCTCTCTCTCTCTCTCTCTCTCTTTCTCTCTTTCTGTGTGTGTGTGTGTGTGTGTGTGTGTGTGTGTGTGTGTGTATGCATACGCGTTCATGGGTACCATGGTGCTTGTGTGGAGGTTAAGAGTAAAATTTTGTGCAGTTGGTTTTCTCTTTCTATTTTTATATTGGTTTCAGGAATCAAACTCAGGTTGTCAGGCTTGTGTGGCAAGCACCTTTACCTCCCGATTCATCTCAAGTGAATGCCCTGTAAATGCTTTTCAGTGAATGACTGTACACTTGGTTGGTTCCATATGAAAATGTATGCAGCCTGCTAGTATCGAAAGGACTAGGTCTGAAGATCAGTGTCTGCTGAGAGACAGATGGGAGCAGAGGGGTGAGGTGGAAGGGTATCTGTGAGGCTTGGCAGGAGAGGAACTCAGGCATCTCATCTCAACCCATATGTTACCAGTAAACAACTCCTATATGTACGTCAGTGCCCCAGGTGCAAAGGCCTTTTCACTGCCATTTAGAGAGCCGGAGTATTGGTAGGCCTACAGTGAGCTCTCCTGTTTGTTTTAGGTAACTGATAGAGCCTCTGAATGGTGACGTGTCTCAAGTCACACAGCTGGCCAGACTGAGAGTGAGTAGGTACTTTCCCCATCTTCTGCACACTGCCACTTAGCTGTTTCCAGAAGTGGACAGTATTGCTGTGTCATTTATTGTCTTTAATGCTCAGGGTCAACTTATGCCTTGAGGTTACTGAAGTCCCAAGAGGAACAGGAGATGCTTGTCTGTGGTGTTGGAATTCCTCTCATGCCTGCCTGACAATGAAGCTCACACTTCTGCACTCCTAACGGCAGCACTCAGGCTGACAAACATAGGATTTCACTCTCCCCAGTTCCCTTTGTTGGTAGTGTTTGCACCACTCTCTGTGTGTGCATGTACACACATGCTGACAAGTTCATGCAAAGCCCCTAATTTGTTTGCTGATTTTTTTTTTTCTACCAGATATCTGAGGCCTGCAGGGTGAATGTGGAGAAGGCGGTACCCAAGCCTGCATTACACCATGTAGCTAGTGTCTGCATGGGAAAATGACAGCCCTGCTGCAGGCTGTGCTTAGTGCATGAGCATGTGGTCTGGGGCCTGTGGGGTCCCAGTGCTCCCTGTACAGATGCAGGAGGTCCTCAGGAGTAGGCAGAGTTTCAGTCACAGAGACTGTGACATGAGTCTGGATGATGTGTGTGACAGTTAATGCTACGAAAGGATTAAGGTGATACATGCCTTTAAGCCCACATTCAGGAGGTAGAGGCAGGCAGTTCAAGGTCAGCCTGGTCCTGGTCTCTACAGAGTGAGTTCCAGGACAGCCAGAGCTACAAAGAAAAACCTATTTTCCCCTCCCCCACTCCAAAAGCCCTAAACCAAAATGGAATAATCGTAGCCTGCCCCACAAGAGAGACTTGAGAGCAATATGCAGTAGGTGCCAAAGGCATGGCCTAAATAATAGTCAGCAGAATCAAGGCCTCACCTTGGATCTGGCTTCTCAGAACAAGCACAAATTAAAACGAGCCTCGGTTAACCTGTAGAGAGCAGATTGACTGGCTTTTATTACACACTGCATTTGACAGATAAAGACACTGAGACCCCAGGGCCAAGGTGCCTGTTCAAGGTCACAGTATAATGGAGAAGAGAGCCAAGCTTGGATTCTGCCCCCTGGCCCACTGCAGCCATTACTGGGGAGCCCTGGAGGAAGGAGGTCGCTACCTGTGGGAATTTAGTGTTGTGAATTGGATGAATGAGTTCCCAGGCCAGTTCCTGACCTGTTCATCTTTCTCTGAGGGAGGTTAGAACATTAGCCTTTAGCATGGGCCTGTCCATGCTGAAGGTAGCACCCCTCCTCCTGTTAGACAGATTGTTATTCACCCAGCAAGTGTCCACTGTGCTTGCCTTAGGGAATCTACAGCGAAAGAAAGAAGCCAAGGTCCTGGTCCTGTTGAGTGCTGGCTGGGGGATCTTGCAAGTGTGCTGGTTTCCTAGGGCTGCTGTGACAAAGCAGTGACCGACTGAGGCAGTGGCTTAAGCAACACAAGTTTATTTGCCCTAGTTCTCAGTCTCAGTGTATCTGCTCCTTGTTCCTCATTCTGGCCTCTGCCAGAACCTGAGGTTCTCCTAACCTCTCTCTGTGTGAGGGTCTCCAGAGGCACAGAATGGGCAGTTAGTGTAGGGGTTAGTCTTGTCATATTAGGACTCTTCCTTAGAGCTAGAGACTGTGTGTGTGTGTGTGTGTGTGTGGTGTGTGTGAATGCACTCAGGCTTTTGTCTATAGGTTTTAAAAGGAAGAAGTTAGATCTCTATTCACCACAGAGCCACTGCTCTTCCTGACTTCTCGCCCTGCCACCTCCCCTCAAATATGCCACATGCGTGAGGATGAGGCTTGGGTGTGCGTGTGTGCACAGAGAGAGCTTGCAGAGCTGCTGTGCTGTGAGTTACGAGGCCGTCCCCTCCCGTCCTGCCGGCTCTGTCCTATCCATTTTAGAGTGGTGAACACTGTACTTATAGTTCAGGTGGTCATTGCCTCAGGCAGATGTTGGAAATGCTGAGCTCAGTGTGCAATTCAGTTCAGCATCCAGATCTTTGCAAGCTATAAAGTCAAGATGCAGCAAAATCCAGTCAGCTCCCTTGATTAGCAACGGGTCATATTTAGCCTGGAAAAGGCAGGGATGTTGGTGGAGACTGGTGGAAAGAGCTGAGCTGCCCTGTGTTCTTTGTTTATGAACAGGACCTTCTTATTTTGTAACTCACAAAGGTTTTATAAAAACATCAAGTTTCTGTTATTGAAAAGAAGGGCCTGAGGTGGAAGTTTGGGTTGGCCTGCTTGAGGCCTGTGGGATCAGTTTGTGTGTCTGCCGAGGACATAACTCAGAGCTGAAGGGAAGGCGCAGTGTCTAACTGACAGGGAATTTCCTCTTGTAGCTCGAAAGGAAAGGGCCTGTGTGAGGAAAGCTCCTGAGAGGTGGGCGTGGGTGGGCCTGCTTCCTTCACTCACAGAGGGGGCTCCCTGTGTTTGGAGGTTATCTGCATGGTGCTTCTGCCCAGGCCCTTGGAGAACATGGTTTAGGATGATAATTACGTATAAGTGGGGATGGAAATAGAATTGCCTGTGTTGGGAGCAGCTGCCTTTGGGGAGATACACATGATTCCCCAACTCCCTCTGGAGCACAGCATCATTCTACAGAGTTAAAGTTGTCGACTAACATGTGTTTTGAGAGGGTTATTTTGGGGTGTGTTCTCATAGCATATCCAAAGGGCTTTCGTAGAACTACTTTTTAAAATGCATTCTTTCTCTGCTAGAGGCACTCAGGAACCTGGACTTGGCAGTGTCCTGTAGGTGCTATGGGGCCAGTATTGCTTCTGTGTTATACATACAGTGAGGACCCGTGTCTCATAGCCAGATGATGATTCACTGTACCTGCGAATCAGCTCTGGGATGCCTTTTGTCTCTGTCCTGAGCACTTAGTAAATAAGTAACTTTTGATGGCCAAGATAGTATTGAGTGTGGGCTCTGACATGCTTGTGGGGCTCCAGGCTTGTTGCATGCTATGACATCAGAGTCCTAGATTGGGCTGTAAGACTAAAGTCTGTCCTTATTCCTGCTGCTTTGGGAAGTCACTTGCTACTCTGGGGGCTACTTGGCAGAGCATGGTGATTCAGAGACACCTGCATGACAGGGATGCCACCCTGCCATGGGTGACAGCACAAAAGTTGTATCTGGGAGCTCCTGCACAACTGACAGGCAGCTTCACCAGAGAGCCTTCCCAAGCTTACTGCTTCAATAGTTGTCTCACCTTTAACCTGCAGGACAGATGAAGGGACTAGAGTGGTCCTCTCTGTTCCTTGTGCTCCTCTCTCCTGATTGGGCAAGCCCTTGGCCTCATCGCCTCATCTAAGTGGGAACCCATTGAGGTAGGGCTGTTGTATTCACTGGGCACCTGACACATTCAGACTCCCCTAGAAGTCCTGGCCAGCATCTCTAGTACTCCAGGCTGTCTCCCTGCTGTCGGCCTCCAGGGTCCTACTTCCTAGGCAGGGAGGAAGGCCCAGGTCAGGAGGACTTGGCTGAACCTCCACTCTGCTTCTGGAGGCAGGTGGCTTCAGTTGCTCAGCTAGTATCTGTGTTCTTCCAGATTGCACACAACTTTCTTCAACAAAGGCCCTTTATTCCTGGAGATTGTTTTCGTAAAACAAGTAAGAAAATAAATGGCTCATGTCTACAAGATTGTATATATATTACATTGTAAATTTCTTGAGAGATAGCATTCACATAGAGAAATACTAAAAAGTTGTCTCTCCGGTTCTCTCTGTATTTTGTCTTCTTGAAAATTGGCATCTTTATTTTCTTTTTGAGACAGAGTCTCATGTATGTCAGACTGGTCTCAGGCCTGCTGTGTAGCTGAAGATGACCTGCATCTTCGATCCCCCTGCCCCTCCTGCCAAGTGAAGGCATACAGGAGTGTGCTATCATGTTATGCATGCTGGGCAGCACTCTGCCAACCGACATACATCTCAAGCCCAGATAGGGTTTCTTCTGTGTTGTACATGGTAAAAACATCAGCACTGATAATAAATTGCTACTTACTAGAATTCAGTAGGTACCAGACATTGTAAGACATACCTTACGATATCTTACGGAATCCTACTACTAAAATTATTTATAAAAATATAAACTTTAACTTATTTTTTTATTAGTGTGATAAAGTATAAATAGCATGAAACTTACCCTTTTAAACTTTTTTGTAAACAGTCTAGCCTGACTTTGAACTTTTGATTCTCTTGCGGCCGCTGCCTGAGTACTGAGATTATAGGTGTGTACCACTACCCCTAGCCTTTTATTTACTTCTTTTATCTATGTGTGTGTACACAGCTGTCAGATTCCCTGGAGCCAGAGTTATAGTGGGTTGTCAGCTGCCTGATACAAGTGCTGAGAACTAAATCCAAGTCCTCTGCGAGCAGGGAGTGCTCCTAACCACTGAGCCATCTCTCCAGTCCCTACTCCTGACCTTTCAAACTTACCATGTTTACAGTTCAGGGCCATTACGTATCTCTGCTGTGAGCTCCTTTCCTGAACTTGGCATTTTATATTGAGGAAGCTCAGACTTGAGCAGAGTTATTGATGCAGGTTAGAGGAATTCCAGAGGCCACACTTGAATGCAGCACTTATGGCTACTTCCTGGGTGCTTAGCCTGTGACTGTGGAGTCCCTGAGTTTTACCCATGCTTGCCCAGCCCTGACTGTACAAAGCCGTTCACTTGCGTGTATTTCTCTTGAGACTTCCTGCATTGGTCAGCCTGGCTTTGTGGTGTCAAAGCTTGTGATCACTGTGTTTCTGTTGTTGCTGAGAAGGTGGGAGTGTGTAGGCTGCCTACCAGGATTCTGTCTGCAGAATGATGCAGTAGGTAGAGGGACCTGGGGTAGCAGAGTGACTGCCACTTAGAATGTAAACCTAGTTCAGAGAGCAAGCATTGAACTTGGTGTCTGAAGGCCTGGCCTTAGTCTTCATACTTGGTCTCATTTCTTCTTTCCCCCTTTATCTTTATTTTTAGATAAATATCTCAAAATCTTTCCATAACCCAGGGTGGCCAGGAGACGAGGGGGATGCTGGATGCGAAGGGTGCTCAGCCCAGAGATAGAGGTGGACATTAGATCAGAAGGGTTGGGAAGGGTGCTGGCTTTGCTTAGTTTTGCTCTGCTTTGCCTCTGGCAGGCTCCCTCTACCCTTACTTAGCTAGAGAGGTGAAGTATTCCTCTGTGTACCCTGTATTGAATACCTTGTGCTAAGTGCTCTGGGTTTTACTGCTGTTTACCTTGGCAAGTTCCTCAGATCCACTGTTTCGTTGACTCACATTGTCATTTAGATCCCCTTGCAGCCTTATATGCTTGACAATACTAGTATAGAGTGTGTTACTCTTGATATCTGTCTTGTTTCAAGCCCAGTCTTGCTTTGTTCTCTAACCCTTTGAAGGAGTGTTGGGGAGCGTGCTCTGTTGCTGTCTTTCTCTCTCTGTCTCTCTACCTCTCTCTTTCCCTCTTCCTCTCCCTTTCTCTCTCCACCCCCCCCCACACACCTCCTGTGTGTCTGTATGCTCACCTTGGTAGACTCTCTGTGTACAAGACAGTGAAGAACAACCAGAGAGAAGATGGGGTTGCTCTCATAGCAGCCCTGGTTTTGTGAGTGAAATCATAGGAGGGAGAGCGTCAGTAGCAACACCAGGCACTGCAGAAGAATGATGACCCTTGGTCAGCTTCATGAAATGTTTGCTGGGGGTCAAAGGGCATGAGGGATTGGCAGTCTCTGCCCCTCTACTTCAGCAGTTTGTAGCTGGGTATCTGTCTCAGCACCTTGGGTTGACTTTTGAGTCATCTCTGCTGTATGCTTTATGTGACACAGGGGACAGTCTCTGCATGAGCTCTGCTGAAGTCACCTCATCTCACTGTCCACTGGTTTCTGTTTTGAGAGTGCTTTGCTACTGGAAGACTAAGTAGGTCATGGATACCTGTTTTGAACTGAGTGTGGCTATGCTCCATGGATGTTTAATTTCCAGAGAAAAACCAGCTGTCCTCATTTGCTCAGGGGACTGGCCAAAAGCACTCTGGTTGGTTTCAGGGTATATTTATAGAGTATGAAGATGCTGGAGCCTCCGTGACCCTCCAGCTTTCTGGGGAGCAACAGGGCCTTGGAACCCTTCAGGAAGTGGGGTGGTGGGTGGGGTCGTGGGTGGGGTCTTCCTACTCTACTTTCCTGAGTTTTCTGAGAATCCTTTGTCCTCATGGATTTCCTCATGGACTAATTGTGTGACATCTTCTCCAGAGAAATCAAGTTTATTTTTGTAGGGATTTATTTTGCTAAGTCAGTAGCTGTAGCTGTTTGTTGTTGATTTGCTACGTGCTGAGCTTTTCCTGTGGCTTCCCTCACAAAACCCTCTCAGCCACATTGGAAGGCGAGGGTTTGCTTTCTCTTTTCCATGGAGGAGTGACTGGGGATCAAAGTGGAGCAGTCACTTGCTCACATTCCTGTATGGAAACTGGAGCCAAGGACACCCACACAGGCCTGCTAGTCAGAGTCTAGCCTTTTTTTTTTTTTTTAGAACAGTTCTGAACTTGGAAGACCGGTATCTTGTGTGGGATGAGTACTTGGTTGAGGCTTTGTGGCCTGTGTGACCTTCCTTGAAAGAAGGATGGCTCTGGGTACCGGGGACCTGCTGGCAGGGCGCAGGAGGTGCCGTTAACTGGAGTTAGTGTGAGTCTGTCACTCCTTGTCACAATTCATTGACTTTTCTCTTGCTTTGGTATTTTTCCTGGTGCCCTTCCCTAAGACCTGAGTGCAGCGGTGAGGTTAGGACCCTGCACTGTTCGGATGGTGGTGTCATTGCTTCCCACTAGCCCAGCGTGTGCTCCAGCTGTTAACAATGCTGTCTCCTCTCAGTCTCTCTTGCCTTCTGGCAGGTTTGAGGAGTAAGTCTGAGTTTGGAGGTGGTTGTATGCTTAATCGTTCTCTCTAGCTTTGTCCCCAAAGCTGGTTGCAAAGTCCTGAAAGGAACATGGCTTTTCCATGTTGATTGGGTTGATTGGCTTATTAGAACTGGAGGCAGTCTGCCCAGGTATTGGTTTGGGTTGGTCAGCATTTCTCAGAGCCACTGCCATCTGTCCCCATTTTACAGATGCATTTCTTGGTAACTTGAAACTTAAACAGCATGGTTTCTTTATGGCTGTGGTTTCTTCTAAAAGAGTTTTTAGGTTCAGCACACAGTAAGTCAGCTATGAGGAGCTACTACTAATTTGAAACAAAAGCAAAGTAACAGTCATTAAAAAAGATTTCTTCTAAGTTTTTCCGTAAAAAAAAAAAAAAAAAAAAACCTGAAGATGTCTGTTTTAAGCTGACTTGTGTTGTCAGTGAGAAGCTGCCTGGGGTTTGTTGGTGCCAGCAAGAGTCTCCATCAGGGCAGCGCCTCTCTTGTCCCGCACAGCATTTCCTGGCTTTATGAACAGGGACTGGCTACATACCCTTGCTGATCCAACCCTATACATTTCCAATAATAACATGCACAGGAAGCAATGGTTAGATACAAATGAGACTGTGTACATGAATCATAGAACCCAACTAATGGGTTGCTGTTTGTCTGCAGTTTTCCACCAACTTAACTTAGAAAAGTCACTAATCTTTCTATACTACCTGAGACCTGAGACCCTCTCCTTTCCCTAAGGAGATGGGAGTAATCTACTGCAGACTTTCACCAAGAGATGTCTGCAGAGAACCCTGATTTCAGGACCAGCCATAGGATGATAGGAAACTATGGGAGTCACATAATTGAATGAAGGAACAAGGGAGAAACAGATAAATGATTTTTATTTTATTTTAAACATTTTATTTATGTGTATGGGTTTATTTTATTTTGGCTGCATATATGTCTATGTGTCATGTGTGTAATGTGTGCAGAATCCAAGAAAGGGCTTCAGATCCCCTGGAACTGGGGTTAAGACTAAGCCACCATGTGCGTGTTAGGACTCAAACCCAGGTCCTCCAAAAGTGCAGCCAGAGCTGAGCCATCTTGCTGGCCTCAGGTTATTTATTCTTTGATACAGGGTCTTACTTTGTAGCCCAGGTTGGCCTTGAACTCATGATGATCTCAGTCTCCTGAGTGCTAGGATTACAGACCTTAGACAACATGCCAGGCAAAACAGCATTTTAGAAATTGTCTTTTAAACATGCATGCTGGTTACCTGTGCTTTGAACACTGTCATTTACTAGGTAATCATCATGAGATCACTTACAAGCTCTCTGGCCTCCTTTCCAACTCCTCCCACACAGCTAGTAGATTTATTCTTACATTTCCTACCATCTAGTGAGAACTTTTCCCAGCCCACTCACCTTCCTTCCTTCTTTATTGTTCATAAATGTTAGTGTAGACAAGTACAGGGAGCCAAGAAACCAACCCACAGTGTTTAGTCTTCAAGGTTCCAGGACTGTATATATTTGCCTTGTGGTCTAGAGTTACAGCAAGGCCGAGAGGCCTCAGGTCCTGATCTTGCTCACAGGCCAGGAGTCATACTGGGATTCTTCCCTCAGGGGTTGGCCTTTGTTGGCATGGTGGTGGCTTTGAAGTCTTAATCCATTGTGAATGAGACCATCTGCAAGCTTTGTCTTGTAGAGGATTGCAGTAGGATGAAGGGCTGTATGTCTCAGTATAAGACAGTCCCTTTTTTGACTCCCAAAACTTCTGTTACCTACCTGTGCCCAGCAGCTGCCCTGCTGATCATGGGTCTGTCTGGGAAAACTCGTTACAGCTGAAAGAACAGCCAGAGAAATGTTCAGGTCACTTTGCAGGATAGTGTTTCCACAACGGACCAGAAAGAGGGTCTTGCCTTAGCTTTATGAATAAAGAAAGCGGGAAAATGGTGGGATCTGGCACTACCACCTCAGATTTGTCGATTTGAACTTCAGATAGGGCACAGTACATGCAAGGAGGTGGATATCTGAACTTTTCTTGTATCCCCCAACCAGGGAAGATTGTATGGATTTCACAGAGGAGATAGGAGAGTCACACCACACTCACGTTGCCACAGGACACACCTGGTTTTGTGAGGGTCCATTTATTTTCCCCAAATCATTTCTTCCTTAGGTTGTCTGCATTTCCCCACTTCTTGGGGCGTTTTGCTTCCTGGTCCCCTGTACTCTGGTCCTTCCACATGATGCCCCATGTGGGGGGAATCTGTACTGTAAGTTTATTTTATGGATCCACTTATTGATGTCTCAGAGGGCAGTCTGCTACAGTGTTGAGTGTGTGACCGTTAAAAGCTTGGGCTGTGTAGCTTGGGAAACCCAGGTATGAATTTTTATGTGACTTTGGATAACCCCTCCATCTTGTAGCTGGATCTGAAAATGGTGCCTACCTCAGACATACTGGAGATGAAATGAGAAGGCTCAAACAAAAAGCCTTTTGCACAGTGCCTAGCATCCATACATACCACCTGCTGCTCTTGGTTTTGTGTTTAGTATTAAGAAAAATGGTGTGAGACACTTTGGGTATCAGGGTGCAGCTGGAGCCATGCCCCTGTAGGAGGCCCCTTCCAGAACTCTGGAACTGAACTTGAAGCCCTGGGGTTTGATGGTGACCGTGGAAGGGAAGGCTGTTGCAGCAGAGCAGGTGTGTGGTGAGGAAATGTCCTGGTTTTGTACTGTGTAGAACACAGACCATCAGACTTAGATGGGGAAGTTGGGCTGTGCTGGAATTCAGCCAGATGAAGCTGTTGGAGACAGCTGGTCTCTTTTATTTTCTAAAACAGTGTTACAGTTGCAGGGGGAACCTGGTGACTTTGTATCCAGCCCAATGATAGTTTTAGTGGACTATCTGGGGGTTGGCAAACACAGGGTTCTGAGATCATTCTTTGCGCCTTAATAGCCCTGCAGTACACCAAGGCCATGGCTGACCACCCACACACACTCCCACGGGGCCTGTAGAAGGAGTATGCTGGGTTTCTGCATTCAACTATTGTTTTCAAATCTGAATCTGCTTGCTTCTGTAGTTTAGGCTTGAGTGTCATGAACTCTTCCTCCCAAAGTTAAAATAGTTCTGTTCTTTATCTCTGTACATACCGTGTGTGTGTGTGTGTGTGTGTGTGTGTGTGTGTGTGCTTGAGAAGGTAACAGTGGTACATGCTGAGAAATTGCTAATGATAGGCAGTTTCTCCCTGGAAGTTTAGTTGAAATAGTATCTCTTCCCCATGCTGGGAAGCAACATAGTGTCCCTATAGTCAAGCTTAGTGGTTAAGCTTGCAAACTTTCAGCCAGTCTGAGACTCTGGTCTCTCATTCTATCATTCCGGTGAGTACCTTACTGTCTTTTTTCTTTTCTCATTTGTGTGTGTGTGTGTGGTGTAGGTCATGTCTGTACATATGAGTGTTCATAAATATGGAAACCTGAGATTGATGTTGGGAGTTATCCCTGATTATCTTGGAACCTTATTCATCGAGGGGCAGGGCCCTCCATATGGCTGACTTTGCTGGCCAGCTTGCTCATACCACACCCACTAGACATTTACATGCGCTCCGGGGATCCTAACTCTGGTCCCCTTTGGTGGCAAGAGATTTAACCACTGAGTAATCTCCTCAGTCCCCTGTCAGGTCTAAAGGGAACTCCATTTCCCCTGATTGTGGTGGTTAGACAAAAGCCAGCATTCCTCAGGAACTTGTAAAGAGGGTTTCCCTTTTCCAAAAGAACCAATTCCCTTATCATTGCCAGAGGGGACAAATGTCTCTCTGTGGAGGTGATGATCATTAACAAAGCAAAGGCATGCTGGCTGCAGGCTCCCTTAGAAGCAGTAAAGTGTTTCAGAGTCCTTGCTGACATCCTGGCTCTTCTTAGCTCTTCTAACTCCTCATCCCTAAACTTTTCTATCTCCTGTGCTTCCCTCCCCAGCTCCTCATTCTCCTCATGGCACTGCTAGTTTAGTTGTGTGCTCTCACTGCTAATTTGGCTGTGGGTCTTTTGTCTTCATCTTTGTCCTCCACCTCTCCTCTGCTCCTGCTTGTCTCTTGGCCAGGCCCAATCTGCTGGTCAGTCTACTACTTTCTCTCCCTGCTCTGGACCCTTCCAGATACCTCTAACTGTTCTCCTTCCTCGTATCTACAATAACTTCCTTCTCCCATTAACATGTCATGGAGTGGTCCTGTCTTCAGTTTATACACCCTTTTTAGCACCTTTTGTATGAAACAAGGGTATTGTCATCTGCTGTGGGTATCTGCTGCCTCAGTCTGCTTTTCACTGCTAGTATCTTGCTTCCTTTGAGGTTGAGTGGCATGGTGACTGCTGCAGCACTGTGGAGGTCCCCCTCTCTAGTAAGGACTTGTAGCTACTCTGCTACATGTTGGCCCTGATCACCCTTGTTTTTTCTTGTCTCAATTTAAATCCACAGTATCTTTCTCTTTTCCTGATGAGTGGAGATACCTCTTATATCTGCTTTTTGCTAGCATATTCTGACACTTGGCTTGCCTGATGTGTTCATGTCAAGTCTCAGTTTGGTGGAGTCTCACACCTAGGGGAGTTTACAGATGAGGGTGATCCCATTGTCTTGCTGTTGGATTTTACATCTTGCCTCTTTCTCCCTGTGTTTCCTTAGAGAAGCCCCTGATTAGGATCTTGTGATCAACAGTCCTTGCTCTCTTCTTTGGTTTGCCTGGGCCTCAAAGAGCTTGCAGAGTCAGTCTTGTGTAATCCTATCCTTTACATGTGCTTCTTTGTCAGACCCAACATTTGCGAGAGTCTCTGGCCTGCCATGGGTATTTCAGGCTTATCCTGGCTCTACTGGACAGGAATGCACAATGAATTAATTGAGTTGTTTTCATTGTGCTTACTGCTTCACTGAACACCTGCATGGTGAATCCTGCCAACTCCCCTGCCTGCAACTGATTGGCCAGCTGTCCCTGCCACGTTAGTTTCTTGCTTATATCAGAAAATGTCAGTCTTGTCTTTTGAAGTCACTCGACTGTGTTGTTTTTAATTTAAAAGCACAGTCTTTTGCTACCATCCCTGTGTTCCCACCACACTCTCAGCTTTATGATCACTGGTGACCACAACCCTTGTGAAAGCTGCTGAGGGGTGTAAGTGTGCTCCACATGGTTCTCAGTCTTAGCTGTCTTTCCCATGGCCTCCTTTTGACCCTGTCTTACTTAATCTGCTGTTACTGCTTCAGGGCGACCTTGGAAGAGATGCGGCAGATGTGGGCTTTAAAGACAGAAGATGCATCTTGATATTTGGGGTTCATATTATGCCACAGGCAAATGTGGTTTACTAAGGACAAGAATGTGGACCAGGAATGAATACCACAAATGTCCTTGTCTGTAGCCTGTACTGTCCCTTGCTGGTTTTCCTTGGTTGAAATGCCCCAGAGCCTGCTTTGTGGTTCCTGTAATAGTTCTATTTTTAGTTTTTAAAGAAGCATCCTGGTGGTGTGGACCCTTATCCCACTTGGGAGGCAAGGGGCATTTTGAGTTGAGGCCTTCGAGTAGTTGGGTTGTCTCAAAGATTTTAAAGAAGCATCCTGTGGTGTTTAAATGAGAATGACCCTCATATCCTCATATCCCCAGTTAGTGGAACTCTTGGGAAAGATTAGAAGGTGTGCAGTTTTGGAGTATGTGGCCTTCTTGGAGAAGGTGTGTCACTGAGGGTTTCAGAAGACCAGCAGGCCGGTCTCCATCCTCTGTGTGCCTTCCATCAGGATATAAAGTCTCAGCTACTGCTCCAGTACCATGCCTGCCTGCTGCATGTTCCCACCATGATAGGTCCATACCAATCCTCTGAAATGTAAGCAAGCCCCAGTTAAATGCTTTCCTTTATAAAGTTGCCTTGGCTATGGTGTCTCTTCACAGCAATAGAACAGTAACTAAGATACCTCCATTACTTCTTCCATATGGCTGTACTGGTTGCACTCCACTAGCAGTAAACGGGGTTCTTGTCTCATCTCAATGAAAAAATTGAGAAAGATAGCTAGCTCTACATGTGTTCATGAGGTGAGATTTTTGGCAGGTCGGGTCCTAACTCATCTCTCTGTGCCATAGGAAAATTAGTCTGGGGTGCTCTTGTCTTCTCGGTATGTTTAAGGGCCTGAAATACTGTGTCCCATTAGGATTGTCAGGAGGAATGGATGGGAATTGCTGGCATGCTGCAAGTGCTTAACAGATGGCCATCTTTATCTCTGGTTATGAGGAGAGAACAGATGTATCTGGAGAGAAGCAAAAGCTAGAGACCCAGGGTAGGTCATCTACCAAGGTTTAGGTTAGTCCTTGGGAAAAAAAGGTTAAAAAAGTGCCCTGTTTTCTAGACTTCTAGAAGTCTCCGTAGTTGTGTGACATCTGTGAAGGACTATCTGTAAGACACTGTACCTAGCATGGCCGGTTCTCCAGAGTGATGAAATCAAACAGAAAAACCAGACAGCATCAGTTAATAGAGCAGGGAGTCAGGCATGGAGGCACGTACCTGTTTCCCTGGCACTTAGGAGACCAAGGCAGGAGGATTCAGAGATCAAGGTTGGCCTGGTTCTATAGTTAAAAAAGGAGGGGGAAACCAAGAAAGAAAGAGGAGAGACCTAGTGCCTTGGTCTCTCTTCACAAAGAGCTCAGCTCTTACAGCCCTCCCACCACAGTTAGACAGGCAGATACACACACCCATCCCCTCACCTCCACACACATGCACAAACACAGAAGCACGCACACACGCACACACGCACAGACACATTCACCATATTTGCCCCTCCCCTACCCCTACTGGCTCGTTCTCACAGATCTGTAGCTTATTAAGGCCTAAGGAAGATTCCCTTGGTCGGCGGTGAGGGGAGGGTGGGAGAGCGGAATCTGCTTTCATGGGTAAAGACATAGTTTTGCTTTCTCGATGGTCTGTCCACACTGGTGGAGTAGGCTGACTAGTTCTGGAATATTGTTGTTTGCAGCCGAGTCCCCTGAGCCTCTCTTTTCTTATCCCGTGTTCGCCAGACATCCCAGTTGCTGTCTGTGGAAGGCTGAGTGTTTAACCATCGGTGCTTTATGGTTAGTGTCTGCTGTTGGATCTGGTGAAGGAAGACTTCAGTGGGGAGCACGTTTTATCAGGGAGGGTACAGGTTTCGCTGTTTCTTCTCCCTCAGCTGCATCCTTTCTTTGCCCCAGCTGAACAGAATTTTTTCCTCTGTAACTTGCTCACTCCAAGAGTTGTAGGCAGTAAACACTGTGACCTTTAGTGACTCCCTGGGCTTGCCTTTCTCATAGTGATTATAGCAGGAGATGAGAGGGCATTTCAACTTCCACGATTGTTTTATTAACTGCCTGGTACTAATGAATCCACTGTCCTGAATATCATTAATTTTCTAAACAAAGTGTGCTGTGAGCACAGTTAATCTTTCAAGTTGTAATCCTGGAGTTGCTTGACCTGACCTATGTATTTGTAGGAAGTGAATGAGTGGCTCTTGATAAATTATGGCCTTTTGTGAGCCTAAAGAAGGAGTTTTTTCTGAGTTAATTATGTCCTGGGGAGCAGAGAATGCCATCTCTAAGTCAGACAGGGTATTCTCCATGTCTCTGTAACAAGGATAATGGTGCTAAGATTTCAGAATAATTGCATGTGGATTTGGCTTTGGAGTTAACTGGGTTCAGTTTGAGTGCTGGCATGACTGCTTACTCATCTGCATTGTTCTGAGTGTCATTGTGTCACCAGCACAGTGGGAAAGACTGAGGATGACAGGAGCTGACATAGGTCCTTAGCTGTGTGGTAATGCTTAGCAGTTGTAAGAATGGTGTAAAAATGATGGCTTCAGGAACAACATAAGGGTGT
The DNA here is from genome assembly GCA_021653895.1 of Mastomys natalensis. Classification (NCBI taxonomy): domain Eukaryota; kingdom Metazoa; phylum Chordata; class Mammalia; order Rodentia; family Muridae; genus Mastomys; species Mastomys natalensis. Next base: position 2,687,061 of record JAJTUV010000150.1, read on the forward strand.
GGCTCTAGCAACCGTGCATCTGAATGTGGCACTTACGACCCAATCAGTTAGTGTGAAAGTTAGCCTCTTGCTGCTGGATGCCACTCTGTGCAGGTGACAGCGGTGTGGGGGAAAAGTACCGTCTTCCTCTGATCCCACAGGCTGAACCTTCACCTTCTTCTTAGATCCCCAACTAATGGTACTACCACTGTTGCAGACACTTGAGGGTCTTTCCATTCCCTGTGCCTCACTAGTGCTCACCACGTCCTGGGGACTCTGCTGCCCTTACTTCAAGCCAGCACCTCAAAGCATAGGTCAGTACACTTGTTACTAGATTCTGAAATCAGTTTCTCAAAGAAACAGGAAGAAAGAGGTGGGATGGAAAGTGTTGGAGGCTCTGCATGTAGTGAGGCTGGTTTAGATGGTGAGACTCAAGCGTAACTGATTGTGTAAGCCAGGGCTGACATTGGCGAGGGCTTCGTGCACACGAACTTACACATCCCCAGCAACAGTGCAGAGGACTCGCCTGTTAGGGTTATCAGTGTTGGACAGTTGGTGAAATTGTCTCAAGACCTTAAACCTGACCCAGAGTCACAGGCAATGCCCCTGTTCCAGTGCAGGCTGTGTGTGCTTATGAGTGTGTCCTACGTTAGTGTTGCCGTTAAATAGACGTTGGAATGGCTCTGTGTGACAGAGTCCTATACATCCATGCACACTTTCGAAAAGTACAGATTGACAGTGCCTTTCTTCAGGGACTCTCTAAAGAGCCTATTCACCCCAAAGAGTATGAAGTCTGTAGTGACTAGGCCCTGTGCTTGGTATCTACCTGCTTCCTAGATCCTCTCTGCTGACTAGCTTTCTCACCCATTGGTTTTTTAGCACCTGGATAAACCATGCTTTGAAAGACCTTGGGGCCTTTACATCTGTACTGGTGACCTCAGACTTGGGCCTCTTCGTGACTTGCCACCATTACAGGTTGGCTTAAAACAGCCATAAAGAAAGTTTCCTGTTCATTTACTGTCTGTCTGAAGGCACTGGGGCAAAAGCATGCCAAGGAAATACAAGGAATATTCCAGAGCTGAAGAAGAGGGAAGAGACAAATTGATCGTTTCTGTCAAAACAGTCTTCCTGCCTGTCTTTTCCAGGATCCATTTAATTGGCTATCTTTATCTTGTTGACTTGGTCAAAGTCTCTTGGGTTTTATCCATTTGTTTACAGGACTCTCAACATCTGCCCTAACTGGATGCTGGGGTGCTAATATTGGGTATGCTTTCCACTCTCCTGGGCTCTGGGGTAAGTCTAGACTTAGATCAAGAGAGCAGTTAGATCTGCACACACACACATACACACACACACACACACACACACACACACACACACACGCAAGCAAGTGAGCAGTTGAGTAGCTGTCTGCTCCATAAGCCAGTGGGTAGCAATAGCTGGCAGCTCACATCTGGGTGATCCTGACACAGGGGAGGAAATGGGGCATGAATGGTACCTGGCATTAGCCATCCTGTTGTCCAGGAAGCCAGTTGTTTCTTTAACCTTTTCTGTCTTGGGTCTCTTGCTGGGCAGAGTGCCTTTGTGATGCAGGCTGCCTGGCACCAGAAAGGCCACGTAGACTCAGGCCTTGGTCAAGGGCAACTCTCATCAACTGGGCATGTATGATCCTGGCCAAACCCATTCAAATTCCTTCTCTGTATCTAAGATTTTAGTGAATTTTGAAACCTTGACAGCTGGCCTTGGAGAGCCTTTTGGCCTGCAATAGGTGTTGACTGGAAAAACCTTAGATTCTGCTTTGGCCTTGAAGTAGAAGCTGCAGTGATAATCTCAGGCTTGCTTGTGGAGTGACTGCCATGCACCAGACCTGGGTTCACAGTGCTACCCTGCTATGACATCTCTGCCCACCCTCCTAGAAGAGGTGATGGATTCCTCATTGTGAGAAGAGGAAACTGAGGCCCAGTAAGCTTGAACAAGTTGCCCTTGTGTTCCATCAGTAGCCTTTGTAGTAGTTAGCAGATAGTTGTGTGAACTGCCTGAGAGCCAGTTTGTCCCATGCCCTCTAGGTTGGAGTAAGCAGATATTTCCCAGGGGACATACTTGCTCAGGAGTTCAGCTGGACCTGGCTCTGCAGAGCAATTCTTCATTCTGAAAATGTTCCCTCTCTGTTCCTCCTCTCCCTTTTCCAGTAGTGGAGTGCGGTGTGCGGAGACTGCAGCCCACAGTCAAGCTTTGCCACAGAGGCCAGTGTCCCCTCCTCACTGTCCTTCTCACTTGTCTCCTCTGGCTAGGTCTGTCTGTCTGTCTCTGTGCATACTGATTTACCCACCTATCCTCTCTCTGGCTTTGTTTTTGAAACAGTGTCAAAAACAGGTTGGCCTCTATCTCCGCAGTCCCACTGCTTGGTCTCCTGAGAGGTGGGATTGCAGCAGTGAGCTTTCTTTTCCACTTTACTGCTCCCTCCAGCTCCTGTAATTTTATTTCCCAGACATGCCCGAAATGCATCTTGATTTGGGAATCTTGAGAGATTTAAAGCCCTGCATTTTGTTGCCACGATTTCTTTGACTTTGCAGGATTTTATTTGGATACAAGTCTGTTTTGCAAGACCTGGCTTTTCTTCTTTCTTCTATCATTAAATTTTAATATTTCCCCATTTCTGCTCTTTTATAGAAATTTGTATTTCATTTTTTAGGGTGTGATAACAGGCCTTCAGTGCCCTGCAATTTGACTTCCCATTGGATCTGTTCTTAGAGTCACGGATCTGTGGGGGCACAGCACGCTTTTGTTTCCTTCTCTAAGACAAGTCTGCCTGTGGCAGTTGTGGGAGTTAGCACTCCTCTGTTGCTTGCCTCTTGGAAAATTAGTTGTGAGTGCCCAGCATAGTGTCTCCGTTCTTCCATTCCCTGACCCCCACAGTGCCAGACTAGTGTTTGGTTTTAGGACTCTTCTACGTAAGTCTCAAAGATTGCTGAGATTTTTTGAACAGTGTGTGTGTGTGTGTGTGTGTGTGTGTGTGTGTGTGTGTGAATGTATAGGGCAGGAGTATGTGTATTGACAGAGCCTGCATGCATGTCTGAGGATAACCTTGGCTATTATTGGTCTTCAGGTTCTTGATAACTTTTAGTTTAAGATCATCTGTCATTGGCTGGACTTTTCCATTTCAGTCAGGCTGGCCCACCCACAGGCTTCCAGCATCTGCTTATCTCCCACTTGTCTTGCCACTGTACCCTGCTTTGTACTTGAGTTCTGGGGATCTAAGCCAGTCCTTCTGTTTTCAAGACTTTGATTTACACAGACCATGTCTAGAGACATTTATATGTTAGAATTTGAAATGATAAAATATTTATTAAATTAAATATAACAATAGGCAAATTTCATAATATCTAGACATCCATTGCGCAGTTTTGCATGGGTGTGTATGCATGTTTGCACACCTGTGTCTGTACATGGTCATGCATGTGTGTGAGGGTGTGTGCGTGCGTGTGTGTATGAACATGCATGTGCAGGCTTGAAGTTGATGGTGGGTATTTTCCTTGATAATGCACCATATTTACTCAGGCAGAATCTCTTACTGAACCTGTGGCTCACCAATTCCAGCTAGTTTAGCTAGCTAGCTTGCCAGTCTTTCCTTTCTAAGTGCTGGGATCTCAGGATCATGGCTGCCAAGCTTCATGTGGGCTTTTGGGATGGGAACTCCTATTCTTGTGCTTGTGTGGCAAGTGTCTTATTCACCAAGGTGTCTCTCCAGCCTGCTTTCACATTCCTAATGAAAACAACTGTTTCCAGCACAGAACATTTGGTAAGAAGAGTGGCATTGTTTCCTTGACTGGAAGCTACTGTGGTCTTAAGGCTTCTGCATTCATCCTTTCTCAGGATCGCCTGGTGATCATTGTATGGTACTTCATCTCAGTTGCCAACCTGACACACTGGAGAGAGAACCTCAGTTGAGGAATTATCCCCATCAGATTACCCTTTGGGCATGTCTGTGGAGAATTGTCTTGACTAATGATTGATGTGGAAGGGCCCAGCCCACTGTGGGCAGCACCATGCTCTTGCAAATGGGCCTGGGCTGTATAAGAGAGATGCCATCCTCCTTTTCCTCCACCACCACCTTCTCTTCCTTATGGTAAGGGTTGAATAGCTGGTCTTTGAACAGCTGAAATACTTAGCATGGTATTCCAAGTTTCCAGGGGTTTGCTTTTTTTTTTTTTGGTGACACCACCAAGTGTTAAGCATGGAAGGATTTGGGAATTCTTGAACATGTTTTTAGTTCAAGAATGCATGTGTTTTTTGTTTTGTAAAATTTAAGTGGAGCAAGGAAGCCATCTCAAGCTGAGTATGCAAGTAACCTGTGAAACTTGATTTGATGGCATGGCTCATAGGATTAGGGTTCTTCAAGATAATAACCATGTACCCTGGATTTTCTCCTGAATCCCTGGATCTGGAGTCACAGGTAGTTGAGAACCTGATATGGGTGCCGGGAACTGAACTCGAGTCCTCTGGAGGAAGTCTTTCCAGCTCTGGCCTTTTTACCAGATGGTAAAATGGACTGCTGGTGTTTGTTCTTGCTTGACCCCCAAAACTTAGACACCTCTAGGTACTAATACACTATTAAGTGGAGGGGTGAGTTGGAGATACCAATACATACTGGCTAGTCACTGAGACTGTGGGTGTGTCTGGGGATTGCTTTGTAGGAAGGTGTACCACATTAATCTGTTGTTCTTGGCTCCCTGCCTCTAAAGCTCTAGCTTGCCCATAGCTCCCTCTCTGGATACTGCTGCTGGCATTCTTGTGACCCAGATAAGGGTGTCACCTGTATTCCAGGCTGAATCAACCTCCAGGATAGCATGTTAAACTTGTCTTTTTGGCATGTGAGACATTATAGGCGATATACTCATTGGCTGGCCAATCAAACAGTTCATAAATGTGCTTAGGAAAACCCAGACTGTAGGGTGCTCCCCTGCCCCTCTGAAATCATGTAACATGCCTGGTGTGTTCTGTGAACCTGGTCTGACCTCAGCCAAGAGGGAACCAGCAACTCTTGGTTTCCGCTTCTTGTGAGGGAATGCAGATCTTCTTGTCTGTTTTGGTCCAGTGCTGCCTACACATGGGGCCCAGGGGGTGGTGGCGGGGACAGTCTATCATGTGAGTCTGTTTGATCAAAGCACAGGTGCAGTGAAGTTGGCCTTGGCTGTCGGGACTGCACAGCTGATTGTAGGAGCCTTGAGACAGAGTAGCCTTGGACTCAGGGTGTGGGTAAGGAGATTAGGTTGGCACTTAATGTTTCCTTCTGTGACATTATCTACAGAGAAATTAAACATTTACATTACATTTACCGGTGCTTTCTGTTCTTGGTGTGTGGCTGCAGACTTTGGCTGACCTAGCTCTCTGAATGAGTCTCTCTCCTCCACACCACAAGTCTGGTTAGATGGAGGGAAGGCCTATGCCATCCTCTGCTACCCTATGTTTCCAAAGCCTGAAACTTCCTGTTACAGTTTGCCTCCATTAGAGTCTCAAACATTAGGTTTTGAGAAACTGAGGGCAGGTGGCTCTCACAGCAGGGTGGGCCTCAGCTGCTGATTCTTTTCAGGTGGTGGCCAGAGATTGAATTAAGATGATAATTAGGAAATTTTGGACCTCTTGATTTTTAGTCTTTGTGATTGAGTTAGATTTGCAGAAATATCATGAAATGCTAATTTAAAAGCCTTTCTTTTCTTTATGAAAATAACTCAGGCTAATTATAGAAATTGAAAAATTATAAGAAAGCATAATGCTAAACACGTTTTTATTCAGGGATAATCACTAAAAACATTTTGTTGTATTTGCATGTATTTTGTATGCATAATTAAGATCGTTGTGTGTAAATTTTGACTTTGTGTTCTCTCCTGCACTGGTTGCAGCATACTACAGGGGTTTGCATGGGTTTCTTGTAACTGCTGTAACGACTCCCCACTTATCGGGGTGGCTCTAAACAGCATGTATGGCTAGAGACCAGAGTGCCAAATCCAGGTGCAAGCAGGATTGACCTTCAGCTGCCTGTAGGTTATTTGTTGTTCTCTTGCTTCTGTTAGCGGTGGCATTCAAGACTCATTCAGATTATTGCTGGTTTTTTATTATTATTTGCAGTATTGGGATTTGAACCCATACCCAGGGCTTCAAGCATGCTAGGCAAGCACTCTTTCTGAGCTGTGTCCCCAGACTCCTTTTATTTTTTAAACTGTGTTTCTAATATTGCAAAAGGCTCTCACGAAGTTACATAGACTATGTTTATTCCCACTCCCAGGCCTCTGTTGCCTGATCTCAAGGTTGTTAATTGTATCTACAGAGTGTTTGTTCGCATAGGGTTCCATTCAGCACTTTCAGGATAGGGCCTGCCATCTCTAGGACTCTTGTCCGGATCTGTAAGAAGGACTCTGAGGCTCGGCTGTGTGGGCTCAAATCCCAGAGCCCTCTCACACCTGACAGATTACCTTGAGCAAGAATCTTGATTCTCAGCCAGTCTTTTTCAGATTGAGAAGTTGAAATGAAACACCTGCATGCTTGAGTTGGCATACCCTCTGATGAGGTGAGGTTGTGTGTGTGTGTATGTATTACACTACTTTACATGCTTAGTGTAGTGTCTAGCTCAATTAAGGATTACCTGTTATTGCAGTTGTTTGTATTAAAAATTCTGCATAACATGATTTTTTATTTTAATAGCTTAATAATTTTTTATGAGTCAACCGACCACATTTATTTATCCAGTAATCTCCTTTTGTTGGCAAGAAGTCTTTCTGGTTTTTACCTCACTCGTAAGGCTACCGTGGACTGTCTAGTTTTGGTCTGTGTCAGTTCTGTTTTCTACTGTAGAATTTGAGAAATGGAATTGTGGCTTCAAAGGGTGTATGTGATTTTTTAGCTTTTTAATCAGTGTGGTGAGCGGCCTTCCAGAAGGCTCACACCTGCTGTGTTCTTGTCAGCAGCTGAGAGATGAGAGAGCCTGTGGTCCTATCAGCTGTGGAACACTAGCCCTTCTGAGTCTAAAATTTAGACACTCCTGGTTCTTCTGAAGTTGTCTGCAGTTAAGGTGGGGTGTGAGTTTGCAAGGAGACCAGTGGCCTTCTGTTCTGAGATGAAGTCCTATTCTGCTATGTCTCTGAGGTCCTTTTCCATTCACTTCAAAGCCTGAAGGCTTCTGGAGAGCTCATGAAGTCAGTGAGGGTGAGTGTTTTAGAGAGCACGTGCTAGCAGCACATGCAGGGTGACTGCAGTCTATAGTTTTGTTCTTGTTTTCAGATTTGGACATTTAAAACTCTGCTTGGTAGTACTCGAACAGAAAACCAATCCATTTAGCTTTGTGGCTAAAGCCATGTGAGGTCCCGATGGATGGGTAAGAGGGCAGCTGTGTAAACCAAGAACCAGCTGCCTACCTCCTTTCCTTTCCTGCAGTGACTGCTGTACCCTGGGCCAGCCTCATCCTGGCTTCTGGGTCATGGAGGAGGAGTGGGGCTAAGCATGATTCCAGGGCCCACATCAGAGTCCCATTTGCTCCAGTGCTGCTCAGGCTGTCGAAACTGGGTGGGCTTATTCACCGCAGTTGTGACTAATATGAATGTACAGTAAATGCCGTAACTTGCCTGAGAGGAAGTCAGTAATAACCAAGCCAGTTGGGGACTGAATCTGCCAACATGAGGACCTTGGTGTAGAATCATCGTGGCTTAGTCAGGAGACCCCAAATGCCAGCTCACAGACTCAGGATGACTATGAGAAAGCAGTGAGAAGATGGGACCAGATGGGACCACAGGTGCCAAGGAATGCCGTCCATCAGCGCTGGCTGGGAGGAAGAACGTCTGTAGGGAATGTGTGTACGCTGCCTGCTTGGTTTCGGACTCCTTGCCTCAGCACTGAGAATAAATCTCTGCTGTTTTAAACTCCTCGTTTGGTCGGCAGCTTGCTTCCAAGCTCATGTGCCAGTTTGTGTTCTATACAACAAAGTGACTCCTCTGATCAAGTGCCAGCCTAGTGGCAAGAAAGCTTCTAACCACTCTGCGCATGCTTTGTCACACTGCCACACGGAGTTGGTGGCAGGTGGCACTGGTTTGAGCATTATTTGTTCCGTGCATAAGTCTTGTCATCTTCTTTGTTTTTTGGCTGGGGAAACTGAGGCCTGGGCAGAAGCAGTGGCAGGGCAGATTCTTTGCTGCTTGGGACTGGCAGAGCTACCCCAGGACTTATTCTGTCAGGCCTGCTGCTGTCCCTGTCACCTCCTCCACCAGCATCTGCTCATGAAAGCTGAATACCCAAAGTCGTTGGGCCACTGATCTGTTCTCCAGGGACAGAAGCTGGGCACATGGTAGCCAGGAAGCCAACTTGACCAATGGACCTGCTGAGGCTGAAGGCCATTCAGGCCTCTTTGTTCCGATTTCCAGCCCACTCTTCTGACTTTGCAGTTTTGGCCATATCTTCTTTTTGGAGCCAATGTAAACTATGTGTTTTCTGAGTGGTCGTTGTCTTAGAACAGTGAGGTCACTCCAGTTCTTACATAGCCCAGTGGAGTACGGATGTCTCAACCCGACGTTTGTGGCTGTCAGAAGAATTGATTGCCTTCTCATTTCTAGTCTTGCTTCCTAATCCTGCCTTCAGCATCTTAATCTCAGAGCCTTACCAGTCAGTGCTCCACAACACATGGGAGTTTGGCTTCTTGAAGCGTGTGTGACTCTTGATTCACCAGCACTATAACTAAAAGGGGAAATATGGCCAGTGGTAGAAATTGGTCAAAAATCTGGGATGTTCTTATGTGTGTATTTGTGTGTAAGTGTGCATGTGTTTGAGCATATATGTATGTGTGTGTGTTTACATGTGCATGCATATGTATATACATGGCTGTGTGTATACATTCAATAAATTGGAAAATATATAAAGTAGTGTTGTTTACTATCAGGTCAGTGAATTCACTTTAGACCACTCAGCCTGGCTGAGCCACCAAAAGACTGACAGCCACATTAGTAGGCCAGGCTACACCAGAAACAGATTTAGCCACGGCCAAACCACAACCCTGGTGGCAAATCAAACGTTTATTCCTTAAGACAGAACATTGATAGGCAGGAAAGGCAATGCATTGAGTCAAGATTTAGCTTTGAGTTGTGGGGTCTCTTTGGTTCCATTACTCAGTTATGCTTCTTGGGTTCTTCTGAGCTGTGTTTGTAGTGAAACCCTTCCTTTGGTGTTTTATAGGCCCCACCCTTATTCTGCCCATCTTCCCTGAAGTTGGGGTGTCCATACTAACCTCGCATGTCTCTGGGGTTTTCAGAACCATTTTTTGACTCTGCACTCTGGGGCTTTTTACCTGATACTCTTGGAGACAGTGGTGTGAGACCCAAACCATTCCCTCCTCTTTTCTTTTCCCCATGTCTTTATTTCAGAAGCTCCTGTTTCCTCACTCTCTGCTTCCACTTCCTTTCTGGACCTGACCCTGGGTCTCTTATTTTACAATAGTGACTGTTGGTTGCAGGAAACAGGAATGTTCTCACGCCAGTTTAAGTAGGCAGAAGGTTGTTGGACTCTCAGGAATGCAGGGAGCAAACTCGGCAGTCTGCTGGGAGTATTGGTAGGAGCCCCCAGCTTGTGCTGTGTCTCTGGGATAGGACAGCTGACTGGTCGCCCTTCACCTGTTGCTTGGGGAAGGAAACATGTGTCTGCCTTCCCAGCACGGCTGGGAGTCAGGATGGGTAGCTCATCTCCAGACTTACACTTTCACTTCTAATTTCCCAACAGGAATAACTCAGGTCACCCTGACTGGAAATCAGTTGACTGACATAGCGAAGCAGTGGTTCCTGAATTTGAAGAAAAGGTAAAAAGTCTACTGACTCTTGGGGGTGGGGAGGATGAAAAACATGCCCCTTCTCCGCTGGACCTCTTCTTGCTCATCAAAGACCTTCCTCAAATGTCTGCCCAGGGGCTAGTTTTGAATTAAACAAGATGGGGTCAGGAGTGACGTTTAAACTCACTGCTTGTGCCTGGTACACTTGTCCATGTGAGCCTCTAGGCAACTCAAACAGCTACATATAACTGTCTCCCTACCAAAACATTTTACTTTAAACTAGCCAGCCGTTTCCTTTTCTAAACTTCTTTATGCTCCTGCTAGTTATTCCCAAGAAGCTTCTGATGCATCGGCCATCTTCATGGTTGCTGTACCTCGTTAGACCAGTCCTAGCCCTTCCTTGGTGACCACAGCCACAGCAGTCTCTTGGGTTTAGAGTACCTCCCTACCTACTTGTTCGTGGATAACTGTACACACAGCATCCAGTTTCTTTCTCTCAGCAGTCTTAGGAGACAGGCAGCCAGATGATAGGCTTTCACTGTGAGCGAGCAAACAAGTTCAGAAGTTCAAAGCTTGCTCTGAGGCCATGAGCCAGTGGAGATAGTCTGTTTTCTCAGTTTCTTGTAGACTGCCTGTGTCAAGACCTGGAGTGCCACCCTTTCCAACCTCAGGGAATTTTGCCCTTCTGCATACCCTATTGTTTCTCCATCGCCCTCCTGGCACCTTTCCACCACAGCCAGTGTCCTCCTCCTGATCCCTTCCTCCCAGCGTTGAAGGTGGCTGCTCCACTTGGGTCTTATTTAAATGCTAGAAGTAAAGTTGTTTCATCTGAGTGCTGCATGGGCACACTTCATAAGTCAGTGTCTAATCAACTTGATCCTGCTGCATCTGATGAGGTTTTCTTTTTCCTTTTTTAAAATAATTGCAAATGATCCTGTCAATCAAGGTGAGCTCCGCACACTGAACTGCCATGTGGCATTGTTCAGTTAAATGGAATTTCTAAAAAAAGAAAATCAACTTTTAATTAGAAAGCAGATTGTCAACTAACATTTGATTTGTCCTTTGATGGGGAAGTTGGAAAACAGATGCCACAGCACGAGGCCAGGTTGTGGTCCAGAAGGAGGCAGATTAGCTTGAGAGCAGGATGCAGTTTCAATGAACCATTGTTTCCTGAAATAGGCTGACCTTTCCGTCTCTTCTCTTGGAAGGCCTTCCTCTGTGTGTGATACCAATTGCCCATGGGACTGAGCAGGAGTCCTCTAAACAGGGCCGTACTCTCAAGTGTAAGTTGCAAGGCCCTTGACTGATAGCAGCACTCTTTTACCTGGAGCACTTGTTTTGAGAAGACACCCAACCTCCCTGATGCTGTAACTGAGAATGTATCAGGCTGCGTACTTCCAGTTGCGCATAAAGCAGATTTTAGAAAGTTTTCATTGTGTGTTTACTTTATGTACTGTGCTGTCACCTGAAGGCTTTTTCTTATAAGTGAGTATGCAACCCTCCCCACATCTCTCCACTGTCCCCTTTGACCCCTCCTACCCATCATTCCCTTCTTCCCCTAAGCAGTTTTACTTCACTTTCATGTCATATATACATAGATCACTTTATGTACCTCCATGATATCTAAGAAGCACAAATGAGAGAAGACTGAAATTTGTCTTTCTCAGACTTTTCTAAGCATAAATTTGCTTAATATGATTATCTCTGGTGGCATCTATTTCCTTGCAAATGACATAATTTTGTATTTTATGGCTGAAAAAAAATTCCATATCAGTTAGTTTTTCTTGTTGTTAGATACCTGAGGGTTTTTGTTTTCTAAACCTTAAAGATCTAGTACCTGTGATGTTGAGGCAGCCCCAGAGGCAGCCTGTGCTCCTAGTGGGACTTGGTCTCATTGGTTGCACCTCACCCCAAGCTGGCACAGCGCAGAGACACTCCGTCACTGCCAGAGGAAAGGACTGCAGAAAGGGGAGCAGTATGAGACTATAGGCACTCAGGGTACTTATCATTTTCCAGAACTCCTTTGGGCTCTATAGCCTTTCCTGTTTCCTGTTCAGTAGTTAGCAAATGTGGGTATGACAGATCTCTTCTCTCCCCTCCATCTCAGCCAGGCACATAGTAGTTAACTTGCTTTTTTTTTTTTTTCAAACCAAGACTTGGAGAGTCATCTGGTAATGTTCAACTTCTCTCCTTTTCTTCCTTCATATCCTGAAGGCCTCAGTGTGTCGCTCAAAGTCAGTTCAGACTCACCTACCATCTTCCCATATCCAACCAGCTTCCTGTTTGTCTAGCTGCCAGCCAAGACCTGTCAGTTGGCAGCCTGGCACCCTCTGTCTCTATGCTGCTTGCTCCTCCCTTTGGGCTGAGAATTAAGTAACAATACATCCATTGTCCTTGTCCCCCTCCCTTCAGCCTGTCAGTGGGGTCCTCCTGCACTTGGATTGTATCTTTAAACCTATGAAAAGGACGGTGTGGACGGAAGGTTACTATGATTTTCCAAACGCAGTGAAATAACTGTCAGGCTCACAAGGATGGATTGGATGGGATAGCTGTTTGTTCTGGAGCACGAATCAGGGGGTGATTTGTTTGTAACAACCCCAGAACTTCAATTCCTAGAACTCAGAGGTGAATCATTATTTCATTTGGGATCTTCCTAAGTTCACAAGCAATGCATAGTGAAATAACATCCTGACACTTCCTTCCATCCCCAGTAGTCCTCTTCCTCAAAATTTTGGCATAAGAATGTTCAGTAGCGTTGAATTCAGGAACTCTTCAACGATTCTGAGCTGGTGACAGAAAAGCTGACTGGCATGTGCAGCCCTCCTGCTAAACACATTCTGTCCCCAGCATGGCTCTTTATATCTTGACCTTGACCTTTATCTGATGAGTGTTTACACATGCTAGCCCATCTCTGAAAAGCACCCCTCCCCCTTCTTGATCTAACACCTCATCTTCACAGGCTTCCTGTTCAAAGTAACGAACAGAAATAGTAAAATTCCAGCTGTAGTTTTGGTGGCCTCTAATGAACACAGCTGTTAAATGATTTAAATGTGAAATATGACTGGTGAATCACAGCAGAAAAAATGACCAGAGATGCCGCACAAGGCGGTCTACAGGTGTCAAAGCATTTCGCTTAAGTTTATGACCAGGAGCCCTAAGGGCTCAGAAATGGGCCCTTTCTTCACCTTTAGAGTAGAAAGCCATCTGATCTTTATGGTGGGTCTTAGAGGAGAACTCCCAAGTATGTTAGACAGTAGGAGGGATAGATCTGTCAAGATGGCAAAGTAGGTAGTGGTGGGGGCATGCAGGGTGGGACAGGAGCGCTCACAGGCAGGTAGGAGCTAGACTGTGGAGGGCCTTACTTGGGCACAGGCTTATATAGTGAGTTCTGGGTCAGATTTCTCTTTGGAATGTGACTGCCTTCCTAAGACCCCCAGAAAGGCAGCAGTGTCCCATCCCATGTCCTTTGATCTATTATTCATTGTACTGTCTGTGTTTGCATTGGGACGGGGATGTGTTGTGGTTTGTATGGAGGTCAGAGAACAACGAGGGAGTTGATTTCTCCCAGCATGCAGTTCCCAGGGGTCAAATGCAGCTGTCCAGCTTGGTGGGCAGCACCTTTACCCTTGGAGCCACTCCTCCAGCTCTTATCTGTTCGCATGGATGTGAGACTCAAAATTCTAGACTCCCTGTTGTGAGGCCTGACTCCTGTTTAGTGACTTAACCAAGATGATGACATGCAGGTAGAATGCAGCTGTCCAGTGGGCACCCACACTCTGCACTGCCAGCCAGAGCCCTGCTGGACATTCTGGCTTCTAGTTTCTTCAGATCTTAGAAGCTACTCTAATGACGTGTCAGCAAAATCTCGAATTCTTAACAATTTCTAACTGCTGGGAATGTAGATGTTTAACGATCAGTTATTGCTCGCTTGCTTTCTCATTATTAGTCTGACAGATTGGTTCTTAACCCTACGTGCCGAGTGATGCATATTTATGCCAGTAATATTTTCATGCTGAAAAAGTTTCCAGTGACTATACTTTCAAACAGGAATGAGGTTTAGATGAGTCATCTGTACCTTCTGCTGAAGACGTTCACATCTCCCATATCTGCTGCTAGAGTGATTTTGAGGTTTGCGTATGTTCGCTGGTAAGGGGAAGTGGGGGGGATGGGCAGGTATGGCATGCTTTACCCTGCCCATATGAGCAGAATTTCAGAAGGGTTTAGGTATGCTTTCATACCTCAGGCTTGAGAGAGTAGTGAGCTTAGGAGGATTCACAGGTTAGGTAACTGTTTTAGCAACCTCAGGATCAAAGATCAGGCTGGATCTAGGCTGTGGGCAGAGGGAGGAGAGGGCACATGAGAGGCCGATCAGAAGGCGGGGTGGGGAGTAACAAGGAAAGAGTTTCTGTGTCTGGGGTGGCACAGAGGGGAGTCAGGGTGCATCCATGCTTTTTGCTCAAGCTATATTAACAAAAGGAACAGGCTGACACCAGCTGGGAAGGCTTGAAGAAGCAGTGCTCTCCCACTATTGCAGACAGACATGAGACTGTGGATGAACTGCTCTGGGCCAGGTCCACACTCAGCACATGTAGCACTGGCAGTGGGAGGCGTGGAGGCTGATTGGTTCAGGGCTAAGATGGCCCTTGGCTCCATTGAGATTCTGACATTTGGAATTTGAGGGACTGGGAGGCAGGTCAGAGCAGCATTGAAAGTCAGTGGGGACTACAGCTCTCCCTTTTCTGGGGTGCAGTGAGTTCAGATTCTAGGTTTACTACTGTAAACCCCTGATGAGTCAGTCAGCGGCAGTGGGTGGTGGTGGCAAGGCCAGGGCCCATCCAAACTCTCCCTGACTTCGGCCATGGAAAGTCCTTATTGATAGTGACTAGAGGCCATGGCTCACCTGGAATGTAGAGAGGCTGGGAATGGTGGAAAGCCCACCTTCTTTCTCTAAAGCCCCTTTTGTTCTGTACAGTTCACTCAAGCTATCTACCTCCATGTTCACTTTAGCAAGTCAGCTTAAAGTTTAAACCAAATAGGGTGTCTAAATTCAAGACCAAATATTTATCAGTTTGTTAACGACAAAGGAACTTTAGTAGCTCAAGGTCATTTTCTGATGGGGCCATTTTCCTTCTCCCACCCCAAGACCCACTCTTAGGAAATTGCCATGAACACACACCACTTGGTAAATGTTTATTGCGCCCAGTTCACTGCCTGTCTTTTGCAGAATATTTGATTTTTTTCAGGAACCTGGGGCTACAGTGATGCCAGATAATAGGCCTCAAGATGTTACCAGTCGGCTTTGGTAGTGTTTTGAATCGATCTCTCCAGTCCTGCCGCTTTCCAGGCCACTGACCACATCGGCCCCTCTGCTCTGGCTGCCGTGGCCATGTTTCTGAACGTGACACATTTCAGGCTACTCCTGCCTCAGGACCACCTCCTCGTTTCTGCCTGAGACGCTCCTTTTATCCTCCTTTGTAATGAGAGAGGCAGTCCTACATCACTGCCTGCTCCAGCCCCCTCCTGCTCCATCGCTGTTCATGGCTTGCTCCTTACCACAGTACGGTACCCCTTCACACAGTACACGGTTATTTATTGCAGTCTTCCTCAGTTAGAACTCAAGTTCCAAGGGGCCAGGTTCCAGCAGGATCAGGCATCTCACACACCAAGGCTGCCTTGTATGTGGTGAATAGTGACTGTTTCCTGGACCTGCCGGTCAGTCATCATGGTCACACAGTGGGTGGTGAATAGTGACTGTTTCACGGTCACATAGTGGGTCAGCACTGGGCTGAGGGATGCTGCTGGGAAGTTTGAGTAAACCTGCACATGTAGTCCCAGCACGATGGCTCATGACAAATGTCTGTTGAATACATGAAATGCAAAGTGAATCCTTCTCTGTCTTCATCTCCCGGTCCAGCCCTGCAGGTGGGCTGAACCCCAGTTTCTTTAGCCAGAAGGGCCAGAATAGCAGTTGCTATTCTTTAAAAAAAAAAAAAAACAAAAAAAAAACTGCAGGCAGTCCCTCACTACCCTTTTCTTTTTTTGATGTATTTGTATCATCTGGGCTCTATAATTTATTTATTCTACTTTAGCTTAGAGGTGGGTTTTCATTTTAAAGGTTCAACAGACACTGATGTTTGTGGTATTTTTTGTTGATGAAGTCTGTGCCTGTAAGAAGGCATGGGCTGTAGTCATGTCTGGGAAGGAGAGGGGGAGTGTGCCCAAATCTTGTTGCCAAGGACAAGGGCAAGTTCTGGTCAAATGACATGTTTTTTGTTTGGGGTACAACATAATGCATCAGCCACAGGTGAGACAGAGCCACAGGGTGATGTGCCATGTCCTTTCGAGGACGTGTTTCCATCTGTGGGAAGTGACATATAAAGAATGTTAAACACGGATAGTCGTTGGGTGAGAATGTAACAACCTTGTTAGTGAAGAGCAGGCTGGGAAACCAGACTGCTCAGGTTTGACACTGACATATTACCTACTTGTGTTCTGGGCCTGGGCCAACTCTAGAACTCAGTACTGGCTTCTTTTCTCTGGAATGAGGGCCTAATGACCAGGGAGAGCTGGAGGCCTGAGGATGTGGTCAGGGGTCAGTGAGAGCCACAGAAAGCCTCATCATGACAGTGTGCACAACAAGGCTGATGTTAGAGTCCCTAACAATTGAAGGAGACAGAGTAGATAAAGTGAAGTTTTATTATTAGGCTGGCTGGGCTGCAAACCTGGCCTTTAAAGAGAGATGATCACCTGTTCTGCCTATTTCAGACGGAGAAGTTAGAGAAATGACTTAAACTAAATATATGTAGTTGGCTGGTCTGCACCTATTAGTGAGTTCTCCCCTGAACCTTGCCTTAGTCCTAAGCTGATGTAGCATTACCCAAGAGATGATTTGGTCTTGCTTGGCATGCCTGCTGTCGTAAAGTGTCTAACTGAATAGCAGGTGAAGTTGAGGATGCCTATGGGTTTAAATAGGATTTGCCATTAAGGAATGACGGTGTTTGGAGAAGCTGGTCACATTTCTGGGCGCCTTCACACGTGACGCCCTTTCCATCTCAGAGGAACCTGTTCATCAGGTAGAGTATGTTGCAGAGTAGAGGGGAACAGCAGCAACTGTGGGAGTTGTCTTTGACCCAATTGTAGAATTTCCTCTGCAGTCTGCACTTCATCTTCCTGCCTCCTTTGGCCTCTCCTAGAGAGAGAAAGCTCCTTGCCCCAAAGCTAGTCCAACCTAGCTCCCTGTAACTTCTGCTTATTGGTTCAGGGTCCATCTTCCAGGGCCACAACTTTGACATTCAGCTTAGCCCTTGTTGATACACAGAGCTTTGGATATGGAAGGTGTGTAAGAGACCAGCCTGTGCTCAGGAGGTCCCCATCAATACCCACGCACCTCTGAGCCAAGATTATTTTCTCACAAACAGGAGAGGCATGCAATTATAAGTTAGTCTGGGAAATATGGCAGTAACTCAAACTCAGAAGGGACGAGTGGTGGCTTAGTGGGCATGGCAGAATGAGAATTTAACATTGTATTCTCTCGGGTAGCAGTTGGCTTACCTTGTTTTGAGATGCATGGCCTGTGACAGCTGGGCCTTGTGCTGCACCAGACACCACAGCCTTCTAGCAATTCCATATCCTACCTCAACAGTTCTGTGGCTTTCCTAATCTTGCTGTCCCTGCCTGCTGGGCTAGTGTTTTCTCCCCGTGTTCCTTTTTCATGCATAGTTGCTTTGTCAGTGCTCCCCATGAGAACTGATTGGTGGGTACTGCATCATACTCAGTACTGTGGGTGTTGTTCTCACCCCACTTTTCAGGTGAGAAGCTTGAGGCAGAGAGAGCTCAAGTGAGCTGCTTGTAGCTACAGGACTGCCCAGAACCCTCACTGGGCGGTTACCTGCTGAGAGTTCCTTCTTCTGCTTGCCCTGTCCCCTCCATGACTGTCAGAGGCTCTGGTGACCCACCTGTGACCACATTAGTGGACAGCCCTTCCCCCAACACCGTCTTCACTTGGCATCCAGGACACTCTGCTCTTACTCATTTTCCTGATCCTCTTTTATCTCTTGCCGTTCCTTTCAGCTCCCTGAGATCCACAAGTTGGCTGCTTGCAGAGTGGGTTCTCGGATCGGGTTTTGGCCTGTGCATACAAATCAGCTTTTCAGACCATATCCCATCTTCCGTAGCTCCTGAATCCACACCAGCTTCTCCTTGAACAAGGCTAGGCTTTGTTCAGCTTGATGTGCTCTAATGGGGTTTCAGAGTTGACTCATGTGTCCCTGTATTCCCACACTCCAGTGTCTTTTCCACCAAAGTCTGTTCAGATCAGTCTCTAGTCTGTTTCTGTCTTTCATACCTCGTTCCCCGTCTATTTGCCTCTCAAGGTGCACCCAGCATGTGACACATGTGTCCCTCCTCTGGACCAAGTCACCACACCATGCATGAAGGATTCATTAGATTCACCACTGAGCCCTTGCTTCAGTCTTTGCCTCTGGGGAATTTTCTCCAGAGTTCTTGTAAAATGTTGGCAGATGGCTTGTGGGTCTTCATCTTGCTCTTGGCCTGTTCCAGCTTTCTGATCTTTCAGCATGATACTTGAGTAAAATAAAAAAGAAAGGACCATGACTGCTTCTAAGTGTGGTAGAGGAGGAAATTTGTTATAGATTTGTGGGAGAATATAGCTAGAGGCAGGGACATCTGGGAGAGTCTGGAGTGGACATAGCTCAGAACCATGTGAGGAGAGGGGAAGGGGATGGAAGAAGAGAGAGCAGGGGAACCAGGTACAGCAGCCAGGAGACCCAAAGGTACAAAGAGAACCAGTAGCCAAAATGGTTGGATTATATAAGGAAGAACAGCCCAGCCTCTGGGCTGGAGAGGTTTGGGGTGGGGCTGGGGTGTGCCAGCAAGAGGGCCCAGTAAAAACAGGTAAGGACTGAGGGATTGCAGGGAGAGGTGGCCAGATTCGATTTGATGTGTTAAATAGGCACCTCATTTAATTGTCCAGGGTTTGAAACCTGCCAATACTCTCCAGCCCTCTGCAGCCTCACTGGCCCCTGCCTTACTGTATGGCACACATGTCCATCAGGGCCTGACTCTGCTCTGCTATCCACCTGGAAGGATCCCAGAAATCTTTTTTTGTTTTGTTTTTGTTTTTTGAGACAGGGTTTCTCTGTGTAGCCCTAACTGTCCTGGAACTCACTCTGTAGACCAGGCTGGCCTCTAACTCAGAAATCTGCCTGCCTCTGCCTCCCAAGTGCTGGGATTAAAGGTGTGTGCCACCACCGCCCAGCAACCCCAGAAATCTTAACAGGCTATTTCTTATCTTCTTCCAGACTCTGCTCCAGGGTTACTTTCTCCTGAAGCCATCTCCACTGTTCACCAGAAAGTTAGCAGCCTCCTAGAGGCTGGTTGTCTATCTCACTTTCCCTGTGAGTGAAGACAGTGCCCTACCTAGGGCAGCGTTTCTTCCTGCTTAGTTCACAGCTGAGTCCTTGTCACAGTGTATAGTATAACTTAAGAAATAGTTGAATGAGAGGTATTTTATTCCCTAATTTATAATGAAATAATTGAAGATCTGAGAGTCCAATGATCATCCAGGGTCACTGTCCCTAAAATTACTGGGCTAGGGCTGAGACCCTGCCATGCCCTTGTGTGTGCTGTCTGTTCTTGTTAAATAAAGACAACTGTCGTGCAGAACAGCTGTGAGGAGGAAATGAATAGCGCACAGGAAAGCACTTTGCAAACCTCAGTTGCTAAGAAATGTTACCCACCTAAGTTCCTGAGAATCCTGGGATTTCCTGTCAGCCCCCGGGCTCTATTGTGTTCTTGGATTTCTTCTTAGCCGTGACTGATCCTGGTTTGACAAAATGTGTGTTTCTTGATTCTTCTACCCTCACTGTGAAGTGTGCTTCTGTTGTAGATCTGACTCCCTCAGTCTGTCAGCAGTAGAGGACAGAGGAGCCAGCACCTGCGTGGCTGTCATTGTTTGTTCTTGTATATGTTCTGGGAAAGCACTTATGTTAGCAGCAGGTGCTCAGTGGAAGTCAGGTTCTCCATCTTTCTCAGTTTCCCTAGTAGCCCGCATGTCTCTTTCCCCTACTGTGGTAGAGTGGAGTGAAATGATCTCAGTAGGAGAAGGGCTCTGGAGACTGTCTTCTCTGGTGCTTGAGAAGTGAGGTCTACATGGAGTAACAGGTGGGTTCTCTGCCCTGGGCCTGGTTACTGACTCTCCATGTGTTGAGTGGTCATATATAATTGCCACAATCCTCGGCAACTTAACATGGACCCTAAGCCAGGCCAGTCTATGCTTGGTGGGCACTCTCACCTCTTGGCCGCCTTCATGCTGTTAGTCCTGGGCAGGTGTAGTAACGGGCAGAGAAAGCTGCATTGACCAAGTTCTTCGGAGCTGTCCAGCCCTCACACTCATTCTGACAGATACAACCCAGCTTTTTGCCTCGCACAACTGTGCAGTCTAGGTACCAACACAAAAAGTTTCTTTAGGAGCCAAAGTTTGCAAAAAGCTTTGTAGTGCAATATTTCAGACATCAGGGCAAGCCTGACTTGATATGGACTCTGTCAGTACTAAGTAAGATAGCCTGAAGGTCTCACCCTCTTCCTTGGCCTCAGATTTTAAAGCCAATGAGCAGGAAATGTCCATAGTGTTAGTAGATGGTGGTTGGTTCTGGCCATTTGGGAGCAGATGTATGGAACAGCACCGAGCCATTGAGCTAGGTTGGAAACACAGCTGTGCTTCTCACTTGGGACCTGAGCCTGCAGCTCCTGGCCTCAGTTTCTGTTTTCATGGAGTAGTTGCATGCACAGTACATGCTAGTAGGGGATGTACCTGGGAACAGTGGCTACTGCTCTTAGTTGTAGGTGATTGGTGGCTCCATGGAGTAGTAACAGAGAGGATTGTTGCTTTAAATCAGGTCTGAGTTCAGATCCTCAGTTATTTTCTCGGTAACTATTTCATACATGTTTATTGTGGGTTTTCACTGGAGTTGACTTTGTACTTGTTCCTTATAGCCTTCGAACTTGGGAAACTCATTGTACGTATCTTTCATCGTCTAAAGAGTAAAAGTGGCAATCCTGCAGGACTGTGAAAAACACAAAACAAGTGCTTGTAAGCGGCACTCAGTTCCTTCCTGCAGCTCTTCTACTCTCACGGTTTGCTGAAGGACTGCTTCAGTTCGGCTTTGATCCTCCATTCTTCACAATCTGCTGAGTGCCTGTTATACACAAGGCTTCCTGCCAGCCTTGGGGGTGGGGGAGGGAGGTGGCTATGTTGCCACCAAGATACATTTGCAGCCCCTGAGAAGTCAGGGGTGGGGGTTGGAGGTGGGGGGTTTGGGAGAGGGATCGAGAGTTGGCCAAGGGTGGGAGGGCTATAGCAGTTGACAGTACCTGGAAGAGGGTGCCCAGGGGGAAGTACTGGATTAGTTGTGGTATAGTGTCCCAGTGTGCCAGCGGCCAAGGGTCATGCTGCTCTGAGGGGCTTGGGAGAGCCAATGGCACTGGGCGGTGCAAGGCCTGGGGAGTCCTCACTGTTGTGGGTGGAGCCTGTGTGGCTGATACTTCCAGGAGGGCAGAGCCTGGTCTCCTTATAGCACCTTTCAAGCACAGCAGTATCTATGGTGAGTGTTATTCAAGCTACTGAGGAAATTAAAATGTTTCTAGGAGCCAAATTAAGACAGAAAACAGGTGAAGTTAACTATAAGCTCAAGTATCCAAAATACTATAAATTCAGCATGTAACCAGTATATAAACTTTTTAGTGAGGTATTTTACATTCCTCATTTTGGCAGTAATCTATCAAAATGTAGTCTATATAAACACAACTTATTTTGGAGATCAGCCACATTTAAGGTTTTATAAGGTATGTCTGTGTGGGTATGTGCAGTTGAGTACAGGCATCTGTGGAGGCCAGAAGACAGTATTACCCTGGAGAGGGGGTTGCAGGCATTAGAACTTCTCTATGTGGTACTGTGAATGGAACTCAGTCTCTGTAAGAGCGTTGCACACTCTTACCTATTGAGCTAACCCCCCAGTTCCTTGGCAGTGTTTTAAATGCTCAGGTTTCTGTACTAGGCAGAGCTGAGTTTAGCAGGTCTGGGATGGAGGGAGTTGGGAGTAACCTTTGTTCTCCAGAGCCTGCCTTTATAGCATGATCCAGCCTTTGAACACATCTGCCTGGCAACTGATTTCTTACTAAGGGAAAGAGAAACGTGAGGATTCTGTCTCCCATAGTTATGCAGTAATTAAAAAACAAAACAAAGCAGCAGATGTGTTCAGAATTTCCAGCCTCTGTACAGCCAGCCAGCCCTCTCTGGGCAGTAAGCTCTGTGTGCTCCCCACTGGTCAGTGTCTGTGTGCTCCCCACTGGGCAGTAAGCTTCTCCTAGTATGTGCTCCCCACAGAGAAGTAAGCTTCTGTGTGCTCCCCACTGGGCAGTGTCTGTGTGCTCCCCACTGGGCTCTGCTTTGGCCCACTGAATACACTGGGTACTACAGGTAGTTCGTTGGCTCTGGAGGTTCAGTAACTCAACAAAGCACCCTTCCTTCCCAATCTACAGAGGAAAGTCAGGTCATGATAAATTTAGTGCCTCACCTGGGGTCTTGTAACTACATATGGTAGAGTCTGAGGCTCAGCCCTGCTTTTAGTCAGGCTCTTATTTCCAGCTGTTTCCCTACTAGGATTCAGTTCCATATACTTTATGATTTCTAAAGTGGAGGAAAAGGAAGTCATTTTAGAACCTTACATTACATGCATATATCTGTATCTATCTATCTATCTATCTATCTATCTATCTATCTATCTATCTATCTGTGTGTTTATGTGTGTCCATCAATGTGTACATGTGTGGGAGACCCACCCCTACATCCAGTCTCCTCCCACTGGCCACTTGGAAGGTTCCAGAGTTGGCCAATTGCCATAGGCTTCCATTGGTGGGGGTGGGACATAGCCTGTGAAGTCACTTTAGAATCATCTAGAACTCAATGTTTGTGATGTTTCTGATTCCTTGGTTAGGGGACCTTGAGGCTGTGGTGACCATCTGGTGGCATCAGCTTCCTTCCATTTTACTGGGTATATCAGGTATGCACATGGTGATCTCCAAACTGAGAAAAACGTCCATCAAAGAATGTAACAGTGCATATGTGTAGGGATCCTTTTGGCGGAGCAGTTACAAGTAAGGGCATGGGCTAGGGATGGTTGCTGGGGAAAGCCTGATGAAACACCAGCTTAGCCTCTTTTTTCCTCTCTGCAAGGGACTGGTGAACCCATCAGGTGTGGCCCTAAAGACAGCCGAGGGCAGGAAGGTGTGTGCAGTGCGCCCAGAGGGTGGTGGCCTTTTATAATCAGAACTTATCGGTTGGCGGTGGATGTGCTACTCCTTCCTGAGTAAACTAGGGCTCTGGAGGAATACTTCAATTCTGGCTCTAGTCC
This sequence comes from Mastomys natalensis, assembly GCA_021653895.1. NCBI lineage: Eukaryota > Metazoa > Chordata > Mammalia > Rodentia > Muridae > Mastomys > Mastomys natalensis. The sequence continues at coordinate 2,710,269 of JAJTUV010000150.1, forward strand.
ATGTTCAGTGCAGAGAACATCAGAGCCACCTTATGGTGAAAGAGGCATTTATCACCACGGAAACAGCTCTCAGTAACCTAAGAACACAGACCTTGGTAGAGCTGAGTCCTCCGAGGATTGAAGGCTGCCTCTCTGTTCCTGATTGCCACCACATCCTGGTCCCTGTTGTCACACAGACACTGAGTAGCTTCTGTAGTTCCTTCTTCTGTGTGCCTCAAGGGAAGGCTACTCATTTCTGTGCAGAAGCTTGTCCAACCATAGTGGCTCCTCATGCTTCTCAGATTCTAGAATTACAGGCCAGTTGCTCAGCTTCTTTTTGAAGAATGCTACCCATTTCCAAAGTCTTGGTGATATCCACAAGGTACAGCTTTGGCCCAGAAGAACATCTGATTGAGTCTCTCAGACTTAGGGTCCCCAGTGTGCTCACATAGCAGTGCCCATCATGTGAACCATTTCTCCCTGTTTGCTCTTTTTCCTTTTACTATAATTATTTCAAGCCTCCCTTACCTTTGACCAGCCTCCTAATCAGCTAACCTTCCTAGTTTACTCCCCAAACAAACAAAAGCCCCAAACTTTTGTTTCTTCTAGTTCAATCTTCCCCCTCCTATGTCCCATCCAGGTAGACAGAACCATCCTTCCTATGTCTTCTTCAGTTCAGACCTCCCACCCCCATGTTGCTTCCTGGCAGAACCACACTTCCTGTGTCTCCTCCAATATGGACCCACCTCTCCTATGTCTTATCCAGTGCTGACCCATCCCCCTCCTGTGTCTCCTCCTGTGTAGACCAGGCCCTCCTATGTCTCCTCCTGTGTAGACCAGGCCCTCCTGTGTCTCCTCCTGTGTCTCCTCCTGTGTAGACCAGGCCCTCCTGTGTCTGCTCCTGTGTAGACCAGGCCCTCCTGTGTTCCCAGGGTGAACCCAGGTTCCTGTTCCCCTTCATCAGCTTCTTCCCTGTGCTCTTTCCATTGCAAGTACGTTTTCAGTTCTGCTCCTTCTCATCCCCGTCTTTAGCAAGGACTCTCAAACACTCTCTGACACTCTCTGTTTACCCTCATCCTTAAAATAAAATCAGAAAACTCTTTCTGGCCATACAGTCTTCTTGGAGAAATTCAAGCCAGCTGTCTGCACTTTGCTTTTCAAAAGTATGCTATCTTTCTTTACAGTTTGGGAGAATATGGAGGTGTTCATGCCAGCATGGAAATAAGCTGTGCCTTGAGTGTGTTTAGATATTTTTTTTTTCATGACATAATTCTCAAAGAAGGAAACAGCATGCTCACTTACATTCTGAAGCATGCTCTTACAAGACAAGTAAGAAATCGTTTGCGACATTGGCAGCCACCGACAGTTGTTGGTCACAACCGTCTCATGCCCTGTTGAAATCCCCACAGCAGCCCACAGCAGCCATGGTGCAGTGACTAACAGGTGCAGCTTGCATTGGTCTTGTCTTAGCACGTGATGACATTCATGTCAGGTTCCTTTCCTCTTCTCCGTCTCTAGTGACCCACAGCTTCCAGGCTGCAGGGTGTAAGCAGGGCTTAGTCCCAGGTCCTCCTCTGTCTGCCTTGCTGTGGTGACCTCCCTCGTCCCACTGAAGATCTGCAAGCTGACTCAGCTCCAGACTCTCAGCTATCTTCTGGATATTTCCATGGCGGGATGCAGTCGACATCCTTACACATGGGCAGGTGTGAACAGAGAATTAATGTCTTCCTGGGATCTTGTCTCCCCAGTACCAGGCCTTCCTCTTGTCCTCATGGTGTCTCTCATGATGGTGTCACTAGACAGCTGGTGGCCCACCAGTGTCTCCAGATCTTGGATTCCTCTTCATTATCGCTGCTAGGTCCTCAGTGGCCATGTGATCTGCCAGTAAGGCCTACTTATTATTGGATTTCTGGCAAGCAGCTCCAAACTCTTCATCACGTTGACTGTCCCATGTCTAAGTCTTGAACACCTACTAGACCATTTCACTTTTGCTTCTCCCAGGACACACTGCTCCCTGTACCTCCCTGGGTATGCTGGGTTATTTTATTTTGCCAGCTTGGCACAACTGAGGTCAATCTGCGAACAGAGAACCTTAATCGAGAAGATGTCTCCATCAGATTGGCCTGTAGGCAGATGGGACATTTTCTTCATCAGTGATTGTTATGGGAGGGTCCATCCCATTGTGGGTGATGGCACCCCCACACAGGTGGTCCTGAATTACATTAAGAAAGCAAGCTGAGCAAGCTGTAGAACAATCCAGTAAGTGCTTCAGCTTCTGCTTCTGCCCCTGCCCTGACTTCCACGGTGATGGATAATGGTCAGGACATGTAAGTCATAAGCCCCATCTTCTCCAAGTTGCTTTGGTCATGGTGTTCATCACAGCAGCAGGCAGCCAACTAGAACACTGTGACAAGCCATCAAGGACTTTTGCTGCCCTTGGAATGAAGCCCCTGCCTCACCAAGACCCTGGGAAGAGCTGACTCTGCAGCCCCAGTGCCCCACCCCCTTCTTACTCCAAGCTCCCTGCAGGTGCTTGGCTCCTCCTGCTTCAGGTTTCTTTTACTAAACCCTTCCCTGTGCTCTTCCCAGCTGTTGTCTTGGCTAGTTCCTTTACACACAGGGGTTCCCTTTCAGTTATGACTTCAGAGTTGCTCTGTATGTGCCCACACTGCAGGTGCCAGGAGCCATCCATAACCTGTTAAAGTGCCCAGAATTGGGACTGTGTGTCCTGTGAATCCAGACCCAGCGGGTGCCATCCTTGGGGGTCTCAGCCTCAGGGAACTTCTCAGTATGTTTGAAGAGTGTCAGGAGCTGCTCCTAGAGGCTGGTGCCTTTGATTATTAGCTGCACATCCGTGGGAGGTTCTAGAAGCAGTTGAAAGAGCAGGACGGGAAGTCAGGCACTGTCCTGTTAGCTAGCGTAGCTGCTCAGTGCAGGGCCGCATGGTGCTGTGGCCAGCCTGAGGGAAGTCTGCGGGGAGAGAACAGCTGTTGGCCTAGACAGCCTTACAGTGAAGTGACCACAGTCAGGGTACTACTGGCTGCTTGTTCAGGAAGAGGATGGACTCTGGGTGCTGTCCCTCTCTTAGTCACAGGTCATTGGGTACTGTTTACCCACTGGGTGACTGCTGGAGGATATTTTTCCTCTTTAGCCCATGGTGTTCTCTCAACTGTAGAGAAACCAAAGCCTGTTGCAGAGCAGTAGTATATAGTTCAGATCTAATTACTCCAGCCTGGGTTTCTCTGAGCCTTATTTTGCCCTCGAGCACAGCCACTGAGAAAATCCCCAGATAGTAGACGGAGGCTAAGGAAAGTTCAACCTGCTCTGTCTGAGCCAGGAGCAGGTGTGTGGTAGAGATGTCTCAGCCAGCCAGCGCCACCCCTGACCCAGTGGGCAGGCTGAGCCTTCCTTGGACCATGCGCTTTCCCCCTTTAAATCCTGTGGTTCTCATTGTTTAGATGATGGTGTCAGGGCCTGGGGAAGTAACCTGACAGCCGCACTTCTGAGCTGTGAACACGGTAGGGTATCAGAAAGTTGAAGTCTGTAATGCCTAGGCTTCCTGTGCTTTCTGCCAAGCAGCAGTGATAGGCAGATCCACTACAGAGTCCTCTGGTGTCAGATGCCCTACATAGTTAATCCACAAGAGAAGGGGCTTATTTTGACACAGTTTGCAAGTTTCAGTTAAACCTCTCCTGGTGGGTATAGCACATCATGGTAGGAGCCCGTGATAGTAGCACTGGTTACCTCTTGATGGACACCACAACAAGAGAGGGAGGGGCATGCCTGTCAGTGACCTAAGCTCTGCCTCTTAAAGGTTCCAGCACCTCTCACTGCACCCTAGGCTTGTCACAGCTGGGCCACTGAGAGGAGTCTAGTGGCTGTTGTCAGTACCTACGATATATGGAGTTGTTGGAAAGTGAGGGGAGCAGACTTTATTACTTGGTTGGGGCTGACTTTATGTAATCTTAGCACAGTAATGTTACCTCTCGCAGTGCGAAGCTGCCTGATTGGATGAAGCACGATTAGGTTAGGTCAGTTTTCCTAACCTTACAATGAAAAAGAAAGGTACCAAGACCCAGCTCAGAACTTAGCCTCTGCCACCTAACAGGGTCACTCAGGTGTGAATGTCTGCTTCCTTGTTAAGATGATATTAAGATAACAGAGGCCACACACAGCCCCAGACAATACAGAGTGCATGGTCTCTGGCATCAAAGCCCTTGTCAGAGGAGCACTGGGGAATAGCTCCCACTAACCTCATTTCCGTTCCCTGGTTTTTGTTTGGCCATCGTCTTGGTTGTTATATCCCTGCCTAGTATCTAACTCTGACTCTTTCCCTATGTTTGGAGATAGCTCTGCTTGCTATGAGAGCTGGAAGGTGGACTGTGGGCATACTGAATCTGAGCATAGGTGGAGAGTGTGGAGTCGGTTATATCTCTTTCTAGCATCATGTGGGAAAGACGTAGTGATCCTATGGCCGATGGAGAAGCCACAGACTGTAGGACCTGTGCTTTGGGACTGGATCTGAGCGAGGGTTAAGGCACCATGGCATCCCTTACACTGCCCATTTTCTGAGCTGACCCTTGTGTTTTGAGGAATCTATGAGGTGTCAAAAGTTCTGGGTGAAGTTCTCAATTTGAATCAGCCAAAGTATAGTTCCGTTGCTTAAAACTAAGAAGCCGAGTTCTATAGAGTGGTTGTGCTGTAGTTATTTATGGGTGTTATTTATTTTCAGGTACTTGAGTACCTTCAGGAGTCTCAGAATTTAATACAAGGCAGAAGCCAGTTGAGGGGTGGTGAGACCATGGACTCATCCAGTCTTCCTTCACTGTGGATCTGACCAGATGGAGCAAGCAGTGTGGTCCCTAGAAGACAGAATCAGCCCTCACCTGTAGCCTAAGCTCTGGAGGGTGCCCAACACTAGCAGGTAGTCAGGAGAGTTTAGATGAAGTTGTCTTGCTATGCCCTCTACTGTTTCTTTGCCCCTAACTTGCAAATATAATATGCATACTGATTTGGCATGAACTATCCGTGTGCGTGTGTGTGTGTGTGTGTGTGTGTGTGTGTGTGTATTGGTGTGTTGTGTATGTGGTGTATACATGATACATGTGAATGAACAGGTATACCTTCCCATGTGGGCAGGTTGGGTAAGTGACACTTCCTAGGGCAGCATGTGTCTATTTCACCTCAGATAGGAAGCCAATGACAGATAAAAGTATTGATACCATTGAACACCAACTTAGTGAACTAATAAGTTCAGGGTCACTTACAGGAGCAGCAATGACGGGAAGGAAGCTACCGGTTAGAGCCTTCTGGTCTGGGTCTCCTCAGAAATCCTTACTGCTTCTGCAAATTTGGGGAAGGAACAGCCTTATCCATCTGGTCAATTTCTGGGACTTCCTGACAAAGTTTTTATGAATCTTCCCTTAGAATTTCCTGAGTCTTAAAATGAGCTTTCCTCCAGGATGGCAAGTTTGCTACACAAAAGGAGGCCAGAGCAGGGTGTAGGGCCTCCTCTGTTGCTGTCTCTTACTGACTTGAGGCTCACTGTTGACTCGGCTGCCTGCTGGGGCTATGGGCATGTTCAGGCACACCGGGCCTAGTATGTGGGTGTTGGGGATCTGAGCACAAGCCCTCATGGGTGCCGTATATCACTCACCCACTGAGCCTCTCCTCAGCCCTGAGATTTCTTTTATTTCCTTTGTTCCATTCCTTCCTGATCACAGTTGTTCTCCTTGCAGAGGTCTCCTGCCTGGACGGAGGAGTGTGGCCCTTTCTGGAGAAATCTTCCCAGCTTCCTCTATCAAAGATGCGTCAGCTCAAAGGGAAGCCAAAGAAAGAGACATCGAAGGACAAGAAGGAGCGGAAGCAGGCCATGCAGGAGGCCCGGCAGCAGATCACCACTGTGGTGCTGCCTACCTTGGCTGTGGTGGTGCTCCTCATTGTAGTGTTTGTGTATGTGGCCACGCGCCCCGCCGTCACCGAGTGAGCACCCCCATTCCAGCTTTCCCTGCAGAGATGTCCACAGTGCCGAGCTCTGAGCAGGAGGGCCCTGTCTCCTCTGGTCTTTGACTTGATCAATATTTCTCTACTTTTGGGAGGGAGGGAATAGGGATCATTTTATCAGCGAATGTGCCATTTACCTGATGGTCCACTTCATGTGCCTTTCAGACTTCAAAGCAGTGCGTGTGTGTGTGTGCGTGTGTGTGTGTGTGTGTGTGTGTGTGTGTGTGTGTGTGTCTGTCTTTCTCTCCTGAAATCGATGCATAGCTGCACCTGGGGAGGTCATCTCTGGGTGATGCTGTTGGGATCAGAGCCACCTTCCTGTCCAGCAGCATGCTTCCCTGCCCCCGTTCACAACTTTCTAAGGGGACAGCCTTCTCTGTGCTTGATGGGATTTGAAATATGTTGATTCAAAGTAAAATATTTATTTTTTGAATAAAGGAGATAATAGTCTTAAACTGGGTACTTATCTTTTTTGTGTGTCCCTTGTCCCAGCCTTACCTCACTGTCTACCCCCCTCTTCCTGGCTGCTCCCGCCTCCCTTTTCACTTGCTGCTATTCCATACTTGCAGGGAATGATGTGTTTTGACTGAATAAGTCTAGAGAGGGACCTGTTGAGTGCTAATTGACCTCTTTTTGCAAACTCAGAGTTCTCATTGGAGTATGGCCACGTAGGCTTCCTTGCTGGTTAGCCTTTTCTGCTGGTTAGCCTTTTTTCGCTGGATGCCACATTTGCAAATGGAAACACCTTAGTCCAATTGGTAAAAGGTCAGGCTTTTGTTCTTAGTTGATGGATGTAGGCTTTTGTCATTCCAGGTGGGTTTTAAATGCAAATTGGCCAAGCCTCATCTTATCCCAGCAGTGGGCTTCCCAGTTCCTGGTGCCTGATGGAGCTGCTTCCTTGGAAATCAGGTTCCTGGTAACTGTCTGTGGGTGCCCCTCTGCTCTGTCCTGCTGATTACAGAGAGGTTTGCAAGGAGAAGGGTTTTCCTAATACAGTGATGGTCACATGAGTGGCTGAAGGCACAGGTGCTACTAGGTATTTGGAGACTCTTGGAGAGAGCCTTTCCTGGAGTGAAAATGAAAGACTACAGCTGATGTCTGCAGATGCTGACTTGGGTGAGCAGTGGGGCACTCAGGGTTCTCTCTTGAGTCTGTGTCCAGTAGGTTCAACCTCTCTCTAGGAACTGTAGTTTCTAGAGGTGACATAAAATGTTTTTACTTGGATCTGTATCCTCATTAACTTAGGCATTGCCTCTCAAGAATTCACACAAAACCCACAGTGTACTGCAGAAGATGGGAAAGGTTTACTACAAAAGGGGCTTTTTCCAGAGGGGGGGTCTTGGTCAATGGCTTAGGTAGGCTTTCCTGAGGCATGTTTTTCCTATCCAGGTGCTTGATAGGCTTATGTGGATTAACTCTCAAGAGGGAACAATGATACATATTTGTTCTTCACCAGAAAGAGCTTCCTGGTCAACAGTAACCATGAACTTCCTTGTAGTGCAGATTGTCATGTCTCCACTCTACCCCAGATATCCAGCTCAGATCCTGAAGTTTCAGTTCCCAATTTTACATGCTATGCATTTTGTGGAAGGTCCCATGCTCATGAGCTTCAAGTTGCAACTGTTGGACCTAAAACCAGGGGACGCCCTCCCCTAGAATCACTCATGGACGGGATTTGCTGCAATAACATGAGGTTTATTGATAAATTGATAATAACCAGTGCACTGGGGTTCCCTTGCATGCAGGCAAGAACCCCGAACTAAAGCTAAGGGCAGTTTATATACCATTTCCACAGAATTCACAAGGACAGTTAATTACTTTTTAAACAATAACTATAGAGGATTTCAAACAGCTGTTCCCATGCCTGGTTTCTAAGTAACTCAGATTTACACCTTATTTTTATAACAAAGAGGGTCAGCTTAAGTGGCTTCTGTTTACCCAGGTGTACTGTATTAAGGGCTCATCTCCCTGATAAACTCTTATATTGGGCCTTTCTTCCTGGAATGTTTGTTTGAGTCTTTGGCATGTGCTCCTCCCAGGATGTGCCTTGGGTCAGCCAAAACTCAAATTTAAGGATCTTTTAATTTTAAGTTCAAGCTGAGACCTGAAATTACATTCTTACACTACTCTACCACCTAGCAATGGAGGCAAACCTAGAAGATCAGCTCCAGAGGCCACAATCTCCATAATAGTGTGTTGTGTCTCAATGGATTCAGTCAGCTCTGCACTGCCCAAGTGTATTGGGACAGCTTGGTGAGATCTGTGCAGATGCTGTTAGTAGATGAGTCCAGCATCCACTACAGGGTACCTAACAGGCATCCTCACAAGCCTTCATCCAGGTGAAGAGTTTTGGGCACCACTTTGGCTTTCTCTCTAAGCAGGCTGAGGCTCCCAAACCTGACCTGTGGGGAGCCACATCTGCTCATGTTACCATTGAGACGGTAAGAGGATAAATTGAAATACAAAACCAACACAGCATCCTATCCAGTACATCTCAGGAGCTCAGTAAATGCCCATTTCTGCTCATGTCTGTGTGTGCAGACCGTCGCAGCACACAACGGAGTCCTGCTCGCCAGGCATCTCTTAGCAGCTTAGAGTCCAGGATATACATGGGATGGGCTTTTAAGTCCTGCCTGACTCCTCTTTTTATTTTTTAGTTTTTAATTTTTGAGATAGTAGAAACTTTGCTATTCTTCATACATTAAGCTGCTTCTGTTTTTTTTTTAATTAATTTATTTAAATTTAATAAGTTATATGGTCCATCCCAGTCGTTATCCCCCTCCTGGCCCACCCTCCGAACACGTCCCATTCCACTTCCCCTTTTCCTGTCTCCAAGAGGACATTTCCATTCCCTATCCTGCCCCACCAGACCTCCCTACTCCCTAGGGCCTCAAGTCTCTTGAAGGTTAGGTGCTTGTTCTGTGGAAGGACACACGGATTTGAACTGGCTCCCCACAGTCAGTGGCTACGCATGCTCAGAGAAGGTGGGCTGGAAGTGGACTTTTAAAATTAATATAATCTTGTGGACGATCCCCTGACCTGCATGAAAAGTTGGTTTACTGTGGATCTGCTAGGTGGAAGCTTACCAATTCTCAGGGTAAATTGTGCTCACTCATGTGGCTGCACTTGGTAATTCTAAATTATCCCCAGTGACTCAGTGGTTTTGTGAGCAAATCAAATTATTTATTAGGAGTGTCAGAGTCCTGCTGATGTTTGTGCAGTGGGATGTGGAGCTCTTGGTGCTCAGTCCTTATTACTGAGCATGTTCCAGAAGAGAAATCAGGTTGGAAATAGGAATAGAAACCATAAATGGTATAATTTGATTTTTTTTGTGTGTGTGTGTGTGTGTCTAAATCAATGCTTCTCTGTGTGTTTGTTTACCTATTCTTTGACTAAGCAAAATCACCGTGACCCATCAGTACAGTTGCTGGTGTGTGAAACTAAGTGTGAAGAATTCAGACCCAGTCTTTTCTCAGTGTGACACTGGCAACGTGCCTGTGTGGCTATGCCTGGCTACAGATTCTCATATCATCTCAGACACCTCCCAGAGTTTCTCTCAGGAGTAAAACATCACACAGAGCTCAGAGACCCAGGAGCTCTGAAGAGAGAAGCTTCCAGGGAACCTGCATGGCCTGGCCACCTGCTGGTGCTGTGTGACTGTGGTGGTTACTTACGAGCCTGCACTGAGAGAGCAAGGATCAGTTTGATGAGTTTGAGGCTGCCTCCTCTAATTCCTCCCTGGCTAATTCAGAGAGTGGGCAGCACGTTCCCCTCTCTGCTTCCTGAGGCAGCCAGGCTCACCTGTGAATTGGAGATGCTGACACTTGTCTTGGGTTGTGGGGCGGTGGGCTGTGGGAAGCAGCTGGGTGCCTGGTTGAGCAAGCCTTGAACCCCGGACCTTTACCAGGACGGCAGGTGTTCGGCGCTGCCCCCAGGCCCTGGTTCTTTTCATTCAGCTTCGGCCCTCCACAGCCTCTCCCAAAGAGAGGTCTATCAGTCACGAGGAACAGTGCCTCAGGCCCTCCCACATGTAGATGAGGCATCTCTAAGCTCTCTGACCAAGCCAATAGGCATTATCTGCCAGACCCTAACCCACATGCAGATGAGGTATCTCCAAGCTCTCTGACCAAGCCCAATAAGCGTTATCTGCTGTCAGACCCTAACCCACCCTGAAACTGTATATAAAGGCTCTATTCGGGAGAAGTAAGTGTGTGTGTTCGAGAATCATCTTGGTGTCCTGGAGTTTTTGTCTCAAGAACTGTAACACTTGGGGAGAGATCCGCTCTCCCGGAACCTTCCTGGGGCACCAAGCCGCTTCCTTGCCTGCTAGCCGCTTCTATCGCCCAGCCCGGGCGGCTCAGCGTGGAGAGACAGGTGCAGCGCCTGGGAGTCACCCTTTTGGCCCAGACCTCTCACACCAGGCTGGGCTGAAGACCAACAGACAGCGGAGACGTGGGTAGAGGACCCTCCCTGCTCTCACTCTGTCCTCAGCCGGGAGATCATCGTGGGACACCCTCCAGAACCGGGCACCCCACATTGGGTTATTGGCAAGATTAAACAAATGGCTCTCCCTGATCCCCCAGTGGATCTTGTATCATCATTTACTTGCTAGAGGAGAGAAAAAGGAAGTGCCTTGGTTATGTCCACCATCATGTGTGTGAGCATCCTCTGCAGCTATTTCTTGATGCTGTCTCTTGTGGCAAGTCTGCTGATGTCACCAGGAATGTGGTTTCTGTCTGAGGGGCCATGCCAATTCTGTGTTCTCTATGGTATTTGCCACATACCACTGTATAAGCATCAGATATGAGATATAATATCTTCAGATTAGGGAAATATATGAGAGCTGCCTTCTAAATCCTTCTGGAATGTCTGCAGTAAGAGTGGAGATGTGCAGGGTTTGCAGGTGACTGTCCCTGTCCTCATGTTTCTGATATTAGGAAAATCAAGTGTGCCCATCTGGCTTGCCCCACCTACTCTGCTGGGCCCTGCTTTCTTCTGATGAGTCCTTTGTGCAGTATCTTGTCCTCCACAGAAAACTTCTTTGACATTAGTATGTATCAGGTGCTGGCCTGAGTTATTTCTCTGCTTGCCAGTTCTTTGGCAAAGAACAGTCTTTTCAAAAGCTTTTAATCACTTCAGCTGCTAAATCATAATCACTGTGGATCCCAGAGAGTTCCTGAATGCTTGGTAAAAATGGTAAGACTCTAGCTAAGCCTCTACTTCCCTTGGCATTTTCCTTCCCACTGTTTCTTCAAAGTTGTCTGTCTTTGAACTCTCCCGGCAAGAATATTGCTTTCAGCTTTTGAATATTCCTTTTCCAATATGGGTCACCTGGCTATTTCAGAAGGCCTGTTAAGTTTCTGGGATCAGATCTGGCTCTCACGTTGCCAGCTGGTTCAGAATGGAATAAATTAAGAAAGCCTGCCATGAAATTCTTTTGCAAACTCCTCCATTTTGAAACAAATCTACTTCAGCTTTGCCAGTGGCTGCTTTACCGCCCAGCTGGCCTGTGTCAGCCTCTGCAGACCTTAAACTGCCTGCTTCAAACAATCCTCCCAGATTGGAGTTCCAAAGACATAGTCACATCTACAAAGACATACATAATGCAGAAGTGTACAACAAACAGAGATAGAGAACATGACGAGAGATGAGGCAGGCATACAGGAACACAATCCATGGCAACACTTGTAACAGCAATGAAATAAGAAAAGGTAGATAGATGTGTCACGAGGGGTGGAAGGTGGCAGACACAAGGCAGGCAGCAAAAGCATGATGTGATTGAAGATATGTGGGTTGATAACCTAGCCTCAAATGCATGTGAGGTGAGTGACGACTGAAGCAACTGGAGATCAGAATAATAAAACTAGTAAGTTTGATCTGGTAGATAAATAGACATGACAAAGTAATATTTCCTCAACAGGAAGTGTACAATCTTAAGAACACACTCGGAAACATTAATACAAATTGGCTTAGTTTTCAAGTTGGCTGAAAAGTATAAATCTAAGGCTTCAAAAGTTTCAGCAAGCACTGAGCAAGACAGACACAGGAAACCACAGTTACCTCCATCAGTTCACTGGGAACCAGAAATAAATTGTGGATGTGGAAAGCAGATTGTCATGGTCATGAGCTCCGTGGCTCTTTCCTGGTTGAGCTCTTTGGTCTCAGGTGCTCACAGTGTGGTAACCTTGTGTTGGCTACTATTCTTGGCTTTGGCTACCTTCCAGTGAGAAGACTGTACAGTTCCTGTTTTTCTATGATGTGCATTCTGGTGAGTGATAGCTAACATACGACAGTAACACAGAAGTCTTTGTGAACGGGGAGGGGGGCAATTGGAGACAATTTTCTTGGGAACGTTTTATTGAGAAACTGTAAGATTATGAAGTTCAAACATCCAAGGGAGAATAGCACAAATACAGCAAAAGAATTTTCACTGGGATTTAGAATCCCCTGTTCCGAGGCCATGTTTCTGAGATTATGGCTTTAGAAAAGCTGGCACAAGTTGGAAGTGGGGGGAAGAAAGTGATAGGGGACATAAAATCTCATGCACAGTCCAGGAAACAATGAGTAGCCTAAAAAAACAAGATATTTGCACATTTTACCTCTGATAATGGGTTAGTATCCCAAATATGTAGGAAACACAACTCAAAAGTGAAACAGATGAGTCAATTAGAAAGAGGACAAAGGATCCGAGCAGAATCCCCATCCCCTAACCCCCCCATCCCCTTCTCACCCCCCAAAAAAAACCCGACTGAAAAGGTCATCGAGTGTGTTGAAAGTGCTAGACAGCACCACTCGGGGAATGTAGTTGTAGCCGTGAGATAGGCCATGCACCTCTTAGAGCAGGATATTGTCCAAAGGATTAAGGATGATTGTTGGACAGCATATGGGGGACAGCATATTGCTGAGGATGTAAATAAGCTAGGCTGGTGGCAGCAAGCCCAAGCAGTCTTTCTGTGTCTCCCCTCCACAGTGGTGTGGCTATCGGCCACACTTAGCTCTTCACGTGAGTGCTGAGTGTCCTCACGCTGTACAGCGAACACTGTCAGCCACCGAGCCATCTCTCCAGTGTCTAAATACAGATCTTTGTAACTGACTTAAAACCTTCGTCTGCTTGATTATGGTCAAAATGACTGGATGCGAAGGCTGGGAAGTGAGATGAATGCACAGTGCAAATATTAAACCACGGTGTGATTACAAGGAGCCAGAAGACCCCAAATCTTATTTACAGGAGGATGGGTGAGCAGTCAGTTACAGGGACGTGAGCAACTTCTCAGTGGCTGCAGCCCAGAAGAAACGTCTCTCTGAAAGGACCTCAGGAATCCCTCACTGTTCGTAAGGGGACATCAGTGGGTCTGATCCTGAGTGGGTCTCAGCGGGTAATCACAACTGCTGAGCAATCAAGAGAGCAGTGGCACACCATACCCAGGGGACAGCTTTCTTCAGTAGTACTGTTTAGTGAACCCGCCTTTCTTGTTTGTATGGAGCTCTACAGAAAAAACTACAGCCCATAGAGCAGAGCCAGCTTGCCACCTGTTTGAACAGATGGGGGCTGAGAATAGTTGTTTTTTTTTTTTTTTTTAAATAAATGTTTATTTCGAGATAGCTATAAATTCACGTGGAACTGTGGGAAATGATGCAGCGGTAGTGTGTACCCTTTACCTAGTTCCCCACAAGATTAACTTCCTCACACCTATCCCGAGTGAATGATAGCCTGCCACTGTGCCACTGAGATGGTTTGCCCTCTCAGGGCTCTCCCCTCCCCTCTGACTGAGTTCTCTGTTCCTGCTTGCTCTCTCATTATCTCTCCCTCTATTCCCCCCCCGCCCCCATCTCATGCTTCTTTTTAAATTTGGTTATTTGAGTATTTTCTTTTTGAAATCTTTTTGAAGATTATTTTATTAAGTTTTGCCTGCATGTACATATGTGCGCCACATGCTTACCTGGTGCAGTAGAGAGAGGACAGTTACAGTTGTGAGCCACCATGGGTGTGCTGGGAACTGAACCTGGGTCTTCTGCAAGAGCAGCCTGTGCTGTAGCCTCCTGAGCCACCTGCCTAGCCTTGTTGGAGGATTTTCAGCTTTTGTTTTTTGATGGCAGTATAGTTTAATTTGCATTTCCCCCAAAAGGCTAATGTTCAACTTCTGCACCACCCTCTCTTCCCCTCTCCCCGCTGCTCCGATGCTCCTTTGTCTCCCCTGGATTCTCCTGGGTGCAGTGGGGTGAACGGGCCTTCAGGTCTTTTAACTGTATTCTAACTAGATTGTTGGCTGTTTTGCTGTTGGTTTGGAGAGGTCTTCAAGCATTCTAGACACTAGTTCTCGTCAGCTATGTGATTTGCAAATGCTTCCCAGTAGGTTTTCTTTCATCCTCCTAACAGGGCCTTTAGCTGAGCAAAATGTTTGTGGTTTGGGTTGCTTCCCATTTGCCAATTTGTCTTTTTATGCATCTTGATTTTTCTATGTCATCTCAGAACCCTGCCTAGCTGCAAATCCACAATCCCACAGGTTTTTATCCTAGGTTTTTTTTTTTTTTTTTTCTAAAAGATTTATGGCTTCCCATTTACATCCATGATCTGTATTCGTGTGTGTGTGATATGCATGTATATTTATGTGTTCATGTTTGGAGGTCAAAAGTCAATGTTGAATATTTTTCTCTACCTCTTTTTCCATAACTTGGGGAAACAGATTCTCTCACAGAACTTGAAGATTGCTGATTGTCTAGATTGCTGGCTGGCAGCGCTAGGCTTCTGCTCATGTGCATGCAGATATCAGGCACATGCCACAATGCCTGGTTTTACATGGATACTGGAGATCTGAACTCAGGTCTCCGTACTCTCATGGCAAACACCTCACTACTTGAGCTATTCTCCCAGCCCACCCCCCACCCCTTTTTTTTAGTTGTTGCTTTTTGATAGGGTCTCACAGAGTAATTCAGGATGTCTTTGATCAAACTTCTCAGAATCTTGGCCTGAGCTTTCAAGTGCTAGGATTATAGGCTTGTGCCATCACACCTGACACAATCTGTTTTGCAAAATTATTAATTGTATTATTTATTAATTTCAAAAAGTTAATTTGACCATAAGGCACACATTTTTCCTTTTCATGCCTAGTCCCTCTAGCATTTGTTGAAAGGCTGTTCTTCCTCCACTGTATTCAAAATGCTTGGGCAAATATGTGTGGGGATAGTCCTAGAGTCCTTATAAGTACCTGTGACGGTCCCTCTCAACTGTTAACTTGAGATTTAGAATCACCCGGGAGAAGGGCCTCTGGGCAGGCCTGTAGGGGATTATCTTGATTAGGTTGATGGTGGCAGGAAGACTTGTTCCCTGTGGGTAAGATCCTTCCCTGGGCTGAGATCCTAGACAATATAAAAAAAGAAGGAAAGCTTTATGCGAGCATCCATCACTGTGCTTCCTGACTGAAGATGCAATGTGAGCCTCTGCCTGAGCTCCTGATGCTTTCCCACCATGGTGGACATGGACTAAGACAACCTTTTCTCCAGTAAGTTGCTTCTCTCAGGCATTTTATCACAGCAACAGGAGAAGCAGCTAATGAGAGGCCCCCATCCTAACTGCTCTGCTTTGCAGGTAGTCACAGTGACTTACCTTGTGGTCTCTATCATGATGTCAAGCACTGTTCACAGACTGCTGCTCTCCACTTTCAGCACAGAATCCGTGATGTGGCGTACAGCATCATTTGTCTCTATTGTAAGTAGACGTGTGCTTGTGTGCTTGATAATTTTGCTCAGCTGCAGGATAAGGTAAGTGTGAACACGTTAGGAGAGGTGTAGCTAAGCTTCCATGGTTGGAAGGTTAGGCGTATCACCTGCATCTTCAACTCAGGCTATTTTAAATGTACAGCGAGTCAGGATATAACGCTACTGTGTCTCACAAGTCAAGGGACAGCTGTGTATCATCTTGAAACTAGATACACTCACTTCTCTTTTGTGTTTTCAGTTTTTAAAAATCCTCGAAATTTCTTTACCTTTCTATCTAATCTTTAGAATGATCTTGCTCCTGTCAATCAAAAACTCATGCTAGGATTTTGAGAGAAATTGTGTTAAGATATATTATCAATTTGGGGAAATTGAGCCCTTTGCTATGCTGCCTTCCAATTCCATAGTGTGGCTTCTGCTGCTCTTCCTATTAAAAAAAATTCTTCATTTCTATGATCTCAGCTTCCAATAGCTTATTGAATCCAACTTCTACACATATTTGTTAGGATTCTAGTAGGCCTTTCACTGGTGTGATCACGAGAAGAATTTTTAATGTCATTGTACACATTCATTATTGCTATATACAGAAGCAATCGGGTTTTGTGTGCTCATCTTGAATCCTGAAGGCTTACCCCGATGACTTATTAGTACTAAGAATTTTAAAAATAGATTCCTTGTGACTTCCTATTAGGGAATTGTATCTTCTCAGATAGGAAAGGTTTTATTTTTTTTCTTTTTGTCTGTCACTCTCCCTCTTACATGACTTTTTAATAAATAACCCATGGGTTTGATTAGGGTTGCTTCCCTGTGCACGAGCATGGGGTTACTTACTTACTGTATGTGCAACTGATTAGTGGCTACACGCCTCCCTGCAGCAGCTGCTAACTGACACCAGTATGTCACCTAGGGACGGGACCTTGCACACCTCTCCCCTACCAGGCCATAGTATTGATGGGCCAATTTGGTGCAGGTCTCACCTGTATAGACAGCCACAGCCACTGCGAGTTGATGAATACACCAGCCACAGAACACCAAGAAGCCAGTGTTTTGCAGAACTCCTTTTCTTTTAGCACCTCCTGTGATGTCCCCAAGCCTTCGGAGGGTAGACTGAGCACTCAACATCACTGGCTCTCAGCACTTTGCCCAGTTTTGATGTGTTGCATTACACAGAAAGAGGCTTCTCTGACTTGTAGTAGCGCACTGATCTGTGGGTATAAACTAGCGATTCTCAACCTGTGGGCCGTGACCTTTTAGGTCTTGAACAACCCTTTCACTGGGGTCGCCAAAGGCCATCTGCATATTAGATTTATATTACAGAAATCATAGCAGTAGCAAAGTTACAGTTATGAAATACAAAATAATTTTGCGGTTGGGGGTCACCACAACAGAGGAACTGTGTTAAGGGGTTGCAGCATTAGGAAGGTGAGAACACTGGTACAAACATATATATTTTAGAAGGCAGTTTGACAAGTGTCCATTTAGCAAAACAACAACAGTAGGCTCTTCTCTAGAGACTCGAACCTTCTCAAGCCACGAGCTTTAGGCTAGGTTTATGGCACCAGGCATGAGTTGAGCAGGGTCTAAATCCACTTATAACGGTGTTGGTTATCTTTTAAACAGTTGTGCCACTGTTGGACCAGTGGGGCATCTTGCCTGGTTGTCAGTGTTGCAGCATGCAGAGTCCACTGCTGAGTAAGGACATTGATGACTTTTCTCTTTTTGCAGTCTATACAGCACCTGCTAGCATGCTGGAAGCTGGCCTGCAGGGATGGAATTTTTAGGTCAATTCTAGCCTGATTGATTCTGGTATTGCAACCTAAGTGTGTGATATCTTCAGGCCTTACTACCTAGTTTGGGCGTCACATGAATAATGGCAATAGCCTATATTGTTTTGAGACCCTCTGGGCCCTCCCTGAGGAGCAGATCCTAGGGAGGACCCCACATCTGACAATGGGGTTTTTACCTAATAACCAACGGATTCCAGGAGCAACGCATCTGCCCCCCAGACTACCTTCATTCAAACCTCCGTTCAAACGCCCCCTTTTAAAAGTTATACTTCTTGCCGGCAGTGGTAGTGCATGCCTTTAATCCCAGCACTTGGGAGGCAGAGGCAGGCAGATTTCTGAGTTCGAGGCCAGCCTGGTCTACAGAGTGAGTTCCAGGACAGCCAAGCTACACAGAGAAACCCTGTCTCGAAAAACAAAACAAACAAACAAACAAACAAAAAAGTTATACTTCTTTTTCTTTCCTTTTTTTTTAATTGGATATTTTATTTACATTTCAGATGTTCTCCCTTACCCCATTTCCCCCTCCCTCCCAGGAACCCCCTATCCCATCTTCCCTCCTCCTGCTTCTATGAGGGTGTGCCCCCACCTACTCCACCACCACCTCACCTCCCCACCTCGAATTCCCTCACACACGACATACAGCCTTCATGGGACCAAGGATCTCTTCTCCCACCTATCCCTCCCTTGCATATATAGCTGGAGCCATAGGTCCCTCCCTAAGTGCTCCCAGGCTGGTGGTTTAGACCCTGGGGGCTCTGGTTGGTTGGTATTGTTGTTCTCCTCATGGGGTCTCGAACCCTTTCAACTCCTTCAGTCTTCACTCTAACTCCTCCATTGGGAACCCCATGATCAGTTCAATGGTTAGCTGTGAGCATCCACCTCTGAATATGTCAGACTCTTGCAGACCTCTAAGGAGACAGCTATATCAGGCTCCTGTCAGCATGTACTTCCTGACATCCACATCAGCATCTACCTTTGGTAACAAAAGTTATACTTCAATTAGCTTACAAAGTGGGAGTTTCTAGAGGCCTTTCTTACTGATTTGCTTTAAGGCTTGCTACATTTCAAGTTGGTTTTCTAGTAACAATTGTG
This sequence comes from Mastomys natalensis, assembly GCA_021653895.1. Lineage (NCBI taxonomy): Eukaryota > Metazoa > Chordata > Mammalia > Rodentia > Muridae > Mastomys > Mastomys natalensis. The sequence goes on from JAJTUV010000150.1 coordinate 2,728,844, forward strand.
TTTGTAGGTGTACTGTTCTGTTAATAATTTAGATCCGTTTTCTTCTTTCTTCTTTCCTCCTCCTCCTCCTCTTCCTCCTCCTCCTTCTCTCCTCCTCCTCTCTTTTTTTTGTTATTGTAAGTTGAGTCAATTTTATTGATTTATTTTTCAGAGACAGCTTCTGACTTTTCTCTACATTTTCCACTTTACTTTCTAGCCTCTTTGTTCC